>CM026551.1:28877507-30169595 GCA_015143295.1 Tetracentron sinense
AAACGTTTTACTAATTTAATCTGCCTATAGTAAATAAAATAAAGGAGTTTAGAATTTCTGACCAGATTATAACCGATGGTGTTACTGTTTAATATGGTGAAGCCGTTGCTTGGTTGATTTTCCTTGCCGTTGACAAAGTGCAATTAAAATTGTAGCCGATTGAGAGAAGGACACAAAGAGCAATAAAGTAGCCGGCGGTTTTCTCTCACCGCCAAAATTTCTGCAACCCAAATATCTCTTCAAAAGCTGGTTTGAGTATAGCTCAATGGCTAAAAAACCGGTGGGTATAAACCAATACTCTTCCCAAAATTCTGTAATTTCAGAATAAAGTATTCCTCAAAAAAATATCTGCTCAAAAAAGCTGGCTAGGTAAGAAACCAGGGGGGTATAAACCAATGGACCAAATGGTAAATGGGTATAAACCAGCCCTTTGTATTCTTCCCCTTTTGTTAAAAACAGGAGCTTTCGGTTTCTTATTTTCTTGGCTCGTTTCAAAGAGAAAGAATGACGATGACGGCACCTCAACTAAGGGCTTCAGGCTGGTGCTTGATGTCGGAAAATTGGTCAGAATAGACCGTGAAAGGCACTGATAATAGATTAGCAGAACACCCTTATAGCTTCGACGAGGATGCCGAGAATCAGACCGGATTGATTTGTTAACAGCTTCGGCGACGAAGGTCAGTTCTTCCTCCTTTCTATCCCCTTGCTCTGATACCAGTGACGGAAACAAAATTAAAAGAAAGGAGTCGCCGTGAGGCTAGGTGTCGCAACTCGAGGGTTTCTCAAACAGGAGCTTTTGAGATCACAGATCGTAATTTTTTTTTTTTTGAGTAAGAAACTCTTGGGGATTTATCCCCTTTTATAGATCTTAACACTGTAACCTCCTCCTGGATTTCCTCTGTAGTTGGAGACGAAATTGGAAGGTAGTAATGCCATTGGTAACGCCTCAACGGCTCTTGGAACACCGGTGGTGTAACGCCTCAACGGCTCTCTCTTGGCCAATGTTAGAATATGCTAACATAATATTAATGGTAAAATAGAAAGCTCAAATTATATTAATCCATATTTTAAAAAAAAATTCTCTATAAAAAACAGAAAAAGAAAAGAAAACATGGAGCTCAAGTCCATCTTCTTTTTGCGTTAGGGACATGGAGAATCACTTTTGTGGTATTGTCATGCCTATGCTATTTTTCTCTATGAATGCGTTTGCGCGTCAGTGTATGTGCATATAGATAATGTACGATGCTCTCGATGTGATGCTTATACCTTTGTGAATAAAGATTATCTTGAACTCTTTATGTTTTTTGCGGGATGAGTCTTTGGCCGTAAAGAAATAGCTCCTACAGGGATTTTCACTTGATGATGCATATTCATTGAGAGCTCCTTTATTCATGAAGACATTACAGCCATGTTATCCACTTGCACAAATGTAGTTTCAAGTTTTTGATGAGTTTCAAGCTCAAGCTGAACTCTAGCATGTTAAAGCCAAGGTCGACTAAGATGAATACAGGTCTAACCTTTTAGTTTGTTTAGTTCTTCAGTACCAGACTGTTTTGAATTTGAAGCCCAAAATCAGATTGATCGGACAATCACAATATCTCTTTAGTTGCATTTTCAGGGACCGCCCAAAAATAGTTCAACATAATATTATTTTCCTCCAGGATGATTGGATTCATTTGATTCAGCCCAACGTTTGAGTTGTGATTGCTGCCAAACAGGGCTTTCTCCACCATGAAGAAGAAGAACATTAGCCATTAGGATCTCATTTTCTCCCAATTTCTATGGTTAATAGTATAAAAAATTGCAGTCCATCACCTTTCTTTCGATATATTCTTTTAAAAAAAAAGAAGTTAATTACCATGTATTTTTCTCCTCTTTGCTTACCTATATCTAATTTTATTTTATTTTAATAAAAGATCATTCTTGCCATAGGAATGCTTACACATCCCACACTTAGGTTTATGCTTCACTTTATTATTGACCTGGCTCTCTAACGGCATTTGCATTTAAATATCAATTTCAATCCTTCATTATGACATGCCTAGATGTTTATACCATAATTGCATTTTAACTATGTAGAGGGTGGACTGCTCTTTCCACAAAGCTCATTTTCCGGACGCTTCTTACGAAGCTCACTTTCATCACATCCCATTTAGTGGCCAAAGTGGGCTATGTAAGTGGGAAGTGATAGAATAGACTCGAATCTATAGCTTAGGGTGTAGATGTTGAACAAATATCGTTGGATTGGAACTTAATGTACATAGTTCTCTACAAATAGCTCATGTTGGAGAAAATAAAAGATAAGGCCTCCCATATTATTTTAATAATGGAAATAAGGTGCTTATATCTAATTTCTTGCTACTAGTTTCCTATGAATTTTTTTAGCATCGACATTCATTTTTACTTTGCTTCTCGTTTTCACTTCTTACTTCAGTAACAATTGTTTACACTCTACAAAATTGAGCACTCAAATCTAACTAAACTTCCCTAAATACTAGTGGACATATCCTCCTTAAATGGTAGCATGTATTCCAAAATTTGCTTTACCGACATATTTTTGTGTACAAATTATTTGGAATCACAATGTTCCAATTGTTCGTGGTTGACTTTTCTGTCAGACAACTAAGTTTCACAAGGGGGATCCAAAACAGATAGATAAGGAGCAAGTTTGAGGATGCGATCAGCTCCTTTGTTCAAGTGGGTACAAACAACAGTCTTTCTGGCTATCGCCTTCGACCCCTTATGAAAAACTTTGGTTTAATCATTTCTGATTTTAATATGTATAATTAAGTTAGGGTTTATCATACTCCTTCTGTTTCTCTTTTTGTTTAAGGCATTCTATTTTCTAAACTTTGGTTTGATCATTTTTAATTTCAATATACAGTTGCTACAATGTTGAAACATTGGAACAATTCAAAGTCAATGGCGATTGCACTCGGTATTCTTTATTTTAAAATGCTGTTCTCTGTAATCCATATTGAATTAGGCATCAAGCACTTGGTAATTTACAATTGAAATTTGATATATCTTCCACTGATGTTATTTTTTATTTTCATATGAATATGAAAATTTTCAATATGACCTCATGCGACTATATGGAAATTCGCTATCATCCTATTTTTTTAATCTCATGGAGTGCATGAGAATTACACCCCCGCCTCTTGCGTGAGTGTTAGGGGTGTGGCCTTACATGGAGGAGGTCTAGGGATCTAGTCCCACCTAGGTATGAGTTGCAAGAGCTCCACTGTCCAAGCTAACTTCTGACCGTCTGACTCTACTAATGTAGGTAAATGATATCTCTCATCAAAAAAAAAAAAAAAAAAGAGTGCATGAGAATTTGCCAATACCTACACTAGGGTATCTGATTGCAGTGAACTGTATTTTGAATAGACTTGCACCACCACAACCGGGATATTGGAATATGCCTTCACTTGTCATATTTTCTTTTCCATGTAGGGATAAATGTAGTGTCCAAAAGGCCATGGTTTGTACTTGTGCTGTTGGTATTCTATCTAGGATAGAGTTGTAGTTACAACCCTCCACCTCCCAGTTTTTGTTCTTTTAAGTGAATGCCAAGAGAGGGACTTGAAATGGGAACTCGGATGGGCAACAGCGCTTGCTGTTGCGCTGTTGCCCATATGTGTCTTATAAAATGAGGGCCCACCTACTGTTTACATGGGAATCACCAAATGATAAAAATGGGACCCATTTTGCAAGACACATATGGGCAACAGCGCAACTGCAACAGCAAGCGCTGTTGCCCATCCGAACTCCTTGAAATGGAGAGGGTTAGAAGAAAAGATTATCCTTGGTGGGTGTAATATATTTTACGAAGTAAAGGTACATACCTTTAACGCAGCAGATCAAAGATCTGGTCGCGTCACGTTGTTTTTTGTGGTCGTAGTAAATGGAGACTCAATCCTGTCCTCATCGGCACTACTGGAGTAACCACATATTTTCACACCTATATCCTTAGGGTTTTGATATAAACCCTAGACAACCACTCAATCATCCGAGAAAGTGGAGATAATTATATGTTGAGATTTATTCTCCTTCGCACAAAATGAGATTTATAGGGTTAATTAGTTGCACACTCCTAGTGCAACTCCAAATCTTAATCTCCAGCTAGTGTCTATCTATGTGGATCATATCCCATAAGAACTTCAAATAAACACAATACCATACAAACACTAACATATAGGGACCCTACATACTTTATCTAGTAGCATTGATAGACTTAAGAATGTTAAGACTGCGCAACAGAGTTGTTGCTCTATGTGGCCTGTCTTCCACAAAAGTTTGCATGTATCATCACCAACCTACACAAGAATCATGAATGGTTTTGAATTATAGGCTTTTTATAACGGTCATTTGATCCTACTGTAAATTTGGTTGTTAGTGTGGCTCAGGTATTCAACTTTATAGTTTTCTGGACTTTCTGATGTCTACTGCTGCCTATAAGCGTATGATTTTAATTTCAAGTCTTAAATATGGGGCCATATAGATAAGAGTGGAAGAGCTCTGAACTTTCTGATGTCTACTGCTGCCTATAAGAGTATGATTTTAACTTCAAGTCTTAAATATGGGGCCATATAAAAAGAGTGGAAGAGCTCTGTAGTGTTTCCTCTGTTGAAAAATATAATGTGAAACTTTATGTCTATGAGAACTATGTTAGGGTTTTTCTTATTAAATAAAAAACCCATGTGGTCTAGCGTAATCCTTAGTTTTCAAAACTCGGATTGTATTGCTGTCAATAGAGAATGTTAAGGTTAATGGGTCCCACTAAAGAGATGTAATCAAACTGGGACTCTTTAAGTGTTATTAAAGCTAACAACATGGTCAGGGTTGGTGAGCGTTAGATCTTTGGTGTGATCCCTCTTAGCCCTTGGATCTTATGATGGGTAGAGTTCCAAGGGTATATAAAGCAAGGGGGGGGGGATCCCTCTTTTCTCTTACGTCATTTAGAAGCCCCATTGAATCAGACCTAAGGAGAAAAGAGAAGACTTCTCTCATCCTCTCAAGTGCCGAGAAACCCAGCATCACACAGAAAGGGAATAGGGAAATTCCAGCGAAAAGGTATGAGATTATCTATTTCAATCTTTGTCTCCTTTTGATTATGAATTACAGAAAAATTGATTGCATGGTCTAGATCTACGATCAGAATAATATTGAATAGGTTTAAATTATTTATTTATTATTCTGAATCCCAACAATTGGTAACAGAGCACATGGTTGACCTTGTGTTTAATTTTTCTTAATAATCAAATCTAAGTGGGTTTTATTTTCGGATCTAATTAATCAATTTTTTTTTAATTGATCTTGTGAAACGAATTTAAGGAAATCGAGAAATAGAAATTTAAAGGTAAATCAGATAAAGAAATTGATTAATTGTTTTTTTTGGATTTGATAATTGATTTTATTGTTTTCGAAATAATTTTTCGAGTTGAATAATTATTTTTTAAGATCCAAGTGAATCAGATAAAAAAAAAAATAATTGGGTTTTTCACCGTTTTCAGTTGGACGGCGATTCCGCCGCCGTCCGTCACCGGAGGAGGCTGCCTGAGGTTGGGTTCTGCTCGCCGGAGGGTGGCCAATCTTTTGGCATCGGCGGCAACCGGAGAGGTGGCCGTTAGGGCCCCCAAGAAGGGGGATACAGTAAACGGTTTTAGGGTTTGAAATAAAAAAAAATAAAAAATTACTGTTTAGCGGGTTGGGAAGATGACCCTCGAGGGTCAACTCGACCCTGTAACCCGAACCTCCACTTGATCCAAACGTTCTGACCCGAACCGCACCCGATTAGGTTTGATCCGATCCGAACCATATGGGCCATGACCCGACCCGAATCGGTCAACATGGACCGGACCGGCTTGACCGGGCCGGAATCTAAGTCGAACCGGATCCAAGCCTAAACCGGACCGAGCCGCGTGCTGGACCGGACCCCGTGTTCCCGTCGAGCCGCGCGCGCGTGACACGCAGACCGCGCGTGACTCGCAGACCGACCGCGCGTGAGAAGAGTCCTTGCGCGTGATGCGCACTCCTGCGCGTGAGACGCGCGTGTCACCCGCAGAATGTGTCCCCTGCATGTGACATGTCCCCAGGACACGTCTAAGAGAGTGTCCGACCTTCCCTGAGGTTTTTGGGTGTTCTGATTCCGTTTTTGGGGTCCATTTAGACTTCTGAGCGTTGTAAAGAGTTGTTTTAGTGTATAGACATCATTTTCTCATGGTTTTGACATTAAATAAAGGAAGAACTTGATGTTTTTACCCAAAATTAATATCATGAACTAATTAGATCATCCTATGGGGTTTAGGTTTGATCTGTAAGGTGGTCATTCGAATGGTCATAACCAAAGTAGGTTAGACTGTCTTACCCAAAGGTGACCGTCCTATGAAGGTTATGGTTATTCGAATTTAGGGATTTCAGTCTCTTTAAGATCGCGAGTTTGCACTCACCTACATTGAATAGCTAGTCTTGCCCAAAGGTGTCTAGGGACTTCATGTATTTTGAGTGGGGCAGAATGATTTGTGCGTGGCGGTGAGAGAAGGATAACCCTCTTGCCCAAAGGTGTGGACGTGTCCTAATCAATCCAATACGTAATAGATCAGTTCTGTGCGTGACTGTTGTCGCCAATTGGGGGGTGAATTGCATGTTGAAATCTCTTGCCCAAAGGTATGATTAGATGATGCGCCCACCTGTCCCGTAAAGTGGAAGTAAACAATTTTAAAGTAAACCACTTTAGCTATTCGGCTTAACCCCAAGATCGGATTAGATCATTAAGCTTAAATAAAGTCATGCAAAGACAAGTATAAAGTAAATTATTATAATTTGTGCAATAATTTGTTAGACATACCATAACATAATAAAACATTGATATTTTCAAATATGGACGAGTCTATAGTTCAGAAACATTTGATTGGGATTAAGCCTCTGAATGATTCAAACTATAGTTCTTGGAAAATGCAGCTAGATATAGTTCTGGGATGCCTTGATTACGACTTTGCCCTACTAGAGGAAAAGCCGGTTACTCCCACTGCTGAGTTTTCAGATTCAGATAAGTTCTTGTATTCGAAGTGGGAAAAGGTCAATAGGATGACCATGATGATCATTAGAGCTTCTGTTCAAGAAGCCATCAGAGGTGGTATTCCTGCTACTGATACTGCTAAGGTTCTTCTTGAGACTATCAAGAAGCAATTTATGGGGTTTGTTAGGTCTCGTTAGTACAGTTATTTGACTCAACTGATTTCATTGAAGTATGATGGTATTGGAAATGTTCGGGAGCACATCTTGAAGATATCTAAGTTGATTATCTCTCTTAGAGAGCTGGAGTTAACCATTGAGGATGACCTCATGGTGCATTTGGCTGTAGCTTCGCTTCCTCAATCATTTGATGCTTTTAAGGTTAATTATAGTGCACATGATAGGAAGTGGGACCTGCATAAACTGATAGTTGTGTGTGTTAGTGAGGAAGAGCGTATAAAGCGTGGGAAAGCTGAGTCTGCGAACTTGGTTGTGAATTCTGGTAGCAAGAAGAATTTTAAGAATAAAGGATTTCAGAAGCCTAATTCACAGAATTTCTGGCAAAGACAAAATTCAGGACAGAGTTCAGGTCATAATTTAGGATAGAATTCAAGACATAATCAAGGACAGAATTCGGGACATCAATTTCAGAGAAAGGATAATACTGAGGAACTAGAGGAGATTGAATGTTTCTTCTGCAAAGGGAAAGGTCACATGAAAAGAGACTGTTTCAAATATAAAGATTGGTGCAAGAAGAACAAAGGAGTTCATTCATCGGCGAAGCGCCAAGACTGAGGAGCTGCTGATATTTGAGGAACTCTACACCAACAGTATTGGAGGCTATTGGAATTTGCTGATTAGTATTAGACTTTGTTTATGGTTTTTACTATTCATGTTATTTTCATTGTGCCGTTGTTTAGGCGAGATATTATTTATTTTGGATTGGATACAGTTTAGTTTTATCATTGAGGGGAGTACACTCTCCATCAGACATATTTTTCAGACAGTTGGTAATAATATATTAGTGGAAGATCTTTATTAGCTAACCTTGGACTCATATTTTATGTCATTCTTGTTGTGTATGTTTGTTAATTTTATTAGGTTTTCTCTAGGTAATTGTGACTCTTGTGACAATTTGAATGGTAAACTTAAAGTAGTGATCTACTTGGATCGGTGGATATATGTTAAGGTCAGTGGGAGCAGGTTTGTAAGTTATATTTTAAATATTAAGATTACCAGAAATCATATTTCTAGATGTTGGAGTTATCTCATAGGATTTCATGTTGGTTTACAAGTGATATATTGAACTAGAAGTTTAAAAGATATTTAGACTCTGATTTTACTTGTTTTCAGGATAGTTTGAAATCCTCATCAGATTATGTGTTGTTGCATGTTTGGATTGTAAACTCATTAAGTAAACTACTTGTTACTCTTGTGAGACTTTTAGAATCTTTTAATTCTTTTATTTAGTGGGAGTATTGTTTATTGTTTTATATTCCAGTCAATTATATGATATACATATCATTGTTTTACACTCTCAGATATTGATATGTTATGGTTATGCAAATTAAATAATTGACGCATCATTTGATTATAGTTATGTATTTGAACTGCACGTGCAAAAGGTAAAGATATCAAGTGATGGATTTCACATAGTGGATGTCATTAATGTCAGGTTTGCCCGAGAGCCTCGCACAAAGCTTTCAAGTTGCTTGGGTTGAACATGGTTGGACACCATGTTTGAGGCCTTCATTCTGGATACAAGGTGATGGACTTCACATGACGGTTGCCGTAAAGTATCGGAATGACATGCATATGCTTAAATGCATGTAGCGTGGACAATTTTTGGACGTACACATTTTGATCACATAAGGTTGTGTACAGTCCATATCACACCATACTTTGCCACCATAAAGAACTGTTCTGAAACATTAGTATCACTAGCTGTTTGACCATGGAGTGGCTTGCATCATAGTAAATGAACACTAGTAGATGCTAAATGTTTCCATGATCACCGTTAGTGGTGCTTTTGAACCAAAATGAAAGTTAAAGAACACTTAATTCTCGACAGCAATGTTTTTCAAAATTAAAAGAGTGGCCACTCATGTTTTTAAGGTTGTTCAATCCGAAGAATCATTTTATTTTATTTAAGGATTGCTTGGACCAAGTGGGAGATTGTTAGGGTTTTTCTTATTAAATAAAAAACCTATGTGGTCTAGCGCAATCCTTAGTTTTCAAAACTCGAATTGCATTGCTGTCAATAGAGAATGTTAAGGTTAATGGGTCCCACTAAAGAGATGTAATCAAACTGGGACTCTTTAAGTATTATTAAAGCTAACAACATGGTCAGGGTTAGTGACCGTTAGATCTTTGGTATGATCCCTCTTAGCCCTTGGATCTTATGATGGGTAGAGTTCCAAGGGTATATAAAGCAAAGGGGGGGGGGGGGGGCCCTCTTTTCTCTTACGTCATTTAGAAGCCCCATTGAATCAGACCTAAGTTGAAAGGAGAAGACTTCTCTCATCCTCTCAAGCGCCGAGAAACCCAGCATCACAGAGAAAGAGAATAGGAAAATTCCAACGAAAATGTATGAGATTATCTCTTTCAATCTTTGTCTCCTTTTGATTATGAATTATAGAAAAATTGATTGCATGGTCTAGATCTACGATCAGAATAATATTGAATAAGTTTAAATTATTTATTTATTATTCTGAATCCCAACAAACTAAAGTTTATATCTGGACTGCTTAGATATTGATCAAGATGGTTCAATCAATGGAGCATTTAATAGCTTTGAAATAGCTTAAAGTCATAAAAACTTGAAAATCTAATGATTTCCCTATCTGTCCTATGTATTGGCACTCTATCTCATTCTATCAAACCTTCATTTGTAAAATATTCAAGACTCTCATTGTCAAAAATGAGGTATCCAAAACACTTATTGGCTAGAACCGGTGCAGTCAAACCCACTAGTCCACACAACATATCTAGTAGTCATCATCAGTCTTACCTAACTACCCGCCTTTTATGCATGCATTTCAGCATCTTTCCAACTACCTCGATCCTTATTCTGCTATGCAACCCTCTCGTCCTTTCAAGAAATCCTAATTCCCAAGTATAGTCTAATATCCTTCTACCAGCATAGACAACACATGCGATGGAAATGTTTAATGCTAAAAACTGATGAAGTCAGATAACGATAACCAATTCTATCATATTCTCATGGCAAATGAAAAATTTACAAATAAACAGTCCATTGGGCTAGCAATAAGATAAGTTGTCAGCATAGGATATTTAGGTGAGATTGCTTAAATGGTTTGACTGTGGTGGTTCCCACGTCCCCCCACCCTACAAATATGTCACTAGTTCTGGATGGCAGATCATCATAGGGTCCACCCATTGTAGACCTCAGCCCTCCCTTGCCTCAAATAACCAATGGGTAAACCTGGGTCAATGGAGGTTTTACAGGAATGCCCTTTCCAAGTTGCAATACCACTTTTGAAATCCTTTTTTTTGTGCATAAATAGTATTAGGACTTTGCTACAGAGACCGCAAAGGGCCGAGACCACACCGAGACCGTGCTTGTGATGCACGGATCTCAAAATTTCATTGAATCCATTTTTAAAAATTTGAGATTTATGCATCACATGCACGGTCTTGGTGTGGTCTCGGTCCTTTGCGGTTTCACTAGCATTTTCCAGAGTATTAACGCCCAAGGATTTGACCAAGTCGAATATTTAGTGCAAGATCCCAAGTTGTACAATAAATGACAGATATACCATCACCACAATATCTGTGGAAGTACCGTTCTAAGTGCAGTGCACATTGGCAATAGCAGCTTATATGCAGTATAATAGAATCTAAAATACTGGGACATAAAAGAAAAATTATATTTTGATTCGTAACAGTATGTCCATTATCAGTCTTGTATGTAACATACATATGCAAGAAGGGTTTATTCCGAAGACATATCGACCTAGTCATGTTAAACATATACATTTTTGCATGAAAATATAGAATGTGTTTGAATAATATATGATATAGCGCCATCCTGCCGACTGCCGGAGTATGGTACTGTGGCAGAGAACCCGCGGCTTGACGATTGAAATGTCACCATCCTTCATCGGCTATCATCTAAAGTCCCCACCAAACACTTCTCCAATAACTATTCAGCATTCACCCAAGCATGGTATTTATCTGGAACAGAATATAAGGATTGCAATCCCGATGTCTAATGATCACTAAGACATCTAAAAACCAAATAACCAAATTAAGTAGGAGGAGAAGCAGATAGAGAAATTGATTTGTGGAGTAAAATATAACAAAATTGGTAAGGATGACGAGTTTGACATGGGATCCAGAGAGACGCTAAGCAACACAAAGCCTTTGAAAGATAATACTATGAAAACCTGGTCAGTTCCCGAGCATGAGGACTGCGCTTTGTGCTCAATGCTATGTCAACCCTCTATGGATGCCCCTTGATCAAGGGCAGAACCATGGTTCGAAAACCCGAAAACTCAACTCAAAAGTAAGCCGAGTCGAGTAACTCAGAAAACTTGAAAAAAACTCGACTCGATCTAATATATATATATATATATATATATATATATATATATATATATATATTGTTATTCCAAAAATGCCTGTAAACACTAATTCCAGAAAAGCAGACCTGGAAAATCACGAACAATACTGCAACCATGAACTTAAAAAAATCCCGCACTTGAAATTTTATCAGAACAATTAGTAGATTGCGTGAGGTGAGGCACGGATACTTCGCTTTCTTTAAGACAATTTGCACCCCAAAAAAATGCACTGGGTTACTGTTCGAGCTGCCTCCAGGATACAATAGCCTCTCACAATCTGTCCCTAACTATAAGCATGCACAACTTATAGTTGCACACCACTCTGTGAATCTGACTCAGCAACAGAACTCGGAAATATGTGTGTAAAACCCGAAAGGAAGAGCTGAATAATACCAGTAGAAGAGAAGTTCTTTTTTCCGTGTCTAAACTAATATAGAAGATGCACTTATATAGAGAATGAAAAATCTCTTTAGATTCTAAAACTGATTTATTTAATCCCAACATAATTAGTGGTTCATGACCACTAACGGGAATAAAACGGTAATATTTAATTAGAGAAATCTCAAACGGAAATACAATTTTAAAGGTTAAATCATTATTGGGCCTTATATAAAATATAGATTTTAATTCAATCAAAGACCCAACCCAACCAGGACCGCCCGCCCAACTCGACTCGGCTCGGCTTGGTGCACGCATGTGTGTGTGTGAGTTGGAGCATAGCTTTGTGACAAGATGCAATGGGTGGGTAGACAACAAATTCTAATGCCCTTGAAGGCTGAGCCTTCTTCCAACACTCTTTCTTATAAAGAGGTAAAACATTTCATAGTTTTTCCATGTGGGACTAAAAGAAATACCCAAACACAAATAACAAAGTTTTTCCTTAGTTTTGAATCATACCAAAAATACAACAATCCCATACTTGATTCAAAAACAATAAAAATAAATTGTTGGATAAAATTAGATTTAATACATAAACAAAGGTGTCACATAAATTTGAACATTTGCATAGTTTAAAGTAAAATTCTCACCAGACACTCAGTTACCATAGATCATAAATCTTGGTATTCAAAATTGAGTTCTTTTAGTGATGAGTCTTTGTACCTTAAACACACTACATCTTACAGAGTCTAAAGGTGTCTAAGCCAGCACTTTTCGGTCATGTGCTTTTATCCCAGTTTAATAAGTGTTCTAAAGAAATAGCCAATTTCTCATAGGAAGCAGCCCCACTTCTTCACTTATATAGGTGAGTCTATCAAGGATGCCTATGTGACTCCACATCCCACTCAATAGAGCTATAGATCTCATTAAGAGAGAATCTTCAACCTCTAATCGTCACATACTTTATGCACTATTCACATCATAGGAAGAGACTTGGAGAGTAACCACTCTGTAACTTATTCTTCTCATTAAACCTGTTCTTGGGATCTTCAGTCTTCAGGTTGGGTTACTATTATAGTTGGTTTATTTTCAATTAGCTTAAGTCTCATCCCTTTCGATGTATTCCACACTTTTTTTCTTACTAGGCCTTTAGTCAAGGGATCTACCAGACTTTCTGGTGATCTGATTTCATTAACAGATATAACTTCATCTCGTAGAAGTTCTCTCAAACATGCTTGTTTTCTATGTATTTGTCGAGATTTCCCATTATATTGTGTGTTATTAACTCTACATATTGCAACATTGCGATCACAATTAATTTTAATAGCCAGGACTGGTTTATTCCATAAAGAAATATCGAACAAAAAGTTTCGAAGCCACTCTGCTTCTTCTCCTGCTAAAGATAGAGTTATCAATTCTGATTCCATAGTAGAATTTGATAAAATTGTTTGTTTATTGGATTTCCAAGAAACAGCAACACCACCAATGGTGAATATATAACCACTTGCAGCTTTATATTCATCAGAGACAGAATTCCAATTAGCATTACTATATCCTTCTAGTACAGTAGGATATTTACCATAGTGAAGTCCATGATCCACAGATCCTCTTAAATACCTTAGGACTTTGCTAATTGCATCCCAATGCTCCCTACTGTGATTACTAGTGTATCTACTTAATTTTCCAATTGTATATGCAATGTCTGGTCGAGTGCAATTCATAACATACATCAAGCTTCTAATTACATCAACATATTCATTTTGGTTTATACTATCTCATTCATTAGGTGATAGATGAACATTAGGATCATATGGAGTATAAACATGATTACAATTATAATGATTATATTTTAATAATAATTTTTTAATATAATGAGATTAAGATAAAATTATCTCATCATCTTTACTAATAATTTTAATTCCAAGAATTAAATTTGCTTCTCCAAGATCCTTTATATCAAATTGGGATGATAAAAACTCTTTTGTTTCATTAATGATTTTTTGATTTATTCCAAAAATCAATAAATCATCTACATATAGACAAATAATTACTCCACAATCACCAATAAATTTATAATATATACATTTATCACTTTCATTTGTACTATATCCATGAGTCATTAATATATTTTCAAATTTCTCATGTCATTGTTTAGGAGCTTGTTTTAAATCATATAATGATTTTACATGTTTACACACTTTATTTGTTTGTTCAGGGGTAATAAATCTCTCTGATTGATCCATATAAATTTCTTCATTTGAATAATCACCATTTAAGAATGCAGTTTTTACATCCATTTGGTGAATGATTAAATTATGTATTGATGTTATAGCAAATAATACTCGAATAGAGGTAATTCTTGATACAGGAGAATATGTATCAAAATAATTTATTCATTCTTTTTGCTTATAACTCTTGGCTACCAATCTAGCCTTATATTTTTCTATTGATCCATCAGCTTTAAGTTTCTTTTTAAATATCCACTTACAGTCTATAGTTCTAGTTCCAGGAGGAGGATCAACTAATATCCAAGTGTGATTAGACATTATTGAATCCATTTTATTTTCCACAGATTCTCTCTAAAAGGAAGAATCATGTGACTCAAATGCCTCATTTAAAGAAGTAGGATTGTTCTCTATCATATAGGTATAAAAAAATAGATCCATAATCTTTACTCTTTTTAGCTCTTTTATTCTTTCTAGGCTCAATTTTAGCCTCGTCTGAATTGATTATTTTAAGATTTTTAGAACTAGGATCACTAGATTCATTAGGATTTTGGTTTATTAAGCCCCCACTATTTGAAGGATTAAAAGGAAAAATATTTTCAAAAAAATCAGCTTCCCTTGATTCAATAATAACATTATTTTCAATGTTTAAAAATCTATATGCTTTACTATTTATTGCATAACCAATAAAAGCACATCTCCTAGATTTAGGTCATAATTTATTTATTTTAGGATCATTAAATCTAACCATTGCTAAACCTCCCCATGTTTTAAAATAACTTAGATTTGATTTTCTCCCTTTTCAAATTTCATATGGAGTCATTTTAGATTTTTTACTAGGTATTCTATTTTGAATATAATTAGTAGTGAGGAGAGTTTCTCCTCATAAATTTAAAAGTATGCCTGAGCTATTAAGCATTGGATTAACCATTTTTATCATTGTTCTATTTTTTCTTTCAGCAACTCCATTTTGCTGAGGGGTATAAGGAGCTGTTATTTGGTGTATTATTCCACTTGATTCACAAAATAAATCAAATTCGTTAGAGGTATATTCACCTCCTCTATCACTCCTTAATATTTTAATTTTTAAATTTAATTGATTTTCAACTTCTACTTTATAAATTTTAAACATATTCAAAGCTTCATCCTTAGATCTAATTAAATACACATATGTATATTTAGGTTTGTCATCTATAAATGTAATAACATATTTTTTACCACCTCTAGTAACTGTTTCTTTTAAATCACAAATATCAGAATGAATTATGCCTAAAAGATCTGATGATTTGTCCACTTTATGAAAAGAATTTTTAGCTATTTTTGATTAACTACAATATACACATTTATCAAAAAAAATTATCATTTAATTTAGGAATTATTCCTAAATTACTCATAGTTTTCACATATTTTTCATCTGTATGTCCTAATCGATTATGCTAAAAATTAACTAAACACACAATATAAGCAGAAGAAGTTTTATTGCTCAAATCAACATTAAATTTAAACATGTCATTGGTTGCATAGCCTTTCCCTACAACTTTTTTAGATTTAGAAATTATATAGTTATTAGACTCTATTACTTACTTAAATCTAGCCTTGTTCAGAAGATAGTCCGACACCAAATTTTTCCTTAAATTTGAAATGTGAAGAACGTCCTTCAGAGTCACAGACTTCCCTGAAATGAAATTGAGAGTAATATCTCCAACTCCAACAACCTTAGAGGTTGAGGAGTTCCCTATCTGGACATCATGATTGCTTTTTACAGTCTCATATTTTTTAAACAAATTTCTGTCATAGCAGACATGCCTCTTCGCACCCATGTTTGCCCACCAACCTTCACTGAAACTGATCATGTTGATTTCAGTGATCATAGCAACTAGGGGTTCTTCCACCATATTTGCTTGAGAATAATTCATTTTATAGAATTGACAATTCTTAGCAAAATGTCCAGATTTCCCACATACGAAACATCCACTTGATTTTGAGCTTTCTCCTATCTTCTGAAATGGTTGAAATGGCCTTTTATTCTTCATAGGCTTCTTGTTAGTTTTCGAGAATTTATCTTTTTTCTTTCCCGAAGAATCAACAAAATTTACCTTTGAAGTCATCTTAGAATTCTCTTCTTTTTTATCTTGGGCTCTAGATTCCTCTTCAATCCAAATTCTCAGAACCAATTTTTCAATTGAAAATTTCTTTGGTTTATGGCGAAGAAAATTTCTGAAATCCTTCTATGATAGAGGAAATTTCTCTATAATAGTAGCCACTTGGAATTGTTCTGAAATTTTCATTCCCTCAATAATAATCTCATGAATTATTATTTGAAATTCCTGAGTTTGTTTTACTACGGATTTATCATCAACCATTACAAACTTTAAAAATTTGTTCACTGCATATTTTTTAGACCCAGCCTTCCTCAGTTTAACATTGTTTCTCTAAAGCTACCTATAAACTTTTTGCAGATTTTTCAGTGTAATATAAATTGTACATAACATTTGTCATGCCATTTAAAATGTGCCATTTGCACAAAAAATCTGCAGATTCCCATCTTTCCTTATAATGAGATCTACCTGGTTCTCCTTCTTCTTCATTAGGAACATCAGTTAAAACATATGCTAATTTAAGCGATGTAAGCAGAAAAAGCATTTTCTGTTGTCAACGCTTAAAATTAGATCCATAAAAAATTTCATTCCTAATCACAGAATCATTCGTCCTAACATTTATAGAAGTCTTGTCGAATTGTCTTAAAATTGTTGTTCCAAAAATACTTGTAAAAGCTAATTCCAGAAAAGTAGACCTAGAAAATCACGAACAATACTTCAACTACGAACTCAGAAAAATCTTGCACTTGAAATTTGATCAGAACAATTGGTAGATCGTGTGAGGTGAGGCACAGATACTTTGCTTTCTTTAAGACAATTCGCACCCCAAAAAAATGCACTGGGTTACTGGTCGCGCTGCCTCTAGGATACAACAGCATCTCACAATCTGTCCCTGACTATAAATGTGCACAGCTTATAGTCACACACCACTCTGTAAATCTGACCCAGCAACAGAACTCGAAAATATGTGTGTAAAACCCGAAAGGAAGAGCTGAATAAAACCAATAGAAGAGAAGTTCTTTTTTATGTGTCTAAACTAAAATAGAAGATGCACTTATATAGAGAATGAAAAATCTCTTTAGATTCTAAAACTGATTTATTTAATCCTAATATAATTAGTGGTTAATGACCACTAACGGGAATAAAACGGTAATATTTAATTAGAGAAATCCCAAACGGAAATACAACTTTAAAGGTTAAATCACTATTGGGCCTTATATAAAAAAAATAGATTTTAATTTAATCAAAGACCCAACCCAACCCAACCCGGCTGACTTGACTCAGCTCGGCGTGCTCGCGTGTGTGAGTTGGAGCATAGCTTTGTGACAAGATGCAATGGGTGGGTAAACAACAAATTCTAATGCCCTTGAAGGCCCAAGCCTTCTTCCAACACTCTTTCTTATAAAAAGGTAAAACATTTCATAGTTTTTCCATGTGGGACTAAAAGAAACACCCAAACACAAATAACAAAGTTTTTTCCTTAGTTTTGAATCACTCCAAAAACACAATATATATATATATACACACCAATTAGGCAATTACCAATTTCTTGTCATTTTATCCAAGATTAAATCACAAATAACTTGAAAAATCTAGATTATAAGGAACCCAAAGTAGGCAGATTTTGGAATCTCAAACCTAAAAATCAGGTTTAAAAGAACCCATAGTAGGTTGACTTTGTACCCTAAAAAAATATGATGCAAAAAATAATGTGAAGTTCGAGTTTTGGTTTCAAAAAAAGGAAAATAATAAAAATACCCTTCTGTGACTCGACCTAGTCTGGCGAGTCGAAAAATTTTACTTGACTCAACCGAGTTACCTGAGTAACTCACCCAATAGTGTCTCCTTCGAGTTTTGAGGCGACGCAAAACTCTATCAAGTAAAGTAACTCGGATGACTCGCCGAGTTTTTGAACTATGGTCGGAACCATGATTTTCTTGTGGGGGGCTTAATGGGTGTGGGGGTTCGAGGGCTTAGCCCCTGGATTATTATTTTTGAGGGATAAGTTCTTTTTTCCCTCAAATGTTCGAGGGGCTAAAGCCCCCTATCCCCTGGGTTCACCCCTTCTCCATACTACAATTTTTTTTCGAAATTTTAGGAGGTCCCTGGGCCTCATGTGGCTACGCCAGTGCCCCTGATGGTTGGCAATCAGTGTAGCACTGTTCTACACGTGGAAACAAAATAGGTCTCTAGAAATACGTTTTTTGAAATATGTACTAATTTGGTAGAGATAACCAGATTTTGGGATTTGATCCACAGAGAACTATTTGAGTATCGGAAGAAGACACTAAACACTTACAAAGCCAGAAAAGGATACTGAATAAAGAGGTCCATCATCAGTATATCAACACCTGAAAATGGGAGAGTCAAATTGGGCGTCCAGGCATGCAATTTATACTTGTATATACAATTGTCACATCTACTGATTTGTAGAGTAAGAATGAAATTAATAAAATATAACACACGCATATAACAAAAATTGTAGAATGATTGTTGAAGTAATTAAATTCATGACAGTATGCAAGATGAAAGGAGACTTCATTTATAGTTTAATTTGTCAAGCAAATCAAAGAAAATTGTATGCATCAACAATCACAGGCCAGGTGACCACCTCTCATGCTGACTACTATAGTACCAATGTGCCATACCGCCGAATCCAAATGGAGTTTATAACAATAAGCATTAAAAACAAAAGGAATAAAAAAAAGAACTTCGAGACCCTAGAAAACCATGCTATAGGGGCACCCTTTCTCTAATGATCCGTAGAGTAGTAAACTATCTCGTCATAATCAGTAGTAAGAAGATAGCGTCCTCGAGATTCAAACGGCAACAATCAATTTTCCCATCCTTAGGTTTCCTTGCTTTGCCTGCAGCTTTCACCTTGTGGTGTAGTTGCCTTCAACCGAAAAAAAAAAAAAAAAAAAAGGACTGAAGGTCAAATCACAGAGATTCTTCATAGCCTGTTATAGAAAGAACAGTAGAAAAGCTAGGAACAACTGAAGTGGATAACAGAGAATGGACTCACTACTTCGAGATTCATTTATGCTTGGGCTTCTCATTCTGAATTTTAGAATGTGGTTAGGTGTCAAGGAGCCGAGTTGAGACAAGCTTGGGACTGTTCGAGCTTGGCTCGTTACATGTGTAGGCTTGCTTGAGCTTTGACTCAAGCTCGATTCAAGATTTGGAAGGCTAGCTCGAGTTCGGCTCGGTTCAGCTTGACCTAGCTAACAAACCAAACCAACTTGTAAATGAACTCAAAGCTTGGCTCGCCTTCGGATCGATTAATAATGTGAAAGTGTTTAATGTTAAGGGTATTAATGTCTACTAAAATAATATATAAAATTAATTGAGTTGAGCCTAACTACCTCTTGCTTTTGTTCAGTTAGATTAATAAAACAGCTCCTTGTATTAGCTCTGCTCGGCTTGGCCTGACAAGGTAAGAAAATCTGCTCAAGCTGGGATTGTTTCAAGCCGAGTTGAGCTGGTGGCTCGTTCACACCCCTAATAAAGAAGCTTGGGCTCTTACAATAAGAGGCAATCCTATGGGTTTTTTAAAGTGATAGAAGGTTTGGAAATCTAAGGTATTTGGAAGAATTGATGAAAGGTTGCTGCTGCTAATCTTTGATAGTGAGCTAGGTAACAAAGAGAAGAAATTAAAAAATGAGTATGCCTTATAGGTGCTCATCGTTCATTGGTGGGAGGTGAACCTTATGATGAAGAAGATAAATAAAAAGAAGAACCCGGATACAGAAGTATACGCTTTAGGTCAACATATATGTATGTTTGCTCACAAAGCACGAAGAGTAATTGATCAGATTTGTGGGCATTCCTACGAGGAAACACTTACGATACTAAAACTCATGCCTTATCGAGCATGTTATCTCATTTTTAAATTGGTTTATTCTGCAGTAGCAAATGCTAGTCACAATATGAGTTTCAACAAAGCAGATTTAGTCATTAGTAAAGCCGAAGTCAACGAGGGTACTAGAGTGAAAAAGTTAAAACCTCGAACTCGATGACGTAGTTATCCGATAAAAAGACCCAATTGTCATATAACTATTGTATTGAAAGATATATCTATAAATGAAGACTATAGCATATGGGTAAGAAAATTTGGATGGATATATAGAAATAAGTATACAGATAGGATGTGTCGTGATATGTATAGTAGCGGGGGAGTATGGGACAAAAAATAAATCCACTTGGTTTCAGACTTGGTACAACCCAAGGTCTTCATTCCATTTGGTTTGCACAACCAAAAAGTTATTCCGAAGGTGTCTCCAAGAAGATAAAAAAATATGGGATTGTATCAAGACTTATGTACAAAAAATATGAGAATTTCCTCAGGTGTCGAGGGAATTGCACGTATAGAGATTCAAAAAAGAATCGATCTGATCCAGGTCATAATCTATATGGGATACCCAAAGTTGTTAATAAAGGGTAGACCACGAGGAATCGAAGAATTACAGATCAATGCACAAAAAGGCTTTAATTCTGTGAACCGAAAACTCAACATTGCTATCACAAGAATTGTAAAACCTTATGGACAACCTAATATTCTTGCAGAATTTATAGCCAGACAATTAAAGAATTGAGTTTCATTTCGAAAGGCAATGAACCATTCTGATTAGTTGATAATATTTATTTAATAATTTTGTGAAAGATTCATGTGAAAGGTTTCATTAACGCCTAATCCATGTCGAGTAGACCTTGTCGTTGTGAGAATTCTTAATTCATGAGTTGTAGGGAGGGGCTTATGTCACCACAAACAGAGACTAAAGCAACTGTTGGATTCAAAGCTGGTGTTAAAGATTACAAATTGACTTATTATACTCCTGAATATAAAACCAAAGATACTGATATCTTAGCAGCATTCCAAGTAACTCCTCACACTAGGTTGCAAAAAAATAGTTTTTTCGTCAAGCCAAAGCTGGGAAGGGTTTTTGTAAGATTCAAAAGGTCCGCTGAGCGCCTCATGGCTATGTCATAATAGATCTAAACACTTGCCCCAGATCGACTTCTAGATCATAATTGCTCTAGTGAATAACTAAAGAAAATAGATAGATGGGAGATAGAAAAGAAAGGAACTAATTCTAAATATCTCCCAGAGGTTGACTAATTACTTGACTGTTGGCGGGGTCTCTTTGTATGTGATGTCCGGAAAGAGGAGGACTCAATGATTATTCGTTCGCCATAACCAGAAGTGAAAATTTTGGTGGATAGGGATCCCATAAAAACTTCTTTCGAGGAATGGGCCAGACCTGATCATTTCTCAAGAACAATAGCTAAGGGCCTCGATACTACCACTTAGATCTGGAACCTACATGCTGATGCTCACGATCTTGATAGCCATACCAGTGATTTAGAGGTGATCTCTCGAAAAGTATTTAGTGCACATTTTGGTCAACTCTCCATCATCTTTCTTTGGTTGACATGTATTTCCACGATGCCCATTTTTCCAATTATGAAGCATAGCTAAGTGATCCTACACATTGGACCTAGCGCCCAGGTGGTTTGGCTAGTAGTGAGCCATGAAATATTGAATGGTGATGTGGGTGGGGGTTTCTGAGGAATACAAATATTTCTATCACAACAAGATGGACTTTACCTAGGACGAGAATGGACCAACTCTTAAATCTGAGGTGGAAATTTCTTTTACCCATTTCTCTAGGTAATCTATTATTGACAACTTCTTCCCAACTCCTTTCACTGTAAAGGAATATGCTAGTCTAGATCTATCACTTTTCTCAAACAAGAGAAAGAAACATCAAATTATTCATAGATATTCACGATATGTTCTCTATGGTAACTGGGTTCATGAATTATGGTCAACAAATAGTACGATCGCAGCTACGATATTATAAGTTTCTTCCTCTTGACCGAATCTGTAACCTTCATTAGCAGATTCATTTTTTGTGGTTTCCCTGATCAAACTAGAGGTTACCAAGGAACCATGCATAGCACTGAATAGGGAACCGAGATAATGGCCTTCTTCTTCACATCCATCGCGGAATGCATGCAGTTATTGATAGACAGAAGAATCATGGTATACACTTTCGTGTACTAGCTAAAACATTACGTATGTCTGGCGGAGATCATATTCACTCAGGTATCATAGTAGGTAAACTTGAAGGGGAAAGAGAAATCACTTTGGGCTTTGTTGATTTACTATGTGATGATTTTATTGAAAAAGGCCGAAGTCGTGGTATTTATTTCACTCAAGATTGGGTCTCTCTACTAGGTGTTCTGCCCATGGCTTCAGGGGGTATTCACGTTTGGCATATGCTTGCTCTGACCGATATCTTTGGGGATGATTCCGTACTACAGTTTAGTGGAGGAACTTTAGGACACCCTTGGGGAAATGCACCCGGTGCCGTAGCTAATTGAGTAGCTCTAGAAGCATGTGTACAAGCTCATAATGAGAGACGTGATCTTGCTCTTCCGGGATGTTAATGAACAAGACATACTTCTATTTATCGACAATATCTTCCGTTTCATCCAAGCAGGATCTGAAGTATCTGCCTTATTAGGCAGAATGCCTTCTATTGTGGGTTATTAACCTACCCTTAGTACAGAAATGGGTTCTTTGCAAGAAAGAATTACTTCTACAAAAGAAGGATCCATAACTTCTATTCAAGCAGTTTATATACCCGCGGACGATTTGACCGACCCTGCTCCTGCCACGACATTTGCACATTTAGATGCTACTACCGTACTATCAAAAGGATTAGCTGCCAAAGGTATCTATCCAGTAGTAGATCCTTTAGATTCAATATCAACTATGCTTCAACCTCGGATTGTTGGTGAGGAAGTAGCTCTATCTAGGAACTTCTAATTGAGATATGAGTACACTAGGTTGCAAAAAAATAGTTTTTTCATCAAGCCGAAGCTGGGAAGGGTTTTTATAAGATTCCAAAGGTCCGTTGAGCGCCTCATGGCTCTATCATAATAGATCCGAACACTTGCTCCGGATCTTCTGGAAAGATGAGGAAGCAGGCCTATATAAAAGAGACGCTATAAATATTCCTAAATAGGCTAGAGTAACTGAAAAAATTGCATTTGTCACAAATTCATACCAATCCAAAGAATTGCTCGAATTTGGATGTAAAAGGTTTATCGACGGACTTAACCATTTTGATAATATATCAAAATCCATTTCTTCTTGATCGAAAGGAATTCCTATGGATCCAACGAACAAAGTAAATAGACCCAATACAAGCATAGGCAATAACATAGTATTGTCCGATTCATGGGGATACAAGGAAGTCTTTTTATTGTCAAAATGAGTAATAAGTGGTCGTATTATATATCTTTCTTACATTCCCATCAATTGGATATGTCTTATTCGAAAAAAAGGAAGCCCTTTCATTATTATTCATTGTTGATAAACTAAAATTTGTGTTAATTGTTTTCGATTCTTCTTTACCCCATATAGATATTGAATAGAACAAACTATTTTTTTTGCCACTATAATTTTGAAAATGCATGTTTAAAAGCCCCTCAAAAGTTATGAAGATAGAATTGGGTCTCAACAGGAGAATCGATGTTTTACTACCAATCACAAGTTTCATGTTGGACGCAGTACTCATATTGGAAATTATGATCAAGGATTACTTTATCAATCGCCATCTACTTTAGAGATCCCTTTTGAAACATTTTTCAAATAAAAAAATTTCAGTATCTTCCTACGAATTAGTGACTTAGGCAGGATTCTTTTATGTAGAATAACAAAGAGCGGGTCAATCTTCATAAATTTCATCGTAAATGTGCAATACTTATACAAATAAAAATGCGGGAGAGATTAAAAAGATGTAGGGTCATTTGTCTGCTTGGCTAGTCAAGCATGGGCTAGTTCATAGATCTTTGGGCTTCGATTACCAAGGAATAAAGACTTTACAAATAAAGCCTGAGGATTGACACTCCATTGCTATCATTTCATATGTATATGGTTACAATTATCTACGTTCCCAGTGTGCCTATGAGGTAGCACCAGGGAGACTTTTAGCTAGTGTGTATCATCTTATGAGAACAAAATATGGTGTGGATCAACCAGAAGAGGTATGCATAAAAGTATTTACCCCAAGGAGGAATCCTAGAATTCTGTCTGTTTTCTGGATTTGGAAAAGTGTAGATTTTCAAGAACGGGAATCTTATGATATGTTGGGAATCTCTTATGATAATCATCCACGCCTAAAACTTATCTTGATGAAGTTCCCATTGAAGTTCACTATGAATCTTTGGGTACCTATCATGAGATTTATGGGCACTATCTAATAGTAAGAAGTGTAAAAAAACAAATTCTTTGTATAGCATATTGGAAGATCAATCGGCCAAAATAACCATGAGCAGCTATCACAAGCGGCTGAGTATTTATTTCATAAGTGCTTATTCAATCCAATCGTACCACGTAATCCTTTAAAAGGTGTTCTGAGTGAGTTATTTCAGCTCCATGGTTTCTTTCCCTTGAATTAAAATTCAATCAAGTAGAGCATGGAGTTCAGTTTTTTTATGGTGAACAAGAGTTTTGGATAATTACTTTTGGCTTTTTCCTCCAGATTTTCTTAAAAATCTATATTCATGATTAGTAATCAGGAACAGACAGCCAGAGGCAGAGGGTAAAATACGAGGTACTTTATTGCTCAGTCTGGCTTTTATTTAAGCTTTAACCATTTATGGACTGGTCGTGGCATTAGCGCTTTAATTTGCGAATCCCTTTGTTTAATCCTAGAAATGTGAAAATGAAGAGGATCAAATAAGCTTTAGCTAATGTAATAAAAATACCAATTGTCATTCCAATTGAACTACTTCAACAAGTCTCCACGTGAGATATCCAGCATCTGATGTTCGTACAGCAGTATCCACAACTCCTTTACGGGCTCCATAACAGGAAATTATATATTCCGTTAAAGAGAGTCCTTTGCGATCTTAATCTACCCTAATCTAACTGAATGAGATTTTTCTTAAATCTATCCCATTTTTTTCTCGAGTTAACCAGAAGACTATATACTATTGCTAGATTGAAATGTCTTATAATGCATCAATAGTTTTCTATTCTATTATCTGTTCAAATTTTCTTTGTATTGTATAATAGACATAAGTAGAAGGAGAATAGAAAGCAAGGGATAAATGAAAGGAGCAAATGATTCTAGGGAGGATTAGATATCTTCCCAATCTTCGACACAAGAATAAGGAATTTCCTATTCTATTAATAACAAAGTGGATTCTTCCAATGTATAAAATAAAAATTCCAATGGCTTTTGCTACTATGACCTTCCCAACCATGATTTTTTTATTTTTTTCCAGGCATTTTCCCTCGAAATAATAAATTGTATTGATACTCGGTATCAAAAAAATACCAAAAGTAATTACTAACTAAATAAATGGTTACTAAATAATAAATAAGTAGTAAATGCAATTGGATAAATATAAACAAATATTGGGTTCTATCGTTTCTATGGTTCAAATCCTATTGGACGCAATTTATTTCTATCTATTTTTTTTAGATTTCTATGTCAAAAAAGAAATTTTAAATCATTTGAATCAGAGACATAATTATCCTTGTACTAAAGATTTATAAATTTCTCTATGTCTGTTCTTGAAGTAGAAAGCGTTCCATCTATTCTTGAATAGCTTCTTTCAAACAGGCTTCCACTTCAAAATGAATTCTAAACGAGACAAACAAATAAAAGGGGTTATAGACCGCTCAATAAATGAAATGCCTAAGGATTTTCCTTTGAGCTCTTTGAGAATTATCCAACCGAAAAGAAGAATATATTCGAGGGGTAAATGAGAGATATTTTGTTTCACCATAGAGAATTATTTGATTCTTGTATTCCAAAGAATTTCCATGATACATCAGAACAATAATTTATGGGATTTAATGATTACTAAGAGCAGATTCATCCTGTTAACTTTAACTAGCTGGTCTGGTCATTTGATTTGGCAATGGTAATAAAGATAATAACGAATAGAAAGAAATTAATGGCTTGGACCGTGTAACAACAGTCAATTTCTGGTAGAAGGTTCCATGGGAACAATTATTTATTTCAGGGTACCTCATCTCTTTTTTTAAAAGAGGAAGTATGGGGAGAAATGACAAGAAGATATTGGAACATCCATTTGGAAGAGATGATGGAAGCAGGAGTTCATTTTGGTCATGGTACTAGGAAATGGAATCCTAGAATGGCACCCTACATCTTTGCAAAGCGTAAAGGTATTCATATTACAAATCTTACTAGAACTGCTCGTTTTTTATCAGAAGCTTGTGATTTAGTTTTTGATGCAGCAAGTGGGGGAAAAGAATTCTTAATAGTTGGTACCAAAAATAAAGCAGTTGATTTAGTAGCATTGGTTGCAATAAGGGCTTGGTCTCATTATGTTAATAAAAAAATGGCTCGGTGGTATGTCAACGAATTGGTCCACTACAGATGCGAGACTTTATAAGTTCAGGGACTTGAGAGCGGAACAAAAGATGGGGAGACTGAGCCGTCTTCCGAAAAGAGATGCAGCAATATTAAAAATACAATGATCTCATTTGCAAGCATATTTGAGTGGGATCAAATATATGACAGGGTTACCTGATAGTGTAATCATTGTTGATCAACAAGAAGAATATACGGCTCTTCGAGAATGTGTTACTTTGGGAATTCCAACGATTTGTTTAATCGATACAAATGTATGTATTATAATTTATAATTAATATGGACCGGGTAGCAGGAATCGAACCCGCATCATTAGCTTGGAAGGCTAGGGGTTATAGTCGACGTCGATTCATCATTTTTAACGTCTCTAATTCAAAACCGAACATGAAACTTTTCTTTCATTCGGCTCCTTTATGGAAGATAGATAGATTCCCAAATCGAAGGCGTGAACGAAATAAATAAAAATGAAATTTGACCCATAACATCTATGTCAGCTTTTCTGTTTGAATGTATCCAAAATGACTCGCTTTCTAGATGATCCCTCTAGAAGAGGAGAATTATAACAATCCTTCTAGTTACTTCGTTCTCTATTTCTACTTGCGAGAACCCTGAGGCAAAGAATTTTGTTTCCACTGAGCTAAAATAATATGTCGATGGCTCTAGTAAACCAAAGGCATCGTTTAATAGCTATTTTGCTTCAATCTCCCCTTTACAAACCAAAAATTGAAGATTTAGTTATAATTAGAAATAAACTTTTCTATACTTAATCCATGGATCTTTTACTCATACTCATTCAATTGGAAGTGTTGATCCAATTCAACAAAAAAATTATGTTTCGCGATTTCATAATCCAATTTTTCAATTTCTAATTGACCCTTGGATACAAATTGCGAGAATTCATATTCTTCCTCGAATCTGTCATTGAGAGGTAAAAGATTAAATCCTTTTAAGAAATAAAGTTGGACCAACCGACCGTCCAGTTACAAACAACAAACAATAATGAGGAAATTCAAACTACAGAATACTTTAAAAAAAAAATAAAATTATAGGGCTATACGGACTCAAACCATAGACCTTCTCGGTAAAATAGATCAAACTTAGTATTTTCAAAATGATTCAAACTGTTTCAAAGACCGAACATGCATTTTTTTTGCATTGGGCTCTTTCATTAACCGATATAAATATCAGTTAGTCCACCATATCTTTTCTTGACAGAAAGATAATGAGATGGCTCCATCGAACGTACTCCCCCCTGGATCTAGGAATAGCGACATGAACTAAATGACCTGTCGAAGCCAAGGAACTTACTCCGAAGAGTCCTAACAAATGATGATTGAGACGAGATTTGACATTTTTGAATTATATACTCTATAACATAGGACTTATCCACACAAGCAACAGAGAACATACAAAAGCTTTGGAATATTATTTTCGGGCACTAGAACGAAACCCATTTTTACCACAAGCTTTTAATAATATGGCCGTGATCTGTCATTACGTGCGACTATCTCCACTATAGAAAGAAAGAAAAAGAGAAAATCCACTAGTAAATACTAGAAACAAAATAGGCTTTCTACATATGCATCGTTCAAAGCAATGATTTTTATCAGTTGTAGTAAAGAAAGAGACTTCATAGAAGCCGAAAATGAAGAAATGGATCTGCCTATATACTTGGTTCTATGGATAAAGGATCTAATTGATAAAGAAAGCACCGTAAAGATTAATTAGCGAGGTTTTGGGACGATACAATAAGAACTGCTTACTTATGTCATGATATGAGATAAAAGTTGTCATAATATGATCCAGGTCATAATCTATATGGGATTCCCAAAGTTGTTAATAGAGGGTAGACCACGAGGAATTGAAGAATTACAGATCAATGTACAAAAAGACTTTAATTCTGTGAACCGAAAACTCAACATTGCTATCACAAGAATTGCAAAACCTTATGGACAACCTAATATTCTTGAAGAATTTATAGCCGGACAATTAAAGAATAGAGTTTCATTTCGAAAGGCAATGAAAAAAGCTATTATGACCTATTAGAAGTAGAAGGTGCTCTAGTGGGATCCTCACAAACATAAAAAGATTGTAGTCAGTTTGATAATGATCGAGTGACATTGCTTCTTCGGTTCGAACCAAGGAATCCCTTAGATATGATGCAAAATGGATCTTGTTCTATCGTTAATCAGAGATTTCTATATGAAAAATACGAATCGGAGTTTGAAGAAGGGGAAGGAGCCCTTGACCAGCAACAGATAGATGAGGATTTATTCAATCACATAGTTTGGGCTCCTAGAATATGGTGCCCTTGTGGCAATCTATTTGATTGTATTGATAGAATGGGTCTGCTCTGGGACGGAAGGATTCGAACCTTCGAATAGCGGGAGCAAAACCCGTTGCCTTACCACTTGGCTACGCCCCATTTAAATTTCTATTCGACACTAATAAACAATAATTCTGATGATCGATTTAACCTATGATCAAAAAGATATACCTTGGTTATATTTCATCTCTTCAACAAGTTTAGTAATGAGTATAACGGCCCTATTGTTCCGATGGAGAGAAGAACCTATGATTAGCTTTTCGGGAAATTTCCAAATGAACAATTTCAACGAAATCTTTCAATTTCTTATTTTACTATGCTCAACTCTATGTATTCCTCTATTCGTAGACTGCTTTAGGTATCATCACCATGACTTTCAACCTAAATGGTTTTAATTCAACCAATCTGTAGTTGATAGTCAAGGTCGTGTAATTAACACTTGGGCTGATATCATTAACCATGCTAACCTTGGTATGGAAGTTATGCATGAACGTAATACTCACAACTTCCCTCTAGACTTAGCTACTGTCGAAGCTCCGTCTACAAATGGATAAGACTTCGTTCTTAGTCTATACGAGTTGTTGAAGTTAAAGGAGCAGTAACAAAATTCTTGTTCAATCAAGATTCTTGGTATTGCTCCTTCATTTAGTACTTAATTTTACTCACATAAGTATTTTTTATATTTTTGTTTCTTTACTTCAAACTTCAACTTAGGAAAAATTATTCCTATAGTTTGGTTTATGATTTAATATGATACTTCATATTCTGTACTAATCTGGTCTGTACTAATCTGAAATTTTTTTTAATTAAATATGTTTTTTCGATTTGTAAAAGGTGAGCTTAACCCTTGGGGATGTGGTAATACATCTAAGAAATTATTCCATCAAACATACTCCCCCCTGGATCTAGGAATAGCGACATGAACTAAATGACCTGTCCAAGCCAAGGAACTTACTCCGAAGAGTCTTGACAAATGATTATTGAGATGAGATTCAGCATTTTTGAACCATGAAACACTCGATCTGACGGAGCAATGCTGCGTGGAGGTAGAAGGCCCACGGGTCACGAACTTCTTTTCCCAGAGAAGAAGCAATCTAAACGAACCCGAAACATACCATTGGGAAGTGATTAAGCAATTAAACCTTCATGAATCCATTTTTGTTCTTTCATCCCAGGTAGCCCCTTTGAAGTATCAACTAATGGAGGAAGAGTGATATTGGACAAGTGCAACTTGTCAGACATATTGGGTCATATGGGATTTCCCCCTTCTCTCCCCCGATCGAGATATCCTCTGTTTTGCCCAAGAAAGATTGATTGAACCATCAATAATTGGAATAATGGTATCCGTTGTTATTTGATTTGATACATTGCGGTCAGTACTATTGGTGAATTAGGTGAAGGTTTAAGGTACGTAAAAGAGAGGGATTCGAACCCTCGGTAAACAAAAGCCTACATAGCAGTTCCAATGCTACGCTTTGAACCAGAAAAAGAATGAAAGAGTTTGTCATTTTTTGTTCTATGAACGGAAAGACAAAGAAATGACCCTTATTCCTCGTCTACAAATATCCAAAATTTGATGCCTAATACCCCATAGATAGTTCGAACTGTATAGGAACAATATTGGCACTAACCTTAGATCCTTGCTCTTGAAAAATGACTCAATACTTTTTGCTCGAGCTCCATCCTACACTATTTACAACCCAAAAAAAAAATTGGGAGGGTTCTAAGGCAAACGATGTCGAGTCAAGAACACCTTCATTCCTATATAAAATGGTGGATGCAAGAATCCACAGTAGATCATGTCCTTCAAGTCACACATTGTTTTCTACCACATCGTTCAAACGAAGTTTTACCATAACATTCCTCTAATTTGGAGCCGGCATGCAATTGATTCAATATGGAATCATGAATAGTCATTGGCTCAATAGGTTGTTCCTTTATGCGTAACATAGTAATTATCCTTTTGCAATTGGGAGAGATGGTTGAGTGGACTAAAGCAGCGGATTGCTAATCCATTGTACGAGTTATCCGTACCGAGAGTTCGAATCCCTCTCTTTCCGTTTTCATGGATGACTTGAAATTTCTCTTTCGAATTCTAAAAAAAAATCTTGAGCTCTTTTGATTTTATCATAGTGAAATGTGTGGAATAGATAAAATTATTAGAAAATTCAAAAATAGAAAAGGTTAGTTAATTCATGTTTGTGGGACCCACAAAAAAAAAAAACTAAATAAAACAACCATGTGGTAATAATTTAGAGTTGAAATTGGACAATTTGAAGGTATCCACGTGGATATCAACAGCTATATAGAAGTAGTATAGAATAGATGGGTTAATTCCATATCAGAACCTAAGTTATCTTAAAATGACAAATAAGTGCCTACTTTAAAAAGACTTCCTTTCACATATCCAATGTTTCAAGATTTGGACAAATAAGGACCTACAGTCAAATTTGGTTAACAGCCGTGAGTAATCTTAATTCTATTACCAAAAATACCCTTAGTCATAATTGACCAATGGGTCTTGGTCCTAACATGTATATACATATAGTCTTTGGAGTAGAATCCTCTATGGTTATCACCGTAACCGGATTTGCCTAACCCTTTAAGGTGGCCACGTGTCCCCTTTGACACCCCTGAACTGTGGTTCAAATTCACCCAACCATTCTTGGTTTTAGAAAAAAAAATTAATTCTATTTTTAAAAATTAAAAAACTATTTTTAGGGTTTTTTTTAATATTAAAATATTAAAAAAAATAGAATTAATAATTTTTTTCTAAAAACCAAGGATGGTGGGTGAACCCTAGGGGTGGGTGAATCTGAACCACAGTTAAGGGGTGTCAAAGGGGATAGGTGGCCACCTCAAAGGGTGATAACCGGATTTGCCAAATCCAGTCATCACCGTAGAGGATTTGACTCCATAGTTCCTTACGGTTTAGAAAAGGATTGAAATCCTTTATGGTTATAACCGGACTTGGGGAGTCTGGTTACATCCTTGAGGTCGCCACGTGTCCCTTTTATACTCCTTAATTGTGGTTAGGATTCACCCACTTATCTTAGATGTGTGAACCCTGAATAGGTGGGTGAACCGTGGTTAGAAAAAATATTATTAAAATAATTTTTTTTTTCTAAAACCATGAATAGGTGGGTGAACTCTGATGTGTGAATCTTAAGCACTATTTAAAAAAAAAGGACACATGGTGTAAGGATTTTGTAGGATCATTATTTTCGATCATCGAGAAGAGGCAGTCGTGGACGTAAACCAACAATATAGGACAACCCCCTTAAACCAGATCTGGGTGATAGAAGTTTATCTGAGAGTGTCTTTTTGCATACTCTTGTCTCTCTTATATAGAGAATCACCTGTAACCGATACCTTTATGGCTATCTGTAACCGACGCCTTTATGACTGTCGTTACACTATCTGACCAAGGGTTTCAGATCCCTTCTTGATGATTAAATCAAATGGCTATTATAGCCAATAATTCTAATACTCCCACTTGGCTTTAAGAGCCATTTTGTATAACATTTACCGTAGCCTTGTTCAATCAACATGTCCGATAGACATTTCTTCGTTAATGATTTAACAATAATCATTTCAGACGATGAGATCTAGAAGAATATAAATTTTCTTTTCCAGCCACATCTCTAACACATTGTTATGCTTCTATTAGCGTATTAATGTCAACTCGGTTATTGGAGTATAGATTCATGGATCCATCGGTCTTTACTAACTTTAAATTATCAATTAAGTGTTTTAACCAGATGATTCTCAAGCAGTACCACGAAATGACTTGTACTCTGCTTTAATGGATGTCTATTTCTTATTATTTTACAACACCTCTCTAAGAGTAAACTTATAACTGGATATCAACTTTTATTTTGTCAAGGTTATCACCCTAATTAACATTTTCATATATCGAGTTGGGTTATGCTTGTATAACAAGTTTTTCCTCTTGACTCATATTTTAATCTTAGGGATGATCACCTTCTTAGGGCTCTGTGAGCGCAGGATTTCACACTCTGGAATTAATCTCATGGGTTTTGTTAAGTGTTTAGAGTCGCCACCTATTCATTCAGAAGAGATAAGTCCCTCGAGATGTTGGATAAGGTCTTGGTCTCCGATCAAAGATCGGGATAAGAGGTTTGGTTAAATTCGGGGAAGGGGTTAGGCACCTCGACACTTCCACATATAGTGATTCCCTACTTGTTAGTTTTAAGCCAAATTAAAATTCAAAGTTAATCAAATGCCAAGGTGTTTAAGTAAATACTAAGCAAAGAAAGAAAAGTTAACTAGGGTCGAACCCGGATTGGGTTGCCTACGTACTCATATTGGGGTGAGATCAGACCAAGCGTAGTTTTAGCACTTGAGCTCGTGCTAAGGCTAGGGGATGTGTGTGTGTGCATCAAGGGTGACTAATGGTCCTAATCCAGTGATTAGGGTTTTGGTTGACTGGGGTTGGTCAATGTGCAAAGTATGAGCCCGATAGACCAAGAGGTAGTCCGATAGACTGGGGTTTGGGTCCGGTAGGCCAAGGATGAAGCCCGGAGGCTAAGGGGTGTGTTAACTCAGGGTTAGGGTTGCTAACCGGGGTTAAAAAGATACTAACCATGGTTAGGGGTGCTAACCATAGCTAAAAAGTCCAAGAATGTAATTTTGTTTGGTCTTTTATTTTTCTGAAATTTTTTAGATTTTTCTAAATTTTTGTAGGGTTAAGTGGTGCTTAACTATGATTAAAGTTAACCGGGAGCCGTTTTAACCATGGTTAAGGGTCAAGGTTAGGCAAAATAGGACCAAGAAGATGTGGCAGGGCCTAGAATGGCCTCCTACCAGGTCTAGGCCCTACAAAAAGCCCAAGATAAAAAATTTAAAGAATGAAGGTAATCAGATTACCTCCATTACAGTGAATTTTTAACCTGAGTTTGAAAGGGCTTAACTGGGGTTAGAGATCACCTCGGGGTTAGAGCTTGAAGTATAGGGAAGAAAATGGACTTGATTTGAGCCCTAGAGCTGCTCAGGTGTGGGCCCCACAAGGGCCCAAAGTTGCAAAAAAAAGTGCCTGTATTGGCGGTAATCTGATTACTGCCAACCACCTGGAGGTTGTTTTTGGGTCTGTCGGTAATTAGATTGCCGACAGTCTATTAACCAAAGTTTAGGGCCCTGCTAACCCTAGTTAGGTTTGTGCCTTGGGTCTAAAATTTTACAGGGAGGCAAGTGATGTCCAGGGCTTCCCATTGGGCCTTGAGTGGGCCCCAGAGCATAAGGGATGTGAGCCCCACAGGGGCCTAAAGTCACTGCAAATTAAGGTAAAAATTATCGGTAGTATTATTACCGACAGTAAGCTAGTCAGGGTTTGGAGGTCCACTAACCATGGTTAGAAGATGAGTTAAGGCCTGAGTTTTGGTGGGGACTTGGACAAGGGCCAGGGCTACCTAACCATGGCCCTGGAACTGACCAGGGCTTGAGTTAACCTGGGTTAATAGGCGAGTTACAGTGACTGCACATAGGGTCGGTAATGGGATTACCGACCACTAGCAGATTTAAAAAAAAAAACTTGATTTACCCCATTGGCCTTGAACCAACAGGAGTCTGAAGGTTCCCTCATGGACCAAGGGACCCCTAGACCCTAAGGGGTGATGTCATGCATGCTGTAATGGGGTGAACCCGAGATAAAAGGCCTCAAGGTATTCCCCATACCTATGAGGAAGGTAGGGGAGTCCTATCCCTGGCTGGGGAAGCTAAAGAACACGTATAAATGATAAATGAGACCCCTAGAATAGGACCAGGGGTCCCTTACAATGACTTCAAGTAAAGAACAGAGAGGGGAGGTGGTCTACCCTCTACAAATCGCCGGTGGTGCTGCTGCGGTGGTGAGCTTGGGTGGCGTCGAGTGGTGTAGTGAAGAGGGGGGCTTGAGTACCTTTGCGGGTTCTAAGATGACCTAGGGGTGGAGTGGGCTAGGAGAGGCGACTAGTTGAGCTGGGGGGGTTTTGGCAGAGGTTGGAGGCTAGAAATTGGTGTGAGTTTTCACTGTGGGGGTGACTGCTTATACAGAAGAAGGGGAGAGGCTTGAGGGCAGTTAAGTCATCCCCACAGGCGTGGGGGACCAAGCAAAGGTGAGCCAAGTGGTAGCAGAGGGAGACTGATATGCTGGTGCAGAAGATCTCAGGGTGGCGGTAATCGAATTACCGTCATTCTGAAAACAGGGTATTTTTAGGGTGTCAACAATTGATTACCGACGCCCTAAGCTTTTTGCTTAATAGGGCCAGGCCCTGCCACACTTGTGCTGAAAGCAAGATAAGCTTGCCATTTCAGGGACTTTCCTGCCTAAATTTTGAACTATGAGGGTGTGGGCCCCACCCTAGTGGACCCTAGAGGATTGTGGGCCCAAGTTTGGGCCCACAAGGGCCTAGGCTTTGGGTTTTTAGGACTTGGAGTTGCTAAATGGGCCTTGAGCCCGTGAAGGCTTTGGCCTAGGTTTAGGCTAGGTCTAGGGCTAGGGTTAGGTTTAGGACTAGGTCTAGGGCTTATCTAGGGTTAGACCTGGAGTTTAGCTAGGGTTATCCTAGGTTTTAGGCTTAGGGATTGCTAATGGGCCTTGAGCCCGAGGTTAGGGTATACCTAGGGTTTTAGCTAGGATTTAGGGCTTAGGGCATACCTAGGGCTAGGGTTTAGGATTTGCCTATGATCTAGCTAAGGTTTAACTAAGGCTTAGGGGTATACTTAGGGCTTGTCTAGGGTTTTACAGGGGACTCCACTGGGGAAGGACTGTGGTTACAGGGTGTAAAAATTGGGTGATTACAGTTGCCCCTCTTTACCAGAGAGCGCCGAAATGGCAAATTAACGGCAAAGACTGGAATCATCCTATTTTTACACCGAGATGGATTGAGATGGATGGTGAGATGTGTGCATGTTGTGCCTATGTTGAGTGTGGTGAAGTGACGAAAACCATCCCTAGAGGATAGCGAGTAGCTGGGGATGAGAGATGGATGCAGGGATGGCGTGGCCCGGAGGAAGGTGTTGCTCGGAAGTGACGAGGGGATTGATTGAAACGGTGTTTCTGGGAAGATATTAACCGAACCGGTCGGGAGACACATGGGGTGTCAAGAATACACGGGGTGTTGGGAACAAATGGGGTGTTGGACATGCGAGGTGTCGGCATATTGACTCGGCGTCAATGGAGACCTAGGATGTCAAGGACACATAGGGTGTCGAAAAAGAGGACATGCAGTGAGTGTCGGTGTGTTGACAATATGTGTTTTGTCAATGGAGAGTCATATATCGAGATCACACGGGGGTCTCTCCGGGGATACATGCGGTGAGTGTCGGCGGGTTGACTCGGCGTCAATGGAGACTCTATGATGTCAAAGACACACGGGAGTGTCGAGAGGTGTACACTGTGTAGATGGATGTCATGTAAGGGATAAATGTGAGGATGCTTTTACATGACTCTGTTGACTGCTGTTTGCTGGGGAGGCATGGAAGCTACTTCTTCTACTTGTCTTGCCAAGGCTGCTTGGTGCAGGTTGGTTCAAACGGATTTTTGAGACCAAGAGTTTGTTTGTTTTTGAAAATCCTTTTTTAAAAAAAAGTGTAGAAGACTTTTGTAAAAGATTTTTGATTCTTGACCGATGCACACTTAGTTAGCTTTTAGATTTGCCAGTAAATCGCCTTGGTTCGGGCTTAAGGGGGATTGTAGGTTCCCTTTTACTCTTGGAGAGTTAAGTATGATCCAGAGCAGAATGCTACTAGGGCATTGACAAGTTTGTCTAAATGTTGTTATAAGCTGGCAGTGGAGAAGCTTTCTGATGAGTTTTGAGAGCTTCTGAACTCTTGTTGGGGGAGAGTATTTTTGAGAGCTTTTAGAGGCTTCTGTTGAGGGATTCGTTGGGGATTGAAGACTGTTGTGGCCTTGTTGTCGGGGGTCTGCTGGAGAGTAGGTCTCTGTTATAGACTTGCTGGGGAATTTGGGATTTCCAGCCTGCTGTGGATTTCCTAAGGTTTGCTTGTATGCTGAGGATATGCCCTAGAGTAACACATCTACTGAGAATATTCCCTGTCAGAATCTCTGCTGAGGATATGTTCTAGAGAGAGATGCTGACTGTTGCAGGTGACTGGGGAGTTCGGTGAGCCTGATTGCTACCGAAATGTGTTGCCAAACTGGTTTTCAGCTTTTTCTCCATTTTTTACCCTTGGAATGACCAAGTCATGGGGTTCGCATAATTTTTACACAATGAGGCCATTACCGGTTTTTCTCATGCCTGTGAAGCTGATTGGTTTTTATCCCTTTTTTGCCCCTAGTTGCAAGACTAGGTCTGGGTATCGCGTACTTTTTGCACAATGAGGCCGTTGCCGGTTTTCACTCATGCCCGCGATTTTGCTGGGGAAACAAGTATGATCCCTTCATCACCCTGGACTGTGTTCTAGTGGGGATTGTACTCCGCTGAGGAAGTAGATATGATATTGTGGTTGCACTCGTAGTTTCTTAAAGATCTAAGAGGACTTAGAGTAGGACGAAATATAGGTTGGGGGACCGAAGTTTGGGACACCCTGGAATTGTTTCATTTGTTACAACTGACTTGCATGAGGATTTTCTATTGGAGACTTGTACCTTTGGTGTTTCTAGTGGAGAGATTTTTTTTTTGTGCTCCACTGGGGATTGTCCTCTCTGATATAGGTTGACTTTTTGAGGATTTTTCTCCACAGGGGGAGAGTTTGGATTTGTTTCCACTGGGGAGAGATGTTTTGGGAGAAGTTGATTCCGCTGAGGATAGAGGCCAGATAAATTTTTTTTACTCGGAGAGTCCCTGACTTGAAGAATGTTTCGACTTCTATTTTGGATTTTTCTTTGATGAAATATTTTGTAAACTTGGCGTTGACTCCGCCGGGGAAGTTAGGAGAGTTTGTCTCTACTTGGGGAGTAACTCTGTGGGGAATAGTTGTCTCTATGGAAAGAGAGCTAGAAGAGGTTTGATTCTTTCTGGGAAAAGAAGAGATTCTGAGGGGTTAAATCCCTTTTAGTGACTACATCTGATTTGTCAAGTTGCCTACGTACCCTTTGCAGGATCAAGTCATGATGTAGTTCAAGCAGATGCCATGGATGGCGAGGGAGGGCGTCCCTGAAAGGTTTTGAAAGAAAGGTTGTTAGACTCAAAGGGCTAACTAGCAGATTTCATTAAATTGTAAATAGGTTTACTTTGTTGGGGATAAAGAGTGTGTTGTAAGCACCCAATTTTTACACCCTGCTTAATCATGATTAACTCCCGTTAACCATGGTTATCCTTGGTAATACCCCAGTCTAACCCTACCTAAACCTTAGGACTAACCTTTGGTAAATCCTAGACTTGACCCTAGGTCTAACCCTAGCCTAGCCCTAGTCCAAACCCTAGGCAAATCCCTTACGGGCTTAAGGCCCATTTGCAAAATCCAAAAACTCCAAAAGAAAAGAAAAAAAAAGAGGGTTAAAAACCTCAATGTTTTGGCCCAATCATGGGCCCTCTAAGCCCAATTCAAGTGGGACCCACACCCCTTTCAAAATTCAAATTTCTTAGGGCAAAACACTTTTGGCCTTCCCCACACATGTGGTGGTTTAGCCCAAAAAAGGGAACAATACAAAAGTTTAAAATTCAAAAAAATAATATAACAAAAAAATAATAATAACAAAAAATAAAAAACAAACCCATGATTTTTTAGTAGGAGGTAGGACCCACCCTAAACCAAATAAAAGATCACCAAAAAAAAAGGGGGGGGGGGGGGGATTTAATTTTTGGGCACCAACCCAATGTGGCAAGGCCCACATGCGGTTGGGCCCAAATTATGAAACCCCAAACAAACCGAAGACATAAAAAAAAAATAATAATAATAAATAAATAATAATAATAATTTTAAAAAAAGAAAAAAAAAAAAAGAGGAGTTTGATGGGGGCATCAACCCCATGTGGTAGGGCCCACATGTGGTTGGGCCCAAATCATAGAACTCAAAGAAACCGAACACTAATGCAAAAAAAAAAAAAAAAAATTCTTTAAAATCTACTGTTCATCGTCCCTAACCTACGGACGTCTAGCAACCTACCACACCTCTGGCTTCTGCCCCCTCCTGGCTGCTCCTGCCCTGTCCCTCACGCGTCCCTCATCCTTATCCATCATCCCTCACCTTCTCCTTTCTTCTATAAAGCTCCACTGTGGTTGATGAGTGTGGGGGCGCGGTTTAAAAAAAAAATTTCAGAGGAAGAGAACCAGCTCCGCCCCCTTCGGCTAGCCCATCTGCCAACCTCCATTACCTTATTCTCCACCTGAGAACCCAACCAAGGTTCTCCCAGCCTCCACCACCACGTCCACTGTTGAAATTTTTTTTAAAAAAATTACAGTGAAGCCGCCCTCTTTGGCCAGCCCTCCCCACTCCACCTGGACTCCCTCCACTTCATCTCAGTCTATCCCTAGACCTCCAAGGTCCTTCATCTTCGTCTACCAAGCCCACCTTCCGCTGTCGCTACCGTGCACACCCCCTCCCAATTTGCCGCCATCGCCACTATTGCTGAAGTAAAGGGTATACAGACCCCCCCTCCCTTTTTATTTACTTGTTTTTTTTATCATTGTAAGGGACCCCTGGTCCCATTCCAGGGGTCCCCATTTTGCCTTTTTTTCTTTTTTTTTTTAGCTAAAAAAAAAAAAACAGTAGGTGGGTTTTGTTGCGTGGCCACTATACCACCATCCCCCACCGTGGCAGCATACCCTAGACATCTAGGAGGGTCCTCAATCCATGAGGAATCCTCCTAGACCCCCTGGATCATCACGGGCTAAGCACAACAGCCCCAGACAAGAGTTTTTCAAAAAAAATTATAGAAAAACCGTTTCAGGCAGCCACCTGTAACTGCAGTTTAACCATGATTAGACCCGGCCTTGGTCAAAACTGAGACCATGGTTAGACTCCCTACATACCCGGCTACCCCCTGTAAAATTTTAGCCATTAACTCCACCATTAACCGTGGTTAAATTGACCCCAAAGTGGGGTCGACAGTCTGAAAAACAGCTTGAGTAGCCAACTTTGGGCCTTTGTGGGGCCCACATACAGCCTCCTCTTGGGCGCCGCAAGGGTTCAAATTGTTTCTCTCACATCAAACTCCGCAACCATGATCTCGGATCCCCCGGGGGTTGAGCCAATCAGCGGCAAAATCGCCGCAAAGTTTGAAAAAAATCTGTTTGGGTTTTGTTTATAAAATTTGTCATTTTATGTCATGTGCAACGAGGCAACTTTGGGCCTTTTTGGGACCCACATCCGACCTCCCTTCGAGCCCCACAAAGGCTCAAAACGATCACTGGACTTCAGGCTACCCACTGGTAGTCTCAGTTTTCTATGATTCTCTCATTAACCATGGTTAAACTTGTCTTAACTGTGGTTAAAAGTGAAATTTTTTTTGGGTTTTTTTGCATTTGCTGGACTTTGTGGGGGCCCAGACTAGGTAGGAGGCCAGTCTAGGCCCTGCCATGGACCCTGGGCCCAGTTTTGCCTCAGCCAACCCATTAACCATGGTTAAGCAGCCCATGGACCCGAAAAAAAATCTGAAAAATGCTCAAATTTTCCAAAATATTATGAGAAGCCCAAAAATAATCTCACTTGGCCTTTTAACCCTGTTTAACACCCTTAACCATGGTGACCACCCCACCTTAACTGTGGTTAAGCGGTTTTTGACCGGCGGGAAAAGTCATTAAAAATCCTAAAAAAATTCAAAAAGACCCAAAAATACTGACTTTGGAATTGTTAACCAAGGTTAGCACCCCTAACCATGGTTAATCACTTTCTTAACCCCGGTTAGCAACCCTAACCCTTGGTTAAGACACCCTGAGCCTACCGGGCCTCACCCCTTAGCCTATCGGGCTCACCCTTAGCCTACCGGGCCCAATCTCGGCCTACCGGGCCCAATCTCGACCTACCGGGCTCAAACCCTAGTTTACCGGACTATCCATTGGCCTATCGGGCCTAATAATGAGCACTTGACCAACTTGGTCAAATAGCCCTAGCCTCCCAGCTAGACCCTAAGCCACCCTTGGTGCACACACACACACTCCTAGTCTTGGCACGGGCTCATGTGTCAAAACTACGCTCGGTCTGATCTCACCCCATACGTAGGCAGCCCAACCCGGGTTTGACCCTAGTCTAGGATTTTCTCCTTCTTAGATTAGCATTATCTTAAACATTAAGGCATTTGATTAAAATTGAGTTTAACTTGGCTTAACCATAGCAAGTAGGGAACCACTGAAAGTGGAAGTGCCGGGGTGCCTAACCCTTTCCCCGGACTTAACCGAACCTCTTACCCTGATCTCTGATCGCAGACCAAGACCTTATCCAAATCCCGGGGACTAATCCCTTCTGAATAAATAGGTGGCGACTCTATACTCACCCGTGAGATTCAAACCAGGGTTTTCCCAAAACCCGCGCTCACATGTGTCAAGGACGGCCTCCTGTTATTTTCTGGAGAATCTATAAGTGCAAAATGCCTATCAGAGCTAGACCCTAAGCGTAGTATCGTTTGGCTTTGTCCATGTTGACGGGTTCTGGGAGGTCTTCGTCATCCATACATCCGAGGCGAAGGGCGCCGTCTGAGAATTTGTCTCGGATGATGTATGGGCCTTCGTAGTTAAGAGTGAACTTGCCCCTAAGATCAGTGCGGTTTGGCAACACCTTCCGGAGAACTAGGTCACTGACTTCGATGCTACGAGACTTGAATCTTTTGTTGAATGCCCTAGCCATACGCCTCTGATAGGCCTGTGAATGATCGATGACTTTCAGTCGCCACTCTTCAACTAGATTCAGCTGCTCAAACCGGGTCTATGCTCATTCTGCTTCTGAAATTTTTGCTTCCATTAACACTCGGAGTGATGGGATCTCTACTTCGATGAGGAGGAATGCTTCCATACCATAGGCCAAAGAGAATGGTGTTGCTCCTGTTGAGGTTCTGATGGACGTTCTGTAGGCCATGAGTGCGTATGGGAGTATCTCATGCAAAGCAGAGTAGTTGGTTGCCATCTTCTCAATGATCTTTTTCAGGTTTTTGTTGGTTGCTTTCACTGCACCATTAGTTTGAGGCCTGTATGAAGTGGAATTGTGATGTTGTATCTTGAATTTCTAGCAGAGATCAGTCATCCCATTGTTGCAGAAGTTTAGAGTATTGTCTGTCACAATCTCAAATGGAACATCGTATCTGCAGATGATGTCCCTTTTTAGAAAGCGCTGAACCATAGAGGTTGTGACGTTGGCATAAAAGGCTGTCTCGACCCATTTTATAACGTAATTGATTGCAATTAGGAAGAATCGATGACCATTAGATACTTTCGGAGCTATGAGTCCGATGATGTCAATGTCCCAGGCAGAGAATGGCTAAGGGGCAGTCAGATTGTGCATCCTTGTCGGTGCTGCATTGATTTTGTCGGCATAAATCTGGCACTGGTGGCACTTCTATACATACCTGTAACAGTCAGCTTCCATGGTGGACCAGTAGTAGACAAGCTTGAGAATTTTCTTGGATACCCGTTCATGTGTGGGCTGCAGGTTCCTCTGTGAAGTTCTTCGAGTACCTGTACTGCTTCACTGACGTCTAGGCATCTGACCCAAATCATGCTCGGTGATCTCTTGTACAAGACTCCCCTTGATAGGATGAACTGAATGGCTAGTCTTCGGATTGCTCGACGATCTATTTTGGTAGCATCGAAAGGGAAGGTCCCGTTCTCGAGGTACTGCTTGATATCTGTATACCAAGGCTTGTTGTCTGTGACTGTGTCAAGCTCGAGGCAGTAGGCAAGTTGATCCTGTTGCTGAATTTCAATTGGCCAGAGAAAGATGCCCCTGGGGATCTGAACCATGGAAGCAAAAGTGGCCAGCGCATCGGCGAATCTGTTATGGTTCCTAGATCTGTGACTGAAGGTGATTCTCCTGAACTGAGTAATCAGTATGTTGAGGTAAGCTAAGTATGGAACCAACCTGGCTTCTCGGATGACCCAAGATTCATTTGCTTGACAGATTACCGAAGATGATTCGTTGTAGGCATCTATCTCTTTAATCCTGATGCCCAGGTCTTCTTTCAGTCCAGCGATGCATGCCTCATATTTTGCTTCGTTATTGGAGCATCTGAACTTTAGTTTGACTGAGATAGGAAGGTGTTCTCCCTTAGGTGAGATCAGGATTGCTCTTGCCCCATGCCCACAACTCCCAGCCGAGGTACTCTTATTCTTCCGCTTATGCGTACAGGATGGCTTTATCTGGAAACTGATCATGTATAGGCAAGTAGTCCTATGTTGGACTGTGGGCCAAATGATCTGCTATCGCTTACCCCTTGATTAACTTCTGAGTCATGTATGTGATGTTGAATTCAGACAACATCATGAGTCATCGGGCAGTCTTTCCGGTGGTGACTGGCTTTTCCAGTAGATATTTCAATGGGTCCATTCGAGAGATCAGGATTACTAGGTAGTAAAGTAGATAGTGCCAAAGATGTTGAATAGCTCAGACCAGTGCTAGACATGTTTTCTCAAGATGGCTGTACCACTCTTCATACTCATGCAGACGTTTACTGATGTAGTAAATGGCTTGCTCTGTTTTGCCCGTCTCGTCATGCTGTGTCAGGACGCACCCCATGGAGGTTTCTTGCATAGAGATGTAGAGTAGTAGGGGCCGTCCTGGCGTAGGGGCACAAGTACTGGAGGGTTGAGCAGGTACTGTTTTATTCTGTCGAAAGCTTCCTGACACTTGTCTGTCCAGATTGTCGACGTATTCTTCCGGAGAAGCTTGAAAATCAGTTCACAGATCGGAGTGAACTGAGAGATGAAGCGGCTAATGTACTGAATTCTGCCCAGGAAACCACGGATCTCCTTTTTAGTCTGGGGGGTCTGCATTTCGATGATAGCCTTAGCTTTGGCTGGATCGATCTCAATGTCTCTTTTGCTGACTATAAAGCCGATGAGCTTTCCTGATGAGGCTTCAAAGACGCATTTGGCCGAATTCAATCTCAAGTCAAACTCTCTGAGTCTGTCACAGTCTTTTTAGGTCTTCTGGATATTGCCTGGTAGTAGGTGATTTGACGATCATGTCGTTTACATAAACTTCTATTGTCTTGTGGATCATGTCATGGAATAGTACTGTCATGGCCCTCTGGTAGGTTACCCCTGCGTTCTTGAATCCGAATGGCATGACTTTGTAGCAGAACGTGTCCCAATGTGTGATGAAAGAGGTTTTCTTCATGTCTTCTTCTGCCATCCTGATCTGGTTGTATCTGAAGAAATCATCCATGAATGAGAGTGTTTTGTGCCCTGCAGTATTGTCGACCAGAATGTCAATGTGTGGGAGAGGTAAGTTGTCTTTAGGATTGGCCTTGTTCAGGTTCTGGTTGTGGATGCACATCCAGACTTTGCCATTTTTTTTAGGCATCGGCACAATGTTGGCCAACCACTCAGGGTAGTTTGCTATTGGCAGGAAGTCTGGACTGATCTACTTTTCAACTTCTTCCTTGACCTTCTGTGACCATTCGGGTCTCATCCGTCTCAGTTTCTTCTTAATTGGTCTGACGTTAGGGTTTAGGGGCAGTCTGTGTACCACCAATGTTGGGTCCAGGCCGGGCATGCTTGCATATGACCAGGCAAAGACATCACTGTAGCTCTTCAGAAAGTTAATCATGTTTATTCTTTGCTGTGGGCTCATGGTTGTGCCGATCTTGATTAGCTGAGGATTATCTTCGGATCTCAGGTTCACTGTCTCGGTGTCCTCAATGTTCGACTGCAGGAGCCCTTTGTTGTGTTCCAGGAGTTCTAGTATCTCCTGAGGTGGTTCCTCATCCTGTTCTGACTCATACTTAACTTCTGATAACTCAAGGAGGGTTTCGGGGGTAGCTTTGTTAAATGCAGTTTCCTGGCAAATCATCAAGCTTTGTTTAGTATGCTTATGTTTTCATGTTTATGTTGGCTTCAGGACACTAGGCCTTCTAGGGGAAGAGTCTGTGTGATTTTGTCATCAACCGATGCAATTGTTTTTCAGAAAACAAGTTTTTGAGTCAAAATTCCAGATTTCATTGATAAAAAGGTGGACTGTTTACAAAATAACTCGACAAAAAGAGGCCTACAGATGGTCGAAAATTTGAATTTTACAACGGGAACAAAAGAGAAATAGATTAAGAGAAAAAAGAGGATGTTGCTTGGATCACTGCTTATCCAAACCAACCTTCCCTGCACTGCACTTGCCTCAGCCCTGAGCAGCCTCGATGGTTAGAGCCTCGGTCCACCAACGGATCAATGGGCGGTGGTTGGAGGATGCTTCTGCGTTGTTGAAGAGGGTGCAAACCTATTCTCCCGCTAAGTATTCTTGTTCTATTTCTGCATCTCTGATAGCCAGCTCTTCGAACATCTGGGCGACACTGAAGACTTCCGATTCGAGAATCCCTGAAGATTCGATGCCAGGTTGAGGGTAAGGGATGTTAGCAATGGGTGCAAGGGAAGTTTCTGGATAGGTTTCAAAGATTCCTACGGGGAAAGTGACAGAGATATGGGGTCAGGGTTCAGGTTTTGCCGACTGTTTGTTCTTCAGGGTTAGTTTTGAGAGATAGTCCTTATACTTAGGCTTGTATCCCAACCCAAATGGTGAAGTGTAGCGAGGAGGCACGTATGTCTTTTTCATGCCCTGGTTCTTGGCCCCGATGCCTTGTCCTGACTGGTAATTTATTTTAGTCATCATCCTGACAAATGGCGGTACTGCTTTCTGGCTGAGTTCTTCTACCTGGGAGATAGAGCTAACTTGCTCAAAATGGAATGACATGAAAGCTGAATCCTGCCCTAGCTCTTTTATGTCCCCGAAGGAACTTTCCAACTCCTCAGATGGAATGATGACTAGGTGATCATCCTGGATGAATTTGATCTTCTAATGCACGGAAGAGGGAATGGCTCCAGTTGTGTGGATCCACGACCTTCCAAGGAGTAAGGTGAACAAGGCTGACACATTCACCACTTGGAAGTTCATTGTAAACTGCGTTGGTCTGACCCTGATGGTCAAATCTATGTCACCCAGGTTCTGCCAGGTAGTGTTGTCGAAAGCCCTGATGGTCATGGACCTCTTCTACACTTGGCTGAGGTCCAAGCCCAGGCTCTGCAATATAGACAGTGTACAGACGTTCAGGCCGGAGCCGTTGTCATTGAGTACTGAGGAAAGAGTTCTGTTAATACATTGTACTGCAATGTAGAGGGCCTGGGTGTGGTCCCTATCTCCGTTAAGTATCTCTTCTTTAGTGAAGGAGATGATTCTTAATTCAAGTACCTGCCCCACCATCTGCCCCAATTTTTTGAGCAAGATGTCTGGTGCTACATAGGCATTATTGAATACCCAGAGGAGCTGCTTCCTGTGATGTTCAGATGTCAAGAGGAGAGCTAGGATGGAGATCTATGCCTGAGTTTTACCCAACTGCTGGCTGATATTGAATTCTTCTGCTTTCCATGATTTTCAGTAGAAGAGCTCAGTCTGTTGTCTCTTTCTCTGGGTTTGTCACCCCTGCATTCTCTCTTGCCTTGTCTTTCACTGGCTCAGCCGTCAGAGGTTGGTACACCCGGTCGAATCGGGTAAGATTGGCTATGTACTCGCTCTTTAGGATGAGAGAGTGAGAGGCGGGTACATGATTAAGGTTGAAAGATTCAGAAGGGATGTACGGGATCTTGACTGGGCTAGAAGACGTCGAGGCTTGAGCTAAGGCTATGGGCCAATTGGTGGGACAGGGATTATGACTGGAGGTCGGTATGCAGACCTGATGATGCCGTTATGAACTATGGGTGCGCAAAGTCTCGGATACCCTGCCCCGGGCTCTTCCCACTCGATGAAATTGACTTGGTTGTTATGTGGGAGAAATGACACCTAGTTGATGCTGGTATTACCAGGGGCTAGCTCAACCTTACCTGCATCCAGAAGATCTTGAATGACGCACTTCAGGCCAATGCAGTAGTTTGCTGCATGGCCTGGCCCTCTATGGAAAGGGGCAGTGATGAGCAGCATTATAGTTTTTGCTTTGTTTATCGGGTGGAAGGAGAGGGGTAGGGCCCCTCAATTCGAGAAGACCCTACTTAGTTAGAAAGTCAAGGAGTTGACTGAGGGTGTAAGGGAGATGAGTAAAGTTTCTGGGGGGACGGGGTTGCCCCTGGTTTTGTCTACCCGGCAGGGTGTTCCTTGGTGCTGGCTTTTGCTGAGTGGCCAGAGCTAGTAATCTGATCAGTGCTGCGTAAGCCACCAAGTTGACATTCTCTTTCCTTTTCTGGTCACGGGGACCATTATTTTTACTGGTAGAAGCTACTGCTACTCGAGGAGGATCAAGCCCATGACTGGAATGGACGGCACCACTCTGAATTGTTGTTTCAATACGGGCACCTGTTTTAACAATTGTGTCAAAGTCTACGATTGGTAGAGTGACCATTAGGGACGAGTAGGGCTGCTTCAGAGTGCCCATGAATATGTTTGCTAGATCTTCCTTAGGGATGGAGTAGAGACCTTTGCAGCCATTGCCCTCTAGCGGGAGGCGTACTCCAAGAAGGATTCATTATTCCATTGGCTCATCTGTTCCAGTTGGCTTTGCTGAGGTCGAAGCTCTTGGTTAAAGAGTACTGCTCCACAAACATGTCAATTGCATCCTACTAGGTCTTGACTTTCTGCTTGTCGACTGACATCCACTAGGTAAGGGCTGCTCCCTTCAAACTCTTCTGGAAGTACTGTATCAATAAAGGCTGGTTCTTGTTATATAGGAGCATGTCCCCCAAGTATATTTGTAGATGTTGTCTGGGACAGCCTAAGCCGTCATACTTGTCGAAGTCTGGAACATTGAACCCTGGGGGTACTGCACCCCGGATGAGAATGTCAGATCCTCCAATGATAGAGTGAGGTTGGTAGATGCCCCTCTCATCCTTTTCATCTCCTCCTTTATTTGTTTAATCTCCTCATGCTGATCCTTGAAGGATGGTGTAGGATCAGATGAAGATGACCGATCTTGATGGACATGTGAGGCCTTGGGCTGCTCATCATATTGTTCAATTTCTGCTTCTCATCTACTTGTTGCGGGTCCAGGATTAGGAATTCTGATGAGAATTGGTCCAGATTCAGGGATGGACTATTCAGTGGGTTCTTCAATCGGGATTTGGTTAGGGGTTTCTTCGGCTCGGGCACCAATAAGAATATTTAGGGATTCCAAAACTCGGTCCAGCTTGTTCTGCATAGCAACAATATCCTGGTCATGCGACTATACTAGTTCGTCGACTCTCTATTGATGGTCCAATGGTTCTGTCATTACTTCCGAGCTGCTCTCAGATGGAGACCGATAAGGTAATAGCTCTATAACTGGTATCTCTGTCAGGATTGCTTCTGCGACGTCTACGAGAATCGTAGTCATAGAACGAGTCATGGGTCGGCTCATGCAAACTAAAAAAGATGTAACGGCTAACCATGAATATGCATGAAGACAGGAGAAATGATGTTAGAAAATATTTTTCATTGATGCATGCTGAAGTGTAGTAAGTTACAAGGTTGTGTGACTCAAAGAAAAGAAAAGACTCGATCCTAGGCAGGTACATCCGAGATCGCAAAATCAAGTGGTCGGGGTACACCCTCTAGGTCCATGATCTGCTGCTGGAGGGATGTAACCTCAACCTCCATGTTAGCAAGGGACGCTGTAGTGTTGAACATCCGGTATCTAAACTGTTGGATACAGTCGGTCATCTCTGCCTTTACACTATCAAGGTACTCCTGATAGAAGTGCAACTGGGCCCTGAGAACGGATGTCTCTTTGACGTCGCCTTTCTGTCTCTTCTGGTAAGAGCGGATTGTCTATCCAAGGTGCTCGATCTATTCTTGTCTGGCCTGGAGTTCACGGCCCTATTCTACTTTCTACAACCTGAATGCCTGCTTGGCTTTCTGAAGCCGTTGTTCTTTCATCAGGATGTGGAGCTGTCTCTCCATGAAGATGTTTGTCCAGGGGACTACCATTTCAACCAATGGTATGGTATCATATGATGGAACTGAGACTGGAGTGGGCAGTTCCCTAGGTGCAGGCATGCGAGATGGAAGGTTATGATCTTCCACCCAAATTCAGTACGCTGCATCTGTAGATGGTCCTATTGTGACCACAAAGTCCGGCCACTGATCTCGTCTGGAGGTTCGCCAACTGGATTGGAATCGGTCGGTGAGGCACTCAGATTGCACTACGAAGTCGGAAAAATTATTTCTCTGTTGGTTTATGACTGGAATGCACTGAGGGAGTCCAAATTAGCGGAGGACTCTGAGTGGTACATAAGCTGCAGAGCCTATAAGACCGGTAAGGATCATGCACCGTCTCCCTGAGATGACGACCCGAGGTAGTTTTGGTATGACTAGCCACTTGCATTGTCACACGATATCCTTCTCTATCAGGTCCTGGAGAAGCTGGTAGAGCTCTCGGATGCCTGTGGTTACAACCGGACCCTGACCCTGACCCTGACCCTGAGAAATCTTCTGGGGGATGCTGTAAGCTTCGCGAAGGTCGGCTGGTATAGATATGATCGTCGGCAGGTGTGCTACCAACCAGTGGTGCAAGAGCGGTGTGCTAGTATGGAAGATGCCATTTTGACGGCCTGTTGCCTGATTGAGAGCCCTGAGAAGCTCTGTAAGGATGACTAGTAGGATGGTTCCGAAACCGCAGGTGTCCTTGATAATCCCCACCAGTACAGACTCGACAAGTGTGTGACATCTCGGGAACAGCAACTGAGACACAACTATCAGTGTAAAGGCGTTGAGACCAGAGAGTTCCGCTGCTATGGGGTCAGGGTTCCACTTGGGATAGTACAACCTTTCTAGAGGCTGCACGGGTATCCATTCGAGAGTGCCGTTAGGTTTGGGCTGCAAGTAGACAGGCTTGCGATGTAAGAACCTTGATTGGTCTGCCTAGTAATTTGTCTTGTAGCGCAATAGTATGGCATCACCGTCCATATTTAACCTCAGAATGGGCTGAAATTCTTCCAAAGTCGGTATAGTTCATTCTTACCGAAACGAAAGACCATGTACAAGGGGTTCCAATACTGGATTATAGCGTTCAAGAGGTGCGGATCTAGGTTAACCATGGATAGGTCTAGGGTGGACCGTAATTTGTAATGCTGGGCCCAAGCTAAATGCTGACCGGAAGTAAGGGCCTCTACTGCTTTCTGGAGGCTCCAATCACATGCCCCCTCAAAAGTCAAATGTACGGGCCGCGAGGGTTGACTAGTTGTCTTTACGATCCTTGAATGACCTGTCATCTACTTGAACAGGGACAGACTTGATAAGTGTACTGTGAAATGCAGATGAAAATGTAAAAGATGAAGCAAATTTGATTTTTTTGATTGGGTGCGACAAGGCACATATGAGCCGATAGGACAGTCGGACAGAGTTCCAGCGTACTTTACCCGGGTTGTTGGAAACCGGGGCTTATCGGGCCAAAGCAGGGTAGGTCTTTGAGATGACCTATTTGCTTGGGGTTTGAACTCCACATGCTATGTCGGGACACGGGATCAGTTGTGTTTTATTATAAGCACAGGTAAGGCTCAGTACATGCCCCTAAATGAGTGATTACTCGGGTAAAGTGCTCGGATAGCCAGTTAAGAATGGGGACAGGTATAGGGTACAAGCAGGTTAGGGTTAGGGGAGCCTTCTGGATGGGCTGCTTGTAGACTATACCCTAGCCTAAGCTATATGTATGAATACTGGTGTATGCAAGTGTGTTCCTAAGGATGAGGGAAATCACTTAACACCGTATATGCTGCTCTCCAGTAGAACATACCTGAAAATGGATGATTGGTGTAAGTGAGAGCGTTCAGAATCGTTTCCTGAGGGTCATCACCCAATAGCCAAAATTTCGCAGACCTCTAAGACTTTTAAGCCACTCACACTGAGTATCATCATCCAGCAGCCGTTAAAGTAATAAGTCTGTCTAAGGGTATAGGGTTGATTACACTACTATGGTATGCCTGAGATGTACAATACACAAATCACAAAAGATGCGTAAAATGTTTAGTATTAAGTCAAATACTAAGACATTTGATTAACTTGAGGTTTATTTGGCTTAAACGTAGGTTATGGGTTAAACCTTGAGTTTATTCCCCAGTAGAGTCGCCAGAACTGTGAGCGCGGGATTTCACTCCCTAGAATAATCTCATGAGTTTTGTTAAGTGTTTAGAGTCGCCACATATTCATTCAAAAGGGATAAGTCCCTCGAGATGTTGGATAAGGTCTTGGTCTCCGATCAAAGATTAGGGTAAGAGGTTCGGTTAAGTTTGGAGAAGGGATTAAGCATCCCTACACTTCCATATATAGTGGTTCCCTACTTGCTAGTTTTAAGCCAAATTAAAGTTCAAAGTTAATCAAATGCCAAGGTGTTTAAGTTAATACTAAGCTAAGAAAGAAAAGCTAACTAGGGTCGAACCCGGATTGGGTTACCTACGTAGTCACATTGGGATGAGATCAGACCGAGCGTAGTTCTAGCACTTGAGCCCGTGCTAAGGTTAGGGGATGTGTGTGTATGCACCAAGGGTGGCTAATGGGTCTAATCCGATGATTAGGGTTTTGGTTGACCGGGGTTGGTCAATGTGCAAAGTATGGGTCCGGTAGGCCAAGGGGTAGTCCAGTAGACTGAGATTTGGGCCCGGTAGGCCAAGGATGAAGCCCGGAGGCTAAGGGGTGTGTTAACCCAAGGTTAGGGTTGCTAACCGAGATTAAAAAGAGACTAACCATGGTTAGTGGTGCTAACCATGGTTAAAAAGTCTAAGAATGTAATTTTGTTTGGTCTTTTATTTTTTAAAATTTTTTGAGATTTTTCCAAATTCTTATGAGGTTAAGTGGGGCTTAACCATGATTAAAAGTTAATCAGGGGCCGTTTTAACCATGGTTAAAGGTCAAGGTTAGACAAAATAGGATCCAAAAGGTGTGGCCTAGAATGGCCCTACCAGGTCTGGGCCTTGCACAAAGCCCGAGATAAAAAATTTAACGAATAGAGGTAATCAGATTACTTCCATTACAGTGAATTTTTAACCTGAGTTTGAAAGGGTTTAACTGGGGTTAGGGATCACCCCTGGGTAAAGTAAAGACATGTACAGAAAGTTTGAAGTACAGGAAAAAAAATGGATCTGATTTGAGCCCAAGAGCTGCTCAGATGTGGGCCCCACAGGGGCCTAAAGTTACAAAAACAAGTGTCTATATTGGCTGTAATCTGATTACCGCCAACAACCTGAAGGTTGTTTTTGGGTCTGTCAGTAATTAGACTGCCGACAGTCTATTAACCAAAGTTTAGGGCCTGCTAACCCTAGTTAGGCTTGGGCCCTGGGTCTTAAATTTTACATGGAGGCAGGTGAGGTCCAAGGCTTCCCATGGGTCTTGAGTGGGCCCCAGAGCATGAGGGATGTGGGCCCCACAAGGGCCCAAAGTCACTGCAAATTAAGATAAAACCTATCGGTAATATTATTACCGACAGTAAGCTAGTTAGGGTTTGGTGGCCCACTAACCATGGTTACAAGATGAGTTAAGGCCTGACTTTTGGTGGGGAGTTGGGCAAGGGCCAGGGCTACCTAACCATGGCCCTGGAACTGACCAGGGCCTGAGTTAACCTGGGTTAAGAGGTGAGTTACAATGACTGCACATAGGGTCGGTAATAGGATTACCGACCACTAGCAGATTTAAAAAAAAACTTGATTCACCCCATTGGCCTTGAACCAACAGGGGTTTGAGGGTTCCCTCATGGACTGAGGGACCCCCAGACCCTAAGGGGTGATGCCATGCATGCTGTAATGGGGTGAACCCGAGATGAAAGGCCTCAAGGTACTCCCCATACCTATGAGAAAGGTAGGGGAGTCCTATCCCTGGCTGTGGAAGCTAAAGAACACTCATAAATGATAAATGGGACCCCTCGAATAAGACCAGGGGTCCCTTACAATGACTTCAAGCAAAGAACAGAGACGGGAGGTGGTCTACCCTTTGCAAATTGCCGGTGGTGCTGTTGCAGTGGTGAGCCTGGGTGGCGCGGAGTGGTGCAGTGAAGAGGGGGGGCCTAAGTACCACTGGGAGTTCTAAGATGACCTGGGGGTGGAGTGCAAGGCTGGGAGAGGCGACTAGTTGAGATGGAGGGGTTTTGGCAGAGGTTGGAAGCTAGAAATTGGCGTGAGTTTTCACTGTGGGGGTGACTGCTTATACAGAAGAAGGGGAGAGGCCTGAGGGCAGTTAAGTCATCCCCACAGGCGTGGGGGACCAAGCAAAGGTGAGCCAAGTGGTTGCAGGGGGAGACTGATACGCTGGTACAGAAGATCTCAGGGTGGCGGTAATCGAATTACCGCCATTCTGAAAACAGGGTATTTTTAGGGTGTCGGTAATCCAATTGCCGACACCCTGGGCTTTTTGCTAAATAGGGCTAGGCCCTGCTACACTTGGGCTGAAAGCAAGAAAAGCTTGCCATTTCGGGGACTTTCCCGCCTAAATTTTGAACAATGAGGGTGTGGGCCCCATCCTAGTGGACCCTAGAGGATTGTGGGCCCAAGTTTGGGCCCACAAGGGCCTAGGCTTTGGGTTTTTAGGACTTGGATTTGCTAAATGGGCCTTGAGCCCGTGAACGCTTTGGCCTAGGTTTAGGCTAGGTCTAGGGCTAGGGTTAGGTTTAGGGCTTACCTAGGGTTAGACCTAGGGTTATCTTAGGTTTTAGGCTTAGGGATTGCTAATGGGCCTTGAGCCCGAGGTTAGGGAATACCTAGGGTTTTAGCTAGGGTTTAGGGCTTAGGGCATACCTAGGGCTAGGGTTTAGGATTTACCTATGATCTAGCTAGGGTTCAACTAAGGCTTAGGGTATACCTAGGGCTTGTCTAGGGTTTTACAGGGGACTCCACTGGGGAAGGACTGTGGTTACAGGGTGTAAAAATTGGGTGCTTACAGGCTCTGATACCAATTGTAAGGATTTTGTAGGATTATTATTGTCGATCATCGAGAAGAGGCAGTCGTGGATGTAAACCAACAATATAAGTCGACCCCCTTAAACCAGATCTAGATGATAGAAGTTTATTTGAGAGTGTCTTTTTGCATACTCTTGTCTCTCTTATATAGTGAATCACTCGTAACCAATGCCTTTATAACTATCTGTAACCGACGCCTTTATGGTTGTCGTTACACTATCTAGCCAAGGGTTTCGGATCCCTTCTTGATGATTAAATCAAATGGTTATTACAGCCAATAATTCTAATACATGGTGACCTTGGGAGTGTAAGTGGACTCCCCCATAACCGTAGAGGATGTAATTTCATTCATTTAGCAAAGGCTCATTGAAAAGGTCACAAGATATATTAAATATGACCATGGGTCTTTTTAGCCGAGGTCGCCACGTGTCCCTTTTGACACCCTTTAATAGTGGTTAAGATTCACCCACACCTATTAATGGTTTTAGAAAAAAAAAATTAAAATTATTTTAATAATATTAACCACGGTTTAAAAAATGTTTTTTTTAAACCTAAGATAGGTGGGTGTACCCTAGGGTGGGTGAATCTCAACCACGGTTAAGGAGTATCAAAAGGGACATGTGGCGACCTCAAGGGTGTAACCGGATTTGGGTGGGTGTACCCTAGGGTGGGTGAATCCTAACCACTAGTTAAAGAGTATCAAAAGGGACATGTGGCAACCTCAAGGGTGTAACCGGACCCCCAGGTCCGGTTTAAAGACTATATGTATACATGTTAGGACCAAGACCCATTAGTCAATGATGACTAAGGGTATTTTTGGCATTAGAATCAAGATTACTCACGGCTGTTAACCGAATTAGACTGTAGGTCCTTATTTGTCCAAATCTTGAAACATTGGGTCTATGAAAGGAAATCTTTTAAAAGTAGGCACTTATTTGTCATTTAAAGATGACTTGTGTTTATATATATATATATATATATATATATATATAAACACATAGAGTTAGACCTAAGGTTACCGTAAAGGTGTCATACGGTAAACCACTCAATCACTCTAGAAGGGCCTAGGAAGGCAATCTCAATGACATTCTTATAAATATGCTTCATATGTTAGATATTTTTATAAAAACTAATTTCCAAAATTACCCCAGATTTGCTAGAGTGAACTTGATAACGTTTTTTATATGTATAATATAAAAGAATTAAAAATATAATAAATTATATTTAAAATAATAATTAATTTTTTTAGAGCAATGATTAGCGGAACAATCATTTGGCAGATAGCCAAATGCCGATCCCATGACCCTTATAGCACTCTCTTTAACTATGATTAAATTTTAACTAAATTAAAGTTCATAATTTTTTTAATTTTTTTAAAAGCTAAGGGTTGATGGGTGAACCCTAGGGCTGAGTAATTCTTAACAACAGTTGGTGGGCTTTAAGAAGGGGTGTGGATCAATGAGGACCGACATTCAACTATATAGCTTAATGTGCAGTCCATCTATCTATTTCCCTTTTATTTATAGGAAAATGTTTAGCTTGTCATGCTGTCCTCATTGGTCCACATCGCCTTTTTAAACACTCACTATCTGTGGTTAAGATTTATCCACTGTTAAGGTTCATCCATTCAACCTTAGATTTTAGGAAAAAAATACTTTAATCTTAATTTAGGTGTGCTTAACTATGATTAAAAATGGATTAAAAGGGACATGAGACTGGATGATACGCTAGATAGTGTACCATATGATATGCTAATCACTGCTCTTATTTATATAAATATAATGGCTCTTTCAAAATGAGCATATTACTAGACCTTTATTAACCAATGCAATGGACTCATTACTAAAAAAATATTATAACCTCATCCTCTAAATTCCATTAATTTTCATACATGTATTCCATCGGAAAAATTCCTGTCTCCCCCCAATATATAAATATATTAATAATATAAATAATTAATAATATATGTATATATACAATCTAAATATTTTCATTAAAGAGATATTTTTTAAATTAATCTTATATTATAATTTTTTTAAAATTAATCATATTTAATTGAGTTGATTAAAAATTTGTTTGGCTCGTTTATAGAAGAGTAAAGCGTTTTCTTTTTTTTTGTTGGAAACAAGACAAAGCTTGAATGCCTTGAAAATTCACATGCTTGGTAGCCTAGGAAGCACGGATACTTCAAAATAGGCTTCATACCCGTATCCGATACATATCGGATATGGATACGCCTCCGATATGGTTGGATACATATGGGATATGACTGAGACGTATCATGTTAATTAAAAATATGTTTTTTTAATTCAGATACAGCTCCTATACAACATGGATACGTCGAGATACGGTCATGAATATATATATATATTTTTTTTTTTTTGAGATCTGGGGCTGTGATCCTATCTCTTTTGTTTTTGCATGGACATGATCTTTTTTATATTTTGCTTGGTGGATGATAGGATGATTTTCTTTTTTGCTTAGTGAATGACGAGATAACCCTATTTCTTTTACTTTTACATGAACATGGTATTTTTTTATACATAAACAGAACTGAACCAATGGTTATTTTGTGATTATAATACAAATTATAGTATTATTATTATTTTTAAAAAAATTACAGACGTATCCTAGCCATATCCGTATCCAATTTTTTTAAGTTTTGCCGTATCAGGATCGTACCCGTACTTGTATCCGTATCCGTTTTCCTAGTCGGGAGCTTGACCCTTGACTGGCAGGGGATTGTGGCGATTGCTAATATCCGCTCTATGGCATTAAAGTAATAATTAGAAATTCAAAGGGTGGTAATATCAAAAGAACCTCCAAAGATTCCATCTGAAAATGAAGTCTGATACCGAATGCGGAATGCCTTGTCAGTTGTTTTGACTTCAAGTGCTCCAAAAAAATATCAAAAACCATTTTTATCTTTTTATTTCTTCCAAAAAAAATAAATCCAGATTTTTGCTCAAAAATTGAAAAAATATCTCCGGATCGCTTCGATTTCTCTCGAAGTTTTGTCGATTTGATGAAGTTGTTGTCACAAAAAAATCGAGATTCCGAGCTCCAACTCTCAGGAGTTCACTGGTTCTTGACTTTGTCACTTCTTTCCCGGACTGTGGATTGATTAGATGAAGTAAAGTCACGAAAATAGCTCGAATTCGAATGGCTTCTTGGCTCATCTCTGTGTTTTCTTCGCTTCTTTCCTGAAATTTGGATCTTTGAGTTGAGGTTGTTACTAAAAGAATTTAGGTTCGAATCTCAATTTTGTATATTTTGTTGGATTCTTTCCATCTACTTTCTCGGTTTTCTGAAATTTAGATCGGTTAGACGAAGTTCTTGTAGAGAAAAAAATAATAATCTGAAGTTTGAATTAGCGTTTTTCTTTGTCTCTTGTCCGAATTTCTTGTTTTCATAGTCTTTTAAAAAGAAGTTTTGATCGATCAGACTGAGTTCTTGTACTAAAGATTAGATGTGAAGTTCGAATTCTCATGTTTTACTGGATTTTTGACGGTTTAGTTCCAGATCAGGAGACTTTTTGATTATTCTAAGCTCGATTTCTCAGTTTGTGGTAGAATTCCTGATTAAATTTCTTTTATTTTCTTCGGTTTTGTTGAAACGTAGATCCACTCATATAAAATGTAGTTCTTAAGTTCATATAGACAGATTTCTTGTATTTTGACTGAATCTCTTCTTCTCTCTATTTCTCTGAAGCTCAGTTCGAATTGATGGAGCATCTATAAGTTTCAAATTCATGAAAATGGAAGAAACTAAGAAGGGAGAATATGGAAGAAACTAAGAAGAAAAATCTCAGGTGAATCGTCAAACCATCTTTAAGCTGGCTTAGCTGTAAAATATCATGAAAATGACAAAAAGAACCTGCTTTTATGTTGTTTAATGTTTTTGGCTGGACTTCTTCATCTCTAACAACTGTTAATTACATGATAATAATATCGCCTTTTATGAAAATAAATACTTACAAAAAGAACAACTCCCTTATTTGATCTCCTAGCTGTCTTTCTTGATTCCTATTGTGCTAATGGGGGGTTTTTTAGGCCTAGTTAGGTGGCGCCAGATAACCAATGGTGCCCTGTAGTGGTGTACGTTACTAAACAAGAGAGAGCCGTTCTCAATTTTAGGAAATATTTGATGAATCTAGCTCTATCATCCTCTATGTAGCCTGGGTCTTGATCCCATGCATGTCATCCACGTGTGGATTTATTGGGGTTTACCAGTGTGATATCTTTTTAGTGAAACTATTTTGTTCGGACATCTTAACCAATGGCACCCTGCTCCATCAATTTTTGTTTGTTCTGTTGAATTAGATGTTTCAGTGAAATCGAATACAGTAAGGATATTTCAAAACTCCCTTTTTTTATTTGTTCATTTTTTTGTGTGTGTGAACCTTTGGAGGTTTTTTGGAGGTTGTACCTTGCCATCTTGATATATATCATTGCGCTTACAAAAAACAAAAATTTCAAAACTAGGCCTGGGTTTAATTTGTTTTTCGTAAGAGAAGTTGTGTTTAGATTTTCTTAATTTTTTGGTGGAAATGTTATCATGTAACTAACATACACAGCCAGACCTAAGGTTAGATTTTCTTTAATGAATCTAAGAAACAATGGACTCAGGACCTTTCATTAGTACTCCCAAGTCTTTATTGGTTTTAACAAGAGTTAAGGTGATGGAGATTAGAATTTCCATCAACAGATGAACAAACCCATGTACCTATTGAATTCAGTTTTCAGTAACTGAAATTAATCTCATTGCCTAGTTCAGAGTTCAATTCATTAATGGGTTTTGCCTCTACCATTGGACTCCTTTTTTGAACTTTAGAATACTCAAATTCAATGTTTAGAACTTGGTAGTAGTCTTTCTTAAAGGATGGATAATTTTCCTATGCCTGTTGGAAGATAATCTATTTTCTTGTTTTTTAAGTCTTTGATCTTTTCGTAGTTAGTGTCAACTGTCATGTTTTGTTATTCCGAAATTCAAGCCTTTATTAGTAAAATTTCATTGCTAACATAGATTTATGGCCCTCTTTAATCTTTCAAAAGAATGCTTAGTGTATATGAGATAACTTTATTGTCATTTGAATACTACATGCGTTACGTCTACTGAATGCTCGAAGTTTATTAGTATATCCACAGATTTGGATTCATTATACTGAAAATTCAAGACATCTTGTTAATGCTGGTGAATTTCAACTGTTAATCCTCATGCATCACAACTTTATAGTATTTGGTGTTTTGTGTCTTTCTCCACTTTGTTAAATTATAGAGTTATTCATTCTGTTGCATGTAATAGCAGTAAAATCGTGTTGGTCTAGAAAACTTGGAATAATCATATTCGCATTAGTGCCTATAAGTTGTTCTTCAGGTTTCTTACCTTATTTTCAGTTTCCTGTGTTCAATTACTGGGAATAGATTAACTTAAGCAAGCAACTGCTTTTATTTCTTATGTTCACTAACTGGATTTGATAAATCTTAAGCAAGCAGCTACAATTATTTTTGCAAAATAGTACATTCTTCCATGTGATTCTCTGGTTCAGATTTCAAGTAACCATATTGAAATTTCAAATAAATTCTTGATTTCTGTTTTCAGATCTCCATTCATTCGAGCTTGAGATGGAGAGGGCCTTGTCTCAAAGGTATTGTTGTTGACGAAGGTTTGTGGAAAAAACCAAAGTAGGAGAGATGACAAAAAAACATCAGTGGCAAGAGTCAATAAAATCCTTTTTGAGGAGTCACATTGACCCTGAAAAAAACGAAGAGATGAAAGGAACTAAAAAAGGTGATTTTTTTTTCCTAAAACAGTCTCAGTCCTTCAAATTCTATTGCCAATGAGGGAAACGTCACTGGAAATTTTAAAGAAAGTTGAATTTTCTGGTATCTTAATAATCCAAAGGTATGATCTTGTTGTAAATCAGCATTTTTTTGTTAGTTATTACAATATAATGTATTATGTATTTGATTGAAAAAAAATCAAGTACTACTATTGAAAGTAATTTTAAAATACTGTCAGTCCTAGAACTAAGTAGAGTGATTGCCATTATAATGGAGATGTTAATAAGGTTATTTACATATAAAACATTAGGGGATTTATGACCTTAAATCGCAATCTCTATTAGCAACAGTCATTAGGGCTGTTATAGAAACCATGTTAAGATGTGTTATCTTAACATAAACTCATAAGGTGACAATACTTGATTTGTTTGAGAGTTGAACATTTGACATGTATTTCTTTTGCTTCTTAAGATACTTGTCTTCCTCTCTTGTTAGTTTAATCGATGTTAAAGGAAATTTAGGAAATTCGTGTTTCTTACAGAAGTCGAGGATAAAGTAACAAAGATCTTGAAGCTGATCAAAGATGAAGGAGAAGAAGAGGGGAACCCACAAGGGAACTCAAGAAGAGAGTCGGAACTTATTGATCTCATTGAGGATTTCCACAAACAGTACCAATCCCTCCATGCACTTTACGATAATCTCACAGAAGAACTAAGGGAAAAAGCTCATGATGTAGGAAAAATAAACAGCCGCTCTTCGTCTTCCTCCAGCTCAGACTCAGAGTCAGAACATTCGTCCAAGGAGAAAGGCAGTAAAAACAGAAAACGGGAAAATGAGCTTCAAGATCTGACAGCAAGCATGAAGCAAGAACTAGAAGCCGCAAATCAACAAGTGGCTAACCTGAATCAGAAATTAACAACTGCAAGCAAAGAGAAGGAAGTGATAAGCTCGGAATACATGACAACTTTGAGCAAGATACAAGAAGCAGAGAAAATCATCAAAGATCTCAGAATTGAAACTGAGCAACTGGAAGAAGAAAGATCGAAACTATGGGCTGAGAATGGACAACTGAAGCTCAATCTAGACACTTTCGGTAAGTTAGAAGCTGAATTGAAGCAGGAGTTGAAAAATTCACAGAGAGTGAAGGAAGCTTTGAGCATGGAGAAATCTACAGCTTTGGAAAGGATTGAAGAGGGAGAGAAAATCATGGAAGACCTAAGAGCCAAAGCGGATCTGTTGAAAGATGAGAAATCAACTCTCAAGCTTGATCTAGAAGCTGTGAAAGGAGAAGTTTTTGACCTGAAGCAACAACTGGAATCTGCAAAACAGCAAGTGGCTGATTTAAACCAGGCCCTAGGAGCTTCACAGGAAGAGAACAAAGCAATAGCTTCGAAGAATTCAGAGATTGCAAATGAGGTGGAGCAGGCACAGAACGTGAAACAGGAACTCATGGGTGAAGCTAGTCGGTTGGAGGAGAAATTAAGAGAAAAAGAAAGGGAACTTTCAACTTTCATGGAGACACATGAGGTCCATGAGAATGAAGCATCAGCTCAAATCAAGGGCTTAAAGGCACAAGTAACTGGCTTACAACTGGAGCTGGATGCTGTGTGCACTCAGAAAAGAGAATTGGAAAGGATATCCGAAGAGAGAGGAGATGAACTCTTTGCTCTCCTGAAGAAAATTGAGGATGGTGAGAATGATGCATCAGCTAAAATTGAAGGCTTAATGGCACATGTCAACGATCTGAAACTGCAGGTGGAATCCTTGCTCGCTCAGAAAATCGAATTGGAAGAGCACATGAGAAGTAAAAGTTTTGAAGCAGAACATTTGGAGAGAGAATTAGTTGAGAGAACAGATGAACTCTCTGTTCTCCTGAAGAAACATGAGGATGGTGAGAATGAAGCGTCTGCTCAAATCAACGCCTTGATGGCACAGGTCAACAATCTGCAACTGGAGTTGAGCTCCTTACAGACCCAGAACAGCCAATTGGAACTGGAGATTGAGAAAGTGAAACAAGAATCTTCAGAAAGACACACTCAGGTGGAAAATCTGAACATTGAGTTAAATAGCAAGATTGCAGATCAGCAGAGCCTGCTGAAAGAACAGGAGGCTAGATTCAACGAGTTGAGTGAGGAGTATACACAAGTACAGGGATGCTTTCAGGAGTCCAAGGAGAATCTCCAAGTTGCAGAAAAGAAGAAGGAAGAAATAGTAGAAGAGTTCAGGAAGAATATTGAATCTAAAGATGAGACATTTGTTGCTTTGCAAAGGGAGGTCGCAAAGTTGGAGAATGAGCTAGAAACTGGACTAGGAGAATCCAACAAGTTGAAAATGGAGTTGAGTGGTCTAGAGGAAAATCACAAAGGGCTCAAAGAAAAGCTTAGAATCACGGAAATGGAGAAGATAGAATCAGCTACAGAGAAAGACCACCTACTACAGTTGAAAGATGAAACGATCGAAATGCTGCATAGACTACAAGGAGAGCATCAAGGAGAGATTGAAAGGTTACAGGAGGAGGTCAACAAGATTGAAGGTAAGCTCCTCCTGTCAAATCAACAAGTGGCTGACTTAAACCGCACCCTGGGAGATTCACAGGAAGAGAACAAAGCACTAGCTTCAAAGCATTCAGAGATTGCATATGAGATAGAGCAGGAACAGAACATGAAACAGGAACTCATGGGCGAAGCTGGTCGGTTGAACGAGAAATTAAGAGAAAAAGAAAGGGAACTTTCAACTTTCATGGAGACACACGAGGTTTATGGAAATGAAACATTGGCTCAAATCAAGGGCTTAGAGGCACAAGTAACTGGCTTACAACTGGAGCTAGATGCTGTGTGCACCCAGAAAAGAGAACTGGAAGAGCAGATTGAAAGTAAAGCAAATGAAGCTAAACAGCTCGGAGAGGACAATTTGGAACTGCAGCTGGTTCGAACTGACCTGCAAAACCGGATTTCAGAATTGGGAAGGATATCCGAAGAGAGAGGAGATGAACTCTCTGCACTCTTGAAGAAAATTGAGGATGCTGAGAATGATGCATCGGCTAAAATTGAAGGCTTAATGGCACATGTCAATGATCTGCAACTGCAGGTGGAATCCTTACGCTCTCATAAAATCGAATTGGAAGAGCAGATCGAACGTAAAAGCTGCGAAGCATCGGCTCAAGTACTGGGATTTATAGACCAGGTCAACAATCTGCAACAAGAACTGGATTCCTTACACACCCAGAAGACTCGATTAGAATTGCACCTCGAGAGAAAAACTGGAGAAGCTTCAGAGTATCAGATTCGTATAGAGAATATGGATCAGGAGATAGCAAGCAAAACTGAGGATCAGCAGAGAATGCTAAAAGAGAAGGAGGGTTTAGCGGCAGAGGTAAAGGACCTAGATTTGGAGGTGTCCAATTTACGCTCCCAGAAAAGCGAACTAGAAGAGCAAATGAGAAGTAAAATCCATGAAGCAGAACAATTGGAGAGAAATTTAGCAGAGAGAACAGATGAACTCTCTGTTCTCCTGAAGAAGCTCGAGGATGGCGAGAATGAAGCATCTGCTCAAATCAGCGCCTTGATGGCACAGGTCAGCAATCTTCAACTGGAGTTGGGTTCCTTACAGACCGAGAACAGCCAATTGGAGCTGGATATTGAGAAAGTGAAACAAGAATATTCAGAAAGACAGACTCAGGTGGAAAATCTGAACATTGAGTTAACTAGCAAGATTGCAGATCAGCAAAGCGTGCTGGAAAAACAGGAGGCTAGATTCCATGAGTTGAGTGAGGAGTATAAACAAGTACAGGGATGGTTTCAGGAGTCCAAGGAGAATCTCCAAGTTGCAGAAAAGAAGAAGGAAGAGGAGGTGTCCAATTTACGCTCCCAGAAAAGCGAACTAGAAGAGCAAATGAGAAGTAAAATCCATGAAGCAGAACAATTGGAGAGAAATTTAGCAGAGAGAACAGATGAACTCTCTGTTCTCCTGAAGAAGCTCGAGGATGGCGAGAATGAAGCGTCTGCTCAAATCAGCGCCTTGATGGCACTGGTCAGCAATCTTCAACTGGAGTTGGGTTCCTTACAGACCGAGAACAGCCAATTGGAGCTGGATATTGAGAAAGTGAAACAAGAATATTCAGAAAGACAGACTCAGGTGGAAAATCTGAACATTGAGTTAACTAGCAAGATTGCAGATCAGCAAAGCGTGCTGGAAAAACAGGAGGCTAGATTCAATGAGTTGAGTGAGGAGCATAAACAAGTACAGGGATGGTTTCAGGAGTCCAAGGAGAATCTCCAAGTTGCAGAAAAGAAGAAGGAAGAGGAGGTGTCCAATTTACGCTCCCAGAAAAGCGAACTAGAAGAGCAAATGAGAAGTAAAATCCATGAAGCAGAACAATTGGAGAGAAATTTAGCAGAGAGAACAGATGAACTCTCTGTTCTCCTGAAGAAGCTCGAGGATGGCGAGAATGAAGCATCTGCTCAAATCAGCGCCTTGATGGCACAGGTCAGCAATCTTCAACTGGAGTTGGGTTCCTTACAGACCAAGAACAGCCAATTGGAGCTGGATATTGAGAAAGTGAAACAAGAATATTCAGAAAGACAGACTCAGGTGGAAAATCTGAACATTGAGTTAACTAGCAAGATTGCAGATCAGCAAAGCGTGCTGGAAAAACAGGAGGCTAGATTCCATGAGTTGAGTGAGGAGTATAAACAAGTACAGGGATGGTTTCAGGAGTCCAAGGAGAATCTCCAAGTTGCAGAAAAGAAGAAGGAAGAGGAGGTGTCCAATTTACGCTCCCAGAAAAGCGAACTAGAAGAGCAAATGAGAAGTAAAATCCATGAAGCAGAACAATTGGAGAGAAATTTAGCAGAGAGAACAGATGAACTCTCTGTTCTCCTGAAGAAGCTCGAGGATGGCGAGAATGAAGCTTCTGCTCAAATCAGCGCCTTGATGGCACTGGTCAGCAATCTTCAACTGGAGTTGGGTTCCTTACAGACCGAGAACAGCCAATTGGAGCTGGATATTGAGAAAGTGAAACAAGAATATTCAGAAAGACAGACTCAGGTAGAAAATCTGAACATTGAGTTAACTAGCAAGATTGCAGATCAGCAAAGCGTGCTGGAAAAACAGGAGGCTAGATTCAATGAGTTGAGTGAGGAGTATAAACAAGTACAGGGATGGTTTCAGGAGTCCAAGGAGAATCTCCAAGTTGCAGAAAAGAAGAAGGAAGAGGAGGTGTCCAATTTACGCTCCCAGAAAAGCGAACTAGAAGAGCAAATGAGAAGTAAAATCCATGAAGCAGAACAATTGGAGAGAAATTTAGCAGAGAGAACAGATGAACTCTCTGTTCTCCTGATGAAGCTCGAGGATGGCGAGAATGAAGCGTCTGCTCAAATCAGCGCCTTGATGGCACTGGTCAGCAATCTTCAACTGGAGTTGGGTTCCTTACAGACCGAGAACAGCCAATTGGAGCTGGATATTGAGAAAGTGAAACAAGAATATTCAGAAAGACAGACTCAGGTAGAAAATCTGAACATTGAGTTAACTAGCAAGATTGCAGATCAGCAAAGCGTGCTGGAAAAACAGGAGGCTAGATTCAATGAGTTGAGTGAGGAGTATAAACAAGTACAGGGATGGTTTCAGGAGTCAAAGGAGAATCTCCATGTTGCAGAAAAGAAGAAGGAAGAAATGGAAGAAGAGTTCAGGAAGAATATTGAATCTAAAGATGAAACAGTTGTTGCATTGCAAAGAGAGGTCGCAGAGTTGAAGAAAGAGCTAGAAACTGGACGAGAAGAATCCAACAAGTTGAAAACGGAGTTAAGTATACTAGAGGAAAATCACACAAAGCTCAAAGAAAAGATTATAATCACGGAAACGGAGAAGATAGAATCAGCTAAAGAAAAAGACCAACTGCTAAAATCGAAGGATGAAACGATCGAAATGCTGCATAGACAACAAGGAGAGCAGGAAGGAGAGATTGGAAAGTTACAGGAGGAGGTCAACACTATTGAAGTTAAGCTCCGGGTCACAGACCAATTACTAGCTGAGAAAGAAAAGACCTACAAGAAGGCAGAGGAGGATTTTCAGCAAGAATGCAAAATACTTGAAGAACACACCACTAAATTGTCCAAGATGATTGCTACTACTGAAGCTGAGCTCAGGGAGATCAGGGATACGATAAAGAAAGCAAACAACACATTCTCTGAACTTGAAGTGGTGTTCCAGAAGTTCAATGAATATCATGAGTCCTTCCAAAATCGTGTCTTGGAATTTTCAAAGGAGCTTCGGATAGCCAAAAACTGGGTATCAAGGACAAATAATGAGAAAGAAAAACTGGAGAAGGTGGTCCATGATCTATTTGAGCAGCTGGAGATCAAGAAAGAACAGGAAATGAAGTTCCAAGAGAGGGTTGAGAAGTTAGAAGTGAAAGTGAGTGAGGGGAAGGGGGAGAAAGAGAAACTGATAGGAACTGTAACTAAATTGAAGAACAAGGTGGGAGACTTGGAGAAGAGTGTGAAAGAGAATGAAGAGGATATCTTTGGTCTGAAGGAGGAGAAGAGGGAAGCCATAAGGCAGCTTTGTATCTGGATTGATTACCACCGCAGTCGCAATGATGATCTCAAGGAATTGCTCTTAAAGATGAGGGATAGAAACCGGAGGACGTGAGATTATTTTTTTTTCTATTTCTTATCTCTATTTATTTATTTTAGTTGTGTTGGTTATTCCTTTCTCAATTCCGGATCGTCAGTTCATCATCGTCAATTTGTTCATTTTTTTTCAACAAGGTAGGCGGGCATGTTGATTGAACATTGTTAGTTAACAAATTTCATAAATTTTAAATCACTAGCAAACTTGAGCTTTTTCTTACTTCATGTTTGTGGATTAAATAAGAGATTACTAGTCCTTTTTCTCTTGGTTGCTTTCTTTTTGGAATTGGAACACCACGATAACAGCCCAACAGCAGTCAGTTTAAGAGAGCCTATGGACGTAATTTTGGTAGTCTCAATGTAGCCAATATCTTCTCACTGCATGACAAATGTCAGAGCACTGGTTTCAGACAGATTATATTACAATGGTTGGGTTGATGATAGGTTTTGAACTTCTTAGGCAGAAATGCCCAGAAAAGGGCAGGACAATCAACTGGGCGTCCCGATCAATGAGCAGTCAAGTAACATGGTACAGAAAGCATCCTCTTCAAACCTCCTGCAAGAGCGATCTATTTCTTATCCATGTAACGGATTCCATGTCAAAATTCTCATTTGCTTGTCTTCCTAACATCCACAAGGCAGTAATGCAGCATGTTACACACACACAGAGCATGTAGAGGAACCAGGAAGAACACACCGAAATAGGCACCCACTATTATTTATAGATCTCACTTTTTGTTTTTAAGAACACCTTTAATTTTTTTTAGAAATTTATCAGAAATAAACACAAGATTAGAAGCACATAGAGAAGCAACTGACAAAATACCTGATAAAAGAAGCCATACTATTGAATAAACAGTCATTAAATATAAAGTAAAGGATTCAATTTTGTTAGGAAGCTACACATGCAGCTGTTGAATCCTTCCTTACAAACACTTATTGACAAAGCAGCATAGGAATGAGATGCTGAAAAACAAGGTATGTTTGGACGAAGCGGGGGAAAAGGTTGGATGGAAATATCAACATGGGCTAAAAAGGGTTTCTAACCTTCATTGTTCTCTTGAAAAAAATATTTCCCCCTAATTTACCTTTTTTCTCTTTCCTTTCGCCCACAAAAATAACATGATAGTCCAATAAATATCCAGGAGTTGCCCTTCCTTCAGTCTGATATTCTCATCTCAACTCCGAGAACATCCTTCACCATCTCATATGTCACAAATGCAATCGCTATGGATGGGACCACCTGAACAGAACAACAGTGGCATCACAATGTCTTCAAATCAGATATTTTCCTTTGGAATAAAGCTTCTTGGGCCGCACAATGGGGTCCTAGGGTTAAGACCTCGCCTCAAAACAACCAACCTTACTTAGAGAGAGAAAAAGAAACTAGGGTTTTGAAATAGCAAGCAGCATGTTATTTTACCCACTGATTGTAAAATGTTAATCCCTAACATTTTATACACGGAGTATAAAATAGCAAGCTGATTGCTATTTTCCAAAGCGTAAATTGTTTTAACGCACAGTCTTAACCCTTGGACCACAAGTGTGGTCCTAGTATCAAAGCTCTTTCCTTTGTAACTAAAATATAATGTTATCAGGTATTTTCTTTTGAAAGGAAAAATCTATTCCCTCATGTTCCTTGAGGAGAAACGTAAAACCGACAGCTGGGTATTAGCCAACTTTTGCTAATTAAGGGGATGAAAGAGAGGAAGAGGGGGGGTTGGGGGTCACCCCACATCAGTTTTGCCAACCAAAAAATGGTTGGTGTATCACAATAACATGTTTTTATGTATGGTACCACACTGAATATTTAGGTTGGAACAGATCGACTCTAGGATGATCAACCTGACCAATCTAATACACAGATGAACAAACAGAATATCTCCTAGAACATGTCATAGATATTAAGCCATTGCATGAAAGACTGTACCCATTTGATCTTAGACTTCTTTTCAGTCTGTATATCATATCTTTATGGACATGGAAATGAATGCTATGCAAAAATATGTTAGGATAGCCCAATCAAGGAAAGGAATGCTATACAAAAATATGTTAGGATAGCCCAATCAAGGACCCATTCAATGACAGGTTCTAAGTCCCAACCCACTCTGCATGAGTGCAGGTACACAACAGATAAAAACTGAACTTTTGCCATTGTCCATCCCAACCCAAGTATTCTTATCCCTTAAGGAAAATGCCAACAAGGTAGAGCTAATAGCCTAATGCCTATGGTCTCCTAACATTTTCTTTAAAGCAAATTGCTGAGTATAATGACACTGACCTTCACTGAATTGGGGACCAAACCCTTGTACAACGCTCCAAAGCCCTCGTGTCGAACTGTTTTCCTGAATGCATCAACCATACCAGTATATTCACGAGGCCCCTTGCTCCTCCCATCACCAGTGACAATTGAAGCAGCATCTTTCCAGCCCACCATCTGCATTCTTCTGCGAATGACATCGAAAGGATAAGCAACTGTCTGGCCCACAGTTCCTGCAGCAGCCCCGCATGCGAGCCTTGTTGTTACGCTCAACTCAGAGTTATCAACTAGACCAAATGGTTTAGTTTTGGCCAACCAATCCTTTAGAGATTCATAGACAGCAAAGTTGAGACCGACGTACGGGACCTGCAAACACCAAATTACAGTATAAGCTCCACCAGCAATGAGGATACAGATATTTGTTCCTAAAGTTACAGCTTGAATCTAGTGAAGGAAGCTATTCTTCAAAAATAAATAGAAAGGATAAAAAAGTTATGATTTTAATTAAGCTATCATGTATTATATACACATTATTTTGGAAATTAATGCTATTATTTTGGGGGAAGTCACTATAAGTGTGCATCCTTATGCTCCAATCCCCATAATCCTTGGTTTTCATCTCTTCTGGTAAACTCTTAATTGCTTGAGAAGATGCCAGATGCACATAAAAGACAATTTTTTTTCCTCCCCTCCCCTCTGTAGCCTGCTGGAATAACATACAAATTTTTTTTCCTTCAATTTTTGATTGGTACAACTCGTTGAAAGAGTGAAAGTTACTAAAGAGGCCAACTGAAACAAACAACTGGTTGAATGGATAGAACACAAATTATACCATAATTATAGAAAGGAGTGAGATATATTGTGAAGTGTTTCTCCTCAGTTGTCTCCTACCTTTCCATTTTTTTCCTCTTATTTCATCTGTGCAGCTAGGGAGCAGATCGACATTTGGAAATTTTTGCTCTTTATAATTCTAGTACTATTCCCCACCTCTCCATTTTTCCAGTTATTCCATCCCCCCCTCAATCTTGACTGCAATATGCTGGGCAAATTCAGGGACTATAATTCAGTGAGTCTCAGATATTGGTTTGTGAAGGAAATTAGTATAAATGAATTAGGGTTGTGTTAATTGCCTCCTATAGAAAGAGAAGCTATATGTCATGAGGTTCACCAATAGTAAACCAAGAGTGTAAAAAGAACATGACAGCAAAGCAGCAGCTACATCAAAACACTACGAGGCAAAGATGACCTCCCAAGGGTCTCCACATCAACCCCTACAGAGCACCAAGCTGAAACTAGAAGCTTGAGAGGAGGAACTAACAAAAGGCAGGGGTTAAGAATATGGAACATTCAGGCTATTGAGGTAGCTACGTAATGTACAGTTAGCATGGCCTTCAAGAATATATAGACTCCTAGTTTTTGGCTAGAAACAGAAAAACTTTCTATGCTTTCAAAAAAGAAGTTACTGGACAGCTGCAAAGTTTGAAGAAACTTAAAAATAAGAAAAATAAACTAAACAGTAATGTCCACAACAGGAATATTAGCAGTAAATTGGTTGTGGCTGTAGGGAGCAAGGCTTTAAACCGAAAAGCAATGTCCACAACAAGAAACATTTAGTGTAAGTTTATGGATGATTTTGGCAATCTCTTTGTCCTAGCTTACAACAGGGATGCCCTAGTAGAGGATTCATATGAGAGAAGTACAACCAGGGTGGTATGGTGTCCGCAGATGCATCGAGACCTAAATGACTATTAGTGATATGTCTCGGCTCTTGGAGCGCATTACCTCGTCTGCCCTTTGCCCAGAGGTCAGGGATTGCAGGATGTGGTCTAGAAGCAACCATGGTCAATTCTCAATAAGATTATTGCTACAAACATTGTCCCATATCCCGGGTGAGTTGTTTCCTCATAGGGTTGTGTGGAACCCTCAAATTCCATCCAAGGTATCTTTCTTCTTATGGTCTGCAACATTGAATAAAACTCTAACATGTGATCTCTTGCAGCATAGAGGATGAAGTATGGCTAATCGCTGCTTTATGTGTCTCAAAGCAAAATGGACAATGTATCATTTCCTTTTGCACTGCCCTATTGTGCAGGAAGTGTGGGGATTTTTCCTCTCCCGCATGGGAGTAGCCTGGGTCTTTCCCTCATCCTTTCACAACTTCTTATCTTGTTGGTCCTTGTAAAGATGGGCGGGTGCTTGGGAGGTGAGTTGGGCGGTTCTCCTTGTGGCTATTTCTTGGTCGTTTTGGAAGAGAGAAATCTCAGAGTATTTGAGGGTGTCTCTTCTCTACTGTTCCCCGAATTTGTGATCGCATCCGGTTGGTTGTCATGGAGTGGGCAAGGCTACATTTTACAGGGGAGGAAATGCGGGGGGTGTTGCACTGATATGTTTATTCATAAGGGGTTAGGATTTTGTATGCTTCATCCGGATTTGAGTTTATGTGCTTGTAAACTCTATTTTGTTGTTTCCTCCTTGTTTATCTTTTTTCAAGATTTAATATATTGAGTTTTGTTGAGACAGCACCTAGGTATTAGATTCCCTCCGTTTCTTTCCCTCCCTTGGTCGTGGAGAATCAAGCTCCAAAGGGTTGGTGGGATAGGGCCTTAGTTTGTGCTTTTCCCTAATCGTTAGCTAGCTGGTCGAGGAAGGAGGAGTTTACTCACGCTCTTCTTCCTAGTGACGACCGTCCTCCGCTGATCCCGTATGCTTTGGGAAAAGGATTACTCATAGTGAAGAGAACATCCTCGATGATAGACCTCTGTGCCAAGGAGCATTAGCCGATTCCAGGTGGAGGATCGTTAATTGCACACAGATGGTGGCCAGATTCAAACCAGCTCCCTGACTCATTCTTCAGAGCATCTTTTTGGCTAGGAATACAAGGCTTACCATTGCAGTTATGGAACTCTAAAACCTTTCGCGAGATAGGGAACGCTTGCGGAGGGTTTATGGCCATAGATGAGTGCATAGCCTCACTTTCGGATCTCCGGCAAGCTCGGATTGAAGTCGTAGCAGTTAGAAGAGCAACATTCCCCGTACTTGGAACGTCCCTTACGGGGGAGGTCTTCATCGGATTGGTATTGTCGTGCTTTCAGAGGATGAGGCGGGAACATCCGGCGATCGGACTTTTTTCCGGCAAGGTCAGGCATCGGAAAATTCAAATTTCTTTGAGGAGAGGCCCGTTGACGGCATAGTCATAAAGTACCTGTTTAAAACGCATTTAAAACTTTTAGAGGGGGTAGCCGTTTTAAACTTCGTTTTAAACGTGTTTGCCGTTTTAAACTTTAAAATAAATTTTAAACGCAAACTCCGTTTTATACGCGTTTAAAACTTTTTTTAACAAAAAAAAGAAAAATGTTAAAACATGTTTTAAGAGTTACGCGACAATGTGTTAGGGCAAAACATTAATACCTCGTCTCTCGCTCTGGTCTCAAGTCTCAGCTCTCTCGTCTCTCACTCGTCTGCTCTCTGGTGGAACCTCTCTCCGGCAATGATAAGTCTCTCTCTCTCTCTCTCGGGTTATTCCCATTCAATGTCCGGTTTATCACCCTAGCTAGGATTAGGAGAAACTAGCTTCAATTCTACCCAAGAGTCGCCCATTTTTCATACGCAAAATTCTTTTCATGCGTTAACCATCTTGTGATGCTTATTAATCAGTTTATGTACATATTGGGAAGGGGTATTCCTCTTTATCCTTTGCATTTGTATGGTTTAAATCTTGTGTGGTTGCCTTCATTTTGCAACTGTGTAAGCTTAAATTATGAGTTAAATGATTAGTAGCTAGTATTATGTTTATATATATATATATTAAATTATTTATTATTATTTTTAACTCCCCGTACTGTTCCTGTGTTTTACCGTTTAAAATTCGTACTTCCCGAACGTATCATTGCCGTTTAATACCCGTTCCCGTACTTGGTGACTATGGTTGACGAAGCCGTACAGGCTGCTCAAGCAATAACCATTGATAGCCAGCCAGAAAGGTGGAAGGTCGTAGGGCATAGGGGAAGGGTAGCGAACTAGGGGGAGAGGCAGACTGAGGCACCAGGAGAGTCGCAGAAGTAGTTCCTGAAAAGTTTGGCGTCTGGTCGGGGGTCAGCCATTTCTCCCCAGAGGCGAATCTGAAGCCTTTCACAGAAATAGAAGGTGGCAGAAGAAGCAGAGGACGTTTTGCGAAAAAGAATCAAAAGCGTAACCTGCATAGGAAGAGGCAGAGGTGGGAGAGGAAAACTAAAAAGGAGGGTTTCGTTTCTGCCTTCTCTGAAAAACCCTTTTCTTTTGATATAGAGAACTTAGGTCAACAAATATCAAGGAAGGATAACCGAGGAGAGGGCGAGCTGGGCCATTTATTGGCGGGGCCTTCTTCTCAGGATTTGGCAACTCTTGGGCCCAGTCAGAATGGACCTACTGCCTCGCCTAAGCGAATCAGACTTTGGCCTAAGGGAGTAAAGGAGGGGATAGGGCCTAAGGTCTTGGATCTTAAAGCCCAACATATTGTTCTGTTCTCTGGGCTTGTTGAGTCGGGCCATCAGCTAGACAGGGTGGATCTTGTTTCGGGTTATAAGCATGGTTCAAAATATCGGTATCGGTCGACGTATCGGTAAGTCCAAAATAGGATACGTATCGGTGTATCGGTATTGTATCGGTTGGATACGGCGGAAAAATTCAGGATACGCTAAAAAAAGCTTGGATACGCAAGGAAAAACTTGGATACCTTGCATAAAACCTCTTTTAATGCAAATATAAGCTAAAAACAAATTAAATGAAGGCCTCCAACTACATTTATAATCATACATATGAGAGTTAACAAATTTATAAGTTAAAAAAAGCATGCGCGCCGATAATTATGTATGAAAATACATACCATAGTTACTTAACCAAGTGATAGAAGCTCACTTGCATTCATAAATCAAAATATGAAAATACATAGACCTTTGTATTCACAAATCAAATTATATACATGATAGAAGCTCAATACCACATTAAGCTTCATGCCGGCTCATACTCTATCATTGTGAGATCAGGAATTGAGTAGAGTGATACATTATAAGTGGTCTAGACATGATGACACTACTGTGTCCAAGTCATCATCGTGGGGTACATGCCCAGATACATTTGTACATATGCTTGTTGCTGAGTCGTGATTTGTCCATAACTGTTAGTTGAAGACTGGGACTGAGCATCATAACCAGTGGCTCCTGATAAGTAGGGTTGAGCTGGGGCATCATAACCAGTTGCTCCTGATAAATAGGGCTGGGGTGGGGCATCATAACCAGGGGGATAACCTTATTTACATATTAATTTGTAAAGTAAATAAAAGTAAAATCAAGTTAAAATCATTTACTTAAATAATATATTATGTAAATAAGTTTTGTGTATTGGGTATGTATTGTGGATCCTAGTGTAAGTGGAAGGAGAAAAAATTAACTAAAAAATCCCCGTATCGAGTGTATCGGGCCTGTATCGGCCTGATACATACCAGTGTATCGGGTAGCTCCAAATAGGATACGTATCGGCCCGTATCGGTCGATACGTATCGATATTTTAAACCATGGTTATAAGAGAGCTTCGTCATCTCCATTTAGGGATCAAAAAAAGCTTGTAGGGTCTAAATCTTCGCATCCGAGGGGGGTTGCAAGGAGTTCTGCATCGATGGATGCAGATCCCTTTTCTCGAGATCAAAGTCTTTTGGAGGAGGGTCGGAGCTTTGCAACGCCCTCACCAGGGTGGAGAAACAGGGATAGCAGTAAGAATCTTCACGATGTGATAGGTACGCAGACTATCTCTTCTTCGGGCCAATCGTTGGAGGGGAAATTTTGGGATGCCGCCTCGGATAGTTCAGAAATGGAGCAGTACACTCCGTTGGTATTCACCGAGATGGCTTCTATGTTCTCGTCTGAAGAGCAGACAGCTGGAGGGATAGTAAACAGAGTCTCGGAGCCTTTTTTGGGGGAAGTCAACTCAGGGGACAAGGGGACAGTGCCAGTAGCCTTCGGCTTTGCTCAAAATTCTTTGGTGGACCTTGAACCAGACCCGGGTTTTGTGGAACAAGGAATCTCCATTGAAAAGGTTAGCTTGGATCAAGGTTCACAATGTTTGAAGGAAGCAACTAGGGGAGAGGTTGTAGGAGGGCAAATTGAATTAGCGCCGAAGGAGGCAGTCTCATCGCCGGCGAGCAAGGCAGATTCAGTGTCGATTTCCGAGCGAGAGGTGGGCCCATCAAGGGTTTCGGCAGTTTTGCAAGGAGGTGAGACAGAAACTCTTGTAGTTCCAGGTTGAGTTAGCAAATTCAAGCCTTATCCCTTGTGAAGCAAGTCTAATGCAGGGGGTGACCCAGATTTTGCTCCCACAGATGAGTCCGGAGGAGGTGTCCGATTGGGTGGAGAAGCATATGGAGGGAGTGGGGAAGTCTTTGGGAATTTCTACCAAGGGGCGTGTAACAGAGGTTAGAAACCTTTATCAAAAAATTGAAGAAGGAAATAAGGGGAGCCGAGGCAGATCCAAAGTTAAATCTAGCGTTGGTCGTAGAGGGGCATCGGCAATGGAGAAGAGGCGTCTTGAATGCACCGTAACCTACGACCGACTTAGGAAGAAAGGGAGGTCTATCAGTCCGAAGGCAATCAGGGATCTTCAGGTGATTAGATGAATGGCCTTTCTATCATCTCTTGGAACATTAGAGGTTTAGGCCATTGGGAGAAGAGGGTGGCAATTAAAAAGTTGGTTACCTCCAAGCACCCGACATTTTTATGTATTCAGGAAACCAAGCTATCAAGTATTCAAGAGTATCACATTCGAGACATGTGGGGCAATCAGGTTCCGGGGTGGTTTGAGCTGCCATCTTTGGGAGCTTCTGGGGGTATCCTATTAATGTGGGACAAAGAAAAGGTGGCTGTACTGGAGTCAGAAGTGGGGATTTTTTTTTATTTATGTTTTATGCCGGATGGTTGGGGAGGACTTTTTCTGGGTCTTCTCATGTGTGCATGGGCCGGTTGGAAGGTCAGAAGACTTAGAGCTTTAGGATGAATTGGATAAAGTCAGTGGGCGATGGGGCAAACCTTGGTGCTTGGGAGAGGACTTCAATAACATCCGTTTCTCCTCGGAGCGAATAGGAGGAAGCTCTATAACCCCAAAGATGAAGCGGTTTGGAGATTTCATTTTTCATCATGGGTTAATTGATTACAGATTACCCTACGAGGGGTGCTCAATTCACTTGGTCTCAAGCGGGCAATAACCATATAGCAAGCCGCATTGACCGCTTCCTCGTGGACACTGATTGGGAAGCCCAGTTCCCTAATGTTACTCAATCGGCTCTTCCTAGACCCATATCCGATCATGTGCAACTATTACTAGAGACGGGGAGGTTTTTGGGAGGGCCCAGTCCCTTTCGCTTTGAGAACATGTGGTTGGAGGACGAGCGGTTCAGAGATTTAGTAGCTGAGGTGTGGAGCAATAATAGTGGGTGGGGGTTGGCTAGTACTCATTTTGGGATAAAACTGAAAATCTTGAAAGAGCGCTTAAAGATTTGGAATAGGGAGGTCTTTGGAAATATTCAATGGCGTCTCACTGGGCTATTAAGGGAGATTGAGGCCTTGGACGGGTTGGCGGAGATGAGGGACCTTTCCCCGTCAGAATCTAGGGACAGAGAAGCCAAGAAATTGGATTATATTTCTACCCTAAAGCTCGAAGAAATCAATTGGAAACAAAAAGCAAGGACTCGGTGGCTAAAAGAGGGGGATGAAAATACAAAATACTTTCATAGAATGGCTAATTATAAGCAAAAAAAGAACTTAATATCAAAGTTAAGGGTGGATGGAAGGTGGCTAGAGGAGAAAGGAGAGATTGAAGCTCGGGTTATATCTCACTATAAGGGCATGTATCGCGAGAGGGAGAGATGGCACCCAAAGCTAGATGGCCTCTCTTTCGACGGCCTATCTCCACATCAAAGTATGGCCCTTGAGATTCCTTTTGAGGAAGCGGAAGTGCTAGATGCCATCAAGGGATTGGCTTGCGACAAGGCTCCCGGGCCAGACGGGTTCTCCATTGAATTTTATAAGAGATGTTGGGAGATTGTGGGCCGCGATTTCATGGGAGTGGTGCAGGAGTTCTTTGATACAGGGCGGTTTGACCGAGTTATGAATAGCACTTTCCTTGCATTGATTCCAAAAAAGGGGCGGTGGAGCTCAAAGACTTTCGGCCCATTAGTCTGGTGAGTAGCATATATAAAATCCTCTCTAAGGTGTTGGCAACCCGTCTCTAGACAATGATGGCCTCTCTAATTTCCCCTCAACAAAGTGCATTTGTCGGTGGTCGCCAAATTATAGATGAAATTCTTGTGGCAAACGAATGTATTGATTCTAGAATGCGAGAAATGAATCTGGGTATTCTTTGTAAGGTCGATATGGAGAAGGCCTACGACCATGTTAACTAGGATTTCCTTCTCTACATCTTACGTAGGATGGGATTTGGGCAGAAATGGAGGACATGGATGCAGACTTGTATATCGTCTATTTCCTTTTCTATACTGTTGAACGTAAGTTCTGTGGGGTTCTTTCCCAGCTCTAGGGGATTGAGGCAAGGGGATCCCCTATCCCCTTTTCTTTTCGACATTGTTTCGGAAGCTTTGAGTAGAATGTTATCAAGAGCAGAAGAGATTCTTTTCGAAGGCTTTCGGTTCGGCTAGTTTGGGTTGAGGATTTCTCATCTCCAATTTGCGGATGATACGCTCATTTTTTGTCAGGCCTCGCGAAGGGATCTTATCAAATGTCTTCTTGGTTGTTTTGAAGCAGTATCAGGCCTCCGAATTAATCTAGCTAAAATCTGAAATACTAAAGGTGAGGGAGGTCCCTATACTAGATCACCTTGTCATCTATTTTGGATGTAGAGTGGGGTCTCTCCCTTCCGTGTATCTTGGAATGCCTTTAGGAGCGCACTATAAGGCGAAATCAGTATGGAATCCCATATTAGACCGCATTTCTAAAAGATTGTCAAGATGAAGGGCATCCTACTTATCAATAAGGGGAAAATTGACTTTGATCCAGAGCACGTTGCAAAGCCTCCCAACTTACTTTATGTCTTCCTCACCATGCCTCGATCAATAGCTTATACCATAGAGAGGATTCAGAGGGAGTTTTTATGGAAAGATAAAGAGGACAGCAGGAAGTATCATTTAGTATAATGATCCAAGTTGTGTAGGCCTAAGGAAGAAGGGGGATTGAACCTCAAGCCGCTCATTCAGATGAATAAAGCTTTGCTAGGGAAGTGGGTGTGGAGATTCGGAGAGGAAATGGAAAGTTTGTGGAGGGCTGTGATAATAGCTAAATATGGAGAGACTTCTTGCTGGATTCCTCGAGAGGTAAGGGATCCCCACGGTTTGGGATTTTGGAAGGGGATCATGGCTCATGCTGGTTTGGTGGTGCATTTCTTTATATTTCAGGCAGGAAGAGGTTCGGAGATACGATTTTGGAAGGATATTTGGTCAGGTTCCACGCGACTCAAGGATGATTTTGGTAACTTATTTGTTCTTTCTACCGACAGAGATGTTCTTGTGGAGGACTCTTATGAGAGAAGTACCGAAGGAGTCGTTTGGTGTCCTAGGATGCGTCGAGATCTTAATGATTGGGAAATAAGCGACTTAGCTCGGCTTTTGGAGCGAATTACTTCGTCAGGGTTGTGCCTAGAGGTAAGGGATCGCAAGATGTGGTCCAGGAGTAGTCTGGGGACTTAGCTCGGCTTTTGGAGCGAATTATTTCGTTAGGGTTGTGCCCAGAGGTAAGGGATCGCAGGATGTGGTCCAGGAGTAGTCTGGGACGTTTCTCCGTTCGACTGTTGTTTAAGTCGCAATCTCCTTCTTCGAGAAGCTCTTATCCTCATAGAGTGGTGTGGAATCCCGGAATACCCTCCAAGGCTTCTTTCTTTCTTTGGACAGCTTCGTTGGATAAGATCCTAACAGGGGATCATTTGCAACATCAGGGTTGGAGTTTGGCTAACAGATGTTTCATGTGCCTCCAAGTGGAAAAAAAGTGGATCATTTTCTATTGCATTGCCCAGTAGTGTCAGAGGTGTGGTGTTTCTTTCTTTCCCGTTTGAGAGTGGCCTGGGTTTTCCCTTCATCTTTTCGTCATCTCCTTGATTGTTGGTATCGGGATAAAGGAGCGGAAGTTTGGGAGGAGATTTGGGGAGTCCTTCCTGGGGCTATTTCTTGAATTCTATGGAAAGAGAGAAATCGCAGAGTGTTTGAAAATGTTTCGTCTTCAGTGCCCCGGATATGTGATCGTATTCGTATGGTAGTTTTGGAGTGGGTAGGTTTACATTGTAGCAGGGAGGAAATCCAAGACATTCTGTATTGGTTTTTTCATGGGGGGAGTGTTAGTTTGGATGTTTTGGCCTGATCTGAGTTTACTTGCTTGTAAACTCAGTGGCTTCTTAACCTTTCTTGTGTCTTTCCTTTTTCTTTTTCTTTTAATAAAGTGAGTTTATTGATCAAAAAATATATATATTGAGTTGCTTTATCGATCAAAAAAAAGTTTATGGAAACAATGTCACAAAACCAACGAAACATTTAGGGAATATTGATGCATTGCAATCCTAACAAATGATAAAAATAGGTATCATTACACACAAAATTTGCAATAAAACAACCAAAAAAAAACTATTGTTGGAACTCTAAAAAACATTTTAAAAAAAAAAAAAAGCCTATTGTATATGTTTGAAACTCTAAAAGTCAAAGCTCACTTTATACTTTATTTGCTGGAAACACTGCATACCAAGAAGATAAATATCATAGTGTTCCCCGCATAGTTGATGATGAAATCGTTTTCAAAATTTTCTTAATTAAATATCATTTTCAAACAAAAGCTACCATCTAATTGCAAATTATACAGCCGGAACATGTCATATACATATCCAATTATGTTAATATGAGATTTCTAGTTTTTTAAAATTTTATTTTCCCAAGAAATTATTGTTTTTGTATAAAATCTAAATTACAAGATAATGATTTATTTTCATCAAACATACATGCATTGTTGATCTATATGCACCCAGTGTTGTTTTAATTTTTGGATAATTTTCTGTTTTATAATTAGACAATATTCTAATATTGAATTCAAAAAATATTATAGATAAACTACCATCATCATTGTTCAAGCCGTATCTCAATGAGGAAGAGTCAGTAGATTATTTGACCTTGCACTGTTCGGTTGTCTTTGGGCTTTGGACTTTCTTTCTCTCTCGGTTAGGTGTGGAGTGGGTCTTCCCCTTCTCCTTTCTGAGCTTCTTATCGGGTTTGCACTTGACGTCCCTGGTGGGGGATAAGGAAGTAATTTGGGCTCTATTACCTGGAGCTATATCGTAGGGTATTTGGAAGGAAATGAACTGTCATGTCTTTGACAATTCCAACTCCTCCCCCTCCCACATGGGCCGCATCTTAGCTCGTGTTTGTCGTATGCTTGTGTTTTGGTCCTCCCTATCTCTGGGGCGGTGATGTGAGGGAAATCCTGTTATGAGATGTTTTTTTTCTAGCTTGTTGCCTATCTCTTTTGTATCTTTTTCCCTTCAGTTTATCTTCCTGTAAACTGTTGTTTTTTTATTCTTCTTGAATATACTTGATTTACCAATCCAAAAACAAACCTATTTGGGCTTGGCTGCATGAAGCATTTTCCACCATTCCACTCTATCTATAACCATATGTTCTGTTAGATTGTGAGACTTCAAAGATTTTCCAGTACTCAATCAGAGATTTTATTTTCAAAAGCTACTGGAACCGATCACCGGTTCTCATGCTTAATTGCTTATAGAATAAACTGGCCCGGTTATACCAGTTTCATTAAAAAGGACCAGTTATTGGCTAATGCCAGTCTTGAGGGTCTGTAAGAACTAAGAACCACTGCACCGGCCAGTTCGATTTTCACAACAAAGCTCTTAATACTCCATGCAGGAGGCTGTGAATATGACCATCTACTTGGTCATGTCAGGCAAGTATTTACAGTTTGATTGGCTATACATTAAGCCCTTATGTGTCTGCACGTAATTCAAAATTATGGGATCAGGAGAAGGTGAGAAATAATTGCCAATCAAACATTTAAAAAGAAAATTTGGCACTTTCTCTTCTGCACTCCCCCCATGTTGCCCCAGCAGCAAGTTATGGCCTTTCAACACAGTTCTTGATGGAGAATAATGGCTATTAGATCAAATGATGTTTTATTTCGTCATCCTTTTGGAGGATTATTTGGGGGCATCCTATGCAGAAGCAATTGATATTCAAGTTTGCTAACCCAGTCACTATAGAGCTCACATCCAAAGCAGTGCGCAAGGTACACCCCACCTCCCTCTCAGTTTGAAGATTATTGAAACCTGAGAGTTTGAAGCTTCTATAATGCAAGGGATTGGTTGATGGATCAGCAATGATTATACTCTCTCTCTCTCTCGCTCTCTCTCTCCTCTCTCTCTATATATATATATATATACACACTCACACAAGGGGGATCATTGAAGCTTTAAAATTAACACCAGTTAATAAATCAACTAGTGGTTATAGCTATTGTTATTCTATTCTATTGCTAAGTTATACTTCAATAAATATATAAAGATTCCACTTACAACTCCAATAACAGAAGGAAGCCAGCCTTTGTACAAAGCCCGTGGGCCTTCTTCTCGGAGGACAGTTGAAAGTGCATGGAATATTCCTCTGTATTGGTAAGGAGACTGGTCTGTCTGCAAAAATTAAGACAAGGAAAAGGAGAATATTACCAACCTAAGATACTATAAAAAGACTTGCAATCAACGGATCAAAATTCAAAATAAGAAGATAAAGAAGAAGACCCTGCAATCAATACAGAACACATCTAGGACAAAACCCATAAATAAATGCCCGAAAAGGAAGCTCAAAACAATACCTGGACAGTAAGCCTGCCCCGTACCATGTCCATTGGGTAAGTTGCTGACATGGCAATAATTCCAGCACATGCTCCAGCTCCAAGGCGTAAAAGAGGAGTAAGCTGAGCATCTTCTGCAGGAGATAAAGACAATAATGCAAATAATCAGACCCCCCCTCTCTCACTAGTACCAACTCCATCCGTATATCAAGATATAAATACACAATTATAATGGAACAACACAGTATGATAGGAAGTCCTGAAAGGAGCAGGGACCCAGACAACTCCCAACAGAGAGGAACTCTAGATCCCACTTGTGAAAGGGTAGTGCAAAAGTAAGTAGTCCACTAAAAGGCACGAGATACAATGGTTTGCCGACCTCTAGCCTCTACTTTTAAGGTGATCACATGTCATGATCTTATCCAATGCAGCTATCCAAAGAAAGAAAAATACCTTCGATGGGCATCCTACGATGCCACACATCCCAATGGGGAAAAGGAAGACTAGGACTAGAGTGCAATGCTTGAAAAAAAAAAAACTTATTGAGAATTTACCTCTGTTGTCCACACCAAACTCGGGGTATCACTAGGTAGAGGCCGGGAATGAACTGCAGGGAAGGCAATTGAGGAGTTTAAGAAAATCATTAAGGTTCCTCCTAAACCTAGGAATCCAAACCCCAGACCCACCGCTCCCCCAATCAATCATGTGACCGATGCCCCATCGTCTAACACTGGAGAAAACATATTACCAGACTCTCGATTAACACTGGACTCCCCGCACCAAGGATCTAGCCAAAATCTCACATCTTCTCCATTCTTATTTCTAAAACTAACATACATCTGAAAATCCTCCCTCACTTTAATAATTGCTTTCCACACCCGACCCCATAAGGAGCCATGACCTCTTTGGACTCTCACCTCTTCCTTTCCCCATATCTAGCAATAATTACCTCCCTCAACAAAATACCCCTCCTCCTTAAAACAATATAACCATTTTCCCAACAAAACCTTGTTCACATCAACCAACGGTTTCACATTAAATCTGCTACAATTCTGCATATGGCATACAACGTTCCACTCCACCAAATGATATTTCTTGACCTCAACTCTCTCATTCCACAATATCTCCTTTGGATCCTCTCTAATTTGTCTACAATAGAGTGTGGATACACATTAATCATAAGAAGTAGGTCAGAAGACTACTGAGAGTTCTCTTTAGTAACGTATGTCTCCCACTCTTCAACAGATAGAGAGATTTCCACCCCTCCAATCCTTTAGAGAACCTCTCCACTACTAAATCGCACTACTAAATCGCAGAGAGAATTAGACTTGAACCGTGCACCCAAATGTAGACCCACATAGGATGTGAGAAGGGTTCCTGTTCGAGTATCCAACAGCCTAGACACTGCCAATTCTAGACAAGTTGTCGATTTCCCCTACCCCAAAGATTTGGCTCTTGGAGAAGTTGATTTTCATTCTTGAGACCGCATCGAAACATCTAAATAGACACCTTATAAGTACCAATTGTAGACTCAACGCACCACAAAATAGTAATGTGCCATCTGCAAATTGAATGTGGGAAACACAAATTTGCTCTACCTACCGAGAGACCTTCCTAAACCGATTTTGAGACTCCACTAATCATTCTACTACGGAGTTATGTGACCAAGATGAGGAGGTAATAGAGGGTCTCCCTAGATGTAACCCCCAAGACCTTCTAAAATCTAAAGTAACCCCCACGAAGGAGCCATTGATGAGAATTGAGAACATAAAAGAATACCTTGAGTGACAACTTCTCATCCAAGCTCTCCATGCCACTCTAAATCCCATTCTTCCCATAAAATAATCTAGAAATTCCCAGTTGACATAATCGTAAGCCTTTTCCATATCAATTTTACATAAGATGCCTAGCTCTCCTCTTTTCATTCTTTCATCCACACATTCACTAGCAATAAGGACTCCGTTAAGGATCTGCCTACCACTAACAAACTGATGCAGGACAATGCAATAAACCTAGGATGATATAATTGAGCGATCAAAATTGAATTGCGATAAGAAGGAAAATCATAAATTACTTAGGATTCCACAATTACGATAAAGAAAGTCCAAAAGGAAATTAGTGATATGTTAGGTAAAAGACAATCCCGCAATAATGAACTTCCAAATTTAATCGGGTGATCGTAATGGAAGTAGGAACTTTCACTAGCATGGGATTTTAGTTCAATAATCAATGTAATTCCCTTAGTAAATTTGAGGATTTCAAAAGAATAAGTCTAGGCTAGACAGTGGTGATAAATTTTAATGTTCAAGTAAAGTAGGTTTTCACTCAATGTTAATTGTAGAACACAAAATCAGTAGCAATATCAAAGGGGTGATGAAAATTAGGATTAGATTTAAGGGTTTGCTGTTTTTAGGGTTTGGGGGATATAGGAAGGCTATGGTTGTAATAGGATGAACTAGGAGGGCTAGGGCAGCAATATTAGGGATTGTAGGAGGTTGGACAGTTGAGGGGAAGATGCTGGATTTTGTGCAGCAGCAAGGAGAAGGCCTGGGCAGCGTTGGGGAAAGTTGGGATAGGTGGCAGGGTTTGGAGAGACTGGTATGGGGGCTAGGGCGATGCAGCAGCAAGGGGAACAAGGGAAAGGCTTGCGGCAGGGCTGGAATAGGGGTAGGGCTTGTCTAGATCTGCTGGAACAGCAATATGATGTGTTCAAATTTGCTGGAACAGCAATAGGATGGTCTAGATCTGCTGGAACAACAATAGGGAATATGCTGTGAATAGTAACTCGTGAATAGTACCCATGAATAGTGATTTGAGAGAAGTAGAGAGGAAGAAAATAGAAATATTACCTTGGAATCACTCCAAGGTTGGCATCACACCATTCCCATCACAGGAGATTCTAAAAGCCAAAAAACTCTCATACTTCATTCATAAAAGTTCTGTCAATTTCTAATTCCAAAGAGAGTATTTATAAACAAAAGACTAAAGCCTACTTAAAAGAAAAATACTAAACTACCCTTATTATGTTCTATCATAATAAATTAAGGGTGGTGTTAGATGCACACCAATATTTGATGACTGCACCCCATTAATAAAAAAATACTGATTGCACACCATTAAATTAATAAAATTATTTGAATACACCAAAATAAAAAAATACCTATAAATTTTATATCTACACACCAAAGATTTTATCGTTGGGATACAGCTCATCACCCAATTGTGCCTAGCTCTTAGGTCTGTAACCATATGCGCTGGTCTCCTCCACCATTAATGGAGTCGTAAAAGTAGCAGGAGCAAATTAGTCTTGCTGGTATAGGAGTCTTCCCATGTCGAGTAATACTAGCGGCCTAGTTTCTTAAGGGAGTTAGAAACCTGAGATCTTTTGGAGGATAGGAAAAGAGTGTTTCAGATACTCAAATAGGAGTAGGTCTGTTGGTAATCTCCCTCGTAAGTCTTGAGGAGTTTCAGTTTTGTTGGCAACCCAATGGACAATAGACTAATCCAAATAGAGTCCAAATCTTTGAACTCTCCAAAGCTATGTTCAAATCATTGAAATGGGTTATCATCGAGAGTTTAGGTGGAGCTCTCAGTGCTCCCATGGATACTGGAGATATTCCTAAATGGGAGATCTGTAGTGATTTTCAATAACTCAAACAGAGTTTTCATCAAGATTGTGATCTTCAGGAACGATCACCATTCTGATATCATCTTCATTCCAGAGAGTGTTAAAGGTTGGGGTTGGGATTGGCGTCAAAATTGAGATGAGAAGATGACAAGAAGCTGGGGTGCGTCAATCAACAAACGTGAAAACCGAATAGGAAAAAAAAAAAAAATGGGGTGCGGTAATCATTTATTGGGGTGCGCCTATCACCACCCTAAATTAACTATAAGGGACAAAACAAAGTAAAAAAAACTAGATAAAATAAACAACTAAATAATTAAAGAGGTGGGCCGGCCACTGTAGCTGCACATGCCCATCTATGGCCTAATTTCAGCCCTCTAATCGTCATCTCTCGATCCAACGGTCGATCGCCCTCCAAGTCGTGATCCAACGGTGGATCTCCTTCATAAACAAAATCTAACGGTCCAATGTCTGCATCAACTCTCCTTGGCTGAGAAGATTTCGCCACTAGAGAAATAAACTGTCGTACTGCTCTAAGAAGTCAAGAAATCACTGCAACTCATCCCAAACAATCCATCGTGAATGTGTCCAATCTGTCTTTGATGTGATCCATCCTGATCGGTTTTTCCACTTGGCAAGATACTTGTGATGTTTCCAATGTCTAGTGGAAACCTTGTGAACTTCCAAGACATCCTCTATCTCTTTTGTACTACTAGGCATGAGCAGTAGAGGCGATGAAAATGAAGGAGGCAATAATAATGGACTTGGACCTGAGTAAAATAATGAGTCTAGACTAGGAGACAATGGTAGGGGAAGTGGGTCTAGAATAGGATCAACATGGATGAAGAGAAAGTAGGTTTGGAGGAGGCGGGTCTAGGGGGAGGTGGGAAGGGTGAGTCTAGAATAGGATCAAGATGGGGGTCATCACGAAGAGGAGTTAGGTCTGGGGGAGGCGGGTCTAAGGTGAAGGGTGAGTCTAGAATAGAATCAACATGGGGGCCATCACGAATGGGAGGTAGGTCTGGGGGAGGCGGATCTGAGGCGAAGGGTTAGTCAAGACTAAACTCATCAGGATGGTCATCATGTGGGCTGTTATATGGTTCAGTAGGTGATGCTGCTGGACCTCTAAAAAGAACAAGATCCTCCACGTTGAATATTGGGCTAATACCCATGTCAGGTGGAAAATCCACCACATATCCATTAGGACCAACCTGCTTCAAGATCTTATGTGGTCCAGCACTATGAGCCTATGATACCATTGTCATCACATAATCTCCCACTTGAAGCTCTTTACAGTAACGACGTGAATCAATAAATATTTTATAAGTTTCATTATTGACTGCAATTTGTTTTTCGATCTCATCATGCAAACCATGAATTTGTTGTGCAAATGAATTTGTGGACTCACTCGGATGACCTATGATAATGGGATCTAGTACGTACCGGATGTCATGCATGGGTGAGAGTTCATCTGGTACATCTTTAAGGAAGACCTAAAATTAAAGGACTACCAACACCACAGATGTAGCTCTACAAACGACTCATGGACTGGTGGAATCTCCACATGGGACTCAAGACCTGATGGTATCTCCACAAGGGATTCGGGGGCAGGTGGAAGCTCCACAAGAGACTCAAGAGCTATTGGTAGCTCCACAAGAGGCTCAGGAGTTTGGGGTAGCTTCACAAGGGGCTCAGGAGTTTGGGGTAGCTCCACAAGGGGCTCAGGAGCTGATGGTAGCTCCACATGGGACTCAGGAGCTGGTGAAAGCTCTACAAGAGACTTAAGAGCTAGTGGAAGCTCCACAAGGGACTCGGGAGCTTGTGGTAGCTCCACAAACGACTCAAGAGCTGATGATAGCTCCATAGGGGGAGTAAACCTACTGGAAAGATTGCGAGAATCAAATTGCCTAGTAAATTGTGGTTTCGAATACCGCTCTAGCTCTTGCATCAGTTGATAGGCATGGTCTAAGGTGCTGATATAATGAGGGACAAGCTCTCTCTGGATCTTTCGGTGGAGGCCCATTCTAAACCTAGAAAGTATGACTAAAGGGTCCTCCCTTACATTGCAACGTATCATAAATTCATCAAATTTTGCAATATAATCGGTGGCAGACATAAAGCCTTGCCGAAGGGATTGCTACTGAACAATCAGATCATTACTAATAATATGCTAGCATTTTATTTATAGAACTCCATTGAAAAATTATCTGGCCCGGGGGCTTTACCCTCCTCCATGCTTCTAAACACTGACAAAATTTCTTTAGAAAATGGCCTTTTTAAGGAATCTCTATTAGCTTCCCAAAAGCTATCAAGCAATATACCATCTAGCTTCAGCCTGTATAGTTTCAACCAAGCATTTTTTTCATCTGCTAAAGTATGCGATGAATTAAAAAGTTACTTATGTTATATATCTCATTACCTAACTCAGATTATTATTTAATCACACAAAAAACATGCGCTGATGCAAATACCTCCCACATACACAATCGAAATACGCGTCCGTGACATCATTATTAGGCATAAATATTGGCATACTGATCAAATCCATAACCAAGATAACCAATGACCTAATAAAAATGTATGTGAAACATGAGAAAGGAATGTAAAATATATTTAAAAGAATTAAAAGTATCAGAATCATCAAGAATAATTTGCAAATATAAACAAAGTGATATGATAAAAGAAAATAAGGAAGTCCATACCATTGCCCGGTTGCTGCCGATGAAGCCATAAAATACCCCTGTTGAGAATATCAAAGGTTAGCGCATAAAAGAAGAAAATATTTTAATAGATTAATGCTAGGCTGAGCTGCATGCATAGATTAGAAAATATAAATAAGAATATAAGGAAAATTTTATACTTCCAAGTTGAATAGATATGAAAATATCTGCACTCCATAACCAAAGAGAACAGGATGCTAAAGAAATTCAAAAGATTGAAAAACGTACATCGAAGCTTGAAAAAATAGCACAGTTACAGACATAGTTACCAAATACGGGTATAATACAGCAATGATCCATTCGGGAAGCACAGGTCTTATACAGTAAAAACACGACTAAAGTATGGGAAAATTAAAAAAATAATTAATTATTATAAGTAAATAAAAAGTATGTGTTTAACACAGTAAAAGTACGGTAAAAATATGTGTATTATACGCATTTAATACGTAATTCATGAATTAAAATGGTATTGCAAGACGATACGCGAATAATACCTAACATGGCAAAAGTACACATTTTTAAACGGTGATCCCCCTAAAAGTGTTATACAAGTACTATACAGGTATAATATGGGTGTTTGGTAACTATGGTTATGAAAGCATTTCCTTTGTTAAACCATAGTTGCAGGGAAGCTATGTACAAGGTGGGAAGCTCGCTTCCTCGGAAGCTCGTTTCCTAGACTCCCTTTCTACTTGCTTCTATCATGTCTCATTTAGTGATAAAGGGAGCTACGTAAGAACTGATTGGATAGACCTGAGTCTAAAATCTAAATCCTATGGTGTAGATCCAGAGCAAGTATCGTTGGATTAAAACCTCAGACACCTAATTCTCCACAAATATCTCATGTAAGATAAAATCAAAGGTATGACTGGTCAATTATAATATAATCGAAATGAGGTACATATATTTCATTTCTCACTTCACATTTCCTAAGGATTTTTTAAGTCTCGTTTCCAGCTTCTCGCTTTCGTGTCGCTTCTCAATTTCACTTCTCACTTTGGTAACTATGTGTCAAACAAATATTCGTAGAAAACTTAAAGAGCATCACATGAGTATAAAAGTTTCTCATTTGTGAAATATGCATTGGTGAAAACAATACAAAGAGCAAGAAGCCTAAAACTTATACTCGAAAAGGAATAGAAAGAAAAGATAAAAGATTAACCAAATCAGAGCCTATCTTTCAATAGAACCTAGGAGGCTAGGACACCAAATTCCTATAATATAAGGTGATAAAGCCTACTTTTGGTAACTCGTATGACATTAAGAACTATAAATTACCAGGAAGCCATCTTTTGCCAGGCTGCCAACTACTGGACATTTTGATGAGATTCTTCATATATGTCCAATGTCAAGCATCTTTCCATCAAATCTTACAAGGGGCTAACCAAGGTTGTTAAATCGTAATCGAAACGTAAAATCGTTTTAGGACAGATTTGATTCAAATCGCAAATCGTAAGATTCAATCCATTCTTTTAAAAATTGTTTAAAAAATAATTAATACAAAAAATGGAATAATTTCATTATCCAAAAGATTTCATTCATATATTGATAAAAGAGTAATGAACATTTCATTGCATACGCTATACAAAACACGAATGAATTCCATAAAACGAAACATAATCCCTAATATCATCAAAGATAAATCAACAAAAATTCATAATCGTGTTGTATGAAATCAAGTATCAGAAGATTTATACAATTAAAAAGACTAATAAAATAAACTACTAAGTTCTCCCAAAGTCCAACTTTCCAACTTCATCCTCTTTCTTCTTACTCCTTTCTTCTCTTTTCTTTTCCATTTGACAGCAATAGAGAAAAACTCAAATAGGGGTTTTGGCATGTCAGTAATAGGAGTTTTCCCATTTCTTCTCTTTTTAAAAGACAAAAAGTACATTGAGAAAATTAAAAGAATAAAAAATATTAGAAAAACATTTTTTAAAGTATCAGTCCATAACATGGGTTTTGTGCTCGAATAAGATGAATCGCATGAATAGTACATTTTGAATCGTAAATCGCAAGGATTTAACAATCATGGAGCTAACAAGCAACTGGGGTTCTATCCTAAAACCTCTTGATGAGAGTTAGAAATAATTTTTTTGTTTGATCGATAATCCATGCCAATATATCAATAAATGAAAGCAACTAAGCAAGCTACAAAGGCAACTAAAGATAGAAGTTCACAAGATCATGAACCACCAAAAGGAAGGAAAGAAAAACAACAAGACAACCATGATAACCCCCTGTGGGCAGATTAGGCAAGAAGTAAGCCCATGTTCACCCCTCACTGTCTAGAAGAAACCCAATCCACAACCAAAAGAAACAATGCGAGAACAAATTCTATGGGTAGAGTGTAAGTTGTCAAAGACCCTCTTGTTCCTCTCTTTCCATATTGCTCATGCTACTGCGCCCGGCAAAACACGCCAAATAAACCATCTTTGAACCATCTCCACTTATTAATTCCCAACAAGAAAAGAAGTTTAGAAAGGAAGAGGGAAAGACTCACTCCACGCCTACTCACGAGAGAAAGAAACTTCAAACCTTACTTGCTGACAATGCAAAAGGAGATGATCCACCAACTCTTCCGTTTGGAGGCACATAAAGCATCTATTAGCCAAACTCCACCCTCTGTTTTTCAAGTAATCACGAGTGAGAATTTTATTTCAACCCGCATTCCATAGAAAGAAAGATACTTTAGAAAGAATACCCGGATTTCATACAATCCTATGAGGAAATGGGACAGATGGACCAACACCGAGCATTTGAACTAGAGATCTCACTAAAAACTCACCTTTGTTGCCTCTAGACCATGATCTATTGTCCCGTCCACGAGAGACTGAAGGAGGAGACCCCAAACGCTCTAAGAGCCTTCCAAACTCGACTATCTCCCAATCATTTAAGTTTCTTCTCAACTTGGGGCACCAAATTACCCCCTCACCAACCCTATCCATGCAATCTTGAACTGTCGCATTCCTATCTCGGGCTACACAGAAGATAGCACCAAAATCATCCTGCAAAGTGGTGGCCCCACACCACGGATCCTTCCAAAACCTGACCTCATACCCCTCACTCACCTTATATTCGAAGAAATGAACTACTACACTAGCAACTGACATGATCCCCTTCCACATTCCCACTCCGTGAGGCCTTTGAACTTCCTTTGGAACCCAGCCCGAGGACTTCCCGTACTTGGCCACAATCACTGACCGTCATAAACTCTTCCTATCCTCCCCAAACCGCCGAACTCACTTCCCCAGAAGAGCCTTGTTTATTAGAGACAAGGGTTTCAAACCGAGCCCCCCCCCCCCCCCCCCCCTCTCTCTCATACTTAGGGTGACAAATAGAAGCTCAATCTACCAGATGATACCTGAAATGACCCCCTTTGTCATGCCAAAGAAACTCTCACTGCATCCGTTCTAGGGACCGAGCTACGGAACATGGGATAACAAAGCTAGACATGAAGTAGGTTGGCAAGCTACTGAGGATGCTATGGATCAAAGTTTAGCTTCTCACCTTTAGATAAGTAAGACGATTGCCATCCCGACAGACGCTTAGCAAACTGTCATTCCCGGTCCACTCTATCCACTAGCTCTTCTTCAGTTACCAATCTCCGTTATCAAAACTGGGGCCCACACAGCCTTAGATTTAGAACGGGCCCCAAGGGGCATGCCCAAATATACCGATGGAATGGACCCCACCTTACAACCAACACAAGCCGCAAGGCTGGCCATGACGGAGACCTCTCCAATCCCTATGATCTCAGATTTAGACATGTTAACTCGCAACCCAAAGACTGCTTCAAAACACAGAAAGAGGCTCCTAAGACCAATGAGATCCTGATGTAATGCTCTACAGAAAACTAGGGTGTCATCCGCAAACTAGAGATGAGAGATCCACAATCTGTCTCTACCAAGAGAGAAACCTTCAAAGACCGAGCCGTCGGCTTGGGATAACATCCTACTCAAGGCTTCAGAAACGATGATGAAAGGAAAGGGGAAAGAGGATCCCCCTGCCTTAAACCCCTAGAGCTTTGAAAGTAACCAATTGGGCTACCATTAAGAAGGATGGAGAACGACACCGATGAAATGCACAACTGCATCCAATGACACCACCTAGGACCAAAACCAATTCTTTTCAACACATACCCCACAAACTCTCAGTTGACGTGATTCTGAGCTTTCTCCATGTCCACTTTGCACACATTGCCCGGTACCTTAAATTTAATTTAGCCATCAATGCATTCGTTGGCTATTAGGATACCATCGAGGATTTGGCGACCACCTACAAAGGCCCCTTGTTGCGGAGAATGATATGCCCCATCATTCTCCTAAGTCTAGCTGCTAGAACCTTAGATAGAATTTTATAAATGTTGCACACTAGACTAATGGGGCGAAAGTCGGTGATATCCTCTGCTCCCTTCTTCTTGGGTATCAGAGTTACAAAAGTGTTGTTAATCACTCTATCAAAGCGCCCAAACTCATACATCTAGCGCATCACAACCATGACATCCTTCCAAATTATATCCCAACATACTCGATAAAACTCAATGGTGAACCCGTCTGACCCAGGGGCTTTGTCCCCTACCATATCATGGATGACACCAAGGACCTCCTCGTCAAAAGGAGCCTCCAAATCATCTCGATGATCCAGCGGCAAAAGATCAAAAGGAAGACCATCCAATTTAGGGCGCCAATGTTCTTTCTCCATATACAGATTCTGATAAAAGGAAACAATGCTTTCCGCGATCTCTGAGTGCCCCTCCCTCCACTCACCATTTACCTTTAATCGGGATATGAAGTTACTTTTTCAGTGGAAATTAGTCATTCGGTGAAAGAATTTAGAATTCCGATCCCCTTCCTTAAGCCACCGAACTCAAGATTTCTGCTCTCTTCCAATTTGGCTGTGTAAGAATTCCAACTTCTTAGCTTCCTTAGAATGGACCTCGCCAATGGTGAGGGGTCTCAATTCTTCAGCCATATCGATCTCCCCTATATCTTTTAGGAGGATAGATAATCTAGCTTGGATATTACCAAAGACTTCTCGATTCCAGACCTTGAGACGCACTTTAAGGGCTTTGAATTTGAGCCCAAATCTAGTGCTAGCAGATCCCAACCCCCTACAAGAGTTTCACACCTCCGAAACCACCCCCTTGAATCTCTCATCATGAAGCCACATGTTTTCGAATCTAAACGGAGTAGGGCCCCCTCGAAAATGCCTCGACTCTAATGATAGTGGAATATGGTCTGAAATGGGTCGAGGCAAGGCCGATTGAATGAGATTTGGAAATTGGATTTCCCAAGCCGGGGTGCATAGGAACCGATCCAATCGGCTTGCTAAGTTGCTAGTTGCAGAATGGGCCCATGTGAAAAGCGTACCCTGTAATGGAAAATCAATCAATTAATGATGCCTTATGAAATCCCTAATCTCCTCATTTTAGCATTCACCACACAACCACCTTTCCGTTCCTCAGCAAAACGGATACTATTAAAGTCTCCTCCCAGGCACCAAGGAACCTCCTACCTAACACTGACATCGTCTAACTCATCCCAAAAGGCAGAGTCCTCCAACCCGCCCGAGGGGCCATATATACCTGTGAAAACCCATGTAAATTCTGCCCCCACCCATCTACAAAGGATGCATATCAAGTATGCCCCCAATTCGGATTCTACCACCTCAAGACGGTCCTTATCCCAAATCAGTAGGATGCCACTAGAAGCTCCTAGCGATGGAATAGCTACCCACATTGGTTTCGAGATATCAGATATATCTCTGATGGTGTGATCCTGGATCACTTCTAATTTGATCTCTTGAATACACAAGATAGCCAGCCTCCTAGTTTTAACAAAACGCTTCACCGCCACTCTTTTCTCCATGAGCCCCAACCCCTGGATATTCCAAGAAAGAATGGAGAAATCCGTCATCTAAGAACTTTACTACCCTTGCCAACTCGAGGGCTACAAGAAACACTCCTAGACCCTGGTCTATCGTAATTAACATTGCACAACAAATTCCTCAGCTCCTTAGCTAACCTCCATCCTCACCCTATGGTTGATTTCTGATTAGAAACCTCTTCCTCCTCACCTCTGGCCCTTGCAAGGCTTAAGAGCAAAGCCCTGGCTTCCTTCTCACGACCCACAAACGATGGACCTAAGAATCTACCCAGAGCCTCCAACTTACCCGAACTCCCTTCCGCTACCCCCATCAACACTCGACTAGTTGCACCCTGAGGGCTGCCCTCTAGACTCTCGTGACTAGTCTGAGAACTGAAATCTAAAGGCACTGACTCGGATACTGGAACATTGACAGTGAGATCCCTAGCATTTGACATCGGTATAGACCCAACACCTACTTCCCTTCCCTCATTGGACAATGGTATCATGTCTCCATGGTCTGGCACAATTGCAATAATAGACTCATCAAAAGAACACAATGAATGCTCCGTATCCACCCTCTCCCTACCCTGAGGCTGAAGGGAGTGGATATGAAGAGATGAGGGTGTAGGCATACCTTGCAAGGGAACAAATAGTGTATTTCCAACCTCTGTAGTATCCTAGCTCATGATGAGTGTCAAGAATTGGAAGCTGCTTTCGCTCCCGAATGTGGTACAGAGTGTTCCTTTGCTTCTCTTCTCGACGCTACTTCCGCAAAGCAAGCAAGGAATGTGCTCGTAAGGGATGACCTAGAGGTGCATAACTAAACTGGATAGAGGCCCCACCACTGCGTTAGCGTTTTGTACTGATGAATTAACAATCGAACCATAGTTGTCCCCTGCTCCTGGTGGGTGATCTCCTAACCCAGACTTGCTCCCCTTGGACCGGGACATCCCATATGAAACTTCGACCCCTGCTAAATTAGTCTCTTCTACCCATAACCAACCCTGGATTGGAGGGAGCTTACTATACATACAGATTGACCTAGATCCCGAATCCCCTAACGGGAGCTCCTGATGTACTTCCGCTCCCGAATGATTCTTTGGCAATGATAACCTGCCTCTCGTCTCCTCACCATAGGCAGGAAACACTCCCCCCTTATGAGCAAAGACCCCGTCTTGTCCTTCACGTTCAAACCCAAAATGCCCACCTTTCTCTACTCCAAGAGAGATTTGTAGCCCCTCACCTGAAGATCGTACTACCTGGTTTGACAAATCCCCCAATCCAAACTCCCCCTCCGGTAATAATTGCTGAGCTACCACACCAATCAGAGAAATTTCCCCCCTGGCCACCTCACCCACTACTCTTGGTGCTTCATCTTCATCTTCATCTTCCCCTAAAGGTATCTCATTGGCCATAGGACTCCTAGGATAGCTCTTAATATCATCAATTTTCGCTGCCCCCTCATGGACAGAAGGAACAACAAAGGACTTAGGTTTTCCAGATGGTGTGGCCTGTGGCTCCGAAGCCCCATCCCCGAGCCCATGATCTACTTGAGACTCGGCCATTGCCCTGATCGAGAGCCCTGCTTCAACAAACCCTGGCTCCTGAAGAGCTATCAGCTCCGGATACATCTAATAGATCCTTGCGGCCTCCACCACCTCAGATTGCTGAGGATTCTTCAAACCAACCTCTATTGTTGGTGACCAGTCCCCAGGAGATTGCATAAAAGAAAAATCCCTTGGTACTGACATTACCTGTGGCTCCAACACTTCGCACTCGAGATCCTGATCTATTTGAAGCCCTGCACCTTCCCTTATCGAAATCCCTACTTCCAGCCCTACCTCCGAGATGCCCAACATTGGTTCCAAAGAAGTCTGACGACACAACCAAGCCTCACACATTTCCGATGATTTCAGAGAGGCCTCTGAAGGCCCTGATGCAGAATTAGGGCTCCCTTCGCCGTATTACTGTCTTCTGGGAGAGGTGAAGCCGAAGGAGTCTCAGCAGACTGCTCCTGCGAAGGGCTGAGCACTCCCCTCAGATGCAGAGGTGCTTCTGGTTTTTTGAGATGGGGACGACGAGAACTCAGCCCTAATCTTTTAATGAGTTGGTCGAACCCAAATGGATCTGTATCCACCAATGCATCGGGCGATAACCGAACCGAAGTACTCGGGCTAATCTCAGTCCCTGCTGAGCCCGATATACTTGAGCCCATAACCCCCTGAACATCAGGCCCACATTTAGGCCCAACGATATTTAACCCATCGAGCTCCAGAAACTGTTCATTATGGCCCATAGATTCAAAAAAGCCCCTCTTTGAGCATTCCGATGGATGAATAACACTTGTAGGGTGGATATTAAAATCCTCTGCCCTAGCTCTACTGACTTCTTCACTAGACCTCACTTCTCCCTTATCAAGAATAGTTGCAGCCAGTTGTGAGATGGTTTCACACTCCTCACGACTTCCACCACGCCTCTTGCCTCTCATTTTCTTCCTCCGCACACCATGCAACTTATTGCGCAAGGAACGTCTTCCCTTTACTTTTTGATTCAAATTCAAACTTGTTTCGTTCTTTTGGTAAATGGGTTTTGCTTTTGACTATTGAGGGGAATTAGAAGAGACTGCATATAAGTCTGGTTTCTCTAAATGGGTAATCTCGTGCCTACCAGCATGGGGACTAAGTACTTTATTGCCACTATTAGGAATGCTCTGCACAGTAGGCCGCTGATGGGAGGAATTTGGGTCATCCTCCACCCATTTGATGCCACGTGGCTCGCCAAAGTGGTGCTCTTCCCTTCACCCTGCATGTACACTACCAGATTTCCGTGGATTCCGACAAAGCATTGCACATTCCACATGCTTCATCCTCCCAAATAAAAATCTCTATTGGGTATGAAATAGAGTGAAAATTTAGAGCGACAATGCGTGGGATTGTTCTAATGTTGCCCCGAATTTGAAGCTTAGCCGCTGAGAGATCAGCAAACTTCCTTGTAGATGGATGAACGGCTACCAGAGTACCACAAATCTGCCCAAGCTGCAAGAACACCAATGGCACCCATAAATGGAAAGGAATACCCTCCAAAGCGATCCAACAAGTTTGCATTAATCCAGTGTATGACAGGGCATTTAACGTCGGCCACCACCTGTGGAAACCCACCTCAGTGTCACTTCCCAGATGAAAACTTTGATTATTGCCTATACGAAAGACTGAGGACCCTTGCTTTGGATGGAAGATCGCTCGATACGGTTCAAACGGGAAAATAGTGACCTTAGTTTCCACTGGTACCAGTTGTTCAAGTAGAAGAACCACCTCTACCCATGTTCCAAAATCACTCAAAGTGCAAACCACTGCATTTGCCCAGTGATGGAAAACACCAGCATCTAAATCCACGACGATCTTACTAACCCTGGCAACCGTCTCGACATGGCTACTGAGGCCCCACATTGGTGTTGTGTTAGGGTCTGCCTGATTCCCCCCCAAGGATGAGACACTGTTTCTCTGAGAACCATCATCCCTGCCTATTGTTGCCCGGGGACTAAAGAACATTAAAGCATCCACGAGAGCTCTCCATCCAGCGTTCTTATCACCCCTTGGGACACATAGACTCCCTCCCTTTCCACTGCTCAAAAATGATTGAAATACCATATACTCTCCCCTGGAATTACTTCGTTTCTCCCCTAGTGCTGTGATCCCTTTCACTTCAAATTTCTTTAAAAAGCAACCCTTGTTTCCCAAACATTCTGTGATCACTTTTGCCATCCATTGGATCACTCCCTCCGGCAATCCCAAACATTCTGTGATTACATTTGACTGTGGTTTAGCGGCCTGATTCTTTAAATATTTATTTGTTTCATATTATTATATTTCTGTTTCAAATATTTTCTTCAAAGCAATATGCAAAGCAGCTGATTCAAGAAACCAACTATTCCTCTTTGATGGATAGATAAATTTAGGCATTATAGACATCAACGGTATATATTACAGTTATGTGATACCTAATATTTCACGTATATACAATCAACACAATAATGATACTCAATGGAAGCTGTATATATATATATATATATATATATGATTGTGTCTACTATATAAAAATTAAAAAAGCATCGACATCCAATACTAATCAATACAATGTTAAAATTTGAGGTAAGGAACCATACTTAGATGCTTGCTCATAGCTAAAGAACTTCACAGCCGAGTTTGGGACAATACGTGCACAATTAGTACCATTGCCCTTAAACAGCCCTCGGAATCCCTCAGTTTTCCATATATACTTCAAGCCTTGAATTGTTCCATTATATTTTATGTTATGAGGATTTTGTACCTGCATTTTGCAACGGCATATGAATCAGAACTGCACAGAGATGAATGCAACAAATGAATATGCTGATTATTGAGAAAATAATTCTAACATGTCAAATTTTAAATCAGAACTCAAATTTAGCTGCTATGCATTGTTTCCAATTTTCACCGTGTCAATCCAATGATAAACAAAATAGTGGATTTTCTGGTGAAAGATAGTAACTAGATTGACTCGCAGTATGATGGATATCCCTTTACTCTTTAAATCAAATACATTTTTTTAATAGGTAACAAAACAGATATATTAAGCCAATCAAAAGGGATACAAAGAGAAATTAAAGCCACACCAACATGGAAAGGCCGAACAAAGAAAAAAAAAGACACCAGCACAAAAGGAAACAACAAGAGAGATCAGTCTGCCCCTTCCTGTCCCCTCGGCTAATTCATCAGCTACGGCTCACACTACAGACTGCCCCTAACCTGTCCCCTCAGCTAATTCAACAGTTCGGTTCACGGATCTACAGATCCAAGAAAATAAGATGTTTTTTGGAATGTTAACTCACAAACTTCTCTAATGATGTGAACATAGCGCCCCTAAACCACTGACCTCACTAGATGCCGTCGAATCTCCCTCCACGCATAGCTGGAATAAACTGAAAAGTCTAGCATAAACAAGGCCTTGTTTCAACTTTCAAGGCACGCAACTATGCATGGTTTGAAGTCTTCGATGCTGAAGACCTGGAGTATGAGAGTATCTCATCTTTACCTTTGCCTCACTACCTTTGATAATCCACCAAATCCCACCTTACCTGGGTTACCCATGAAACTACCATAAAAGTTCAGATTAAAAACACCCTCTAATGGGGGTTTCCAAACAGAACGGCAAGCCTCAGAATCCGTGACAGCAATCCAATCCATGACAACCTTGTCACATCTAACACCTCTGAAGGTAGGAGATGTTGAGACCCAAGAAGCTACATGGGAATGGATCCTGTTAATAGCACTGAGAGAGACCACCAACTGCAAATCTAATATTACATTATCATTAAAGGAAAAAAAGGGACGCTTTTACAAACTCAATCATTTTAAGGATAGCTAGATAAGCTATCATTATTTTCTAGAGCCCCACAAGTGAAATCCTGTTGTTTGGAACTTTAAACATTACACTTGTCCACAAAGAAGGTGGAAACGCACAAAACAGATCTCTAGCAGGATGCATATGTCAGAAGCCCATAATCTCCCTTGGCGGAAAATAGCTATTATGGTGGTGGTAGCATCCAGATTAAGGATTAAAATCTCGGTTTCGGGAACCAAAATGGTCCCGACCGAAACCAACATTGTTACGTATCGGTTTCGGCCAATTTTTTTTCAATTCCAAAAATTTGCAATAAATTTTTTAAAAATTGCAGCGGATGGGTAACAACATTCTTCAAAAGCCAATATCAAGTTGAAAATATATAAATAATGAAATATAAGGTAGTAGATCAGTGAAAATAGATTTCTTCAAATCGATGATTCGAACCCAAATCAAGTTTTCAATCACAAAAGAATAAAAGAATTTTAGGGTTTAGGGTTTAGAATGGGTAAAGTTTGGCGTGTTTTTAGGGGTTTATGTAACCCCTTTTAACAAAAAAGGACAGTCCTACAGCTGAAACTGTTACGTATCGAACCTATTTTTTCCCAAAGAAACCTGTAAAGGTGCGGTTTCTAGTATCGGGTTCAATTAAAACCGATATGTATTGGTTTCGGCAATTTTTTAATACATGATCCAGAATGGAGTCATTTCTGCAACCACAACGTTGCTAATACAACCCAAGCAAAAAGTAAGTAAGCCCTGGTTTGATTTATTTGTCATTATCTCAGTTCTTAAAAATCAGTCTAACAGCGAAGCTTCTAGTCTCTACTCTCTAGATTGAAGTGATAAAAGGGGTCAATCAAAATTCCACTCCACTAAGGAAGGTAGGAAATGCAATTTCAAGAATTTTGATATTCTTCAGCACAGCACATTCATAAGGTTAGCAAAAAATTTCACTTGCTATGTCTAGTGTATTATGGGTGTAATATACTAATATGAAGTTTACATCATATCCTTTACGGCTTTTCTTGGGCTTACACCTGTTTACATAAGTACACCTTGTATTATCAGGGAAAAAAACATCATCAGCATTATGTAATTTGTTGTTGCTATAAACGTGAATATTTTCCAGGTTGGAACTAAAAGCAAGATAATCAAATGGAGCACACAAAAAAAGTACAAATGTTTCAATCATCAGTGATTCTAAACAACTTTGGTACTTAATAGTTAATATTACTTCCATATAGAATTTGGCTGAAATTTAGTTTTCTTACACATAAATATATAATTCAATCAATTTTTCCTCTAATTCTTCCCATTTCAAAGGTGGAAATTCTGTAAGAGATTGGAGGCTTCCAACGTTCAACATAACAAAGTGAGATCGGGTATGTAACTAACATCTAAACCACCCTTCTCCTCAACACCAACATTATAACAGCGAACCTTTCCTTTCGGAGGGGGAGGGGAGTGTCGTAAGAGCATGATTTTTTAGTTATATGAATACATCAAGATTTAAGACTGCTCACTAAAACGTATCACTTGCAAAGCTTAGAAGCTTTAAAAGGTAAATAACAAGTATATATATAGAAATAGAAATATGCCAGAAAGCAATACAATAATATATTTTATTTTATTTTAAATACCTGGAGCAAAATTTTTAACCGTTCCAATGGAGCAACAGCGGTGCGTGACCTGAAACAGAATTACGAAACATTAGTTTAGTGTAAAACAGACATGATACTGGACTGGGTGATAAGGTCAACCCATATAGAACATGCATATTACACCCATAAAAATCACATTCTAGAGTGATCAATTAATAAAGACTTAAGAGTGGTAGCTATTGCAACTTCTAGTGCAAAAATGTCAAAGATATATATATATATATATATCATTCTACTAATAAAAGTACAAGGAGTATACAAAACTTTACTTAGACGTAAATACCTTTTAATTAAAAATATTAAGATATTAACCTATGGTCTCTATTTAAAAAATTAATAGAAGTTTAGTTTGTTTATAATTCTAATTAAAGTGAATTACAATTACAAGTGATTTTCACGTCACTCTCCTATGAAGGTGGAGAAGAAAGAATCCCTTCTGGATACTGTAATCCAAATCTCTTCTTCTTTGTTAACCTCTTTTCTGAGTACTGTAATCTAAGTTCTCTTCTTCTTTGTTAACCTCTTTTCCAGGTACTGTAATCCAAGTTCTCTTCGTCTTTGTTCTATTATTCCAACAATTGAAAAGTAGAGTTGCGTAGAACCCATATCAATCGATCACTCAAGCATAACGTCGAAGAACGACAACAGGATCGTCGGGATTCCCCCCAAACACCGTTGTAGACGATACTAAGGGGATTCCTCCATTCAACTGCGTCTACTGTGGGAATACGGCATCACCTCCAACAGAATCTCCTTCTCCTTCGTTTTCCATATATCTGTTTCATTCATAGGTTCTCTTGAATCTTTTTTTTTTCTTGAATTTTAGGATATATTCATGAAAAAAAATAGTTTCATCAGAGTAGAAAATCCAACGATCAAAAAAAATAATTTTTTGTAAGATATTCTGTTAGTAATTTATATGTCTAGATTCTTTAGAAACTCATTTGATGATCTTCATGATCATAATCAAACTCATTAGATGATCTTTATGATCGTAATCAAAATAAGATTTTGACCCATTCGGAGATCATTATTTCCTTCTCGCTGATCCTTTTATTTATATGATCAGATATTTACATGAAAGAAGATGAGGGGAGGGAGTCTATTGCAGCTTGGGCAATCGGTCACCCATCGATGCTTCGCCACTGAACCTGAGCTCAAGAAGACTGTTCTCTATGACTTCCATGTCTCAGGAGGATGGTTCCATTTTCCAGATGGAGCATGCCAATCCAGTACAAGGACTCGATCATGAACTCCACTCTGAATTGCAGGGATATCCAGTTTTGTAATCTCTTCTAGCTCTCCAGTTGTGCCCTCTAATTTATCAAAAAAAGAAAAAGGCTCTCAATTTTTTTCACAGCTTTGGATTTCCCCGTGATTGTTTTTATTAGTTTAAATGACTATATTTTTAAATCCTTATTGTAGAGGACCGAGAGGTTGAAGATGCATCCGCGGCTATGATCACCTCGCCCATCATCAATCTATCCCTCAACGGCTCAGCCTTGCAAACTGGGAACAGTGCCAACCCCATCATTCTTCGAGAGAACTATTTAGCTATTAGCTCCCTACCATTCAAGCCTTATCTGCAGTAAGTTCTTAGCTCCCTACCATTATCTTTTCATGCATGTCTGATCTACTCTTATAAAATTGCAATGCCTATTCATCATATTTTGAGTAGTGGTGGATGTTTAGATGTTATTAGATGTTAAACAAACAATGTCAGATTGCTATCCGGTCAGATTTCTGTATGCTTGGCCAAGTTAATGGTCTGGCTCTCAGTAGCCTAGAAGGAACAAGGTTAATCCATTTACACTCGTAGCTGCATCATGAAGATGGTCAAGCAATAAGCCCATAGACTAGAGGACCTTATGGTCCAAATGAAGGCCTGGTATTTAGCATTTAAAATGCTGACCCGACCCAGTAACCAGCCCAAGTTTTTGCGGGGTGGTGATGGTAATATTAAATTCTAATTTAATTATATTATTTTTTAATTAATAATAAATTGATAGGTGCAAAGCACGTGCAATTTTACTAGTATATATATATATATATATATGTATATCACTCGGGATCCTCTACAGTTATTTATCGTCCGGCTGATTGCCAGGCTGACACTTGTCCCATTATCTATAGTTGATGAGCATTAACCCCACAAGTTAATGTTACCCTATTAGGCTTTTAGGAAAGAAAATGTAAAAAAAATCAAAAGCTGATCAGTTTGTACAGATGATAAGACGTGCTGTATTTTATAATAGTAACCAGACTTAAACAGAAAAATCATAACCATAGAAGATCTGGAGACTGTGTTTGTGCGTGCGTGCAAGATAGATATCAGGTCATGAATTTTCTCTAGACCCAAGACGATACTCTTTGCCGGATAGTCCTAAATAGCTTTGTCATATACTAGTGCATATTGTCAAGAAAATTCAGGCTCGAATAAAATTGCACGAACATGAAATTGCATATTCTAGCAAATATGGTACTCCTAGCACATGAAAGCAAATAGTACTAGTGTTAAAACTTCCGTTCTTGGGTTTTTATCGACTGAAGTTTTTCTCAGAGATTTTCAAATCTGGAGTTCTTACCCGAGGTTTTTCTCGCCTAAATATAGGTGATGATTAAAAATATAATTAAAATTACATAAAATAATGCAACAATATTGGGTTTTTCTTGTGATTTAAAAAAAAAATGGCTAAATCTTGAGATATTAGCATGATAGAAAGAAAAAATCGTATTTCTTGGGAAAATTTTATAATATCATGATAAAAACAAAGTTTTAAACTTTAGATTTTTTTCGGTATATCTCGTGAGAAATTAGGTATTTATCGGGAGATTTGTAATACTAATACCAACCTAGCATATGATACACTCTACTACGTTTGGATGGATTATAGTCATGGTTCAAAATATCGGTATCGGTCCGTATCGGTAAGCCTAAAATAGGATATATATTGGCGTATCGGTACCATATCGATTGGATACGGCGGAAAAATTCAGGATACGCTAAAAAAAACTTGGATACACAAGGAAAAGCTTGGATACACAAGGAAAAACTTGGATACCTTACATAAAACCTCGTTTAATGCAAATATAAGCTAAAAACAAACTAAATGAAGGTCTCCAACTACATTTATAATCATACATATGAAAGTTAACAAATTTATAAGTTAAAAAAGGCGTGTGCGCTGATAAATATGCATGAAAATACAAACCATAGTTACTAAACCAAGTGATAGAATCTCACTTGCATTCATAAATAAAAAATATGAAAATACATAGACCCTTGTACTTACAAATCAAGTTACATACATGATAAAAGCTCAATACCACATTGAGCTTTGTACCAGCTCATACTCTTATCATTGTGGGATCAGGAATTGAGTAGAGTGATACATTATAAGTGGTCCAGACATGATGACACCAATGTGTCCAAATCATCATCGTGCGGTACATGCTCAGGTATATTTGTACATATGCCTATTGTTGAGTCGTGATATGTCCATAACTGTCAATCGAAGACTATAACTGTTAATCGAAGACTGGGAACGAGCATCATAACCAGTGGCTCCTGATAAGTAGGGTTGGGCTGGGGCATCATAACCATTGGATCCTGATAAGTAGGGCTGGGCTGGGCTGGGGCATCATGATCAGGGAATAACCTTATTTACATATTAATATCTAAAGTAAATGAAAGTAAAATCAAGTTAAATTCATTTACTTAAATAATATATTATATAAATAAGTTGTGTATTGGGTTTGTATTATGGATCATAATGTAATTGGAAGGAGAAAAAAATTAACTGAAAAATCCCCGTATAGAGTGTATCGGGCCTATATCGGCCCGATACAGTGAAGTCTTTTTTCTCAGCGTACCAATGTATCGGGTAGCCCCAAATAAGATACATATCGGCCCGTATCAGTCGATACGTATCGATATTTTAAACCATGATTATAGTATAAAATGGAGATTATTACATTTTATGTTTAATTTATTGTTTTTCTTGCAGCTTGATTTGTCTGCCTATGAGCCAACCACGTCACCATGACTGTATTTCTTAAAACTCCCTTTCAATTCCTGAAACTAATCTGATGTCCCAAAAAATGACCGATTTTTTTTCTATCTTTTGATGACGGCGCCAGCTTGGCAAAAAATGTGATTCTATTTTCAACGTAATCTATCTCATTCTACATTGCCTGATTGTGTGCCCATCCAAAACCGGCCCTTAATTAGAGCAAAGATTTAAGCTATATTCTTTTAATCATGATTTCAAGTGATACTAAAAACCCATACAATCAAGAAAAGTGGGTTTCCGATACCCAAAAACAAATAAGGAAAGGCAGGTTCCAATATGTGAGCTCTTTGAGTAACCTGTGCAATCATTTGAAGAATAGAGGGCAGAGGATGGCCAATTGTTGTTTTATATGCATGTGGGCAGAAGAGTTGGTAGATCATCTATTATTGCATTATACTTTTACTCCTGCCATCTAAGTCAACTCCTCTATCTGTCTGGGTATCGTTTAGATCTTTCCTAAGTTTTTCCAGAATTCCTTATCGGGGTGGCTTTCGGTTTGGTTAAAAGCCCCCTTTATCGGTTTTGGGCTATGTTATCAGGTGCATTCAGTTGTTCTATTTGGTTTGAGGGTAATAGAAGAGTTTTGATGGTTTGGCCTCCTCTAAGGATCGAGTTTATTTGAGATCTTGTCAGCTTCTTCGTGACTGATGCTCGATTAGAAAGGACTTTGACGATGAATGATTTTCTGTTTTATGGCCTTGTGCGTTGCCTTTTGTCTTGTAATTATTGTCTTCATTTTCTTTTTGTTTAACCTTCCTTTTGTTCTTCATGTTCATTTTTTGTGAACCTGACTTCCCAAGTAGCTATTGTCTTTTGCTTTTTCTTCTTTTTAACTATAATACATTACCGATAAAAAAAAAACCTATGAGTAATACACACGAGCATACACATAGAACAAAGCTCTTTTGATATGCAATGAATAAAAAATCCAGCATGTAAAGATCCAGTTCGACTAACATCTTTGGATTCCTATAGCGTGTACTTTTGTTCTTGATACTTAATTTGCTTTACGTTTATGAGTTTACTTCCTTGAACTCTTGATGTAAATGTTCTTTTATTAATTTATAATGGTATGTCTATTTATCGATAAAAAAAATTCCAGTTCGTCAAAGTTTATGACATTAGATAATTAAATAAGAAGAACCAATTGAGATGGTTTGGAGGCTTACAATGAAGACCAATGACACCAATGAAAATGAATGAGTTGGTGCAAGCAAAAGGCTCCAAAAAGACAAGCAGAATTCCGAAAAAAAGTTGGATGGAGATGGTGATTTCTTTTTTATAGCACTCGCTTTAACCTATGATATAACTTGACAGACTAAAATGTCAGGGCAGAACTTGTGTTGCCAACCCCAAATATATGGGATAAAGAACTGATAAAGAAGAAGAAGATAACTATATTATAATACCAAAGGCTTGCAGTATGAAATCAAATGTTTCTAAATAGCATTTCTGGAAGCTTAGATGAACAAATAATGACACAAACAGCCGATCATTCGTGCACCAAGGTTAGGATGGATTGATAACATATATTAAAGATTTGCACAGGTCAAACGTTCCTCTCTACTGTTTAAGGAAGTAGAATAAATAAAATGATTGCCAAACACCCCAAATCATCGGGCACCAAAGTTTATGGATATTAGACAACATTTTCCGGCAACATGGATCATGTTCCGCCCTTCTAGTCTATTGATTATATATAGAGCAATATATATATATATTCTATTTACAAACTTGCAGCATTGAAAATTATTTGTTTTCCTCCAATATGCTTGAGAAACAAAAATAAAAAAGAAAAAATTAATATAACTAAAACACTGATACAAATAACGGAAATATGAGAACATTGCCAATGCATATCAACAAGCCCAAAAACCCTATTTAAGGAATCAAACCGTAGATTCTATTGTATAGATAAAGGCTCATCATCAGGATACAAACATAAATGAAGATCATAGATTCCAGTGCCTACAAGAACATAGAATAAAAATAAATAAAAAACCAATAACAGATAACAAAGTGATGTTAACAAGATCGAGAACTCCAATTAGGGTTCAAACAACCAACAACATAACCAAAAAAATAAAACTAAAGTAACAAAAGATGAAAAGAAAAATGAGAAACTATGATTGAAACAATCAGCAATAGAAATGATACCAAATTCACCATAAATAAAACGAAAATTAGAGAAAAAAAAAAAATTGAACTCACACTCCTCCAGCGACTCCTCCGGCAACGAGAGACTTGCAGATGCTGAGGATCGCGTGACCAGGAGCCTTAACTCCTTCCCTTGCTAGCTTCGCCTCTTCAGCCAGATTCACGATCCTCGAAACCGCAGTCTCGCTCCTCTTCCCGACAACATCCTCCGACGCCATGAAACCCTAAGAAGAAGAAGAAGAACGAGATCTTCGTTTTCCGGTTGGTATTCCGGCGATCAATCAGTTTCCCGGCGATTATCGGAGAGCATGAATCTGCATTTCTCTGCTATCGGAGTCGTCGGCGATGGCTGGAGGGAGGAGTAGGGAAGTTTTTCGCTAAAATGCGCTGGGAAATGAGCTTCTGTTTATTTATGTGGAGAGAGAGAGAGAGGGGGGGGAGAGGTTTATATCATGCACTACAGTGAGTAAATTAGCCTTCTGCTGTTAGTTCGGTTGCCTCTTCGAAATGGAAACCTAGAAATTTTCTGACGTCCGACGTAATGTTTCCGGGCTCCGACAGTTTAATTAGGTTATTAGTCAAGCCAGGAAGCTTCGCAATTACTAAAGCATCCTTGTTGTCCTATGAAATTGACATCATGGGTCCTACTAATCAACTTGAAACCATAGTCGCCTTATTGAAATTATAAAGCTAATAACAAAAAGAAAATATAAAAAATCCTCCTATTATAATTGGCATCAAGAGCTATATGTACATTTCTTTCCTTCTTTACTCTTACCCTTCTTTACTCTCAACTGACCAAAATTTCCTGTCACCTCTAGCCCATATAGTTGAAATGTCTGTAGCTCTTATGAGGGTGGCTTGGGATGTAAGTCCTGTCCAATTGCGAGTTGAGCTCGAAGAGTTTAATCCCACTCACAAAGCCTTTTAACTGCCCTTTTAATTCTGATTAAAAAATTTGAACTCTTATGATTGATACTTTTTCTTAAAAAATAAAGGTAGATTACTGAATCTTAAGGGTTAATGAATTTAAATCACAGTTACTGGGATTAAAAAGGAAACATGTTGACTCGAGGGTGCGATTCAATCGTAATTGATTTTGATCCCAACTCATATAAAACATCCATTGGGGGTAGTGACATGACAAGCAAGGATTTCCTTATCATTACCAACCTAACTATTAATCGAGTTTTGATCCGAAAATAAATTACTACAAACTGATTGATTTGATCTAAGCTACCTACACAGGCAATGTGAAAAACAATTTGCAAGAAGAGTTATAAGAGCTGGGCGGAGTGTGGCCCGACCAGATAGTTTTACTCATTTTGAGTACTTGTTGATAGGTGCTAAAAAAATAAGGGTTGTTTATTCCTTCTCTACTTGTGCACCAGAAATCATAAGAAGGGTGCAATAATTATTCAACATGACACACCATGGGGCTAGCCCAGTGGGAGTATATCTCCTCACTTGAAAGGAGATTCCGGGATTGATTCTGAGAGGTGCATGCATCGCCAACCTTAGCCATTCAAATGCTTGGCATTAATCTACTGACCATTAGAACTTAAACTAACTCCTGTTAACCCCAAAGTTGAGATGTACAAAAAAAAAAAATATTATTCAATATGGTTCGCGTGGTAGATCAAATGTCTTCTCTTTCAAAGTTTTAAGAGGATTTTACTTTGTTTAGTCTTGCAACTTTTTTTTGTTGGTAATAAGTATTAAAATATGATAGTAATATTTGCATTTTTTTTTCTGTCTATGCATTATTTATCTACGTTAGTTGTTCACAGTCACAACACGTACACGACTATCTCCAATTATAAAGAAGTTTCACCGAGATTGAACCCTAAGACCAAGCACACCCGTGGTTCTCAACCACCCTACTAAGAGGGCGGGTGTTGTGAGAAGGGATAATGTTAAATGTCTATTTTTTTTACCACCCAAAAATGAATATATTAAATTTATTATTGGGTCACATTCGGGGCCTCTTTTTTTGGATTTAAAACTTTCAATTTTACAACAGGTTCTTATAGGTTTCACCCAAAGGTTTTTTTTTTAATCTTGTTATAATGATAAAAAGAGTAAGATGACAAATGTGATTGGGTGAAGTAGAAATGTTAAGCTCAGTCTTTCAAAGACGCAATGTGTTGACAACAACTGTCAAACCATCTTTTGTTATAGGGTAGCAACACCACTTATTTGACCCACTTTGCGTCTTTAGAAGGAAAAAAAATTAACTTAGTGTGTCTGGGATTAGCGCTCCTCTTGGGTGAATAAAGCTAGCAAAACCGAAATATTTTGGAAAACTTATCGCCGCATTTGACTATGTAGTAAAATGGTCCTGATTGGTCCATGCCTCCTCTTTTAACACTCTATTTAGGATTCACTCACTCCTATGATTAAGTAATCTAACTTGTAGTATTTGGCTCGTTTCCGAATAAATCCAAGAGGGCCGATCAATCGACCATTTATGGCCAATCGATCGCTGGTGCACGACGGGAATGCTTGGACCGCCGATCGATCGGCCGAGGTGCGCCGATCGATTGGCCAAAGCAGGATTTTTTCGAAAAATTATGAAATTAAGTCTTTTATGCTTTAGGAAACCCTTATTCCGATGGGGGAACTTTCTATTTGTCTAGGTTTCTTATTTAGCCCTATAAATAAGGGATTATCGGTGTAGGGTTTGGTTCTAATCATCTTGAAGATCATAAGAATGAAATAACATTGGGAGTGAGAGATAATAGAAAGGGTCAAACCATATTAGGGCTTGAGAAAGATTTAAGGGATGATATATAGGGATTCTTCTTTGGGTTTTCATAGAGAATGTGGATTGAATGCTTTTGTACTAGTTCCTCAAGGTTTATGTGAATAAAGAAGTAATCGGATCTTGACTCGTGGATGTAGGTAAATTGTTGCCGAACCACCTATATCTCTTGTATTCTCTTGTGGGTATGTGTTTTAGTTTATTCTTTTCCCGTCGAGTTCCATTATTTCCCCAACATAACCTTGGTTTAAATATAAAAATACTGACTTTAATTTTTTAAACTTAACCATAATTAAACAGGTATTAAAAACTAAAAAGGACACGTGAATACCATTGTCTTACCATTGTCTTATTATTTTAGTAGTTTCTTAACTCTGGACTCTGGAGAGAAGAGCTGCTAGTCATTTCGCTAGTAAGCAGGGAGGTTCCCGTAATTTCGTTGTCTTTGGTCGCTAAGGATACTTTCTGTTTTTTTGGATTGTAACACAAGCTGGGTATCCGACCCCAATGGACACTGAGAGGGAGCTAAAACCTGGAGGATAAATTATATTCTATCCCCAACATGTAAAATAATATTCTGGAAAGGCATCCATCTTTTTCCTAGTCCCCAATTTTTGGGGGGTAAGTGCCACGTGGCATACATTGGCCCCACTGATTCATGAATTATTATTGATGAACTTTTCATGTTACAAAAATTAGGGTATTTATCATTTTTTTTTTTTAAAAAGTGATCTGGACTGTAGAGCTCACGGATAATCACGATGATAAAACACTTTAATTCAACAGCTAGCTTATGCTACGGTTTGGCTGGGCTGTGGGGTGATGCCAGCTGAGCTGGTGTGATCCCGGCTATCTAGGGGTTTCTTGCTGCTGATTTGGAGTGGACGTCAACCAGTTTGGGTAGCATAGGCTTTTTTAGATTTTCTTATTTCTGTATATGAATCTGATTTTTTATTTTCCTTTTGGATTAGGAGTCAAATCCTCTACGCAAATCCGGTTATCACCCTTAGAGTGCCAAATCCGGTTATCACCCCTAAAGGTTGCCACGTGTCTCCTTTGACACCCCTTAACCGTGGGTAAGATTCACCCACCCCTAGGGTTCACCCACCCATTCTTGTATATTTTTTAAAAATATTTATTCTTTTTTTAAAATTAAAAAACTGAATTTAGATTTTTTTTTAATATTAAAAACAGTTTTTTTAATTTTAAAAAAAGAATTAATATTTTAAAAAAAAACCAAGGATGGGTGGGTGAATCTTACCCATGGTTAAGGGGTGTCAAAGGAGACATGTGTCGACATCTAGGGGGTGATAACCGGATTTGCCAAATCCGATATCACCGTAGATGATTTGGCTCTTTTGGATTAATGTAGTATCCTTTGTATGTTGGATGTTCGCCTGCTCGGACAAGGGTTTCTTGGTGAAGGTTTGCTGAGGACGTCGGCCACTTTGGGCAGTGTACGTCCTACTTTTCGTTTTTTCACTAACTTCACTACATTTTGATAGCACCTAAAAGAGATTAAGATAGCGAAACAGATTAACCAGTTTTGTAAAAATTAGTACTGTGGTGTGGCTCCTGTTTAGGTGTATTTCTCTAATTAGTGTTGGTCGGTTAAAATCTGGATTTCTAGGTATTTAAAATTTCATTCTTTGTTTTAATTTGAATCTATGGCACTATTTTTTTTAGTTATCTCAAGTGAGACTTGAGCTATAGCATTGTTCTTTAAGTTATGTCAATTAAGGCTTTGTAATGTTCGCTATTTGTTGAGATGGGGGCTATCTATGGCCTCGGATTGTCTCTGGCGAAGCCAGAAACGCCTTGTCTGGGGCAACTTGGTTGTATTCGGGCTGGGCTTCTTGGGGATTGGCCAAGTCCGGCTCGGCTTGAAAGGGTTTGATCTAGGCCTGAAGCTTAGCTCGGCCCGAAATAAAGCTTGAAAGTGCGGCCGAATTCAAAAGCCTGGCTTGAAGCTCGGCTCGGCCCGAATTGATTCAAGCTCGATCCGGGCTTGGCTTGGCTCAAGCTCTATCCGGGCTTGGCTTGGCTTGGCTCAAGCTCGGCTTGAATACTTTTTTTTCTTTTTTTTTAAAAAAAATAATAATATTTTACATTATTTATATATATAATGATGATATATATGAATAATTTTATATTTTTAAATAATATTCAAGCTGAGCCGAGTTCGGGCCGAACAAAGCCTCAATCAAGCTGGGCTTCGAGCCGCACAGGGGTTGACCTGAGCTCGGTTTGATTGAATTTTCGAGCTTTTTTTTAGGCTTGTTTGGCCAATTCGAGCCGGGCCGAACCGTACCAACGGGCTGATCGGGCTTTGTGCAGCCCTAGGAGCAACCATAGAATATGGGACAAGTGGTGGAGAAGTCAAAATCATGGGCCCCATGATTTTGACTTCTCCATACACTATATGACACATGGCGATAAGGTGTTGAGATAAAGGGGTAGAGATATCAAGTGGGGAGAAGTCAAAATCATGGGGAGAAAATGAAATGACTTCTCCCCTTTTTAACGCCACATGTCCCCTATTCTATGGTTGCCCGAGATGGGTTTTTGGCTTCGCCAGAGACAATCCAAGGCCGCTATCTATATATTTAAGGAGCCACTTGGCATGCCAAAGAGGACGACAGTTTTGGGTTTTACTAAAGGAGATGTGCTGCCTTTCTTTGGTAATGGAGCAGGGTTACCGTGGCTAGCAACCAATGACCATAGGCGATGTTTAATTGGCAGAAGAAAGGTCGCTTTTGGACGTAAAAATTTCACATATTGTGTGGTCAAATGTGTTTGCAATTATTTTCTTCCCTTGGAGGAGGAGGCTCTATCAGTGTAAAGGTCGCTTTTGGACGTAGAAATTCCACATATTGTGTGGTTAAATGTGTTTGCAATTACTTTCTTCCCTTGGAGGAGGCTCTATCAGCGTTATCCTTATCCCTAAAGCCAAACTTTCACAAATAATGGTTCAAGTGGTTTTTAAGTCATCATATTTGCTTCTTAAGTTAGGGTGTCTTTGGTTACTGATTGTGATAGTTGAGGATGCTAGGGAAGGGTGGTGATTGAGCTATATAAGAGTAATGGGATTGCTAGGTAGCGAGTACCAATTAACCTAGGCATGGTGAAGAGGTTTTATATGATGTGTGGTTGTGGCTATTCAAAAAACTCACTAATTTAATAACTAAAAAAAGGAACCATGTAAAACCATATCATATTCCGTGAAACCCAGTTGTTTATATTCAAAATGCATTAAAGATAATAAAAAGAATCCTTTGTATAACCAACCATCATTAATTTTATAGATTAGATGTAATCTGAACAAGAAGTTAATGACATGAGAAGGTTTTCTTTTTATTTTGAACGACCTTCGAACATCATCTTAATATTTTCTTTGGTCACCTATTATTCTCCAAAATAAAAATTCAACTATATTTTATTGAGATTTGAATCTTATTTCCTGTTGCTAAAAGTTGGGAGCAAAATCATGTTTGCAAATTGGTGTTTATTGCTCTAAAATAACAACAAATCATCGTTTTCTTAGGTGGTTGCTGCTCCAAGGTGGCAACAAAGATCATGTCTATGGTGGGTGATTGATGCTCCAAAATGGTAGAATGATTTATTGTCCTTTCTTAGGTGTGGTGACTGTTCTAACTTTTAAAGAACCATATTCTTTTCTTCCTACAACCCGTGCATCGCATGGGGCGTTTTTATTGTTATTATTATTATTTTTGGTAAGAGGAATTCATTAAGCAAGAGAAAACCCCTAAGGAGGGAGATGAGGAAAAAACTGCCCCCTACAAGCTCCTTAATCCTAGGATTAAACGGGATACACTGATGATGATCCAAGAACCAAGCTGACTCCACCACCAAACCAGAAGAACGAAGACGTTGGACTGCATGTTGAGCTTGACTATGAGCTGCAATATTTGCATGTTGATGAATGAACACTACTCTTACGGAAGGGAGTAGGTGAAGGAAAGAGGAAATATTCTCATAAATTGGACGAATCTCTTGAATTGATCGGAAAGATCCATCATTAATCTCGGTAACTGGGAGTTACGAATCACTCTCAATAATACTATTAGACCATCCTTGTCGAGCCATCAAAGCCAGACTCTCCCTTATCGCATATGCTTCGGACATGAGAGAAAAGTTGGACTGAGTTATTTTAGAGAGGCGGAATAGCACCACTGCCCTGTGGTTATGAACAACAATCCCAATCCTAGCTGCCCCATCTATAGCATTAAAAGCTCCATCATAATTTACTTCAATGAGACAAACTTCTGGACACTGCCACCGAAAAGCGCCCACCAAACTAGTCCGAACAGAAGAAAGCTCTCCTTGAGGCACGGAAGGTAATCTCTGATTGATAATTTAATCTGCCAAACGCGATGCCCAATTGACAACACTCAGGGGATCGAAGCGATGCCAAGAAAAAACTAGACTATTCTGGGCATACCAAATAGCCGAAAGAGCAGTTGCCAAGCACACCCCCATTTTATAATTATCCGAACAAAATATTTTTTTCCAGTGACCAGTACTCCCACCACTTCGCAAAGTCCTACATGTAGGTGGAATCATCTCGCCAATGAAATGATAACCCCAGCCAGATTGCTCGAGCAAAGGGACAATGGAGGAAAAGGTGAGTGACTGTTTCAGGGGCTCCACAACAAAAAGGGCAATCCGGATCTACTGGAACTCTTTGAGAAATTAGGTTTGTAGCCACAAGAATGATATTCAAACACCCCCTCGAAATTAGTAGTTGAAGCTTTGGCAGAACTGGAAATTTCCACAAGATTTTCCACACAACCAGAGTAACTATCGAAGCCGAGGGTCCCGGCTTGCCAGGAAGAGTTGGAGAGTTAAATTGCATTGCATGATAGGCAAACTTTAAAGTGAAATCCTCGGACTTATGAAAGTTCCAGATTAGTTGGTCTGGAGCTCCCCGAGTACTAAATGGAATCTTTTGGAGTCAAAAACACTTTGAATTTGGAAGGTCAGGGATCCATGGCTCCTTCCATAGCCTAATAGAGCTTCCATTCCCTACTAGCCACCGGAGTCCCTTCAATAGGACCTCATAACCTGCTAATATGCTCCGTCAGCCCCAAGACACCCTATAACTCATCTTAGCCTCAAGGAAAGAACTCTGAGGGAAGTACAGACCCTGGAGCACTTGCGCTGATAAGGACTGGGGAGATTTAGAAGGTTCCAACTCTGTTTTAATAATAGGGCTTTGTTAAAGTGTTCCAAATCCCAAAACTCCATTCCTCCCTCGCTCTTTGCTTTGCACACCTTCAACCACCTGAACCAATGTATCTTATGTTCATCCTGGGTCTGAACCCACCAAAATTTTGCTACAGAGGTATTGAGCTCCTTAAGAGCTTTAGATGGAAGAAGGAAGCAACTCATCGCATAGCTTGGAAGAGCCTGTGCCACTGATTTGATGAGAATCCCTCGCCTAACCTGAGTTAGAATTTTGTGTTTCCAACCCAACAAACGTCTTTGGGTCCTTGATTTAATATCGGAGAAGACTTCTGCCTTTTTCCGACCCATAATCGAAGGAAGGCCCAGATACATCTCCAAGCCATCTGCACATTTAATCTACATATGAGCCGCAAGGAGGCCCTTGAATCTCTAAGGGGTATTCTGACTAAATGATAGGCTGGACTTCAAAATATTGATAACCTGCACCGAGAGATGCCCATACTTCCTCAAAATGTCCTTAAGATGTGAAGCTTCAGTAAAATCAGCCTTGAGATAAATTAGGCTATCATCTGCAAATAATAAGTGGGTTAGAATTGGGGAAGTACGAGCTAACCAGATACCTGAGAGTTGGTGGACGCTCACTGCAAAGCTAAGCATTGCGGAAAGAGTCTCAGAGCAAAGAATAAATAGATACAATGATAGTGGATCCCCTTGACAAAGCCCTCGACTAGGTTGAATGAAACCCTTAGGTTCACCATTGATTAAAATTTGGTATGAAACGTAGTGACGCATTGAAGCACAAGGTGAATCCATCACAAGCAAAATCCCATCCGTTCCATGACTAAGCAAATAAATCCTCATTCAAGTTTTGCAGCCATCAAGTATCTCTTATCTTTGTTGAGACGATTCATGTAATGAGAAGCTTCCTGAGCCAAAAGAACATTGTCTGTGATCTTCTGACCTGGGATAAAAGCCGATTAGGCATTGTTTATCAGGGGATCAAGGACCACCTTTAGACGGTTTGCTAAAGCCTTTGCCGTAATTTTATAACAAACATTACATAAGCTAATAGGTCGGAACTAATCAGCCCTTTCAGGCTTTCCTACTTTGGGGATAAGAGTGATGAAAGTGGAGTTCATTTGGGGTAGAAGATGGCCTGTTGGCTGCGGAATTCTCACGCCTAATTCTATTGGATTGTATCAATTTTAGTATGCCCACATCACACCCAAAGAAAAATCGATGTGGTGCATAGCTCTTGGTATGCTTACCTTATACCAATCAAATGGGTTATGGATGTAGGAATCACCCACCTTGGCAGCAAGGGACACCCTTGCTACCCAAAATTGAAATAAAATTAAGTATGGTCTTTAATGGACCCCACCATGGCAGCAAGGAGTACTTTTGCTGCCTCAAAGTAAAATTAAATCAAAGGGGTCTCTAATAGCCCCACCATGGCAGCAAGAAGTACCCTTGCTGCCCCAAGGTAAAATGAAATCAAATGAGGTCTTTAATAGACCTCACCAAGACAGCAAAGAGCACTCTTATTGCCACAAAGTAAAATTAAATCAAAGGGGTCTCTAATAAACCCCACCATGGTAGCAAGGAGTACCCTTGCTGCCCCAAAGTAAAATAAAATCAAACGGGGTCTTTAATAGACCCCACCATGGCAACAAGGAACACCCTTGCTACCCCAAAGTAAATCAAATCAATGTGTGGTCTTTAATCAACCCCAATATGGCAGCAAGGAGTACCCTTGCTGCCCCAAAGTAAAATTAAATGAAAGAGGTCTCTAATAGACCACACCATACAGTAAGGAACACCCTTGCTATCCCAAATTAAAATCAAATCAATTGGGTCTTTAATTGACCCCATCATGGTAGCAAGGAGCACCCTTGTTGCCTCAAATCAAAATGAAATTAAAGGGGTCTTTAATAGACCCCACTATTGCAGCAAGGAACACCCTTGTTGCCAAAAATTGAAATAAAATTAGAAGGGGTCTTCATTAGACCTCACCTTGGTAGCAAGGAATACCTTTGCTACCCCAAATTAAAATCAAATCAATTAGGTCTTCAATTAACCCCATCATGGTAGCAAGGAGCACCCTTGCTGCCTCAAATCAAAATGAAATTAAAGGGGTCTTTATTAGACCCCACTATAGCAGCAAGGAACAGTTTTGTTGCCTCAAATCAAAATGAATTAAAGGGGTCTTTAATAGACCCCACTATGGTAACAAGGAACACTCTTGCTGCCAAAAATTAAAATAAAATTAAAAGGGGTTTTCAATAGACCCTACCTTGGCAGCAAGGAACACCCTTGCTGTCCCAAATTGAAATCAAATCAAATGAGGTCTTTAATAGACCTCACAATGGTAGCAAAGATTATCCTTACTGTCCCAAAGTAAAATTAAATCAAATGGGTCTCTAATATACCCTACCATGGCAGCAAGGAACACCCTTGCTGCCCCAAACTGAAATCAAGTCAAATTTGGTCTTTAATAGACCTCACCATGACAGTAAGGAACACACTTGCTGTCCCAAAGTAAATCAAATCAAGTGTGGTCTTTAATCGACCCCACCATGGTAGCAAGGAATACCCTTGCTGCCCCAAAGTAAAATTAAATGAAAGGAGTCTCTAATAGACCCCACCATGGCAACAAGGAACACCTTTGTTGTCCCAAATTAAAATCAATTCAAAATGAGTCTTTAATAGACCCTACCATGGCAGCAAGGAGCACCCTTGCTGCCCCAAATTTAAATAAAGTTAAATGAGGTCTTTAATAGAGCCCATCATGGTAGCAAAGAGCACCCTTGTTGCCCCCAAATTCAAATGAAATTAAAGAGGTCTTTAATAGACCCCACCATGGCAGCAAGGAACACCCATCTGCTCCAAATTGAAATCAAATCAAATGAGGTCTTCAATTGATCCCACAATGGCAGCAAGGAGCACATTTGCTGCCCCAAATCAAAATGAAATTAAAGGGGTCTTTAATAGACCTCACCATGGCAACAAGGAACACATTTACTGCCCCAAATTGAAATCAAAGTAAAGGGGTCTTTAATAGACCCCCACCATGGCTGCAAGGAACACCCTTACTGTTCCAAATCTAAATCAAAGTAAAGGGTTCATTAATAGACCTCACCATGGTAGCAAGGAGCACCCTTGTTACCCTCAAATCAAAATTAAATTGAAGGGATCTTTAATAGAACCCATCATGGCAACAAGGAACACCCTTGTTGCCCCAACTCCAAATCAAATCAAATGGGGTCTTCAATAGACCCCACCATGACAACAAGGAGTACCTTTGCTATCCCGAATTGAAATCAAGTTAAATGAGGTCTTCAATAGATCTCACCATGGCAGCAAGGAACACCCTTGCTGCCCCCAAAATCCAAACTAGATTGAAAGGGGTTGTCAGACAACCACACTTTGGCAGCAAGGATTAACCTTTGCTGCCTACATAAAAGATGGCCAGAGGCCATCTTCACTGCCATTTGGTAGTCTAGTAGTGGGTACAATACTCACTACCATCTCTCCACCCTTGATCAGTAACAAGAGGGTGAGGAATAACTCCTCACTCTCTCACTAATGGGACAATTGTCCTCTCCACAAAGAAGGGGACAGTTAGAGGAAGTGGTTATCAAACCACTTCCTCCCATAACTCTCACAATATATAAATGGATGTGGGCAGTGAAATCTCACCACCCGCAAGGCGGGTGCATGGTGCACCTGCCTACACAGGATCACCACCCGTGAATGGGCGGTTAAGTTTCGCGCATGCCAAAGGCACGCGCACCAGCTGGCCAAGGGCTAGCTTACCGCCAGCCCGCCTAGCATTAAATGATAGCGTAAGGGCAATAATTCCCCGCGGACACCCATGTGTGTCAGTCCTTAGAGGATTGACACATATATAAGGTTTGCCCTCGCGGATAGATCCTCTTTCAAGCTTACGGACATACTCCATGAGTCCATCCATGGGCCAGTCAATGACTAGTCCAGTTCATGACCATAAAAGGCTATAGACCTAACCCAGACCAAGGGTTGGACCCATGGTCCCACCCTGTATTGGTCTGCGGACTAACTAAGGTCAGATCCTAGTCCGCAACTCAAATAGGGTTTGGACATAAATTATACCGCGGGTGAGACCCATGGTCTCACCTTTTTAATTTGCGGACTGACCAAGGTCGATCATTTCCCAGATGGCAGCCAATATCTGACCATCATGTAGTAGAGAATCCTTAACAAAAAGGACTCTCCCGCCAGCTTTGGGGGATCCCAAGATAGAGATCCCCTCTCTTTCTACAATAAGAGAGTACCATATGGTACTTTATTCAAAAGTGGAAGTGATCTCTTCCCTTTTCTGGGAAGATAAGACTCATCATCTTTTTGGGGAAGTCTTATCTTTCCAAGTTTCCCAAAAAGGAAGACCAATTTGGAGTCCTTCAAAAAGGACTCTCATTTGTATGGTCACTCTAAGATAAAAGAAACCAACTGTCTTAAACAGATGACCCTCTCTAAGGAGAGTTAGCCTATTTTGATTTCCTAAAAAAGAGGAAGTTAAAGGGGAGTCTAAAAAGGACTCTTCAAAAGATATAAAAAAAAGGGAGTTTCTCACAAGAAACTCCCATGCACGCACAACATCAAAAAAGAAACAGAGAGACATACGTGAAAAAAACACAAGAGCTTTCTTTTCTTTTGTAGGAGCAACAACAACCAAAGAGGAAGAAGAAGGAACTCCCCCTAAATGAAGAATATCAGGTGAACCCTTAATATGGCCACCTTTCTTTCTTTTCTTTCTTTTTGATGCTAAAAACCTCTATGAGGTATCTTGTAACGCTTACATGGGATCTGGGCAACCCCATTGAAAAAAAAATATATTTTATTCAATATCTTGTTCTTCTTATTATTCTTCTTCTTAATCAGAGGTTCTTTCCCAAATAAGGAAGGTAATTAACAGTCTGAGTTTACTCAGATTAGAAGGATAGTCTCCCACAACAAACAATAAACTACATGCACCAATGAAGGAAATTTGATAAGCAAGGACAAATTTTACGCTTAAAATGGGAGTTATTCTCTGAAACAGGGGATCAGCCATTTGAAATTAACAACTTGAGAGAAGAATCCCAAAGAAAAGAACTCAAGCCAAAGCAAGAGCTCTAAGCGATGGAAGTAGCACGGTAGGCCAAAATGCCTACCCTCTTTCTCTCTCCCTCTCTTTCTCTTTTACTTTGAAAGACCTCAATTGAGGCAACTGTAAAAGCCAAAATGGGACATTAGGCACCCCCATTCAATGAATAAAAGCTACGTTGAATGCTCTCTTTCTCCCTTCTTTTTAATTAGAGGTGTCCCTCTTAGGGTGTAATTAACGGTCTAGATTCACCTAGGCCGAAAGGGATGTCCCCCACACAAAATAATAAACTCTATTAACAAAGGTTATTTGACTCCGAAGTTCAAGCGCCTCATACACAAGTGAGGCGGTCGAAATTTGGTCGTTACAGGCCCTCATTCAGAAAGCTAAGGACAACATTACATAGGTGAGGACCCATGGTATCCCAATTATACTGGTAAAATAGGGTAGACATACCATCAGGCCCAAGGGCCTTGGTGGCCGAACTCATCTGGAAGCACACTGTTGTTATTTCGTCTACTGTAAATTCTCGAATAAGCTCACGGTTGTCTTCCTCAGAAAGAGATGACTGGATATCCTCCAGATCAGAAGCATCCAAGACTGGATTTGAGGAAGAAAAAATATCAGAGAAATGACTGAGAATCATATGATCAATTTCTAGAGGATTACGAGCCCAAGATCCATCCGCCGTTGTAAGCTGAGAATGACATTTCGACTACGACGGTGAATTGTTGTCAAATGAAAAAACTTTGTATTACGGTCTCTTGCTTGCAACCATTGTGTTCTAGATTTCTGCCGCCACATCACTTCTTTTTTATGGTATGCCACATCTAGGTCTCTAAGAATTGCTCCATTTCCACCAACTAAGCACGAATGGGGGAGGTTTGAATGGCCTGGAGTTGATTGCAAAAGGCCTTTGATCTTCTCAGGGAGGAATCCAAAGGTTGATTTGTTCCATTTGCGAAGAGCAGTTCTACAGAAATTTATTTTTTGACAAAGAGTGTACATGTATGAACCCCTGTAAGTCTGATCCTACGCCTTTTTGATAACTTCCTTACAATCGGCATGCATCGTCCACATCGCTTCAAAACGAAAAGGTCAATGCTTTGGGGGTATCGTCTCTAAATTAATAAGGATGGGGTTATGATCAGACCCCACTGCATCGAGATGAAGAACATGAGCATTAGGAAAAAAAGTCCTCCATTCAGGATTTGCAAAGCAGCAATCCAACCTACATTGAATGAAATCATCACCCACCCTTCAATTGTTCCAAGTAAAATGGGAGTCCTGAAATCCCAAATCCATCAGCCGTGCTTTCGATACCATATCTGCAAAAGGTTTGATCTGGAATGCTTACCTTGTGCAGCCTCCCAATTTTTCCCCTATGTCCAGAACATTGTTAAAATCACCCGCACAACTGCTAGGGGTTATCCAAGATTCCCCCACTCTCCCGAGATCATCCCATAAAGTCCGACTAGCTGCAGCTATTGGGGGACCATAAATAAGGGAGATAGACCATGCCGGTAAACCATTGTGAGCTGGTATACTCAACTCAATGACATTTTTACTAGAAAGTAGGACTTGAAACTGATCTTCTGATCTTCCGAAAACCCCCAAACCTCTCGAGAGGCCTTCTGGTTCAACCATCACAATTAAATCTAATTGTAATCTTTGAGCTACCATTTCCATCGCACTACTCTTCATTTTGGATTCCATAATAAACACCAATTGGGCCGATAGTGAAGAATCAAATCCTTCAAATAGCTAATTGTCAAGGCTTGGCCCAATCCTTGACAATTCCAGCACAATAGGCTCATTTCAGATTGGGCAACTGTTCCTGGACAGCCACCCTTTCAGAAATTTGTATGATCAGTACATCTTCCTCGGGTAGGGACACACTTTCCACTTCAACTTCCGCCACTGGAACCCAAGATCCCTCAGCCCCATGCTAGAGAGCAACTTTCAAAAGGGCAGATCGAGATTTGGGAGAACCAACAATACTTTTGGACTTGGCTTTTGAATATGGATGATGACGGGGTGCTGTGGTGGTTAGAGAGTTCCTTTGGTGTGGGCTACTAGGCCCCAAGATGTTGGGGGTTTGTTTTGATTCATAAATGGTTAAGCAATGGGATGTTGGGCTTTGGTGGGCTTTCAGATCCTGGTTCAAAGAGATGGCTTTCAAAGCTGGAGAGGGTATTGGGTAGTCCCGAAAATCGGGTTGTTGATAGGCGGGGGTTTGGGTTGAGGAAATTGGTGATGGACCCGTATCTGCCGTGATCACAATGGATGTGAGGCTTTTGAAGGATGCGTCCTGAGGAGACTTGAGGAAAGCTGGCAGAAAAGGCTCACCCTAATATTGGATCAGATCACTTTTGGCAGAAATCAAGGTAGGCTTTTGTTCAATGGGAGGGTGATAGCTTGATGATGAGGGGGCAAACTCTGGTATAGAGACAGGGGTAATAATTTGGTTCGTGCAAGGTGTCATTACCATTGAGGTTTGATGGGACAACGAGCTCTCCAATTGAGAAGGGTCGTATAGGGATATGGGAGACCGTTGGGAATTATGGATAATAAGAGGAGGGAATGATCGTACTTGAGACATGTGTCTTTTAGGTATTGGTTCAGGAGACCTCTTACTGTCGTTGGTGTGGTGTCATCCCTTTCAATGGAGAAACTGCCATTGTTGAGAGCTTGGACTGTAATCTCCATTGCAAAACCGTCATCGTCAGCTGTATTAGTCAGTGTATCAACACTTGGCCCCTGTGGGGGATCAACCTTGTCCCCCTGTTTCGGTCCTGAGTGGTGCGACTCTAGGAACCATGAACCGTCTCCGAAGTTCCTCCGTACCTTCAGGAGGGCGAGGTTCTATAAGCTCCGCCTTCAAGCAAGGGCCAAAAACAGGAGGTTCTTGTTTAGATAATTCATGGTCTCCTCGTGACAACAAATGAGTAGTTTCACAATTTCGAGCAGCATGTCCAATAACCCCACACTGATATGTACTAGTAAAAGAGCAAGTGCATTGCACGTATAATTTTTTTCATCAATAATAATAAAAAAACATAATTTTAAAAATATATAATTTTAATATATTTTTATTAGATGTCATGTTACTCTCTTTTTATTAAATAATTTTTTAATATATAAATATATTTTAGTAATTATATTTAATGTTTCTTATATTAATTTAAATTTATTATTAGAAAAGAGTTACTAATAGTTGGATTATTTATTGGTCCCACTTATGAATGTATTAAAAGCAAGGTAATAAAAACAATAATATTAAAAATAAATATTATGAAATTATTATTATTTTAATGAGTCCTTCTAACTCTCTACTAATAGAGAGTCTTTATCCATAAAAATAGTAAAATAGATTTTATCCACATTAGATACTCATATATAATGGACCATGATAAGCCCTCATATGAGTTTCATGGTTTAAAGGTTAACATTAGATTAGTATAATTTTAATGAGTCCTTCTAACTCTCTACTAATAGAGAGTCCTTATCCATAAAAATAGCAAAATAGAGATTTAGCCGGAGCCATCATCAAGCCCTTTTTTTTTTTTGGAACTTGGGGTGTCCCCAACCCTTTGGGCCAGGACTAATCCCCGAGGGTGCGACGTGAGCCTGCAACCCGCCACACCAGGTAAGTTCAGGTAAACCCGTGTGGGGCTGGCCCCAAAGGCGAAGTGAGAAATGGAACCCAGGACCTCCCACTTGGGGAAAGGCCCAGGAACCATTGGTCCACCCCTTTAACTATCCTTAAGCTGTGGTTAACAAGTTTTCATCCATGTGGTTAATTTATCTCCTTTTAACTCTTTTAACTATGGTTAAGATTCACTAGTCCTTAGACCATCTCTAAGGGTAAGTAGTAAATGGAGGTAGCAAATGTGTCCTTTGCTACTCCATATACATATTTGCTACCTCCATGTACTACTTTTCAAATTTGTCACTCCAAGGGTAAGTAGCAAATTGAGGTAGCAATTTTTTTTTCTTTTACCTATTATGACCGTTTATGCATGTTAATGACCGTTTAAGCACGTTTATTACAGTTTATGATTGTTTATGCCTGTTCATGACCGTTTAAGCACGTTTATTACCGTTTATTATCTTTTATGACCGTTTATTGCCGTTCATGACCGTTTGTTGCCGTTTATAACTGTTTATGACTGTTTATTGCCGTTCATGACCGTTTCCACTTGGGTGCATATTTTCAATTTGAGCAAGACAATCACAAAATTTCTTGGTTGCATGTTTAATAGTCGCCCACCATTGTTGTAGTAACTTTTCATCGTGATCGCTATCAATTTTCTTGTAGTAGTGAAAATATTCCCACACTCCACCCAGAAACTGTTTTTACTTTGATAATTTTCATGCACTCCATCCGTACTGATGCTGAGCCATGCCATCAGAAGAAGAATATCTTCTTATACGTTGAAGCTAACAGCCTTTTTTTTTTTGCACTCTTGAGTAGGGCGCTAGATTGAGAGGAAAATTGAGAATCCATGTCGAAATTAATTTTTCAAAAACATATGAAATCAACAAAGGAAAGAAGTGGGAAACAAATATGGTTGGCCTTAGCTTCTTATAACCATTGACACTCAAATAGCACTAGCCGTTGGCATAGTGCATTAATTCAAACAAAATAGTTGTTGGCATAGTGCATTATTTCAAACAAAAGAGTCGTTGGAGAAAGAGTTGTTGAATACTCGACCATTTGGACTTTGCTTCTGTGGGCCCTACTTAATTTTTTAATGAGAAATTTTTTTTGCCGTGTGGCTCAATTCATGACAAATTAGTTGTGAAGCTTCGGAGGTAGGAAAGTTGCTTCTCAGTTTGACGTATCCATTGGAGCATCAGTTTGCTTATATGGCACAGCAAACTGGATTTGCTACCCGGTTTGCTGTGTCCGTTGGAGATGCTCTTAGGGTTAAACAATCTAACCTTAGTTTTTAGATAAAAATTAATGTGTCCCCTTTTAACTCTTTAATTGTGGTTAATATTCACTAATCCTTATGGTTCAAGCATCTAACCTTGAATTTTAGAAAAAAAATCGAACATCTCTTTTAATTCTCTTTAATTGTGGTTAAGATTCACTAACCCCTAAGGTTAAAGCATCTATTAAAAATTAGAGTGCCCTTTTGAACTCCCTTTCTGTGGCTAAGATTCACTAACCCTTAGGGTTAAAGCATCTAATCTTGCTTATTAAAAAAAAATTAATGTGTCACCTGTTAGCCTCAAGGTTAAAACCTTGGGTATACATAATAATTTTGATGATAACATAATAATGGAATGACCACTGTAGTACTAATGTCTCAATCAAGTTTTCATGTAAAGCAGATTATAAGAATATTAGCACACCTTGCAAGACATGAAACATGAAAAGTGATCAAATCATTCAAGATGGATCAACAAAAAGCAAACCTTCAATCAAATGCAAGTAATATGAAGACTACTCCAAGTCAAAGCTCAAAAAGCCAAATTCAAGATCACTTGAAGCCAAAATGGAAAATCAAAGGAAGAACTCTTGGAAGATCATGAAGTCAAAGACAAATCTGAAGATCCAAGATCAAGTTAAAGAGCAACTCTCAAGAAGTCTTTAAGAGTCTTATTTTTATTTTGTGAGAGTCTAAGACTAATGTAAGAAGTCATCAAAGCATGGTAAGTTGAATGCTCAAATGCCTAGATTGACCATAGGATTCTAAGACAAAAATTGCATATCATTCTAAGGCCCTAGGATATCATAAAATATTATAAAAATCATGTTAAAGGTAAGCCAAAAGACCTACAAAACCATTTCCATCATTAAGGTCTTAAAAAGATGAGATTTCTGTGAAATAACAAAGAACTCGTTGACGAATTCATAAAGGCATTGAGAACTCGTCGACCAATCCAACTTTTGAGCTGCTGTATTGATCAAGCAAAAACACTCGACGACGAAGTCTGTTAGCCCACCTGAACTCGGCAACGACTAATATGAGCCCAGCCAGAATTTGGCGACGAATTCAATGAACTCGTTGACAAATTCCCACGGGAAACTTAAAAAATGATTCAATGACTATTTTTGCATTAAATGTTTCCCCAATGGCTAGAAATTTCTAAGAGATATAAATTGAGTTCATTTATGAATTAAGAACAGAACCTGAACTACTATTCAACAGAGCATTAATTCTCATCATTTATCCTCAAGATTAATCATTTCAATTATTGAGCAAACCTAGAACCCTCAAATCTCCACTTTGAGCTATTCAACTCCTATTCTTGAGAGACTTTTAGAGTGCATTCAAATCAATCATTTCATCTCAATTAAGGAGTATTTTCTGGATTCAAATTCATCATTCAAATTGTATTTGAATAAATCAAGAATCGAGGATTCTTGTCCTTGAAGCAGGGAGCTTCGTGTAAGTGAAGAGAGGATTGTTCTCTTGCACTGTTAGGCTTGATCTTCGCCCTAAAGAAGATTGGATAGGCTTAAATTTCACCCATGAAGAAAGATGTAAAGGTTTGGACTTGACCCGGAAGAAGTCTGTGTGATATTGAATCGTGGTGAATCCTCTAGCGAGTAGCTTGAGGCGGGGATGTAGGCGGGATTGCCGAACCTCGTGAACAATTTCCTTGTGTTTGCTCTCTTTAACTCTTTCCTTACTTTTCTTTATTGCTTCAATTCAGAATTGCTAGTTGCATTCCCTTGTTAATTTAATTTCCGCAAAAAAGGACTAAGTAGAAATCTAAATTTGCTAAGACCTTATTCACCCCCCCCCCCTCTAGGGTCAATACTTGGGCAACATCCCCTTTTAACTTCCATTAAATGTGGTTAAGATTCACTAAGCTTAGGGTTAAAGCATCTAACCTTAGTTTTAAGGGGAAAAAAAAATTACTGTGTCCCTTTTAACTCCATTTAATTGTGGTTAAGATTCACTAACCCTTGGGGTTCATATAACCTTGGTTTTTAGAAAAAAAAACTAATGTGTTCCATTTTAACTCCTTAATATTTACTAACGCATCTAACCTTGGTTTTTAGATACATGCTTTGTACGTATTAATTTTTATTAAGGAAGTTAAATATTTCAATTATTAGGTTCAACATCAAATTCAACACATTTGAAAAAAAGAATGAGGAAAAAAGATGAATAATATATCAATTCTAAACCTAATATAAAATCAAGTACTTGTTATGCATTACTTGTAAATTTTGTTATAACTTCTGCTATTTATTTTGAAATTGTCCAGGGTTCACATACAAGGTTTAGGCATGGCAATCACCAAAGCATCGGCTTATATGTATATGAGCCGTTCGTCTTTTAATTCGGATGAGAAGCACCGGAGACTATCTCCATTTGTTCTTTCTTTTATTGCTGCACCTCAAGCTTATAGAACATAACGTTGCTTCTACTAGCTTTCATCACGATCTAGTCTTTATTAGAGGGTCCAGAAAACTGTGGTGATTGCTCTCTTGTTAAGGATTACTATAATCAAGTTTCAGAAATTGTAACTGGGTTATTTTCAATATGGAGTTAATCTGATGATAATCCTCGTACTTGATCATAGGTCAGTCTAAACCCCAAAGGGCCGTTTTGATTTGCAATGAAAAATAGAAAAATGTCAAAGGAAGGGGACCAGGAGCACACCTAGAAATTTGAGAGTACCGAGAAATGGCTGTCGTATTCGACCCGTAGTGTTGTTGTGTTCCTTTTAGACCGATAGTCTCTCCTTTTATAGGATTTTGTTTTTTGAGAGTATTTAACACAGAAATAATTGTAATTCTTGTAATGGACATATTTATTACAATAACATTTTTTCACATTGAATATAATAATGCCTTTTACATTTATTATAGTAACACCTTTTGCATTTATTGTGTTCATAGATTAGCAATTATTTCATTTTCCTCAGGTGCTTTACAACGACTTGCTACTCTACAAAAATGTTCTAAGTGGATTGGTGAAGGCAGCTTCAATTTTCATGTGATAGTGCGCTCTTCGACCAATGAACCTTTCACCCTCCAATCCTTAAGTCTCTTTTTACCCCTTTTAGATTTTACAAACATTATGCTGAAAAACGTATAAGTTTTAAGTTAATGGCGTTTTGCCAAGTATGAACAACGCAATAACTAATACAAGATTAATGGCGTCATTTTAACCATTATAGGCGCCTTAACCTTTTGTGGAAAGCATTTAAAAAAATCTCTGATGGCGTTTATTATTGCCACGTCATTTGCTTACGTGGTTCTTGTAAAAACGACCCATCAACATTAGCCCCTTGTCTGAGAAGTCATTTATAAAATACTTTGAAGACACGCTTTTGAAATTTTACTTGAACATTTTTTTTTTCAAGTATAAAGTTTTCGCCTTTCGAGAGCAGTATTTAATGCTCGTGACGTTTGATGTGCGTTGTTGTCAGTGGTGTGACGTTTGACATGTTGCCATTATGACTGATAGTGCAACAATCAATATACTGCCATCATTACATGTCTCTTCAAATTTCCGCCCTTCTTTTATATATTCAGGGCCTTAGGAGGATTCTTTATCACCTTTCCCTCTTCTCATTCTCTTCTCTCTTCCCGTTCTTATACTTATTCCTCAGAGCCCTTCTTTTTTTATTTTGATGGCTGCTACGAGTTCGCATGGAAGGCTAGGTGATACAGGAGACTCCTTTTGGATTGATGCCCAACAAAGTCGTTGGGATACTAGCACTCCTTCTAATGGTTGGTGTCTTTCGAGAGAAGAACCTATAGAGAATGACGTAGATCCTCTTTCGCTTTTGGGTATTCCAAGATTTAGAGTTGGATGAGGTGATTTTCCCCTCTCAAAGCCTATCTTTCGTTCTCATTATGGGCCTTTAGGAGATTGGGAGGGATGGTTAAATGATATGTTTAATGATAACGAGTTTTTCACTCTTCTTGAAGATGCGGGAGTGAAAGAGGCTATTGAGCTGACCGCTAATTTCTCGATAAAGCGGAATTTAGATGCTTTGAAGCAAATACTTTACCGATGGAACTCTTCTACTCACACATTTGTCACTCTTTGGGTGAAATCGCGCCTTCACTAGAGGATGTTGTCGTACTTCTTCATCTAGAAATTTTTGGCAATAGCGTTTTGCTTCTATTAATTACAACGATCCCTCTATAATGGAGTGTACAAAGAGTTTTAAAGCTTCAACAAAAAATCAATGAAAAGGTTTAACTTCAACGGTTGGGTTCGTTACTTTTAGAAGGACCAAGCTCCCAAAAAGAAAGGAAGTGCGTCTTTGCAAACTTCGATTAACGGCGTAGGAATGGATAGTCCTTATAGACATGAGGCCTTTGTTACTATGTGGTTATCCCCGCTATATCTTTCCTACTTATCCGTATGAGAAGGTTCAGGATCGTCTTTTCGGGCTCGCCGCCAGGATAGCAAATGGTATGAAGTATAGCCTTGCTTCAATGTTTTTGGGTAATCTCTATCATAATTTCGAATTGTTCTATAAGGATTTGATTGATTCTAAGGGTGAATGCCCTATAGAAACGTTTGTCTGTGCTTCCTTTCTTCAAATATGACTTTGGGAAAGAGTACCCGAATATGCGCCTCATCCTTTGTCTTTGATCTAGATTATTAATGAAGAAGGCGACCCTGAGAAGCCTCTCCCAAGAGCACTCCGTTGGTTAGGCGTAAGACCTAAGAAACAAGCTAGACTCCTTCATTCACTTGACAAAGGGATATTTCACATTTCGCCCTTATACTCACACTCTCGAATGCGCTATTCCTATAGATCTTTACAACCCTGGGATCGTGGGAGAGAATATCCCCGGTTTTGAGGAAGATATCGCTGCTATGGCTCAAGAGTTCATTGTGGTATGAAAGTCTTCCAAAGTAGCGCATTTGACTATTCCACCTTCACTGACTATGCCTCATGGATCCTCTCGCCAGTTGTCTCCTAGTTACTATCATCATGAGTCCCCTCAAGCTCTTCACCTTGAGTCTTCTAAACCTTCTCGTAATGTACTTCTTGATCCTTTGATTACACTGCTTCAGTAGCAGTTCAATTGAGTGAATGGAGTTCTGTCTCGCCTACGCATGTGACTTTAATTGGTGACTACTTAGTTAAGGTAGAGCTTGAGCCTTTTGCTCATTTGATTTTTAATTGTTATGGGGATATTCTTGTCGGCTGCTCTATCAAAGGCGTCTACTTCTGCTCTGTATTTTTGGAATCCATCTGCAAAGTCCTCTCTATGCATCAGAAGACTTTGAAGACTATATCAAGAGAAGAGCTGAGAAGTTGTAAATCCACATGAGAGGATGTACATACCATTGGTATAGAGATTGAGTGGTTGTTGGTGTGCCTTGACAAGTTGACAACGGATCAGGAGTAGATGAAAGCCTAGAGGCGGCTTGGCTTGAGAGAGAAAAATGTCTCTTGTGTCAAAATTCTTAATGAAGCTGAAAGAAAGGTGGCGGAAGAAATCAAGAAAGTGGAAAAAGAGCTTGAGGCTGCATAGGCAAAACTGGCTTCCTTGGAAGAGGACCAACAACTGCTTGCTCAACAACACGAGGGTTTGGAATGCGCTATTCAAGAAGCACATGATAGGCTTGCACCTATCCAAGAAGAAGCTAGGGTGTTTGATGATCATCTTCATATTGATGGTCTTACACAAGATCTTTTCCATCCTCTTAGAAGATGATTATATGTATTACTATTAGTACTAATTAGTAGAAATGTAATAGTGACATGCTTGGAAATTGAAAAGGTTTTTTATTTATTACCATCTCACTTTTTATGGATGATACAACTCGAACCATTTTCCATTAATAGGATCATGTAGTATAGTACCATAAGACTTTTAAGTCTATAATATCCCCTATCAGGTGTTTGTCGAATGATGTAGGGTCCTTCCCAATTCGGCATAAACTTAGAGGCAAATGTTCCATTTTTAACATGTATAGCAGTGCGGAGGACCAAGTCACATTTCTTAAATATTTGTGATCACACTATTTTTTCATATGCTTTTGCCACGTGCCTTTGGTAGTTGGTCATATGTTCTTCCATCTTCTCGTGTCTTTCGTAGATGAGTTCAACCTCGCTCGCCTTCATTTTTACAATCTCATCAGAATCTGCTTCCCCACAAAGTGTCATTCTTGCAGAAGGGATTGCTATCTCGACAGGCAAGGTTGCCTCTACTCCGTATACTAAAGAATAAGGTGATACTCCTATTTATGTTCGAGGCGATGTCTGATATACCCATAGTGTCATGATAAATTTTTGTGACCATTCCTTGTGTTCGTTTTTCACCATCTTTTTCAGGATCTTTAACAAGGTCTTGTTTGTAGCTTTAGCTTGCCCATTCCCCCTTGGATAGTACGGTGTAGACCTAACATGTTTTACATGATATCTTTCCACTAATTCTTGAACATTACTATTGACAAAAGGTGTACTATTGTCGGTTATTATCCGGCTTAGGATTCCAAAGCAACAAATAATATTTTCTTTGACAAAGTTGACAATAGTCCCACCAGTGGCACACTTCAAGGGTGTAGCTTCAACTCAATTAGTATAATATTCTGTGGCCGCAATAATCCAAATATTTCCTCCTGGAGATGGAATTATAGGTCCTATGAGATCAAGCCCTCATGTATGGAAAGGTCAAGGTGCACTACTAAGCTGTTTTAATGCTAAAGTTATGGATAAGATCACCTTGGACCTGACATTGATGACAAGCCATTACAAAATTTGCCGAGTCCTCTTCCATCGTTGCCCAGTAGTACTCTAAATCAAGAAGTTGGGTGTATAATTTCCTTTTTCCTTGGTGACTTCCACATTCACCGCTATGAGTTCTAAAAAGTACCATTTTTGTCTCTTGATTGCCTAGACACCTTAATGGAGTGCCTTCAATTCATTTCCTATTAAGGTCTTCATGATGTAAGAAGAAATTTTGCGCCTTTCTTTGTAACTTGGATGAGTCTTTTTTTGTTAAGGGGAAGTTTTCCATCTCTTAGGTACTCTATGTAAGGTTGCTTCCAATCTTCTACTTCTTCAACAAGATGACATTTTGTTGGGTCTGGAAGTTATTGGCACTTAGGACATTCCTTTTGTAAAGTGTTGGCATCAGAAACCATATTTGGTCAATAAAGTCCAAATCTTTGCAAACGCTTGAAGAGTGACACAAAATGATCTTGGTCACATACTCAATTATGGATTTTTTCTAATTGTTCTTTTACTTCTTCCGTCCCTAAGCATCTCATGAGAATCCCATCCGATGATTGGTAGTACAACACGCGATCAAGGTGTACAAAGTTCTTCGATATTTTTAGGGACTTAGTTGAACCACCTTTGGCAAGTTGGATTTCAATTTCTGCCAGTCTTCTTCTCCTATAAGTTGAGGGCGGAATGTTTCATTCTAAGTAATCAGAACTGTTTTCTTTATGATATTGATGTCCTTTGATGTGCCTTCAAAAACTAATTTTGAAGAAAGGGTAGCTAAAGCGTCAACAAATTTGCTACCAGATCGTCTTGTATGCCCATAGGTAATTTTTTTGAAACCCTTTTCCAATTGTTGCGCCATTGATCTATACGAAGCAAGGCCTAATCTTTGAGGGCGAAATTTCCTTTCATCTGGATAACAACCAAGCTGGAGTCACCTTTGACTTTTAATTTTTGGACACCAATTTCTTGGCCATCGTCAAACTAATAAGGAATGTTTCATATTCGGCGGCATTATTTAAGCAATCAAAATCTAGTTTGAAAGACATCAAAATAATCTCATCGTCAGACGCTTGAAGAACTATCCCAACCCCATCGCCTTTGTTAGTCCTGGAACCATCGAAAAACATGGTCCAGTCAGGAGATCTGCTACAGCTTGTCCTTTTATGGCTTGCAGCGTTTCGCATTTTATATCAAATTTTGACAAGATGAGAAGCCATTTTGCTGCTCGTCTTGACAACACTGATTTTGTTAATAGAAATTTAATTGGATCGGATTTAGTAAAACACTTACCTTGTGTGACAAGAGATAATGTCGAAAATTTTGTGTTGCATATATAAGTGACAAACACATCTTTTCAATCCGTGTATATTTTAGTTCTGCATTCCTTAAGGCACAACTGATGTAGTATATCGTTCGCTCTATTCCTTTCTCATCGTCTTGAGCCAGTAACACACCAATAGCATAGTCTGTTGATGCCAAATACAGTTTTAGCATATTTCCATAAATAGGGGCCATCATCGTAGTTGCAGAGGATAAGACATGTTTGATTTTTTCAAAAGATTCATAACATTCTTTTGTCAATTCATACTTGACTCTCTTTTTTTAACAATATTGAGAATGACTTAGTAATTTTTGCTAATCCAGGTATGAACCTTCGGATATACAAAATTTTCCCAAGAAAATTTTGAGCTCCTTCAGATTTTGCAATGGCGCCATTATGAGTATCACCTTTGTCTATTCTGGGTCAACATTGACACCATGGCGATGTACTATAAAACCGAGAAATTTTCCTGCAAATACTCCAAAAGTGCATTTTAAGGGGTTCATCTTAAGTTGGTACTTTCAACATCTTTCGAATACCAACTCTTCTCTTTGATTTTACAACAAGGTCGTCAACATAATCCTCTACTTCTTTATGAATCATGTCATGAAAGATCGTGGTCATTGCTCTTTGATATATTGCTCCAGCATTCTTTAGTCCAAAATGCATGACCGTGTAGTAGAAGTTTCCTAAGGGAGTTTGAAAATCCATCTTCTCAGCATTGTTTGGTGACATCTTAATCTGATTGTACCTGCTATAACCATCCATAAATGAGAACAACTTGTGCACTACGGTTACATCAATGAGTAAATCCATGTTTGGAAGAGGAAATTTGGCTTTTGGACATTTTTTATTAAGGTCTCTAAAATCCACACAACATCGTATTTGGTCATTCTTTTTCTTCACGTGGACTATATTTGTGAGCCATGTCGGATGTTGGATTGGTTTAATGAAACCCGCCTTCAAGCATTTTTCTACTTCGACTTTAATTTGTTGCTCAACTTCAGGGTGGAAGTTTCGGGGTGCTTGTTTGACTGGTATGGCAGTAGGGTCAAGTCAATGTTGAGTTCATGCACTATTAGATTGGTACTCAATCAAGGCATCTCGTGGTACAACCAAACAAAAACATCTTTATTATCAGTAGACAAATTTGAACTTAAAAACATTGGACGTGGCTCTTCTTCATCTCCCAAATTAATAGGTTTTAACTCTTCTTGGAATGCCTTCATGCTATCTTGCATGCATTGTGGAGCATTGGAGATTTCAGTTATTTTATCTGGTCCTTGAGTACCACTAGTGACATTATTCTATACTGAGCACATTACTGGTGGTTGTGACCGTCATAAGTGGTACACCATTCTCTCATCGGGCAATCTTACTCGGACTTATCGGCTTTGGTTAGCAGGCTTATATGATGATTTTTGATGTCTTTCTCCCCACGAGGATTCATCATGAGCGAAGTATCATCATTTTTTCTTTTTGAAACAAGTGAGAGATGAAAACCTTGAGGTTGTGAAATTAAAATTTTTTCCTTCTGGTGCAAGTTCGTTATAAAAAGTGGCATCAGTAATGTGGGCCTTAGATCTTTCAAAAGGAACTACAGTGGCTTGGACCATATGCTCTTTTCCACTTCTGCTCCATTTAAGGCATTGCTGATAAGTAGATGGTACAACATGGTGGTGATGAAGCCATGGTCGTCCTAAGAGACGGTGGTAATTGACTCCTGTGTCGAGTACATGGAAGCGAGTAGCACAATGTATAGTGCCGACCTGGAGGTCTATATTTACATAGCCTATAGTTCGTTGACACTGATTTCTAAAACCTGACACCTCAATGGATTGCGGTGATGTACGGTTTATAGGAAGGTTAATGGTTTTCACATTAGTGACAGGAAGAAGGTTAATGGAAGACCCAGGGTCAATAAAAATCCGACTGATAGTTGTGCCATTTAAGGTGATTGTAATGTATAATGGCTAGTTATGATCAGAGTGGGGGCCATCATGTCTGCACTAGTAAAAGCAATTGAGGAATGTGTAGAAGTGAGGCGGGTCGGGGGTTGACGAGCATTATTGTCGACTTTGAAACATTCCTCACCATGGCGATCAATGATCTTGGTAAAGGCATGAGCAAGATTGTGATGAGTAGGGTCAGAAAAGGCCATGTGGTCCATAAAATTTTGGGCAGCTGGTATGTTCAAGAAGGCGGCTTCGGCTGAAGGCGTTATAGTGTTGTTCTCCTCTTCAACATGTGTTACCATTGCAACTCTCTCCTTGGTTTTGTGGGTTGGTAAGGGATCATTGTGGACGGGCGATGTGCTATTAGGTAGCTGTACCTCACCGGTGGCAAATTTCTTGTGAAAGAATTTTCTCAGAGTTCAACAATTGCTGGTGGAATGACTTGTGTTGTGATTATAAATGCAGTAGTTTGGACTCTTTTTGTCCTATGGTGTTGGGCGGCGGAGAGGAGTAAGTGAGCGAATAACGCCATCATAGAGCCACTCGTAAAAATATCTTTAATAAAATTTCATATCAATTGGAAAAGGCGAAGGTTCATCAATTTTCGCAGGGGTTGTCTTGAATTCCTTCGGTGGTCCAGCAGTAGATCTGGACTGTCTCTTGTCAGAAGAAGATGACGCTGCCATCGATTGCGCCTTTGGTGGGCGGGGTCACAATGCCAAGTTCTTTCATGCGCCTTCACAGATTCACTAGTTCAACAGGTGGCTTGCTAAAGGTGGGAAAATTTTGTCATCCCAAGGTTTTCCAAGTGAACTTTGTACTCTTTTAACATTCTGTTGATGCATGCTTGTACCAATGAGTCTTCAGTGACTGGATCGTGGCACTCGAAAGCGCGTTCACGGAATCTCTTGACATAGACAAGAAGTCCTTCTGAAGACTTCTATTTTTATCGACAAAAGAAATACAGTCTTCCACCAGGGAAAATTTCTTTGTGAACGACATCACCATTTCCTCCCATGAATGAATAGAATTTGATGTTAAGTCACTATACCAGGTATAAGCACAGTCGGAGAGAGATTTAGAAAACTCCCGTAGTCGTAACTCATGGTCGGAGGCATTCATGCCTAATGCGTCAACAAATTGCTTGACATGTTCTCTGACCTTGTTGTCCTTACCATTGTACTATGGGAAAGTTGGGACTGCGTATCCTTAGGGATATGGAATTTTGAGTATGTTCGTGGAGTAAGGTGGATTAGAATCAAAGTGGAAATTCTCACTTGATGTCTTTGTTTTCAATCGTTCAAAGATAGCAGCAACATCGACAATTGTAACATAACTTTGCTCTGGATCTGGGATATGTGATTCTCACTCATTAGTATCATTGCAGTGGTTACTTCCTAGAATTTCTCGTAAGAGAATCAACATCTGGTTTTGTGCTTCCAAAGCTTGGGCCTGAGCTTGAACTTGTGATTGTTGCATTGTCTGTAATAATGGAGCTAATACAGATATTAGCTAGCCAGCCAAACCGTTGGGTGAGTTTGGTATGTCTTGGTTGATTGCTGAAGAATTGTTTGTGTTTCCTTCGTTGGATGCCATTGATTTTGAGTTCACAAAATCAAGCCCGGAGTCACCAAATGTAACTAAGTGATTTTCTATGTGGAGTTAATCTGATGATTAATTTTCGTACTTAATCACATGTTAGTGTAAACCTCAAAGGGCCCTTTTCACTTGCGGCGAAAAGGAGAAAAATGGCAAAGGGAGGAGATCGATAGCACACCAAGAAATTTGAGAGTGCCAAGGAATGGCTGCCGCTTAGCCTTGTTGTATTCAACTCATGGTGTTGTTGTGTCCCTTTTAGACCGATGATTTCTCCTTTTATAGGATTTTGTTTTTTTGGGAGTATTTAATGCAGAAATAAGTATAATTCTTGTAATAGACATATTTATTATAATAACGTTTTTCCGCATTTAATATAATAACATCTTTTGCATTTATTATAGTAATGCCTTTCGCATTTATTGTGTCATAGCAATTATTTCATTTTCCTCGGGTGCCTTACAACGACTTGTTACTCGTCAAAAATGTTCTAAGTGGATTGGTGAAGGCGGCTTTACTTTTCATGTGATAGTGCGCTTTTCGACCAATGAACCTTTCACCCTCCAATCCTTGAATCCCTTTTTACACATTTTAGATTTTGCAAACATTAAATGCATAAGTTTTAAATTAAAGGCGTTTTGCAAAGTATGAACAACGCAATAACTAATACAAGTTTAAAGATGCCATTTTAACCATTATAGGTACATTAACCTTTTGTCAAAAGCGTGTAAAAAAATCTTTGAATGCGTTTATTATTGCCATGTCATTTGCTTACGCAGTTCTTGTAAAAATGACCCATCAACAGAAATCACCCTTGAGAATAAGATGAGTTCTTTGAAGGCTATTGGTGGTGTTGTTAAGTTGTATTGTGCCAAATCAAAGGGAGAGACCGATGCTCTTGCCGTCTCTCCCTCTCCCATGTCTTTCTCTCCCTCAAACTCCCTCTCCTACGTCTCTCTCGCTCAAAACTTCATTTCTCACAATTAACTATAAAATTATTATTATAATAAAAAACTATGATTCTAATTATTTTTACAAAGATCTCATGGGTTCCACATTAGATTAGTATAATTTAAATGAGTGCTTCTAACTCTCTATTAATAGAGAGTCCTTATCCAAAAAAAAAAAAAAAGCAAAATAGATATTTAATACGTAATAGTGGGTCTCATGGGTCCTACATAATACAACACATTATAATTTTTTTATTATTCATTATACTTTTTTTATTAAATGGTGGAGGGTAATTACATCCACGTAAAGTTTTGCATACTCGTAATTTTATTTATCTATTTATTTATTTTTGCTTGGTCCTAATCATTTATCTACCTAGGGTAGGGGGTTAGCACTCATGGTGGACACTCAAGTGCCACACCTAGACTCGAACTTGAGTCACACCTCCCTAAAGGGAGACACACAACCACTGGGACAGACCCTGTAAACATACATCTTTACTAATATAATGAGGATTGGCGTGTTCAAAACATTGATTGAAGTTTTACTAATTCCAAAACTACCATTTCCTTGGTTGAAAGGATGGTTAAATTTTAGTTAATTTCAAAACTGCCCTTACACATGAGTTTTAGTTAATTCCAATACCACCCTTACACATATGGGTTGAATTTTAGTTAATTCCAAAACTGTCTTTACATATATGGGTTGATTTAGTTAATTCCAAAACTATCCTTACACATATGAGTTGAATTTTAGTTAATTCCAAAATTGCCCTTACATATATGGGTTGAATATTAATTAATTCCCAAACTACCTTTACACATATAGGTTGAATTTTAGCTAATTCCAAAACTACCCTTACATTTGGATTCAAAACGTTGACTAAATTTTACTTAATTTAAAAACTACTCTCTACTTTTAGATTTTACTAATGTAGAGGACTCTTTCAACAAAAAATATAGGGACTTAAAAAGTTGATTGAAATTTAATATAATCTTAAAATTACCCTTTATTAATATATAAAACAATGTTTTCATAACCGGACCGATCGTCAATCTGCCATGATGACTAATTCTCAATTCGACCAGTTCTGGTTGGATCATGTCCTATTATTATTGTATATATATATAATTTTCTTGGCCAGAATGTCCCTAAAGTTTTTTTCTTCTCAAAATATCCTTAAGTTAGGTTTCTATATGTAAATGCCCTAAAAAATTTTCCAATAGTTAGAATGTCCTACATTTTTTAATTCCGAAAATGTTTGTAAGTCAACTTTCTATACCCAAAATCCCCTCACAAAATTTTTAACCCAAAATGCTAATCAAGTTTGTCCATATTTCATTTTCTTTATTTCTAAAATGTGCCTTAATTTTTTTATACCCAAAATGCCCTCAATTTTTTATACTCAAAATGCCCCTAATATTTTTGGGTTCTCAAAATATCCCTACATCATGTTTCTATACCCAACGTGTCCCTCACAATTTTTTTTACCTAAAACGCTCCTGATGTTTTTATACCCAACACAATTTAAATTTTTTTTCCCAAAAGGCCCCTCACTAGGGTCCCTCTTCCTGTCTCTCTCCCCCTCTTCTCTCTCTCCCATGCATCGCACGTGCGGCCCACTAGTTTATACATAATGTGTATGCTTGACGCATAAATAAGGATGTAAGGTTGTTTCAGCATCATGCGTTTAAAGGTCATGTAGCATGTTATTGGACAAAAACCCAACATAGAGGTCTTCTTTGCTCGTCACCTAAAAAAAACTCAGTTAGGCAAGATTAAATCACAGAAAATTGCGGCTGAACTCAGGAGATTTCAATTGCATCCACAGGTCAACACTTGTTCCTTTTAACCCTATTAACTGTGGTTAATTTTACTAACCCTTAGGTCCAATAATCTAACATTGGTTTTTAGAAAAAATTTACCTAGGCTTAGGAATTTTTAACTCTATGGTCAATTTTTAATTTTATTTTCTAGAAACCAAGGTTAGAGTGTTGAATCCTAAGGATATGTTTGGTTGTCGAGAAAATAGGTGGAAGTATGGAAAATAAAAGAAAATTTTACATTTATAATACAATTTTTAGTTATTTTTTCAGCAACCAAACATAGGGTAGGGATTAGTGCATCTTAGCAACAGTTAATAGGGGTCAAAAGGGGTACGTGTTGATCCTGTGTGTACAATTGAACTCAAGAAGAATTCAATCATGATTGGCTGTGATCCAATCTCCAATTGGATTTATATAGCCGTTTGATTAGACAAATTAGTGGCAACGGGCCATGGCACCAGGCCCAACACCCATGGAATTTGAATCCTCACAAGCGCTTGTGGGCAAAATATTCCCACTCTATCTCCCTAGTTGAAAACCCTGCGAGGGCAACCTAGGGAAAATAAAATATTTGTCTTTGAGCTCCTAAGGGATTTGGTTGGGGGAGGAGGAATACATGGAGGACAGATTGGTAATTGGCATAAACAGTTTCTATGGGGTAAACACCACAAGTATCATTTCAGCAGACCTAAAAAGGACCCTCTCAACTAGAAGCTGTTTCGAATTCAAAAGATGATTAAGATGGCTTAGAATTAATATCATATAAACCTAACAAAGTAACTTAGGCTTAAAAACATTTTAACTTTGAGGATGGGAGGTCATTAATCACAATAAATAGCTTTAAGTGAATTTCAAGGACACCCCAAAAGACCTTAAATTGAAGCAACAACGACATTAAAAATATTGACTTCAAGAGACTAACCCATATGCTTATCGTTGAACAGTAATTCTCTCGGCCCGACAACATAATCCGTGGAGATTTTGGTTGTCTTATCCTGGAATAGCTAAGTGATTAGTGAAAAATATGTATTGTTGCACAAGTCAAGTCCTTGGAGAGTAGTTGATTGGGCTTGGGCTGGTTCAAATTAGGGCCTCAGTAGTCCACTGAATAGGTTAATTGGGTTTGGGCCTGAAAACCTTATGCCAATTGAGCATTCATTATCATATGGTTCTTGTTTTATGTGTACTATGTGTGAGCTTATTGACTCTCTCCATCATCTACTTATAAGTACCCGTATATGTTATTTTTATTTAGTTAGCATTCATATAGATGTGTTATCACCTTGGCCTAGCAACAATTGAATCCTGAACGTGGGACAATTAATTGCTAATTAGATTACGAGCACTTATAAATTACTCTCTCTCTCTCTCTCTCTCTCCTACTGCTTGAGCCTAGAGGCTTTGGCGGGCTATCCATGGGCTCAGGTCATTCACTTTCCAACTCTATCTGCTTGGCTCGGTTTGCAATAATAGGGTTAACCTTCAGGGCTACAAATAGTTTTGTGGGCAAAGTGTCGTCCATCACTATAGGCCCAAGCCCAAACCATTGACTCCCAACCATGGCTCAAAAGCTAGATTCCATAAGGTTTAATCTATCACACACCTGCCAGCTTCGAGTGGTAGTGGTAGTATCCGTATACCCCGAATAGGTGGTCTAAGCTCCATTCTCACGAATTGTGGTATGATGGTTGATATGCCCAAAGTTTCACCCATTTTCGCAATACAAAAAAAATAAAATAAAAAACAGATTCTTTTTTGAGGTGAGAAATAAAATAGACTAATTTTGAGTCAGAGCTCTACTTCACGGGGTTGAAGTGGAGCTCCCCTTTTAACGTGGCACTTTTGTAATTAGAGAGAGAGAGACATGGGCAATTTTGTAATACAATTTTTGATCCATAATTACAAAATTACCAATGCCATAGTGTGAAAAGGAAGCTCCCCTTGTTTTTTAAACTAAAAAAAAAAACTTAGGCACTTCCGATGGTGGGTATCTAATTCTTCGTGCTTGGCTGCTTCTAATCTTTCCTGTCATGATACAAGTATTATCTCTATAGTTTAAGTAATATATGATGTGAAATCTCAGCTCCTGTTCCTCTAACTAATTAAATGGAAAGAAATTTAAGAGCATCTCTTGCATAGTCACGAGAAAAAACCATTTCTCATCCATTAAAGACGGATTATGCATTTTACCAAAAAGAAAAAAAAAGACGGATTATGCATGGTCAAAAGCTCTTCTATGAAATCATGTGACTAGACTCACCAATTCTCCAGATAAAGAAGGTCATGGATCCTGATCAGGTGTCTCTCGGGGGTACATTCACATGTGCTTATACATAATCGTAATCCGACCGGGACAGGAAGCTTGTGTTCATATTTAAACTCTAACTAAAACTAAAGACTAATGACTGAATATGTATGTTCCTAAAATGTCAAGAGACGGTGTTCAAGACACTTGTGAAGTTGATTGAGTTGATGGAGAAGTTGGGTTGAAATTTGATTGTAGGTTCGCATATAATTCATAGGGGATAACTACCGCAGAATGCTTTGAATTTAATTTAAACACCAAAACGGATGTAAAGTTCTCATATTTACCATGTAGAGTTCAAATGGTAGAAGCGTAAATAAAACGTAATATGAAAAGTCTATTATAGCCCTGGAATGGCGTAATGGTAATTAGATTATAATAATGTAAATGATAATTATACCCTTATGAAACAAAATATCTGAGGGGCAGTTTTGTAAGAATGAAATTATAGAATACGAAAAGACCTACGAGAAGATAGTGAAAAGACATTTATACCCCTTATATAGAAAATATCTTGAGGGTATTTTTGTAACAAATTTTATTATGCAAAGACAATTATACCCTTAAAATATAAGTTGAAAAGTCAAATATACCCTTGATATATATATATATATATATATATATATATATCACTGTTTATCTTCATTTTAGAAATTCTGTGGAGATATGTTAGGGCACGAAATGAACCCAAACGCTGGCTCCCCGGTGCAAGTTACTCTCCAACAAGCTGAATTCCAGCGATATTTACTATTTTTTTTTATGCATTACAATGAAAGTGGAGGTCTCCAAGAGCCTTTACAGTAATTAGAGATTTCATCTTCAAAGCTTCGAATCTCCTTTAATGGTGGCTCCTAATCTCTTATAAATTCGAATGATAACTGTTTGAAATCTGAACTCTTTTGTAGTGATTTGTAGAGAATCGGATAAAATATTATGAACTTCAGACCGTGACCGTAGCTCTCAGATCGAATGGATAAATTTTTTTTGGCAATGCTATTGCAACATGAGATCTTCATGCAAGATATTTAGGAATCTGTTGTGAATCCTTTTTGTGGGGATAGCATTGTGATGCGTGGAATTAACGAAATTTTGTTACTCACATTCTAGTCGTCGAAGAAATTATCCAGTCAGCATTGTACAGTGAATCTTTCAGAAAAATAAAATACTATTAAATAAGTATATCAACAACAATAAGCACATAAAATGCTATTAAGTGTTATTTTGAACGTCGTCTTATATTTTAAAAGATTGAACGCTGTAAAGTAGGTATATTAGTAAAACTGGGTTGTACAGAATGTTCCTAATTCTTCTATGGAACGCTCTCTCATATTTTGATCATGAAAAAATAGGATGTTATGATATAGGTATAACAATAACACTGAGTTCTATAAAACACTCTTAAGTGTTTAATAGAACACTCTCTTATATTTATTCTCTGGAGAATATAGAACACCCTACCGCAGTTATAAGAAGACATTCTATATAAGAACTAAAAGTGTTCTATGTGACAGAATATTAATGATATAACTATTTAATAGCGTTTTACATTTGTAAGACCAAACACATAAAAAGACGTTTTACAGAACTATTAAAAACGTTCTATAATGTCCAATGGTGTTGGTATTTCTACTTTATGGTGTTATATATTCTCAGGCTAGTGGATTCAAAAGATGACGTTTTATAAAGCTATTAAGAACGTTTTATATATAGGTTCCAGTGTTGTTGCTATCACTTATTAATATAAGAAGACGTTCTATATAAGAACTAAAAGCATTCTATGTGACAGAGTATTGTTGATATAACTATTTGATAGCGCTTTACATTTGTAAGACTTAAACACATAAGAAGACGTTCTACAGAACTATTAAAAACGTTCTATAATGTCCAGTGTTGTTGGTATTCCTATTTTATGGTGTTATATATTCTCAGGCTAGTGGATTCAAAAGATGACGTTCTATAGAGTTGTTAAGAACATCTTATAGGTTCCAGTGTTGTTGCTATCACTTGTTAATGACGCTTTGCTTTCTTAACCGCAGTTATAAGACATTTTATATAAGAACTAAAAGCGTTCTATGTGACAGAGTATTGTTGATATAATTATTTGATAATGTTTTACATTTGTAAGTCAATATCCTCAATCATCAATATCTGTATTATGTGTACCAATTCTCCAAGCTGTGCAAACCACATAGCAAAGGAAAATGTAATCAACCAAAACCGTTTAAACCTCAAAAATGAAAGAGAAAGAAATACCATAGCATGACCCCAAAAGCTGGAGAGAGTTTGACGAACTCCCAAATCCAAGAGAATGAGGAAAGTGATTTGAATAAATACTCATCGAAACCCTACCCAAAATTTTTTAAAACATAGATTTCAATCGACGGTAGGCATTAAGTGTCATTTTTTTGGGACGAGTTCGTCGGACGAAGAGAAAAGTGATTTGTTTTGATGAGGTTGGAGACATGGAGGTTGCCACCGGTGTCCAAAGGTCGATTGTCGATGCGTAGCCGGAGTCGGAAGAGATTTCGCAAGAGTTCTTTCACAACTCTAAAGTTGAGAAAAAATGATACAGTGAAATGAAAAGTATCTTATATACTAGGATAAAATAGTCTTTTTACATATAAGGGTAAAATAGTATTTTTACGTTTCACTTTTTTACGGAAGTATGGTCAATCGCCCAATTCACAGTCCACAAACATATAATGCTGGAATAGTGTCAACAGGGATATGATTGGTATATTTTTTTTTCCTCTCTTTTTCCAATTTTATCTAAAGAAAAAAGAAAGAGTTCACAGTCCACAAACATATAATGTTGGAATAGTGTCAACAGGGATATGATTGTATATCTTTTTTTAGGAATACGATTGACATATTTTTTTTCTTCTCTTTTTTCCCATTTTATCTAACGAAAAAGGAAAGAGTTGTTAAGGATATGATTTTGTAGAATTAGTCTATCGGCACTCCTAAAATGTACTCTCAAATATACTCTAAAATCATAACTGTTTAACTAAATTATAAAACAGTTTGGAATAAAGCTGATGTGACATTAGAAAAGATAAAATAAGTCAAGTTAAATCCTGACCTTTAATGGTTAGTTATACACAGTGAGAGTATATTTGGGAGTACCCATGTTGTATATCTTTTTTTCCTTTTTTTTTTTTTTCCTATTTTATCTAAAGAAAAGGAAAGAGCATAACATGTGAGAAACATAGGTATCTTTGAGGACTCTCTGATGTCCCAAACTTTCAGGAATTGGAGGTTTCAAAGTTTCTTTTCCTAATCTCTAGTCGTGGTAACTGAGCAATGAAGAATGAGTTAGGTTTTAATATTTGTAATCTCATGTGTCCTTTCAAGTATGCTTTTTTTTTTTTTTGTAGTTATCCTTTCTTATCATCTTTTACCGAATAAAATTTCCCTTTATTCTAGGGTTTCAAGTCCTAGAGAGAAACTTTGTTTAGCATGCCCGACAACTCTCATTTCAAAGGTCCATTCATATCTACACATTCTAATCAATATATAAAACATTTTCAAGCGGAGCTCGGCCTCATATTTAAACTCGTGATTTAATGAATAAAGTTGGAGACCTAAATCTTGAGGTGACAAAACGGGGATTCTTTTCAGCCATGAAAGTGGCCACTCATTTACAAGCCATATTGTAGTGGATAAAAGAAGAAGAGGCCCACATGCACTTTTATATCAATCCACTATAGAAATATAGTGGCTGAACAATTATCATTCTAGTCAGTCAGTCAGTCTAGTGGAAGGAGCACCCGTCCTAAAACCCTAATACAGAAGGAGAGCTAGGCCCAAGAAAGAGTCTAATTAAATGTTATCACTAAACAAACTTTCAAGTTGAAAAGGTTGAGAAAGCCCTTATCTACCAAAAAGAATCTTAGTCTCACATCGGGTGGGCATGACTATGTGCAATGGTACTTAAGGTTCCATCACTCCTCGTACGGTTGGTACCTGTTTTGAGGTGGTGTGTGGCATGATGCCTTTTGTGCTCTGTGCAGTGTGTGTTGCTTGCCGACTTTAGTAAGTATCTAAAATTATTTTTTAAAGCTTTCCCCTTTTGTTTGGACACTCAAAATAGTGGGTGACTCTCTTTCTCTCTCATGAGAATGGTGGGCTTCAACATATAAGTAATGTTATATCTCTTTCACTAAATGGTTATTGAGTCAGACTTGGCTACTTTCCAAAGCTTCTATAATATTGGAGTATATTCTCCATTAAGAACTAGTTAAATGTGGAAGTTAAAAAGGTGATAAAGTCTTTCACCCCCATAAGGAAGTGTGCCACAATAATCATATATAAAATGTGGCTGTTGATCCAAGATTTTGATTGGATTGACAATGGATTAACTACGGTTGCGAAGTGACTGCCATTAATCTATTCGATTAATGATTTTTATTTTATCAGTCCATCCATGAAGAATGTGATTGATTAGAGAGTTCGAAAAAACCCTACTATGTGATTTTTGGGATAAATTATTATTATTAATGGAGTTTAAATATGAGATGAAACTCTGGTTCAAGGAGTTTGAGCTGAGCTCCTCTTCTTTTTAATGTAAAATTAGTGGCAATCTTGTAATTGTTAAGAGGTACAACAATTTTGTAAAAAAAAAATTCTCTATAATTACAAGATTGTCACCTACTCGATTTTACTCGACTCCCAAGGCATAGCTCTGCCTCATATTTAAACTCTTGTTATTATTATTATAATTTAAATTACACGACCTCAAGGTTGCAATAGGCCATTCAATTGAGCTACGAGGTTCAACCCCCACCGACCTCCCGTCTACATATATGAGACAACGGGCTCGGGACGGTAGTAGAGAACGAATTTCCGAGGCGGCATGAGAAACAAAATTAAGGAGTAACGACGGGAACTTATGCATCGTTGTGCGACAATGTTTTGGGCACATAGAAATAAACTACTGGTTCCCTCCGGTATGTGTCATACTACCAGCCAAGGTCACAGTCTCACAGACCAGCCATTTTTGGCATGTGTATGCCATTTTTGGCATGTGTATGTTTTACAGTATTTTCATGTCATTTGATTAAGAAAGGAGTACAAAAAAGAAAAGTTAAAGGGGATCCAAATGAACAGCTTGAAAAGGTTTAAAGGGATGCTTAAACATCCCAAAAGATTGGAAAACTATTTATTAAAAAAAAATTCTGATAAAAAAGGGGTTTTGTTTAATATTGTTCTCTATGAGAGATTACTACCCAAGTAAGCAACTTTGATTACTCTCTTGTGAAAAAGAGCAAATAGGGAGGGCTTTGGATCGTGATTCCTCTCTTTATCGCACCATATAGAGGGAAAAGGTCGGCAGTGGGTTGTTGGTTTACAAATTGGCCAAGGATATGGTGGTGGCTGGTGGGGGCACCATACTGTAGGTAGTACAATCCGCTCACCATTATGGCATGGCCTACATAATCAGAATGGATATAATTCAATCACTTTCCACCACTTGGGAATTAATTGGCACGTTTATCATCTGGTTTGTATATTTTCCGACTATGGGCTTGGCAGTTCATCGGGGCCGTCAAGATGAGGGTGTTATGGTCTCCATTTCTAATAGGGTTTGGTTGCCCTAATAGGCGCCATTACACTTGAAAAGAGCACCATTACATTACACCTTAGTCTTGACAAGGGGTGTCAACAGTCGGGCCTCAAAAAACTCTTGTAAACTGACCAAGTTTTGGTGGAGTCTATTCAAAATCACAAAAATGCAAACCCAAGCCCAAACCATTGACATCCCTAATCTCATATCGGATTTGTTTTTGCCCTCGTCAGACCAAAACTGTTTGATCCACTCACAAAGCCTCTTTAACTGGTTAATAAGTTTTGACATATAGTGTCCTAAAAACCAATGTTAGATGATTGAACCCTAAGGTCCACTCACATTTAAAGCCTCTTTAATTACCTTCTAAACTCTGCATAATAAGATTTAACCCTTAGGGTTAACTTCTAAAACCAATGTTAGGTGGTTGACCCAAAGGATTAGTGAATCTTAACCACAGTTAAGGGGGTGCTAAAAAGGGACATGTGTTGACTTGTGGGATGGGGCAGACAAAGTCACATTCCCTCTAACCTTGACCGACCAGTCTTTGTGGCATTATTTTACATCGCCATCAGTGGGGTTGCTGGCCTGCGAATTCATCTCTTTTTTCCTTTTATCGCTCACTTGCTCCTTGACCTCGAAAGGTTTTCATCTCGACTTGTCATTTCTAATCCGCGTCTTCTCATCCCTAATTCCATAACAAAACAATCATCAGACTCAGCCCGCACATCAACCTACCGGAACTAGTTGAAGTCTACCCTTATGGCACTAGAGTCATGATCAACAACAGTAAGCCATGTTTTAACTTATTTGGGCCTTCAACTGGGACCATTTGTAGGCCCAAATTCGGGCCCTTCCTAAATTTTAGCCTAGCTTCATGGGTGCCCAACCAACCTGCAACCCCCATACGCCCAAAGATGGAAGAGGGATTCGTGTTTTAGTCCACCCGATTAAATTAGTTGGGTGGAATTGGGCTTAGAGTCTTACCCCCGAGGCTCATTTTAGTACACTTATAACTAGGTTTAGTCTGGTTGGCTCGGCCCCACAATCCCCATTTATTTAAAAGCCCAAAACAAGTCATTTTTTTTTATATCCCGATTAATTAACGAGCTGACCCAAACCCGGACAATTTATTAAGCTTGGATATGGAAGGGCCAGACTAATTCCAGCCTGTTGCCACCCCTACCTGAACAGGATCATACTCTTCTGACCTACGAACAGAGGCATAGCTGCATGTTCCACGAGCACAAATTCACACACGGTTGAATAGACATAAAAATTTGCGGTGCACGAATTCCAAAATCTATCGAATTATGGAAAACTAAATCAATTTCATGTCTCCGCCTATCACTGCTCTTTCCATTTTGTCTGCCTTTGTTGGGACTTAGGAATAAAAATTCCAGGTAAATGAATTCCAAAATCTATCTAATTATGGAACCAGAAATTTTAATTACCCTTGAACTATGGTTAATAAGTTTTAACTCTTATGATTAAGATTCACACCCTTAAGGATAAAGCATCTAAACCAGGTTTTTAAAAAAAATAACGTGTCCCCTTTTAACTTTATTTAACTTAGGTTAAGATATACTAACCCTTAGAGTTAAAATATCTAACCTTGGTTTAAAAGAAAATAATTAACATGTCTCCTTTGAACTCCTTTTAACTATGGTTAAGATTTATTAACCCTTAAGGTTAAAGCATCTAACCTTGATTTTTATAAAAAAAATAGGAAATCGTCTCTTTTTTAACTCTCTTTAACTGTGGTTAAGATTCACTCACTCTTAGAATTAAAACATCTAACTTTGGTTTTTAGAAAAAATTAATAATAATAAATTTAAGATGTCCCCTTTTAACTCTCTTTAACTGTGGTTAAGATCAACTAAGTCTTAGGGTTAAATCATCTAACCTTGGTTTTTAGGAAAAAATTAAAAAAATTAAACCAATCTTTTAACTCCCTTTAACCGTGTTAGGGTTCACTAACCCTTATGGAAGGAGACATATTAATTTTTTTAAATACCAAGGACCAAGGTTAGATGCATTAACCATAAGGGTTAGTTGATCTTAGAGTTAAAAAGTGGACAACTTAAAATTTTAATTTTTTAAAACCAAAGTTAGATGCTTTAATCCTAAGGGTTAGTGAACCTTAACCACGGTTTAAAGGAGTTAAAAGACACGTTAATTTTTTTTCTTCTAAAAATCAAGGTTAGATGCTTTAACCCTAAGGGTTAATGAATCTTAACCACAATTAAAGGGAGTTCCAAAGGGGACACGTTAATATTTTTCTTTTAAAAACAATGTTAGATGCTTTAACTCTAAGGGTTAGCCTATGTTAACCTAAGTTAAAGGGAGTTAACAGATGATATGATAATTTCTTTTTTAAACCAGGGTTAGATGCTTTATCCCTAAAGGTGTGAATCTTAATCACAAGGTTTAAAACTCATTAACCATAATTCAAAGATAATTAAAAGGTTTTGTGAGATTATCTAATATCACAAGGACATAATAGTTATTTTACTAACAATAATAAACGATAACGAACGAAAGCTTAACAAAATTAGGAATTGACATTTTTTGTCTAACCGTTGCAAAACTATGAGTTAAATTGTAAAATTGTTATACATAACAATGTACCGCTGAAATGCAAAAATCCCCCAAACTGTTATGAGAGTAAAACATATGGTAATATCTATTTATCAAATGCTATAACTTAATTAGCAAGCCAAAAAAAGGAGCACGGATATGTGTTTGCAATTCTAAGTCTGGACCTCATGACCCTCTGTTAAATACTTAGTAACCTTAGGTTTATGAATACATATCCCAGTTGGGTTAACTATTTTCCAAAAACAAAAAAACTGAAGCTTCCAAACATTCCATGCTTTTGCTTCGTGAAAGAAAGGAAACCTTATTTCTGTCCACATAATTGAGCAAGTGATGGGCAATGCTAGTCGTACCCACATTATGTGCTTCTAGTCTTCTAGAGAACGCTGACTTCTTCATTTAATGTTTAAATTTTGAATATTACTATTAGGAAAATATTAGCCACGCGCATTTGTTGAGCATGGCAAGGACATCCCCTTGATTTATCACACTTCTTTCATTACCGTTTGAATAATCCCATTAGAAATATTCTAGCTACGCCCATTTGCTGAGCCGGGCATGTACACTATGTGCCTAGGGCTGTTCATAGGCTGGGTCAGCCCGCTCTAGGCATGGTCCGATTACACAATTGGGCAGGCTTGGGCTTAGAGGCTTAGGTCTGGTGGCCCTTTAAATTAGGCTTCTAGCATGGTTTGGCCCAACCCAATAAGGCCTGATTATTAAACCCTAAAAATAAGGTTTTTTTTGGTTATTCTTTCCTTAAACAGGCTAGCTAGAGCCTGATTAATAACCGTTTATTAATTGAGCCTATTAGGTCCAGCTCAACACAAACTTGACCATTCACACCTCTATAAAGAAGCATGCAACCTTACTCTCCTTACTCTCATGCATTCCTTACTCAGCCAAATATCTAACACTAGTTAAAGCAAGAAAGAGATCAGATTTGGTTAGGCCCTGGCCAGACCAAAACCTTTAAGTCAGACTCAAAAAAAGTTTCTTTAATTATGATAAAGAATTTTAACTCCTACAGTAAATTTTCTTTAATATTTTTTTTTCTAAAAACAATGTTAAATTTATGAATATAAGGGTGAGTGAACCTTAACCATAGTTAATGTGTTAAAGAGACACATGGCAGCTATAGAGCATGAGCCAGCCGATTTTGGCCTCCAATTCTCTCTAGCAAATGTGAGAAAAGTGGTCTTGGGTTACCACATTGTGTGCGACATGTGGCTGAAGAAGTCATTTCATTGTCCCTATGATTTTGACTTCTTCACATATTATACGACATGTGATGAGAAAAAGAGAGAGAGATATCAAGTGGGAAGAAGTCAAAATCATGGAAGAAAATGAAATGACTTCTCTCTTTTTTTTATGCCACAAGTCGCACACATGATGGGAGGCCGAGACCACTTTCCTCACATCTACCAGAGAGACGATTTCTGTTTGGCGAGGGCTAAGTGAAATCCCATTGGGCATTTATGCATGTGTTGATTTTTAGCCTAGTGGAAAAATAGTCTTACCGATAACATGCTCAACGCGCGGGACTATGCGAGTGTGCAGAAAACCATAAACCATCGTTACACCTCCTGCCCCAACCGTGCGGCAACGTACAATCATAAACCCACCATTGTTGGCCTTGGCTTGCATCTGGCGAAGCCAGAAAGGGCTTATCTCGGTGTTCCATAGAATAGGTGACATGTGGTGGAGAAGTCAAAATCATGGGCCCATGATTTTGACTTCTCCACCTATAATAAGACATGTGGCGATAAGTGTGTGAGAATAAGGGTGTAAGATATCAAATGGGGAGAAGTTAAAATTATGGGGAGAAAATGGAATGACTTCTACCCCATTTTACGCCAATTGTTGAACAATGTATGGAACCCCGAGAGCCCTTTCTGGCTTCGCCAGAGACAATCCGAGGCCACCATTGTTTGAAGCAGAGTCAAACCTAGAATAGTTGACGTTTTGTAATTGAATAGAAAACCATGGGCATATTGGACTTGTAAGAACAAAAGATCCATTTTCGTTATGCCTATAAAAGCCAACTGAAGGAATCACCTGTATCACACTCCAAACGGCTCTCTCTTAAAAACCGTTTTTTGTGCACAGAGAGGAATTGCTGGGTATCGTTTACTCTTCCACTGGAAGCTGAAAGAGAGAAAGAAAAATCGAAATCGAAAATCAAAATCAGTTTTCCTTTCAGAATTTTCGTCGAGATCGAGACCTTTTCATCCTCTCTTCAATCGTGAAAAATACACAGACACACACTCTCTCAGAACTGATTCACAGGTACCGTTTCTGACAATTCTTTCCCAGTTTTCAAAAAAAAAAGAAAAAAAGAAACCATCTGTTTTTTTTTTTTTTTTTTTTAAAGATATGTTTGAAGGAATTCAGTATTTTTTTTTTTTTGGAGTTCTTGTTCGAGATCGGTTTGATTTCGTGTTTTGCCTTTCTTCGCGCGGATATACAAGTTATTAATTTATCTGAAGTTTTTCAAATTCCAGTCGATAATACGCTTGAATTTGCTTCAATTTGAATGAATTATCGTGTTTTTTCTCCTTCTACTGTAAATTTTTATTAGGGAACTTTCTGAATGATTTTACTTGCTCTTACTTGAATACGGGCTTAAAAATTTTCGTTGTCTTCTTCAATAATTTAGCTAAAAAGTCCGATTTTTTCTTTTTAATATTCGTGCGATTCACCAACCCCATTTTTTCTTCTTATTTTTATCTGCAACTTTTCAATTGTTGACTGCGTTGACTCCCTTCAGAAGTTGATAAGGTTCGAAATTTCCTTTTGTTTTTTGAGTTTTCAGGACGCGCGTTTGAAAGATTTTCCTATCTTTATGCACTTCGTCGCCTTGACTTCATTTACTTCTGTAATTTAAATGAAGTTTTCTGTATTTTTTTTTTCATTTTTTCAATTCTTATTTCGAAGGTAAAAAAAAAAGCTTGCAAGCTTCAGCTCATAATCGTTAAAAATTTTGTAGCTAGATATGTATGATCTTCACAGCTCAGTGTTTCTTCTGTTATTGTTCTGCAGTCTTTAAATTGAATCTCTAACTTGATTTTGTTCTCTACATTTGATGATCATGGGTCTGTGTTAACAATTGTTGCAGCTGTTGGAAGTCTTTAAGAATGTTGGAGAAGATGGAAGAATTCAACTTCGAGAAGGTGATAAAGGAATTCGAAACAGCGACAAAAGATGTGGGGCGAGTTCAGAAGGAAACCCTCCAGAAGATTTTGGAAGAAAATGGTGAAGCAGAGTACTTGCAGAAATTGGGGCTCAATGGAAGAACAGATGTTGAGAGTTTCAAGGCTTGTGTTCCTCTGGTTACTCATAAGGATTTGGATCCTTATATTCAGAGAGTTGCAGATGGTGATACTTCCCCCATTCTCACTGGGAAACCGATAACAACCATATCGCTAAGGTGTCGCTAATTTGCTTCTTCTTCTTGATTTGAATTGCTTCTTTTATTTATCTATGCAAATTTGAATTTTGAGAAATTGGGTGTTTCTTGTAGTTCTGGGACTACACAGGGAAAGCCCAAGTTTGTACCATTCAATGAGGAATTGGTGGAATCCACAATGCAGATATATCGGACGTCCTTTGCTTTCAGAGATAGGTAATAAACTCACCATTTTGGAATTGGTTTTCTTCTCTATGTGATTGTACAAACCCCTTTGTTTAGTTGTACAAACCCCTTCCAGGCGACTCTCGTTTTCTTTTGTTTGTACTTTGTAGCCACCAACTCACATTATGATCCAATCTAAACTTTTGAACTGTTGCCCATAATTTTAAGGCCAGCCATCAGAGAGATGGTTAAATCATTGTCACTGTGATTTTTTTGGTCATGTTTTGGTTCAAGGGCACAATCCCATGTGTGCACTTTGTGAGTTTTTAGAACTTTGGTTTGGTTATGATAATCTATTCATTCAACTTCTGCTTTTAAGAATATCAAATATTTGGTTATGATAATCTATTCATTCAACTTCTGCTTTTAAGAATATCAAATATTTGGAAATGGAATCTGTTTTCTCAACATTTTTCTTCCTCAAATCCTAGTATGAGGACACTTGGGTTTCTTAATGCATTTTGCTTCTGATGTTTTTCTCTCTTCACTCTATTAGTCTTTGATTTAACATGTTTGTTTCCCGATCTTTAATAAATTCACTATTTTGGGAACCTTTGCCTTAGTTCTGCACTTCAACTAGGATTTCATGTTGCTTCTTTCTTGACGTCCATTGTAATTTCATACTGGACTAGATGATTTGATTACTGATGCTATCCTAATTATAGATATTTTTGGAAAATTGGGACATATGTTTCTACCATTCAGGTACCAAGTTTAGATGGTTAGAATCATTTTACCAGGTTGTTATTTTTTTCTTCAATCACATTTTATATGCTTGATTTTGGCCCATGAGTCTCCTTGAGGACAGATTGAAAATGAATGCCGAAACACTTCATGGGTGTGCACTTTATATAGCATATACACGGAGAACATCCTTTTACTGTCCTCTAATCCTGACATGACTATTCCTTTTGTCTTAGTTTACATTCCATTAAACTAAAAACTGACTTTGTATGATTTTTAATTTGCCCTTCCTTTTCCAGTTCCTGGTGATTCCTACTGATATAAAAGGAAAAACTGTAATGCAGGGAATTTCCTATTGGGAATGGAAAAGCACTACAGTTAATCTATGGCAGCAAACAATTCGAAACAAAAGGGGGTCTAACAGCTAACACTGCCACTACAAATATCTACCGTAGTTCATATTTCAAGAATACGATGAAGGCGATTCGGTCTGAGTGTTGCAGCCCCGATGAAGTCATATTCGGCCCCGACTTCAACCAGTCCGTATACTGTCATCTCCTATGCGGGCTCATCTATAGAGACGAAATCCAATCTGTGTCTTCTACTTTTGTCTTCAGCATTGTCCATGCATTTCGGACATTTGAACAAATTTGGGAAGAGCTCTGTACTGATATACGGGATGGGGTACTCAACAAACGTGTCACTGTTCCATCCATCCGAACTGCTATGTCAAAACTCCTCAAGCCAAACCCCACACTGGCAGATTTGGTATACAAGAAATGCTCAGGGTTGAGTAACTGGTATGGATTGATACCTGAGATTTTTCCTCAGACTAAGTACATATATGGGATCATGACAGGGTCGATGGAGCCTTATTTGAAAAAATTGAGACATTATGCAGGGGAGCTACCTCTGTTGAGTGGTGATTATGGGTCTTCTGAAGGGTGGATAGGGGCAAATGTCAATCCGACATTGCCCCCTGAGTCTGTCACTTATGCTGTGCTTCCTGATATTGGATATTTCGAATTTCTCCCTATTATGGAGAAGGTTGAGAATCATGGGGATAGGACTGAGGCTACCTTCCTCTATACAGAATCCGAGCCAGTTGGTCTGACTGAAGTGAAGGTTGGAAACGAGTATGAGGTCGTTGTTACCAATGTTGCAGGTACCAAACCTTTCTATAGGAGAACTTCCTTCAAATGGAGAGTTCTAGTTTCAGTTGCCCCATGTCGCCCCTTTTTCTAAGCAAGAAGACAAGATTTTTGTGGTGGGGCCTACAAAGATGCGACACAAAAATCTTGTCTTTTTCTCCAAAAGAGGGAGAGTGCAATAAGGGGAGAGTAGGATTAGTAAACTCTAGATATCGTTAGGGCTTCTTACGTGTTAAGAAGACACTATATTGGTGGGTCATATGCATGCCTAGTCTATAAGATAATAGAAGATATTATTTTTATAGTTCACTTCTTTGGAAGTTGTTTAATCATGGTTTCTTTAGTTCATTGTTACTGTTTATCAAGTTTTTTTGCATCTTGAATTTGCTAAACTGTTTTCACATGATCAATATATGAGCTTTATTTGTATGATTATCTAGTTTTTCCATCTCTAAAATCACTTATTTTTTTAAGAAATAAGTGCTACATATGTTTGGAAACAGAAAACAACTTTATATAGTATTAGGGAAACAAAATCTTGAACTTCTCACTGTTGTTTCATGATGAAAGTCAAATTCTCCTGTATCTAGTTTAAATTATAAGTAACTTGATGACATAAAACAGCCATTTTTTGGAACATAAATAGCATTATCAAAATGTAGAAGAAAATGAAGTAATCTTTTTTATGGTACTATTGGGATTCATAAGGACCCAAGAGGGTACTTTTGTCATTTGTCGTACTTGTGGAGGAATTTTTTTTTTTTGGTCTGGTCCATATAATTAAAACTAGGGGACATTGAATGAAACATTTCTGAAAAGATTACTAAAGACAAAAATGGATTAGGTGACTTTTTTTGCTTATTCTATCGGAACCATGAGTTGGAAAAGTTTGGCATATAGAGCAAAACTGTCTTTAATTATGGAGTAGGTTCACAGGAATATACAGCTAATTGAACTTACAATATTGGTAAACATGGTCAGTGGGATAGTCTTATTTGTCAGGTATTGTCAACTTGATTTTGGAGATTGTGATAGCCTTATTCGTCAGGTATTGGCAAGCAACTTGACTTTGGGGATGGCAGGGCTTTATCAACCCTAGATTCCAACCTGCATCCTCGTCCTCTGATTCCTTTTTACCCACTCAAATACACATTTATCCGCATACATAGACACACACACTGACACACACACATATATATATACACACTTATATCATACTAAAATACATATACGCCCATCCATGCATTCATATCAACCAACTCATTCACACCTCCATCGACCAAATGGCGTACATTTTACATACATACCGGTATATATAACACTGATATCTACATACATATATATGTGTAAACAAATCCACACTACATGAACAAATTTCAATTTGAGTAAATAAGATCATACAATACTTCAGTCTTCGATGTTTCACATTACATTGAAACAATAATATATGCCCATTTATCCTTCCAGATGACGATTGCATCCTCATAGTTATCCCTTCAACTTATATTTTTCAAAATCTTTTAGGTGGCTTGTTGTAAGAAAACTGATTTCTATTGAATCACTAGGCTGAATTACTTTACTCTAAGTTGGGTTTATAGAAGGATGGATACTGATAAGGAAAGATATATCCAACCTAATCTAATCATAATCTCAAGTAATTTGATGTTCATTTTAATCTAAGATACTAATCTAGGATTATCTATGAGATATATTGTATATAGTACATTATTTTCCTAATACAATATTGCCCTAATACTCCCCCTCAAAACACGTGACGGTCAAAAGATATTCATGTGCTTGACAATAATAGAGTCCAACTTGTTGCCATAGATGGAGATCTGCTTGTAGATATTGAGATATTCAAGGCAAAGTTTCTTGCTGGTTTTGTTGGTTGCTTCGCTGCTGAGAAGATGCATATGGTGAAACTGAGATAGAGCGCAAATGAATCTCATTGGGCCAAAAATAAATGGCTTCTTGGGCCAAATGAATCTCTATGGGCCAAAGATGTGGAGCCTTCTCCTAATGCAATATTTCCCTAATACCTAAATTTATATAGCTTATACATGTTCATTTTTATATTAGTAGGCTTATATCTACTCATAATATGCAGAAATTCTGATTAAATTCCATTTGTTAAATAAACTTGCAGGTCTATACCGGTACAGGCTAGGGGACATGGTGAAGGTGGTGGGCTTTCATAACTCGACCCCGGAGCTCCAATTTAGATGCAGGCGGAATCTACTACTAAACATCAACATAGACAAGAACACTGAGAAAGATTTACAGCTAGCAGTAGAAGAAGCTGGCAAGCTGTTAGTGGACGAAAAGCTCGAGGTTGTGGACTTCACGAGCCATGTGGACTTAACAGAAGACCCTGGCCACTATGTGATCTTCTGGGAGCTTAGTAGGGAGGCAGGTGAGGAGGTCCTAAATGAATGCTGCAATTGTTTAGATCGATCTTTTGTAGATGCAGGCTACATTGGTGCCCGGAAGGTCAATGCGATTGGAGCACTTGAGCTCCGGATTGTCAGGAGGGGAACCTTCCAGAAGATTCTAGATCATTACCTGGGCTTAGGATCTGCTGTCAGCCAGTTCAAGACCCCACGATGCGTGGGGCTCTCAAATAGTGTGGTCTTGCAGATCCTGCATAGTAATGTGGTTAAGAGCTATTTTAGTACTGCTTTTGCTTAGAAGATAAGGATGTAATATGGTGGTGTTACTGTATCTCTATCTGGTTTTAAGTTTGCTGAGGCATTGATCCTCTGTAGTATTTTTACATGGTTTGTAAGAGAAGGGAAAAGTGTTGCAATGGTGCTTGAACAAGATCCTTGAAATATGGCATCGAAAGAAAGTACAAAGATATGCAAGCATGTTCAAACCCCATTAAAACTATTAGAATGTATAGTTGTATAATATTTTTTGTATAGTTGTAGTGGATTGTATTAGATTAGCCAATATCTTATTTATGACATGTAAAAGTCTATTTAAGAATTTCCTCATCAATGAGAAAAATATCAAGAATTTCCTAAGCTTAACATAGTATCAGAGCACTGGGCTTCCTGATCCCTCCCTTAGTCTTTAGCCCTCTTTCGACTTGCTAGATTGTCGGACGCCGACGACATGGTTATCTCGTCACGGCTCCTTCTTGCCTAACCTCATTGCCGGCCGCCTCTTAATCCCTCCCACGAAGATGCTGGTGTCATGGTCATCTTGCCACTTCTCCTTCTCACCTAACCTTACTTTTGGTCATTCTACCACTATTGATTTAACATGGCGGATTCTACTCCACAGGGCTACCCTCTTAGCAATTGTGTACACAATTTTGCTCCACATGGTTATACTGCTCTATATGTCCTATTGAAACTCTAGCTTGCAGGTTTATTTACCAAACTGTTTTGCAATATTTATTCCAGTCCTTGAGCTTCAAGTTTGGTGTTCTACACTTTCACTTTTCAACTTAGGAAGAAGTATTAGAATGTATAGTTGTCTAATATTCTGTGCACAATTGTCTTGAATTGTATTAGACAATCTCTTATTTATAATATACAAAAGTATATATGAGTTTTCTCATCAATGAGAAGAATATTACGAATTTTGCAAATCAAACACACACGAATTATTCATGTTTTTTTTTTTAAAAATCTTGAATAAATACTTATGCTTTCGGTTGAGCAACGATGGTAGACCACCTTTCAGTATCTAATATATGAAATATATTTATTTATAATTAATAACCTTATATTATATTTTTTTTTCATATCTGCCTAACATTTTTTAAATTATTTCTGAATATTTTAAATTTTGTCAATTTTATTTTTAAAATTTTTCTTAAAAGAATAATTACTGAAGTTCAACTTGACTATGCAAGACAAACTTATCCTAGTTTACTTCAATTTGGTTGGCAATGAGTCTTTTCTATATATGGCCAACCTTTGAAATAGGTGTATGTATTGTAGATCACCTACCATATGCCCACAAGTTAGTAGCTCTTAATGATTGAACTAATCCAATATCTCCTCTTTATTTATTTATTTATATGATAGAAAAGCTATGGTTAGGTAGAACCTTTAGTAATCTAACTACCTCAGTGTGATGCCATTTTTTATTTGCTTAACCTTAAAATCAAATTTAGATCCGACAAACCCTAAGTCCTGGCCAATCAACTCATCGGTCTCAAACCTTCCGTTCGGTCTCCTTAATTTTCATTTTCTTAAAGATATTTGAAATTTTTAGCATATATATTTTTTAAAAATTATATTATAAAAATATATATTTTAATAATAAATCATACCAGCATTAATGCACTGAACCTCTACCATTAAGGGTTGATTCAACGTAAAACGCTTCTCTCTCTCTCTCAACAACCATATATCCACGGTGATAAAAAAAAAAACCCATAAATCCTTCAACTGTTAAAGCAACGAAAATGCATTTACTCTTTCTCTATCTAATTTAGAGCTCTGAGACAAAAGGCAAAGATAAATCCGGCCACCCACTAAGAGTATAGGATTTGTGCTGACCTTAACGAGAAGCACATCATGTTCATGTTAGGTGGTTTCAGTGTAATTTATAGTGGATGGATAAACGAACAAGACATGACATGTGGCACTTCATCAGCAGGACACGTGTAATGTTAGTAGTGGGCATGATTAATAAGACAAAGCTACACTATATTTAAGTAGCTTGATCTGATAATACCACATGAACCTCCACCTTCTTAATTAAACAAAAAGACAACATCAAAACCTAAAAACAAATGGGTCTATCAATCATGCCTGATCTTAGATCCAGATTGCCGTCTATAATATAAAATAGTTCTCTCTCTCTCTTTCTCTCTCTTCTTCTCTTTCAATTCGATTTGATTCGATACAATGAATTTGTGGCACCCTCTTGGATGGGCCACATTTCGAAATTCACTCCCGATCAGACCCACAGCATCAATATCACACAAAACACAAACAGATTAAATAATTAACGGCAGTGATCGTCTATCGTGCCTCACGGTTTTATTTTAACAGAGACCTCTACTATTCAGATCTCTGATAAACGATAATTATTTGAATTAAAGAGTTAGGATTCGGAGTTGCTAATTGAAATATTGATTCAAATATTAAATAGAGCCTCACTCAAAACCATGTGCTTAATAACATTATCAAAATATTAATTTACAAGAATAAAATATTAAGACAGACAAAAACTAAAACCCCAAAAGGGTTATCTACAATACAAAACAAACACAAGCTAAAAACTTATAATAATCACTTATCTGTCGGCCACTAAATTATTTTCATCATGCCATCAATAAACGTAATGACCCGCGATCATATATATTTTTTTAATAGATGTAATTGTTAGGTTCGTTCGATTGCTGTGGTAGTTGAGCTATCATGAATCAGAGCTGCACCTTAGCAATTCACTTACTAATACAAAGATCTAGTTTGTATTAACATACACATTAGTACAACCCAACCTTAAGATACATAGGAATTTTACGTGCGGTTCTTATGAATGCAAAGCATAGCTAATCAGTTGCTCATTTTCTATTACTGTAAGCTATTATAAATGATTTACCAAAAACAAACAGCTATAATTAATGAGAGCATCTGTCTTCTGTCTATAACAAGACACAAAAGACTGTCTGGGGAGCCTTAGAGACTCACATGAATCGCATCTCAGACTCTAAAGAAACTTCAAACCCAGATGAAGAAAGAAGATGATAAAGAAGAAGAAGCAGCTATGACTGTTTGGGACTGTGGGAGTCCTTTATATGATTCATTCGAGTTAACTTCGCTTACTCATCTCATCGATCGGCATCTAATGGCGTGGGGATCGGGAAATTTCACTAGCCAATTCTCCGATATGTCTAATGTGATGCCGCCGAATCGAGGGAGATTGGATGCCTGCCATGATTTGAAGATCAAAGGGTTGTCTAAGGTGGGGTTATTGAGTGGGCTTTTGGGGAGGAACATGAGGAAGAGGAAGGTGAATGAAGAAAGGAAGGAGAAGGCTAAGAAGATGAAGATTGGACTTTATGGTTTTTGTAATTGTATTGGTTTATGGAGGAAATAGAGCTGTTGATGAAGACTTTTTTTTTTTGAACAAGTCAAATAGGAATTATGAAAACATATTCAACACTCAGCAATATCATTTGGCTGGATATTGTGAAAACAATAAAGGGGAACACAAATATATGTGGGTTTGTACATTTATAGAATTAAGAGTATTCCTTTTCTTTTATTCTTTCATATATGATTCATTCAAGATGAACTGAAAAATTCGCATTTTGAAATTGTAAGAGATATCTTCAAGCAATTGATGATAAACATGCAAAAATCGGATGCATATAGCCACAATTCTTTCTTTTTTTCCCATTGATATTTAAATATCGACATGCTCTAATGTATATTCTGTTGTTTTTGGTTATATATTTTCTCATTTTCTTGACTAACTAGTTGGAAATATGTATGATTTATACTTGCCTGCCATAGATTACTTTGTTTCCAATCTAGTATTAGGGCGACATTCAGGTTAACAACCGAACGGGCCAGCTGAATCCTAGAGAACACAAGAGGCTAGCAACAAAGCCAGACTGCCCATGGATGTATCATATGACAAATAGATGTGGATGATACCACAGCAACAGAAACAGGCGAATGCAAGAGAAGAGATCTCAAGTTCAGAAATTGAGTAAATTAAGCTTTGAATCACGGCCACTTACGGCTAACATAGATTCTAAATCTTGGAATCAAGCCAATTTGGGGAACAACTTTGTGAAAATGGAACCAACTAGCAACATTAACTATGCTTGCCAAATCTTAGCGAATAAAAAAGGAATTTGTATTCTTCAGAAACCCCACCTAGTTCACCATTCAATATTTATTGGATGACGACAAAACCACCAAGATGCTAGCCATGCTTTAAAATTGAAAAATGGGTAACGTAGAAATACATTCTACTGAGACGAAAAAAAATAAAAAAATTGGAGGTTAGCCTAGGCTATGTTGGTGTAATTGGGCTAAATCCTTGCACACATAGCCACTTAGCAAATACAGAAAGATAAGAATGACAGATAATTAAGTAATTAATTAATTAAGGTAGAGAATTGCTTCACTAAGAGGCGCTACAATTGAGTCTTTCTTGAGTCGAAGCCTCCCATGTACAAGGGATGAGGCCATAGTTCACCATCCTAAAGGAAGATCAGTATCCTGTCTTCTACCATTCCACTAGATACCTCTATTTGAGTATGATGATCCTTATAGGATCCATCATGTGGATATAGTAGGATCATCCGAAATTAGATGGTCACCAAGATGGTTCTGTCCATGTAGGACTGATCCATTGTTCTACCTGATCTGGAATCCTAGATCGGGCAATCGAACATTCTACATGTGGATTGATCTATGATGGACGGCTAAGAAGTCTGAAGACATTCTGCAACCTCATCAGGGGCTGAATAGAAGTTCATTTCCTAGTATCTATGGATCTGGATCGATCCGGACAGCCTCTGGATATGGGTTCTAATGATGTGCACATGTGAAGTGTAAAATGCTCCTCATAGCGCCCAAAGCACGAATTCTCTATGGGATACAACTCAGCTCGAATTCTCTTCAGTCTTCCCAATGAGTTTGCACTACTCGATAGAAAACGAAGTATTGATATTTCTTTAGGATGCCCATTAAATATATACTTATATATTCATTTAATTAGGGTTTACCATTAATCCAAATATCCTAAAGTCCCATCGGACTTATGAGAAGAGATTATCTAATTTATTAGATAATTTTCAAAATTACTATTTTACCCCTTAGGGTTTAAGGGTCTGTTTGCTTACAGAGTTAGGTCCACTTTAGTTTGGTCTAATCTTGTTTTAACCTATTCTAGATTAGGTTTACACCTATTCTGTATGGTTACAGATTCTGGTTCTGTCTATAATCAATTCTGCATAGAATCTGTTTTTGGTTTGTCCAGAATCAATTCTGTCTAAAGTACATATTTTAAATTAATCCATTTAACTTATTTCAAATCTGTTTAGTCACAAGATTATTATTACTCTGGTTTTATTATTTTCCTGATAATGTTTGGTTACAAGTTCATGCTTGTCCAGATTAACCCATTCTACAAGATACCCCTGTTTGGGTATATGATGGTCCTTATAGGATCCATCATGTGGATATGGTAGGATCATCCGAAATCGGATGGTCATCAGGATGGTTCTGTCCATGTAGGACTGATCCATTGTTCTACTTGATCTGAATCCCAGATCGGGCAATTGAACAGTCCACATGTGGCCTGATATATGATGGACGGTTAAGAAGTCCAAAGACATTTTACAACCTCATCCGGAGCTGGATAGAAGTTCATTTCCTAGTATCTATGGATTTGGATCGATTCGGACAGCCTCTGGATATGGGTTCTAACGATGCGCACGTGCGAAGTGTAAAGTGCGCCTCATAGCACCCAAAGCCCGCACCCGCACCTGCACTCGCATTCGCACTCGAGCTCGTGCGTTCGCGCTCGCTGCGAGCACAACTTGTGCACCCAAGTTATTGTCTAAAAGATTTGGTGGGTAATATTCTACATCACATGCTCAGTTGTTGACAACTAAGCAACTAAGGGGGTAATTACCCTTAGATTTTCTCTTCCTTTCTTATGTGGGACTAAAGAATAAGGGGAAACCCACTAAAACTGTGTTTTCTCTCTTTCAAGAAATTAAACACCCAACTTAAACAAAGATTAAATTAATTGGGGGTTTTAGTCTATGATTAAAATCAAAACCCTGGATCCTAATGATCCGGTTTTTATTAATTTAAAAACAAATTTTAAATCAAAATCAACAGGCTAAATACTCCCTCCATGACTATAATAGATTAAGCGATTCACTGTATGGACTGGGAAGCCTAGCTTTGAGCAGACACAATTGGGATAATATACCCAGATGCACCAGTGGCTCATGTAGTAGCAATGACCATTTAGCTTTTGCAAGAGAACTCCTTTCAGGTATGGCCATGTAGTTTACCTCTGTTGATGTTAACTTAAAACTAGGGAATTGGAACATAATCCATATTCGCTAGAGTTCAGCACTGGATTCATGAAGGAATCACTTGCTCTCTACATATCATTTCATCAGCATTAGCTTCTCTTTACAATTATAGTTAAGCTATTCAACTAGATTCGCTTTCTGCAATAGTTTCTTACCAAAATATCTAAATATCCAAGTGCTGGTACACAGATAAATAAGCTCTATCATTCAATATCATTAATTTTATAAGGAAAATGTAAAGTCGCTGCGTTCAGCTGTAGAATTTCAAATGGACATAACTTTTGATCTGGAAGCCCGTTTGATTATTATAATATATGTTTTTAGATGCTTGGGAACAAATCCAGTTTGAAGAGCGGTTATTTGACACAGATTTTTGTTTCAGCCGTTTTGATAGCTTTTAAACAGGAGTAGCAATTGGGCTGGGCTGGCCTGATTGCTTGGCCGAAGTGTTGGTGGGCTAAGCCTTCCTTACTTTGGGCTGGGCTGAGTTTAGACTAAAATGTAGGCCTGACGTAAATTTTTGACAGAGCTTGGGCTGCCCTTATCCCAGCCCCAATTCAGTCCGGCCCAAATTATATATATATATGAGCAATGGTACGTCCACTTTCCGATCGTCCACTCTATATATACATATATAGGGACGGGATCGGGAGACACATGAACAAAGGCATATATGTTCACCTATGCACATAGCCATATGATTTAGAAATTTAATGGTTGCAAATTATGTATCCTTTTAAGTGGGTAAGGGCTATTTGGGAAATCTGGTTTTTTTAAAAGACAAGTTTCCTTTTTTATTCCCCCTTCCTCTCTTTCCTTTCTTATTGGTCCTCTCTCTCTCTCTATGGATTCTTCCAAGCGACTTATATTCCAACGCTTATTAATCTGCCAACAAGAAGCGAGCTATATTCCGGCTGATTTTTGAACAACCTGTCTAACAATATCTCTCTCTCTCTCTCTCTCTTTCAGAGAGCATATTTTGCGGTGTCCATGGGAGGAACTCGCAGATCCATCTACGATTAGTTGTGTGCCAAGTGATTTGTGATGATCATTCCCCATCGTTTTTGAGCAGATACTTGGAAGGAAACTAATTGAATCTACTTCTATAAAAACAAAAAAAAATTAAAGAAGTTTGAAGGCAATTGTAAACAGATTGTGGGGGGTGTTAGTCATTGCTTCTTGGAATGAATGATTACTGCATGACCAAGGAATTTGCAAACTTGATGTGAACATAGGGCACCTGATATTGGTTACTCGACATTGGAAAGAGAAAATAAATCAGATAGGCATGCAAGGATGACTTGAGTAAAATAATGGCCTCTCTCTCTGCTTACCTCTTATTTTTTTTAGAGTTCACTCACAAGGCTTAGGATTCTCTCAAGTTCAACTTGAGAGAATCTCTCAAGTTGGAACCCCTAGAGGTCGCCACGTGTCTCCTTTGACACCCCTTAACCATGGGTAAGGTTCACCCACCCATAGGGTTCACAAACCCATCCTTGGTTTTTTTTTTTTATATTAATTATTATTTTTTAAATTAAAAATTGTTTTTAATATTAAACAAAACTCTAAAACAGTTTTTTTAATTTAAAAAATAATAATTAATATAAAATAAAAACCAAGGATGGGCGAGTGAACCCTAGGGGTGGGTGAACCTTACCCATGGTTAAGGGGTGTCAAAGGAGACACGTGGCGACCTCTAGGGGTTCCAACTTGAGAGATTTTTCTCAAGTTGAACTTGAGAGAATCCTGGGCCCACTCACAATTAGTTTTCTTGAGGTTAAGGGTTTTTGATTCACCTCTTCGATAGTCTTTTTTTGTTGCATTTTTTGTTCTCTTGCTGTCTAGAGAGCATGCATTGCCCACTAATTCGGTTTGGACTGTTCAATCAGTAGACCAATTCTTGGTGGGTCAAGTCATCACTGGCTACATATAAGGATGGTGAACTATGGCCTGGTCATGGTTGATCTACTTGTCTGCTAACAAATTAAAGTGGTCTAACCTTGAGGAGAGAGAGAGAGAGAGGAAACGAGAGGAAGGGGATGAATAAGAAAGGAAACTTGTCTTTAAAAAAAAAAAGAATCGGATTTCCCAAATGACCCTTACCTACTTAAAATGATACGTAATTTGCAACCGTTGGATTTCTAAATCAAATGGCTACGTACATAGGTGAACATATATGTCTTGTTCATGTGTCTCCCGATCCCATCCCATATATATATATATATATAAAATGGGCCCCACAAAAAGTGTCTCACTATTTTGCATTTTTGTATAAAAGTAGGAGAGAGTGGACGATCGGAAAGTGGACATAGCATTGCTCTCTATATATATATATAAATGAGAGAGAAAGAGAGTAACATAATGAATGACTCCAAACTCGTGCATCCATTCTATTCTTGATGTAACGGTTGTCCCTCCCTTATTAATAAGAAAAAACATCAATATTTCCTCTTTCTTTAACGCCCACAACCACCTCTCTTCTGTTTAAACTGTGATTTTATGATGTAATTCATGTCTTTTTGGATAAGCTCAGACTCAGTCCACAATCTGCTTAATTTGAGCCAGCCAAAACTCGGTCTAAAGCCCAATGTTTTTTGTGAGCAAGCTTGGGCTGGGGTGCTCGGGTTGAGCTTGGGCTAAGGTTTTAAACTTTGAGCTGAAATTTGGCTAAAGTTTGAAATTTTAGTTTGAGCTTGAGCTAACCCCAACGCCTGATTGCCACCCCTACTTTTAAAAGAATTTTGAGTTTTTAAGGCACTTTCTTAATTTTGACTTAATAAGTAGTTTTGTGATTCTTCTTTAGGGTTTTGTTTTTGTACCTTGAACCGTCAATCCTAATGATTCATAAGATTTAATCTGCTGCTCTTCCAAAAAATAAAGATTTAATCTTCTATTTAAGGCTCTTCGATGCAGTTAGTTCAAACTCTTCTTTCGTTTTAGTATTGTGATTTTGCCTACAATAATAGTGGAGTTGGATTTTACTAGCCCCAGACTGGGCCAAACAAATGTCAAACATTGTCAGAAATTGTTTTATTTTAATTGCTAAAATATGAAACTTATCCACGTGCTAGCCCCAACTTGCGTATGTGGAAAAATGTGGAGTAAATGTGACTGGGGCTAGCACTCCTCTTTGAAACTTTAGTGCAGCAATCCTGTGATATCTATATATATATACTAGTAAAAGAGCATGTGTCATGCACATATAATTTTTTCATTATTAAAATATAATTTAGAAAAAATATATAATTTTTAATATATATTTTCATTATACATCATTTTACTCTTTATATTAAATAATTTTTTAATATAATATTATATTTTATATAAATATAATTGAGTATTTAAATATAATATTTCTTATATTAATTTAAATTTAATATTAGAAAAATTATTTATATTTACTTGGTTGCTCCTCGGGTGCCAATCTGGAATTTCTACGGTCCTTCTCATAAGGGTCGATCAATCGGGATATGAAGATTATAGGAAGATACTATGCATGGTTGTCTTCCCTAAAATATGGTAGTCTTAAACAAACTCTCTTTTCCGTTTGACTCTCTTTCTATAGAAATAGAATTCTTCCCTAACATATGGTGGAGTCCTAAACCAACCCTTTGTTAGTATTCTTCCCTAATATGGTAGAGTCCTAAACCAACTCTCTTTAATAATAGGTCCCACATAATATTAAATAGTGACTTAGTTAAAGTTTGGTTATATTATAAGTTATGTATTAAATAAATTAAGTTAAAGGGTATTCATGTTCAAGTAACGTTTGCATACTCCTTGTACTTTTATTAGTACTAGTAAAAGTGCACGTGCCTTGCACGAATAATTTTTTCATTGTTAATGAAAATGTAACTTTTAAAAAAATTTATAATTTATAATATATTTTTATTAGACGCCATGTTACTCTCTTTATATTAAATAATATTTTAATATATTAGTACACATTATATAAATATATTTTAGCAATTAAATTTAATATTTCTTATATTAACTTAAATTTAATATTAGAAAAATGTTACTAATAGGTCCCACTTATAAATGTATTAAAAGCAAAGAAATGTGCGTAATAATCTTCTACTAATAAAAAAATATTAAAAATAAATATTATGACTTTATTATTATTTTCCATGGTTAGAATATTGGTACTTTTGACTCTAAAATATAAATGAAGAGTCCTTATAGCAAAATAATTATTTAATATATAATAGTAAGTCTCATGGGTCCCACATAATATTATACATTGTAATTTTTAACTATATATTATAATTTTTTTTCTATAAATAGTGAAGGGTAATTACGTCTACATAAAGTTTTGCATACTTTTTGTATTTTTATTAGTAGAATGATTAGTAGACTATATTAAGTTTGGTACACTCCTTGTACATTTATTAGTAGTCGGACGGTTGTCTTTACCCTCACTATCTTGCATCTTATCCCAGTGAGACAATCGGGCGGTTGTCTGCACTATATGCGCCTCTAGAGGCATTTTTCCAATTTCCAAAATTCATATATTGCTACCCGTGTATAAAGTAGCCAACATATTAAAAAACTGCAACAAAGAAAACAAAGATTATCTAACAAAGGATTAATACCAAAAAAATTTAATTACATTGATGTATACCAAGCACACCCCTGGAAATGAATATTTTCTATTTAATTGTAATAAGAATATAAGATAGAAAATAATTAAATTTGCAACGGCGGAGATGAAAATTTGTGAGGACTTGTACATCTAAAATATTTTGAGGATAATTGTGCCCTTTCATCTTCATGCTGAATCTTAATCCAAATTCAGCCAACAAAAATGAATTATGTGGCAGAAGACATGATAGGCAAGTATATATGACAACATCAAGAGTAGTTTTTCAATTAGATTCAAAATATTGAAATAGCCTAAGACTTTTGTCTGGTTACCTCATATTTGACCCTCTCATTACCGGTAGCTATTTGGGCTTGGACCGATTGAGCTCTGATCTGATTTTCATGTTGGACCAGAACAAACCTCGATGGTAATTTTCTTCCTGACCGGAGGTTGAGTTGATAGACTTTGGCAATTGTTTGGTCTATTGGTTCAGACGACTCTCCTTCCAGGAGTTGGACCATATTTGTAGAACTGAAGTCCAGCTTCATTTTCTTGCTTTGGAAAGACAATTGAGTCATTCTATCAAATTGTTCTATTGGACTTCCATACTGAACTAAGCTTTGTTAAGATGCCTGTGAATTATCGTTTGACCCTGAGTTCAGGATTGCTTCTTCTGTCGAAGGGTCACTGTTCAAACTGACTACAGCAAGTAAATCTTGATTCTCGAGCTAAGTTAAGATCTGCACCGGTCGTCGCATCTGATGATGGTTTGAGTCTAGAGCTCAGGCGTACCAAGCCTTTCTTGAGGGTAATCAGACTGTACTTGCTCATCTTCTACCTCTCTTTCTCCTCCGGATGAGAATCCTTCAGAGAGGTCCGAAAGTCCCGTAGGGGTCCGTCCTGGTGTGGATGGTCTCCTTTCTGGAAGTTCAACATCTTTGAATTGATCCAGCCTGAAGTGCCTGGTGTCTTTCTGGACTATAGGCTACCATTTTTCTTAGTTCATTTAACCATGACTGGTCTTCATTTAGAGCCGCATTGATAACATAACAGGAGAAGATATTGGATTCGTCTCCAGAATCCGTTAACTGAAGGCTATCATAGTTGTAGTCGGAGCAGAAGCCTAGTGGCATAAAATCCATCAAGGTGATTGTTGTCAACGGCTTTTGTTCCACAAGAGCGTCTTGGGTAGGGCCGTTTTTCTTGGCTTTCCTCGCTCTTTCTTTCTTTTTCTTCTTTTCAGCCTTGGCTATGCACTTCCTTTCTTTTCTTAGGGCTTGAGCTTGTCTTGTAGCCTGATCCTGCTTTCTAGCATCGGTATTTTGAGCCAACTGTTTTTTCTTCTTGGTCCCTTTACTTTCAAAGAGGGTCCAGTCTTCTTCGTCTGACGGTTTATCGTTAGGAAGTTTGCCACTTGAAGATGCTTTATTTTCTTTAACTAGCTCAGAAGCCACCACCGTATTGGATGTAGCTGCCTGCTGGAGATCATCAATGACAATCTCTTTATTGTCCAAAAGCCGCTGGATGATGTGTTTCAGTACAAAGCAGTCACCTATCTTGTGACTGATCATACGATGATAAGGACAATATTTTGGATCATTTTTCATCCCAATCTCTTGAGGTCTCTGACTTTCCGGGAGAGTGATGAGTTCATTGGTAAGGAGATCTTCAAATAGATCCTCAACAATGTCTTCCGAGAATGAATATGTTTTATTCATTCTCTCTTCCATAGTGATCTTCTTTGGCGGCTCCTTTTTACCTTGTCATTGTGGCTTCCTAAATCCACGCTGAACTTGTTTGGCACCAACCTTAATTGGTCCTTTACTATTGTTTGTTCGGCCAGTTGGTCTACCGACGTTCGGTACTGGTGGCACAGTCTTTTTTGCTTCAACCACTACGGTCGTTGAGGATTCAAGGCGATCAGTGCCCCTACCTCGTCTTCTTTTTCCTATATGGATTTTCATGTCATGTGCTTTTGTACACAGGTCTTCGAAACCCGTAAAGGTTTGGGCCATTAGGGCAATTGAAAGGTCGCGCTTGAAGTTATTGAGGCACATCCTAATGAGTTCCAACTGAGTGAATTTCTAAGAGCAGGAGAAGGTCAAAGCTCTCCACCAGGCAATAAACTCTGTTACTATTTCATTGTCCCTCTGTCTAGTCTTAATCAATTCCGGAACACCTACTCTTCTTTGGGTGTTGTAGAATTGTTTAATGAATTTGCTCACCATTGTATTCCAATCGGGGATCGAAGCCTTAGGGAGGTTGGTATACCATGTGAAAGTGGCACCCTCTAGGGATTGTATGAAGAGTTGGAGGCAAAGAGCCCCGTTTTTAGATGCCAATCCGCATCTCGAGAGGAAATGAGACAAGTGTTGCCTTAGATCTCCAGTGCCATCGAACATCTTGAATGTCGGTTGGACAAAGCCTGGTGGGAACGGAACCGCATCCATGATAGCTGGATAAGGCTTCATGATCATCCATACATCCTCTTCTCTTTCTTTGGCCTGCCACATTTGATTACGGACAGTCTCCTCAATTACAGCCAAAAGAGACGGCAACACTCCTCCTATAAGGGCGGTCTGATTTGGAATGTGACTCGTTTTAGGCGCCCTTGGATGACTTGGAGGTATAGGGGTTGTGTTTTGATTACTGCTACCTCCTTGGTACTGGAAGTGAAGTCCAGGTGCCGATACAGATTTGAGAGCTGACAATTGAGTAGCCAACTCTTGCATTTGAGACATCATGGCTATGATCAGATCATCCTTGTATCGGAGTTAAGCCTGTAAGGCTGCTGTTTGATCATTTGATGGCAGAGGTGTTGAAGTTGAAAGATTATTTCCTTGACTTGCGTCCCATCCAGATTTGTCATCATGATCGCTACTGGTCGTTCTAAAGTTGGTTCCGGTAATCGAAAAAGATTTGGAAACTCTTCTTCTCTGAAATAGGCACTCGGTATCCCATATAAAGGATTTGGTGCACTGAAACCCTATTGAGGCATTTCCTGCACAACTTCTGGCCCGATTGGTCGAGGAGCTGACTTTTCAAAAAAAGAATCTTCGAATAGCGGAGTTTCTTCTAAATCTCTCGGAGAAGTTACAGGGGTCGCTTCTTGTTCTGACCTTTCTTGGTATCCACTGACATCCGGTTCTAGAGCTGATTGAACTAGGTCTTGGGTTTTTTCTTTGCCTCTGACCTGATTCTTGTGGCTCCTTTTTCATGTTGGAACCACTGGACCCAGAGCGACTATTCTGACAGCTCGCGAGGATTCAATCTCGTTCAAAGTGGCTAAAATAGCGACGGCTGAACTCTGAGAATCCTGCCTTGTTGGTAAGTTCTACTCGGGTATTGCTCCAGTCCCTTGGAACATTGGGGTTGTATACTCTTCTACAGCTGGGTTGAGTTTAGTGCCGATCACATTCATGGACACTCTTTCGTAGCCATTATATGATGCTTCGGTATTTGGTTTCTCCCGAGTAGCGTGAGCAGGTGCAGAAGGATTAGTCCTTCGTCTCTGGTGGACAAAACAGATTTTGTCTGAGGCGTCAGTCGACCTTTTTGACTTCTGGTTCCTGAATCTTCTTGATCTCAATCGATAATTATACACCTTCTTTGTTGGCCAATAATTATACCCCTTACATCAACATCGGATGATGAATCCGGTTTCGAGAATACCCTTCTTTTGTTAGCTGTATAGTACCAATTCCTCTCTTTCTTAGAAGGAGAAGTGTCCTTGGATGGCAGAGTGTCTATTCATGGACCATGTCCATGGATTGTCTTGGACCTACACCTGTAAAGGGGGCACATTTCTGACCCTCGGACTGGCCTAGGTCTCTGCTCCAAGTGGTTGGGTCTTCAGTCCGTGAACCAAGCTTGGGCCCGTCCACGGATAGTCTTGGATTTCTGTCCGTGGACAGTGCTGAAATTCTATCCGTGGACAGAGCTGCTCTTTTGTCCGTGGACGGAGCTGGCCTCCCGTCCGTTGACGATCTTGAATTTCTGTCCGTGGATAGAGCTGTTCTTTTGTCCACGGATGGAACTGATCTCCTGTCCGTGGACATCTGGCATCTTCCGTTCGTGGATGGTCTTGATTGCCTGTCCATAGACAGTCTTGATTGCCTGTCCGTGGACAGTTTGGCATTTCTGTCCGTGGATAATCCTGTATTCCTGTCCGTGGACAATGTTCTGCTTCCCTCCGTGGGATATCCTGGACCTTGGTTCGTGGAGTCTGTCCGTGGACGTTTCTTGTTCACGAATAAGTGCCCTAAGGCACATTCCTCAATTACTTTGTATTTTTTAAAGTTATTTGAGGGATTATTCATTAAGTCCTTGAGGCCTTTGGCCTTGTTCATTTGCCCCAGTGAAATTTGGGCAGCATCTCCCCGCCTTGGAGAATTTTTTAAAGGGGGAGCTCCAATAGCCAACTTGGACTGAGGGGGTTCATATCCAACTAGTCCTATGGTCGGCCCCAGCAATTGAGGCCTTTCCACTGTGGACTGTTGAGATTTGGGACGGATTGTTAGGCCTGGCTCAGTGTTTGACATAAATCTGCCTTTTGGGCTGACCTATCGCAGAATGGTTGAACCACCCTACAGTGTTTATACCCGGTTGGGTACACCCTCCGTGATGCACTCTGATGGGAATGCACTCTATCTGTAGGGCATCCAATTGGATGCACCCAATCCGGGGTGCATCCTGGGGGATGTGTTCGCTCCGTGGGGCCTCCTCTTGGGTACAGCCTCTCCGTGGGACATCCTGGGGAATGCCCCTTGTCCACGGAGCATCCTTGGGGATGTCACTGCTCCGTGGTGCATGCTTGGGGATGCACCTTGTCCGTGGTGTATCCTTGAGGATACACCTGCTCCATGGGGTATCCTTGGGGATGCACCCTGTCCGCGGACCTGGCAGGGTTGACTCCTCCATGGAGGAGCAGCAAGACTCTCATTAAGGGTTTGGCCAGTAGACCGAGGCCTCATGATTGGGGCCGCTGCCACCTCAGCTCAAGTTAGGGGGTGAGTTGCTGGAATCGGCATCGGAGGGACATAGACCCTCCTCTTGATGGTGAGCACATAGCCCGGTCGAACGTAGACGGTCTCGATTATCCTGCACACCAATCGAAGATAAGATAGGGAAATGATTACTCACTTTTCTTTTTTTGTTTTTCTTTATTTTTTTAATTCTTCATCAAAGATGAGAGGAGAAGAAAGTCCCACTGGGCGTGCTATTTAATTTGTGAGTGCAAAATTCATCTTTGCTTTCAAATTTGCTCCATTGTTGTGTAGAGTTTATTGTTTATTGTGGGGGACTATCCTTCCAATCTGAGTAAACTCAGATTGTTAAATTACCTTCCTTATATTGGAGAAGAACCTCTGATTAAGATGAAGATTTAAGAAGAACAAAGATATATTGAATAAAATATTTTATTTATTCAATGAGGTTGCCCAAATCCCATTTAGGCATTACAAGTGCCTCATTGAGGATGCTTCAAATAAAGAAAAAGAATGGTGGTCATGTTTGAGGGCTCACCTCATATTCTCCATGTTGAGGGAGTCTTCTTCTTCAATTGCTTGCTTTTTGCTTGTTGTTGCTTGAAAGAGTGCTTTTTTTCTCTTGCTCTCGTGTCTATCTTCTGTGTGTTCCTGTATGTGTTTCTTGTGAGAAACACACCTTTTATGGGTTTGAGAGAGAGTCCTCTTTTGGACTCCCTCTTTGACTCCTTTATTTTAGGAAAGTCAAAAAGGGCTTTCCTCTTAGAGGATGCCAGCTTATGGCTCTCCCTTATCTGGAAGAGTTCTCAAGTTCAAGAGAATCCTCTTCTTTTGAGGACTCTTGTACCAGGTTTCCTCTTTTTGGGGGGAATCCCAGTACTTTTCAAAAAGGGGATGTTTAATCTCATTCTTTCCTAGGATATAGGACATAATTCTAATCCTAACATGATTATGGGGTGCCATGTGGCATCCTATGGGATTTTAAAAGAGGGGATTCTTATCTTGGGATTCCTCACAGCTTGACAGAGAATCCTTTTTATCAAAGATTCTCTGCCCCATGACAGTCAAATATTGACTATCAGGTGGGACAGACTGACCTAGGCCAATCCACGGACTAGGGTGAGACTATAAGTCTCAACCACAGATCACAAGGTGAGACCATAGGTCTCAACCACGGACCACAAGGTGAGACCATAGGTCTCAACCACGGACCATAAGGTGAGACCATAGGTCTCAACCACGGATCACAAGGTGAGACCATAGGTCTCAACCACAGATCACAAGGTAAGCCTGTGGTCTGGGTTAGATCCAGGATATTATATTTGATCCGTGAGGACTTGTCCTCAAGAATTGGACATGTGTCAGCCTCATAGAGGCTAACACTAAATATGATCCGTGGGGGTTTTATCCTCATGGATGGGATAAGTGTCTAGCATCAAAGTTGGATCCGTGAGGTTTTGGTCCTCACGGTTGGACGCGTGTCAGTCTCTTGGAAATTGACATTAAATATGATCCGTGTTGGATCCGTGAGGTTTTAGTCCTCACGGATTGAGCACGTGTCAGTCTCATGAAGGCTGACATTAAATATTGGATCCGTGAGGTTTTTGTTCTCACGGGTGAACACGTGTCAGCCTCTCTGAGACTGGTACTCCACGTTGGATCCATGAGGTTTTGTCCTCACGGATGAATACATGTCAGCCTCATGAAGGCTGACACCAAATATGGATCCGTGAAGGTTTTATCCTCACGGTTGAACACATGTCAGCCTCATAGAGGCCAACACTAAAGATTAGATCCATGGGGTTTTAACCCTCACAGATGGGATATATATCAGCTTCTTTAGAAGCTGTCACTTAGGGTGGATCCTTGAGGTTTATCCTCACGGATCAAATTCCACCCTGATTAGCTTGGTGACTTGATGCCAGTCATCAGCATTAAATGCTGACAGCCAAAGGTACTGCGTGTGCCAAAGGCACGCGGGAACCCAAACCATCTCTCTGAGAGATAGTGATCAGGTGTGTGTCATTGCACACACTCTTGGGCAATAGACAGTGAGATTTTCACTGCCCATAGCATTGCTCCATCAGGCTTTTGCCCATTGCAGAAAATTCCCCACTGCTACCTCCAGTAGGAGTCTGGGCCATGTCTCAATCCCAGTTTAGCTGATCATCCTCTCGGACCAGCTATAGATCATCGCTTTAGTAAGCTATTGCATCACCAACTAGCTAATCAGACGCGAGTCCCTCCTCAGGTGGATTCCTCCTTTTGATCCTCAGCCTACAGGGTATGAGCAGCCATTTCCAGCTGTTGTTCCCCTCCTAAGGGCAAGTTCTTACTCGTTACTCACCCGTCCGCCACTGGAAACATCACTTCCTGTCCGACTTGCATGTGTTAAGCATGCCGTCAGCGTTCATTCTTTTAACTAGCTGAGGAGGTCACTCTAGGCCCTTCCATGCTCTCTGGGCCCACCCTGACTTACCTAGACCATTTAACTGGGGCGAACCTAACCCCGGTTAACTTTTAACCATGGTTAAGCACCCCTTAACCCTTAGAAAATCTGAAAATTTTCAAAAATATTCAAAATCTTGCAAAGTGTCCAAAATGATTCTGCTTTAACCCTCTTACCATGGTTAGCAGTCCTAACTATGGTTAACTTCCCATTTAACTCCGGTTAGCAACCCTAACCCCGGTTAAATCTATTTTTTGCCTACTGGGCCTCACCTTGCAGCCTACTAGGCTCACCCTTAGCCTACCGGGCCTAACCTCAGCCTACCAGGCTTTATCTTGTTACCCTTAACTGCAGTTAGCAATCCTAACAATTGTTAGTTTGACCCTTAACCCCGGTTAGTAACCCTAACCTCGATTAAGTCTACCCTTAGCCTATCAGGCTTAATTTTGGTCTACCGGACTAATCCTTAGTCTATCGGACTAACCCTAAGCCTACCGGACTTAAACCATACACTTGACCAAACTCGGTCAACTTAACCCTAGTTTACCGGACTAGACCATTAGCCACCCTTGGTGCACACACACTCTCCCCTTAGCCTTGGCACGGGCTCATGTGCCAGAACTACACTCGATCTAATCTCACCTTGTGAGTACGTAGGCAACCCAACCCGAGTTCGACCCTAGTTAGCTTTCTCCTTCTTGGCTTATCATTATCTCAAACACTTAGGCATTTGAACAAATCTTGATTTTAATTGGCTTACACCTAAAAAGTAGGAAACCATTAAAAAATGGAAATCTCGGGGTGCATAACACCTTTCCCGGACTTAACCGAACCTCTTACCTAGACCTCTACCACAGACCAAGACCTTATCCACTACCCGAGGACTTATCCCTTCTGAATTAATAGGTGGCAACTCTAAACACGAAAAAACCCAATTTCTTTGTGAGGGCGAAATCCCGTGCTCACAATTACCTCATACCCTAAATCTCTTGTAATAAAATAATCTTTACTTTGATATCTTCTTCAACTATATGAATCACTATCTTCAAATCTGGCATCAGATTTGTTAGTCGAATACATTGCAACTCTTTTGTTAACTAACAAAAAAAGTGTTGTAACGCATTACTCTTTCCCCGATCTTCACCAATGAAGCCTCAACAGTACTGCCCTCCGTTAAAGCTTCGGACATTTAATATTTATTATTCAGGTTATTTCACCTAAATAATCAGTTAATTTCTATGGTTTACTCAAGTTACTTGATTTCAAGAAAAATAACGTTATTACTGTTATCTGAACTAATTTAGTTAAAATAATGTGAATAATTCAATTTGTATGGTTCACCCAATTTTAACTTATTCAGTTAAAATAACATGAATTAGTTTTTACAGGATCAACAAGTGGTCGATGAGTGTTAAGTTTGACTCCCCTACTAATAGGAACAGTCTTAAAAGCTTTTAAATGAATCGTTTAGCATTAATCACATTGTTTTTTGGGTAAACCATGCAAATTAACTGATTTAGTTAAAAAAGTGTTATTTAACTTCAAATCAAGTTACTTGAGCGAACCATAAGAATTAATTGATTCAGGTGAATTAACCATAATCATGTTATTTTAAGTGTAGTTAAAATAACATGATTTAAGTTATTTAATCTAAATTAGGTTATTTTACTTAAAAGCAAAAGAGCTTCCACGAGATGAATAGGTAGCCAGTCGGTAGCCAAATTTTTTGGTCGCCCTACAATGCCGGCAAAACATAGATGGTCTCATTTAGGGCAATGACCATCCGGTCTTAATAGGCACAGTCATTAACAAAACTCTAACCTCATAACCAAAATCACCTACAACAATATTGAAAACAATTCTGTTAACAAAACTCCCAAAATAATAGAATTTTGTTTTTACTACTTTCGAACTACCTCATACCATAAATCTCTTGTAAACAATTAATCTTAATATTGAAATCTTCCTCAACTATCAGAATCACTATCTTCAAAACTGGAATCAGATTTTTCAGTCAAATGCACTGCAACTATTTTGTTTAACTAAGAAAAAATATGTTGCAACGAATTATTCTTTCTTCAATCTTCACTAGTGAAGCCTCAATAGTAATGGCCTTCGTTAAAGCTTCGGATATCTCAAATTCAGCATTTAGGTTATTGCAGCTGAATCAGTTAATATCTATAGTCTATTGAAGTTACTGATTTCAAGAAAAATAACGTTATTAAAATTATCTTAACTAATTTAGTTAAAATAACGTGAATTAGTTAATTTGTATGATTCACCCAAAAATAACATGATACGCGTCATTTTAACTGATTCAGTTAAAATAATTTAAATTTGTTTTTACAAGATTAACAAGAAGACAATTAGTGTTAAATTCGACTCCTACACTAATAAGAACTTTCTCAAAAACTTTTAAATGAATCTGTTAACGTTAATCACATTATTTTTGGGTAAACCATACAAATTAACTGATTTAGTTAAAATAACGTAAATTACGTTATTTTACTCGAAATCAAGTTACTTGAGTAAACAATAAGAATTAACTAATTTAGGTGAAATAACTTGAATCATGTTTGTTTAAGTATTGTTAAAATAACATGACTCTGATTATTTACCCTGAATCATATTTTTTTATTTAAAAAAGAAATCACGGGACGCGTAGTTAGCCGGTAGTCAAAATTTTTGATTGAACTACAATACCGACAAAACATGGATGGTCTCATTTAGGGCCATTATCATCTGATTTCGATGGACGCATTCATTAACAAAATTACAACCTCATATCACGAATCCCTATAATAATTTTGAACACAAATATGTTAACAAAACTCTCAAAATAACATAAAAATAAATCTACTCCTCTAAAAGTACCTCATACTCAAATCTCTTACAAGAAAATTAATCTCCGTCTTGATATTTTCCTCAACTATCGGATTTCACAATCTTTAAATCTAACATCAGATTTGTTAGTTGAATGCACTGCAACTCTTTTGTTAAAGTAACAAAAAAAGTATTTCAACGAATAAGTTTTTCTTCAATCTTTACATATGAGGTCTCAACAGTAATGTGTACTCCATTAAAACTTCAAACATTTCAAATTCATTATTTAAGTTATTTCACCTAAATCAATTAATTTATATGTTTTACTCATGTTACTTAATTTTAAGCAAAATAGCTAATTTTGTTAAAATAATGTGAATTATTCAATTTGTTTGATTAATACAAAAATAAGGTGAATTACTTTTTATGAGATTAACAAGTGGTCGATTAGTGTTAAGTTTGACTTCCCCTCTAATAGGAACGGTCTCAAAAGCTTTTAAATTAATCGGTTAAAGTTCATCACTTTATTTTTGTATTAAACATACAAATTAACTGATTTTGTTAAATTAACGTTAAAAAGCAACGTTATTTTACTTGAAATCAAGTTACTTAAGTGAACCATAGAAATTAAATAATTCAGGTGAAATAACAGGAATTATGTTAGTTTAACCCGAATTACGTTATTTTACTTAAAAGCAAAAAAAAATTCCACGGGACGAGTAGGTTGCTGATAGCCAAATTTTTGGTCGGCCTACAGTGCCCGCAAAAAATGTACAGTCTTGTAGACCATTATCGTCTGATTTAAATAGGCTTATTGATTAACAAAACTCGAACCTCATTCTCAAAACCCCTTATAACAATATTGAAAACAAGTATATTAACAAAACTCTGAAAATAACATAAAAGAAAAAAATTCCTCAAAAACTACCTCATATCTCTCTTAACTGTCAGAATCACTATCTTCAAATCTGGCATCAAATTTGTTAGTCGAATGCACTACAACTATTTTGTTAAACAAACAAAAAAAGTGTTGTAATGAATTACTCTTTTTTCAATCTTAATCAATGAATTCTCAACAATAATAGCCTCCGTTAAAGCTTCAAAATCTCAAATTCGGCATTTAGGTCATTGTAGCTGAATGAGTTAATTTCTATGGTCAACTAATGTTACTTGATTTCAAGCAAAATAACGTTATTAAAGTTATATTAATTAATTTAGTTAAAATAACTTGAATTATTTAATTTGTATGAAGTACCCAAAAATAACGTGATCTACATTATTTTAATTGATTTAGTTAAAATAATTTAAATTAGTTTTTTTGGGATTTACAAGTGGACGGTGAGTATTAAGTTCGACTCATACACTAATAGGAACGGTCTCAAAAACTTTTAAATGAATTGGTTAACATTAATTATATTATTTTTGGGTTAACAATACAAATTAACTAGTTTAGTTAAAATAACGTAAATCATGTTATTTTACTTGAAATCAAGTTAATTGAATGAACAATAAGAATTAACTGATTTAGGTGAAATAACTTGAATAATGTTAGTTTAAGTGTAGTTAAAATAACATGATTTGGTTATTTAACCTAAATTTTGTTATTTTACTTAAAAAGAAAAAACATTCACGGGACGCGTAGTTCGCCAGTAGCCAAATTTTTGGTTGAACTACAATGTCGGGAAAACATGGATCGTCTCATTTAGGGTCATTACCGTCTGATTTTAGTAGGCGCATTCATTAACAAAACTCGAACCTCATACCACAAACTCCCTATAATAATTTTGAAAACAAATATGTTAACAAAACTCCCAAAATAACATTAAAAAAAATCTACTACTATAGAAATACCTCATACTCAAATCTCTTGCAACAAAATTAATCTCCGTCTTGATATCTTCCTCAACTATCGGATTCACTATCTTCAAATCTAGCATCGGATTTGTTAGTGGAATGCACTGCAACTCTTTTATTTAACTAACCAAAAAAGTATTTCAACAAATAAGTTTTTCTTAAATCTTTCACCCGTGAAGCATCAACAATAATGTCATACATTAAAACTTCGGACATTTCAAATTCATTATTTAGGTTATTTCACCTAAATCGGTTTAATTATATGTTTTATTAATTATACTTGATTTCTAGCAAAATAACGTTATTAACAATATCTTAATTAATTCTGTTAAATAATGTGAATCATTCAATTTGTATGATTTATTCAAAAATAACGTGAATTAGTTTTTATGAGATCAACAAGTGTTCGATTAGTGTTAAGTTCGACCCTCCCTCAAATAGAAACGATCTCAAATGTTTCTAAATGAATCAATTAACATTAGTCACATTATTTTTGGAAGAACCATACAAAATGACTGATTTAGTTAAAATCACGTTATTTTACTTGAAATGAAGTTATTTAAGTGAATAATATGAATTAACTAATTCGGCTTAATTAACCAAAATAATGTTAGTTTAAGTGTTATTAAAACAACATGATTCAGGTCAGTGGTGGAGCCAGGGGGGGGGGGGGGCACGCGGGGGTACATATTTTTTTTAATAAATATGTATTATATTGCATTACATGGGAATGGAAGTAGATGAAAATCCAATCACATCCAATTGCAATTGAACTTGGGGAGAGTTCAATCACATCCACAGGCCAACGCATGTCCATTTTAACCCTATTAACTATGGTTAAGATTCACTAACCTTTGAGGGTTCCCTAATATAACTTTAGTTTTTTTAAAAAATATTAACCCTATAGGTTACAAATCCTTAACTATAGTTTAATATTTTTTCTAAAACTAAGGTTATATTGTTGAACATCAAGGGTTTATAAATCTTAACCATAGTTAATAGCAATTACAAGGGACATGGTTGGCTTGTGAGTGTGATTGAACTCTCCCCGAGTTAAATCGCAATTGGTTGTGATTCAATCTCAAGTGGGTGCCCCTAAGCTTTTGAAATTTTTTTAAGAAATATAGTTTACTAAGGATTTAGAATCCTCTACTATTATAACCGGACTCCTTGGAGTCGTTTACAAGCCACAAGTCAAACATGTCCCTTTTAATACCTCTTGATTGTGATTAAGATTCACTCCTAACCATGATGTTTTGAAGAAAAAAATTAACTCTAAAGGGTAAAGTTGTTAACAAAAGTTAAAAAACTTTTGTGTTGGAATTGGACTCCAAGGAGTTTGGTTTTAACCGTAGAGAATTAGTCATGGTTCAGTTGTCCCATTGAATTTTCAAAAAATAATATCTTTTAACTATTTTGTTTAATTATTTAATAGGGCATAGTCATTGGACAAGTGCACAATTGCTCTCTTAACTTTTCAAAAAAATTATATCATATTATTTAATATGGCATAGCCATAGGGTAAGGAGACAACTGTCACATAAACAAGAAGAAAACAAAATATAAGGATGAAATGACCCACAAACTAAGTCGCTAAAAAACAATTTTGACAGCTTCACCCTCGAACCCCCGGTACTTAAACTAAATGTGCCCCCTACGATAAATTCCTGGCTCCGCCCCTGATTCAGGTTATTTAACCTGAATCGCGTTCTTTTACTTAAAAGTAAAAAAACTTTCATGAGACGAGTGTGTAGTCGGTAGCCAAATTTTTTGGACACCCTACAGTATCGTCAAAAAATGAATGGTCTCATTTAGGGTCATGATCGTCCGATCTCAATAGGCGCGTTCATTAACAAAACTTCCTCATACCTCAAACTACCTACAATAACATTGAAAACAAGTCTGTTAACAAAACTCACGATATAAAAGAAAAAGAAATTGACTCCTAAATTATCTCATACCCTAAATCTCTGTAACAAAATGAATCTATATTTTGATATCTTCCTCAACTATAAGAATCACTATCTTCAAATCTAGCATCAGATTTGTTAGTCGAATGCACTGCAACTCTTTTGTTAACTAACAAAAAAAGTGTTGTAACGCATTACTTTTTTCCCGATCTTCACCTGTGAAGCCTCAACAGTAACGCCCTCCGTTAAAGCTTCGAACATTTAATATTTATTATTCAGGTTATTTCACCTAAATAATTAGTTAATTTCTATGGTTTACTCAAGTTACTTGATTTCAAGCAAAGTAACGTTATTACCGTTATCTGAACTAATTTAGTTAAAATAATGTGAATAATTCAATTTGTATAGTTCACCCAATATTAACTAATTCAGTTAAAATAACGTGAATTAGTTTTTACAGGATCAACAAGTGGTCAGTGAGTGTTAAGTTTGATTCCCCTACGGATAGGAATGACCTTAAAAGCTTTTAAATGAATCGTTTAACGTTAATCACATTATTTTTGGGTGAACCATACAAATTAACCGATTTAGTTAAAATATCGTTATTTTACTTCAAATCAAGTTACTTGAGTGAATCATAGGAATTAACTGATTCAGGTGAAATAACCATAATCATATTAGTTTAAGCATAGTTAAAATAACATGATTCGGGTTATTTAACCTGAATCGCGTTATTTTACTTAAAAGCAAAAAAGCTTACACAGGATGAGTAGGTAGCTAGTCGGCAGCCAAAATTTTTGGTTGCCCTATAGTGCCGACAAAACATAGATGATCTCATTTAGGGCAACGACCGTCCGGTCTCAATAGGTGCGGTCATTAACAAAACTCTAACCTCCTACCCCAAACCACCTACAACAATATTGAAAACAATTCTATTAACAAAACTTCCAAAATAATAGAAAAAGAAATTTACTACTTTAGAAATACCTCATACCATAAATCTCTTGTAAACAATTAATCGCAATCTTGAAATCTTCCTCAACCATTGGAATCACTATCTTCAAAACTGGCATCAGATTTGTTAGTCGAATGCACTGCAAATTTTGTTTAACTAACAAAAAAAGTGTTGCAACGAATGACTCTTTCTTCAATCTCCACCAGTGAAGCCTAAACATTAATGACCTCCGTTAAAGCTTCGGATATCTCAAATTCGGCATTTAGGTTATTGAAGCTGAATTAGTTAATTTCTATGATCTACTCAAGTTACTTGATTTCAAGAAAAATAACGTTATTAAAATTATCCTAACTAATTTAGTTAAAATAACGTGAATTAGTTAATTTGTATGGTTCACCCAAATATAACGTGATCCACGTTAATTTAACTGATTCAGTTAAAATAATTTAAATTAGTGTTAAATTCGACTCCTACACTAATAGGAATGTTCTCAAAAACTTTTAAATGAATCGGTTAACGTTAATCACATTATTTTTTGGTGAACCATACAAATTAACTGATTTAGTTAAAATAACGTAAATCATGTTATTTTACTCGAAATCAAGTTACTTGAGTGAACAATAAGAATTAACTGATTTAGGTGAAATAACTTGAATCATGTTAGTTTAAGTATGGTTAAAATAACAAGATTCTGGTTATTTAACCTGAATCGGGTTATTTTATTTAAAAAGGAAAAAGCATTCACAGGACGTGTAGTTAGCCGGTAGCCAAATTTTTTGGTTGAACTACAATGCCGGCAAAACATGGATGGTCTCATTTAGGGTCATTATCATCTGATTTCGATAGGCGCGTATATTAACAAAATTCCAACCTCATATCACAAACCCCCTACAATAATTTTGGAAACCAATATGTTAATCAAACTCTCGAAATAACATAAAAATAGATCTATACCTCCAGAAATACCTCATACTCAAATCTCTTGCAACAAAATTAATCTTCGTCTTGATATCTTCCTTAGCTATCGGATTCACTATCTTCAAATCTAGCATCGGATTTGTTAGTTGAATGCACTGCAACTCATTTGTTTAACTAATAAAGAAAGTGTTTCAATGAATAAGTTTTTCTCCAATCTTCACTCATGAAGTCTCAACAGTAATGTCCTACATTAAAAATTCAAACATTTCAAATTCATTATTTAAGTTATTTCACCTAAATCAGTTAATTTATATGTTTTACTCATGTTACTTGATTTTAAGCAAAATTACGTTATTCACATTCTCTTAACTAATTCTATTAAAATAATGTGAATCATTCAATTTGTTTGATTAATACAAAAATAACATGAATTAGTTTTAATGAGATTAACAAGTGGTTGATGAGTGTTAAGTTTGACTCCCCCTCTAATAAGAATGTCTTCTCGTCGTCTTCTATTAGATCTAGATGAATAGCCATCAACTCGGGTTATTTGTCCTTCTCTTTCTCGTCTGTACTGACCTTTTGTCGAGAACCAATTGTGGGCAAGCTGATTTCTGTGGGTATTACAGCTTCCATCCCGTAAGCCAAAGAGAACGGAGTTTCATTCGTGGGACTTCGGGGTGTAGTTCGATAACCCCATAGGACATTGTGTCCCCCAACTGTCCATTTTGCCTTAGATTCATCCAACCTCTTCTTCATTGCACTTAGTAAACTCTTGTTAGCTGCCTCGGTGAGTCCATTCCCTTGAGGGTAACAAGGAAACGAAAAGATATGCTTGATCTTGAGTTCTTTACAAAACTCTGCACTGATTTTACCTATGAACTACTTACCGTTGTCAGAAATGATGGACTGAGGGATGCCAAACCTGCAAATGATATGCTCTCAAAGAAACTTCTTCACTTCTTTCCCACGGATCCTTGGAGAGGGACAGCCTCAATCTTTTAAGTAAAATAATCAATTGCCACCAAGAGAAAGATCATGTTACCAGGGGCTTTGCGAAGTTGTCCCATGATGTCGAAACCCCATCGTGCAAATGGCCAAGGCTGTGAGACAGTAATGAGCTCTTGAGCTGAAGCATAGATCATCTTGGCATAACATTGGCTACATCTCAACACGTACTTCTTGGCATCCGCTTGTATGTAAGGCTAGAAGTAGCCCTACCCTAAAGCATGATGAGCAATCCTCCTTCCTCATGAATGAATTCCAAAAATTCCTTCATGGAGTTCGGCCAAGATTCTCTCAACGTCAGACGAATGTACACACTTCAGTAGAGGTCCACCAAATGATTTCTTATAAAGCTCTTTGTGTAAGAGGACGTATCGTGGTGCCTTGTACTTTATCCATCGAGATTCTTTAGAGTCGATAGGGAGGATCCCGTCTTTTATATAAGCTATCAACCCCATCATCCAGCTTGATATCATGCTAATGAGAAGACTCTCCTGCGCTGGCTGCAGCTCGATAGAAGGATGCGAACTCCATGAGGACTGTCCATGGCTCATTGGTTTGTAATATAGAAGCAATATAGGCCAATGCATCTGCATGCCTATTCTCATCTCATCTAATATGCTTGATTTCTACGAGGCCGAATGCCTCACATTGGTCATGGAGGAATGCAGCATAACAACACATTTGGTCATTTCGACATTCATAAACACCATTCATCTGGTTCATGACGAGCTGAGAATCACAGAACACTCGTAGCTTCAGGATGCCCAAGTCTTTTGCACCTTGGAGTCCAAGTATTAGCGTTTCATACTCGGATTCATTATTTGAAGCAGAGAAGCCTAACCACACCACTATTTCAACTTTGATATTTTATGGGCTAATGAGCACAACACCGAACCCTTCCCCACTCGCATTGGATGAACCGTCCACATGCAAGTGCCAATTGCTCCATATGGACATCCCGTCCTATTCATTACCCTTGTCCTTTACTTCGTCTGGGAGCTCGTGATGATCTTGATCTACTTCCAGCCCAGTGTCATCCACAGGAAAGTCAGATAAGAAACTTGTCATGGCTTGTCCCTTCTCAGATATCCTTGCTCGATATTGGATATTGAACTCACTTATTGTGATAGCCCACTTTGACATTCGTCCCGCCAACTCAGGTTTTTCCAACACAATTTTGAGTGGATACATCGTGATGACAATGATAGAGTGTGCTTGGAAGTAAGGACATAGTTTTTCAGCAGAAAAAACTAGGGCAAGGCATACCTTTTCGAGCTTGCTATAGTGAGACTCCACCTTGAGAAAGGTTTTACTGGTGAAATATATTGGCTTTTCTATGCCTTCACAACTTCGTATCAACACGGAACCAATTGCTTGTTCTGAGACGGAGAGGTAGAGATAGTGCACTTCACCAGGATCAGGTACAGACAGAATAGGGGAAGAGCCCAGATACTCCTTTAGGATAGCAAAAGCCTAGGAGCAATCCCTTGTCCATCGAAAGATAGAATCTTTGCGTAATAACTCGAAGAGGGGCTTGCAACAATCAGAAGATTTTGAGATGAACAGGTTGAGTGCAGCAATTCATCCTATCAACTTTTGAATTTCTTTCCTCGTCCTTGGCTCGGGCATGTCGAGGAGAGCACGAATTTGAGCTGGATTAGCCTCAAACCCGCGTTGGCTAACCAAAGAACCCAAGAATTTGCCCGAGGTGATGCCGAATATGCACTTCTTCGGATTCAACTTTAGATTGAAAGCTCGAGGGATAGAGAAAGGCTTAACCAAGTCAGTTGCATGAGTCTTCCGTGCTGGACACTTTACCACAATGTCATCAATATATACTTCTACCGTTTTGCCAAGTAATGGTCCAAACATCGTTGTCATCAATCATTGGTACGTAGCACTAGCATTTTTGAGACCAAAGGGTATCACTCGATAGCAAAATAACTCACGCTCCATGATGAAGGTAGTCTTCCCTTGATCTTCGTTGGTAAGGAGACTCTAGTTGTACCCCAAATACCCATCCATAAAGGATAATATCTTGTGGCCAGTAGTAGTATTGATAAGTCTATCAATCCTAGGTAAAGGAAAAGAGTCTTTTGGACATGCTTTATTGATATTGGTGAAATCAATACAGACTCTAACTTTTCCACTTTTCTTTGGGACTACTGTAATATTTGCTATCCACTCTGGGTATTGGACTTCACGGATGAACCCATTGTGGATGAGCTTATCAATTTCTTCATTGACGATATTGTGGTAAGTAGGAGCAAGTCTTCATGGCTTTTACTTGATAGGGCAGATAGTGGGGTCAACATTCAAGTGATGATAAATGAATTTCGAGCCGATCCCCGTCATGTTTTTGTGCAACCAAGTAAAGACATCAAAATTCTTCTTCAAAAAGCACAGCAGCTCGGCCTCTTCTTCCATCGCTAAGCTCATCCCTATCAGCAACATTCGTGGCTCTTCATCCGTCCCCAAGTTTACAGCTTTCATGGGTTCAATGGATGACCTTTCAACTATTCCAACCACGTCTTCTTCCTCGGCCACCCCGTACTGGGATTGCTATTTTAAAGTGCCTGATGTGGTGAAGTGACACTTCTAGGAGGCCAACTGATCTCCCCTAATCTTTATCGGCCCGTCCTAGGTGGGGAACTTTAGTACTTGATAATAAGATGATGGGACAACTCTCATCTTGTGCGTCAACCATCGGCCAAGAATGGTGTTATAAGGGGACGGAGCATCAAGGACGAAGAATCATGTCTGTAGGATGATTAGCCTGGCTTGGACAGGTAGGATGACTTCTCTGAGGGGTTGCATTAAGCTTCCATCGAACCCGACCAATGAAGTTTGTGTCGAGACCAACAAGGATTGGTCTAACTTCATTTGGGTGAAGGCCGAGAGATATAGAATGTCTACTGAACTTCCTAAATCGTAGTCACCTATCCTCATTTTGAGGACGAGAGCATCATAATGAGCCCGGACCACGGTTGCCATGTCGTGGTCGACGAAAGTAAGAGCTTGCTCGATGCCCCTTGTCACTGACTGCACTTGACATACCTTAGCCATATAGGACAGCTTCCAGGTCTTTACACCAAAGTCCTACTCCAAATCCATCACTGGAGAACAGGCACGATGAATGATATTTATCGTGCCGGTTAGTGCTCCTCCTCTTCCTCCTCCTTCTCTTCTTTGATTGGCACTCAGATTCATGGCCCCTTCCACATGTGAAAAATTTAAGGGAACTTGAATTTTTGCTTGCCCCGCGGCTGCATCAGGGATCACGTACTCCCTCAGGTAGCCTTCTCGAACGAGTCGCTCCAAGTACTCTCTCAAGATCCTGCATCGATGGGTCAGATGATCACGACACTTGTGGTAATGACAGTAATCTTGAGCCCATGGTCCTTTGGTGATGTTATTGATGGCTCGTGCTGGCCACTCAAAATAAGATTCGTTCACCATTAACTGCATTATCGTTGTCGGACTGACCGTAAAATGGACTTGGTCCGCCCGATTTTGATATAGATGCCTCTCCGTCATCTGATTGCCCTACTCCCTGGGACCTTGAATTGGCCTGGACTGATTTTGGTTGGGTTGATAAGGACGTCTGTCCAGCTGTCCTTGTTGCTGCTGATTTTGATTGGACCGAATGGTTCGTCATTCTGGCTGTTGTTGCTGCTGCTGGTTTTGATATTGATTCACTTCATACGGGCGCTGATCCATCTGATCCCATTTACTCATATAGATGATCCTCTCCCTTGGTTTATACTGTGGTGACCCCTCATCATCTAAAGAGTCATACCTCAGTCTCTTCCCCTTCCTCGAGGTGGATGTTCCATCCGCCCTCTCCATGACTTCCACTCCTACTCCTCTCAGCTTAAGTCATGCTATGACCGTGGTGTCATCCTCAAACCGTCCAAATTTAGCTGCACGGACCAGCATATCATTAAATTATGTAGGAAAATCTAGAGTGAGAGATTCATACATCTTGGAGTTCTTTAGCAACACATTCTTGAATGCAGCTATATATGCTACTGTTGTTCTCGACTTTGTCAATGTTCGAGACTTCCTCGCTGAACCACTGAATGAGTCTCTGTAGGACTCCGATGGCTTCATTATCAAGGCTAATAGTGAATCCGCACCTATCTTCTTCTTCTTGTTCACAATATATTGATCAATAAAGGCTGGCCTTATTCCTGTCATATTTCTTATTGATCCAGAAGGTAGATTACGGAACCACCTCGCAGCTGCTCCTGTCAAATTTTTTGGACAAGCAGAGGTTATCATTAGGATTACAGAGAGTCATGGCATGCTTGAAGTTGAACAGATGGTCAATTGGATCAGTTCTTCCGTCAAACATTATGAAGTTTGATGTCATAAACTTCGAGGGGGTATAGGATTGGTTGATCTGATCAGAGAAGGGAGAGGCTCCAACATCCAACTTCGATTGTCGAGCAAATTGGTCCAAAGTACTTCCGGCCGTTCCCCTGATGTGGGTACTAATCATGACCTCCACGTCCCTGGGGTTCATCCACGCCCCTTGATCTCCATAATGAGTTTGCGTATGCTGCTCCCGGACAATATCCCGTGGTTCCTCATGGATGTACTGGAGGCCCCGCGGATCATCACTAGCATAGTGATTCCGTGGTTCAACACGAACATATTCAAGCTCTCGCAGTTCATCATGAGCATACTGAAAAGGAGGAGAGCGAGGTCTAATTGCATCACGGGGAGGAGAGAAAAGCACGAACCTTCTATCGGGGTTGCCATGTAATGGTGGGGATACTTGTCGTGCCCCTGGGCCTCTTGGAGGGGATGGGAAAAGAAGCTGACGTCGAGCACCTAGCCTCGGGGAGGGCTCTCTTCGAGCATCACGTCGCGGAGACTCTGGTCATCTGGTATACCGGGGAGAGTAAGTACTGGTTCTCGGATCCAAGGGTAGCTTGAGCTCAAACTCAAAGATGTCATTTTTGTAAGCATTCAACCTTTCTTGGAACGTATGTTGGTTGCTTACTAGCTGATTCAACATCGTTTGTTGTTGCTGCAACAATGTAATGATTTGGTTGGCTTAAGATATATCTCCTTTAGGAGGAGATTGCTTAGATGCATTCCATAATACATTTCTTTCATCAAAAGCTTGCCTAGACATTTTTCCAACTTCTGATAGGGTTGTCTAGTTATGTCTTCAGCAAGAAGGACCTGAACTCTGTCTCCCATGATGAACAATGTATATGAAAGGTGGTATGATCATTTAAGAGTTTACCATAAACGGCGCCAATTTTTGTGAAGGATTTTCTTAGATACTTCACGTGTCACTTGCTCTTTGAATTTAGGTTGACTGGTAGAAGGATGGAGGTTGATTACAGCTCACCTTTGTTGATGCGGGTGGTGGTTCCTCCTGTCAAAGCCTCCGATGGTCAAGTTAGTATACATAGAAGATGAAGTGCAGAGAACAAACTTTGAGAGTGAGAGAGAATGTGTTAAGGACTTTGAGCTTTTCAAGTGTGGTTTTCTCGGTGGCTTTCTACGTAATGGAGGGTTGAAATAGTCGAGATTCAGTAGTCTTTTCCTCATTGTTGCCTCGGGTATTTATAGACTCAAGTTTGGATGCCTCTTCATACCCATTCATGCCCAATGAATGGCCATACAACTTGCTTTATGATCATTACCAAATATGTCAGACAAATCTTCATGCATACATGTCACACGTGTGAGCCTACTATTTCTAAGGTCGGTCATTGGTTGAAAGCAGGCTGAGATGACCAGCATTAAATGCTAAGACGGTGCTTTTCACCTAACTTCAGAGTTAATAGATTGCCTCCTGATTATTTCGTCCTACAAGGTGGTCTCGTACTCAATGTGAGCAGGGGCTCATCCTTATCACGGGCACGATACCTGAAATCGTCCTGATGATGACGCTATCGGAAATCGTCCTGAAGACGACGATATCGGAAATCGTCCTGATGACGATGATATCGGCAATCTTCCTGAGGAGCACGAGCCCATACCATCAATGGAGCACGGAAACCTCATTCGTCCTTTACAGGGACAAGGATTTTACTCGCCTTTGCAACACTTGCTCATTTATGAATTTTATCAATTACATAACTTGTTCAACAACATTATTTTAATTTTCAAGCCATTGATCGTTCTTTATAAGCAAGCGTGTCAATTGAGTATAGGATATCTCTCTGTGTCACTAAAATCCTCAAATAATTTTTTTTTATCTTTTAGTTTTATTTAATTTATTTACAAGTATAGAACTACTATAATCATCTGTATAGAGTTTTCTCATATCCCTGTAGTAGTTCACTTGTTGTCACATTGATCCAAGTACTCTACATATAATCTATTGAAATAAATCACCAATTAATTGTATGTTGTATAGTGGGGCGGAACCATGATTTTCTTTTGGGTGGACAAGCGATGGTTGATTAAAAATGTTAAGTAATTGTTGATAGATTTGTAAGGAATGATTAGGTATGTATAAAATATTTCGAGTCTAAGGGGTGGGGAGTTCCAACCCCTTGTGGGGGTTTGTGCGTCTATCCCTCGAAATTTTTTTAGAGGATCAAGTTCGTGCACTATCTTGTCTATTATTGTTTCTCCTTGTTTAGAGGGCAACTACTCTCTTGTCTCATGGTTGTATCCTATTAAATAATTAAATAACATATATCATGCCTTTTTTTTATGACATAAAATCACAGCCTCAACTCCCAGAACCAATAATGAGAATTGTCCTCCGTTTCGCTAAAATACGGCAACATTCCAAGGTTGAAGAACAACTCTAGAAAATTAGCAGTGGCGCGAAGGGAATTCCCGTAAGAAGCTAAATTGTGCGCATAAGCGTTTGCTGCCCTCGGGATATAAATCACTTGGACCTCCGCTGAAATGCCTAGATTCAACCTTATATCTTCTACTACTGCTCGCACCTCCCAGTGGACCTCTGAGTCGGGCCCATATATCATGTTCACTAGTGCCAGGGCATCAGTCATAACTTGAACTCGCCTCCAACCCCTATCATGAGCCATATTGATGGCACCTCGAATTGCAACTGCTTCAGCCAAAAGCGGAGATCCTCCCCTAAGGACCCGAACAAAGCCTCCCAAGATGCGGCCCCTATAATCTTGAGCAAGACCTCCTGTTCCCACCACCCTCCCCTCCTCAGCTGAGGAACCATCAACGTAAATTCGAATCCAAGAGAACGGAGGAGGGGTCCAAGTAAGCACCTTTGCAGTGGGTGGACCAATACTATCATCCTCCCTGCGGCTAGGAGGATGACCACCATATGATTCAATTAACAACCTATCGGCTTGACCGCTGGAGCGAAGGGGATCGAAAGGAACCCCTTGATACAGACTAGCATTCCTAGCCTTCCAAATGCTCCAAGCAGTGACTGCTAAGGAGTTGAGCACCCACTGTTTACTCTCTCTCGAAAGAGAACAACACCCACCATGACCACCAATCTTTAAACAAAACATCTAACTCCCCACCTTCCCTAATCCCCACCTGCGAAGCAAACAAAGTACATCTCGCATGCTCACATTCTCCAAGCATACGCATGACTGATTCCTCAAAACAACCACAAATAGAGCAGAGACTCTCGCCCACTATTCGTCTCTTCAATAATTCTTGACTCACTCTGATCGCTTAGTGCATACACCTCCACATGAAAAATGTAATTTTTTAGGGCATCCGCCCAAATAACCCTCCAACTAGCAGAAGTAGGAACCGCCGATGTAGAGGCCCTAGCCATTCTACCTGAGGGCTGAAGCTCTCTCAATCTATTGTGGGCGCAAGATTTCACTCCGGGTCACAAGGAAGAATGTGTGTTAAGAGTCGCCATTTATTAATTCAGAAGGGATAAGTCCCCAGGATGTGGATAAGGTCTAGGTCGGCGGTAGAGGTCCAGGTAAGAGGTTCGGTTAAGTCTGAGGAAGGTGTTAGGCATCCCGAGACTTCCATTTTTTCAATAGTTCCCTACTTTCTAGGTGTAAGCTAATTTAAGTCAAGTTTTGTTCAAATACCTAAGTGTTTAAGATAATACTAATCTAAAAAATAAAAGCTAACTAGGATCGAACCCGGGTTGGATTGCCTACATACTCACAAGGTGAGAACGGACCGAGCATAATTCTGGCACATGGGCCCGAGCCAAGGCTAGGGGGAGTATGTGTGTGCACCAAGGATGACTAATGGACTATTCTGATAAACTAGGGTTTGGTTGACCAATTTGGTCAAGTACATGGTTTAAGCCCGGTAGGCTTAGGGTTAGTTTGGTAAACTAAGGGTTTAGGCTCGGTAGGCCAAAATCAGATTTAACCAAGGTTAGGGTTGCTAACCGAGGTTAAGGGTAAAATTAATCATGGTTAGGATTGTTAACCACAGTTAAAGGTAACAAGGTAAAGCCCGGAAGGCTGAAGTTCGGCTCGATAGGCCAAGGGTGATCCCGATAGGCTAAGAGATTAGGCTCAGTAGGCCAAAACAGATTTAACCGAGGTTAGGATTGCTAACCGAAGTTAAATGGGTAAGGTAACCATTGTTAAGGATGCTAACCATGAAAAAATAGCCAAAGCAGAAACATTTTGAGCATTTCATAATATTTTAGAAATTTGTAGTATTTTTTCAGATTTTTACCAAGGGTTAAGGGTGCTTAACCATGGTTAAAAGTTAACTAGGGTTAGGTTAACCCTGGTGAAGAAGTCTAGGCAGGTCAGGATGAAACCAAAGAGCATGGCAGGGCCTACAGTGGCCTCCTACCTGGTCTGGGCTCTGTGCAAAAGACAAAAAGTTAGTAATAGCGGTAATAAATTACTGCCATTATAGAAGCAATTCTGGGGAGTTTTTACAGGTCTATAGGTTGGGTTAGTTGGGCCCAGGGGGGATCTAGAGTGGGCCCACAATGGGCTGAAGTCACTGCACTTAGTATACTGTAATGGTGGTCGATGGACTACCGCCATTCTGAACAGAGTATAGTTTAGTCCATATTAACCAGGATTAAGCACAAGAAGTGAGTCTGAAAGGACCAAGCTAGGTAGAGGAACATCAGGGGGACCCAACCATGGCCCTAGAATGGACCAGGGCCCACAAAGAAGGGTGCAACAGTTGCTGAAAACAGGTAAGCCAGGAATGGCGGTAAGTAGTCTACCGTCATTCCATGTTTTGCCCAGAAATAATTTTTTCTCTTACGGAGGTTGGACCAGAGCAGTCCAGGAGATTCCTCATGGCTTGAGGGACCCCCAGAAGCCTAAGGTAGGTCTATGATAGCAGGGGGTCGTACCCATGATGAAAAACTCAAGGGTGTTCCCCCACACCTATGAGAAAGATGGGGGGAACCCTATCCTTGGTTGAGCAGCAACAAAGCAATAAGGAAATGAAAATAGAGGACCCCTGGAGTAGGACTAGGGGTCTTAAAATGGATATTACAGAAGAAGAGGGAAGGGGGAGTCCCACCTACTGATTTGGCTCCAATAGTGACTGTGTAATGTGGTGCAAGGTGGTGCACGGCTGAGACTGGACTGGGAGTGCTCTGGTTAGCTGCTGGGAGGTATAGGGGTTAACTCAAGGTGGATGATTAAGGTTGGAAGGGCTTAAGAGTGGGCTGGTCGAATCCTAATAGGGGATTGGTATGAATTTTTGGAGTGGTTTGAACCAAGGATTCGGAGGAGTATATATAGAGTAGGAGAGGAGACCCAAGGGTATTCTGGGGTTTCTAAGGATGTGCTGGACACTGGGTAGGCAGACTGGAGGGTCGCAGAGGGGTGAGCTGTGCTGCAAACTGGAAATCAGGTAATGGTGTTAGAGTTATTACCGCCATTTCCTGTTTTATGCTAAAACATTCCCAACCGCCACACGATTGGCCTGGATCACTGTTTACTTTGCCAATTTTAGTAATGGTGGTAAATTTATTGTCACTATTATTTGAATTTTCAAAATAAAGCAGGTGGGCCCCACCGCATTGAGTTCTAAAGGCTTGTGGGCCCTTGTTTGGGCCCACAGAGGTTTTTGGGCTTCGGATTTGAGGGTTTTTGAGCCTTAGGGCTGAATTAGGGTTTACCTAGGGTTAGACTGGGGTTAGTCCTAGGGTTCAACTAGGGTTAGGGTTAGGGTTTGGTCAGGGTTTACCTAGGGTTAGTCGAGGGTTTTACTTGTGATTGCCTAGGGTTTAGGGTTTAACTAGGGTTAAGCCTATGGTTCACCTAGGGTTAGGCCTAGGGTTTGATCAGGGTTTACCTAGGGTTAATCTAGGGCTTTACCTGTGATTGCCTAGGGTTTAGGGTTTGACTAGGGTTAGGCCTAGGGTTCACCTAGAGTTCGGCCTAGGGTTTGATCAGGGTCTGCTTAGGGTTTAGGGCTTGACTAGGGTTAGGTCTAGGGTTCACCTAGGGTTAGGCATAGGGTTTGACTAGGGTTTACCTAGGGTTAGTCTAGGGTTTTACCTGGGATTGCCCAGGGTTTAAGGGTTGGCTAGCTGGAGATAATCATGACTAGAGGTATTAACTATGGTTAAGATAGCGTGTAAAAATTGGGTGCTTATAGCTGCCCCTCTTTGCCGGAGAGTGCCAAGCTGAGAATTGAATGATAAAGACTAGAATCATCCTATTTTTACACCAGGAATAGATTTTAAGGAATGATGATATGCATGCATGATGTGCAAGTGGTACAATGAATGATGCGACTTGAAAAAAAGGAAGTAGTCAAGGCCACTCTCTGAGGAATGAGGAGCAGTCCATGCTACTTAGCCAAAATAAACAAAGGACACGCAGAGTGTCAGAAGGAGAACATGCAAGGTGCAGACAAAATGTGTTATGTCGATGCTCACCTGGGATGTCGGAGACACATGGGGTATCGAAGGAGGGCATGCGAGGTACCGATAAAGTGTGTTATGTCGATGCTCACCTGGGATGTCGGAGATACACGGGGTGTCGAAGGGGACATGTGGGGTGCCGACAAAGTGTGTTATGTCAATGCTTACCTGAGATGTCGGAGACACATGGGATGTCAAAGAGGGACATGCGGGTGGTATCGTGGTATGACGAGGTTATCAAGGGATACACAGGTTATCAAGGGATACACAGGGTGTCAAGGACACACGGGGGTACCGAAGGGGGACATGAGAGGTGACGACAAAGTGTTGTGAGCGCGGATTTCAAAAAAACCCTAGTTTGATCTCATGGGGAGAATTTAGAGTCACCACCTATTCATTCAGAAGGGATAAGTCCTCGGATTTGGATAAAGTCTTGGTCTGCGGTCCGAGGTTAGGGTAAAAGGTTCGGTTAAATCCGGGGAAAGGGTTGGGCACCCGGTAGTTCCACTTTTCAATGGTTCCCTACTTGCTAGGGTTAAGTCAAATTTTAATCAAATGTCTTAAGTGTTTAATATAATGTTAATCTAAGAAGGAGAAAATCCTAAACTAGGGTCGAACCCAGGTTGGGCTGCCTATGTACTCATATTGGGGTGAGATCAGACCGAGCGTAGTTCTGGCACATGAGCCCGTGTCAAGGCTAAGGTTGTGTGTGTGCACCAAGGGTGGCTTAAGGTCTAGCCGGGAGGCTAGAGGTGGTTGATCGGGTTGGTCAAGTGCTTGGTATTGGGCCCGGTAGGCCAATAAGTAGTCCAATAGACTAGAGTTTGGGCCCGGTAGGCCGAGATTGGGCCTGGTAGGCTAAAGGTGAGCCCAGTAGGCTAGGGTTTGGCCCAGTAGGCTGAGATTGGGCCCGGTAGGCCAAGGAGAGAGGTCCAGTAGGCTAGGGTTTGGCCCAGTAGGCCTGGGGTAAGTCCGATAGAGTAGGGTTGGGCCCAGTAGGCCACAAGGGAAGCTCAATAGGCTGGTTTGGTCCGGTAGGCCAAGGGGTGAGGCCCGGTAGGCCCAAGGGTATTTTAACCAATGGTTAGGGTTGCTAAACTGGGTTAAAAATATAGTTAACCATGGTTAAGGATGTTTTAACCAAGGGTTAGGATTGTTAACCAAGTTAAGAAAGGTGGTTAACCATGGTTAGGGGTGCTAACCATGGGTAAAAGGTCCAATACTTGTTTTTTTGGTCTTTTTTGATTTTTTAGATTTTTTAGGATTTTTCATGATTTTTTCGGACGGTCAAGGACTGCTTAACCGCGGTTAAGGTGGGGTGGTCACCATGGTTAGGGGTGTTAACCATAGTTAAATGGATAAAAGAAACCATTTTCAGGTTTCCCAAATGATTTTTGAATTTTTGAGCATTTTTTCAGATGTTTCCAGGTCCATGGGCTGCTTAACAATGGTTAAGGGTTAACCACACATGGGTTTAACCATGGTTGTGGGGCTGGCTTGGTCAAAAGGGGGCCCAGGGTCTATGACAAGGCCTAGACTGACCTCCTACCTGATCTAGGCCCCCACAAAATCTAGTAAATGCAAAAAACCCAAAAAAAGTGTTACACTTTTAACCACAATTAGCACAAGTTTAACCATAGTTAACGAGGGAACCATGGAAAACCGAGACTACCAGTGGGTAGCCTGTAGTCCAGTAAACATTTTCAGCCTTTGTGGGGCCCAAGGGGAGGTTTGGTGTGGGCCCTACAGAGGCCCAAAGTTGTCTCGTTGAAGTTCACATAAAATGACGATTTTTTTAAAACAAGAATCAAACAGATTTTTTCTGAACTTTGCAGCGATTTTGCCGCTGATTGGCTCAACCCCCGGGGGATCCGAGGCCATGGTTGCAAATCCTGCTATAAGGGAAACAATTTAAACCTTTATGGGGCCTAATAGGAGACCGTATATGGGCCCCACAGGGGCTCAAAGTTGGCTACTCGGGCTGTTTTTCAGACATTCGACCCCACTTTGGAGTCAATTTAACCACGGTTAACTGTGGAGTTAAGGGCTGAAATTTTACAGGGGGTAGCCCTATGTATGGGAAGACTAACCATGGCCTTGGTTTTGACCAAGGCCGGGCCTAACCATGGTTAAACCAAGGTTAAAGATGGCTGGCTAAAACAAATTTTTTTTTCTAGAAATTTTAAAAAAAAACTCTTGAGGCTGTGGTGCTTAGCCAGGAGAGTCTATGGGGTTCCTCATGGATTGAGGATCCCTCTAGACATCTAGGGAATGCCGCCATGATGGGGGGTGGCGGTGCTTGTGGTCATGCCTCAAAGAAAACCCACCCTGCTCACAGTTTAACTACTGAAATCGAAGAGAAAAAAAAAAAACAAGAGCAAAATGCGACTCCTAGGGGTCCCTTACAACAGTGATAACAATAAAATAAAGGAATTGGGTGGGGGTGGCATGTATACCCTTGGCAATGGTGGTGACAGTGGTGAGCTCTTGGTGCGTGGCGGCTGTAGGTGGTGTTGCGGGTCTGAGTGAGATACGAGAGACTCCTTAGGAGATTTGGACTCATTCTTGAGATCTTGAAGAGGCCTATAGACAATCTCTGCCAGAAGGTAGCGCTACTATGGGGGTGGAGAAGGGTCAGACCGAAAATAGTTTTTTTTTGCAGAATATTTTTTCCGTTTGGGACTATGGAGGAGATTGCAAACTGATGTGGAGGTTGGGGGTGACTTGAGGACGGTTTGCGACCTTCCTAGATGGAGAATGAGAACTGAGATGGAGAGGGAAGGTGGCTGTGATTAGTTTTTGGATTGTTTTTTTTTTTCAAACTCCCAATAGTGGTTGTGAGGGTGGTGTATGATGGGGCTTAGGGTATTTGGAAATTCTTGGGATTGGCCTAGGATTGTTTGAGGGTAGGGGGTGGCCTAAGAAGACCTTGGGCTGGCTGGAGGAAGCTTGCACAAATTTTTTTTTGAAAATCCCCTTGATATAGTAGATGGTGGGTGGTGGAGGTGTTGGTGTGAGGGCTTAAAGGAGCTTATGGGGGGTGCGTGGGGCCTTTCTAAGGCTATGGCCAAGCTTGGATAGAAGGGTGGTAGGGAGAACAAGGGAGTTGGACTGTAAAAGTTTTTTCTAAAAAATCTTTTTGAACCGTGGCTATGGGTGGAGTTTTATAGAAGGGGGAGTGGAAGGATAAGGTTGAGGACGTGGGGGGATAAGGTAGGAGGGCCAGGTGGTCGGGGGAGCCAGGGTTGGAAGCACTGTGCACGCAGGTCTGTTGGGGAAGAAGGTGAATAGTACCCCCCATTTGAAAATCCTTTTTTTTTTGTTTCGGTTTGGTTGAGTTGGGCCCAACCCGCATGTGGGCCTTGCCACATGGGGTTGGCACCCAAAAATTCAAAACCACCTTCCTTTTTTTTTTTATTATAGATGTTTTTTCAAAATTTCTTTTATTTAAAAAATTTGTCTTGTTTACCTTTTTGGGTCTATCCACCACATGTGTGGGGAAGGCCAAAATGGTTTTGCCACTTGAGGGTTTTGCCCAAAAAAATTTGAATTTTGAAAGGGTGATGGGTCCCACCTTAGTTGGGCTAGGTTTTATCCATGTTTTTGGAGTTTTGGAATTAAAATGAGCCTTGAGCCCATGGGGCTTTGTCTAGGGTGTAGACTAGGGCTAGGCTAAGGTTGGACCTAGGGTTAGGTCTAGGGTTAGTCCTAGGGTTTAGGTACGGTTAATATAGGGTTAGACTAGGTTTTAGACTGGGATAACCATGGTTATCGAAGGTTAACCATGGTTAAGCAAGGTGTAAAAATTAGGTACTTACAAGTAATTTTATGTTGATGCTCACTTGAGATGTCGGACACACACGGGGTGTTGAACGGGGACATGCGAGGTGTCGAAAAAGTGTGTTATGTCGATACTCACCTGAGATGTCAGAGACACACGGGGTGTCGAATGGGGATATGAGGGTGGTATCGCGGTATGATGAGATTGTCAATGGATACGCAATATGTCAAGGACACACGAGGGTACCGAAGGGGGACATGTGAGGTACTAACAAAGTGTGTTATACCGATGCCCACCTGAGATGTCGGAGACACACGGAGTGTCGAAAGGGGACATGCGGGTGGTATGTCAAGGACAAACGGGGGTGCCGAAAGGGGACATGTGAGGTGCAGACAAAGTTTGTTACGCCGATGCTTGCCTGAGAATTCGGAGACACACGGGGTGTCGAAAGAGGGCGGCATGTCCAAGAGGCGCTAGCCGGATTGATTTTGAAATGGCCCAGGGGTACCAGATTTTGATGATGTCATACAGGGTGTAAAAGCGAGGATGTTTTCCCATTACCCTGTTGATTGCGACTTGCGGGGATGCGTGCTATCAGCTACTTTTGCTTCATCTTTACTGGGGCTACTTGATGCAGGTTGGTATGACCAAGTCTCAGTACCGGAAGCTCTGTGTTGAAAATTGTTTTTACAAAAGTGTTTGACTTTTGCAAAAGTTTTTGGATTTTTAATAGAAAGAATGTTTAGCTAGCTTTTAGATTTGCCAGGAAATTGTCTTTGTCAGGGCTTAAGGGATTTTGTAGTCTGTCTTTTACTCTTGGAGAGTGGAGTATGACCCAGACGAGGCTTCGTCACCGCTGGGGATGCTTGGGGGTAGACCTATTTGTCTTGCCGTTACTGGAGATTGGGCTGACTGGGGAGAAGCTTGCTGAAGAGCAACTAGAAGCTTCTAAACTCTTGCTGGGGAGAGTGTTGTAGAGAGCAATTTGGAGACTTCTACTGGGGATCCACTGGGAACTGTGTCACTGTTCAAGACCACTGCTGTGGTGCTGAACTCTGCTGGGGACCACTGCCAGGGAATCTGTTTCTCAGTGCCATTAACTGGGGAACTGCAGGGATTGTTGAGAATTCGACGAGACTGATTGCTGCCGGGTTTTGTTGTCAAACTGCTCTTCAGCTTTTCTCTATGTTTTACCCTTGGAATAACCAAGTCATGGGGTTCGCATGATTTTTGCGCAATAAGGCCGTTGCCGATTTTCCTCATGCCTGCGAAGCTGGTTGATTTTGGCCCATTTTTTGCCCCTAGTCGTAAAACTAGGTCTGGGTCGCGTAATTTTTGTTCAGTGAGACCGTTTTCGGTTTTCACTCATGCCCGCGATTTGTTGGAAAAAATGGGTATTCTCCCTTTATTGCCCTGAATGACGTTCTGCTGACGATTGTGTTCCGCTGAGGATGTAGATGTGATATTGCGCTTGCACTCATAGTATCTAGGATATCTAGATGGACTTAGAGTAAAACGAAATGTAGGCTGAGGGACCAAAGTTTGGGACACCGTGGGATTTCCCCTGTTTGCGGTTGATCTTTGCTCTTCTAGGGATTTCTTCCGTTGTGCTCTCCTGGGGATTTGCACTTTGAGATTTCCAGTGGAGTGTTTTTTTTTACTCCACTAGGGAATTTGAGAGAGGCTGTCTCTGCTGGGGAGAGTTTCGAGAGAGGTTGTCTCTACTTGGGAGTGTTTTCGGGAGAGGTTGCCCCCGAAAGATCTGTTGGAGAAAGAGTCCGAAGAGATTGTCTCTGTGGGGAGTCTCTGAATTTGAGAATGTTTTGACTTATATTTTAGGCTTTCCTTTGATGGAAATTCTGTACCCTTGAGATTTGACTCGACTGGGGAAGTCGAGAGGATTCTTGCTCTATTTAGACTCTATGGGGAGACATTTTAGAGAGGCTTTGACTCCATTGGGGATGGTTTGGACTCTTCTTGGGAGATGATTCTGAAAATATCTTGATCCCTTTAGTGACCGCACCTGATTTGTCAGGTTGCCTACATACGCTTTGCAGGATCAAGTCATGATTTAGTTCAGATAAAAGCCGTAGTCGGCAAGGGAGGGTGTCCCTGAAAAGGTTATATGAAAGAAGGGTTGTTAGGCTCAAGGGGGCTAACTAGCAGATTTCATTTATTTGAAAATGGTTTACATTGCTAGGTATAAAGAGCGTGCCAAGGATGACCTCCTGTCATTTTCGGGAGAATCTACGAGTGCAAAGCGCCTATCAGATCTAGACCCTAAGTGTAGTATCGTTTGACTTTGTCTATGTTGACAGGCTTTGGGAGGTCTTCGTCATCCATACGTTCAATTCGAAGGGCGCCACCGGAGAATTTGTCACGGATAATGTATGGGCCTTCATAGTTGGGAGTGAACTAGCCCCTTGGGTTAGGGCAGTTTGGTAACATTTTCTGGAGAACCGGGTCACCGACTTCAATGTTTCGTGGCTTGACTTTCTTATTGAATGCCCTAGCCATACGCCTCTGATAGGTTTGAGAATGGTTGATGGCTTTCAATCACCGCTCTTCGATCAGATTCAGCTGCTCATACTGGGTCTGTGCCCATTCTGCGAGTGATATTTTTGCTTCTGTTAATACCTGGAGTGATGAAATTTCTACTTCACTAAGGAGGACTGCTTCCATACCATAAGCTAGAGTGAATGGTGTTGCCACAATTAAAGTTCAGATGGACGTTCTGTAGGCCATGAGTGCATATAGGAGCATCTCATACCAGACTGAATAATTGGTTGCCATCTTTTCTTTGAATTTCTTCATTTTTTATTGGCAGCTTCAATTGCACCATTGCTCTATGACCTTTATGGCATTGAGTATGATGCTGTATCTTGAATTTCTAGTAGAGATCTGTCATCCCCTAGCTATAGAAGTTGAGAGCAATGTCTATTACAATCTCGAATGGTACACCGTATCGGTAGATGATGTCCTTTTTCAGAAAACGTTGAACCATTGAGGTTGTGATGTTGGCATAAGAGGCTGCCTTGACCCATTTTCTGAAGTAATCGATTACAACCAGAATGAATCGATGTTCGTTTGATGCTTTCAGTGCTATGGGTCCGACGATGTCGATGCCCCAAGCTGAGAATAGCCACAGAGCAGTGAGATTGTGCAGCCTGGTTAACGATGCATTGATCCTGTCGGCATAGATTTGGCACTGGTGGCACTTCTGTACATATTGGCAACAGTCAGATTCCATTGTAAACTAGTAGTAGCCCAGTCTAAGTATCTTCTTGGAAATCATTAACCCGTTCATGTGTGGGCCACAAGTTCCTCCGTGAACTTCTTCAACTACTTGTGCAGCTTCACGAATGTCGAGGCATTTGAGCCAAATCAAGTTTGGCGATCTCTTGTACAAGATTCCCCCAGAGAGGATAAACTGAATGGCCAGTCTTCTAATTACCCAGTGGTCTGCTTTGGTAGTGTCGAGTGGGAAGGTCCTGTCCTAGAGGTACTACTTGATGTTTGTATACCAAGGCTTGCTATCGAATACTTCTTCGATCTGAAGGTAGGAGGCAGGCTGATCCTGTTGCTGAATCTCGATTGGCCAGAACATGACTCCCCTGGGGATCTGAACCCTGGAGGCGAGGGTGGTGAGTGTATCGGTAAATCTGTTATGGTTTCGAGACCTATGACTGAAGGTGATTCTCCTTAACTGAATGATCAATGTTGAGGTAGGCCAGGTATGGGACCAGCCTTGCTTCTCGGATGACCCAAGATTCATTTGCCTGATAAATTACCAAAGACGAGTCACCGTAGATGTCTATTTCTTCAATCCCGATGCCCAGGGTTTCTTTCAGTCCAGTTATGCACGCCTCATATTCTGCCTCGTTGTTTGAACATCTGAATTACAGCTTGACTGAGATTGGCAGGTAGGCTCCCTTAGGTGAGATCAGGACTACTCCTGCCCCATGTTCATGACTATTTGTGGCTCTATTGAAGTATAACTCTCAACCAAGGTATTGCTGCTCTTCTAGCTCTATATATAGGATGGCTTTATCTGAAAACTAATCATGTACTGAAACAGTCTTGTGCTAGACTGTGGGCCAGGTGATCTGCAATTGTCTGCCCCTTGATTGACTTCTGAGTCATATGCATGATGTCGGATTAAGAAAACATCATGAGCCATCGGGCTATCCTCCTAGTGGTGGCTGGCTTTTCCAGTAAGTACTTGAGTGGGTTCATCCGGGAGATCAGGATTACTGGGTAGGAAAGCAGAAAGTGCCACAGACGCTGAGTAGCCCAGACCAGTGCCAGATAAGTTTTCTCGAGCGGGCTGTACCTCTCTTCATACTCTAGCAAGCGCTTACTGATGTAGTAAATGGCTTGCTCTGTTCTACCTGTCTCGTCATGTTGTGCCAGGACGCACCCCATGGAGGTTTCTTGTACTGAGATGTATGGTAGCAGTGACCGTCCCACTATAGAAGGCACGAGTACTAGAGGATGGAGAAGATACTGCTTTATTCTGTAGGTGTATTCTTCCGGAGAAGCTCGATGATCAGCTCGCATATCGGGGTGAGATGAGAGATGAATCGACTGATGTACTGAATTCTGCCCAGGAAACCGTGGATTTCCTTTTCAGTTTGGGGTGTCGGCATTTCGATGATAGCTCTGGCTTTAGTTGGATCGATCTCGATGCCTCTTTTGCTGACTATGAAGCCGATGAGCTTTCCTACTGAAGTTCTAAAGACACATTTGGCCGGATTTAATCGCAAACCGAACTCTCTGAGTCTGTCACAGAGTCTCTTCAGTTCTTCAGGGTGTTTTCTGGTGATTGGTGATTTGACTATCATATCATCCACATAGATTTCAGCTGACTTGTAGATCATGTCGTGGAACAATGCTGTCATGACCCGCTGTGTTGTCGGTCAGGATGTCGATGTGTGGGAGAGGGAAGTTATCTTTAAAGCTTACCTTGTTCAGATTTTGGTAATCAATACACATTCGGACCTCACCGTTCTTCTTGGGTATTGGTATAATATTGGCTAAACATTCAGGGTAGTTTGCTACTGCTAGGAAGCCTGCTTTGATCTGCTTCTCTACCTCTTCTTTGACCTTCTGCGATCATTCAAGCCTCATCTGTCTCAGTTTCTGCTTAACTGGTCTGACTTTAGGGTTCAGGGTCAGTTTGTGTACCACCAATGCTGGGTCCGGGTCGGGTATGTCTGCATATGACCAGGCGAAGACGTCACTGTAGCTTTTGAGAAAGCTGATCATATCTGTTCTCTACTGCGGGATCATGGTTGTGACGATCTTGACAAACTGGGGGTTGTCTTCAGAACCGAGGTTGATGGTCTCAGTGTCTTCAATGTTTGACTGCAGGATCCCCTCACTGTGCTCTAGGAGGTCCAAAATCTCTTGAAGCGGTTCCCCTTCCTGCTCTGAGTCATACTCAACTTCCGAAAGTTTGAGAAGGGTTTCAGGGATAGCCTTAGTGCAGGTGATTTCCTGGTAAATATTTATCTTAGTTTAGCATCCTTTTGTTATTTTTGTTTGCTACAAGACACTAGGCCTTCCAGGAGAAGAGTCTGTGTGATTTCGTAGTTAGCCAAATGAAATGTTTTATGCAAAACATGTTTTTGAGTCAAAACATCAGATTTTTCATTTATAAAACAGATAACTATTGTTTACAAAATGTGACTCAACAAAAGAGGCCGATAGTGGCCGACATTTGGATTTTGCAATAGGAGCAAAAGAGAAGATAGAAGGAGGGGAACTATGGTGCTTCGGTCACTACTTGATCAAACCAACCTGCCATGTACTTTGCTTGGCCTGGCCCTAGGTGGCCTCGATGGTGAGAGCCTCAGTCCACCAACGGATCAGTGGTCGGTGACTGGAGGATGCCTCGGCGCTATTGGAGAGGGTGCAAACCTGCTCTCCCACTAGATCTTCCGCTTTTGTTGCGTCTTCGACAGTCAGCTCGTCGAACATCTGTGTCATGCTGAATATTTCTGGATCTGGAATCCCTGAAGACTCGACACTAGGCTAGGGGTTAGAGATATTGGCAACTGGTACAAGAGGGGTATCTGGCTGATAATTCATCCTGGCCATCATCTTGACACATGGCGGGATTGCTTGCTTGCTTTGCTCTTCTGCCTGAGCGATGGAACTGACTTGTTTAAACTGGTATGTCATGAAGGTTGCACCTTGCCCCAGTTCCTGGATGTCCCCGAAGGAACTCGCCAATTCCTCTGATGGGATAACAACCATGTGGTCATCCTGTATGAATTTGATTCTCTGATTGAGAGAGGAGGGAATCGCTCCGGTCATGTGGATCCATGGCCTTCTAAGGAGCAAGGTAAATGATGCTGGCACATTCATGACTTAAAATTTTATAGTGAACTGAGCAGGTCATACCCCGATGGTCAATTCAATGTCACCTAGATTCTGCCAGGTAGAGTTATCAAATGCCCTGATGGTCATTGGTCTCTTCTTCACTTGGCTGAGGTCCAGACCGAGGCTTTGCAGTGTTGACAGAGTGCAGATGTTTAGGCCGAAGCAGTTGTCAATGAGCACTAATGATAAGGTTTTGTCCATGCATTGAACTGTAATATAAAGAGTCCGGGTGTGATCTCTATCGATGTCCGGTATTTCTTCTTCCGTGAAGGAGATAATTCTTGATTCAAGTACTTGCCCCACCATGTGCCCTAGTTTCTCGAGTGTGATGTCTGGTGTTATGTGGGCATTGTTAAATACCCGGAGCAACTATTCAGGTGATGCTCAAAAGTTAGAAGAATGCCCAAGATGGAAATCTGTGCTGGAACTTTGCTCAACTGCTGAGTGATGTTGAACTCTTCTGCCTTTTCTAGGATTTTTAGCAGAACTGCTGAGTCTGCTACTTCTTTCTCTGGGTCTGACACCCATGCTTTCTCTTTCTTTTTCTGTCTCCTTTGCCTTTACCGGCTTAGCCATTGTAGGTTGGTACACCTGACCAGATCGGATGAGGTAGGTTATGTTCTCACTCTCAAGGATGAGAGAGTGGGGAGAAGGTACTCGATTGAAGTTAAAGGGTAGAGATGGGATGTAAGGGATTCGGACGGGGCCTATTGAGGTGGAGGCTTGAGTTGGGGCCGTGGCCTAGTTTGCAGGGCAAGGGATGGTGTAGATGATCTGTTCAAGGACAGGGATATGTACCGGTGACTAATTGGTCTGTATGTTTGATTGGGGGAAGGGATTATGACTGGAGATTGGTAAGAGGGCCTGATGATGTCGTCATCAATTGTGGGTGCGCTGCGTCTTGGATGCCCTGCCCCGAGCTCTTCCCACTCAATGAAATTGACTAGTTTATTGTGTGGGGGCAGTGGCACCTAATTGATGCTGGTATTGCGAGGGACCAGTGCAACCTTACCCTTATTTAGAAGATCCTGGATGGCGCACTTCAGGCCAATGCAGTAGTCTGTAGCATAACCTGGGTCTTAAAGAAAGACGCAGTGATGATCGGCTCGGTAATTTTTGTTCCTTTTGTCAGGTGGTAGGAGAGGGGTAGGGCCTCTCAATTCGAGAAAACCTTGCTTGGTCAAGAAGTCCAATAACTTGCTGAGAGTGTATGCAAGAGGGGTAAAGTTTTTGGGGGACGGTTCTACCCCTGGTTTTGTCTATCTGGTTGGATGTTTCCGAGTGCTTGCTGAGATTGATCAATTGGCGCTGGCAATCTAATGGGTGTTGTAGAAGATACCATTTGAACATCTGCTTTTCTTCTTTGGTCCTTGGGACCACTGCTTCTGTTTGCTGGTGCTACTGTTCTGATGGGAGCAAGTCCCAGACTGGAGTGAATTGCAACGCTCTGGATGGTTGTCTCGATGCGGGCACCGGTTTTGACAATAGTGCCAAAGTCTACCACTGGAAGGGTTACCGTCAGAGTGGAATAGGGCTACTTTAGTGTACCTAGAAATATCTTTGTCAACTCCTCCTTCCTTGGGGATCGAAGTAGATACCTTTGCTGCCATTTCCCTCCAGCGGGTAGCATATTCCAGGAATGACTCGTTGTTCCGCTAGTACATCTATTCCAGCTGGCTCCTCTGAGGCCGAAGTTCTTGCTTAAAGGAGTATTGCTCCACAAAACTGTCCATGACATCCTGCCAAGTCTTGATTCGCTGCTTGTCAACCAACATCCACCAAGTAAGGGCTGCTCCTTTTAGACTTTTCTAAGAATACTGGATTAGCAGAGGCTGTTCTTGTTATGCTGGAACATGTCCCCTAGATATAACTGTAGATTTTGTTTTGGGCAGCCTGTGTCATCGTACTTGTCAAAGTCTGGTACTTTGAACCTTGGGGATACTACATCCCCAGATGAGAAAGTCAGGTCTTCCAATAATAGACATGGGCTGGCAAATGCCCCCTTCATTCGTCTCATCTCATCTTTCATCTACTTAATCTCCTCGTGTTGGTCCGTGTGGGACGGAGTAGGATCTGAGGATAACGGTCTATCCTGATTGACGTATGAGGCCTTGGGCTCCTCATCGTACTGATCAAATTCTTCTCCTCCACCTGGTGCGGGCATAGGGTTAGGAATGATGATAGGGATAGGTTGATGTGGCTTTGGATAAGGCTGTTTAGGAGTTTCTTCGATAGGGTTTCGGATGAAGGGTTCTTCGATTGGGGCACCAATGAGAATTTTTAGGGATTCCAGAACACTATCTAACTTTGCTTGCATGACCGTGATATCTCTCTTGTGAGATTGCAGGATCTCACTGGTTCGTTGATGCTGGTCAGATGGTTCTGCCATCGATTCTGATTGGCTCTCAGTAGAGGCTGCACTGTATGCTTCTTCCATGATTGGTACCTCAGTTAGGACTGCGTCTGAGGCAGTTGCTTATGTGAGAATTGCAGTCATAGATCGAGTTATGGGTCAACTCATATAACTGAAAAGGATGCAACGGCTAAACATGAATATGCATGATGCAAGAAGATGTTAGAAAAATATTTTTCATTGATGCATGTAAAGTGAGTACAGGACTGGGCGATTTAATAAAAGAAAAAAACTCGATCCTAGGCAGGTCTGTCAGGGATTGCAAAGTCAAGTGACCGGAGCACACCGTTAAGGTCCATAATTTGTTGTTGGAGAGATGTGACCTCAACCTCCATGTTTTCAATTGCCTCAGTAGCATTGAACATTCGAGATCCGAATTATCAGATCCGGGAGGTCAGCTTAATCTTTGCACTATTAAGCTGCTCTTAGTAGAAGTGCAGATGGGCCCTGATGACGGTTGTCTTTCTGGCGTCACATTTGCATCTCTTCTGAAGAGCTTGGAATGTCTGCTCAAGCTGCTTGACCTGCCCCGGCATGGCTTGGAGTTCATGGTTCCTCTCCGCTTCCTATTGTCTGAACGCTTGTTGTGCCTTCCATAGCCTTCTCTCCTTCTGTTAGATCTGAAGCTGTCACTCTAGGAATATGTCTCTCCAGAGAACTACCATTTCAGCTATGGGTATGGTTTCGTGAGATGGGCTGAGACTGGTGTGGCCAGTTCCCTTGGTGCAGGCATACTGGATGAAATGTCAGGATCTTCCACCCACAGTTGGTATGCTGAATCAGTCGGTGGTCCGGTTGTAACCACAAAGTCTGGCCACTGCTCTCACTGGGAGCTTCACCAACTGGATTGGAAGCATCGAATGAGGTTATCAGAGTACACTGCGAAGCTGATAGAGTCATTTTCCTGCCGGTCTATCACTGGGATACGATAAGGGAGTCCAAACTGGTGAAGGACTCGGAGTGGTGCGTAGACTGCGGAGCCAGTTAGACCAGTTAGGATTATGCATCTTCTTCCAGTTATGACGACACGAGGTAGCTTTCTCAGGACTAGTCACTCGCACTGCCATGTGATCTCCTCCTCTGACAGGCTTTGGAGAAGCTGGTAGAGCGTTCTGACATCTGTAGACACTATCTTACCCTGATTCTGAGAAATCATTCGGGGTAAACTGTATGCATCGTAGAGATCAGCAGGTACTGGAATGATTGTGGGCATGTGTCCCACCAACCATATATGTAAGAGTGGCACACTGGCATGGAAGATGTCCTTTCTGTGGTCCGCTACTTAATTGAGAGCCCTGAGAAGCTCTGCAACGATGACGGGTATAACTAACCTAGAGTTGTGCATGTCATCGATGATCCCTACCAGTACTGATTCGGTAATGGTGCAGTACTTCGGGAACACCAACTGAGACATAGCTATCAGTGCAAAAGCGTTGAGTCCGGGAAGTTCAGTTTAATGGATTCAGGGTCCCACTTGCGTTTGTACTGCTTTTTAAGATATTCTACGGGTATCCAATCAAAAGAGCCGTTAGGGCCGTGCTGTAAGCAAGCAGGTTTGATATGCATGGTACTATGGCTTCGCCGTCCATGTTTAAACTCAGAATGCACTGAATCTCTTTCAGTGTTGGACACAATTCGTTCTTACCGAAACGGAACACCATATGTGATGAGTTCAAACATTATATAGCAGCATTCCTGAGGCGCGGGTCCGGTTTAACCATAGATAGGTTTAGGATAGACCCGATTTTGTAATACTGAGCCCAAGCGAGACGCTGACTCGGAGTAAAGACCTCAATCGATTTCCAGAGGTTGTCGTCATATGCCGCCTAAGATGTCAAATGCACGGGCTGTGACGGTTGACCAATTGGTCAAACAATCCCTGAAGGACCTGTCATCTACCTGGACAAAATACAGACTCGAGGTGAGTGTACTGTGTATGCAGATGAAAAATGCATAAATGATGATGATTGTATTTTTTTTATTTTTGATTGGGTGTGACAGGGCACATGTGATCCGATAGGGCAGACAGATGGAGGTCCGTCATGCTTTACCCTGGTTGTTGGTAACCGGGGCCTATCAGGTCAAGGTTGGGGATAGGTCCTGTGAAAACCTGTCTGCCTAGGATTTGAACCCTATATGCTATGTCGGGATGCAGTGTTGGATGTATTTTATTACAAGCACAGGTTTAGCTCATTACATACCCCCTGGGTGGGTGCTTATCAGGGTAGAGTGTGCCTAGATAGTCAACCATGATTTGGGACAGGTATAAAATGCAAGCAAATTAGGGTTTAGAGTAACCCTCCATAGATGGGCTACTTGCAGACTATATCATAGTCTAGTCTACATGTATGAATGTAGGTCTAATACAAGTGTGTTCCTACCAGGATGGGGGGATCACTTAACACCGGATATTCGACTTGTCGGTATAGAACATACTTGAAAAGAGACGATTGGTGTAAGTGGGAGCATTCAGAATTCTTCCCTGAGAATAATCACCCACCGGGCGTAATTTTGTGGACCTCCAAGAGTTTTAAGCTTCTGACACTGAGGATGATCATCCACCAGCCGTAAGTGTAATAAGCCTAACTATTGGGTTTAATAGGACATTATACTACTATGATTTGTATGATATGCACAGTACACAATTAAACCAAAGAGATGAAATGATTAATATTAGGTTAAATACTTGGGCATTTGAACAAGATTGAGAATGAATGGCTTAAACCTAGGTTCTAGGTTGAACCTTAGGTTTATTCCCAGCAGAGTCACCAGAGCTATGAGCGCGGGATTTCACTCCAGGTCACAAGGAAGAATGTGTGTTGAGAGTCGCCACCTATTGATTCAGAAGGGATAAGTCCCCTGGATGTGGATAAGGTCTTGGTCTACGGTAGAGGTCTAAGTAAGAGGTTCGGTTAAGTCCGGGGAAACTGTTAGACACCCGAGACTTCCATTTTTTCAATGGTTCCCTACTTTTTAGGTGTAAGCCAATTTAAGTCAAGTTTTGTTCAAATGCCTAAGTGCTTAAGATAATACTAATCTAAGAAAGAGAAGCTAACTAGGGTCGAACCCGAGTTGGGTTGCCTGCGTACTCATAAGGTGAGATCAAACCAAGCGTGATTCTAGCACCCATGCCAAGGCTAGGGGGAGTGTGTGTGTGCACCAAGGGTGGCTAATAGACTAGTCCGGTAAACTAGGGTTTGGTTGACCGAGTTTGGTCAAATACATGGTTTAAGCCGGTAGGCTTAGGGTTAGTCCGGTAGATTAAGGATTAGTCCAGTAGACTAAGGGTTTAGGCTCAGTAGGCCAAGGGGTAAGTCCGGTAGACTTGATTTAGGCCCGGTAGGCCAAAATTGGATTTAACCAAGGTTAGAGTTGCTAACCATAGTTAAAGGTAACAAGGTAAAGCCTGGTAGGGGGAGCACCTTTAGTCATAGCGATCGGGAAGTTTAGGGTTTTGCAATGGCAACCGCTACCGGTGAGTCTTCCCCAGTGGCCTCGGGCAGAGATTGTCCTATAGATTCCATGGAGGAGGGTCGCAAGCGTTTAGGAGGTTCTAGTTATCCTCAGCCTCGGGCTTCCCTTTTTTCTTCTAATAGGGCAAAATCGAATGGGAGAACCCTAAAGTTTTTTCAGCCAGAAATAATAGATGGAACGAAGGTCGTTGATTGTCTAATGGAGGATGTGGAGGAAGAGATTAAAAGATGGTTCATTGCTTTGGTTGGCTTTGTGTTAGGATCAAAGCCTTATTTTCAAGTCCTAAAGTGCTTTGTGCTGAGAACGTAGGCACCTAAAGGTAATCTAGAGATTTCATCCCTTGACAATAGTTTCTTCATCTTTGATTTCAGTTGTAATGAGGACAAGATCAGAGTGCCGGATTCCGGCCCATGGTTTTTTGACAAGAAAGCCATTATTCTAAGATCATGGTCTTCTGAGATTCAGTTGGAGAAGCCAATAGTGAAATTTATCCCTATTTGGGTTAGATTACCAGGTTTACAACTACATCTTTGGGGAGATAACATGCTAGGCCGCATTGCTAGCACCATAGGCAATCCCTTGTACACAGACAAAATCACAGCAGATAGAGGGCGTCTCTCATATGCTAGAGTTTGTGTGGACGTCTCATCCAAAGAGGCATTACCAGAATCAATGGTAGTGAGAAATTTGGACGGTTCCCTGGGGTTGCAAAAAGTTCAATATGACTGGAAACCCTCTAGATGCACCAAGTTTTTGGTTTTTGGTCACACAGAAGGTGAATGCTCTATTCAGCAAGTTCTAATGCCTAAGCAGAACAAGGAATCCCACATTCTTGTCAATGGTAGTCTCATGGGCTCAAGAAATGCAAAAAGCAAGAGCAATGCAGAGAAGGAAGGCCAACCTATAGATTTGGTTGGTAACCCAAAAGGTAAGGAGCCTAGTATTCGTTGTGAGATTGCCTCACTTGAGGTTCCTATTCCAATTGCAGTTGTACCTAATGCTAGGCCCTTCGAGAAGGATAGTGTTGATCCCCCTTCTGGTTCGTGTGATGCCAGAGATCCCTCTTCTGTTATGGTTGCAACATTTGTAGCTGATACCACCATAGGTAGTCCCGCTGGCTATAGTTCGCTGCTTGCCACTCGTGTGAATGGTTATTCCCCAGGGTACTCTCAAACCAAGGACAATTCTCATGAGCAGATGCACAAAGAAGAAAGCACTAAATTATTAATTTCTATTATTAAACCAGCAAAAGGTGAAGAAGTGAGAAAAGGACTTGGGGTTTCTGCTATTGAAGGAGAAAAGACTATGGATCATTTTTTGGCCAAACACCAAAGCTTACTCAAACCTGGATAGATATTCAAACAAAAGGAGTTTCCCCAACCTAAGGAGATTATTCAAGGCGAATCAAATTTCCTCTCTAATTCTAGATCGGCCAAAGAATTAGAGGTAGAAAATGGGGCAGAAGCTTGTGTAGCTACCCCTAGGAGTCAAATTTCTAAAGGTCGAGGGGAGATTGAGCTTCCTAATGGACTTGGTATTCAAGAGCAAGTTCGTGATGATCTTATTGAAGAATTTGAAGAAGAAGACAATTTTCAACCAGTGACATCAAGGAGAAATAAGAAGAAGAAGAAAGTTTCAACAATTGATTCTTCTCAAGGAAAACCAAAGAGGGAGGTTAGGAAACCAACTCGATTTAAGGAATAGTCTTATTATGCCTCATATCTTTTTTAGTTTAGGGGTAAAGTTTTTGTCCCCCATTTTCTCAGTTCTTTTTTCCTTAGATAAAACAGGTATTGGTAATGTAAGAACTATTCTTAGTAAAGTCTTATGTATTTGTGTTCTTGTGTTTTTGTAGGGGTAAGGCTTTATGTCCCCCCCCCCCCCCAAAAAAAAAAAAAAAAAAAAATTTCTTCTTAATAAAAGGTAGGGGTCTGCCAAACCCCCATTTAAAAAAAAAAAAAAAAGGCAAAGCCCGGTAGGCTGAAGTTTGGCACGGTAGGCTAAGGGTGAGCCTGGTAGGTTAAGAGATTAGGCCCGGTAGGCCAAAACAGATTTAACTGAGGTTAGGGTTGTTAACCGGAGTTAAATGGGTAAGGTAACCATGGTTAGGGCTTCTAACCATGGTAAAATGACTAAAGCAGAAACATTTTGGACATTTCAGAATATTTTAAAATTTTATAGCATTTTTCCAGATTTTTACCAAGGATTAAGGATGCTTAACCATGGTTAAAAGCTAACTAGGATTAGGTTAACCCTGGTTAAAAAGTCTAGACAGGTCAGGATGGGCCCATAGAGCATGGCAGGGCTTAGAGTGACCTCCTGCCTGGTCTAGGCCCTGTGCAAAGTCCCAAAAGATAGAAAGTTAGTAATAGCAGTAATAGGATTACCACTATTACAGAAGCAATTCTGGGGGGTTTTTGCAGGTCTGTAGGTTGGGTTAGGGGTTAACCCAAGGGTTTCGAACCCACAGGGGTGAAGAGGGAAGTTAAAAAATCAATTCCCACCTATGGTAGCATGATATCTAGGTCACTTACCATCCTATGAAGGAAATGATCAAACCGAGTCTTCAATGGTCTTCAACTTCACTTGTTGTGGATGATTGACGGCAATGATACAAGTCCCACTCCTTGACACCTAGACTCACTTGTTTTGACACCGGAATATGTCAATACAAAAGCATGGACTTTGCAATCTCCCCCTTTGGCAATTCCGTGGCAAAAACCAAACTGAAGTACATGACTTGACACAAACTCACCCAAACACATCAAAACAGTGAATTAGGACATTACATGAATCCAACACTCTTACATGACATCAATTGACAAATCATCTTAAATTAATTAAGACACTTAAGCTCTTGTTAAGTAGTCTGTCTGTTGTAGCCCTGCACCTGCACATGCTCATAAACAAAACACCCAGTGATGCATGTATGGAATATAAAACTAAGTAAGCACAGGTAATGCAAGGAATGTACTGAACTTGGGAAATAATACCCAACATTCTCCCTCTTTTTGGCACAATTATCAAAGGTAATCATGATGCCAATATCACAAAGACAATGCCAATTTAACACATGTGAAATATCAAGGCAATCACAACACAACCATTCAAATGCAGATAATGAGGGGACTAAAGAGCGGGGAACAAAATAGAAATATAAAACATAAACTCCCCCTCAAAAAATCAAGCACAAACTCCCCCTCAACAACTCAATCACCAACTCCCCCTCATCAACTCAACTTGATCTTCTCCCCCTAAGATCAAGGAGACCACCAAAAACAGAGCACCTATGCTAGAAAGGCTCATGCCAAACAAAAAGAAACACACAAAAAAATATCATGTGCCACACAAATATGTATCAAAAGCATTTCAAGCAGTAGTAATTTAAGATTACAAATCCAATGAAGAACATGATTAGTTAGTCCGACTGAGGATACACATCTAACTAAATCTCATGGAATGCTAAGTTATAGCCAATTCACTTAGACACATTTAGTGAACAGTTCAAAAGTGAAGCATTGTGTGTAGTGGTGGTTTGACTAGATACTAAATCAAGGTTTCTTTCCCTATCCAAGGATATGACATTAACCACAAAGGGGACTCCCGAAGACATAAATCTTAGAAGTCAAACCTAGTTAGATCCAGATATATTGATTTTTTACATTTTGGTGCTCTTTTTCCACTTTATTTGACTCAATATTTTTCTTTTATTTTTGGTCAAATACCTCCAAACATTGTAAGATTTCTTTTGATGATCTTTATTTGATCATATCTTTTCATGCAATGATGGCTTTCACACTATCTAGGTAGGTAGTCCTGGCTATTGGCAGTAGGAACTTTCACTCTAGTGACCCAAATAGATACCTACTGTCCGCCTAGGTAGTCATTCCATGTTGTTTGCATCCAATAGTGACTTCACACTATCCCAGTAGGTAGCCCTTTTCATTGCAACAATTTTAGCTCATGGAAGATACACAAAATGGGGATGACTAACAAAATGGTCATCCTAGATTGGTCATCCAATGTCACACTATTGGGATAAGTCAAACACCTACAGATTGGAAAATAGACCTCTCAACAGAATCAGTCAGAGTGCATGTGAAATTTGTAAAGCATACACACATGAATAAGTCTCTAACTGTTCAAAGTAAAACCGGTCTAATTTTCAGTATAACCAAGAGACTATGCAGGTGATATATCCTCAATCAGCAACAAACTCATGTTCAACCCTGGACAAGTATAGAAATAAAGATCACACAAGGAATGCAGATCATGCAAGTCAAACAGGGGTTACATGAAAAAAAATCTTTTTGGATTTTATGGTTTTCCAATGTTTTTGGATTTTTCAAAATAAAGAAAACAGAAAAACATACCAAAGCAAATAAAGACTAGTAAAAAGAAATATTACTAGTATACACAGATAGCGTAGCACTAGGACAAGATATATCACTAACAACACACCCTAGGCTAAGACAGGCACGAGCTAAGTGAAGCCCTTCAGTTCTTCCTTTCTCACCAAAATAGTTTTAGAAGTTTGATTGATCATTTGGTCTCTAACCGTTTCAGTTGAGATAGGTATGACCTTTTGCCTCTTCCTCCTTTTTCAGGATTGAGTTCTAGAATTATGGCAGACATTATGGTTCTCCCTATTACCTCCTTTATATCTAGCATGAGGAGTGCCATGACCATGCCACTGTCTAGAGTTGTAAGCCATCTTCATCACAGCTTCACACAAACTCCTAAGCTTCTCCACTAGGACCTCAACTCTCCTTTGAAGATTTTCATTAAAGTTGTTGTGGTTCTCAAAACCATGATTGGGCATTCTTCGAATTTTAGGACATCGAGGCTTAATATGACCCTTCACTCCACATCTATGACATGTAGGAATGAATTTATGAGTAGAAGGGTCTTTCCCTTTAGCAGGAGGTTGCCTTTTAGCACCAAGCTCAGTGTTCAAGGTGGATGGAGTTCCCTTCTCATCTCCACACCTCTGATTTTGCTCAAGATCAGCCAACTTGATTTTAAGACTTGTCTTTTCATCAAGACAAACATATAAATCAGATTCAAGTAGCTGAGTCTTGGCAAGGAGGGAAGCCTTCTCTTCCTCAAGCTGTGACATAAGAGCTCTCAACCCTGAAGCCACTTGGTCTAAGGCACCTTTTTCCATTTCAATAGATTTGATCTTTTTGGACATGAAAAACTGAACCTTTTTCAGCTTTAGGCATTCCTGAAATAGTTCATCATAGACTGCCTCAAGCTCTCCCTCAGAAATTGAGTCATTCTGACTCTCATCATCCTCCTCACCATCCCTACAGTGTTGGTTACTCATAGTATTTGAAGAAGATTCCTCAATCCCAGATAAGGATACAGTGAAAGCCATATAACCCCTAGTCTCCTCACAAGAAGAACTATTTGATTCCTTAAATTCAGATTCACTGTCATCCCTTGTCTTGTCCTTAAATATTTTCTTATTAAAGCACTCAGCAGCAATATAGCCGTAGCCTTGGCATTCATAGCATTAAACACCTTGGGATTTCTTGTCCACACTTTTAAAATGTTTCATGTTTTCAAAGAGCTTGGACTTGGGCTTTTCAAAAGATTTTTGTCCTTTCTCATTAAATCTCTTATTAAGTTTCAAAAATTTTCTAAATTTCTTCGCAAATAAAGCCAACTCTTCTTCTTCATCCTTAGAGTCACTATCTGAACCATCTATGGATTCCTTGATGGATTTCAAGGCAATAGATTTTGATTTCTTAGATGGATTCAGATTTAACTCATAGGTTTGAAGAGAACCAACCAACTCTTCAAGTTTGAGAGCATCCACATTTTTGCTCTCTTCGATGGCAGTAACCTTCGATGGCAGTAACCTTCGATCGAAATCTCTCAGGTAGAGATCTCAAAATTTTTCTAACAATTTTGGACTTAGGAATTTTTTCCCCTAGATTGAAGCTAGAATTGACAATGTCACTCAGATTGGTATAAAAACTATCAAAAGTTCCATTATCATCCATCATCAACTTTTCAAACTTAGAGGTCAGAGATTGAAGTTTAGAGATCTTGACAGTTGTAGTCCCTTCATGGGTAATTTGAAGAATGTCTCATGCCTCCTTCGAAGTGTCACATTTAGAAATACGTCGAAATTCTTCGAGTGTGACAATGGCGAAGATTGCATTTAGACCCTTACTATTCCATCTACAACTTTCAAGTTCTACATTGGTCCATTCAGAAGAAGGTTTAGGGATGGTCTGGTCATTTATGGTCTTTGTTCGATGGATCCAACCTTGTTCAATGGAGAACCATACTCTCTCATCTAGTGATTTTATAAACACTCTCATTCGAGATTTCCAATAAGCATAATTATTTCCATCAAATAATGGGAGACAAGAGATGGATCCTCCCTCTCTTTAGAGGTTCATATTCACCAAAAAATATGAGACAATATCACACTAAAAAGTTAGTGAACTCGCTCTGATACCAATTGAAAAATCAATTCCCAGCTATGGTAGCATGGTATCTAGGTCACTTACCATCCTATGAAGGAAATGATCAAACCGAGTCTTCAACGGCCTTCAACTTCACTTATTGTGGATGATTGACGGCAATGACACAAGACCCATTCCTAGACACCTAGACTCACTTTTTTTGACACCGGAATATGCCAATACAAAAACATGAACTTTAAAGAAGTACCAAGAAGGCCACCTTTGTTTGGTCCAGGGGAGGTCTAGAGTGGGCCCCACAGTGGGCTGAAGCCACTGCACTTGGTATACTGTAATGGCGGTAGATGGACTACCGTCATTCTGAACAGAGTATAGTTTAGGCCATATTAACCAAGGTTAAGCACAAGGGGTGAGTTTGGAAGGACCAACCTAGGTAGAGGAACATCAGGGGGACCCAACCATGGCCCTGGAATGGAACAGGGCCCACAAAGAAGGGTGAAACAGTGGTTGGAAACAGATAGGATAGGAATGGCGGTAATTATTCTACCACCATTTTTGGTTTTACCCAGAAATTAGCTTTTCCCTTACGGGGGTTCACCAGAGCATTCCAGGAGATCCCTCATGGCTTGAGGGACCCCCAGAAGCCTAAAGGAGGTCTGTGATAGCAGGGGGGGTCATACCCGTGATGGAAACCTCAAAGGTGTTCCCCCACACCTATGAGGAAAATGGGGGGGAACCCTATCCTTGGTTGAACAGCAACAAAGCAATACGAAAATGAAAATAGAGGACCCCTGGAGTAGGACCAGGGGTCTTACAATGGATATTACAGAAGAAGAGGGGAGGGGGAGTCCCACCTACTGATTTGGCTCCAAAGGTGACTATGTAAGGTGGTGCAAGGTGGTGCATGGCTGAGACTGGCCTGGGAGTGCTCTGGTTAGCTGTTGAGAGGTATAGGGGTTAACTCAAGGTGGATGATTAAGGTTGGAAGGGCTTAAGAGTGAGCTAGCCGAATCCCAACAGGGGTTTGGTATGAATTTTTGGAGTGGTTTGAACCAATGATTTGGGAGAGTATATATAGAGTGGGAGAGGAGACCCAGGGGTATTCTTGGGTTTCTAAGGATGTGCTGGACACTGGAGAGGCAGACGGGAGGGACGTAGAGGGGTGAGCTATGCTACAAATTGAAAATCAGGTAATGGTAGTAGAGTTATTTTCATCATTCCTTATTTAGCCTAAATCAAGAATGACGGTAATAACATTACCGTCATTTCTTGTTTTATCCTAAAACAAGCCCAACCCCCACACGATTGGCCTGGATCACTGTTCACTTTACCGATTTTAGTAATGGCGGTAAATTTATTACCACCATTATTTGAATTTTCAATATAAAGCAGGTAGGCCCAACCGCACTGGGTTCTAAAGGCTTGTGGGCCCTTATTTGGGCCCACAAAGGTTTCTGGGCTTCAGATTTGAGGGTTAGACCTAGGGTTCACCTAGGGTTAGGCCTAAGGTTCACCTGGGGTTAGGCCTAGGGTTTGATCAGGGTTTACCTAGGATTAATCTAGGGCTTTACCTCTGTTTGCCTAGGGTTTAGGGCTTGACTAGGGTTAGGCCTTGGGTTCACCTAGGGTTTGATCAGGGTCTGACTAGGGTTTAGGGCTTGACTAGGGTTAGGTCTAGGGTTCACCTAGGGTTAGGCCTAGGGTTTGATCAGGGTTTATCTAGGGTTAGTCTAGGGTTTTACCTGGGATTACCTAGGGTTTAGGGCTTGGCTAGGGTTCAGCTAGGGAAAATCATGCCTAGAGGTATTAACCATGGTTAAGGCAGGGTATATAAATTGGGTGCTTACATCTATGATAGCTGAATCTAACTGAGTAGATTCCGTTCTTCTCGTAATGCCAAACTCTTCGGTTAGGCCTGCCGTGGAGCCTACACAGAATACGAACTATATAATCCACCATTTCCTAAGGAAAGGCTATAGAAAGTTTGGCAATACCCATTCCTTAATATCTCTTAGAACGCTCCACCCTATTCCAACCACATCCATCGGCCTTGGAGAATGGAGCCGAAAGTTTTTCACAGATAGAATCCATGCATCCAACCACGCTCCAATGGACTCCCCATTACCAACTTGCCATCGCAGTCCGGATGCAAGAATAGACCGCCCTGCCAAAATGCTACGCCAAGCCCAAGAAGGCCGATATCCTGTCTTTGCTTCCATGAAATCACATCAAGGAAAGTATATACTTTTGGCCAATCTACTCCATATAGAATTGGGGTTCTGTAATAATGACCACTCTTGTTTGGCCAAGAGAGCGAGATTGAATTTTGAGAGCTCTCTAAACCCTCCACCTCCTGCCTCCTTGTTGTGACAGAGAGTTCCCCAACTAACCCAATGGACTTTCTTACCCGACTCAGAATACCCCCACCAAAAATCAGCCATGAGAGAAGATATTTCGCGACATACACAATTGGGAAGCTTGAAACACCCCATTGTATAGGAGGGTATAGCTTGGCCTACTGCTTTCAATAATACATCCCCCCCCCCCCCCCCCCCGCTTTGTTTAGGAACTTCCCACACCATGATAGGAGCTTGGCCTTAACTCTGTCGATAATTGTAGAGAACAAATGCCACTTTGATCAACCAAAGTCCACAGGCAGCCCCCAGGTAAGCTCTTATTTGATCCATAATCTTCATATGCAAAATAGGAGAGAGCATTCGACGAAACCTTATCGGAGTATTAGGACTGAACACCACGCCTAACTTTTGGAAATTAATCCTCTGCCCGGATGCTCGACAGAAATCCTCAAGGACCTTCCGGATGCCAAAAGTGTATTCCCGAGATGCTCTAGCAAATAAGACACAATCGTCGGCGAACATCATGTGAGATATGATAGGGCTAGTTCGTCGGACGCGAAGGCCTTGCAGAAACCCTGCCTCTGCCACTCTGTCCAAGTGATACGACAAGGCGTTAGATGCCAAAATAAAAAGATAGGGAGATAAAGGATCTCCTTGCCTTAGGCCCCGCGCCGGCTTAATAAGACCCTTCACTGACCCATGATCACAATGGAATATTTCACCATCGTAATACACTGAATACACTGCATTAGAAGCCCAATCCACCGCTCACATAGGCCAAGTTTCCGAAGTAACTTATCCAAGAAACCCCACTCCAGCCGGTCATATGCTTTATTCATATCTAATTTAACCGTCATCGAGTAATTGGACCCTTTTGTCTTTTCCTTTCAAGTGATGGAGAATCTCATGCGACACAAGCACATTATCCAAGATGCTTCTCCCCGGGATGAACGCTGATTGGGCCGAGTGAGCCAACTCCCCCAAAATATTCCTCAGATGGTTAGCCAAAACTCGAGCACATATTTTATACAAGACATTACAAAGGCTGATGGCCGCAGTTGACCCAAATATTGCAGATTTGGAACTTTGGGAATTAATACAATATTGGTGAGATTAACCTGTTGAAGCAGATACCTCCCATAGAAGAAACTTCAATTGCTTGAATAACTTGAGGCCCGACAATATCCCAGTAGTGTTGGTAAAATATGGCGGGCATGCTGTCCTGGCCGAGAGCCTTTGTAGGGCCCATCTGAAAAGTGGCCTCCTTAATTTCCATATCTAGCAAAGGCTTGCATAAATCTTGGTTCATTGCATCATATCTGATATTTTTCGGGGAATACCTTCTAGGACTCCATCATTATCCGAATGGTCGGATGACTTGAATAGGTTGGAAAAATGAGGTTGGAAAAATGTTGTATGATGCACTCCTCCACCTCTCTGGGAGAAGTGTACTCGACACCTTCTTCTGACCGAATCACTTCTATTTTGTTCTTCTGTCTCCACTGCAACGTCGACAGGTGGGAAAATTTTGCATTCCTATCCCCTTCTTTGAGCCACCGCACCCTGGACGTTTTGGGCCCAAAAAGTTTCCTCCTACTCAAGAGTCCGCTCTAAGAGAAGTTTTAGCTCATTCTCTATCTTCTTGTTTTCTGCCGACAAGTGGAGGCTTTGTTGCACACTCAGTTCTTGAAGTAAGGTTGCCTTCCTTTGGTGGATATTCCCGAATTCGTCATGATTCCATTGTGCCAATCGCATTCGGCAGTTGTTAATCCTTTTACATAGCTTGAACATCTCAAACCCCGAAACTAGAACTTGCCAAGCCCTTTGAACAATGTGGGTGCTGCCCTCGTCTTTAGTCCATACTGATTCAAATTTAAAACAACCCCTTCTACTGTCTCCTCTCGGCCTGAGCTCACGCCTAATAGGGTTGTGATCTGAGGCAAAAATGGGGTGGTGGAAAATTGTTGCTGCCTAAAAACAAACATGCCAATCATTAGAGCACATGGCCCGATTCACATTTGCCCCTGCTACCCTCTGATTCGACCAAGTGAATGGGTTCCCTTGGAACCCCAAGTCCATCAATTCTTGATGTTGCACAAAAGATGAAAAATGAGCCAATTGTCAAGCTGTCTTTGGATGGCCTCCTTCTTTCTCATAATTGAACAATATCTCATTAAAATCCCCTATCCACAGATACTAACTATACCTAGCTGTTTTACTTCGCATCAAGTTCCAGAAAACTCTCCTTTGGCTCTCCACAGCTGGACCATAAGTGAAAAAGATGTCCCATGGTTCGTCACTAGTATTCAATTGAAGAATTACATGAATGAGATTATCTTCCATCAACTGGGGGCTAACTGACCACAGTTCCTGCCACAACACATATAGACCTCCTGCTGATCCATGAGCGTCTATAACCAGAAGATGATCAAATTTCAAACTTCGGTTTAAACCTTCCATTTTCTCTCTCTTAGCCTTCGTTTCCATGAGGAACATAAGCTTGGGCTGCCACCTTCAATTGAGCTCCTTCAGAGCTCGAATTGTCAAGGGTTGCCCGATCCCCCGACAGTTCCAACTGATAAGATTCATAGTTATAGGAGGATGCTGATCCCTGTTAGTTGCCTCCTCAACATTAAGCTGATCCAAATCAGTCTCTGCCCTCCATTCAACATGGCTTGAGCTCACGAAGCAATGGTTGGCGATCCTATAGGGGTCTATCAACAATTCAAAACTTTGAGATGAGAAGCCAGGGGGCGGTCATTGTTTGTCATCTCCATACCCACCTAGAGGTAAGGGTGACTGAGATTCAGCCTCCGCTTCTTCCGTCTTTGATTCCTGGCTTGATCAATGAGGACTTGGGCCCTCTTAGCCCCAGACAGTTTATGTGCTTGAGGGCTGGGTTCGGATCCGGTCCTTTCAAAGCTGCTACGAAACCCGCCCCGACTTGGTTGAGGATCCACTGTAATTAAAATCCGCCAAGAATGGTCCTCTGCCCCCGAAGATCCCTGATCCGAAGGTTTTTGAAAAAGTATCATAGCACTCGAGTCTCCTACAATGACCTCTGGGTCTGCATCCATTGACATGTCGCTCCGAGACTCCATCCTAGGTGCCAACTCGCACCCCAACGATCGAATCATGGCTGCACTAGCCGCTGCCTTGTCAGAACGACGTGCTGGAACGTTCCGTGTCAGAGAATCCTCCGTACTCTCCTCGATTGTAGCAACCCCCTAAACCTCCCCCATTACCAGAGAGTCATCTCTAGGGAGGACATCACCAAAAAGAAGGCTTCTTGCCTGGCATTCTCCTTAAATCCATCGTAGTAGCTCTTCTCATATGAGACCTGACGAAATCAGCTCGAAGCCAGGGGCCAAACACTTCATCCTCCAACTCTTGTCTTTCTAGCACACATTGCTTCCCAACATGTCCTAACAATCCACAGTTGAAACAGAAGTTAGGGAGGCGCTCATACCTGACTTCAATAGGGGTTGGTTTCTTCTGCTTCCTGAATAACATAATTGTATATCGCTACAGCTTCTGAGTGTCTACAAGGACTCGGACTCACAAAAATTTCCCCTTCAAACTACCTCCATCCGGAACATCAACTTCCAAAACCTCTCCAAGCTCCCCGCCTAGTCTTTCCCCAGTGCGAGGGATGATGAGCTCCGCAGGCAACCCATGAAGCTGAACCCAAAAAGGAGTATAGGTGAAGTGAATTTCCTGAGGAGTGCAGTCAGGAGCCCATTCCTTCAACTGGAGAAGATACCCGTTAAATGCCCATGGTTCATTCTGGAGAACCCTCTTAAAATCCCTCTTACTTTGGAACCTGAACAGCATTATGTCCTCTGGAAGATCAATAACCTGCACCTCTTCTTGTAGCTTCTACGCTAGTATGGTTGTAGATCTTGCAGCTATGTTATTTAGTGGTCTCTCCGTTAGAAATCGGACTAATAAACTCTACTGGCAGCGCTTATGCACTTCATCTAAGATATCATCCTCTAGAACCACCACCTTCTCATTTTCTGCTAAGGAAAGTTTCCTAATCTCCCTGTAAGCACCCAATTTTTACACCCTGCTCACCTAAACCTAGGTCTAGCCCAAGCCTAGCCCTAGCCCAAGCCCTAGGCAAAGTCCCATGGACTCAAGGCCCCTTTTCAAGTCCCAAATGGATAAAACCTTGTTTGTGGGCCCAAGCATGGGCCCATTAAGCCAAATCTAAGGTAGGACCCACACTACCCCTTTTTAAAATTCAAATTTTTGTTTTAGATTAAAGTACTTTTTGCTTTCCCCACATGTGTGGGGGTTTAGCCCAAAAAGGAAATAAAACAAAAGTTTGAAATTCAAAAAATAATAATAATAATAAAAAGAAAAGAAAAAAAAAAGAAACCATGATTTCTTTTAGGGTAGTAGGGGGTGGGACCCACCCTAAACCAAATAAAAGATCACAAAAAAAAAAAACAAACAAAGCAAAACAAATTAAAAAAAAAAAAAAAACAAAAAAAAGAAGTTTTTTTTAAAGATTAAAAAATAATAATAAAAATAAAAAAGAGTTTTTTTTTTTACCAAAGAAAAGCAAAAAAAATAAAATAAAAAAATAAAAAAATTTGGAGGGGGGTGGTTGGGCACCAACCCCATGTGGCAGGGCCCATATGCGGGTTGGGCCCAACCCACGTAACCAAACCAACCGGCCCAAAGCAAAAAAAAAAAAAAAAAAAAATTTTTTTTTCAAAATGACACTGTTCATCGTCCCTGTCAAAGGGACGACTAAACAGACCGCATGGTCTGGCTCCCCTGCGTCCTGCCCGCCCCACCTGCTTCGGTCTCCCACGCGTAGCCACCTCACGTACTCTCATCCTTATCTATTCCATCATCCACCACCTTCCCTCTTCTCCCTTAAAAACCCACGAGAGCAACCACGGGAAAGGGGAGTTTTGGAAAAAAAAATCCTCCAGCCAGCCCACCCCTTGCTCCTCACCCTTCATCTTATCCTTAGGTAGGACCAAAACATTCTCAAAAAAACGCTCTCAAGCCTATACCCACCAAATCTACCGTTTCACAGGAGTTTTGACAAAAAAAAATCTGTCCATACCTTCCCGGCCATCTTCGACCCATTTCCCATTGCCATAACATCAGAGAGGCGTCCCTTAGCCTCCCAGCTACCTCACCTAGCCACCGCCGTTCACCACCACGTCCACTGTCGAATTTTTTTTTTTTTAAAAAAAAGTTTACAGTGAGGCCGCCCTCTTTGGCCAGCCGCTCCCGCTCCACCCGGACTCCCTCCGCCTCGTCTCAGTCCATCCTTGGACCTCCGAGGTCTGTCGCCTCCATCCACTAGGCCCTCCCAGCCTCATTGCCGCCGTCCGCAGCCGCCACGCCCCAGGAAGCTCGCCACCGCGCAAGCCGGTCCGTGAAGGTATACACCCCCTTCCCCTTGCTTTAGCCTCTTGATTTAGCATTGTAAAGGACCCCTGGTCCCATTCCAGGGGTCCCCATTTTGTTTTCTTTTAGTAGTTAGAAAAAGAAAAAAAGAAAAAAATAGGCCGACCTTGAGGCGTGGCCACGGGCATAGCCCTCACCACCGTGCACGACCACTCCCGGAGGTCTGGGGGGTCCTCAATCAATGAGAAAACCCCCTAGACTCACATGGGCCAAGCACTCCTAGCCACCAAAGTGTTTTTTTTCAAAAAAAAATTTCAAAAAAAATCAGTTTCAGGACACTCCCTGTGACCATGGTTTAACCATGGTTAGCCCCAGCCCTGGTCGAAACTGAGGCCATGGTTAGACTCCCCATATGTAGGGCTACCCCCCTGTAAATGTTCACCCCCTAACTCGCACTCTAACCATAGTTAAATCGACCCCAAAGTGGGGTCGACAGTGTAAATATCTGTGCGAGGAGGCAACTTTGGGCCTCTGTGGGGCCCACATCCGACCTTCCCTTGGGCCCCACAAGGGCCTAAATTGTTCTTCTCATAGTAGGCTTCGCTACCATGGTCTCGGATTCCCTAGGAGTTGACCCAATCAACGGAAAAATTGCCGCAAAGTTTGGAAAAAAATCTGTTTTGGTGGAGATCGTCATTTTATGTGGTGCTTGTCGGGGCAACTTTGGTCCACTGTGGGGCCCACATACCGCATCCCCTTGGGTCCCACAAGGGCCCAAATTGTTCCCCACATATCAGGCTACCCACTGGTGGTGTCGGATTCCCGCAGTTCCCCCGTTAACCATAGTTAAATTCATGTTAACTATGGTTAAAAATTTGATGAAAATTTGGAGTTTTTTGCAATTTCAAATATTTGTGGGGGCCCAGACCGGGTAGGAGGCCAGTCTAGGCCCTGCCATGAACCTTGGACCCACTTTTGCTTCAGTCGGCCCCTTAACCATGGTTAAACTCACCCGTGGTTAACATTTAACCATGGTTAAGCGGCCCATGACCTAGCAAAAATTCTGGAAAAATCATCAAAAAATCATAAATATTACATTGAATCCAGAAATGTCTTCAATTTCATTTTTACTGTGGTTAAGACACTAAATCAGAGTCGACCCCATTTTTGACCCTTAACCACGGGTAAAAAATCCTGACCCCGAAAAAATCTGGAAAAATGCTCAAAAAATCCAAAATATTAGGAGAAACCCAAAAATGGTCTCTTTTGACCATTTAACCATGGTTAAGACCCTTAACCATGGTGACATCCCCTCCTTAACCGCGGTTAAGCACCTTTGACCGTTGGGAAAAAATCTGAGAAAATCCCAAAAAAATCAGAAAAATTCAAAAAGACCAAAAAATCTGATATTGGACTTTTTTAACCATGGTTAGCACCCCTAACCAAGGTTAATCACCTTTCTTAACCTCGGTTAGCAACCCTAACCCTTGGTTAAGACACCCTGGGCCTACCGGGCCTCACTCCTCGGCCTACCGGGCCAAACCCTAGCCTACCGGGCTCACCCTTGGCCTACCGGGCCCAATCTCGGCCTACCGGGCCCAAACTAGCCTACCGGGCTTCACCCTCGGCCTACCGGGCCCAACCCTACCCTATCAGACTTACCTTAGGCCTACCGGGCCCAATACCAAGCACTTGACCAACCCGGTCAACCACCCCTAGCCTCCCGGCTAGACCCTAAGCCACCTTTGGTGCACACACATACACCCCTAGCCTTGGCACGGGCTCATGTGCCAGAACTACGCTCGGTCTGATCTCACCCCTATGTGAGTACGTAGGCAGCCCAACCTGGGTTCGACCCTAGTCTAGGATTTTCTCCTTCTTAGATTAGCATTTTCTTAAATACTTAAAGCATTTGATTAAAATTGAGATTAGTTTGGCTTAATCCTAGCAAGTAGGGAACCACTGAAAGTGGAAGTGCCGGGGTGCCTAACCCCTTCCCCGGACTTAACCGAACCTCTTACCCTGATCTCTGATCACAGACCAAGACCTTATCCAAATCCCGGGGACTTATCCCTTCCGAATGAATAGGTGGCGACTCTTAACTCAACCCGTGAGATGCAAACCAGGGTTCTCCCGAAACCCGCGCTCACACTCCCCTGATAGCTCTTTTGGATTTCCTTCACCATGGATTGAGAAAGTCTCCATGAGATCATTGTAATCACTCCACAGGGGGAGTAAAGAAACCCTTTGCCGGAATGCCCCTATAGTCACACCACAGTAGGGAGCAAAGAAACCTTTCCCTGGAAAAGGGAAAAAAGATGGGCCGATTTAAAACCCCAAGTTGTGAACTAAAATATGAAACTTATAATTTTAGTTAGAGCGTAAACATATATCATGCCTGGATAGATAAATATTTGGACTTATGTTATTATTTTTCAACAGGGGTTGCTGAATATATATATATATATATATATTATCCCTTTGGATATGTATAGATGAGATGACACACAAACTTGATCCTTAAAGTTGATCCTTAAAGAAAATTGAACAACGTAGGGACAAGGGCTGCTCCGGGCTCCACCCATGCTTGTATATACAGCAATACAAGGAAGCCATATTGTGGTTGGTTTCGAGCTGTTCTTCTCCCAGTAAATGGTTAAGATTATAGCTACTCTATTTGTTCATCCACTCTTCAAGAGATAGGCTCTTTTGAAGAGGTGTGTTGGGCTTAGTCTCATAGGGTCGTGTGTGTTGGCCTAACCGTGTGTGAGTGGGTTAAGTGATTAGGATATCAACCGAAAAAATTTGTTCACCCACTTGTCAAATTTGGGTAATTATCCATGTACAAGTGTTAGTTGATCAAATGAGTAGAATCTTTCATTTCGTAAGATTTTTTTTTTTTTTTGGAACTCCGGGTATCCCCAACCCTTTGGATCAGGACTAATGCCTGAGGGTGCGATGTGAGCCCGCAACCCGCCACACCAAGTAAGTCCAGGTAAACCCGTGCGGGGCTGACCCTAAAGGGGGAGTGAGAAATGGAACCCAGGACCTCCCACTTGGGGAAAAGCCCAGGAATCACCGGTCCACCCCTTTGCAAGAAAATAGTGATTTAAGCATAATCACAGCTTGCCTTCAATATGGTTGTACATAATCCGACTAACACCAGTACAGAATGAGTCCCTGTTAGCCTCTCTTGAAGCAATTATTTATAAGGGTGTATTCCAGCCGAGCTTGGCCAAGTTTGAGCTTGGCTTGAATATGTTTGAGCTTGTCTTGAGCTTGGCTTAAGCTTGATTCGAGCTCAAATGTTTAGGCTTGAGCTTGACTTAAACAAGCTTATCGACTTTAAGCTCCATTCAAGCTCGGACTTATTCAAGCCGAGCCAAGCCATAGTTGGCTTAAGCTTAATTCAAATAATTATTTTTAATTATACATGATTTTTAAAAAATGTTATTAATAAATTATAATACAAGAATCTGCAAAAAATTAATACATTCATGTATGAAAATAAGATTTGGGGTAGGCTTTCAATCCAAAGAGTAGAGAGTTAGAGCTTTTAACTCAACTTTTATTATTATTTTTAAACTTTTTATTATAAATTAAGATTTCTTAAAGTCAAGATGAATCAAACGGGGTCTGGCTTGAGCTTGGCTTGTTTAAACATTTGAACTTAAATCTAAGCTTGACTTGATTTGTTTGAGCCTGAATTGTTAGCTTGAGCTTGGCTCAAACGAGCCGACGAGCTAGCTTGGCTTGAATGCAGCCTTAGTTATCTACACCTTGTATGGAAAATTTAAATTTCCCCATTGATACCCACGATCATGACCTTAAAATCTTCTTCAACAACAATTATTTGAATACCTCTTTCTTGTGATGATATACTTTGAATCTCATCACATCTTATTATCCTACTCTATTCATATAGCTCAACATTCAACCATTAGACTGTTCCCTTTCATGTATACCTCGTCTCACAAGGTCCTTGATGATACAACCTTCTTGTGCTCGCCCATCTCTCATTGTTGAGCCTTCCAAGTTGAGCTTAAGCCTACGAAAAGTCTCATTAAGGGTCTATTAATTTGCTGGAGTTCTGGATCAAGTCCCATTGAGGGACAGTTTTTCTTGCTTAACGAGAGGTCTAATTGTCATTTACTAACCTTAACCAACGAATATTAGAAAAAATAATATTTATTATTGTTATAGTATAGAATTAGGCCTTTGATAAGAAGGACTAGTAAGGCGTTCTAAAGTTAATCAAGACTTTGCCTTAAAATAATGTTTAAATAGCCTAAAACAAATTGTGAGCTATCTTAATGGTTATATTCGTTGACTTGACCTAATAGTTTGCACGTTTTATTTCCAATCACACACACGCGCTCCCAAACAGGCCAATCACACACACGCGCACACATTGACCAAGAACAATAAATAGGGTGGAAGGTTCCGTACCGTCCTAAGATTAACTAACACTTTGCCTTAAAACATAAAACCCCAACCTTTTATATGCATCACACGAAGCTAAGCTCAAACCTTGGCCAGATACATTAAAGATACATTAAAGAAAAGAAGCATATATCCGATTACATTTCGTAGATACACTTTCCCTATCCTCTGAAGCTAGCTAGCCAAAGAGGGTCAAATTTAAAACTAGCTAGCAAAAGAGGCAAAAGGTTTACTCTTACAGTATCCCTCTTGTAGGTGGCAAATCAATGGACAAAAAAAGGTCACCTCACCATAAGTCATTTTTTTTCCATCCCAATTTTTGATTTCTTCCCATTTAAATTTTTTTATCCGATTTGCCACCCACAAGAGGGATACTGCAAGAGTAAACATTTTGCCTCTTTTGCTAGCTAGTTTTAAATTTGACCCTCTTTGGCCAGCTAGCTTCAGAGGATAGGGAAAGTGTATCTACGAAATGTAATCGGATATATGCTTCTTTTCTTTAATGTATCTTTAATGTATCTGGCCAAGGTTTGAGCTTAGCTTCGTGTGATGCATATAAAAGGTTGGGGTTTTATGTTTTAAGGCAAAGTGTTAGTTAATCTTAGGACGGTACGGAACCTTCCACCCTATTTATTGTTCTTGGTCAATGTGTGCGCGTGTGTGTGATTGGCCTGTTTGGGAGCGCGTGTGTGTGATTGGAAATAAAACGTGCAAACTATTAGGTCAAGTCAACGAATATATATATGGGTAATTTTGAGTGAAAGAGTCTTTATTTTAGATAGATAGACAATGGATGAGACATGACATGAGTCATGACGTCTAAGCATTCTACGCGGTTCTTCTCTTGTGGTTTTGCGTTAATACGCGCTTCTATTGACACTGTCATGGTCTTTATATGTGCATCAAAATTGAAAAAGCAACATTTAATTATCAGCCTCTCAAGTTAGGTCAATATCCCAAGGCTGTTGTGAGGCAGGATGCATGCCACGTGGCATCTCTTAATCTACCATCTTGCCCATCCCTTTCATAAATGTGAGCCTTCTTACTTCCTTAGTTCCTAAATCCTAATTTCTTCCATCGTGTTTTGGGGTTGGAAAATGAGAGCTTGTATCGGGTCACAAAAATCTATGGTAACAATCGGGTCGGGTTGGATCCGGTCAGGCCTATTCGACACTACAAATATACAGCCCAACCCCGACCCATTGACACCTATTGATGGAATATATCTGAAACGACGTAAATGCCCTCTATTTTGCCATCAAACTAGACATTGGCGTGGATTAGTGGTTGTTCTGTTTTTGCTATTAAACGAACTTCTGGATAATTGAGAACAACCTTGGCTTTTTCGTAATTTTGTATGTGAGAAAAAATTGCCAGCATATGGGAGAAGTAGGGCCCCATCGGTACCAAATCATGGACTAGTCCAAAAGGGTGAGATTAGAGCATTCCTAGAAGCCTCACCAAATTTTACTCTCCAAAATAGCCAAAACTCACAAAAAGTTAAGTTGGTGAGCCACTCTTTTAAAACACTTCCACAGCCTTACCCAAATAGTCAAAACTTTCATTATTTTATCATTTGTGTCACTTTCTTAATTTAAAAAAAAAAAGGGGAGAGAGAAACCTTTATTTTATTTGTGTGGACCCACAAAAAAGGAGGGAAAGAGAGATATTTTGCATTTGGTGTGTACAGGGACTCACCAAAGTTGGTGAGTACTGTACACTCACCAAACCGAAAACGTTAAATTGGTGAGGCTACTGGGGGCATTATTTAATACTTTTTAGCTATCTGGCTCACTAAAATGACTATAGGAATGCTCTTAGCCGCCTTCTTGACTACTTAAAACTTGTCAAAACAAAGATAAAGGAAAAAATGTCGGTTTTCATCTCAGACTTTGCTATTGAGACCCCTTTAGGGTCGAGACCACCAAAACCGTGCTCTAAGAGCATGAGATTAAGGTGGGGCCCATTTCACATGGTAGGCCTCACTTGAAATCCCGTGCTCTTAGAGCACGATCTCGATGGTTTCAGCCCTAAGGGGGTCTCAGAAGCTTTATCCTTTCATGTCTATTTTCTTTTTGGAAAGTGATAAAAAAAACTCTCTAATAGTACTAGTATGTGAGATCTTTACAGTTTTTTTTTTGGTAATCATGGGGTGTTCACAGTTCAAAACTCCGACTATCCCCACGAAAGTTACTCAACGGGACCCCCGCCTTAGGCGACAAGTTACGAAAGAGCATCCAGGATTCGATCGTAGGACCTCCGGGTCTACGGTTCATCCCACGACCACTGGGCTACACCCCCAGGGAGCAGAGCTTGACAGTTGGATTAAAAATATAATGGTGTTATGTGCACACGTGCTTTAAAAGATGGAGCCCACTTAGTACTTGGCACCCTTAGATTAAAAATCCAAAGGTTCAGCTCTCTCGATAGTATGTACTATCGAGAGTTTTAAATCACTTCCCATTTTTTTTTATATGCAACATTTATCTAGGTTAATTTCTTGTAATTGGACCAATCGGTGGCCTTTTTGATGTTCACACTAATTTATGAGAATTAATCTCGAGATACAATGTCACTGAGACCAATGGATAGGTTTGTCCATTTCGTTTCTCAGCACGGACAATCTTGCTCTTTTCAGCAAAAAAAGCAACATAAGAATATATATATATATAATATAAAATTTTTTTTAAGTCAGCCGCTTTTAGGTGATTAAATCATTAAAGAAGAAAATTTGGAAACAATGTTGCTTAAAACTTAATCTATGTAACCAAGTAGGTAAATCGCTTGAAGTATTTATAAATTGGGATTTGCTAGGAGCCCACAAGGCAGGGACTAGGGTGGAGCGCCTAGCCGCCTATTAACAATCTATACTTAGCGTTGAAGAGGCCAAGGGTTTATTTAAAACCTTAGGTCTTTATAATCACTGGCATGGTTTGGCAAGAAACTTGACAGGGTCATTAGTTCGTTAAAAAAAAATTTGGTTAACCCACCAAACACACATTATACGCAACACACACACGCTCACATTAGTTCGTGTTAAATTTTATTTTTTTGGAAAATATGGGGTGTCCGGAGCTCAAGACTATGACTAATCCTCACGTGTTGCCAGGGGATACCCTCTCCCTAGCAACCGATAACGTGGGTGCTCCCAAACTCGATTTCAAGACCTCCGAATCTACGGTTCATCTTCCAACCACTGGGCTACACCGTGAGGACAGTTCGTTATAATTCAACTGATAGAAAGAAAAAAAAAGGCAAAACAGTGCACGTAAAATCGTTTCTAGAATGAGTATCTTGTCTTGTATATGCAGAGACCCCAAATTTAGTTTCTTGACATTCATGTCATTTATATGAATTTTTTGAAATATGTGCCCGATTTTAAATGCATGGGTTTCTAAAAGATAAATTAAAAGGGATGCCTTAACATACCCTCAACTTCAAGAAGTTCTAGTTTTGTCACCGTTGATCGGAATTGAATTATTCTTGAACCATTAGGAAGGTATGGAAACCCTCTTTGAGGTTCATATTTATTATTTTTTCAGATTTTTAGTCAAAGATAGGTTAAATGTTGGATTTCCAAAACCGGGTCTGCTAAAAATCTGGGCTGCTGAAATCCATTCCAAACAAGTCAGCTTTAGAGCCCATTTAGATAATTAAAAACGTAAAATTGGGACTTGTCTATTAGACAAGAAATTGTTCCCCTTTGAATGAAGAGTCCAACGCAAATTGAATCGTCCACTTCCGATAAACGAATTAAAAGTTACGATCAAAATACCCAAAATAGTTCTGAGTCAAAAAAAATTTTAAAAAGGGGGGCTATCGATCGCCCAATGCGGGGGATTTTCCGAAAAATCGTGATTTTCGACTTTTTTTGCTTCCCTAGGGTACCTAAACTCTATAAATACCTCCTTAACTCGTGAATTAGGTTTTCTACAGCCTCATAAACATAAAAGAGAGAAATAAGAGAGTATTTTGAGAGATCAAAAGAGGAAAAAGCCTAGAGATTTCAATGATTCAACAAAAGAAGGAAGGAGACTTGAGGATCTAAATCGAGCCAGATTCGCAAGCGATAGATCGTAAGGAAGCGATCAAGTGAGGTAAATAACTTTCCCTAGTTCTCAATTTTATAATTATTAATCTAAAGTATGAATCTAATGATAAGATCTACGTAAAGAACATGATTAAGATACGAATAATGTAAATAACAAACCTAGTCTTCAATATTTTGAATATTAACCTAAAAGATGGGTTGAAAGAATTAAACCTAAGTAAGAACTTGAAAGTAAATAGGATGTGAAGAACCATATTTTGATTTCCCGTTCATTATTTATGGATTTGTTAAAATAGGATATGAAGAACCATATTTTGATTCCTATCTTATTATTTATGGATTTGTTAAAATAAGATGTGAATAACAGTATTTCATTCCCTGTTTCATTAATTATGGATTTGTTAAAATAGGATGTAAAGAATATGTTAAAATTATTTATGATTCAACGAATGATTGAAAATCTTATTGAAGTGTGTGGATGATTGAGGAGAATTGATGGAATTGAATGGATGAATTATTATGAGATTTTAACCGTATGTGAGTTGATTCTATATTTATAATTCATGAAAATTTTGATTGATGAATGATGTTATAATTAGGATATTGATATTGATTTAAACAAAAAGGGGATGTTGATATTTACATTACATCGTGATTTATGTGTGCTTTGATATCAACTGTGATATACATTTGGGTAAAGGAGCCTTTGAGGAAAGTCAAACTTGCCTAAGCCTGGTTAACATAGTGGAATGGGACGCTATGGTGAGATGTCCTATAGCCCTTGATGGTTACTTTTAGGTGTAATTTAACAAAAGGTGTATCATTGAACATTCACGAATGAAAAATATGCATAATGATTAAGAGAAAATCTAAGACACTGAGAAAAGTATAAGTAAGACCTAATATAAAAGTAAGTAAGAAAGAAGAATACACAAAATCGATAATGCATGTATGTGTTGTGCACCACCGGATACCATCAAAGGGCAAGAAGTATGCCAAAGTAAGTAAGCCTTCGTACCGAGAAATGTACTAAGCCTTCCGTACTGGGTAATGTACTAAGGGTGGTATCTCGGTAAAGTATAGTATAATAACCCCTTTCTTTATACGGTAAAGCGGTATTTTAAATTATTACTAATGCATGTGAATGTGTTGTTCATGGAATGATAAATTATAAAGTATAAAAAGTAAGAAAAGAAAGATCTCAAAAGATGCTAGTGCCTTGCTTCAAGATAAATTTTCAAGGGTACTAGTTATCTAGCTTCAAGAAAGATCTCAAAGAAAAGTAAGAAAAGAAGAAAAGTAAGAAAAAGAAAAGTATGAAATAAATAAAAAAATAAAAACAAGAAAGATAAGTACAAGTGAGCACTTGAAAGAGTTGAAAAGAGAAGATGTTTCCGCACTTTGATTTATGCATGTGAATTGTAATTGAACTGTTACTTGTATGCATGTTATCGTTATGATATTGTTTACTATAGATTGTTATATACGCGGAGTAACTTGTTACTCAGCAGATGACTTTTGTTGTCGGCAGGTGCGAGATTTGAAAATTTGTGCACATGAGCCTTGAGTTGAAGAATAGTACGTAAGGAAGATCTTGTAGGTGATCATCCTGAAGAGGAATGGGATTTCGATGGATGGTTTTACTATTATTTTAGTTCATTAAAAAAATTTAAAATTCCAGAGGTAACTAGTTTATTATGTTCTAGTTTTAATTTTGGATATTTAGATTTGATACGGTTAATTAAAGAGTTAAGAATCACGAGGATGATTCAGAGTATGTAGGTTCAGTTTAATTACAGATTTTAATTAATGTTCAGTTGAAGTATTTGATAAAGAAATTTTTAAGTTCAGATTTTGATGTCTTTAAAGCTTATTAAATGGATTAGTCAAGTAACTCGCGTGCCAAAGTTCCACATTCTCCTAGGGGGATTTTGGGGCGCGACAGAAGTGGTATCAGAGCAAAGGTTTTAGGCCCGTATAGGATAGTATTAGGAACATGAGGATTAAGAAGAATTACCAAGATAGACAAATGGATTAGTCTTAAATCCGTATTGATATCATGATGGATGCGGTGTCATTAGATTTGCTAAGACCTAGACCCGTTATGAAATTGTATGCTAATAAAAGTTATTGTATGTTATTATATGCTAATATGAGTTTTGAATGATACAGTGATAATTATATGTTAAGATGACTGGTGTTCAAGTGAGACTTATGCGTTATTCTTAAATTCGAGTCGGATAACGACAGAGCAAATGCATTGGGTTCCTTAAAGTTAAGTATATTTGAAGGAAAACCCTGAGTGAATGGGATTTAAATTCTTTAAGACTTATGATTTGTTATTTGCTCTCAAGATTTTCATCATAAGGCCCAATAACTCAGGTTGCTATTATTGAATATTATTATTTTGAGTATGAAATCTGTACGATGATTGTAAATATGTTATGATATTATTATACGTGAAACATGATATGTTATATGATATATGATTGTGCACTTGATTACAACACTTAGTTAAGTATAAATATTATTCACCTTACTGATCAATGAGTACCTAAAGCATGTGCTAACCGACACAGGGTTCGACACATTCCTTTGTTACAAAAAAAAAAATTTGTTTACTATCACTCCAATTGGTAGTACAATTATCATGGTTAGGGTACATTATACTTGTGTTACCCGGATTAGAACACATTAGTTGCTAAAAGACCTGAATTCTTATTCATTGTTAATCGTGTCATTTATGATAATTTTCTTGATAATTGTATCATGAATTAATAAATGAGCTATTACTTATAAATAATTATTGGGTTACACGTTTAAAATAATCACAAAAAAAAAATTTAAAAAGAGTCAAAACAAGCTAAAGCATCAAGGCAGGAGACCCACCGGTCAACTGACCTACTATAAATTCGCATAGAAACCTTTTAAAATAAAGATTCCTGAATGTAATTCATATGAACGACCACTAATTTACGATTTATAAAAAGTCTTAAGTATATTGATAGAATTCAATAATCATAATAAAATTATGAGAAATGTCTCCTAAGTACACTGGGATTATAAAATTAACGAGATCCCCTTAGATCTCATATATTAGAATCTTCTTAATGTATTTAATTTAATTATGAATTTAGTTAATTAATATTCTTCATAATAAATGAATACTACTTATATATCAAGCTCTCTATATTATATATGATATCATAAATCAAGAGTAATGTGTATAATAATTAGAGTTTACCATGGACTTTTCATTTGATAATCTTTAATTAGATTAGAACTACAAAACAAAAGAAAAAAATAATAATAATAAGAGTAGGGTGTTTCACTCTCTCACTCTATCATTAATTAAGAATTAGAAGATGGAAAAGAATCCTAATATGTTTAGGAAAGAGTCGAACAAAAAAAAAAGTATTTTGTGGGTAAGTTACTATTATCGTCTCTCTTACAAATTGACCTTCATTGCAAACTTGTTGGCCGTGAGATGATAATGGAGAGAAGTCTCTTAGCCGTGAGTTCCACACATGTATGCAAACATAGGTTGCTTGTAAATAAATATAAATACGTGTTATTATATAAGTGAAAATAAATAAATAAAACAGCTTATATAATTAGATGAATTTTTTTAAATATAATAAGTTTTATTAGAGTTAAAGATTAAAATAAAGAAAAAGTTATGATTACAAATTTTATTATAGTCATAGATGAAAATAATAATAATTACATGAAATTCTTTTAAGTATAATTGGTAAGAACTCCCCATTTATAACTAGGTGACCATAAACTCTATCCATTCAAGGAGCTCATCTCAATCACCTCGTCCGACTACACAAGGCAAAGTCTTTACCATCTCAAAATAAAATGCCCAAACATCAGATGATACGATGCAAGGTACGTCCTACCCTAAGATGAACTTAAATGAGATGTTTTAGCATAATGAGCAAATTTTGTAATAATTTAGGTTTATTATATTATATTTAATATGATTATGTCCGATAGATGTTTGTATTATATGAGTATATGACTTTTACACTTGATTGACACACTTAGGGAAACTAATTCAAGAAAAGTATCCAATCTAGTTGTTTAAGGTATATAATTTTGAGGACGAAATTCCTTTAAGGGGGGGAGGATGTAGAGACCCAAAATTTAGTTTCTTGACATTCATGTCATTTATATAAATTTCTTGAAATATGTGCCCGATTTTAAATGCATGTATTCCTAAAAGATAAATTAAAATGGATGCCTTAACATACCCTCAACTTCAAGAAGGCTCTACTTTTGTCACCGTTGATTGGAATTAAATGATTCTTGAACCATTAGGAATGTATGGAAACTCTCTTCGAGATTCATGTTTATCATTTTTTCAGATTTTTATTCAAAGATAGGTTAAATGTTGGATTTCCAAAACCGGACCTTTTGAAAATTTGGGCTGTTGAAATTCATTCCAAACTAATCAGATTTAGAGCCCATTTCGGTAATTAAAAACATAAAATTAAGACTTTTATATTAGACAAAACATTGTTCTCCTTTGAATGAAGAGTCCAACGCAAGTTGAATCATCCAATTCCGATAACAGAGTCAAAAGTTACGATTGAAATACCGAAAATAGTTCTGAGTCAAAAAAAAATTAAAAAAAGGGGGGGCGATCGATCGCCCACCACCGACGATTGATCGTCCAATGCGAGGAATTTTCCGAAAAATCGTGATTTTTGACTTTTTTTGCTTCCCTAGGGTTCCCAAACTCTATAAATACCTCTTTAACTCGTGGATTAGGTTTTGTAGAGCCTCATAAACATAAAAGAGAGAAAGAAGAGAGTATTTTGAGAGATCTAAATAGGGAAAAGCCTAGAGATTTCAATGATTCAACAAAAGAAGAAGGAAAGAGACTTGAGGATCTAGATCGAGCCTCATTCGTAAGCGAAAGATCGTAAGAAAACGATCAAGTGAGGTAAATAACTTTCTCTAGTTCTCAATTTTATAACTATTAATCTAAAGTACAAATCTAATTATAAGATCTATGTAAAGAACATGATTAAGATGCGAATAATGTAAATAACAAACCTAGTCTTCAATATTTTGAATATTAACCTAAAAGATGGGTTGAAAGAATTAAGCCCTAAATAAGAACTTGAAAGTAAATAGGATGTGAAGAACCATATTTTGATTTCCCGTTCATTATTTATGGATTTGTTAAAATAAGATATGAAGAACCATATTTTGATTTCTCGTTCATTATTTATAGATTTGTAAAATAGGATGTGAAGAACCATATTTTGATTTATATCTTATTATTTTATGGATTTGTTAAAATAAGATGTGAATAACAATATTTGATTTCATGTTTCATTAATTATGGATTTGTTAAAATAAGATGTGAAGAATATGTTAAATTATTTATGATTCAACGAAGGATTGAAAACTTTATTAAAGTGTGTGGATGATTGAGGAGAATGGATGGAATTGAATGGATGAATTACTATGGGATTTTAACCGTATGTGAGTTGATTCTATATTTATAATTCATGAAAATTCTGATTGATGAATGATGTTATAATTAGGATATTGATCTTGATTTAAACAAAAAGGGGATGTTATTATTTATATTAGATCGTGATTTATATGTGCTTTGATATCAACTGTGATTTTATATTGTCAAATCATTTAGAAATATGATATTTTGTGTGTTTCTTTTATGTTCCTTATACGTGATATGCATTTAGGTAAATGAGCCTTTGAGGAATGTCAAGCTTGCCTAGGCCTGGTTAACATAGTGGAATGAGACGCTATGGTGAGATGTCCTATGACCCTTGATGGTTACTCTTAGGTGTAATTTAAACAAAATGTGTATTATTGAGCACTCACGAATGAAAAAAATACATAATGATTAAGAGAAAATCTAAGACACTAAGAAAAGTATAAGTAAAACCTAAGATAAAAGTAAGTAAGTAAGAAAGAAGAACACACAAAAGCGATAATGCATGTATGTGTTGTGCACCACCGGATACCATCAAAGGGCAAGAAGTATGCCAAAGTAAGTAAGCCTTCGTACCGGGAAATATACTAAGTCATCCACACCGGATAATGTACGAAGGGTGGTATCTCGGTAAAATAAAGTATAATAACTCATTTCTTTATACGGTAAAACGGTATTTTAAGTTATTACTGATGCATGTGAATGTGTTGTTCATGGAATGATAAATTATGAAGTATAAAAAGTAAGAAAAGAAAGATCTCAAAAGATGGTAGTGTCTTGCTTCAAGATAAGTTTTCAAGGGTACTAGTTATCTGACTTCAAGAAAGATCTCAAAGAAAAGTAAGAAAAGAAGAAAAGTAAGAATGTAAGAAAAGTAAGAAAAAGAAAAATAAGAAATAAATAAAAAAATAAAAAAATAAAAACAAAAAAGATAAGTACAAGTGAGCACATGAAAGAGTTGAAAAGAAAAGATGTTTCTGCACTCTGATATATGTATGTGAATTGTAATTGAATAGTTACTTGTATGCATGTTATCGTTATGATATTATTTACTATGGATTGTTATATACATAGAGTAACTTGTTACTCAGCTGATGACTTTTGTTGTCGGCAGGTTCGAGATTTGAAAAATTTTGCGTAAGAACCTTGAGTTGAAGAAGAGTACATAAGGAAAATCTTGCAGCTAATCATCCCGAAGAGGAACAAGATTTTGATAGATGGTTTTACTATTATTTTAGTTCATTAAAAAAATTTAAAATTTCAGAGGTAACTAGTTTATTATGTTCTAGTTTTAATTTTGGATATTTAGATTTGATACGGTTAATTAAATAGTTGAGAATCATGAGGATGATTCAGAGTATGTAGGTTCAGTTTAATTACAGATTTTAATTGATGTTCAGTTGAAGTATTTAATGAAGAAATTTTTAAGTTCAGATTTTAGTATGCCTTTAAAGCTTATTAAATGGATTAAGTCAAGTAACTCACGTGCCAAAGTTCCACATTCTCCTAGGGGGGATTTTGGGGCGTGACAGTATATTAGGGCGATTGATTGGTTCAATCAATTATCCGACTATCGTGACTAACCAGCCCTTGACTTACCTTTCCACGCTCATTATTGAGTCAAAAGATATCAACATCTTATTTTTTTTTACTTATTAAGTTGATTTGTGAGAGAAGCAAACTGTTTCTTATTAGAAATTTATCTAAGAAGATTTCATGAATAATTTTCTCTCTTATCTCTCTCAATAAATATTTAGAAAAATCCATCAAAAAATTTATTCAATAAATAGGGCTAAGCCTAAAAACGTGTCCTCCATAAATTGTGTATTTCTTAAAAAAAAACTAGATTGTCAAGATCAATTCAGACATTTATTCGAGTTGACTATTCTATTTTGAGATAACTCAAAATACAATAATTGTAAGTCGTGCAAGTTGCTTAATTAATTAATAATTTTGTAATTAAGAGATGTGGACCTATACAGTTTGAGAAACCTTCCCTTAAACGAAATAGAGATTAACTAAGAGTAAGAGATCCGATTAAAGAGATAGCCAAACAAACTAAAATATGCCTTAACGAAAGTATTTTGAGAATTACATAAACAAAATTTAGTTGATAGGAATACCATTTTTTTATATTTGTAATTCTTCAAATTACCCCATCTTCCAAAAAAAACTATGTTCAGAGCTCCTGTTCATAGTTTAGGGCGTCAGAAACTACCACTACCCTAGGTGTTGGTTTTTGGATGAAGAGCTTAGTCGTGGATTATTGAATGAGTAGTGATTAGCCCACTCCTTATTGACTACATAATAAAATGCCTTTCCATTTCATTCTCCTTCAATTGTGGTTAAATTTAGTTACGCTTAACTAATTTGAAGTTAATATTTTTTTGAGCACTACTTAGCTAACCCATGGATCCGTTTCTTATCTTACCCCGTCCCCGTGTCCATTTTAACACCCCTTTAACTCTAGTTAAGCTTAACTAAAATAAAACTAAGATTTTGATTTTTTTTTCCTTGAAAACCATGGTTGCATTGCTTAACCCTAGGTGTGAGTGAATACTAACAACAGTAGGTAAGTACTTAAAATTGGGGCATGGACTAATGATGACTGACCATTCCGTTATGAAATGGGAACCCCCCCCCCCCCCCCCCCCCCCCCGAATACATCAACTATTTTCCTTTTTTTTTTTACACCAAGGTTAAATAAATGAACTTTAGGTAGGGTGTAAATGGATACGAATATTATTCGTATCCGATTCATACAAATCCGTTTACTCATATAATATCCTAATAAGTATCTAGCAGAGCGAATTTAAATAGTAATTTAATTATTCATTTATAATCGGATAAAGAAATCGGATATTGATATATCTGATTAAATAAATATCCGACCGATTATATTATACATATATAAATAATATATTATAATTTTATAAAACTAAAATAACCTTATAAATATATAATTTTTGCTTAATTTAATATATTTAATTATTACTTGTAATATAAATAAAGATAAAATATTAAATTATTATTTTTTATACAAAATTTAGATATTATCAAATTTTTTAGATAATAATTTATATTTTTAAAATTTTTTAAAAAGTAATTGAATAATTCAAATATTATTTAAATTCAAGTATTTTAATTGGAGTCAATTACAAATATCCAAATATCATATATTTTACTATTCGTTGAATATTTATTCATATTCGAATATGTAAGTAGATAAGAATTCGGATATACCACCATCCACTCCCGCTCCATTTACAGTAGGGGTGTCAACGAGTTTAACTGAGCCGAGCTGGGCATTGCTCAAGCTCAACTCGGCTCGGCTCGTCCATAGATCATTGAGCTCGAGCTTGGCTCGGCTCGGCTCGATAATTTTTTATTTTTTTTAAATACATTGATAAACAATAAATTCAATTAAAAAAATTAAAATGACATTTTTTTCTTTGGGATGTCATGTGACTCACATGAAAGCTTGAGTTAAAACTTAAACAAAAATAATTATGTTAATGTATACTATATAAATTTTACCACAAAAAGGTATAATAAATATATAATATAAATTTTATTTTCAAAGGGTATTATTATAAAATTAATTGAGCCGAGCTGAGCTATCTATTGTTCAGGCTCGGCTCGTTTATTTTTCAAGCTCACTTTTAAGGCTTAGCTCGGCTCAACGAGCCCAAAGTAAAATCCCAAGCTCATTTTTTTCCGAGTCAAGCCGAGCTGGCTTGGCTCATTGACACCCCTAATTTACAGCTAATTTACAGCTCTCTAGGTGAGTGAATCTTCATACAATTAATGTGTTAAAAATGGGGGGGACCAATGAGGGGGGACAGCTCTATATTCCCTTGCATAATAGAAATAGGATAAGTTAAGCATCTTTCGATTTTAAGTTGTCGAGTTTTTATCCAAAATAAAAATTTTGTTCATTAATAATTTGCATCATCCCTCTTTATTAATTGTTTATTTATATATACTAGTAGGTGGCACGTGCGATGCACGTGAGAGCGAGGGGAAGGAGTTAACCATAGTTAATAGGAATTAAAAGGGACACGTGTTAACCCGTGGGTGCAATTGAACTTACTAGTGGCACATGCGATGCACGTGAGTGTGAGAGGAAGGAGTTAACCACAGTTAATAAGAGTTAAAAGGGACACGTGTTAACCCGTGGGTGCAACTGAACTCTTCCCGAGTTCAATCACGATTGGCTGTGATTCTAAATAAATAAGATAGATGAGCATGGGGTAGTTTGTGAATTAAAGTAAAACATTAAATCAAAGGCAAGGGACAGTTTGGGAATTAAAGTAAAATATTAAATCAATGTTTTGTTTTTATATAAGGGTAGTTTGGGAATTTTGGAAAACTCATCTACGCAAGGCTCTCCCATTATAATAGTAAAGATGTTCGAGTACAAACAGTGGTCGAGTTCGCTGAATTTTGAAAATTAGAGTACTACTTCTTCTTTTGGATGTCATGTGACTCATATGAAAGCTTGAGTTAAAACTTAAACAAAAATAATTATGTTAATGTATACTATACAAATTTTACCATAAAAAGGTATACTAAATATATAATATAAATTTTAATTTCAAATGGTATTATTATAAAATTAATCGAGCCGAGTTGAGCTATATATTGTTCAGGCTCGGCTCGTTTATTTTTCGAGCTCACTTTTAAGGCTTGGTTCGGCTCAACGAGCCCAAAGTGAAAGCCCAAGCTCATTTTTTTTCAAGTCAAGCCGAACTGGCTTGGCTCATTGACACCCCTAATTTACAGCTCTCTAGGTGAGTGAATCTTCGTATAATTAATGTGTTAAAATTGGGGGGGACCAATGCGGGGGGGACAGTTCTATATTTCCTTGCATAATAGAAATAGGGTAAGTTAAGCATTTTTCGATTTTAAGTTGTCGAGTTTTTATCCCAAATAAAAATATTGTTCATTGATAATTTGCATCATCCCTCTTTATTAATTGTTTATTTATATATATATTTTTAAGGTCGGAAATCGATGTAATTTATTCCCTCCAAACTGTCTCTATTATGGGGAAACCGCAATTTAATAGCTTTCACTCTCGCTCTGTCTAATAAAAATCGATTTTCATTTTTTCTGAATCGAGGAAATTACGAGAGAGAGAGAGACTTTCAGAAGCTCTGTTTTCTCAGCAGAGAAGCTCGAAAATATAACGATTTCTATGGTCACGTTTTCGTTTTCTTAAAAAGAATGTCGTGAATGCGATTTTCTTTTTTTTTTTCTCGAGTTTTTCCTGTTTTTTTCTGGGATTTAATGGTGATTTTTGGGGTCTCCAAGGTTTTTTCTGCATAAAGATGGTAGTTTTGTAGGTTTTTATGCGTCTTCAATCTCTTTTAGGAGCTCTGTTGTTGGTCTTCTGGTTCTGTTTCTGCTGCTTTCGATTCTTAAAAATATGGCGGAAGTAGCGAAAGTTCGAATTGTTCGTTGCCCTAAGTGCAAAAATCTTCTAACAGAGCTCCCAGAATATCCTGTTTATCAATGTGGCGGATGTGGTGCTGTTCTTCGAGGTAAGCAAGCTTTAATTTTCTCTTTTTTTTACAAATTTTCTGGTTATATAGTTATGTTTTCAGAAATTTGAGATTAGAATTCTGGTTTTTTTTTTAATAATACAGCAAAAGATAAAATACCTGCAATCGATGGGTCATCGGTGAAATCTGATGAAGAGAGGGATAGTGGGGGTTCTCAGGATTTGGAGAGTTTGTCGGTTAATTTGAATTATGCTTCTGAAACAGATAGGGAGATTGGAGGGGTTGAACGTGGTACGAGAAATGAGATAGTTTTTCCTGAAAGAGTTGTTAATTTGAGTAATACTTCTTCTGGAAGTTCTTGGTATGATAGGAGGAGCGTAGAGAAGGAAGTTGTGTATGGTGCTGAAATTAGGCCTTCATCCAAGGCTATGGTTGATAACTTAGATCTTCGGAATGATCATGACATGAACATGAACATGAACATGAACATGAACATGAACAGAGCTGAATTGACTAAAATAAACATGGAATTCCCACCCAAAATCGTGGGGTCCCAGAGATCCAGGCAAATTCCAGATTATCAAGCTGAGGAAGGGAACATGATGGGGTTTCGGAGAATCCCCAGAGCTGTTGCTGAAGGTTTGAGATTTTCAAATTCCCCCTACCCTGATGAAGGCCCATCTATCTATCACCCAAATTCTTCTTCTGGCTATGGCGACCCGATAAGGAATCAGAACAACCCGGATGGGCTCAATACAGTTGAGTCCCTCGAACAAGATCGAGCCGTGCTTCTGAGAAGGCTGGACGAGTTGAATGATCAACTTGGTAGATCTTGTGATGTGTCAGACAAACAGAAGGAAAGGATTCCTGTAGATAGGAGGATGGCTTCTCCAGATCCTTATGGCGGCCGTGATACTCGGCTTCGAGAGGGCTCCTCCGGATTGAACAGGGCTTCGGTGCAGTCTTATTTCAATGATAGCCATGAATATGTGCCTATGATGAATAGGTATGATATGGATATGCAGACCTTTTATCCTCCTTCAATGCATGCCTTAAATGAGATTCCAGGTTATGGGGATCGGTTTGTGCCCCAAATGCTCAGGAGAGCTCCCAATCAACCACCTCATCCATACTCAAATCAACAATCTCATGATTACTTTTCTGGACAGTATAGGGATTTAGATCCAAATCCTCATGCACCATACCCACATAATACCTTCCACCAGCCTAAATGCTCTTGCTTACACTGCTACAACAAACATTGGCAAGTTCCAGCACAAGTCCCACCAGCCATTTTCTACAATAGAAGGTTTCCAGATCCACAGGGATATTATCCTAGAGGTGCCAATCCTCCTCCATTACATTCTCGTGAACCACAGCCCCACACAAGAAGAGCACACGACCTTGATTCAGAAGTTGGTAGTTCGGGTCAGTGCCTTCCACGAAGGGTGGTGCCAGCCTTGAGGAATGGACGCCGTTGCCGTCCCACAGCCGGTGGTGCCCCATTTATAACATGCTGTAATTGCTTTGAATTGCTGAAACTACCCAGGAAACTTCAGCTAATGAAGAAGAATCGACAGAAACTTCAATGTGGGGCCTGCTCCACTGTACTCTTGTGTGTGATTGAGAACAAGAAGCTTGTTGTTTCCTTTCCTGCACAAACCAAGCAAAATCCTCTGGAGGTTGATGATGGGTCTGATGAGGTGGCTACTGAATGCCTTTTACAACCTCATAGTTATGGAAGCCTGGGTAGCGAGAACTCCCATTCTGATGACTATGATAATTCTGGTTATAACTTTCAGTCAATGGATACTGTACACATATTATCGTCAAAAGACCAGAAGTTGAACTTAACTGAGTCCGAGAAGATGGAAGGCCGCCTTTCTTCATCTTCCACTACTTCTGTGGATGAGCAAAGCCTGGAAAGTACAATTGCTCAGAGAGAATTGTCCAACTCTGCAGAGCTGCCCCTGAAAATCAATAGGACTCGACCGCTTCCTGGTTCACCCCTCCGAGAGCATTTTGATTATTCTTCTAATAATTATGCAGTAAGCAGATATGAGAAGGGAAACGAGAGAAGGGAAACTAGAGCAAACGCTCAGATCAAGAGGCACCTCTAGACAAAATCATGTAAAAGATTCATGAAGAGTCAAAGATTCATCCTCCTTTCGTTAAAAGTAACACTACTACACTATAGGGATGAGTTTGAGGATAAAAAAATCCTCTATTTTAGTGTTTTCACAAGTCATTCAACAATTTGTTTTTCCCAATGAACCTAGTTCTTGGGATCTCCAGTCACTTAAGTTGGGTTTCATTGTAGGTGGTTTTTTATCAATAGGCTTTAGCCTCATCTCCCTCGATGTATTATGAATTAGTTATTAAGTTAATATTTTGGTCAACGGATCCGCAATATTTTCTTTACAAAATCAAGTGCAATAATTCAATTGTTACGTAATTCCTAAACTGAATTATGTCTTTGATATATGTCGGGATTTCTCATTGTATGATACATTTTTAGCTTTAACTATAACAGCTTGGCTATCACAATGTATTAACATAACAGACATTGGCCGACTCCAAAGTGGTATATCTACCAACACTGTTCTTAATCATTTTGCTTCTTCTCTAGCTTTACCTAAAGCTATGAACTTCGATTCCATCATGAATCGGGTTATGTAGGTCTGTTTAATAGATTTTTATGACATTGCACCTCTTCCAAGAGTGAGCACATATCTACTCATGAACTTAGATTCTTTTAAATCTGAAATCTGATTTGAATCGTTATATCCTTTTAATATCACGAGATATCTAATATAGTTACTTCGTTGTATCCTTCTAATACAACCGGATACTCAATATGGTTTAAGATAACAATCTGGATTATATCTCAGATTTCTTAACACCCTAATTAAGATATGAACGAGTTTACCTACATCACATGATATATAGGTATAATATAGTTCATGATATAAATCAAACTGTCCATTACCTTCAAGATTATTTACTAGCTAGTCCACTGAATTAACAGATTCGAACTACAATTACTTTCTCTTAAAGTAATTATCTAACCATCTGTAGGATAAACATCTACAGGATAATTGTCTACAAGATAATCATCTGCAATATAACCATCTACATGATATTCACATGTAGAATCGCTAACATAGTAGTTCATCTAATGTATAAGTCATGATTTTCATTATAAATACTAGTGGGTGGCACGTGTGATGCACGTGAGAGTGAGGGGAAGAAGTTAATTACAGTCAATAGGAGTTAAAAGGGACACGTGTTAACCCGCGGGTGCGAATGAACTCTCCCTGAGTTCAATCACGATTGACTGTGATTCTATTATTTAAATAGATAGATGAGGGTAGTTTGGGAATTAAAGTAAAACATTAAATTAAAGTTTTGTTTTATATAAGGGTAGTTTAGGAATTTCTAAAAATTCAGGCTACTCCTGCCTCTCCCATTATAATAGTAAAGATAATCTATTGCTAATGTGGATCTTATTATTATTTTGCATCATGCAACAAATAAGATTTTAAGTCATTCGGCTTCTATCACTTCTTCTCTACAGGCATCAAATTTGAGTTCTATAGTGGAATGAATTAGCTTGTCTGATTGGATGATTTCCAAGAGATGACCTCACCAACAAGGGTGAATATCCACTTGAAATTTGATCTCATTGAGATAATTATATATCCTAAAGTATATAAACTCATGTTATTTCAACCCAATTTTACATTTTCTTCTACCATGTCAAATTTAAATATTGATTAAATCATTGACATATAATTTTCATAATTCTATATTATAAATAAAATTTATGTTCATTCTCATATAGTATCATTGACATATAAGCAAATGTTTTATTAGGCTTCTTTTATGTAAAACACCCCCACAATTTCAAATATTGTATAATACACCCGAAGTTTAAAATGAGTTTCTTTATTAGAGCAAATGATAAATACTTCACTAACCATATATGCTAATTCAGTCACATAATTTATAGTGTATAACAATTAAAGCACGTGATCAAATCACCTTTACATTAATCATCATTTATCAACTACATAACTCAAAACATCTGGTATTATATAGAGGTTTTTGTATATGTTTTACACAATATTTGATTTAAGAATAAATATACTCATACCTCAACTTGACTTATCTTGCACAAGGTATTTAGCGCGTCACATCCAGTGGAAAACTAATACACAAATTGAGTATTCATGCTTAATACTCTAGTTATGATCCACAATCTCTTGTATTTATGATCCACAATCTCTTGTATATTTCCTTAACATATAGTTAAATAGGTGAGTCTATCAAAGATATTTATGTGACTATATATCCCACTCAGAAGAGCTATAGAACTCATTAAGAGGAAAACTTTAATATCTAAACGTCACATATTCTATGCACTATCCACACCATAGGATAAAACTTGGAGAATGTTATTCTCCTACAATGCATCACCTTAATATGATGTATTCGGGCAAATTACTCATTTTACTAGCATTTCTTCTACCTTACGTTATCTCATTTATAATGGTACACTAGGATTATAAATGCTAGTTTCATTTAGATCTTGATTTACTAAAAAAAAAAAATTTAACCCCTACAATAATTAGAATTGAAAAGGAAAATAATTTTAAACTTTCCTTAATTCTATTATCACAAAATTATCAAGATCTAAATTTTATATATCTTATTATTTATGGTAAAAGCAATAAAGGCACATCTCCTTTATTCATCTCCCGATGTTATTATTGTAAGAATTATTTAGTCTTACCATAACTAAACAATCACATATCTTAAAATAATTTAAACTAGGTTATGTGACCCACCAAATTTCATATAGTCAATTTTATTCTCTTACTTGTGTCCAAACATTTATAGTTATTGCAATTTATCAAGTCATATAATCATATATGACAATAAACTATAGTCATGCAATTTTCACAAGTAATTAACTGATAAATAAGAAAAAACGAGTTTCAGAAATCTAACCGTTCATTTGGAGTATTACCGAGGCATGTGTGCAATTCCTGATTTTAAGAACTGCAACTCATCCTTTACTGTGTTCTCCTCATCTTCATGAGCATGCCGGTTCAAACCGAACGATAATCAGATTTATAACGATCCTGATATCACAGTAAATGTGCATACTATACACATAACTTTTGTGTATGTTCTTACACCAGATATCGTTAAAGAATAAAGCTTTTGCACGATCTTTTAGTTATCTTATTTTGATTGGCTCAACTTGACTTAGATATGCTTGTCTAGTTTGGCTTGCTTAGATCCGGCTTGGTTTGGCTTGGCTTGAGTTTTAATAGGACTTGTTAGAAATTTTTGACAAATACAGAAGAATCTTAAACGTCATCCACAAGGCTACAAGCAAGTAGGGTATATACATTAAACTAGTGTATAAGACCAATACTATATAAAACTCTTCAACCTTATCCCTTGAAGTACCGAATCAATTCTCTTCAACCTCAACACCTACTGTGTTTATCCAAGAAGCCGTTTGCTCCAGAGACGTTTTAGAGAGCACCTTCCATCACTTCTCCTTTTGCTTTTATGACCATGGCCGTTTTCTAAAGTTTCTCTCCAACTTCCCATGGCACCAGACCCACATCGTAAGCTCCAAAGAAGTCCCAAATACGACGAAGTTTCCAATCCTTCCCATCATCGGCGGCACCTATTACCAGAGTCATGGTTCCAGCAGACATATTTCAATCCTCCACCAATCTTAAGCAGTACTCTCATTCCCAAGAAGGCTCACTCTCTCTCTAGATCTCTACTTCTCTTGAGGTTTTTTTTTTTTTTCCTCAAGATCTTACGGCATCCAAACAGCCATGAAGTTACCGCAGGTGATCACTTTCCACAGCCCAAAACAGTCGTGGAAAATCTTTTGAAAGCTTCAAAAATGGTTTCCAAAGAAGCTCACAAACTCATCGTTTTGATTAGATTGATTACCAAGAACCCCCATATCAAGCCATTAAAAGATACACAGAAATGGTATTGATTTACAATAATGGAGCCTCCTCTAACCTTTGCTTTCGCTCCAGTCCCAATACCTCAGCTTTGAGCCCCGGAAAACAAATTCACGCTCAGGCTATAAAATCTGGGCCATCTTCTAATGTCTTTGTACAGACATCTCTGGACAGCCATGAAGGACGCTTGCTTTCGAAGCTTCATCTAATCTGCTCATCCCCATCAGTGTTATCCGGCTTGTCCCAATACTAATGCATTGTGATGGGGTTCTACCCACCACGCCGAACTACAATCTAGCATCCTTCACATTTGCTTTATCAATACAGAAAATCATCGTTATCGTGAGAACGGATCGTTTTAAAATTGATTTAATCAAATCAAATAATTTTCTTTTCGGATTTTCATAATTTATAGTGCTCAATTTAATCACCTTAAGATTGTTGGATAAATCTTTGATAGAGTAGTATAAATCAAATAGAGAATATACAGAAAAATACTCGAATGCATTAATCCTATGTTTGGTTGTCGAGAAAATAAGTAAAAACATGGAAAATAAAAGAAAATTAGACAAAACATAACTAAAAATTGTATTAAAAATCCAAAATTTTCTTTCTTTTTTCATATTTTCATCAATTTTCTTGGCAACCAAACATAACATAAGTAAATTAAAGTGAAAAAATAAGGGTAAAAAACTTATCAATATGGAGACCGAGATACGTACTGAACACGTTGCCTTAAGGTGATAAACGCCCCTACTCCGGTGCTTACAGGTCTTTGGCGGATACCCCCATGATTCAATAGTCTCAATCCATCGGTAGAGATCACTAATTAACTGGCGGTCACAGCGAACTCAACAATATTCTTAACAAAACTTCATAAAAAATTAATACAAATCATAGAAGAGAGCATCTCAAAAAATATGTATATTTCTTTACTACACCTTAAAGAAAATAAGGTTTTTCTCTCTTCTCTACAATAGAATGGGAACAACCCACTTATATAAAGGAAGAGTCTAATAGTCTTTAAGACTCCCAACTAACTCTCTATAATACCAAAAAAGCGTTTTAAATATAAAGAGACTGAATTAAATCATAAAAGACTTTAATAGGAAATAAATTATAGGCTTAAGTATTCCATAACTAATTTGAGATTTAACAATTAAAATAAACACAAAATTTAAACAAAATATGCAACAAGTTTGAGCTCAGCTTAAGCTTGATTCGAGCTCAAATGTTTAGGCTTGAACTTGACTTGAACAAGCTTGATTGAATTTAAGCTCCATTTGAGTCGGACTTATTCAAGCTGAGTCAAGCCCTAGTTGGCTCAAGCTTAATTCACAGAATTATTTTTAATTTTATATGATTTTAAAAAAAATTATTGTGAGCACGGGATTTCGTTCTCTCGGGAAAATGATGTCTCACGGGATTTAGAATCGCCACTTACTAATTCAGAAGGGATAAGTCCCCGGAAATGTTGGATAAGGCTTGATCCGCGATCAAGGATCGGAGTAAGAGGTTCGATTAAGTTCAGGGAAGGGGTTAGGCACCCCGACATTTCCACACTTGGTAGTTCCCTACTTGCTAGGTTTAAGCCAAAACTAGTTTCAATATTAATCGAATACCATTAGTGTTTAACTTATACTAACCGTAAGAAAGTAAAAGTTCATTATGGTCGGGCCCGTGTTGGCCTGCCTACATACTCACATTGGGGTAAGATCAAACCGAGCGTAGTTCTAGCACTTGAGCCCGTGCTAAGGCGAGGGGGCGTGTGTGTGTGCACCAAAAGGCGGCTAATGGACCTAATCCGGTAGAATAGGGTTTTGCTTGACCGAAGTTGGTCAATGTGCAAAGGTTTGTAGAGACCCCGAATCTTTTTTCATGTTTTTATTTCACTGTATTAAGGATATTATAGTCCTTGTGAAGTTTTGATGTTTATTGTATTATATATTTATTTGGTGTGACGTAAACTAGGCTTAATCAAACTTGTAACGGAGGGATGTCATATTACACCCTAAACTTTAGGAAGCTCTAGTTTTGGCATCACTTACTGGAATTGAGTGATTCTTGAACCATTAGAAAGGTGTTGGAACCCTCTTCGAAGTTCATGTTTAATGTTTTTCCTTATTTTGAGTTTAAGCCAAGTCAATGGTGGGTTTTATCTAATGGAATTACATATCAGTCAACTTTGGGGACAATTTAGTCTATTAATTAAGTGGAATTTAGAAATTCTAAAACACCAGAAATGTTCATTTTCGAAAGAGGAATCCAATGCAAGTTGAATCGTCGAAATCCGACGAACGAGTCAAAAGTTATGACCGAAACAGTAAAGCGGGTCAAAAATCTGTAGGCAACCGATTGCTCAGTCAGAAGCAGCGATCAATCGATCCAAAACCGATCGATCGGTATCTATCGACTGGTCCAGAATTTTGTATGGGGAAAATTTCCAGAGAGTACTTTTTTGACCGATCGACCGGTCAAGAGCACCGATCGCTCGGTTGAGAAGCGATCGATCGGTCATAACCACCGATCGCTCGGTCTTTCGTGATTTTTACAGAATTTTAGTATGAGCATTTTGGTCTTTTTGTTCTCAGACCTTGGGGCTATAAATAGGGGGTCCTACTCGAAATATTAAAATACTCTACCTATTTCTAACCTAATTTGGCAAAAAGGGGGAGAAAACCTAGGGTTTGAGGGAGAGGGTTGCTTGGAGAAGAAGGAGGTTGCTAGCAGATTGAGAGGAAAGCTTGGAGATCGTCCTCAAAGCTTCTCCAAATCTCCTCGGGAGCGTTTTGAATCCAAGGGAAGGATTCCTAAGGTCGATATACTATCCTAATCAACTTTATTTTAAGGTTTTGTGAATGTTAAGATAATAGAAATGATAGAAATAGAGCTTAATTATGTTTTCCCTAATTTTCTATGAAGTAAGCTAATTTTGGATGGAAATGTGGATTAGAATGTGAATGGAATGTATGGAGGATGGGAAATGTATGGAGGATGGGATTAATATGTGGATGTGAATAGTGAATTGATCATATGGATGAATTATGGTTTGATGAATGTTTGAAAACATAGAAGGGAAATGGATTCATATTATGCGTACACAAGGTGTTTGTGAAAATGCTTGAAAGGATAAATGCTATTATACTCTTATGAAATGGTGGTAAATTGATTATGAATTGCGATATGAATTATGATAAGATATGTATATGTGAATTGTTTGTTAAGTATGTCTAATTATTTACATGAAAATTGATAGTCGGGAAGATAAGAACTTAGAGGAACATCTCTCAAACCGGGAATTCTGTAACTATTTGGTATGAGACAGTATAGTGGAGTTTCCATGGTGGGAGATCGGAATCTAAGCAATTACCAACTCGAATGTTAATTTTAACACTTAAGCACATTTGCACGTGTATGTTAAGATAAGAGTCTCACAAGTCACACATGTGGACCACAAGCATGAGCATGGCATACGTATGACATTCTGAATAAGCATAAGCATGGCATGGTCCGTATCCGCCAAGAACGGCATGTCAATTACATTTGATTCATAGGCATGGTCCGTATCCGCCAAGAACGGCATGTCAACCATTTGATTCTTAGACATGGTCCGTATCCGCCAAGAACGGCATGTCACATCATTGTATGACCTGAATAAGTGCATAAGCATAAACATCTCACAAGCACGTGGTCTTATAAGCATAAGCAACTCATAAGTGTATTGTCTTCCAAGTCTAAGATTCTCACAAGTACACGAGTCAAGGTGATGATATGATGTATATGCGCACACGTTCTTCCGCACTCTGATTATGTTATTATGTTATTGGATATGTTTCTAACTAAATGCAGGTGTATTATTAATGTTGGTTGGATTTTATATACACTGAGTACCTTTGTACTCAGCCGGACTTCGTCTTGGCAGGTTTAGAGCAGGAGTACACGGCGGAGCCATGGGTTGAGGAAACATACGCAGAGGAAGGAGGTGAAGGTGAGCCTTTTGAGGAGGGAGCCAAAGACTTGGGTGGCTACGCCTCTTAGTTTTTATTTCATTTGATTGAGAGAGCTGTATTAGACTTGAGTAGATGTTGCTTAGTAAACTTTTTTAGTTGTGTATCAGACTCTTTGGTTTTAGAGTGAGTTGTATATGTTTACCGTAGACTTTTACTATTTGATTATAGTTTATATACCAGAATTTTATTATCCTTATTTTTGGAGACTCGTGTTAGTGTGCCTTGCATGTCATGGATTTTAAGCAGGTTAAGTAATGTGGCGATCCTAAAGTCCTATTTTAGCCTTGTGGGATTTTGGGGTCGTTACAGGATTGGGCCCGGTAGGCCGAGGGGTAGTCCAGTAGACTAGGGTGAGGTCCGGTAGGCAAAGGGTATTAACCGAGGGTTAGGGTTGCTAACCGGGGTTAAGAGGGTGTTAACCATGGTTAGGATTGCTAACCAGGGTTAAAAAGTCCAAGATTGAGATTTTTTGATCTTTTGTATTTTTATGGATTTTTAGGGATTTTTTCATATTTTTTGTGGGGTTAAGTGGTGCTTAACCATGGTTAAATGTTAACCGGAGGCCACTTTAACCATGGTTAAGGATCAAGGTCAGTCAAGAGTGGGCCCAAAGGGTATGGTAGGGCCTAGAATGGCCTCCTACCAGGTTTGGGCCCTACACAAGGCCCAAAATCAGAAAATTTCAGAATGGAGGTAATCGAATTACCTCCATTTCAGTAATTTTTTAACCAAGGTTTGAGAGGCTGTAACAGGAGTTAGGGGTCTCCCCTGGGTAAAGTAAAAGCATGGTTGGAAAGCTGGGAGTGTCATCTTTCCTATGGACCAGGTGGCAGCCTCTGAATAGGCCAGGTGTGGATCCCACAGGGGTCCAAAGTAAGCAAAAAATAGGTACTGTAAGGTCGGCAGTTCAACTGCCGACATTAAGAACAGTCTTTTAACCATAGTTTAGGAGCCTGCTAATCAGGGTTAGGCTTGGATTCAAGCCCTGAAATTTTGCAGGCATAGAGAGTGGTCTCTGGTCTTTCCAACAAGCCTGGGGTGGACCCCATAGCTCAAGGCATGTGGGCCCCACAGGAGCCCAAAGTTGCTGTGAAAATAAGCTCACTGTGTCGGTAAAGGGAATGCTGACAGGCTATTTTTCTTGATTTTTTATAAGGTTGGTAATAGAATTACCGACCACTAGCAATTTTTACAAATAAAGGTTTTCCCCACTGTGGTCTGCACCAGTGTGAGTCTAGGGGTACCCTCATGGATTGAGGGACCCCCAGACCCTGTGGGGAGCTTATCATGCGCCGTATAAGGGCTTGACCCGAGTTAGGCCTCGAGGAATCACCCCATGCCTATGTGGAAGGCTGGGGAGGTCCTTTCCTCAGCAGTGGAGGCTACTTTAATGCAGGAAAGACGAGATGGACCCCCTGGAATAGGACCAGGGGGTCCTTACAATGCTGAACAAGAAGAGTTACAAGAGGGGAGGGCTGTTATCCTCACACTGTGGTTGTGACGGCAGTGGCGACGACTGGTGGTGCCTGAGTGGAGCTGGGGGACCTAGGCGGGCCTTGGGGGAGTCCCAGGGGGTCTGCTAGTGGAGGCTGTGATGGGTGAAGGTGGCCTGAGGTCGTGAAGGAGGCTAAGAGCAAATTGATAGGGGTTGGACGTGAGAGTTGGCTGTCATTTGAACTGAAGGTGGCCTTGGATTTATAGAAGAGGAAGGGAGAGACCCTAGGGGCACTATGGGTATTAGCAAGGTCGGAGTTGAGTCATGGTGGATGTCCCAAGTGGCTCAAGTGGGTTGCAGGGAGTCTGCACACGCCAAACTGCAAATCCAGGAATGTCGGTAATCGAATTACCGTCATTCCCAAATCAGGCCTATTTGGAATGTTGGTAATTCGATTACCGACATTATGTTTTTTGTTTCTAATTCGGGCCAGGCCCAAATTCATTTGGGCCAAAAGCATTGTGGGCAACTATTTTGGGCATTTCCCACCCAAACTCGATTAGGGGTTATGGGTCCCACCCATGTGATCCTCATGGGTTGAGGTGGGCCCAAGTGGGCTCCAAATTGTTACGGGCTTCATGGTTTTGTGGTTTTTTTTTTTTTGAATTTTTAAACGGGCCTCAAGCCCATAGGGCTTGTCCTAGGCTTCGAGCTAGGGTATTGCTAGGGTTTGGTCTAGGACTAGGTCTAGGGCTCTCCTACGGTTTGTCTTAGGGTTCGTCTTAGGTTTTGGGTAGTTCCAAAGGCAGTGGGCTTTGAGCCCAAGGATTTAGGTCCTAGGTCTTAGGGTTCTAGGGCGTGTCCTAGGGTTGTCCTAGGGATTTAGGGTTTAGACCAGGTGTAAAAATTAGGTGCTTACAATTGCCCCTCTTTGCCGGAGAGTGCCAGGATAGCAGTTGAATGACAAAGGCTGGAATCATCCTATTTTTACACCGAGATGGATGGTGAGATGCATGTTGTACATATGGTGAGTGTGGTGAAGGGCTACTGCTAAGGAATAGCAAGTAGTCGGGGATGAGAGATAGATGCAGAGATGGCGTAGCCCGGAGGCGTTGGCCCAAAGCAAGGTGTCGCTCGGAAGCGGCGAGGGGATTGATTGAAACGGTGTTTCCCGGAGGATATTGACCGAGTCGATCGGGAGACACACAGAGTGTCGGGAATACACGGGGTATTGAGAACACACTGGGTGTTGGACATGCGAGGTGTCGGCATATTGACTCGGCGTCAATAGAGACCTGGGATGTTAAGAACGTACGGGGATGTCTCAAGAGAGGGGACATGCGGTGAGTGTCGGAGGCTCGTATGTTGAGATCACACAGGGTGTCTCTGAGGGGACATGCAGTGAGTTTCAGAGACTCGGATGTCAAAGACACGCGGGGGTGTCAAGGAATGTACGCTGTCAAGGTACAAGAAGGATGGTGCACACTGTCAAGATGCACAAAAGGGTGATGTACGTTGTAAAGGTACACACCGAGAGTTTGAATGGTATACACTATCAAGATATACCAGATGGAAGGTTTGAGGCAAATGATGCCGGATTTGATTTTAGAATGGTCGATTGGCGCTGAAGTTAGATCATGTTGGATGATGCTGAACTGTTTGGTCATGCAAGGTATGACGCTAGGCAAGTGATGTCATACAAGGGATAAGGCGAGGATGCTTTCCTATGACTCCGCTGACTTGCTGGGGAGATGTGGAAGCTGCTTCTTCTGCTTGTCTCGCTGAGGCTGCGCGGTGCAGGTTGGTTCAAACGGATTTTGAAACCATGAGTTTGTTTTTTTTTTTTTAAAAAAAATCTTTTTTGAAAAAGTGTAAAAGATTTTTGATTTTGACAAAAATAAGCTTTGTTAGCTTTCAGATTTGCCAGTAAATTGCCTAAGGTTAGGGCTTTAAAGGGGATTGTAGATTTCTTTTTTACTTTTGAAGGGTTGAGTATGACTCAAAGCAGAATGCTTCTGGGGGTAGACGAGTTTGTCTAAATGCCATTGCAAGATTCTGTCATTTGAACTGGGGGTGGCCTTGGATTTATAGAAGAGGAAGGGAGTCTGCTAGTGGAGGCTGTGATGGGTGGAGGTGGCTTGAGGTCGTGAAGGAGGCTAGGAGCAAATTAACAGGGGTTGGACGTGAGAGTTGGCTGTCATTTGAACTGGGGGTGGCCTTAGATTTATAGAAGAGGAAGGGAGAGACCCTAGGAGCACTATGGGTATTAGTAAGGTCGGAGGTGAGTCATGGTGGAGGTCCCAAGTGGCTCAGGTGGGTTGCAGGGAGCCTGCACACGCCAAACTGCAAATCCAGGAATGGCGGTAATCGAATTACCATCATTCCCAAATCAGGCTTATTTGGAATGCCTACCCAAATTCACTTGGGCCAAAAGCATTGTAGGCAGCTATTTTGGGCATTTCCCGCCCAAACTCGATTAGGGGTTGTGGGTCTCACCCATGTGATCCTCATGGGTTGAGGTGGGCCCAAGTGAGCTCCAAATTGTTGTGGGCTTCATGGTTTTGTGGTTTTTTTTTTTTTGAATTTTTAAACGGGCCTCAAGTCCATAGGGGTTGTCCTAGGCTTCGGGCTAGGGTTTTGCTAGGCTTTGGTCTTGGGCTAGGTCTAGGGCTCTCCTAGGGTCTGTCTTAGGGTTCGTCTTAGGTTTTGGGTAGTTCCAAAGGCAGTGGGCTTTGAGCCCAAGGATTTAGGTCCTAGGTCTTAGGGTTCTAGGGCTTGTCCTAGGGTTGTCCTAGGGATTTAGGATTTGGACCGGGTGTAAAAATTGGGTACTTCCATATATTATTAATAAATTATAATACAAGAAACTACAAAAAATTAATACATTCATATACAAAAGTAAGATTTGGGGTAGTCTTTCAATCCCAAAAATAGAGAGTTAGAGCTTTTTACTTAACTTTTTATTATTATTATTATTATTATTATTATTATTATTTTTAAACTTTTTATTCTAATTAAAAGTTTTTAAAGTCTATGATAAAGAAAGTTAAAAATATTATTTTGGATTAATATAAATAACATTATAAAAAATAGTATATATATAATATTTCCAGTCAAGCCGAGCTTAATCCGAACCGAGCCCTAAACGAGCCAAGACGAATCAAACAGGGTCTAGCTTGAGCTCGGCTTGTTTAAACATTTGAACTTAAATTTAAGCTTGACTTGATTTCTTCAAGCCTGAAATGTCAGCTTGAGCTTGACTCAAACGAGCCAATGAGCTAGCTTGGCTTGAATGCAGCCTTAGTTATCTACACCCTAAATGGAAAATTTAAGCTTCCCCATTGATACCCACGTTCATGACTTTAAAATCTTCAACAACGATTATTTGAATTCCTCTTTCTTGTGATGACATACTTTGTAACTCATCATATCTTATTATCCTAATTATTTGAATTCCTCTTTCTTGTGATGATATACTTTGTATCTCATAATATCTTATTATCCTACTATTCTCTATCGCTCCACATTCAACCATTAGATTGTTCCCCTTGCATGTATACCTCGTCTCACAAAGTCCTTAATGATACAGCCTTCTTGTGCTCGCCCATCTCTCATTGCTGAGCCTTCCAAGTTAAGCTTAAGCCTACGAAAGTCTCATTAAGGGTCTATTAATCTGCTTGAGTTCTGGATCAAGTCCCATTGAGGGACAGTTTTTCTTGCTTAACGAGAGGTCTAATTGTCATTTACTAACCTTAACCAACGAATATTAGAAAAAATAATATTTATTCTTGTTATAGTATAGACTTAGGCCTTTGATAAGAAGGACTAGTAAGGCGTTCTAGAGTTAATCAAGACTTTGCCTTTAAATAATGTTTAAATAGCCTAAAACAAATTGTGAGCTATCTTAATGGTTAGTCTGTTCCTATGTGGAGATGGAGATCCGAGTTCAGTGATAGTACTCATCAGATAAATTCCTTTGAAGGGTGTATGATCTCGCATGTTTGGAGGAAATCCTAGGGCAGTCTTTTGCTAGCTAGTTTTTAATTTGACCCTCTTGACTTTTCTATTGATGTTTTAGATATAATTTCCGCTATTATTTCAGAGGATAGAGTGTGGAAAGTGTATCTTCCAAATGGAATCGGATATATGGTTCTTTTCTTTAATATATCTGGTCATGGTTTGCTTAACCCTAGCTTACATGTGATGTGTAGTTTTATGTTTTAAGGTGAAGTGTTAGTAATCTTAGGACGGTACGGTACCTTTCACCCTATTTATTGTTCTTTATTGTTCTTGGTCAATGTGTTTGTGATTGGCCTGTTTGGGAGCGTATTGTTTGTCCAACCAAAAAAAACAAAACGTGCAAACTATTAGGTTAAGTGAGTATATATATATATTTATTTATTTTTATTTTATTTTTTTTGAAGAGTTAATCTATGGGTACTCCAAAATATATTTCTAAATTTATTCTCTAAAACAAACTACGAAAAGTCAGGATTTGAGTTGGCTTATTTTATCTTTTCTAATGTTACGTCAGTTCTAATCCTAACGGTTTAACAACTGCTATAAACGGTTAGGATTTGTGAGTATATTTGGGAATACACTTTGAGAGTATCCAAGACTAATTCATATATATATATATATATATATATATGAGTAATTTTGAGTGAAAGAATCTTTATTTTAGATAGATAGAGTAATAGACAATGGATGAGACATGACTTGAGTCATGACTTCTAAGCATGCTACGCGCTTCTCTTTTGGTTTTGGGTTGATACGCGCTTCTATTGACACTGTCATGGTCGTTATATGTGCTTCGAGATTGAAAAGTCAACATTTAATTAGCAGCCTCGCAAGCTAGGTCCATGTCCCAGTCCCAGGGCTGTTGTGAGGTGGGATGCATGCCACGTGGTGTCTCTTTATCTACCATCTTGCCAATCCCTTTCATAAATGTGAACCTTCCTACTTCTTAGTTCCTTCCCTCGTATTTTGGGGGTTGGAAAATGAGACTTGTATCGGGTCACAAAAATCTATGGTAACAAGCGGGTCGGGTCTGGCCGGGCCTATCCGACAATACAAATATGCAGTCGAAGCCCGACCCGTTGATTCTGGATGGAATATATCTGAAAGGACGTTAATGCCCTCTATTTTGCCATCAAACTAGACATTGGCGTGGATTAGTGGACGGCTGTTCTGTTTATGCGATTAAACGAACTTAATTCTGGATGGAATATATCTGAAAGGACGTTAATGCCCTCTATTTTGCCATCAAACTAGACATTGGCGTGGATTAGTGGACGGCTGTTCTGTTTATGTGATTAAACGAACTTTTGGGGTAATTGAAAACAACCTTGGTGTAAGTACCCAATTTTTACACCCCTAGCTAACCATGGTTAAGTCTCTTAACCATGACAATCCTCAGTCAAGTCCCCAATCCCTATGTAAAACCCTAGCAAAACCTAGGTCATAACCCTAGTTAAAGCCTAGCTCTAGCATAACCCTAGCCGAGCCCTAGCCTAGCCCTAGTCAAGCCCTAGGCCCTTAGGGCTTAAGCCCAATCCAAAAACCCATAGGGTTCAAACCCCTTGGCCTGGGCCCAAGCTCAGGCCCACAATTTCCAAAAAACCAACCAAGTACCGCGTGCACAGCACTGGGCCAGGCCCTTTGGTTAAAATCCAATAGTGTCGGTAATAGGATTACCGACATCTCAAAAATGCATTATTTTGAGAATATCGGTAATCATATTACCGACACCCCTGGTTTCATCATCCTGCAGCACACCCACCTCCCCTGCGCAGTCAAGCATGCCTGCAACCTTACCTCTCCGCCTGTAGACCACCCCTCCGCCTAATGAGAGCTTCACCAACCTTGGTACAAATGTCAGGGGTGTCCCCAACCCTTGGCCTATAAAGGGGATACCCCCATGGCTGTGAAACCCACAGCAAACTCCCCACTCCGAACCTCTAATGTTTTGCCGAAACCCTAGCCCTCTCTTCAGACTCCTAGGCACTCAGTAACCTCCTTGAAGCCCCAGCAGCTTCTCCCAGCTTCCGCAGCATCGCCACCAAGCTCCTCTAGCTCTTGCAACACCGCCACCAGGGACTCTGGCTTGTAGCAGAAGGGTAGGGCCTCCCCCTACCCCATTTATTCTCATTTAAGCACCTCAATGTGAGCCCTTGGTTCATTCCAGAGGACTTTCTTCTCCTATTTTGCAAGTACACCCACTGTGGGGGGTATCTCTCACCTTCATAGGTGTGGAGAACCTTCCCCAAGGGTACAATACTTTTCTGATGGCTTCGGTAGCTTCTGGGGGTCCCACACACCATGAGGGAACCCCTGGATAAGTCCCCATCGCAGCCCTAGTGGCACATTTTAATTTCTGAGAAAATGTCAGGGTGTCGGTAATCACAGTACTGACACCCATGAACCATGCTGTTTCAGGGCCTGTGCGCCCCACTTGAACATTCCCAGGGCCCACCAAAGGCCTGGGTTGGACCCCTTGGTCTCCCCTACATCTCTCCTAAACATCTCGGGAATCATGGTTAAGCCTAACCATGGTTAAAATTTCAAAAAAAACCAAAATAGTATAAGTGTCGGCAATCCTATTGCCGACATTTATTATTTTATGTAGCAGTGACTTTGGGCCCACACCAGGCCCACATACGGCATCTCCTGTGGCCCACAACATGCCCATGGCCTTCCCCTCATCCTAGGCTTCAAATCCCTGGGTCACACACCCCCTAACTCTCCTCTTAACTAGAGTCATGACCCTCCAAAGTTGGGTAAAAATGCCCCTAAACTGTCAGCACTCCTTCAACCAACAGTCTTAATTTATGAATTTTATAGGCTTTACAGTGAGCTCACAGCCCATGGGGACCTTCCTACTGACCTGACCAGACCCTTGGGGCCCACTCTAAGCTTTCCTTGGCCTTGCCTTTGTTTTAACCAACTCAACCATGATTAAGAGTTAACCATGGTTAGTTAGCCCAACCAATTTGGAAAAATCTGAAAAAATCACGGAAAATCCAGAATATTTTAAAAACTTGGAAAATGGCATCACTTTCAGATTGTGTGCTCATGCCTAACCACGGTTAGTTGAGCTTAACCATAATTAATATTTGGTTTAACCATGGTTAAGCCCATTTAACCTTGGTTAAAATACCAAAAAGTCATGAAAAATCTCAAATGGCATTCTAACTCCAAATTTAACTTTGTACGATGCCTAACCTTGATTATCCCGACTAACCATGGTTAAAATCATGTCTTAACCATGGTTAGCCTCATTTAACTTGGGAAAATTGAAAAAAAACCCTGAAAGTGTTTACATCACATTTAAGGATCATAAAACATACATTGGACCTTGCCCAACCCCGGTTAAACCCTTTTGGCCTATCGGACCTAACTCTAAGCCTACCGGGCTTACCCTTGGCCTACCAGGCTTAACCCTAAGCCTACCAAGCATACCCTTGGCCTACCGGGCCCAGTCCAAAGCTTACCGGGCTTATTCTTGACCTCTGGGTCCAATCAAGGCCTACCGGGCCAAATCTTGGCCTACCGGGCCCAAACCTTAGTCTACCGGACTAAACCCTAGCCTCCGGGTTTACCCTTGCCCTACTGGGCCTAGTCTTGGCCTACCAGGCCCAATCCTCAGTCTACCGGACTACCCTTTTAGCCTACCGGGCCCAATACCAGACGCTTGACCAACACCGGTCAACTCCACCCTAGTCTGTCAGACTAGACCCTAAGCCACCCTTGGTGCACAAACAATACTCCCTTAGCCTCGACACGGGCTCATGTGCCAGAACTACGTTCGATTTGATCTCACCCCAATATAAGTACGTAGGCAATCCAACCCGAGTTTGACGCTACTTTAGCTTTTCCCTTCTTGGATTAGTATAAACTAAACCTAAGACATTTGACTATCACTTGACATTAAATTGATTTAAACCTAGTAAGTAGGGACCATTGTAAAAACGGAAGTGTCAGGGTGCCTAACACCTTCCCCGGGCTTAACCGAACCTCTTACTCAAAACTCTAAACAGACCAAGACCTCATCCATTACCCGGGACTTATCCCTGCCGAATTAATAAGAGCGACTCTGAACAATAACATGCCAAATGTGGGTAACCAGAATCCGTACTCACACTTGGCTTTTTCGTAATTTTGTATGTGTGGAAAAAAAAAAGCCAAATCATCTACGGTGATAACCGGATTTGGCAAATCCGGTTATCACCCCCTAGAGGTCGCCACATGTCTCCTTTGACACCCTTTAACCATGGGTAAGATTCACCCACCCCTAGGGTTCACCCACCCATCCTTGGTTTTTTTTTAAAAAATATTAATTCATTTTTTTAATTAAACAAACTCTAGGGATAGATGAATCTTACCCACGATTAAGGGGTGTCAAAGGAGATACATGGCGACCTCTAGGGGTGATAATCGGATATGTCAAATCCAATTATCACTGCATACGATTTGACTCAGGAAAAAAATTGCCAGCATGTGGGAGAAGTTGGGCCCATCGGTACCAAATTATGGCTTCGGATTCTCTCTGGCGCATGCCAAAAAAGTGCTCAAGGGCTTTCACACTTAAGCGAAAAGTGAAGGGAGAAGTCATTTCATGGGCCCCATGATTTTGACTTCTCCGGCCATTATTTGTCACATGGTGATAAAATGGTGAGTTAAAGGGAGAGAGATATCAAATGGGGAGAAGTCAAAAATCAGGGGAGAAATGAAATGACTTCTCCCGCACTTGTCGTTTAAGTGTGGAAGCCCTTAAACACTTTTCTGGGATGCGCTAGAGAGAATCCAAAGCCCAAATTATCGACTAGTCAGATAGAGTGAGACTAGTTGCCTTTTTGACTATTTAAAACTGGCCAAAACAAAGGGAAAAAAAATGTCGGTCTTCATCTCTATTTTTTTTTTGGAAAGTGATAAAAAAAAAAAAAAAACTCTCAATAGTGCTTATTATTCAAGAGTTTGACAGTTGGATTAAAAATATAATGGCATTATGCGCACACATGCTTTTAAAAATGGGGGCCACTTAGTGCTTGGCACCCTTAGATTAAAAATCCAAAGGTTCAACTCTCTCGATAGTATGTGCTATCGAGAGTTTTAAATCACTCCCCATTTTTTTTTTAATATATGCATCATTTATCTAGGTTAGTTTCTTATAATTGGACCAATTGGTGGCCTTTTTGACCTCCACACTAATTTATGAGAATTAATCTTGAGATACACTATCACTGAGACTAGGTTTGTCGATTTCGTTTCTCAGCATGGACAATCTTGCTCTTTCCAGCAATCAAAACGACATATATATATATATTAATTTTTTTTTTAAATCAGCTACTTTTAGGTGATTAAATCATTAAAAAAAAAAAAAAATGGAAACAACGTTGCTTAAATCTTAATCTATGTAACCAAGCAGGTAAATAGCTTGAAGTAGCCACTTTCCGGCCATCCACTCTCCCCTACTTTTGTACAAGAAAACAAAATAGTGTGACACTTTTGTGTGGGTCCCACCACTTTTGTTTTGTCTTTTTGTTTTAAATTAGTAAAAACTGCCGGAGAGTGGATGGCCAGAAAGTGGACATAGCATTGCTCATTTATAAATTGGTATTTGCTAGGATCCCCTACCTTGTGGGGCTAGGGTGGAGTGACAATCTATACTTGGCGTTTGAAGAGGCCAAGGGTTCATTTAAAGCCTTAAGTCTTTATAATCACTGGCATGGTTTGGGACGAAACTTGACAGGGTCATTAGTTCGTTAAAAAAATTTTTGGTTAACCTACTAAACACACACTATACGCAACACAGAAGCCCGTATTAGTCTGTGTTTATTTTTATTTTTTTGTAAACATGGGGTGTCCGGAGCTCAAGACTACGACTAATCCCTACGTGCTGTCAAGGGATACCCTCCTCCTAGCAACCAATAATGTGGGTGCTCCCAGACTCGATCTCGAGACCTCCAAGTCTACGGTTCATCTTCCGACCACTGGGCTACACCCTGGAGAGTAGTTCGTGTTAATTCAACTCATAGAAAAGAAAGAAAAGAAAAGAAAAGGCAAACTAGTGCACGTAAAATCGCTTCTAGAATGAGTATTTGTCTTGTATATAAGGGCGATTGATGGGTTCAACCATTATAGGACTATCATGGCTAACCAACCTTATAGCCCGCCTTTGACTTTCCTTTCCACGCTCATTATTGAATCAAAAGATATTGATATCTCATTTTTTTACTTATTCAAGTTGATTTGTGAGAGAAGCAAGCTGTTTCTCATTAGAAAATTCTCTAAGAAGATTTCATGAATAATTCTCTCTTATCTCTCTCTCAATATATATTTAGAAGACTCCATCAAAAAATTTATTCAATAAATAGGGCTCAGCCTAAAAACGTGTCGTCCATAAATTTTGTGTATTTCTAAAATAAATAAGTAAAACTAGATTTTCAAGATCAATTCAGACATTTATTCGAGTTGACTATTGTTTCCATTTGTCTTATTAGCTCTAATTAGTTAGCTTTGACTCTAGTTTTAATATTAACCTAACCTTTAGAAAATTGTAGAGCTGTTGTGATCTTTGAGATAACTCAAAATTGAATAATTGTAAATCATACGAGTTGCTTAATTAATAAATAATTTTGCAATTAAGGGATGTGGACCTATACAATTTGAGAAACTTTAACCCTAAATGATACCCTAAACAATGTAGAGATTAACTAAGAGTAAGAGCTCTGATTAACGAGATAACCAAACAAACTAAAATATGCCTTGGCAAAAGTATTTTGAGAATTACATAAACAAAATTTAGTTGATAAGAATACAATTTTTTTATATTTGTAATTCTCAAACTACCCCTAACTTAAGGTATGTTGAACTATGTTCAAAGCTCCTGTTCATAGTTTAGAGTCTCATAAACTACCACTACCCTAGGTGTTGGTTTTTGGATGAAGAGCTTGGTCGTTGAATATTGAATGAGTAGTGATTAGCCCATCCGTACTATTACATAATAAAATGCCTTTCTATTTCATTCTTCTTTAATTGTGGTTAAATTTGGTTACACTTTAAAGTTAATAATTTTTTGAGCACTACTTAGTGGACCCATGAGTCCGTTTCCTATCTTACCCCATGGGTCCGTTTCCTATCTTACCCCGTCCTCGTGTCCCTTTTAAAACCCCTTTAACCCTAGTTAAGCTTAACTAAATTAAAACTAAGATTTGGTTTTTTTTTTTTTTAATGAAAAATCATGATTAGATTGCTTAACCCTAGGTGTGAGTGAATACTAATCACATTAGGTAAGTATTTAAAATTGGGGTGTGAACCAATGATGACCCACCTTTCTGTTATGAAATGAGAACCCCAGGTACGTTAGCTATTTTCCTATTTTTTAAAACTGAGGTTAAATAAATGAACTTTAGGTAGAGTGTAAATGGATACGAATATTATTCGTATCTGATTCCTACGAATCCGTTTACTTTTATAATTATCCACTATGTATTCAACAAAGCAAATTTAAATAATAATTTAAATAATTGTTTATAATCGAATATTGATATATCTGATTTGATAAATATCCGATCGATTATATTATACATATATATAAAATAATATATTATAATTTTATGAAACTAAAATAACCTTATAAATATATAATTTTCGTATAATTTAATATATTTAATTATTACTTTTAATATAAATAAAGATAAAATATTCAATTATAATTTTGTAAACAAAATTTATATATTATCAAATTTTTTAGATAATAATTTATATTTTAAATTTTTTAAAAGTAATTAAACAATTCAAACATTATTTAAATTCAAGTATTTTAATTGGAGTGAGATACAAGTATCATATATTTCACTATTCGTTGAATATTTATTCATATTCAAATATGTAATTAGATAATTCGGATATACCACCATCACTCTCGCTCCATTTACAGCTCTCTAGGGTGAGTGAATCTTAATACAATTAATGTGTTAAGAATGTGGGGAGGATCGATGAGGAGGGACATTTCTATATTTCTTTGCATAATAGAAATATGGGGTAAGTTAAAGCATTTTTCGATTTTAAGTTGTCGAGTTTTTATCCCAAAAAAAAAAATTGTTCATTAATAATTTGCAGCATTCCTTTTTATTAATTGTTTATTTATATATATTTTTTGGCTCAGGATCCTCTCAAGTTAAACTCGAGAGAATCTCTCGAGTTCGAACCCTAGAGGTCGCCACGTGTCTCCTTTGACACCCATTAACCATGGGTAAGGTTCACCCACCCCTAGGGTTCACCCATCCATCTTTGGATTTTAAAAAAAAATATTAATTCTTTTTTTTAATTAAAAACTTTTTTTAATATTAAAAAAACTCTAAAAATTGTTTTTTAATTTAAAAAATAATAATTAATATTTTTTTTAAATACCAAGGATGGGTGGATGAACCCAGGGTGAACCTTACCCATGGTTAAGGGGTGTCAAAGGAGACACGTGGCAACCTTTAGGGGATTGAACTTGAGAGATTCCTCTCGAGTTCAACTCGAGAGAATCCTGTGCAATATTTTTTAGGCACAAGATTCTCTCGAGTTGGAACCCCTAGAGGTCGCTACGTCTCTCCTTTGATACCCCTTAATCATGGTAAGGTTCACCTACTCCTAGGGTTCACCCACCCATCCTTCAATTTTTTTTTATATATATATTTATTATTATTTTTTAATTAAAAAAACTGTTTTTAGAGTTTTTTTAATATTAAAAAAAGTTTTTAATTTAAAAAAAGGAATTAATATTTTAAAAAAAAACTAAGGATTATTGGGTGAACCCTAGGAGTGGGTGAACCTTACCCATGGTTAAGTGGAGTCAAAGGAGACACGTGGCGACCTATGAGGTTCCAACTCGAGAGATTCTCCTGAGCCTATTTCTTAAGGTCGGAAATCGATGCAATTTATTCCCTCCGAACTCTCTTTTATCGGGAAACCGCATTTCATTTTTTCTAAATCGAGGAAATTACGAGAGAGGAGAGTTTCAGAAGCTCTGTTTTCTCAGCAGAGAAGCTCGAAAATATAAGTTCTTTTATGATTTCTAGGGTCACGTTTTCGTTCTCTTAAAAAGAATGTCGTGAATGCGATTTTCATTTTTTTTCTCGAGTTTTTCCTGTTTTTTTTCTGGGATTTAATGGTGATTTTTGGGGTCTCCAAGGTTTTTTCTGCATAAAGATGGTAGTTTTGTAGGTTTTTATGCGTCTTCAATCTCTTTTAGGAGCTCTGTTGTTGGTATTCTGGTTCTGATTCTGTTTCTGCTGCTTTCGATTCTTAAAGAAATGGCGGAAGTAGCCAAAGTTCGAGTTGTTCGTTGCCCTAAGTGCGAAAATATTCTAACAGAGCTCCCAGAATATCCTGTTAATCAATGTGGCGGATGTGGTGCTGTTCTTCGAGGTAAGCAAGCTTTAATTTTCTCTTTTTTTTACAAAATTTCTGGTTATATTGTTATGTTTTCAGAAATTTGAGATTAGAATTCTGGTTTTTTTTATAATACAGCAAAAGATAAAGTACCTGCAATCGATGGGTCATCGGTGAAATCTGATGAAGAGAGGGATAGTGGGGGTTCTCAGGATTTGGAGAGTTTGTCGGTTAATTTGAATTATGCTTCTGAAACAGATAGGGAGATCGGAGGGGTTGAACGTGGTACGAGAAGGGAGATAGTTTTTCTTGAAAGAGTTGTTAATTTGAGTAATACTTCTTCTGGAACTGAAAATAAGGAAGTTAATGGAGGTAGAGGAATAAGAACAATGGGTTCTTGGTATGATAGGAGGAGCGTAGAGAAGGAAGTTGTGTATGGTGCTGAAATTAGGCCTTCATCCAAGGCTATGGTTGATAAGTTAGATCTTCGGAATGATCATGACATGAACATGAACATGAACAGAGCTGAATTGACTAAAATAAACATGGAATTCCCACCCAAAATCGTGGGGTCCCAGAGATCCAGGCAAATTCCAGATTATCAAGCTGAGGAAGGGAACATGATGGGGTTTCGGAGAATCCCCAGAGCTGTTGCTGAAGGTTTGAGATTTTCAAATTCTCCCTACCCTGATGAAGGCCCATCTATCTATCAGCCAAATTCTTCTTATGGCTATGGCGACCCGATAAGGAATCAGAACAACCCGGATGGGCTCAATACAGTTGAGTCCCTCGAACAAGATCGAGCCGTGCTTCTGAGAAGGCTGGACGAGTTGAATGATCAACTTCGTAGATCTTGTGATGTGTCAGACAAACAGAAGGAAAGGATTCCTGTAGATAGGAGGATGGCTTCTCCAGATCCTTATGGCGGCCGTGATACTTGGCTTCGAGAGGGCTCCTCCGGATTGAACAGGGCTTCGGTGCAGTCTTTTGCCCCCGATAATCATGTCCAGATATCCCCTTATTTCAATGATAACCATGAACATGTTCCTATGATGAATAGGTATGATATGGATATGCAGACCTTCTATCCTCCTTCAATGCATGCCTTAAATGAGATTCCAGGTTATGGGGATCGGTTTGTGCCCCAAATGCTCAGGAAAGCTCCCAATCAACCACCTCATCCATACTCAAATCAACAATCTTATGATTACTTTTCTGGACAGTATAGGGATTTAGATCCAAATCCTCATGCACCATACCCACATAATACCTTCCACCAGCCTGCATGCTCTTGCTTACACTGCTACAACAAACATTGGCAAGTTCCAGCACAAGTCCCACCAGCCATTTTCTACAATAGAAGGTTTCCAGATGCCCCAACCAACACCATGCTCTACAGTCGTGAAAATCATGGTACACTAGATCCACAGGGATATTATCCTAGAGGTGCCAATCCTCCTCCATTACATTCTCGTGAACCACAGCCCCACACAAGAAGAGCACACAACCTTGATTCAGAAGTTGGTAGTTCGGGTCAGTGCCTTCCACGAAGGGTGGTGCCAGCCTTGGGGAATGGACGCCGTTGCCGTCCCACAGCCGGTGGTGCCCCATTTATAACATGCTATAATTGCTTTGAATTGCTGAAACTACCCAGGAAACTTCAGCTAATGGAGAAGAATCAACAGAAACTGCAATGTGGGGCCTGCAACACTGTATTCTTGTGTGTGATTGAGAACAAGAAGCTTGTTGTTTCCTTTCCTGCACAAACCAAGCAAAATCCTCTGGAGGTTGATGATGGGTCTGATGAGGTGGCTAATGAATGCCTTTTACAACCTCATAGTTATGCAAGCCTGGGTAGCGAGAACTCCCATTCTGATGACTATGATAATTCTGGTCATAATTTTCAGTCAACGGATACTGTACACATTTTATCGTCAAAAGACCAGAGGTTGAACTTAACTGAGTCCGAGAAGATGGAAGGCCGCCTTTCTTCATCTTCCAGTACTTCTGTGGATGAGCAAAGCCTGGAAAGTACAATTGCTCGGAGAGAAGTGTCCAACTCTGCAGAGCTGCCCCTGAAAATCAATAGGACTCGACCGCTTCCTGGTTCACCCCTCCAGGAGCATTTTGATTATTCTTCTAATAATTATGCAGTAAGCAGATATGAAAAGGGAAACGAGAGCAAACGCTCAGATCAAGAGGTGGTGGTCCTGAATAAGGGCACCTCTAGACAAAATCATGTAAAAGATGCATCTGTGGCAACTGAGATGGAGGTTTCCTTCAACGAATTTTCAAATACCACTTTGTCTCAAGACTCTGGAGAGGCAAGTAAAGAAGAAGAGCAACCTAGAATCGGCAAGGGGGGTGGATCATTAGTTGCAGGCTTCATCAAGAGGAGTTTTAGAGACTCCTCTAGATCTATTCAACCTGTGGAAAATGGCATATCTAATGTCTCAATTAATGGGCAGGCTATACCAGATCAATTAGTTAAGAAGGCTGAAAAGAAAGCTGGGCCAATCCATCCTGGACAATACTGGTAAGTGCATGTACTAAGTCACCAGATGCACTATTTTTTCCTTCTAAACATGCATGCAGTAGATGGTATGGATATTTTCTTTACAGTGGTATAATGACAAGACACATTCATACATGCTAATAACATAGACAGATACACACTCATTTCGGTGCTACTAGTGGACTGGTAGTATCTTAAAATAATAAGAAAGATAAATTGTGGCCTTAACCATGTAAGAATACTGGTTTTTATCTAGCACATATTGAATACTACAGAATTTTATGGGAATTGAGGGCCTTCATAATTGAAAGACTAAACGGTGTTCTAGATAACTTTTCATGTATGGAAACTTGAGGGTTCCTCTTTGTAATTGTGTTCATGAATAGTTTCCGTTTTGTTGCAATTGTTCTTGTTAGAGTATAACATTAATTAGTCATTATTACCTATAATAAGTACTAATGGTTTTGTTGTCTTCTGTCTGCCTTAACCAGGTATGATTACCAAGCTGGATTCTGGGGTGTGATGGGCGAGCCTTGCCTTGGCATAATTCCTGTGAGATAAACTAAATCTTAGACAAATATGAGTCAGTCTTTGGTGATAGAGGTTTATGCTCCCCAATATATTGATGAAGTTTTGTCATTTGTCTTGCAGCCATTTATTGAAGAGTTCAATTATCCCATGCCGTGGAATTGTGCTGCTGGGAATACTGATGTTTTTATAAATGGGAGAGAGCTTCATCAGAAAGATTTTGATTTACTTGTTAGCAGAGGACTCCCAACTACTACAGATAAATCTTATATTGTCGAGGTATCTGGGAAAGTTCGAGATGAGGTCTCTGGTGAAGTGCTAGACAGCCTTGGCAAACTTGCCCCAACGTAAGTCCCGACACTCTCCAAAATGGATGAAGTTTTGTTGGTTTTTTTACTCTTCTAACTGTAAATAACTTGAATGTGTATATCAAATTGTAACATTTAGTGTGTTCGTCGAATTGTTTGGCTATAGTCTTAATGTGAGGCTCACTAGTGTGTTCGTCGTATTGTTCGGTTATAGTCTTAATGTGAGGCGCTCCTTGCCTATGTTTTACACATCTCATATACAGGGTCTGAGATGCACATTTCGACAGGTCCCACATGAGAGATCTCCTGGCCAATCATGTCAATCTTTGACCTATGAGATCTTTAGGCTGTTTACACATTTACTGGTGGGTTCCAACCTTATGCATGTGTGTCATGTGAACACTTCTGTCCTGATGCAAACCTCCCTCGTATATATATTATTAACTGGCATTCTTGTTGCATATGTGTCATGTGAAAACTTCTGTCCTGATGCAAACCTCCCTTGTAAATATATTATTAACTGGCATTCTTGTTTTGTTGCTTCCATGATTACATTTAAGACTGGAAAAGATGCCCTCCAGAAGCCAGCCAGGATTTCCATTGTTTTCTTCTCTGTGAACATTATAAGCAAACCGCGTCTTGATTGAAATGCAGAAAGGCCACTGAACACGTAAAGCAATCTTGTGGTTTCTCCTTCCATGTTTTCTTAATTGAAAAGCATTTAGACACCCCAACAGCTATCATAAACCTTAGAAAATATTGAGCAGCTCTGAAACTTTTACTGAGTCTCCTCCCATATCATAGTGTAACCTAGGGTTGCTGCTAAAGGTAATCTTGAGCCACCTTAAGAGGTCTCTTTAATTTCTTGTCCCTTTCACAATATTCTGATTGTTGGAGACAAGTTGCTTTTATTCATTATCGAACTTAATTAGCTTGACATACGTGTGTGTCAATCTTGTGGTTTCTCCTTCCATGTTTTCTTAATTGAAAAGCATTTAGAAAATTAGACACCCCAACAGCTATCATAAACTTTAGAAAATATTGAGCAGCTCTGAAACTTTTACTGAGTCTCCTCCCATATCATATTGTAACCTAGAGTTGCTGCTAAAGGTAATCTCACGGCACCTTAAGAGGTCTCTTTAATTTCTTGTCCCTTTCACAATATTCTGATTGTTGGAGACAAGTTGCTTTTATTCAATATCGAACTTAATTAGATTGATATACGCGTGTGTCTTTTAAATGTAAAGCCTTATCATGAAACCAGTCCAATAACTTGGACACAATATAGCATGTCAGTGTAGGACACAAACACGGAGCAGAATGTAAACATGCCCCAGTAATTTGCACACTGACAGTTTGTTGGTGAGGGACATATATGCAGTGTCCAAGAACTTGCGCCCATACAAAACTGTAGGAAATATAGAAGTTAGCATTTAATTACATATTTTCACATGGGCAGTTTAGGTAGTGTTCCATTTTTAGGTTGGGAGAATCTCTCTCTCTCCTTAATGTCTTATGTTTGTTTGAATATGTCTCATCTTCTTAACTTTTCTAATTTGTTGTCCGTTCGCTTTGAGTAATACTTGAAAACACATGTATATGAATATTCATGTAGCTATGGGATAATATTACTTTAGTAAAAACACATGCATGTGAATATTCATGTACCTATCTATGGGATAATATTACTTTTCTACTTTAACAATAAGATCAAGTGTCAAATGCATGGATTTCATTAGTTCAGTACTTTAACAATAAGATCGAGTATGAAATACACATAAATCTGTACTCTTTTGAATTGTCTGTGTGAAGTATCACAAAATGCTGACATACTTGATTTTAGAAGAACGCATATTATTCATATCTTCAACTAGCTCTTTAACATATCAAGTACGCATTTTCAGTTAGACGTAGCTAGCTCATGAGCTTCCAGGTTAATTGTAGGTTCCGGTATTTTCGATCCGACAGTCATAGAGCTGTGTTTTGTTGCTTACATCTGCACGGTTCATGAATTGGATTGCCGGTTCACAGTGTTGGAGTGGTGCTCAGTTAGGCAGGATGGGGTGGGATTAGGCATGATCCCTACTGGGTTTCTGTGATGCTTTTGGGGGCATCCTGTTGGGGGTTAGCATGGGGTTTCATATTTTTCCTTTTATTTTGTGTCTCACATCGGTTCACATTCTCATGAACTATGCGTTTTATGTTTCTTTGTATCTGTTTTATGTTTATTTATGAATTGCTTGGATTACGGATAAAAAAAAAAAGAGCTTGTGATATATCCTATATTTTCCATTTTTAAGTATATATGAGTTACCATATTAACCCTGTAAACAAAAATTGGTAGGCCGTAAGGTCTTCAAAATTATTGAGTTTATATTTCCATATTGGAGCATTATGGACTTTTGAATTTTTTGAACAGAGTCGCGAGGGCGAAGCGTGGGTTTGGCATGCGAGTTCGACAACGATCACATTAATAGTGAATTTGATGGGTTCACAAGGGCTTCATTTGCCTTTTACACATTGAACTTGATGACGAGCCATCTTGGAAGCGGAAGATGTGATATGGGGAAATTTATTAGAGAGAATTCCAAGCAAATTTTCGTATTATCCTTGAATATGGTTTTGGAGATCTTGAATTGTCATTATGTGCCTCTGTTTTTTTTCCTAATTAGTTCACTGTTTTTTTGTGTCTGTACATGTAGCTCTGTAATTTTTTCCGAAATATAAATACATGATTGTGTATACTGCAAAACTTCTTTCTTGGTGGGCAAGCTAAGGTTAGCAAGGATTAAAAATACAGTTTCAGGTAATGTATCGGTCCATCTAAAACCTATACGTATCGGTTTCGGGCAATAAATATAATTTTTTTCTTTTTCTTAAAAAAATAAAAACAAATCAAATTAATTTTTTTTTAAATCCAATGAATTATAGGAACCAAATTTACTAAATATAAAGTCATGGGAAGCGACTCAAAACTCAAAGACAGTAGCAAGTACATTTACAATTCTACAATGAATTAAACATACATAACTAATAAACGATACGTATCGTCCGTTTTATATCAGTATAAATATCGTATAAGGGGCTATCGATACCTTGTTCGCATCGCCCGTTTCGTATCGGTTGCGGCGATTTTTATTTCCATGAAGATTATGTCATTTTAGTTTGTGAGGTATATCAGAGTGATATAGAGGAACCAGAGATTAACTTCTACTTCTGGGGTGACCATATGGACCATTTAGCGTAGCGGTATATGAGGTGCTGCTCCGATGACCCCGAGCATCAAAATCTGCTGACTTGCAGAGACAGGCTAATAGATTGAGGAACCCAGATCTTGTTCCAAACTACAGAAAACCATTCATATTGTGAAGATTGTTAAGGAAGTTTCAGTCCATTCCTACAAGCAGAATTCATGGGAGCAAACAATGGTTCCCCTTTTTTTTTTGAAAAATAAAATAAAACAAAGGTGAAAAAGAAAACATGTATTGTTTTATTGATCCAATCCACTATTTATTTTATCACTAGAGTTCTTGTTTTATAACAGGGAGCATAGGTGATAGAGCAGGCCTAGCGGACTACAGCTAGGTGAAAAAGCCAATGAGTCCTGTTCTATAGAGTGGCTTTGGGTTGCAATCTTGATCAACACCGGTTATATGGTATCTAGTAAAGCTGGTTTGTGAGATTAGTTACTCAAATTTTCAGGTGGGATTGTAATAACTGAGCCTTTTATTTTTTTTTTTTAATTGGAGATTATTTCAAGATTAGTACTGCATTGTCTTAATCAGCATTTGGAAGTTTGAACAAAACCCAGAGGGTCCGCCGCTATTGTCAATCAACATCGATGAAGTAGTAAACACTAAACCCGCTTAATTAAAGAAAATATCCTTAACAAAATGCTTTCTTATTGAACACAACTACACAAATATTTCTCTCCCTCATTTTTTTTTATTAATTCTACTTTTTTTTGCCATACTTATAATTAACGTACTTACACCTTGACCTTGTAAAGCCAAACTCACCCAATTCTCCCTCCTGTAATTACCTGCGTCTAAAATTCTAAAGCAGCATTGTTTTGAGTAATTTTTTTGCATTAAAACATCAAAAGTTGCCGTGACGCCTATTAGTTGACAGATCATGAACATATTAGAAAAAAAGATGCCAAAAATTATAAGTTTGTTGGTTTGCTAGAACATACTATGCACGTGCTGCCAGCTAGGCCAACAATCAATTATAATTTTATTTTTTAATTTTAATATGAATCTTAACCCCTTATGAAATTTGCTAACACTTGTACAAAATTTAGTAATGTGAATAGCATCTTGAAGCATTGCCGCTGGATAATCCTGTCCCGTTTTAGTCTCACATTGGTTGAGTTTAGACTTTGCCAAGGGTGTATACAGGATCCACAACTCCTCCTTTAGTCCTATCCTTTTGGAGTGAGTGTGTGGGTTTGCTATTATGGCACCTTAGTGGTAACCATAGGCGTGACTGCACGCGTGCTGTGTTTAGTGTGTTACATGATATCTTAAAAAACGGGGAAAAAAAAATAGCATCTCGAATAAAAGAAGGAAGACGAGGGATGCCCTTTGATCTGATAACGACTATGCACCTCCTTAACAGTTAAAAGGTCACAATGGTTGGAACTTGGAAGCCACATGTTAATATCTTGCTAAAGAAAATTGCTTCTATATGAGGGCCATATCATAATTAATTTTTCATTGTTTTGGTGTCCGACATTAACATGTGGTTAGCCAAACCCCGTTAGTAGGTTACATCTGTCTAGAGTTAGGAAGTAGGCGTTACAACAAGGAAAATAATCACCTCCTCGGTCAGTGATGCGAGGAGGTGCGTCTCGGGTCTCATTTTAGTGTCATGTGTCCCTCTTTTGGATCCATTTAACTGTGGTTAAGATTCACTAATACCTATGGTACACCCTTCTACCTTTGATTTGTAGGGAAAAAAAATTTAACTATAGGATTAAAACAACTTAACCCGAGTTCATGGCAAGTGGAATGGGCGGCTTTAGTCATTGGAGCGAACTATTGTCTTGCAACAATAGTCAATAGGATTGGATCCCTGGTCTCTAGTGAGAGAGTGATACAGATCTGTCAGTCAGTCAGACACAGGTAATGAGTCATATCATAATTTATTACAAGAAAAATATTGAAAATGAGGGAAAAAGTAATAGACAAGAACTTTAAGAAGACATGACTAAGTACCCACCTGAAAGAGAATAAAAAAAGAGCCAAAGCAAAGTAAAAACTAAAGGTTGATTAGGTTAGATTTCCCATTAATGATTTAATCACTAAAAGGGACCCATTTCAAAGTGTTTAATTACAGTTTAGAACAGACAATAGCAGAAAAGGAAAAGGGGGAGAGAAGAAGACAGACTTGGACCTGGCTTATATTTCCAAGAAGATGATAGAGTAATGCAACAATTTAATATAATTTCAGTTGAGAAAGAGAGAGAAACAAAAAAGAATGATGGAGGTGTTCGGAATGTGGTCAACCTACACATACCTTTAAAAGGAGTCACAACTCACTAGTTCCAGCTGTGTTTAAACTTTCTAGTATCCACCCAGGCTTATGGGTAGATCCAAGTATCTAATTTTTCTTACCTGAGCCTTATACAAGGTGCATCAATTTACAACTATGCCCTTTCTCTTTTCCTAAAAACGAAAGTTGCCAATAGCCATCTTGTGACAAAAGAGAATTAAAAAAAAAGCAAGTGTATTATAGATCAAATGGTGTAAGTTTAGTGTGTCTCCTCAAGAGTAGGTTCTGGGATCGAGTCCAGATGAGTGCATGGTTGTAATATCCACCCTTTGTTAGGGTTGTTGATGGGTCAAATTTAGAACGGATCTATTATATCCGAATCCAAGCCGAGTACAAATCCGACAGATCTAAATTCGATCTAAGATCCTTCAGATTCTAACTTATCTAATCCGAGTTTAAATCCAATCATTTATATAAGACCCAAATCTGATTTGGATAATGTTAGTTTTTTAAACAATTGCATTTCAATCATATAAAAAATTCTTATTCAACCTTATTTTGCTCCAATTAATGTTAATATCTTTAAAATTAACACTTTAAAGTATAAACATATAAAAATCCATGTAATATATCTAAAATGATAAAACAATTATATTGCATAAGTATATTCTATTTTAAGTTTATTATATATATATATATATATATATATATATATACTAATAAAAATGCACATTGCATGTAAAAAAAACAATAAGAAATTCTATATGAGTTTACTCAAGAAAGTATATCTACTAATGTTGTTTTAAAATGAAAGAAATTTTTTTCTAGAAAATAGTTGGACATAAAATAAAAAGTTATCACTACGTGAAAATCGCTTTAAACCACAGAAAAAAACAATGCTTTTTGGAGGAAAAAATGGCAATTTGGAGCCGTCATCATCAGGACCGTCATTTCTGTGAAAATAAACGGCGGTGACGACAACTCCATAACATGTTTTTGGTAAAAATCTATGTTAATAAATGACAATCTTGGGCTATGTTTTTTTTAGGAAAATCAGGAAAATAAAAAATCTATTTTTTTTAACCCAAACAACAGTACTTAGAAAACATTAACATATATTCCACCGTCACAATACATTTCAAATATCAACAAAAAATTATTTTCAATCCTGTAGTTCAAAAATCAACAAAAAATTATATCTTCAATCCTGTATTTCAGAATCAACGTAAACCTAAAATTTATGCTCCTATGCTTTAAATTTATCCTCTAGAGAAACCTGAAGTTTATACCAAACTAAGAAGAAACCAGATCATTCATTTTTCATGGTTTTCCTAGCATCCTAATAATTAAGGATCAATCGGTTACTGTAATAATAAGTGGATGAAACACATTCCCTATATTACAATGCTTTTGCAAAATTGAAGGGCTTCAGTCAAATATTGTCATCAATAATAATGGAAATATTTGAACACAAAAAAAAAAATTGGAAATATATAAACTTAAGTGGCACTAACATGTGTTGCATGAATATAATAAAGGATTTAGGTAGACTTACTTTTCTAATAGCTTCTCCCTTGCCTTGATTTCTTCTAAGAAGAATGACTCTTACATTATCAATCGTATATTTCCTTACAAAGTAAAAAGCTATTTTGTTCGTTCCATTAGCACTACCATTATCAACTATCACCACGTATATATATATATATATATATATATATATGTAGATAACTATCACCACTAATTTAGGAATGCCCAGATACGGCTTTGGCTTTGAGTCCTTTAAAGTCTTTATTAATAGAGAGTTCTTGCCAATAAATCAGAGAAAAGGCTTTTTAATAGAGTCCTTTAAATTATCTACTAATATATCTACTAATAAAGAGTCCTTACAATTAATAATAACAAAAGGAGAAATGTTTATTATTAATTTTTATAGTGAGTTGTACATATTAAAAATACTAAATTTCTAAGTAATTATAGGTTAATAAATTAATATTTTTATTTAAAGGGTATTTTGGTCTAAATAAAGTTTAGTATACTCCTTGTACTTTTATTAATAGAATGATTAGTAAAGATATATGATAATCAGATCGAATTACTCTATATCCAAATCCAATCCCATTATAATCGAGTTTAACATTAGTACATTAGTGATCCGTACTGGTTAGGTGGATTATTAATTGGATCAAGATACGTCAGATCTTGATATGATCCATTGATAGCCCTACCATCTGCTAAGCTTCAAATGCTAGGCATTAACCCACTAACCTAGAACTGATACTACACTACTATCTGGGTGGCTACCTTACCACATGACTTCTGCCCCGAACAAACAGTGGACGAGATTTCAGGGTGAGAGAAGTGTTAAGCCTACTCTCAGGCATGTCCTTACTTTCAATAAAAAAAAACCAACACCTACTCTTACTTCAACACCTATTCTTACTTCAACATGTTTGTTGGTTTTTGGCCGAGAGTATGGAATGCATAGACCACACCCTGCCTCTTGCATGAGTGGTAGGGGTGTGGCCTTCAAGGGGAAGGTCTAGGATCGGAATCCCCCTTGATACGAACAGCAAGAGTTCCACTGCCTATGCTAACATCTGACCGGCTTACCTTACCGATTGACTCTACTTAAGTAGGTAAACCCTGAACTATGAGCATTGAGCACAAAGCTCGGATAAAAAAAGGGAAGTGATTAAAAACGGCGCTACTGAGCACTAGGCCACCTGATCAAAAATTCAATGGCACAAAATCATCAAGTGGTGGATACCATTTAGTGGTGGATAGTTTTGATGTTTTGGGCGCAGTTCAATTTTTTTCCCGCAACCAACTCTCAATAGCATGTACTAACGAGAGTTTTAACTCACGTCCCAAAAAAAATAAAAAATATAAATATAAATAAAAATCTATCAGGGAAGCAGAATTATATCTTAATAAATCCTTGTTCTTATATCGGGGGTGAATGAGGGGCCATCAACCCTCCTTAAGACAGTTTTAGAGTGGTTGCTTGTATTTACCCTTATGACACCTTAGCGGCTATTAGGGTTGTAAACGGATCCAGATATTACCTGTATCCGATTCGTATCTGAATCTGTTTAGTCGGATAATTATCCGAATAGGTATTCGGCTGAGCGAATTCGGATAGTAAAATCACTATCAGTTTATAATCAAATACGAATTCAGATATTCGTATATCCGATCCGATAAATATCCGTTTGAGTATATAATATATATAAATAATATATTTTAAATTTTATAAAATAAATTTAACCTTTAAAATATATTTTTAATTAAAATATATATTTTTATAATTTTTAAATATTAATTTATATATTTTTCAAACTTTATTTTAAAAAATCAGATAATTCAAATACTATCCGAATCCTGATATTTTAATCGAAGTCGGATATGGATATCATATTTTACTATCTGCCGGATATTTATTCAGATTCGGATATCTGAATATATAATCGGATACATATTTGGATATACCACTATCCGCTCCTACAGCTCTAGTAGCTACTTAGGTCTGGCTGTGTGAGATTAGAGTGTGTTAGTTACATGATAACATTTCCATCCCAAAAAAATATCATTATTCTTACAACTACATAAACCAACACTACCATTTTTTTTTATTTTGAAGGAATACAACACTTAACTCACACACGATCAGCCTAGGGTTATAGTGCATTGTTTTAGAGAGAGAGTGAGAGGAGAGAGAGGCTTCTTACTAAAGCCAATCTAGGGTTACTTTGTCATTGAAGTTATTCTAAATGGCATTAATGTCATTTTAAACTACACCAACTGTAAGTTCAGTTTTTTGCTTGTTTTGTCACAAAAATTACACTTGGGATACAGTCACATCTGGAAGAACAGACAAGTCGGTGGCTTTAGCCTACACTCTCTATATTTATCAGGGTATTTGAGATTTTTGCTGAAAACCACTATCAATCTCAGCGAAAAAGCTGTTTGGTTTCTCTTATCTAGTTTCAGAGATTTTCTTCTACAGTGGGAGCAAATAATGAAGATGAGGAGGTTCGATTGGAATCCATGGTCTCTTCACAAGCACAGCCATGTATTTGTGAAGTTCGCTGCTTCGATTCTTCTAATGGGCATCGCTTTTCGCTTCCTTTTCTCCAATTCGATCGGTATTTCGCCTGTTCCAGAAACACCTCTTGTAGAGAAAACAGGGGCTTCAGAGACACGAATTCCTGATGAGGTGCCGGTTGTTGGAGATCAGATATCCCAGAGAAGTAAGTAGATTTGGTGAATTTGAGTTGGGTTTTTTGAATCAAAACAAAATTAGGGTTCTTACCCTTTTTCTCTCCAGAAATTTGGAGAAACTGATGTTTTTCTTATTAGGTATGAATTTGATATTTTTGGGGGGAGAATGTAGATGGGTCTTAAACTATACTCTAACCCATCTTTGTATCTGAAATCTTGAGTTTATATGTTGGGTGTTCAGAAATAGGTCTAATTTTAGATTGGAACCAAATTTCAGCTTTGAAGATCATGAGTGCTTTGTGTTCTATACAAAAAGAAGGAAAAGCCGTTTCCTTTTTGAATTCTGAAAATTTTGGTGTTCTTGAAATTAGTCCCATACTCCAGGTCCTTATTTTTTTGATTAATTCTACTGTAATTTATCTTTGATATACTGAATTTGATATGCAACTACACCATTTCATTGCAGCAAAGTGTGATCTTTTTATTGGAGATTGGATCCCGAATCCGTCAGGCCCAGCTTACACTAATGAGAGCTGCAGTATCATCGAAGGTCATCAGAATTGTATGAGGAATGGGCGACCTGATTCAGGTTATCTTTACTGGAGGTGGAATCCACGGGATTGCCAGTTACCCCAATTCAATGCAGAGAGATTTCTTGAGTTGATGAGGAATAAATCGTGGGCGTTAATCGGTGATTCCATATCGCGCAACCATGTCCAGTCGTTTCTTTGCATTCTCTCAAAGGTACATTCAGTGTTACTGTCTTTCATAAAATTTAATGTTATCTTAAGTGATTTTAATCTGGAACTAAGTTAGGCACATTTCCTTGTTTTGTTTTTCTTTTCTAGTAATTGGTATTGTTTTCTGTTTTTCTGTTCTAGTATCCTTCTTATAATTGGGTGGGAAAAACAGAGAGACTTTTTTTTTTTGTGGTTTTATGTTTTCATGCCGCCAATTCTTTATAAAAGCTTAAATAATTGTGCTGCGTTGAGCTACTCACATTCAATAATGAGAGGTCCGGTAGATTAGTAAAGAACTTGTGGAAGAGCCTAAGGTGATCTATGCAGTCCGACTTTATACAGTACACTAACAACAATAGATTAGTGTGGTAGAGAGGATCATATACTTCTTTCTACCATACTACCAGGATCTCATTTCAGCATCTACAAGATAATGTTGTTCCTTTCCTTCTAAGCCCCAAATAATTGCCAAGAAGCAGGTTCACTGAAAAGCTCAATCTTTGAAGGGCAATGGACCCCGTCATTAAGTATTTACAGAGTCAGTAATCCCCATGAGTGTCACCCATTCCGCACCAAAGAGATTCTGGAGAAACTCCTTTACCTTCCAGAAAAAAGGAGGAGAAAGCAAGTGTCCAATTCTCTTTGAATGCACACATTAGACATGTATTTGAAAGCAAAACCCAATGCGGGACAGAGGGAGATGGTCACTAGTGAGAATTACATTCAATATTATAGTCTAGCTAAAAGCCACCAGACTTATTATTATTATTTTTGATCGGTAAAAGCAAATATATTAATAAAAAGAGGGAAGGGAACAAATTCACAAAAAGTGAATCACAAGGAACCAAAGTGAGCAAATGAACCCAAGATACAAACAAAGATACAAACCACAAAAAACAGCACCACTCTCCCCTGCTACCACTAGGAAATAAACTCATCAAACTCTATCTCCACCACATCGGCTTTAGTAGAGACTCAAACTTGAAACAACGCACACGTATGAGAACATACTCTCTCAATAGACGACAAAGAGATCTCGAACATCCTCCTATTCCGCTCCTTTCACAAAGACCACGAAACCACTCCTAGCAGTAAGACCCAAATAAGATCAGTCGGGCTTTCCAACAAAATTGAAGGCTAGCTAGATAAACAGCCTTGAAAGGACGAGGGGAAGACCCAAGCGACCCCACGTTGGGAAAGGAAATACAGCTAGATACACCTCGTAAACGGGCAATGCACTACCAAATGGTCCACCGATTCCTCCTCCACCAGGCACAAATAACAATGGTTCGGAAGACTCCACCCTCTTTTTCTCAGGTTATCCAAAGTAAGGATCTTGCCTAAAAAAGCTGACCAAAGGAAAAAAAAGACCTTAGAAGGAACCCTAGAGCACCAAACAATTTGACGGGGGAAGCTCGAATAAGTTACCTGCAAAAAAGATCTCACAAAGAACCGCCCTTTACTATTGTTGGTCCAAACTCGGCTGTCTCTTAAGGACACATCAATACGCACCGACTTTAACTTGGACAAAAAGTTAACAAACTCCTGAACTTCCCAATCATTCAACGGCCGCCTGAACGTGGGGCTCTAGACCACTGAACCCTCTCTCCTAACATACATATCCGCAACTATCGCGGTTTTTATCAGAGGAAATAGTGAAAAACATTTGAAATTCTGATTCAAAGGAGAAGGACCGCACCAATGATCGGACCAAAACTTGACTTTTGCACCATCCCCAATCATGAGTCAAGTATGTTTGACGAAGCCGGCCCAATTCTTCGCAATGCCTTTCCAAAGGCCTACCCCATGAGGACCCCTAGGTGGTCTTGGCTCCCATCGGTCTCTGGTCCCATGCCGAACCACAACAACTGCTCTTCACAAGCTGTCACCTTCTATCCCAAAACGCCAAAGCCATTTGCCCAACAAAGCCTTATTGACTGCCTTGATTGGTCAGATATTAAGCCTCCCACTCACTTTTGGCGGACAAACCCACTTTCACTTTACCAGATGAAGCTTCTTGATCGCTACCTTCTCATTCCACAGAAAATCTCATTGTAACTTTTCCATCCTAGAAGCAATAGACACAGGAATTCTAATCAGGGAAAGCAAAAATTCGGAAGGCTATAAGGCGTACTCTTCAACAAAGTGAGTCTTCCGCCTTTAGGCAAGAGCATAGATTTCCAACCCCGACATCCTCTTGTGAAATCTCTCAATGATCGGCTCCCAGGCCGACTTCGAATTGAAGGATGCCCCTAAAGGTAGACCTAAATACAGTTGGAAGTGAGCCAGTCTTACAACCTAGACAGTTAACCAAAGACTCTAGGATAGGCACCTCCCCTACAACAAAGATCATACTCTTCTGAAAATTAATTTTCAACCTGAAAACGACTTCAAAGCATCTAAAAAGATAGCTGATATGAATAAGATGCCTAGCTGAGGCTCCACAAAAACAACAAAATATCATCTGCAAATTGAAGGTGTGAGATCTTAACGGGAGGACTACCCACCACAAATCCATCCCACACCGCCTCGGAGGCCTTCCAAATCATCCTACTAAGCGCTTCAGATACGATTATGAAAAGCAGGGGAGATAAAGGATCTCCTTGGCGCAAACCCTAAGAACTTTTAAAGAAACTAAAAGGGGAGCCATTAATGAGAACTGAAAAGGAGGGCGATGAATAGAAATGCCTCATCCAATCATGTCACTTGGTCTCAAAGCCCATATGGCGAATGATATAGTCTAAGAATCCGCAATTCACATGGTCATAAGCCTATTCCATATCTATCTTGCAAATAATACATGGATCGTCCTTCTTTAGACGCTCATCCACCACTTCGTTCGCTATTAGGATCCCATCAAGAATTTGCCTCCTCCCCCTACAAAAGCGCTCTGTTCTGGGGAAATGACCTGCCTAATCACTCGGCTTAGCCTAACTGTTAGCACTTTCGAGAGGATCTTGTACACACTACCAAGAAGACTGATCGGTCTAAAATCTCGGATGCCTAGGGCCCCAGGCACCTTAGGGATGAGAGCGATGAAAGAACAATTAAGCACCCGATCAAACGAATGACTGAAAAAACTCGTGAAAAACCTTCATAAAGTCTTGTCCAATTACAAACCAACACTTATAGAATTCAATAGAAAAACCATCTGGCCGAGGGGCTTTGTCTCCCCCTCCATACCTGAGATCACTGACAAAATCTCTAATTCCAAGAACGACCTTTTCAAATGACAACTCGTCTCCGCATTTATGCTCTCAAAAGGCAGACCATCTAGCAAAGGCCTATAAGCTAACTTTTCTTTGTACAAAAAACTATAGTAATCCGCTGCTGCACCTCCCAGCTCCTTCTCTGTCTCCCATCGCTGATCCCTAATTTGAAGATTCACAATTTTATTCGCTCGACGACGTACTATAGCCATTCTATGAAAGAATCTCATGTTCTGATCCCCCTCTTTTAGCCATTTAACTCGCGACTTTTGTTTCCTACTGGTTTCCTCACCCTTTAACACTTGCGAGAACTCTGCTTCAAGGCATCTCTTTCCTTATACTCACTACCAGACAGAGTGGACTGCTCGTCCTTCAAATCCAAAGCTGAAATGTCTTCAATATTACTTTTTTTCTTTCAGGAATGATCCCAAACACTTGCTTATTCCAAAGGTTAAGTTTGTGCTTGACCGCCTTCAATTTTAGCCCAAAGATGGTACTCCAGGAGCCCCAAGCCGCAGAGCTATCCCAAGCCTCCTTAACCACCGACATAAAGTCTGGATGTTGCAACCACATATTCTCAAACTTGAACGGTTTTGGGCCACCATTGGTCCCCTCTAACTCCAACACAAGAGGGACGTGATCCGAGATCGGTCTAGGAAGAGCCAAAAGAGATGCATCTGGGAATCTAATCTCCCAGTCTAGGCTAGCAAAAAACCTGTCAATCCTACTGAGGGAAGGGGCTTTCTAGAAATTTGACCATGTGAAAGATGCCCCCTTTAGTGGAAATTCAATCAACTTCTGTATGAATAAAAACTTCTCAAATCACCTCATATTCGGGGTCACTTGGCCCCACTAGATTTCTCATGGCTAAATCTCATGCAATTGAAATCTCCCCCAAGACACCAAGGAGCTCCTCTACGGGCTCTAATGTTGTCTAATTCGGACCAAAAGTCCTTCTGTTCGTTTGGACACTGGACCATACACCACAGAATATACCCACTGAAAGTCTGGCATAATGTAACAATACAAGAGCGATAGGGAAAGCGCCCCTTGCTCCTCCTCGAAGACTTCCACAACTCCCTTGTCCCAAAGGATCAAAATACCCCTTGCATGCCCCAAAGTTAGGACTGCTCACCATCCAGGATCCACACCCCAACAATCACGAGCAATATTATCTGACATGTCAACAATTTTAGTTTACCGCAAACATAAAACTATTGCTCGAATTTGGAAACTAAATTCTTCCCTGCACAACGTTTTTCCATGGTCCCTAAACCTTGAATATTCCAGGATAAGAGGCGGAGTGACATTAAAAACCAGCTGCTTGCCCTCTTCCTCGGCTGGGCCGAATCCGACTCCCAACCTTACCATGATTGTCATAATTAATCCCACTAACCAACCTTTTAATCTCCATCGGCATTTTCTTAGACACGCCCCCTGATTCAGCCTCCAGATCTTAAAGACTATCCTTACCCGACTCCTTCCCTAATTCTCTGAAAAGATCGCAAACTTCCTTCTCCAGGTCAGCATAGGTAGGGCTATCAATGGATCAGATCAGGATCCGATCCAATTAGCCGGACTTTGGACCCTATATGTGATCCGTCAGATCAGTTTCAGATCGAATCAGTGGAATCCGATAATAATCGGATCGAATCCGAATATAGGGTGATCCGATCCGATTAAAATCTGATTCAATTATAATAAATTTTTAAAAATCATTTTAAATATATTACATAGAGTTTCCATGTATAAAGTATTAATTTTTTTAAAAATAACATTAATTAGAGTTAATTAAGGTACTATTAGATTTTATATCAGATCTTTAAAATATAATCGGATTCGGATTGATTAATTCATGATCCGGCTGATCTCGGATAGGATTTAGATTTGTCGGATTCTTAATCGGATTCGGATCTAGGCAGATCCAGTCCAAATCCGACCCGTTGACAGCCCTAAGCATAGGACATGCCCAAAAATCTGCCAAAAGCCTCCATCCTAGACACAACCCACTCTGAATCTTTTCTCCCAACTTTAGATAGAGGTGAAGTAGACGACCCTGCCCATCCCTCCCCTAGATAACACCGGGGCAAGGCTGAATTCCCTACCTCTGGACCACAATCACCTCCCGGAGACGCTTGTTCTGGCCCTCCGCTATCACCTTGGACCCTAGAGACGGTTTCCCCGCCAGATAGATGAAAACCCGAAACAACATGGCACCCACCAGAAGAAACATCCAAAGAGACGGGGGAGCAACACTCTCTTAGACCACCCACCCCATTCCCACCCATAGGAGAACTGAGGTAAGAAGAAGAGACAGAAGCGTACCTGAATTAACCTAATTGATGACTGGGCCTCCAACAGCTGAGACGGGCTTCACTGAAGAGAAATCCAACTTGTCCTCCCGAACTACCCAAGTTGGATCCTCAGATCCCACCTTCTCAACCCCATAATTAGGCAACACCTCCACACAACAAGTTGGAATCCTTGAGGTGGAATCAGCTCCACTTGCCTGCGGCAAAACAAAGAGCTCGGCAGCTGAAGGGGACTCCAATGCTAAGGTGCAGCCTGCACCTGAAAGATTTCTGCAACACCCCGGCCCGAACCACTGCAACTTAGAGGCGACCATACTGTGCCGAGGACTCGTGGGGGTGAGATTTGGGGTTTCCATGGGGATCGAGGCCAAAGAACCCTTGGCGAGCCCCGAAATCCGCTGCTGGATCTTGGAGAGTGGCAAAAACTACCACCACGCGAAGCCCTAGCCACCGATATCAGAGATGCCATTGAGGGAGAAAGCCCCAAGATAGCAGAGGAGAAAGACAGAGACATGATAAAGCTAATATTTTGAAGAATTATTCTTCCAGGATCTTAATCCAATCTATAAGCTTGCAAACAGGATGAGAACTTTGATGGAAGCCAAAATATGTAAATTATTCATGAGTCCATACTCTATAAGCAAGAAAACAACGACAAGAGAAAATGATAAGCCATAGATTCAGGATCTGATCTAAATATTGTAGAGGAAGATGTGCTAATAGAATTAAAGCAACAGATAAAAGATGCAGCCACCAGACTTATCATTCTTCCCTTCTTCAAAGTCTTCTCGAGTAAATGCATCTTTTATCTGTTGCTTTAATTCTATTAGCACATCTTCCTCTACAATATTTAGATCAGATCCTGAAGCTATGCCTTATAATTATCTCTTTTCGTTATTGTTTTCTTGCTTATAGAGTATGGACTCATGAATAATTTGCATATGGCTTTCATCAAAATTCTCTTCCTGTTTCTAAGCTTATAGACTGGATTAAGATCCTGGAAGAATAATTCTTCAGAATATTACCTTTACGGCACCATTCTACCTTCATTTCGAGTTACATCTAGATGACGATGATTCAGATGGTAATTTCAGCTCCCTCTGTTGCTCTTTTGAGAATACCTAGTCAAAGTGGAAGTCAGATAGAATTCCTTTCATTACCTTTGTGGTGCCCAAAATACCTTCCCATTTGTTACTCCCCATTACTTCAGAAATTTCCCTGGCTAATGCATCTAGAAATTGAGGGCAAATTTAAATGCTGCTCTTGCTTACTCAAATTGGTTAATATAACGTGGAATTTGTTATAATTGTTATTATGGGCTTTCCCATTTTTGTTCTTATTATCTTGCCTTGGGCTCATGTATCATGTTGTAAGCCTTTTTAAGCTGGTTTGAATATAGGTCTAGAAAAGAGGGGAGAACTTAATCCATTCTCTCTTTCCCTCCTTTCTCCTTCCATCTCCTTCTCTCAAACCTTAATCAACCAAGCATCAACCCACTTGGTGTCAGAGCATTTTTAACAAGAGCTCAAGTAAATCAGCCAAGCTAGAAGAAGGGGACGATCTATCACTAACAGCCGTACGGCCTAGGACCTCCATGGGAAAGATTTGAAGGTTGGTTCTTGTAGATCTTGATTTTAGATAATTTTTGAACCCATTCTCTTGTGATTCAGAGAAGTATTGAAGAAGTTATATGGATTTTTCAGAAAAATCAGAAAAAATTCGAAAAAAAAATACATGTTTTAGTTTGATGATGATTGTGATTCTATGAACTATTTCTAGTTTGGTTTATCACATCTCTTTGGGTTGTTTTTTTGGTGGCTATCATTCTAAAGTGGCCTCATTTCATTCCATAAAGTATTGAATGAGTGTTTAGTTGTTTTCTACATCTTGGGGCTACTGATTTTCTGCAGAAATTCCATTTTCTGTGTGTTTAATGGCTGGAAAGTGGTGGACAGTCCCTTATTTGGACTCCAAAGTGTTAGAGGATGACTTTAAATCATTTGGTTTGTTGCTAGGGGATTTGATCTTGTTGGGAGTGATTTCTTAATACTTTCATTGTTGTGTTTTTTCACTTTTTTGTGTATTGGAGAAGATTTTTTGGAGTTTGGGCTCTTTGTTGAAGTTTGTTGGTGCTTGGAAATTTGTCGAGGTCATTTCATCTCGCCTTTGCTATGTCAGAAGAAAAGGGTATGTCAGAAGATGATCAAAGCTCAAATGTGATACCTCCAAGTGTCGGAGTAGGCTATGAGGGGTCAAGTAATGACAACCCTCTCTTGCAAATCACATCTGTCAAGCTTGATGGTGAGATTTATGTGCATTGGGCACAATTGGTCCGCATGTATGTTGGAGCTAAGGATAAGTTAGGTTACCTCCTTGGAGACCTAAAAGATCCACCAAAGTTGGATTCTACACATGCCAAATGGGATCAAGAGAATTTAATTGTTATGTCTTGGCTCAACAATTTTGTGTTACCCCACATTAGTAGGGGTTTTGGGTTCTTAAAGACCGCTAAGGATGTGTGGGAAACTCTCTCTCAAACCTATTTGAAAGTAGGTAATTTTTCCCAACTTTATAAGCTCCAATGGGACATCTCTCAAACTCGTTAGGGGGAGTTGCCCTTGGCTATGCGAAGCTAAGGGAGAAATGGGAAGAGTTTGATCATTACTCAAACTTCCAACCTAGTTGTGCTGCTGATGCTATGGCTTTTTGAATATGGGTTGAATGGATGCGGATCTTTGAATTTCTTACAGGGTTGAACCAAAGTATGAAAATGCTTGCTCTCAGCTCGTGATCCCCCTCCTCACTCTCTTAACCTTGTCTATGCTTACATCCAGAGTGAATAGAGTAGAAGAGAGGTGATGAACGGTAGTAGTTCATGAGAGATCTGCTCTTTCCTCCATCTCCCAGCGTGGTGGAAGAGGAGGTGGTCGAGGAAATGCTAGAGGTCAAAGTAATCGGTTTGATGGTGCCTCATATGATGACAAGGACAGATTGAAATGCGACTATTGTGGGTGGAATCGTCATACTCGGGACCATTGTTGGCAATTACATGGTAGGCCTACACAGAGAGGGGGTCGCCTAGGTCCTCCGTTCATGTTGCTACCGCCACTGGATCTGTATATCCTCCTGCTACTTATGAGACCTCCTGTGCTAATGTGGAGTCTCTCCGCCAGGAAATAGAAGCCATGCGTCAAGCTATGTCTCATTTGGAGGCACCTTCCACTGCATCCACATCTTCCCTTATTCAGTCAGGTATCTCTATTACTGCTCTAAATGCTTATGTTCCGTCTCCTCACCATCCTTTGATTATTGATTCTAGAGCATTCGAGCATATGACTGGTATGTCCTCCATTTTTTCTACCTATCATCTTAGTTCTGGGAGAGATAAAAGTCGCATTGCTGATAGTACCATGTCATCCCTATAACCATTCTTCACCATAGCTTTGAGAAATCGCTCAAACCATGCTCTAGGAGACTGGTTCAGTCCATACAGTGCCTTTTTCAGATTGCACACATTCACTTCATCTGAGAGACATTTGAAACCATGAGGAGGTAACATGTACAACTCTTCCTCGAAATCACCATAAAGAAATGTATTCTTCACATCAAGCTGAAACAATGGCCAATCTTCATTGATTGTGAGGGATAAGAGGATTCTTATTGAGTTTATTTTTGCAATTGGAGCAAATGTCTTCTAATAATCTATGACGTAAGTTTGACTATACTTCTTTGTGACTAGGCAAGCTTTGAATCTCTCAATCGAGCCATCCAAGTGGTGTTTTACCTACTTACACCCAACTGGTTTCTTTCCTCCTGGTAAGGTAACCATATCTCAATTCCCTGGTAGAATTTTTTTCAAGAGCACACATCTCTTTTTTATTATTCTGGTTAGGACAGTGCATCTGCAAAACTGCGAGGGACAGATACAGAGGACAAAGCCATGGCAAAAGAGCGATAAGAGGAAAACAAAGCACGATAAGAAACAAAATTTGAAATAAGATGCAGCGTACAAGATCTATTACCTATCCTAAGAGCAATTGGCAGAATCAACAATGTTAGTACTAGAAAGAATAATGTTACCTGGATCAGAAGAGGTCTCTTGGTGGGGCTCATTAGGATCTTTTTGCCTTCGCCTATATACTTGCAATTCCTTTTCTTGGGGTTCACACTCTCCCTATCCACCATCACCCTTAGACATTTGATGATCGCTGTTATAAGTGAACATAGGAATAGGTAGGGAATCTATCTCTTTACTGATTCTCTTTCCCTGAAGAGATGTCTTCTAGGTAGAAAAATATGGAGTAGACTCAAAAAAGTTAAAATCCATAGAACAAAGGACCAGCGAGAAGGGGGATGATAACACTTATACATACCCCTTCTGAGTAGGAGCATACCCAAGAAATATATATTGAAAAGCCTTAGGATCTAGATTTGTGCGATCAGAATGAACGATATGTACAAAGCAAATACAACCAAAGATCCGTGTGGCCACCGGAAACAAAGGAGCGGAAGGAGACAAAAGAGAAATCGAAGATTAAAACTCCAAAATTCTGGAAGACATTTGATTAATTAAGAATGTAGTAGTCAATAAAGGATCAGACCAGAAATGTTAGATACATTTATAACAAGCATAAGAGAACGAGTGACTTCCAAGAGATGTTGGATTTTTTCGCTCAGCCACATCATTTTGCTGAGGAGTACCAGCATAGGAAGTCTGATGAATGATACCATGAGAATTTTAAAAAATGGCTAAACTCGCAGACATATACTTTCCCCTATTATCAGAACAAAGCACTTTAATCGATGCATTAAACTGAATACCAATCAATTTATGAAAAGAAGGAAAAATAGTGTCAACTTCACCTTTAGATTTAACATATAAATCCATTTAGTACTAGAAAAATCATCCACAAAAGTATCAAAGTACTTAAAACCACATGAAGAAGCAACATGAGGTGGTCCCCACACATCAGAGTGCACTAGAGAAAAAGGTGAATTATATTTATTACCACTATAGAGATAAAAAGTTCGACAGTGTTTCACCAACTCACAAGTTTCACATTGAAAAGAAAGCAAATGATAAATAAAGTAATGGAGAAATAAACCCCTAAGAAGGGAAAAAGATGGGTGACCAAGACGACTGTGCCACCTAAACAACTCTTCCTTGCTACTAATACTTCGAACACTGGGGACAACTGCTGGACTGATGAAGTGATACGAGGCAAAGGGTCTAGAAAATATAATTCCCGCTCCTCATGGCCCATACCAATCGTCCTCTTCGTATTCAAGTCCTGAAACACACAGTGAGAAGGAAAAAAAGTTATGCTGTAATTCAAAGTTTTTGTAATATTATTAACAGAAAAAAGGTTCAAAGTGAACTCAGGAACATGAAGGATAGAGGAGAAGGGTCATAAAGGGTGCAACAGAAACACTTCGTTTGCCCGCAATGGATGATAATGTACCATCAAGAATTTTAACTTTGTTTCGACCATAATCAATAAAGTAAAACGAAAAAAATGATTATATACCAGTCATATGATCAAATGCTTCTGAATTAATAATCCAGGAGCAACTAGGATCAGAAACAGATGCACTTAGAGTTGAGGTTGAGGTGCTTGAGTAAGGGACAAAAGCGGCACTGGCGGTAGTAGCAGCCTCCAACTTTGACATAAATTGGCGGAAGACATCAATCTCATTTCTAGACAAACCAGGATTATTCAAAGGAGGTGCAATAGTAAGTATTAGAGTTGTAGAGGTAACAGAGTGTGCACTCGAACTTCCTCCAAATCGTTTGTCCCTATCTCTGTCCACTATCAAAAGGACCCCATGGAGGAGGGCGACCATGTAAGTCCCAACAACTATCTCTCGTATGACGGGTACGCCCATAGTGATCACACTTAAGTTTATCCCGATCATCAGTAGAAGAATCAGAGGATCAAAAGGACCACCTCCTCGACCAGGACCACTACTCATGCCTCACCTCTGGAATGAGGAGGCTAATGCACTATAAAGAGTTGGAGGTTGGAGCATAGCACTCTGACGACGCTCCTCATGATGTAAGTAGGCATAGACCTCAATGGGAGGTGAGACTGGATCTTTGCCAATAATCTGAAACCGTACTTGTTCATAATATATATTCAATCTGACAAGTAACTCAAATACGCGGTTCTATTCAACCAAGTTCTTATACTCAGTTGCATCCTCGGGACACTTAGCCTTGAAGGTCTTATAGCGATCCAGCTCTTTCTAGAAACGACGAAGAGTGGAATAGTATGTGGAAACAGACATATCCCCCTACTTTAGTTGTCAAATATGCTGACATAACTCATAAATTTGGGCAGTACCTCTAATCTCAGAATAAGTCTGTCACGACATCCAATTGGCTGCATAAAATGGAGATACCATGACATTACAATGACATTCTCAGCCTCCCATTTGGCATAGGATGGATATGTGGGCTTGGGAAAGAGAATGACACCATTCAAATAACTCATTTCCCCTTACCCTTAACAAACAATGCAGCAGACTGAGACCACACCAGAAAATTAGTCCCATCTAGTTTCACAATGGTAATTTGGCAGTATGGTGCATTACTAACACTAACCCTAATACTTCCTCTACCTTGCACGAGGATACTCGAAGACTCACTAACCTCTGATTCGTCTGCCATATTACTCATTAGGTCAATTTACACAAATCTAACCTCAAAAAGAGACCTCAAACTTCTCAAGTCCCTAAAGAACATACCAAAAAACTCCCTTAAATTGATAGGAGTGTACAAAACATCAGCAAGAGTAATCAAGAACCAATTGGACTGTTAAAGATGATATTCTAGCATGTGCAGAATTTTTTTGACAAAAAAATTTCGCACTAACATAGAAAAACGGCAAACATGGAGGAATAATCCTCGCTGACACTTCGATACTAATCCGATCACTGTGAAACTTGCGTCACACACTTTAGAAATTTAATATGGACCAAACAATACCAATTTGCACTTCCAAAAAACCCCAAATCAATCACATCATTCACTTGTTCAGAAACTGATTTTTTTCAAATTTTTTTGAACATCTTGAAAAAAAAGCACATCTACAAATTTGAAAAAAATCTTGGAAAAATCACCACAATGACGTCATGCCGACATCAGCACTTCTGTGGTGCTTCCTCTTGCGCAAAATTCTCTTGGTTCTCCCCTTTGGCTTTGATACCAAGTTGAGATGGATGGTTAAGGTATTAGGGATGAGATCTAGGGTTTAAGAGAATATAGAAGGGAAAAGAAGAAGAAGATTAGGGAAAATTAAGGAGAGTAAGTGTCTCTCTCTCCTATACTTTATTATTTATACTCCACTAATGGTATACTATTAGTATATAAGAGATACTAATAGTATACCCAAAATATAATGTATAAGAGTAAAACATAAAGACAGAGACTTATTCAACACCCAAGTCTAGCTTTTCTTGGCAGAATGGGTAGAATATATCTGCACCTAAATTTACTGAAAAATCTGCAAACAGGCACATTTTTTATCAGTACAAATGGGCACATAATTGAACATTTGGCTCACATGTACAAGGAAATAATATAGATGGTGGTCATAGAATCCCTCTTAAGCATGTCTAGAAAATTGTTCTGTAGATATGAAAGACTATGGGTGAGGCCTTACTATTGAAAAATGTTGTTATCTATTTGGCTTCATGACCTTTCACATGCTGATAGGCAGCAGGTGCTACTACAAGGACCAGCACAACCTACTTCGATGTCATAACTACAACTAGTATTACTATGGTGCATAGTTGTAGGGAAGCTATGTAAAGGATGAGAAGCTCACTTCCTAGGAAGCTTGTTTCCCAGACTCGCTTCCTAGAAAGCTCACTTCCATCACGTCCCATTTAGTAGTCAAAGGGAGGAAAGAAAGGGAAATGCGTACTTGCTTCTTAAAGAGAAATAGAGAAGATGGGTGGAGTGGCTGAATGCGATGGTGTCGAGTAGAGAGAAGAGAAAGATAGTTGGAGGGGTCGCACGGGATGGTGTCTAGAGATTTGGTCGCACGGGATGGTGTGGAGAGCTTTGAAATAGAAAGGGTGAAGAAATATGAGTAGTTATGTATTCTAAGAGGGGTGACTGCTAAGAGCCTAAGAGGGTTAAGAAGATGCCAAATGGGTAGACCAGAGGTTATAACATAGGGTGTAGACTCTAAGCAAGTATCGTTGGTTTGGAACCTAAAACACCTACTTTTCCATAGAAATCTCATGTAAGATAAAATCAAAGGTGTAGGTACCCATAATAACATAATTGTAATAAGGAACCTATATCTCATTTCTCGTTTTCCCTTTCCTAAAGGTTTTTTGAGTCTCGCTTCCTACTTCTCGCTATGCTGAGGTGACCACTACCACTACAATTGAATCTGCAACCTACTATAACCACTACCACAATTACTACCCCTTAATAGTACTATAGCATCACCGCAGTGAGCCACAGATCTCACCATCACCACCACTGCTGCTACTATTTTTTTTATCGGTAATGCCTTATATATATAAGAGAAGAGATTACAGTGAATAGCTAAGATTCACAAGACTAGACTACGAATCGAAAAACACAAAAGGAAACAAGAGAAACATAAAGGCAAACCAGAAAACAGGGTCATAACCCCAAGAGCCACTCATCGGCATAATCCTTCCTAAAACAAAAAACCTCATCCCTAAGAACTACTAAATAATATAAATATACTACTACCACCAATGTTAAGTGTTGAAAATCAGGGTTCATTAATGATATTTAGCATAGTTACATTAAGACTAGTCAGGGTTTGTATAGATCAATGCAAGAGTTCTAAAAAAGAAAACAAAGCAACCATGTTTTAAATCTATCCCTAGATGATGCTAATCTAGATTATTAATTTATTACGGCAATAATATTTGGTAAGTGAGATACAATGAGATATACCAATACATCCACCTTATTTCTTTTTATCGGTTATCAAGATAGTAATATATATTAAAGAGGGGAAAACAATAAGAGCTCACAATGAGTGAACCAAGGTAAACAAAAAGCAACAAGAAGACCCAAGATGTAACGAGATGGCGTACTCGTGACTGGATCCGGGGAATAGACAAAGAAGAGTCCTCAAATACTCTCCTATTCCTCTCCTTCTAAAGGATCCAAGCTATTGCCCCCAGAAGGAAATGCCACACTACGCTCGCCAGCGAAGGAAACACCACTGAAAACCAGCAGGATAAGAAGCTCCGAAAGGAACGGGGAAAGACCAAGGGATACAAAGATGTGAAAGGAAATAGGACAAACATCTCTTGCAACCAGACAGTGGAATGACAAGTGATCCACAGATTCCTCTGTTGAGAAGCACATCAAATATCTATTTACTAGGCACCATCCTCTATTCATGAAGAAATCACAAGTAAGGATTTTTATCTAAAACTGATGTCCATAAGAAGAAACAAACCTTAGAAGGTACCGTGGGGTACCAAACAACATGACGAGGAAAAGGTAGACTAGGCCTAGACTGCCATGACTGTAAAAAGGACCTTTTAATATTCTTAAGTATTTCCCTCACACATAGCACTAGTTGTTGTTTCGCTATTAAGTGGCTTCTTCAATTGTGGATTTATGTGATTCTCTAGCAATTTGGAATCACGTGCCTACTCTGGGATTTCTCCAGGAAAGGGTCTGTTCTTCTTTGTTTCTCTTTTAAAAAAACCCATTCTTCAGTTTTCAAGTTTTTTTTTTAAATATGTTATTTATGCAGGCATTATATTCTGTATATGATTGTGCTTTTCACCACAATACTAGAAACCTTGTTCTAAAGGATGGCTGTCATTGGTTGAGTCAAATTATCATGAACCTTGCAGGGAAAAAAGCCGCTGAGGTCTACCATGAGTATATTATTGTATTAAGTGGTGATGTATAATGTTAAAAGTGTTTTCACAATACAACGCTGAATGCTTACAAACATTCCCATTATTTCTTGTTATGCAGCATCATATCTTGTGTCAGATTATTTTTGTTTAAAACCAAAACTTGTTCTGAAGGTGGCCGATTAATCAAGTTAAATTATTATGTACCGTAGGTGGAACAAGCTGTTGAGGTCTATCATGATGAGGAATACAAATCCAAAAGATGGCTCTTCCGCTCCCATAACTTCTCTGTCTCTGTGATCTGGTCACCTTTCCTCGTAAAAGCCGCTATTTTTGAAGACATCAATGGTGTATCAACATCTGAAATCCAGCTGCATCTCGACAAACTTGATAACAAATGGCTGGACCAATATCAGAGCTTGGATTACATGGTAATTTCAAGTGGGAAATGGTTTCTCAAAACTGCAATCTACTATGAGAACAACAAAATAATTGGCTGTCATTACTGTCCTGGAAAGAAGTTGACAGAGCTTGGGTTTCAATTTGCTTACCGCAAAGCCCTCCAGCAGGTTTTCAACTTCATCACCTCATCCAAGAAGAAGGGTATGGTTTTCTTCAGGACTGGCACACCCGATCACTTTGAAAATGGGGAATGGTTCAGTGGAGGGACTTGCAAAAGAACAGTACCATTTAAAGAAGGTGAGATTGATATGAAAGATCTTGATACAATTCTGCGTAACATCGAGTTAGAGGAATTTGAGAAGGCAGTGTCCGAAGGATCTGAAAAGGGGGTGAAACTGAAACTTTTCGACACTACCCATCTTTCGTTGTTCAGGCCGGATGGGCACCCGGGCCCGTACAGGCAGTTCCACCCATTTGCGGAGGATAAAAATGCGAAAGTTCAGAATGATTGTCTGCATTGGTGCTTGCCTGGGCCAATAGACTCTTGGAATGATCTGTTGATGGAAATGGTGGTAAATGGTTGAAGTATTAAGCTATGCATTTCAATGATCAATCATTTTATCGCCCTGGCATCTCCAGGTTTTCGAGATTCTCGCCATTAGATGGTTTTTTGAAGAATTGGCAGAAGATTGAGAAGTTCCACCCTGTGAATAGCGCTTTCTCGGACAGGTTGGTTTGTATCTCATTAGACGGGTCTGCCTATGTACTTGGGGGGCAATTGGCAAATCTTATCTAATCTAATGAGAACTTATTTAATAAGAGATACTTTATTAGATCTTAATTTTTTGGGTCTTTTCATACATTAAATTTGTTTGGTAAAACTAAAAATAAGTTCTTATTTTTTAGTAGTCTGTTTGGATAATACATACTAATAAGCACTTAACTAATTTGAGGGGCATTTGCATGTTTTTTTTTTTTAAATAAAACGGTTAACATGAAATTCAAGCTAGAAGTAGGGGTATAATAGCAAATAATAAGAATTTTGAGGGATAAATTTGTCTAAAAATTAATGTAAATGATGATAAAATGTTTACCCGTTTTAACAAAATAAGTAATGTTTCAAAAGGCAAATTTTCTTCACTTTTTAAAACGACTTGGAATCCTCTACGGTTGGAATCCGGTTGCAACATCTTTTTTAAGTGTTCTTTTAACTCTAGTTAACAACTTTAACCTTGGAGTTAATATTTTTAATATATATTTGTTTTCTAAAAACTAAGGTTAGATGGTTGAAGCCTAAGGGTTAGTGACTGTTGTAGAGAATTCTAAGTCTATTAAAAGAGAGAGATGTTTAATGTCTTAAAAATAGAACCTCTAAATACACGTTTACCATACGGTTTTAACGCCTATATGTGGAATGAAAAGAAGATTGCAATTTGGAAGCTGATTTTATATTCACTTGTAATGCCTAATGTTTTTAAGGGCAACTTGTTCCAAATTCAAGAAACTTTACCTGTATCAGATCTTAAGGAAGATGGTTGTGATCATCCTCCAGTATGGTTGGGACCCAGTCTCCCCTGTCTTTGAATGTTTATAGTCAGGGTCTTTTGTGATTATATTACATAAGTCAGGGTCTCATTTGCTAATATGAAACTTCTTTTAATGCTTTTCAATAATTAATTTATATATGATACACACCGGGCCATCATCCTCAATGGACCCTAATCCTGATACCGTACAGGTGGCAGACAATTCATCGGTTTGCATTGTTTGAGAGGTGGCCCATAGGGGGTGTTATCGAGCCGAGCCGAGCTAAGCCGAGTAGTGGGATGTTCAAGCTTGTTTATTAAGTAATCGAGCTCGAAAATCAAGCTTGAGCTTAGCTTGTTTATTAAATAAACAAACTCGAGCTTTAACACATGAGCTCAAGCTGAGCTCGAATAGGTAGCTTAATTCATTAGATATAACAATTTATTAGGTTTAAAATTTAATTTGTTATTCTCATATTGGTAAAAGAAATTTCAGTGTTACCTAAAATTTTAGAAAAAATTCATAATTGTATAAAAGATATTCTTATTATATAAAATACATTATATATTATTAATCTTTACTAATATATATATATATAATATATTTAATTTTAGAATTTAAATGAAGTATATTTAGATATTTTAGTAAGTTAATTATATATATAATCGAGTTGAACTCTTAACGAGCCAAGTAAGGTTGTGTTCAAGCTTGGTTGTTAACTACACGTGCTCGAAAATCAAGCTTGAGCTTAGCTTATTTACTAAATAAATGAACGAAAACGTATTACCTCTGGTGCATAGGCGTCCATATTTCACTTGCCATGTGGTGATAAAAAAGGGGGAGATATTAGTTGGAGAGAAGTCAAAAAACATGGGAGAAAATGAAATGACTTCTCCCTTTTTTAGCACCACATGTTGCATGATGTATGGACGCCCGGGGGCCTGGGGTGTGCTCCAAAGGTAATCTGTTCCCGAGCTTTTACTGAGATGTTCGGGAGCACCTTTGTTTGATAACAGTCCTTGTAGATACATCATTTAGCCCTTTGTAAAAGGACAGATGGGTACCACGAGAAATGACCAAAAGTCAGGATCTCATTTGTGAATATGAAGCTTCTTCAGGGCCTTTTCAATAATGAAGTTATATATGACACACACCAGGTCCATCATCCTCAATGGACCCTAATCCTGATACCGTAGACGTGACACACAATTCATCGGTTTGGAGTCTTTGGACTGTTTTAGACATGTTACTTAATCCATCATTTTTTATTTTTTTTTTGGTGTAGGCGTCATTTATCTACGTTATTAGAGTACGTCAGATGTTAGCTTGGCCCATTATAAAAGGAGAGATAAGTACTACTGGAAATTACCAAAATACCCTCGCCAGTGGTGATATCCAACGGTACTATTTTTGTTGTTCAAGCCGTCCATTCAAATTTCAAACTACCAAACGCACCGTGAATCCATTCCGCCCTCATAACAGTCCTCAACGGTAAAAAGCATAGGAACACCGTCATCGGAACTCATTCCCCTCTTAAATCCGCATAAACCCATTTTGAATTTGAAAATTGTAACCGTTGAAATTCCGCTGCCCATCTTTTCCTAGTTCTTTATAAAACCCCTCTCTCAACTCCCCTGCAACAACCTTAACATCCCTATTTCATCTCTCTCTCTCTCTCTCATCAGCAATGGCAGATACTATTGTCGAGATGCCGATCAACGCCGACCCTGTTCGTGCAAAGAAAGCAAGGAGCAGAAGGGCACTGAAGCCGAAAAATACATCAGCAAATGAGGCCAACATCTTGGCCGGAAATATTTCTCAACCCTCTCCATCTCCTTTACCGTTGTTGGGAGATGCCGGAACGGAGAACCAAGAAAACCTGTCCCTGCCTAGCTTACCCAAGAAAAGCAGACGCACTTCGAAGAAGAATGACCCCAAGCAATCTTTCGAGAAAGAGTTGCAGGAAATGCAGGGAAAGCTTGAACAGCTGTGCCTTGAGAAGGAGAAGACCGAAGATCTCTTGAAGGCTCGAGAGGAGATGTTGAAGCACAAAGAGGAAGAACTTGAAACCCGAGGCCGAGAGCAGGAGAAACTTCAGTTGGAGCTGAAAAAATTGCAGAAATTGAAGGAGTTCAAACCCACCATGGTTTGTTTTATTTGATTTTCCTTTTCTTGACATATTCTTGATTTGTTCTTTGAGGGTTTTATTTAATCTTTCTTCATTTTTTGGATGTTTTGTAGACTTTGCCTCTTGTTCAATCTCTAAGAGAAAAGGAGAAAGAAAAGAAAGAGAAGATCAAAAAGAAAGATTGCCCAGAAAAGAAAAGGCCATCTCCAGCTTACATCCTTTGGTGTAAAGATCAATGGAGTGAGGTAAACATGAAATTGTTTTAGAGAAAAATGGTTACCCATTTTACTATCCCTTGATTTTGATTCACAAAACCTAAGCTATCTTCTGGGGATTCTTAAAAAAGGTAAAGAAAGAGAATCCAGATGCAGAGTTCAAAGAAATTGCAAACATACTGGGAGCAAAATGGAAGAATACCAGTGCAGAAGAAAAGAAGCCTTACGAGGAAAAATACCAGGCTCAGAAAGAAGCTTATGTACAAATTGTTGGGAAGGAGAAGCGCGAAAATGAAGCCATGAAGCTCCTTGAGGACGAACAGAAACAAAAGACAGCAATGGAGTTGCTTGAACAGTATCTACAGTTCAAAGAGGTTAGAATCTGGCTACCATAATTTAAAATATCATATATTTTGGTTATACTGAAATAAACTAACCCCTTTCAAAATGATTCTCATAGGAAGCTGAAAAAGAGAAGAAAACAAGGTAAATTCCACTGAGACTCCTCTCTCTCTCTCTCTCTCTCTCTTCAATTACCATTTTTCTCCTTTTTACAGGAAAGAACGTGATCCTTTAAAGCCAAAGCAGCCTCTATCAGCTTTCTTTCTGTTCTCCAAGGAGATACGACCAGCTCTGCTGGCAGAGAACAAGGGTGTTTTGGAGGTAACTGAAATTATCTCGGCAAATTCTCATATTGTTGATCTGTGTATCTTGGTTGGTAATTGGGATTCTCTAACAGATAGCTAAAATTGCGGGAGATGAATGGAAGAGTATGACAGAAAAACAACGAAGACCTTACGAAGAGGTTCGTCTCATTGCTGCTCCCTTTCTTCTGCTTCTGAAACTTTCACCTGTTCTTCAGATTAACATTCTTTTTGAAACTTGCAGATTGCAAAGAAACAAAAGGAAGAGTATTTGCGGGAAATGGAAATGTACAAACAGAATAAGGAAGAGGAATCTGCAACTCTTCAAAGGGGTGAGGAGGAGCAGATGAAAATTCAGAAAATGGAGGCCTTGCAACTGCTCAAGAAGAAGGAGAGAACAGAAAATATAATCAAGGTTTGTTCTTTGCAAACCTCTTCCATGAACAGATCCTAGTTTCTGAGAGAAGCATGTCTAATTGAGTTTTATACACAGAAAACAAAAGAAAACCGCCAAAAGAAGAAGAAACAGAAGGAAGAACAGAATGCAGACACTGACAAACCAAAGAGGCCTGCCACTTCATTCTTTCTATATAGGTTAGTATATATCAAAATTTCCAAGTGTTTGCAATTATTTAAAATTGCAAATTGGCATTCCTTACCCTTTTTTTTTATTAAACGCAGCAAAGAAACGAGGAAGAATTTGTTGCAGGAACGACCAGACATCAATAATTCTACCCTCAATGCTCTGATTTCAGTGAAATGGAAGGTACACACATCTCACAAAGATTGTTTTTTTTTAATGATGCATGCACATGATATTGCAATTTATCTACCTGTTAATTTCACTTATTATCAGATGTGTGTGTGGTTAAATCTTTGGACCAGATCTTATTGTCAACCATTATCCACTGGCTGATTATTGTCAACCATTATCCACTGGCTGATTATTGTTTTGCTTTTCTTTAGGAATTGGATCAAGCAGACAAACAAATCTGGAGTGATAAAGCAATGGAAGCCATGGAGGCATACAAGAAGGAGTTGGAAGAATACAACAAAACCAAAGCAACCATGGATCACAAAACACAATCATGAAGGCCAATAGCTGATGTTCAAGTGGTTATGTTGAACACAATCTGGTTTATAGTCGTTTGACTTGGCAGGGATTATTGTCAAATGTTGATCCTTTTTTTTGTAGTGTTCGAACAAATGTTATTTTGCATGTCAGTGCTACAGAGCTTCTGTAATTGACATTTTGAAGATTTTTTTTTGTTGGAACAAATCTTATTTTGCATTCAGGGCAGCAGATCTCTGTAATTGAGATTTTGAAGATGATCCCCAAGTAGTTTCAAATCAAAAAAGTTGTCTCATAAATTCAACTACAATTCCATGCCTGAAACAGCAATGTTTCAACACAAATTATTGTCAAATTCAAATTCGTATCAAAATCCTCCCTGTTTATCTACTTGGTGGATGGTGCATCTCCTGCTTCCTATGCTCTGGCTTAGGGAAAGGATCCTGCAAATTCATAGAAAGATGGGATAACATCAGAACGATCAGAATGTTTCAACAAGATACCGCAAAATTACCTACCAGGTCAGTTTAAAAAGAAAAAGCAAAACATACCAACTAACACCAAATTATATAAAAGGGAAAATGCTTCTAAGACTTTTGATTCCACGTGTGGCCGGGATCTCAGCCATAGGGACAAAGTCGGGGTTCGGGAACAATGCAGGAAAAAAGTAATTATTATTTTTAAAAAATCCAAAATTCGCAAATATTTCGGCTAGATGAAAATATTTCAATAAAATTTGTGAATTTCATTCAGCATTTTTGCTGATGAGTCATGAATCTTTTGATGTTTCTGCTTTTCTATGCAAAGCATCCACCTCCACATTCTGAAATTTCAAAGTGATGTAGCTCATTCAGAGCTTCAAATTCAAAGAGTGAGTGAGGTGGAGATCTCCCCATGGATGCATTAACTCGCATATGATCAATAATGGGATCAAGGTCCCCCGAAATTTCTTGAATTTGCCTTCTAAGATCTTCCATGTGGTAGCTGATATGAGGGCTGGAGGAAAAAAGACCGCATCACCTTGATCTTCGACTGTTATGTGAAATCGAACAACATTCCGCTCAGCTCCAATTTTAAATCTCATGTTAGGGATTTTGGCTTTTCTAAATTTTCCAAATTCAGGAACCTGCAGGCGCATGTTTTAACTTGAGACAAAGAAGAAGAGGATATTATGGTATTTTTATTTGATTTTTGGGTGTTCTATTAAGTTTGGGTGTGATCTAGTAAAAATTGGGGTGCGACTAACACCACCCTTTTCAGAATTCGGAGAATTTTATTACTATGAAGGACTCTCAACCAATGTTTTAAAACCCAGACCAGACACTAACCCGGTCAAGGGGGCGGGTTGGTCCAAACTGGTTGGGCCGTCGGGTCAATCCGGGTTGACCCAATGACACAAAGTAATGCCATACAAATATTTAATATTAATATTTTCCAATTTTTTTTCTTATTAACAAATTTGATTCGAGAGAGAATTTTTTGGGTGATTCAAGATATTAAAATAATATATAACTTAAATAAGAAAGAAGCTAACATGTTGATTAAAAAGAAAAATTCATCATTGCACAGTTCTGAAAAAAGAACATAGTAAACTCCCATCGATAAAAAATAAATGTATAATCCAGGTTTGATCTAAGCTACGAAAAAACAGCAGTCTATTTGCACAAGTATCCAACTATATATGTTATCCCTTCTTCCGAAATCCTAAAAACTAGCTTATGTATGTTTAAGATCAAGGCAGCTGCATGACCCTAAGACTGATCACTTTGTTTATCATTTTTTTCTTAACTTGGTTAGTCTTTCATTTGTCTTCAATTCTGGAATTTCAATGCTAGGAGGTGAAAATGCAGAAAATAAAATTATGAAGGGGGTGACGATGAGAGAATGGATGGAAAGAAGTACGCATATATGCAACCACTGGAGTTGGGGAATTTAGAAATTCCCTCATGACGGTACATAAACACTCTCAAAAGGGAAGAAATTTTGAGCTAACAAGCATACGCTATCACATACAAACCTTCAAAGAGGAAGCACCTCTTGAAATCAATGGAAACCCCCAATTATAAGCCAATAAAAAATGAGATTATAAATTTCAAATTTAAGTAAAAAAAACACATACGAACCCTTCAAATCAATAGAAAAAAGAATGGTTTGATCTCACTTCACATTGGCTTAAGTTCTCACTATCTCCAATCTCCTCTCTTTTCTACGTAGTCTTTTCTTCTTCTCTAGGGTTTTGTTTTAAAACTCCAACTTTTATTTAATATATTGTGTTTTAGGATAAATAAGTCAAAAAGTACCTTTTTTTCATGACCCGGACGGTTCAAAAAATATCGACGGGGTCATGCCGGTTTAGGCGGTTTTCATTGGGTCACTCCGGTTTTGGTATTCAGCCCATCAAAGGATCAACCCAACCCACTAAGGGTACCAGGTTAACCAGTTCAACCCACCGGTCCGGTCTGGGTTTTAAAACACTGCTCTCAACCCTACATGGTCTCGGAAGCATTTCTCATTATAAAATACAAAAGAATAAACACAAATAGGACTAGTCTGAGAATTTTAGGACGGTGCTATGAAAGTAAAGATGAGAAAGTGAAGGAGAAATCAAAAAGCTCTCTTAAGCTTGAAAGAAACAAAGAATGATGCAAATGTTGTAAGAGTGGGGACAGCAATATTTGAAGGGGAGGGGTGGGGGGTGAAATTGTATTATCGGATACAGAACTATATATTTTGCTGTAAGAAGAGGCAGCAATCAGACGTGGTTGTCTGATTGTGTAAGGCACGCACAAAAGAACATTCACAGGCTTCATGAGATAGTGTCTGCCCTTGACATGGTTAAATTAAACTCACTAAACAGTAGGGGTTGACATGGTTATCATTGGAAGCAAAGTGGATAAATTTTGTTCATGAAGTTGGGGTCAAGCCATCCCTCTTATCTATCAAAAACCTCTGGACCCATTCATGGCACAAAGACATTTATGCATGGACTCAAACATTGGACGGACCCACATTGGCTTGTTTCACCTCTCTATCTAGTATAGATAGGGGTGATTAACGAACCATGTTGCTCGTGAACAGCTTGAGCTCGGCTCATTAAAAGTTCGCTCGAGCTTATTTATTTAATAAACAAGCGAAGCCCGAACTAGATTTTCAAGCTTGTTGAATTAACTAGCCAAGCTTGAGCACGCAAGTACTCGGCTCGTTAAAAACTTGGCTCGATTATATATATATGTAACCAGGGGTGGAGCCAGGAATTTTTCATTGGGGTGCCCGAAATACATGTATAAAAATTAATGGATTTGAGGGTATGGAGCTGGGGTTGATACCACTTAACATTGGTTAAGATCAGTGTTTTAAAAAGCATGTGAGGCTTACGCCTCGAGGTTCGCCTCGGGGCGAGGCTTAAGGAAAACGCCTTGAGGCTTAAATCTCATGAGACTCTCATAAGGCACACACATTATGCCTTGAAGATCGTTTTATGTTATGACGTACATCTCAAACATTAACTAAAATTAGGTTTCTAGTCACAACCTCTGTAACAAAAAAATCCGTTTTTTTCAAAAATTCGCGAATTATTTGCGCATTTTTGCTTTGCCGAATTATTTGCGAATAATTGGATTTCTGAATTATTGGCGGATTATTCACTAATTTTCCGAATTATTCCCTCAAACTTGACAAAAAAAAAACTACTTATTTTGTATTTTTTTAATCAAATTGTTCAGTATATTTTTATATTTATTTTTTATTTGTTCCAAATTTTTCCGAACTTGACCTATGTCAAATTATTCCCAAACCCCAACTTTGTCACTATGGTTATAACTGAGACTTAAATGTCATTTTTAAAAAAATTGTTATTTGTTTCAACTAATTTATATAGTATTCCCTATGTGTACGAGTGCGCCTACACTAACACACACAATCTACACAAATACAAATATATATATATATATATATATATATGTATCTCTCTCTCTCTCTTTATATATATTATAATCTTTCATTAACTTTTTGAATCTTTTTACAATTTTTCTTATATTTTATTTATTTGTTAAAATGAGAGAGCATGAAGCTTTCTTGTAAGGCTCACGCATTACGCCTCGAGGCTTACGCCTCACGCATCTTGAGGTCCTAACGCCTCTCGTCACGCCTTCACATTTTAAAACATTGGTTAAGATTCACCCATCCCTAGGGTTCACCCACCTATCCTTGGTTTTTAAAAAAGATATCAATTTATTTTTTGAACCCTAGTTATAATTCACTAACTCCTAAGGTTAAAAAAATTTCAATATTTTTTTAAAACCCAAGGATAAGTAGGTGAACCCTAAGAGTGGATGAATTTTAACCATAGTTAAGGGGTGTTAATAGGGACATGTGCATGTGGCGACCTCAAGGGCATAACCAGACTCCATTAGAGGACCTACTATATATATGACAAAAAAATTGGAGGGCCACTATATATATATAAGACAAACATTTGTGGGGGTGGGGGGAGGCAACTATACTGATAAAATTAAAAAGTTGAGGGGGCCCACTAAATTTTTTTTTTTTTTTGGGGGGGGGGGGGGAGGAGAGGGGGCACCCCTGTACTTGACATACTAAAATATACTTTATTTAATTACTAAAATTAAGTATATTTATTATATACCAGTAAAAATTAAGGGCAAAGGATTCTCTCTAGCAAATGCCCGAAATTTGCTCTCGGGCACCACTCTTTGCATGACGCGTGTGAAGGCATTTAACAAGGGGAGTGATAGAATGCATTGCACATTTTGTTGGGTGGTATTCGAACACTTCCCAAGCTCGCCACATGTCCTCTTTGACATCTATTAACTGTGGTTAAGACTTAAGATTCACTCATCCCTAAGGTTAAATAATCTAACCTTAGTTTTTTAAAAAAATTAACCTTGCTTATGATTCACTTACTCATATGTTAATTTTTTATAAATATTTTCCTAAAAATCAAGGTTATATTACTTAACCCTAAGGACGAGTAAATCTTAACCACAGTTAATCGATGTCAAAGAGGACATGTGACGAGCTTGGGGAAGTGTGTGTACCACCCAATGGAATGTGCAATGCATGCTATCACTCCCCTTGTTAAATGGCTTCACAAGCGTCATGCAAAGAGTGGTGCCTGAGAGCAAATTTTGGGCATCAGCCATAGAGAATTTGTTCCCAAAATTAAGAGTTTATAACTATTTTACATGATATAAATACCCATTATACAAATTTTAGTTAACACCATAATTTCTTTACCTATGATAATAAAATAAAATTTTCACCTAATACAAATAGTATACCCAATGAACCAAGCTGCTCACGAACTGCTCGAGCTTGGCTTGAGTTCGTTTAATAAAGCTCAAGCTTGTTTATTTAATAAACAAGCCAAACTCAAGCTTGATTTTCAAGCTCGTTTAATTAATTAACAAGCTTGAACACACTACTACTCGGCTCTGCTCGATAACACCCCTAAGAAATAGATTGTTCAAACAATCCCTCCCCATAGAAGTTCAACTGGATTTTATTTACCCCAAAACATTCCCTAGTCTCTCTATACTTCGCATGGTTTCATTTCTGCCATAGAATTTGAAGAAACCCTTACATACTACCACCCTAAGAAATAGATTATTCAAACAATCCCTCCCCATAGAAGTTCAACTGGATTTCTTTTACCCCAAAACATGTTGTACATTTGGGTGATTGTGATTCAAAATTAATTAAATAAACGAAATTAAATATTAATTTATTTAATTTTATTATAGTCATTTAAGGCTTTAATGGTGGGAAACGTTTCAAAGGTTTATTGTCACAATTATTAATCACTAATGTGATAGTTTTTGAATTCCAAAAACCTAAATAGTTTTCTATATATACTATGTATTTTCCCTTCTATTGATAGAGAAGATTAGAAAAAGGTTTTCTCTACTATTATGTTTTCTTATGTTTGAGAATTTTTCTTTTGAGAGATTGCTGGGTAAGAAACAGAGTAAAGTCTGCGACTATAAGTTATACACGCTTATAGTCAGTGATAGATTTGTGTGAAACTCTTGTATCCTGGAGGCATCGTGTCTAACAACCCAGTGCATCTGGGGGAGAGCGAAATGTCTTGAAGAGAGCGATGTGATCCGCGCTTCACTTCACACGAGCTACCAATTTTCTAATTTTTTTTCAAGTACAGGAATTTCTGGAGCATTTTTGGATTGCAATTACAAGTAATTTACCCCTATGGGAACAACAATTTTAAGACATTTCGCTTGATCCAAAATTCCTGCAATAAAGATTTGGAAAGATTATCCGTCTGGTTCATCGGGGTGATGTAGAGTCATCTCCAAGTTCTACCAATCTCACCAAGTCACCAAGAAAGTCCAAATGGTGATTAACTTGCTACTCAGAGACAAGTCTTGCCAAAGTAATAACCAAATGTGCAGCACGAGTTGCACAACCGTATCAACCCCAAGAAATTGTCGCCATCGGAGGCAACGAATCATGACTCTGGTAAAGGTTGTGCCGCCGTTGATGGGAAGGAACTGAAATGTTGCTGGATTTGGGGCTTACACTCGGTCATCCAAACTTGGTGGTCGGTCTGGTGCCATGCGTAGTTGGAGCGAAAGATTGAGAAAACGGTCATGGAAGTGGAACGATAAATCATAGAAGAAGAAAAAAAAAGAATTAAAATATCTCTAGAGAAAAATGGCTTCTTGGATCGGTATTCGGCATAGTAGGTGTTTGTGCTTCTTGAGGATGAAGGAAGAGTTAAAAGAGGTCTTCACTTCAAAAGGTATTTGCTTGGAAAGGCGTATCGCATGGCCTTTTGTGAGCTAGAAAAGGAAAGTGAAGATTCTTTATCAAATGCCTTTAATACGAAAAAGCAAAGACAGGAGTTGGGAGTTGACTACCTACTTTTTGAGAGCTTTTACTTATTTTGTCTTTTAGCTCTCTACCCTTTCAAAGCTCAGTCCAAGTTGAGTCGTATACTACAAAGCCAAGCTAAGCTATAAGCCTATTTTAATGTGGTAGCTTGCATATCAAGCCAAGGCAAGCCGCCCGCTCTAATCAAGAGGCTGAGCCTATCAAAAGAAACAAGATCGTGCGTGTGTGGGCTTTATTATCTTATGTAAGAACATACACAAAAGTAACGTGTATTGTCTTCACATTTACTGTGATATCGGGTTTGTTATAAATCTGATTTCACATCCGTCTGATCCAGCGTGCCCCTGGAGATGTGGAGAACACAGTAGCAGATGAATTGCGGTTCAGAAAATCAGAAGTTGCACTTACCTTGGTAATACTTCCAATGAATGGTCAGATTTCTGAAACTCTAATTTTTTATTATCAGTTAATTTACTTGTGAAGTTGCATGTTATATTTTATTGTCATATATGATTATATGATTTGATAAAATTGCAATAATTATAAATGGTTGGACACAAGAGAAAAATTAACTGAATATATGAAAATGAGAGATGAAATCCTAATTTAAATTATTTTAAGATATGTGATTATTTAGTTGTTGTAAGACTAAAAAAAAAAAAAACTCTTAAAATAATAATATTAGGATATAACTGATTATATGAAATTGGAGAGATGACTTAATTTTAGTTATTTTAAGATATGTGATTATTTAGTTATGGTAAGACTAAATAATCTTAAAATAACAAAAAGTTAGGATATGTAATAAGGAGATATACCTTTATTGTTTTACTATAAATAATAAGGTATATAGAATTTAGATCTTGATTTATAAAGCGAAATTAGAATTAATAAAAAGCAGATTTTTTAATAAATAAATAATTCTCTTTCATTTTAATTCTAAACATAATCGGAGTTAGAATTAAGAAAAGATATTTTGAAAATCCTTTTCATTTTAAATTCTAAAAAATAGTGGGGGTTAAGTTAAATTAAAAATTCAAGATCAAAATGGAAGTAGTATTTTTAATACTAGTGTGCTCTTATCTCCAAATGAAGGAGATAGTACAAGGCGGAATATGAAATATGTAAAGATCCAAATTTAAATTATTTCAAAACATGGGAATGTTAAGCAAGCAATGGTTAGATTTAATTATCCTAAAATAATTAAATTAGGACCTACACTAGGAGATGTACTTTTACTAGTTATGTGATTAATAGTAAAGCTTATAGATTCTTATTCATTGAAAATAATGTTATATTTGAATCAAGAGAAGTTAATCTTTTTCCTTTGAATTCTAAAAATAGTGGGGGTTTAATAAACCCAAAAAAAAATTAATGATCTTAGTTCTAAAACTCTTGTATTAATTAATTCAAATGAGACTGAAATTAAACATTGAAAGAGTAAAAGAGCTAAAAAGATTAAAGATTTTGGGTCTGACTTTTATACCTACATGGTAGAGAATGATCCTATTTTTGTAAAGGAAGCATTTGAGTCATATGAGTCTTTTTTTAGAGAAAAGCTGTGGAAAGTGAAATGGTTTCAATAATGTCTAATCACACTTGGATATTAGTTGTTCCTCCTCCTGAAACTAGAACTATAGGTTGTGAGTTGACATTTAAAAGAAACTAAATGCTGATGGATCTATAGAAAAATATAAGGCTAGATCAGTAGCCAAGGGATTTAAGTAAAGAGAATGAATAGATTATTTTGATACATATTCACCTGTATCAAGAATTACATCTATTCGATTATTTTTTGATATAACATTCATATATAATTTAATAATTCACCTAATGGATGTTAAAACAACATTCTTATATGGTGATTTGGATGAAGAAATTTATATGGATTGATAATAACTCATGTATATAGTACAAATGAAAGTGATATGTATATATTACAGATATAATGGTGATAGTGGAGTAATCATTTGTATAATGGTGATTGTGGAGTAATCATTTGTTTATATGTAGATGATTTCCTGATTTTTGGAACAAATCAAAAGATCATAAATGAGACAAAAGAATTTTTGTTATCCCAATTTGACATGCAGGATCTTGGAGAGGAAATTTTAATTCTTGGAATTAAAATAATTAGAACTGATGATGAGATGACATTATCTCAATCTCATTAAAATACAATCATTACTATTGTAATAATATTTGTACTCCATATGATTCTAGTGTTCATCTATCACCTAATGAAGGAGATAGTATAAACTAAAATGAATATGCTAGTATAATTGGAAACTTGATCTATGCTATGAATTGTACTCATATGAAGTCGGGAAATTAAGTAAATACACTAGTAATCTCATTAAGTAAAAGCTGATTTTCATTATGGTAGATACCCTTTTTAAATCGAAAGGTATAGTAATGCTAATTGGAATTCTATTTCTAATGAATATAAAATAACAAGTGGTTACATATTCATAATTGGTAGTGGTGATGTTTCTTAATATTCTAAAAACCAATTAATTTAGTCTATTTCTACTATTAAATTGGCACTAATACCTCTAGTCTTAGCAAGAGAAGTAGTTGAGTGGCTTCAGAACTTTTTGTTCGATATTCCTTTATGGAATAAACTAGTCTCTGCTATTAAAACTAATTGTGATTGTAATGCTGCAATAACTAGAGTTAATAACACTCGGTATAAGAGTAAGTCTCGAATTATATTTGAAAATATTTCCAAAATTATATTCGAGAGAATTCCTATGAGATGAAATTATATGAAATGGAATTATCATAGAGAATTCGTATGGGATGAAATTATATTTCAAAACTCCTATGAGATGGAGTTATATCTGAAAATGAAAGCAGATCACCAGAAAATTTGGTGGATCCCTTGACTAAAGGCCTATCAATGAGAGCACATCGAAGGGAATGAGACTTAAGCCAATTGAAAATAAACCAACTATAATGGATACCCAACCTGAAGACTGGAGATCCCAAGAACATGTTTAATGGGAAAAACAAGTTACTAAATGGTTTGAGGTAATGCACTATACTAGGGGAATAATATTATTATATTATTATTCTTCAAGTCACTTCCTATGGTGTGAAAAGTGCATAAAGTATGTGACGATTAGAGGTTGAGAATTTCCTCTTAATGAGATCTGTATCTCTATTGAGTGTGATGTAGAGTCATATACGCATCCTTGATAGACTCACCTATATAAGTGTGGAAGTGGGGCCGCTTCCTATGAGAAATTGGCTATTTCTCTAGAGCACTTATTAAACAGGGATAAAAGTACAAGGCCAAAAAGTGCTGGCTTAAACGCTTGTAGACTCTGTAAGAGTTAATGTGTTTAAGGTATAAAGATTCATCACTAAAAGAGCTTAGTTTTGAACACCAAGATCTATGATCTATTGTAACTGAGTATCTGGTGAGAATTTTACTTTAAACTATGCAAATGTTCAAATCTATGTGACACACTTTGTTTATGCATTAAATCTAATTTTACCCGGCAACTTTATTTTTTATTCGCGATTTTATTATTTTTGAATCAAGTGGGGGATTGTTGTACCTTTGGGTGATTGTGATTTAAAATTAATTAAATAAAAGAAATTAAATATTAATTTATTTAATTTTATTTAGCCATTTAAGACTTTAATGGTAGGAAACGTTTTAAAGGTTTATTGTCACAATTATTAGTCATTAATGTGACAATTTTAGAATTCTAAAAACCTAAATAGTTTTCTATATATACCATGTATTTTCTCTTCTATTGATAGAGAAGATTAGAAAAGGTTTTCTCTACTATTATGTTTTCTTATGTTTGAGAATTTTTCTTTTGAGAGATTGCTGGGTAAGATACAGAGTAAGGAGTGCGACTATAAGTTATGCACGCTTATGCATGCTTCATGAAATTTCTTATAGAGAACGACGTGATCAGCGCTTCACTTCACACGAGCTACCAATTAGAAAAATTTTCTAACTGCTTTTCAAGTGCAAGAATTTCTGGAGCATTTTTGGATTGCGATTACAGGTAATTTACCCCTATGGGAACAACAAAACACTCCCTAGTCTCTCTATAGTTCGCATGGTTTCATTTCTGCCTTAGAATTTGAACAAAACCCTTACATACCAAATCCTCAATACAGCAGCCACCATACCACATAAATCAAGCAATCCCCACGAATCTTCACCCAAAGCCTAACAAAATGTGAAACCCTATAACTGAATTTCTTCCGAGTGAATTTCAAAAAAAAAAAGCCAAAAATTCCATAAAAAGAATGACTTAAAAAAACATCTTTACAATCAGAATCATAAATATTCAAAAAAAAAATATATGGCGTTCCATGATTCTGATTTCTAAACAGCCGAAACAACAACAAAATAAGAAGAAAAAAAACTCTAATAATCTCAAATCTCTCTGCATATTATAAATACGATCTGATAGTAAGTTTAGTAAAACAAATAGAGGAATCAATACGAAAATAGAGAGAAGAGGAGTAAAGTCGAAGAACAAACCAAATCTGGTTAAAAATCCCAAATTTGGGGTTTCCGATCAGACGATACTTACATGGTTGACGAAGATGAAGTTCGCGACGATGACAGTAGCTACGACCCCACCCAAGATGGCAGTGGGGCCCGTCAGGAGACTCCATTTACGGTAAATCATCTTCTCTGGTTTTTGCTCCTTCTTCCTTTTCTTCTTCAGCCGCTACTCTATTTCAATACCGATGGAAATCCAGGCCTCCGAAGCACTGATAGCTGCGTATAATAAGCCTACTACAAGTACCTTCCATTTAAAATGCGCAGGGTGCGTATCACTGAGGTTTCAACCCCTTCCCCTTCGTGTGAGGTACAAGTACAACAGCCCGGCTGGACCATACCGCAAAATTGAGGGCTTTTTCATGAGGATCGGGTTTAGGCGATACCCTTTAAAGCTTGGCCCATGACTGGCTGGACAGGCCCAACCAGCCCAGGCCCATGCTGCAAATGCAATGCTGTCCTAGAGCTTCTTTTTTTTTTCTTTTCCCAATTCTAGTTAGTAGGGGTTAGTATCTGTTCCAGGTGGAGTTAACAACTAGTCTCATCTCTCCTACGAGATTGATCCCGGGGCTTCCCTCCTAGTGAGGGAGATACAATACCACTGGGCTATTCCCACAGTGTGTCCTAGAGTTTATTAGTCGTTGGATCAAATGCCATTCATGTTTATGGTAGTGTGAGAAGTACATAATCTCACATACATGTATAGGCCATAGGGTTCTTTGATAATCTTCTTGACATTTTTTTTTGGTAATCCACTATATCCTTTAACCAAGAGAAGAAAGCATACAAAGGGGGGCTCGCAGTCGAGTATCAGAGCCTATAAAGTTCCGATTACATATAGTATTAGAAGGTTCGCTTGACTCACTGAGAGTCAATCGGAGAGCAACTCTAGCAAGGTTGTGGGATTCCCTATTTCCATTTCTACAGATAAAACTAGCCTGAGCAAAAGGGAATTCTGACCACAACTTCTTGATATCTTCCAAAATGGTTGAGGCCTCCCAAAGCACTTGCACCTCCTTACCATCTAGCATTGAAATTAGAGACTTTGAATCCCCTTCCAAAATAAAGTGAGTCCAGCTCCTCCGTTTGGCCACAAGAAGGCTTTCTTTGATTGCAATAGCCTCAGTTGTCAAAGCCGGGCCACCTTGGAGGGGAATAGATATAAAACAAACTGTTCGACTCGAATGGGTTCTGATTAGAAAACCACATCCAGCTGCATGGCCTGAAAGAGAGGTGGCTCCATCACAGTTGATCTTGAGCCAGCCCCTTGGCAAGGGAGTCCAGGATATAGAGTCCACACCTTCCCTATGGTCCTTCGCTTCACTTGGGTCCGCTCCCAATTCATCAAACATTTCAGATACAAATCAATGAATTCTTATCACTATACTCTGTGGGTTTGGAATACCACGGTCAAAGACCATGCATGGGATTTCTAGCAAACCATATCTCCCACAACGTTGTTATCACTAGGATTGTAGCATAGCTATCCTCCTGACCCTTCTTTAGATGCCCAACCCATAATGCAATCTCATATGGGCTCCAAGTATACCCAAGGGAAAACCAAACCGTCCTTGCAAAGTGGTAAAAAAAATAGAGGTGTTCAATCGTCTCATCATGGTCTTTGCACATAGGACAACTTGAATCTACCTGAATTTTTCTAGAGATAAATTTTGTTGTTTCTGGGAGCGCATTGTGGCAACAACGCCAAAGAAAATTTTGAAGCTTTGGTACTACCTTAATTGTCCAGATTTTCTTCTAACCCTTCTCTGAGATAGTGGTTGATGATAGACCCAAATCTATGTTCCTTTGGTGGTCTAAAGTTTCACCAAGGTGATATATGCCGATCTGGTTGAAAAGGTGCCATTGGTAGCATAGTGCCAACCAAATCGATCTTGGGCCCCTAATAGAGCTAGGATGAACCTATAAGGCTACTTATACCTCATTTTCAGTTAAGAACCTTCTAAGTAAGCCCACCTTCCATGACCTAGCATGTTGGTTAACAAAGTAGTCAACTTGGCGATCCCTCATATACACCGGCTTTGGCGAGTAAATTTTGAAATTGGGAAGCAAGGGGACTCAATTATCTTCCCAAAACATAACTGAATCACCGGTCCCCACTTGCCACCGAATGCCTTTTTCAAGTATAGATCAACCCACAAGAGTACTTCGCCAGCCCCATGATTGTCTATATCCTAGTCGAGCTTTTAAGAAGGATGAGTGGGGATAGTATATGTAACAACCCCAAAATCCTACAAGGCTAAAATAGGACTTTGGAATCGCCACATTACTTAAATCTGCTTAAAAATCGTGCATACAAGGCATACTACACGAGTCTCCAAAAATTAGGATAATAAAATTCCGATCATAAAAAGTCAAACCATCCTATACAATAATAGTCCACACACCATAGCTCCTCATAACGAAAATAGTCTAAAACATCCACCCGGTAAATAACTAAGACAATATCAACTAGAAGTCAAAAGTCTAATACAACCTTCTCTTCCAAAAAGAAATGCTAAAACTACTCGATAGGGATAACTGTCAAAATCCCTAGCCTCCCCCTCAGGAAGCTCACCATCTCCCTCTTCTTTGGCGTTCACCTCCTCGGTCCACGGCTCTTCTCCTAAACCTGAAGACAATGACAGGTCGACTGAGTTTGGAATACTCATTGGATAAACAAACTAACAACAACATAAGATAGCATGAGCAATAACAATATCATAACTCAGTTTATCTAAGCTTACTCATAATAATTTCACGTAAAATAGGCATAATCAGAGTGCGTAGCATATAACATGTCATAACATCATCTTAACTCGTGTACTTGTGCAATTCTTATCCATGAACTTAACTTAACATATGCATAGACTCATACATGCATGATTCATAGTGTATTTGTCCCGACAACGCATAATCATAGTGTTTTGTCCCGGCAACGCATAATTCATAGTGTTCGACAATGCGTAGAGTAGGTGTTTGTTATGGGGGATCATTCTTTCATAGCATAACATGAGTGCGACAACGCGTAGAGTGGATGTTCGTGATTGGAATTCAAATGAGTCATCCCTTAGATTTCAATCTTCCGCTAGGAAACTTCGCTAAGTTACATCTCCCTAGTTAGAGAATTCCCAACGTGGAGGATTTTCCTCTAAGGTTTGGCCTACCCGAATACCGATCACCATACAAGTAAATAGAGCATAATTTATCATAACAACACAATATTCATTTAACTTAATTTCTTCATAATCAAAAGCATCATACTAATATTTAGCATTCTTAGACATTTCAACAAACATGTAAAGTGCCTTAATTATGGATACTTTGCCATTTCCTATTCTTAACATTCCATTACACAATAATCCATCTACACAACCCAAACTTACTCCATATCTATACATTCATCACAATTCTCCATAGTATTTCCTTTCCTCCGTTCAATCCATCCATGGTATAAATCCATTTTCATCTCTAGTAAGCTTAATCCATACATAATTAGGGAGAACAAGTCAAATTATCATTTCTATCATTCATATTAAACTAATATTCATTAAACTTCATTAATAGAGTTGAGTTAGGGAGTTTATCGACCTTAGGGATCCTTCCCTTGGATCCAAATCGCTCACAAGATGATTTGGGGATGCTTTGAGGACGATCTCCAAGCTTTCCTCTAAATCTTCTAGCAATCTCCTTCTTTTCCAAGCAACCATTCTCTCAAAACCCTAGGTTTTCTCCCCCTTTTTGCCAAATTAGGTTAGAAATAGGTAGAGTATTTTAATATCTCGAATAGGACCCCCTATTTATAACCCCAAGGGTTGAGGACTCAAAAGACCAAAAAGTCCTTACAAAAATTCTGTCAAAAACACGAAAGACCGATCGATCGGTGGTTATGACCGAGCGATTGGTCGCCTACCAATCGATCGGTGTTTATGACCGAGCGATTGGTCAAAAACACTCTCTGAAAAATTTCCCCATACAAAATTTTGGACCAGTCGATCGCTACTCCTGACCGAGCGATCGGTGTTCTGCAGATTTTTGACCTACTCTACTATTTTGGCCATAACTTTTGACTCATTCATCAGATTTCGACGATTCAACTTGCGTTGGATTCGTCTTTCGAAAACGAACATTTTTGATATTTTAGAATTTCCAAATTCGACTTTATTTATGGATCAAAAACTCTCCAAAGTTGACTGATCTGCAATTTCATCAGACAAAACCTCAGAAAACCCATTTTTGACTTAGCTTAGACTAAAAATAAGAAAAAAACATTAAACATGAACCTCGAAGAGGGTTCCAATACCTTTCTAATGGTTTAAGAATCACTCAATTCTTATAAACGGTACCAAAACTAGAGCTTCCTAAAGTTCAAGGTGTGTTATGACATCTTTCCAATTAGGAGTTTAAATAAGCCTTAATCATACTATACCAATTAGATATAAATTACATAAACATTAAAACATCATAAGGACTATAATACCCCTAATGCAATGCAATAAAAACATGAAAAAGATTCGGGTCTCTACATCCTCCCCCCTTTAAAAGAATTTCGTCCTCGAAATTACGTACCTTAGGTGAACAAGTGCGGGTACTTTTCGCAGACTTTGGCTTCTCTCTCCTAAGTAGCCTCTTCTCTAGAGTGATGCTCCCATTGCAAGAGTACAAGAGGAATGACCTTAGAACGTAAAACTTGCTCCCTCCGGTCCAAAATTCGAGCCGGTTGCTCCACTAGAGTCAAATTTTCCCGAATTTCCAACGGCTCCAAATGAATGACATGTGAAGGATCAGCAATGTACTTCCTCAACATATAGATGTGAAAGACATTATGTACACCTTCCATGTGAGGTGGAAAGGCGACCCGATAAGCAACTTCCCCGACTCGGGTGATGATCTCAAAAGGACCCACATATCTCGGACTAAGCTTGCCCCGTTTGTCGAATCTCATCACCCTCTTCGTAGGTGAGATCCTTACAAACACAAAATCTCCAACTTGGAACTCAAGATCTCTCCTGTGAGTATCGGCATAGCTCTTCTGCCTACTCTGAGCTGCTTTCAACCTCTCCCTGATCAACTGAACTCTATCCACAGTCTGACCAACGAGCTCGGGATCCAAAAGCTTCCTCTCGCCAACTTCGTCCCAACACAAAGGTGAACGACAACTCCTCCCATAAAGTGCCTCAAACGGTGCCATCTGAATGCTAGCTTGAAAGCTATTGTTGTAGGTAAACTCAACCAATGGCAAGTGATCAACCCAACTACCCTGAAAGTCTAACATGCAAGCCCGTAGCATGTCCTCTATGATCTGGTTCACCCTCTCAGTTTGCCCATCTGTTTGCGGATGAAATGCCGTACTAAAATCCAAATGGGAACCCACAGCATACTGAAAACTCTTCCAAAACTTGGAAGTAAATCTCGGGTCTCGATCAGAAACAATACTAACTGGTACTCCATGCAAACGGACTATCTCCTTGATATAGTTGTTAGCCAATTGATTGGAGATGAAAGTGGTCCGATATGGAAGAAAATGAGCTGACTTAGTCAATCGGTCAACCACAACCCAAATGGCATCAAAGTTCTTAACCGTCTTTGGCAAACCAACAATGAAATCCATGGAGATATTTTCCCACTTCCACTCGGGAATAGGAAGAGACTGAAGAAGTCCTGCCGGTCTCCTGTGTTCGGCCTTCACTTGCTGACACACCAAACACTTGGATACAAAGGTAGCAACATCTTTCTTCATACCTTTCTACCAAAAATACTTCTTGAGATTCTGGTACATCTTAGTACCTCCCGGATGGACAGTGTACTTGGACTTGTGTGCTTCATCCAGAATCTTTCTTCTCAATTCTTCATTATCCGGAACACAAAATCTACCCTTGAAACAAACTCCACCATCTCTCCAAGAGATCGAAATCCTCAAATCCGTTGCTAAGCGACTTATTCATAGCAGCGTGCAGTTCTCCATCATTCCACTGCAGGTCTTTAAGCTTGTCCAATAAGATTGGCCTGACCATAATATTAGCCAACAAGGCTCCAGACGCTCCCACACTGAAACCGGCATCAAGGCTGGACACCTCTTCAAGTAACTTCTATTCTTGGACCATCAAGTGTGCCAAGAACCCAGTAGGTCTCCTACTTAGCGCATTTGCCACTACATTCGCTTTCCCCGGGTGGTACTGGATAGAGCAATCATAATCCTTGAGGAATTCTACCCAACGACGCTGCTTCAAATTCAACTCTTTCTACGATAACAAATACTTTAGACTTTTGTAGTCGGTGAAAATTTCAAACTGCACACCGTACAAGTAGTGTCTCCAGATCTTAAGAACAAAAACCAAGGCTGCTAACTCCAAATCATGGGTAGGATAGTTCTTCTCGTGGTCTTTCAACTGCCGAGAAGCATAGGCAATCACCTTCCCGTGTTGCATAAGAACACAACCTAACCCAACGAGTGAGGCGTCACTATACACCACAAAACCTTTACTACCTGATGGAATAGTTAAGATCGGAGCGGTGGTGTAACGACCCCAAAATCCCACAAGGATAAAATAGGACTTTGGAATCGTCACATTACTTAACCTGCTTAAAGACCATGCATTCAAGGCTTACTACATGAGTCTCCAAAAATGAGAGTAATAAAATTCCGATATATAAGCTATAACCAACCTGCACAAGTCTACGGTCAACATATACAACTCACTATAAACCAAAAGGTATGAAATACACAACTATAAAAAGTTTACTGAGCAACATCATCAGTCTAATACAAAACTCTCTCAACCAACGAAACATAAACTAAGAGGTGTAGCCACCCAAGACTCCGGCTCCTTCCTCGATGGGCTCACCTTCTCCTCTTTCTTCGATGTAAGTTTCCTCGACCCACGGCTCCGCCGTGTACTCCTGCTCTAAACCTGCCAAGATAAAAGTCCGGTTGAGTACAAAAGTACTCGGTGTATATAAAATCCAACCAACAATAATAATACACCTGCATTTAGTTAGAAACATATCCAATGACATGATAACATAATCAGAGTACGGAAGAACGTGTGCGCATATACATCATATCATCACCTTGACTCGTGTACTTGTGAGAATCTTAGACTTAGAAGACAATACACTTATGAACTGCTTATGCTTATGAGACCACGGGCTTGTGAGATGATTATGCTTATGCACTTATTCAGATCATACAATGATGTGACATGCCGTTCTTGACGGATACGGACCATGTCTAAGAATCAAATGGTTGACATGCCGTTCTTGGCGGATACGGACCATGCCTAAGAATCAAATGTAATTGACAGCCGTTCTTGGCAGATACGGACTATGCCATGCTTATGCTTATTCAGAATTCATACGTATGCCATGCTCATGCTTGTGGTCCACATGTGTGACTTGTGAGACTCTTATCTTAACATACACGTGCATATGTGCTTAAGTGTCGAAATTAACATTCGAGTTGGTAATTGCTTAGATTCCGATCTCCCATCATAGAAACTCCACTATACTGTCCCATACCAAATAGTTAGAGAATTCCCAGTTTGAGAGATGTTCCTCTAAGTTCTTACCTTCCCGACTATCAATTTCCATGCAAGTAATTAGACATACTTAACAAACAATTCACATATACATATCTTATCATAATTCATATCGCAATTCATAATCAATTTACCACCATTTCATAAGAGTATAATAGCATTTATCATTTCAAGCATTTTCACAAACACCTCGAGTACGCATAATATGAATCAATTTCCCTTCTATATTTTCAAGCATTCATCAAACCATAATTCATCCATACAATCAAGTCACCATTCACATCCACATATTAATCTCATCCTCCATACATTTCCCATCCTCCATATATTCTATCCACATCCAATCCACATTTCCATCCACATTTCTATCAATAATTAGCTTACTTCATAGAAAATTTGGAAAAAATGCATTTAATCTCTATTCTATCATTCCTATCATATTAATATTCATAAAACATTAAAATAGAGTTGATTAGGATAGTATATCGACCTTAGGAATCCTTCAATTGGATTCAAAACGCTCCCAGAGTGATTTGGGAAAGCTTTCCAAGCTCTCCTTGCACTATCCAAGTTATCTCCTTCTTCCCCAAGAAAGCCCTCTCTCAAAACCCTAGGGTTTCTCTCCCTTTTTGCAAAATTAGGTTAGAAATAGGTAGAGTATTCTAATACCCCGAAATAGGATCCCTATTTATAGCCCCAAGGTCTGAGAACCAAAAGACCAAAAAGCCCTTACTAAAATTCTGCAAAAATACGAAGGACCGAGCGATCGGTGGTTATGACCGATCGATCGGTTCTCAACCGAGCGATCGGTGCTCTTGACTGGGCGATCGGTCAAAAAAGCACTCTCTGAAAATTTTTTCCATACAAAATTTTGGACCAGTCGATAGATACCGATCGATCGGTTTTTGGCCGATAGATACCGATCGATCGGTTTTGGACCGATAGATACCAATCGATCAGTTCGATAGCTACTTCTGACCGAGCGATCGGTGTTCTACAGATTTTTTTAACCCGCTTTACTGTTTCGGCCATAACTTTTGACTCGTTCATCGGATTTCGACGATTCAACTTGCGTTGGATTCGTCTTTCGAAAATGAACATTTCTATCATTTTAAAATTTTCAAATTCCCCTTTATTTATGGTCCAAATTATCCCCAAAATTGACTGATCTGCAATTCCATCAGACAAAACATCGGAAAACCCACTTTTGACTTAGCTTAGACTAAAAATATGGAACAATATTAAACATGAACCTCGAAGAGGGTTCCGATACCTTTCTAATGGTTCAAGAATCACTCAATTCCAACAAACGGTGCCAAAACTAGAGCTTCCTAAATTTAGGATGTGTTATGACATTCCTGAACTAGAAGTTTGATTAAACCTTAATCACACTACACCCATTAGATATACAATACAATAAACATTAAAACATCACAAGGACTATAATACCCCTAATGCAATGCAATTAAAACATGAAAAAAGATTCGGGTCTCTACAGGTGGTGAGACGCTTCTTCAACTCAAGAAAACTCTTCTCACATTTCTGATTCCACTCGAATCTAGCGTTCTTTCGAGTTAGGTGAGTAAGTGGAGCTGCCAAACTAGAGAAACCTTCCATAAATCTTCTGTAATAACCAGCTAGGCCCAAAAAGCTTCGAACCTCTATGACACTCTTTAGCCTTCCCCATCCTTCCACTGCTTCTATCTTGGAAGGGTCAACTAAAATCCCTTCTTCTGACATCACATGGCCTAGAAATGCTACTTTTTCTAGCCAAAACTCACACTTGCTAAGTTTAGCATATAGCTTATAATCGCGAAGTGTCTTCAGTGTGACCCGGAGATTCATCTCATGCTCCTTCTGTGTCCTAGGGTACACTAAAATGTCATCCACAAACACGATCACAAAGCGGTCCAGAGTCGGCTTGAAAATCATGTTCATGAGATCCATGAATGCTGCCGGGACATTTGTCAAACCGAACGGCATGACTAAGAATTCAAAATGCCCATATCTAGTCCTGAAAGCAGACTTAGGCACATCTTCCACCTTTATCTTAAGTTGATGGTAGCTTGACCTTAAGTCGATCTTGGAGAAATACTTAGCTCCTTGCAACTGATCAAACAAGTCGTCGATCCTAGGCAAAGGATATTTGTTCTTGATGGTAACCTTGTTCAGTTGCCGATAGTCGATGCACATCCTCATCGAACCATCCTTCTTCTTCACAAACAAAATAGGAGCTCCCCAAGGTGATACACTTGGGCGGATAAATCCAAGACCAAACAATTCATCAATCTGCTCATTAAGCTCTTTCAACTCTGTTGGAGCCATCCTATATAGAGCTTTAGAGATGGGTGCCGTACCCGGGGCCAACTCAATTGCAAACTCTACTTCTCTATCTGGCGATAAACCCGGTAATTCTTTGGGAAAGACATCCATGAATTCCTCTACAATAGGGATACTTGAGGAATCTGGTGCTTCCGAAGTAGCAGACTCAATGCCACAAAATGAGCTAAGTCTTTCTTCTTCAACCCTTGGAAACGAAAAGGAGGTTCACTGATTGGTCAAAAGTTGACTACCTTCCCAAAACAGTCAACATGCCCATGGTATTTGGAAAGCCAATCCATGCCTAGTATGACGTCGAAGTCTTGGAACTCAAGGACAATTAGATCAGCTGGCATCTCTCTCTGACCTACTCGAATATCACAATCTCGATAAACCTTATCAGTGATGACTGAACTACCAACAAGAGTAGCAATAGACAATTCACGATCTAACAGACTTGGCTCCATCGGAAACTCTCGTGCAAAACTAGGTGTGACGAAGGAGTGAGTAGATCCAGTATCGATCAAAACATGAGTGGGGAAATCATTTATCAACAATGAGTCTGAATTAATACACGAAGCTTAATTTGTCAAATCATGAATGCATACATACATCATACGTCATACATCATACTGCATAATATTTAATATCACACACATAGCATCAGAACAATATTTTAATTAACTAGAAACACAAATAGACGTACCTTGCACAACGTCATCGGACGCATGTGCATCCCGCTCCGAGGTAGCAAACACTCGACCCTGAATTGGCTGGTGAGGTTGCTAGGGCCTTTGACCCTGAGATGGCCTCTGCTGTACTGGCTGCCTAACTGGGGGTCTAGTTCCCTGAGGCTGACTCTTTGGTGGCATCTGCATACCCCGAACTGGGCAATCACAAATCCGATGCTCAATACTACCACAATGAAAGCATCCTCCTATGACTGCTCAACACTCACCCGGCACATGCCTCTTACTACAATAACGACATACCTCATACGTAGTCGCCCATGGAGCAGGTGGGGCGGCTCGTGGTGCCTGAGGAGTAGCACGGCGAACAGTGGGTGCAACTACTGGCCTCTGATACAGGGTTGGCCTAGCCACTGGAGCTGGACCTGCCATCCTTGGCCTCTTATCCTGCGGGCCATACTTGCCTTCCTGCAGTCCCTTCTTCCTCAAAAACTCAGCCGACCTTCTCTCGGCAATCAAAGCTCGTTCGCTTACCTCTCGTCATGATCCAAGACGTAGGATCTCTACCTTGTCTTGGATATGATCCCTCAGACCTCCTTCAAATCTCCTCGCCTTCATACTCTCCGTCGTGATTAGATGAAGCGCAAACCGGGATAACTCTATAAACTTGGCCTCATACTCGGCCACTGACATGCTCCGCTGCCTAAGAGTAGAGAACTCGATCTTTTTCTGCTCCCTCACAGATGTCGGAAAATACTGCTCATAGAAGACATTGAGGAACTCTCCTCATGTCCACTCCTGTCCGAACCGTACCTCATTTCTCTTCCTGGATGCCACCTTCCACCAATGTTCTGCCTCTCCTTCCATCATAAATGAGGCCCATCTCACTCTTTGTTCATCAGTAGCCTCGAGCACAGAGAAAATCTTCTCCAATTGTATAATCCACAACTCTGCCACCGATGGATCTGTATTTCCATAGAAGGCTGGAGGACTCATTCTCCTGAAAACTTCCACTCCATTATGTTGGGGTGGGTGAACATCAACCTGCCTCTCTTACCTAGCTTGACCAGCTGCTAGCAATGCCGTCTGTTGGGCCATAATTTCAGCCTGTCTCTTCATGGTTGCAGCAATCGCTTCCATGGCCCGACTCACATTCCCTTGGGGAGTACCCTCTGGAGTATCCCCATCGGTCACACTGCCCCCTCCATGTCTATTATTTCTTCCGCCTCTCCTCATGCCTACAGCCCTGAGAAGAAGAAAACAATTAATTTAGGGACCCACTCACATAAATGCTTAGGTCTACGCTTAACCAAAACTCAATCCTAAACAATTTTAAAATCCTAAACTTTGATGTTGCTTCCCTAAGGTTGACATCTTCCTACATTCTATACTTAATACCTTAGCCTTAAGGACTCTAACGCCTTGTGCTCTGATACCACCTCTGTAACAACCCCAAAATCCTACAAGGCTAAAATAGGACTTTGGAATCGCCACATTACTTAAACCTGCTTAAAAACCATGCATACAAGGCATACTACACGAGTCTCCAAAAATTAGGATAATAAAATTCCGATCATAAAAAGTCAAACCATCCTATACAATAATAGTCCACACACCATAGCTCCTCATAACGAAAATAGTCTAAAACATCCACCCGGTAAATAACTAAGACAACATCAACTAGAAGTCAAAAGTCTAATACAACCTTCTCTTCCAAAAAGAAATGCTAAAACTACTCAATAGGGATAACTGTCAAAATTCCTAGCCTCCCCCTCAGGAAGCTCACCATCTCCCTCTTCTTCGGCGTACACCTCCTCGGTCCACGGCTCTTCTCCTAAACCTGAAGACAATGACAGGTCGACTGAGTTTAGAATACTCAGTGGATAAATAAACTAACAACAACATAAGATAGCATGAGCAATAAAAATATCATAACTTAGTTTATCTAAGCTTACTTATAATAATTTCGCGTAAAATAGGCATAATCAGAGTGTTTGGCATATAACATGTCATAATATCATCTTAACTCGTGTACTTGTGCAATTCTTATCCATGAACTTAATTTAACATATGCATAGACTCATACATACATGATTCATAGTGTGTTTGTCCCGACAACGCATAATCATAGTGTTTTGTCCCGGCAACGCATAATTCATAGTGTTCGACAACGCGTAGAGTGGATGTTTGTCATGGGAGATCATTCTTTCATAGCATAACATGAGCGGGACAACGCATAGAGTGGATGTTCGTAGTGGGGGATCATTCTTTCATGGCATAATTCGCGACATATTCGTATCCAATGCATGCACGCTTGTGAGACAAGTGGACTCATGAGACTTGAATACTTACCATGCGAGTGCACGTGTGCTTGAGTGTCGTGATTGGAATTCAAATGAGTCATCCCTTAGATTTCAATCTTCCGCTAGGAAACTCCGCTAGGTTACATCTCCCTAGTTAGAGAATTCCCAACGTGGAGGATTTTCCTCTAAAGTTTGGCCTACCCGAATACCGATCACCATACAAGTAAATAGAGCATAATTTATCATAACAACACAATATTCATTTAACTTAATTTCTTCATAATCAAAAGCATCATACTAATATTTAGCATTCTTAGACATTTCAACAAACATATAGAGTGCCTTAATTATGGATACTTTGCCCTTTCCCATTCTTAACATTCCATCACACAATAATCCATCCACACAACCCAAACATACTCTATATCCATACATTCATCCCAATTCTCCATAGTATTTCCCTTTCTCCGTTCAATCCATCCATGGTATAAATCAATTTTCATCTCTAGTAAGCTTAATCCATACATAATTAGGGAAAACAAGTCAAATTATCATTTCTATCATTCATATTAAACTAATATTCATCAAACTTCATTAATAGAGTTGAGTTAGGGAGTTTATTGACCTTAGGGATCCTTCCCTTGGATCCAAATCGCTCACAAGATGATTTGGGGAAGCTTTGAGGACGATCTCCAAGCTTTCTTCTAAATCTTCTAGCAATCTCCTTCTTCTCCAAGCAGCCCCCCTCTCAAAACCCTAGGTTTTCTCCCCATTTTTGCCAAATTAGGTTAGAAATAGGTAGAGTATTTTAATATCTCGAGTAGGACCCCCTATTTATAGCCCCAAGGGTTGAGGACCCAAAAGACCAAAAAGTCCTTACTAAAATTCTGTCAAAAACACGAAAGACCGATCGATCGGTTGCCTACCGATCGATCGGTGTTTATGACCGAGCGATTGGTCAAAAACACACTCTCTGGAAAATTTTTCCATAAAAAATTTTGGACCAGTCGCATAGCTACCGATCGATCGGTTTTGGACCGATCAATCGTTACTCCTGACCGAGCGATCGGTGTTCTGCAGATTTTTGACCTACTCTACTATTTTGGCCATAACTTTTGACTCGTTCGTCGGATTTCGACAATTCAACTTGCGTTAGATTCGTCTTTCGAAAACAAACATTTTTGGTATTTTAGAATTTCCAAATTCTACTTTATTTATAGACCAAAAACTCTCCAAAGTTGACTGATCTGCAATTTCATCAGACAAAACCTCAGAAAACCCATTTTTGACTTAGCTTAGACTAAAAATAAGGAAAAACATTAAACATGAACCTCGAAGAGGGTTCCAATACCTTTCTAATGGTTCAAGAATCACTCAATTCTTATAAACGGTGCCAAAACTAGAGCTTCCTAAAATTCAAGGTGTGTTATGACATCCTTCCGATTACGAGTTTAAATAAGCCTTAATCACACTATACCAATTAGATATAAATTACATAAACATTAAAACATCATAAGGACTATAATACCCCTAATGCAATGCAATAAAAACATGAAAAAGATTCGGGTCTCTACAGTATAGGCCACGCATCACCATAGCCCAAAGAGAGTCCGGATTTTTCAGGAGGTTCCACCCTTGCTTTGCAAGTAAAGCTTTGTTGAAAATGCCCAAATCTCTGAAACCCATACCGCCTTTCATTTTTTGTTGACACATCTTGCGCCAACTAACCCAAGAAATCTTGATCTTTTCTCGTTGTTGATTCCACCAAAATTTCCTCATTATAGAAGCAAGATCTCTTAATAGTTTGGTGGGTAGAAGGAAGCAAGACATAACAAAATTTGGGATTGCTTGGGCCACTATCTTAATCATGATCCCCCTTCTAGCTTGGGACAAAAGGCTCTTTTCCACCCTTGCATTTTTAGTTGAGCCCTTCATTTGATCCTATGAAATAGATCGGCTTTGCGACACCTGGCTCCGGTAGGCAACCCCAAGTAAGAATCGCACTGGTTGGTTAGTCGCATCTTGAGAATCTTCGAGATAATGTGACGAAAACGTCATGGTTAGTTTTGGCTAAATGACAAAGCAGTTTTTTTGAGATTCACTTCTTGGCCTAATGCATTCCTATAAGTATTAAGAATGTCCAACAAAATGTCTGCCTCCACTAGATTTGCTCGCAAAAATACTAGATTGTCGTCAGCGAAAAATAAATGAGTTAGGGTTGGGGTATACCTCGATAAGTGAATCCCATGGATCTTCTGTTGGCACTGGCTTTTTTCTAGAAGTGTAGAAAGGGCTTTAGATACTAAAATGAAGAGATATGGAGACAATGGATCACCTTGGCAGAGGCCCCTCGTTGGATTGATGAATCCTATTGGCTTGTCATTATGCCCATTAATTTTTCCAGAAATATCCATTCAACACGATTGTAAGCCTTAGACATGTCGAGTTTCGCTGACATAAACAACTCTGGTCCCTTTTTTTTTCGTTGTAAGAAATGAGTGGCCTCGTGAGCCACCATAATATTATCAATAATGCGCCTCTCGGGGACAAATACAGTTTGGGCTGGATGGATGAGATCTTTTAGAATTGGTTTCAGTCTATTGGCTAGCACCTTGGCAGCAATTTTATAAGCTACATTGCAAATACTTATTGATTTTTAGCCGGGTTAATCAAATGCTGGGTATAAGACCTCTTAGACTGTAGAGACCCGAATCTTTTTCATGTTTTTATTACAAGTATTAGGGGTATTATAGTCTTTGTGATGTTTTAATGTTTATGTATTTATATCTAATTGGTATAGTGTGATTAAGGCTTAGTCAAACTTGTAAACGAATGGATGTCATAACACACCCTAAACTTTAGGAAGCTCTAGTTTTGGCACCATTTATTGGAATTGAGTGATTCTTGAACCATTAGGAAGGTATTGGAACCCTCTTCGAGGATCATGTTTAACGTTTTTTCATATTTTTAATCTAAGCTAAGTTAAAAGTGGGTTTTCCGATGTTTTGTCAGATGGAATTGTAGATCAGTCAACTTTGAGAACATTTTGGTCCATAAATAAAGGGGAATTTGGAAATTCTAAAATGTTAGAAATGTTCCTTTTCGGAAGACGAATCCAACGCAAGTTGAATCGTCGAAATCCGACGAACGAGTCAAAAGTTATGGCCGAAACAGTAAAATGAGTCGAAATCTGTAAAGCACCGATCGATCGGTCGGTCAGAAGTAGCGATCGATCGGTCAAAAACCGATCGATCGGTAGCTATCGATTGGTCCAAAATTTTGTATGGGGAAATTTTCCAGAGAGTGTGTTTTTGACCGATCGCTCGATCATAACCACCGATCGCTCGGTCTTTTGTGATTTTGCAGAATTTTAGTAAGGGCTTTTTGGTATTTTGGTTCTCAGACCTTGGGGCTATAAATAGGGATTCTATTTCGGGGTATTAGAATACTCTACCTATTTCTAACCTAATTTGGCAAAAAGGGAGATAAACCCTAGGGTTTTGAGAGAGGGCTTTCTTGGGGAAGAAGGAGATAGCTTGGACAAAGCAAGGAGAGCTTGGAAAGCTTCCCTAAAATCACTCCAGGAGCGTTTTGAATCCAAAGGAAGGATTCCTAAGGTCGATATACTATCCTAATCAACTCTATTTTTATGATTTGTGAATGTTAATATTATAGGAATGACAGAATAGAGATTATATGCATTTTTCCCAAATTTTCTATGAAGTAAGCTAATTATAGATGGAAATGTGAATGGAAGTGTGGATTTGAATGTTGATAGAATGTATGGAGGATGAGAAATGTATTGAGGATGAAACTAATATGTGAATGTGAATGGTGAATGGATTGTATGGATGAATTATGGTTTGATGAATGCTTGAAAATGTAGAAGGGCAATTGATTCATTTTATGCATACTCAAGGTGTTTATGAAAATGCTTGATCAGAAGATAAATGCTATTATACTCTTATGAAATGGTGGTAAATTGATTATGAATTGTGAGATGATTTATGATAAGATATGTATATGTGATTATTTATTAAGTATGTCTAATTACTTGCATGGAAATTGATAGTCGGGAAGGTAAGAACTTAGAGGAAAATCTCTCAAACCGGGGATTCTCTAACTATTTGGTATGGGACAGTTTAGTGGAGTTTCCATGGTGGGAGATCAGAATCTAAGCAATTACCAACTCGAATGTTAATTTCTACACTTAAGCACATATGCACGTGTATGTTAAGATAAGAGTTTCACAAGTCACACATGTGGACCACAAGCATGAGCATAGCATACGTATGACATTCTGAATAAGTATAAGCATGACATGGTCCGTATCCGTCAAGAACGGTATGTCAACCATTTGATTTTTAAGCATGGTCCGTATCCTCCAAGAACAACATGCCAACCATATGATTTCTTAGACATGGTCCGTATCCGCCAAGAACGGCATGTTACATTATTGTATGATCTGTATAAGTGTATAAGCATAAGCATCTTACAAGCACGTAGTCTCATAAGCATAAGTAACTCATAATTGTATTGTCTTCCAAATCTAAGATTCTCACAAGTACACGAGTTAAGGTGATGATATGATGTATATGCGCACACGTTCTTCCGCACTCTGATTATGTGATTATACTATTGGATATGTTTCTAACTAAGTGCATGTATATTATTATTGTTGGTTGGATTTTATATACACTGAGTACCTTTGTACTCAGCCGGACTTTTGTATTGGTAGGTTTAGAGCAGGGGTACACGGTGGAGCCGTGGATTGAGGAAGCTTACATCGAGGAAGCAGGAGAAGGTGAGCCTTCCGAGGAAGGAGCCGGAGGCTTGGGTGCCTATACTTCTTAGTTTATGCTTTGTTTAATCGAGAAAGTTTTGTAATAGAATTTTTGAGGATGTTGCTCAGTAGACTTTTATAGCTGTATTTTTCAGACCTTTTTGTTTAGAGTGAGTTGTATATGTTTACCGTAGACTTTTGCTATTTGATTATAGTTAACATATCGAAATTTTGTTATCCTCATTTTTTGAGACTCGTGTAGTAGCCTTGTATGCATAGTTTTTAAGCAGGTTAAAGAAATGTGACGATTCCAAAGTCTTATTTTAGCCTTTTAGGATTTTGGGGTTGTTACATAGACCAAATAATTACAAAATACCATATAGAATATAAACTTTCTTCTACTTTTAACTTGTTTTATTGTGAATTATGTTATGTGGTGTTGTTCATTGTGGTTCCAAGTCTAAATAAAAGAAAGAGCGTTGCGTCAGGTTAGTTGCAATGTTAAAGAAAAAACCATCCAAATCCTATGATGATGATAATTCTCCATGTTTCAATTGGACATGTCATTCATATCCTACCAATGGGAAAATGTAAAATGGCTTCTATGTGTTGTTATGCTATGATGGTTTTTTTTTTTTTTGGGTAATAATTATACTGTGATATTCATTTCTTCATGTACGCTCGTGTACTGAGTAATTGGAAACATGAGAAATGTTAGCACTAATTCCATCAATTATTAATCGCCCCACCTTCAAAGTGTTGAACTCTTCCCTTTTTATAATAGTACTTCACATAAAAGTATATCTTACTTTGGACATTCTCGGAGCAGAAATGGGTTCTAAAATGTTCCAAAATATGATATTTTAAGAAGCTGAAATCTGGAGTGTAGTTTCATCCTTCTCCATGCTTCTCTACAACATGGCTCAAAAGCCCTCTGATCGAGATCGTCCTTCGCCTACTAGATCAACATCTTTATTGAATATCTCTATTGTCGATGTTTTTACTGGCACGAGGATCATGGACTCCCTTATAAAAAAGTCCGTCCTCGACTGAGAGATGTTCAAGCTCTATAGAAGCAACATGGTTGATTGATCATGTTGGCAGGGGAGGACAACTATGAACTTGTGAAAAACAATGTTTTTAACAATGTTATTTAATTATTTAATAGGGCATAGTCATGGGAAAGGGGAAGCTGTCCTCCTAAAATTTCGAAACAAAATTTATCTTTTATACTATATTATTTAATTATCTAATAGTGCATAATCATAGGGCAAAGTGGGCAACTGCCTCCCTAAGAAGGAGACAATACCCATAAGATAATAATAAACATATAGATGAGATGACTTACGAACTTAGTCCTAAAAAAAATTGAAGTTGCGCTACGAACCCTAATGGGTTTGGAACGTCTCCACCCCCTTAAACTCAAAAGATTCGTACTCATCTTATCATTCTTCACAAATCTATCAACAATTACTCACATTTTCAATTGATCATCACTTGTCCCAAGAAGAAAATCCTGGCTCCACCCCTGCATGTTGGTAAGATTAGTTGCTTCTACGGTTAATAGTCTCTTCTTGACCGGGAAAACATAAAATTGTTATGACCATGGACATGGTGAACTTTTTTTTTTTTTGAAGCTATGGTCATGATGAACTTGGAGGTTTTAGTCATAACATCAGATGGTTCAAATCAATACGACCCAAGCCTAATATGTGAGAGTGTAACTGTAAGATATTTCTGACTAGGCCCAAGCCCAATATGTGGAGCTTCAAGGGACTTGCTCAATAGAAATAATCGGCCCAGCCCATTTAGACCATTATTCTTGTACGCCCGTAAGAATATTCTTCTTTCAATTAAAGCCTTGTTTCAATTATTTGTAGCCCACAACATAAATTTTATTCCCACTACAAATAAAAAATAATTTTTTTTTGGAGGGTTGAAATTTATCCATTGTTTATTAAGAGGTATATTTTGGGTTAAAGCTAGTAAACGAACCTAATACCTCCTAATGAGAGACTAGCTAATGGCTAATGCGTGTTAGAATCTTTTGTCCACTGGAATACTCCAACTTGTACTAATTCATTCTTTAAAAAATCAATCAAATAAAAATGAGTTTAAATATGAAATGAAACTCCCTTCAAGTTGTCTTAGTGGAGTGCCCCATATAAGGTTGATGACAATCTTGTAATTATACAAAATTCTTTGTAAAACTGCCATTCTATTCTTCAATAATTACAAGACTCTGCTATGTACACAATTGTTTTTTTTTTTAAAAGAGGCTCCGGCTCAAATGTCTTAAAGCATAGCACTGTCTCATATTTAAACTCTCTGTGGATCCTTGATTCTTTTTTTAAAAATATTTATTTTGTGAGATAAGAAAATGTGAGGACGTAGCCGTGGTGTAAGCGTTGCGTATTCCCAAGCTGTAGAGCCACTACCAACCAAAGGCTTAATCGACATAAGTAGCCAATAGCCATCCATGCATATTTTGGGTGGGTGGGTGGGTGGGGGGTAATCCATCCATGCATATCAACACACAGAAGAAAAATTAGGTACAAAGAGGATGTAATTATCTAAGATCATGGTTTAAAATGCACACGACCATGAAAATTATAATAACCTTAAAAAGAAAATTTAAAACCCTAATTCGACTACGACATCCCATCTAAACCTAATTCATCATGTATTAATCATCCAATCGTCATCTTAATCACTATTACCATCGTCATCAATTTGATGCAAATATATGTCAGCGAAAGATCCCCATTTGCTTTAAACATCTTTAGAGAAAAAAAAAATCTATAATAAAATAACAAAAGATCTCTTCAATATATATATATATATATATATATATATATATACTTTTTTCATTATTAAAATATAGTTTGAAAAAAATATATAATTTTTAATATATTTTCATTAGACATCACATTACTCTCTTTATATTAAATATTTTTTTTATTATAATATTATATTTTATATAAATATAATTGAGTAATTAAATTTAATATATATTAATTTAAATTTAATATTAGAAAAATATATATCTTTTCTTGGTTGCTCCCCCGGTGCCAATCCGGAATTTGTACGGTCCATCTCATAAGAGTCGAACAATAGGAGTGTGGAGATTATAGGAAGATACTATTCATGATTGTCTTCCCTAAAATATGGTAAAGTCCTAAACCAACTCTCCTTTCTGAGAGACTCTCTTTCTATAGAAATAGAATTCTTCCCTAACATATGGTAGAGTCCTAAACCAATTCTCCTTCAGGATTCTTCCCTAATATGGTAGAGTCTTAAAACAACTCTCTTTTGATATTGGGTCCCACATAATATTAAATAGTGACTTAATTAAAGTTTGGTTAATTATATTATAAGTTATGTATTAAATAAATTAAGTTAAAGGGTATTTACGTCCAAGTAAAGTTTTGCATGCTCTTTGTACTTTTATTAGTGGAAATCACGTCTTGTCTTTGGAACCCTAGCCATCCAGAGTCCTGAATCCAGATGAACTTGCAAGCACATAAAAGAGTAAAACCTACACAACGGACTAGATCTGTGTTGCATTGACCGAAAAAGTTTGGCATTTACGATGATTTCAGATTCAATGCATTAAAGGATACTGAGCAGTTTCATTGCGGAGTTCTAGAAGATAGGGTCGAAACTAACTTTCTTATAAAATAAAGATGTTCCACAAACAAATGTTTTTTTAACTAATCTTATGAAATCCCATCTATATATCCATTAATAAGCTTGCAAATGCATGTGTTGGTTTGTTATTTTATGTTAAAGCAACTAAAAGTTCAGTTTGACGCCCGCCCGGTTTAAAAAGCATTGGTATTTCACTATTTTGCATACAAAACATCTCAATTGCATTGCTTCTCTACACTTCACCTTATCCACTTCTCTGCTACTACAAAACCCCGGAACAGAAAAACCCGCGAAAAACCTTCGTTAATGGCGACCGAAATACTTCAAAACCCCACAAAAATGTGGTCTTGATAAACAATTTCAAATTCCCATCATCTCTTTCTCACGTAGACATCTTTTCTTCTTCCTCCATGGAACTCTCTTCTCCCGTCAAACATTTCTCCAAATCATACCCCTCTCCTTCATCTGATCTTTCTTTCTCATCCTCTTTCTCTTCATTTCCCCTCCAAATCAACCCCAAAAACCCTACTTTCAGATAAGGTATTTTGCTAGTGAATCTTAACCACAGTTAAAGGAGAATGCTTTAACCAATGTTTGAGGTAGTTTGTCTAACTTGAAAACTGTGAGTTATCTATGAAGAACCTAACAACTGGTTTTTTTAAAAACCAAGTTAGATGCTTTAACCATAATGTTAGTGAATTTTAATAGTTTGGAAAAAATATATAATTTTTAATATATTTTCATTAGACGTCACATTACTCTCTTTATATTAAATAATTTTTTATTATAATATTATATTTTATATAAATATAATTGAGTAATTAAATTTAATATTTCTTATATTAATTTAAATTTAATATTAGAAAAATATATATCTTTTCTTGGTTGCTTCCCGGGTGCCAATCCGGAATTTGTACGGTCCTTCTCATAAAAGTCAATCAATAGGAGTGTGGAGATTATAGGAAGATACTATTCATGATTGTCTTCCCTAAAATATGGTAAAGTCCTAAATCAACTCTCTTTTCTGGGAGACTCTCTTTCTATAGAAATAGAATTCTTCCCTAACATATGGTAGAGTCCTAAACCAATTCTCCTTCAGGATTCTTCCCTAATACGGTAGAGTTTTAAAACAACTCTCTTTTAATATTGGATCCCACATAATATTAAATAGTGACTTAATTAAAGTTTGGTTAATTATATTATAAGTTATGTATTAAATAAATTAAGTTAAAGGGTATTTACGTCCAAGTAAAGTTTTGCATACTCCATATACTTTTATTAGTAGAATGATATATATATATATATAAATCCCCTCTACATCCATTATAGAAACTTCAAATAAATTTGAGAAAAAAATCTGTAAATAAAATAATAAAAGGTGAGTTTGTTTTTATACATGTCAGCCAATAAATCTTGTATTACCCCGTGATAATGCGACACTACATCAATTATAGGCACCTTGGTAGAAACATTTATTATGTAGTGAGACACTAAGACTCATTCAACCCTCATAATTTGTACTTAATACTAATTAACATGCAATGAGTAGTGCTGAGAACACACACATCTCTATATGGACTTGTACACACAAAATGGAGTGACAAAGATGGAAAAAAAAATCTCTCAATAATATAAGGTTCACCCCACATTTGACTATGTAATCAAATGTCGTCCATGTGTCCCTTTTAACACTCTTTAAGCATAAAAAAAAAATAAGGTTAATATATTTTATTTTTTTTGTTTTTAAAAAACCAAGGTTAGATTGCGGACCCTAAGAGTGAGTGAATCTTAAAAACAAACAAGGGTGGAACCACATGGGGGCAGGGGAGCTGAAGCCCCCTTGGAATTTTGAAAAAAAAAAAGTTCTTATACTATTAAAAAAGGTGTTGGAGCTCGAGAGAGGGGTAGAGCCGGGGGACAGGGGCTCTTACCCACCCCACCCCACCCCACCCCACAAGAGAATCATGGCTCCGCCCCTGACCACTACTGATGTTTGTTAAAAAACGGGAACATTATTGGTGTTTGTTAAAAAAGGGAACATGGACTAATGAGGACCCCACATTTGACTACTGCGAAGATACAAAATTACCTTGACAAGTGTTATCACAATCAGCGTATAAGTTACGATTAGTCCTGTACGACAGCTCGTCCCTCGGTTTGGTTACATCCAATATCAGTTCTGTCTAGAAATATTGGTTCGTCCATTTCGTTCCAGTCCAAATGATAAATGAGGAGTAAGACAAACCACAACCATTCAGATCAACCGACTTAACCTTAATGAGGGTTCCTAACTCATCAGTGTCTGATCGGATATCAAGTCGTATTAGCCGATTTAACATTACATGCCTGGCCAGTATACTTATCTCTTCCCCCCTTAAGAATGGAAAGTCCCAAAGTACCACCGTAGCCTGATTTTTGATAAATTTCCAAACTATCCTTTGAGCACACCCTAAATCCAATTGACTTACAAACCTTAACCTGATTTTTGATCAATTCCAAACTATCTTTATATACAAAACCTTCATTTAATATTTTACTTAATTTCCAAACTACCCCTCTCATCTATAATCTATTTTAAGATAAAATCACAGCCAATCACGATTGAACTCTGGAGAGAGTTCAATTGCACCCACAGGTTAACACGTCTTCCTTTTATCCCTACTTAACTGTGATTAATATTAATGATATGAAGTTAAAATAATTAAATTTATAACCAAAGGTCAAAATGCTGAACCGTAAGGGTTGTAAACTATTCACCATGGTTAATCACGTGCATCGCCCGTGCATCCCACTAGTGACTATAATGCTCAATTTGTGATGCATGTCAGGAGTGCAGCTAACGGATGGGAATGACCTCAACTGTGGATATGCATTGAGCTATAAAAGGAAGAACAGAAGAGAACAAAATGGTTGGTCATTCTCTCCTCTAAACCGCCAAAAATCTCTCCACCGTTACTCTTGGCCATCACTTGGGTCCGTCCTATTACTCTCATTGAAACCTTAACTTAAGCTTTAGAGTGTCTTTGACGGATCGAACGCTCATCCGCTCACTTCTTTCTACCATTCAACCAAAGACATGTGGAGCTTGCAACCATGAGAGGTATCCCCCACCCCCCCACCCACAACTACATAGTCAAAAGCGATGATTGATTAAACATTTCCCAATAATATGATCACGAGATTAACTATAAACATGAGGGTCATTTGAAGAGATAACCCAAGCAACCAAAAATATGCACACAAGCGGTTTATAGAAATTACAAATATAAAAGAAGGATATTTTTGTTAACCCAAAAGTCTTTTTCAATAATTTCCAAAGCACTCTTTTCTAAGCTAATTTTAGTTTACTCCTATCATCTCTTCAACTGCTCTAATTATAGTTGATCTCTATAATCAAATTACAGTTCTGATGAGAGGACCACAAGGTCCACTTCTAAACAGACCTCTCCAATCAAATTTTAACACAATGGAAAAACATTGGGAAAGAAAAAATGACAAATAATAAAATAAATTTTTTATCGCCACATGTCTCTTAGCAATTGTGTGGTCCATTTGGAAGAGGACCCCAAGATCCTTTTACCATTTTCCAATCAAAGTATTTGAATACTTCCATTAAAGTTTAATTACAAAGTGGAGCTCTACTTCAGGACCGAAGTTTCGGCAATTAGTTTGGGTATGTTCTCAGCATTAGCAAACCAGTGGACTCATGTCATCGTCGAATAATACTCTAAGGGCTTAGTGGATATCCTCACCCGATCAAATTCGACTATTCCATCGGAGATCACCTCGCTGATTATAGATATAAAGTAGATGCGAGTCAAAATTCCAAATCTGCTATTTCAGTTTACTCTCGGAGCGGCAAATGAGGTAGCTCACTTACAAGCTCAATTAGTTTTAAACATGAGTATTACTTCCTCTTCTTCTGAGAATGGTGAGATTACTTTGTTCCGGGTATGGACCATCTAATGAATCATTTTGAGTAATGAAATACAATAGTTTTTCCACAAAAAAAAAAATCAGAAACTTTTTTTTTTAAAGTGTAAAACTCTACTATTGATATAGTGATAATTTTGAAAAACATTTTTTCTTTGTAATTACAAATTATTTTTTTTTTTGATTATTACCGCTAATGGGTAAAAAGGAAAGCTATTTCGTTTGTTGTGAAGGAGAGTTCAACTTCAATGGCATGGGCAAAAAGGAAAGCTATTTCGTTTGTTGTGAAGGAGAGTTCAATGGCATATGTGTTGCGAATTGATTGGAGAAAAAAATTAAAAGATAAAGAAAAATTAAAATTCATTTTTTCCCCTCCAGTCAAATCAGTATGTGATAACTCTTCTGAGTTCGATTGTATTGATCTCTTCCTTCCAACAAATGTGAACCTTTTTAGATTGACATCAAATTCTCTCCAGTTGTAACCGGACTCCTTGGAGTCCGGTTATGCTCCTGAGGTTGTCATGTGTCCCTAGTGACACCCTTTAACTATTGTTAAGATTATTCCACTTCTAAAAAACACCAAGTACATGTTTGAATCTAGGGTGAGTGAATCTTAACCAGGAGAGAATTTGGATTCTTTTAGACCTGTTGGGTTCGTCGGTAAGAAAGCGAAGGTGGTGAATGATTACACAAGGCTTACGTCAGAACTGACATCACACCACAACGAACAAACCCATTACGGTCCTCTCCCATGACTATGAAGTCTATGATCCCATCTAGAACATCTCGTCTATTCTACATTACAATAATGAATAAAATAAAAAAAAATATCCCATAAACAAAACAAATAAGAGGAAAAGCTAGCACTACTCTCAGTTGATTCATACTCTCATCCTCAACCAATAGACTTTGTAACCAAGTGGCTGGTTGAGGGAGAGAGTATGTGTTGACTGAGAGTAATGCTAGCACTCCTCAACAAACAAATCTCAATTGTAGACCCAACCCTGCAGTTCTACACTTGTACCAAAGAGAATCAAAATCTCTATATAAACCTTGCATAACTCATCTCCTTAGCTTCACCACAATACCCACCATGGAAACCCTTACTCCCCATATAGTCATTCTACCGAGTCCAGGGATGGGTCACCTCATCCCACTCGCTGAGTTCGCTAAACGACTCGTCCTCCACCACAACATCTCGGTCACCTTCACAATCCCCACTGATGGCTCCTCTTCCAAAGCCCAGGAAAAGGTCCTCCATGCCCTTCCCAAAACCATTAATTCCGTATTTCTCCCACCGGTTAGCTTCGACGACCTTGCCGAGGACGTTAAGATCGAAACACGTATTTGTCTGACAGTGACTCGCTCTCTCGATTTTCTTCGCAACGCCTTGAAGGCCTTAACGGCTACTTCTCGTCTTGTCGCGTTAGTCGTTGATCTCTTCGGTATGGATGCTTTTGATGTCGCTTTTGAATTCAACATTTCTCCGTATATTTTCTTCCCATCTACGGCTATGATGTTGTCTCTGGCTTTCCATTTGCCAAAGCTTCACGAGACGACCTCTTGTGAGTACAGAGACCTACCTGAACCGGTGAAATTACCCGGATGTGTACCTGTTCACGGAAGAGATCTCCTGGAACCGGTTCAAGACAGGAGGAACGAGGCTTATACATGGATTCTTCATCATGCAAAACGGTACAAACTGGCAGAGGGTATTATGGTGAATAGCTTCATAGACTTAGAACCGGGAGCTTTTAAAGCTTTGAAGGAGGAGGAACCTGGTAAGCCACCGGTTTACCCGGTTGGACCGCTCATACAGACCGGTTCGACCGGTGGGGCTGATGAGTCTGGGTGTTTACCGTGGTTGGACGATCAGCCAAGTGGCTCCGTCCTATTCGTCTCGTTCGGAAGTGGTGGGACCCTCTCTCATGACCAGCTACATGAATTGGCCCTAGGTTTAGAAATGAGTGAGCAAAGATTTTTGTGGGTTGTGAGAAGTCCACATGAAAAGGCAGCAAGTGCTACATACTTTAGCGCCCAAAGCATTAAGGATCCTTTTGATTTCCTACCCAAGGGGTTCTTGGGTAGGACTAAAGGACAGGGTCTAGTGGTGCCTTCATGGGCACCACAGATTCAAGTCCTTAGCCATGGATCGACAGGAGGGTTCCTAACCCATTGCGGGTGGAATTCGACCTTAGAAAGCGTGGTACATGGGGTACCTTTAATTACATGGCCACTTTACGCTGAACAAAAGATGAACGCGGTAATGCTAACCGAGGGGCTGAAGGTGGCATTGAGACCAAAGGTGGACGAAAATGGCCTAGTGAGGAGAGAGGAGATTGCCAAAGTAGTTAAGGGTTTATTAGAAGGAGAAGAAGGGAAGAAGATTAGGAACAAGATGAGAGACCTCAAGGATGCTGCTTCTAATGTGTTGAGAGAAGATGGGTCTTCTACAAAGTCACTATCCGAGGTGGCACACAAATGGAAGAACCATAAGAGTATTTAAATGTAGTTTATCTAATATCACATGATTGTATTTTGAATTTGTCGTTGTAGTTAGTACTTAGTACTTAATTGATTAGCTTTAGTTCGCACTCATAACCGATTATTTTAATCTATTTTTCGCTTGCATTTAATTAAGGAAATGTTAGTCTCAGTTTATCTCTTTCCCACTTTCTTTAGGAGAGGAACCCGTGTCTAAAATTTTTGGGGCTGCTTTTACAATGTTAAAGCTTCAACAAGATTAAAGTCTCCTTTTCTTAGTTTAATTGGCTGTATAAATAGGTTTAAAAAAAGTTGAACACACGTGTTCTTCTCTTAGAAAAGTGGAGAAGGGAGATATTGAGTTAGTATTCCCCTTAAAAGGAAAATAGAATCCTACATACTTTTTCTTTAAGGGGTTATAAAAAATTGAACTTTGCTACTAAGATCACCTAGGGCTGAGACTGTGTATCTCAGTCTCGGCCGGGATGTTAAAAAAACAGCACAGGATTCGAGAAACACTCGAATCCTGGCTTGAGATGCACGGTCTCAACCCTGGACAGTCTCAGAAGCTTTATCCTAAAAAATTTGATATCACTTATGATCAAGACAAAAATATCCTCTTTTAGTCAATCCTCTTGCCCTTTTGGGTTGAGTCCTGTCCCAAACAGCTTCTTCTAGTAAGAGTGTTTGTCAAGGGAATCATCTGGCCAAGTCTATCATCTACCCTCCGAAGGGTTAGATAGATCGAAAGGGTGAGATAGATCCTGACATGTAAACTTTTCATGGTCAATGTTTACTCAGGTTATAAACCTGGAATTATTTTTTTCGTATTACAAATAAAAATCGGCAATCAAAAGTTAATCAAGTAATCTAAGGTTAGTAGGAAAGAAAAGCACTCATGAATAAATATTTCGTAGTAGCCTCTTTTGACCTTAGATCTCTCTTGGTAGAACGCTCGCTGGCTTCTACAAAACATGGCATCTAAGCTCCAGAGCGGCGGCCCTCGGTTGCGTACCTTCTTTTTAGAGTTCTATTACTAGAACTCTAAAAAGAAAGCACGAAACCGAGGGAGCCAATGGATTGAGAAAGCATTGAAGAAGGTCAACAACTTTTCTCATCTCCTTACTATTATAAGATCCAAACATGTGAAATGAAGGTTACAAAACAGTGAGCCATGGGTCCGACCCTAATCGTGGCAAAAATTTCCACATCATAATAAAGCTTCTTGGTACTAAGTTATACAAAGTCGGTAGCTGGCATTGACATTTCACAATTGATCCTCCCATTGGTGTGTATATCAATCGTAAAGGACGAACTGTGGGTGATCTAAATTAAAATTGCTAAATTTAAAGTAAAGTCGTGCGACAAATGTCGTTATCTAATTTTAACTTTCAAATACGGGAGACTAATCAGTCAATGATATGTTTTACACGTTTGTGTCTCTATGAGTAATGGTAGACTATGGTAAAACTTGGTTGCTACAAATTTTGTTGAGGTGACCCTCCATGATTATCTTCTTAGAGGGACTATGGCTCTTCGAGCACAAAAGTTTGACCGAATATTGGGTCTTTTATTCTCTTAGAAAAGACTAAAATGACATAACGGAATTCATGTTGCCATATCCAAAGATTTGGGGATAATGAGTTAATGATTATGCTAATGATATCTTAGGTCGCACACTACAAATTCAACGGTACTATTCAACAAAAAGAAAACACAAACAAACCATTGAAAAAATGAGTTTAACCACGACCGGAGTTGTGGTACAAGTGATAAATTAATTGAAGCTCCTCAAAATATGCATTGACAGGGGTATTTTGAGAATAATGTAAAAATATTTTTCTTTTATATTTATAATTCCCAAATTATCCTTATAATAAAGCATATTTTTAAGAGCTCTGATTATCTCTTAAACGAATACCAGAGCTCTGACTTGCAGTTAAACTCAAAAAAGGACAAGGAAATTGAAGATATGGAATCACTTATGTCAAATATCAGATCTTATCACTAATAATCTCAAAAAGCAGCATCTTATCTTTTACTCTCTAAATCATTTCTTGTTGGAACATAAAAAGTAATATGTTAGAGGGGCCTGGGATTAGCTGTAAGGAATATTACATAGAACCACTTAAAAGATGCACCATGCCATGCCAGCATGCTGCATAACATGTTACAGGGAGGGTCCTCTCCTAGGAAGCATGAGTATGGCGATACTTAGATACGGCAATACGATACAGGTATGGTGATATGGCATAAATTATGGAAAACAGCTAAGTTTTACCCTCAAATGTCGTATCCGATACGGCGATATGGGTACGACGATATAGGTACGTTTCCATTTTCAAAGTATCCGTGCTTCCTGGGTCCTCTCCTATTAAAGTTATATTGACTTGAAGTGATAGTTGGATTAGGCGGGTTAGGTGGGTTATACCAAAGCGACTATTTTTTCTTTGCTGGCGTTATTATTTATCCACTAATATTATCAATCATCAATTAGTCGTTAGAGCATTCCTAGCAGCCTGAGCCATGACACAAAAAAAATTCAAAAAGTAACCATTTTGTTGGTGAGTGTATAGTACTCACCAAACTTGTGAATACTATATACTCACCAAACCAAATATTTCTCTCTCCCTTCCTTTTTGTGATCCCACATAAATAATAAAATAATGTTTCTCTCCCTTCCTTTATTGTGGTCCCACGCAAATATAATAACATCATGTTTCACTCTTTTTGGTTTGGTGAATGTATAGTCCTCACCAAACCAAATATTTCTCTCTCCCTTTCTTTTTGTGGTCCCACATAAATAATAAAATAATGTTTCTCTCTCCCTTCCTTTTTTGTTTTCCCACTCAAATAATAAAATAATGTTTCTCTCTTCCTTATTCTTTTGTTAAATTGGCTGTTGGGAGTATTTTAAAAAAGTGGATAGTCAAAATAGAAAACAGTGAGTTTTGACTATTTTGGAGAGTAAAATTTAGTGAGGCTGCTAGGAATGCTCTTAATGGCATAAAGTGACATTCTTGCAAGACATCACCCATTGGGATTAGATCTCACACCTCTCTTACAAGAGGCCACGCCATACCATTGGAGCAAGCGATAGTGATGTTATCTAGTGAATATTAACATGTAAAATAGTTACGTAATTCTTAATTAACCATAGGGTTCCTTCAATGACCATAGCCTAGTTATTTTTACTATGCTTTCTTGGTGTAAGGCATCATTTATCTAGGTTTACTTATTAGTTAGGGTTAGTACTTGAGTGAGCCCTCGAGCAACATCACTCAAGAAAAACTTCTACCAATTTATTGAAAGCTGCCTCACACAGTACCTCCTAACGAAGGTAACACGTTCATTTTGGCTAAACTGGGGATGTTAGCCTAAAAATCATATTGATTGCACAATATTATTATTTTAACCAAGAGGCAGATCGTGTTCCATCCCAAACAAAATTGCTTGAGTAGCAGGTAATCAAAATTTTCAGGATCTAAGTGCTACACCAATATAGGTATACTTAGATCCTGATAAGCATGTCAGTCCATGCTTTGAGGGCCAGCAGGGCGAAGCAACATATGCCTCATTTCCTTTTCCCTTGGGAATGGAGAAAAAATATATCTCATAGAGGCCTCGCAGCCATCGCCCCTCTGGATTGCACTAAGTTCTTGTAGTTTATGTGATAATTTTTTAACAATGAAAAAAAAAATAGTATACCTACTTTTGTAGATTTGTGTGCCTAATCTTAAGAAATGTCGTTATGCAAAGATTGAGTTTATTTTCTATTCTAATTAACCAATTAGTCAATTCAAATTGCACGCAAATTCTATCGCATGGTCACATGGATACATAGTCATGGGTGTTTGATGCAGTGCTAACAAATCCTTAATCCTAAACTATAAACCATCATGGTTGAGATAGGCAAAAGATGCTCGATAACCAAGTTGCAGAAATAGACATTTAGGGGATATTTTTGCAATTTTTGGATGTCAATGAACAGCTATTGTGGGAGTGAATCTATTCAAAATAGAGTTATAGGCATAACCAAACACCACCTTAGAGAAAGCTAATCAAAATTCCTTTCTAATTTAGTACTTGTGGATCACTAAGTTCTAAAGCTGAAACACCATGTGAAGTAGGCAATAATTGAAGGGCAAGGGGACATACCTTGACTAAACAAACCACTTGCAAGGCAGCTTTGTAGTATCCTCTTTTTTATCCTTTTGAAATTTCAACATGGGGCTCTCCACCTTTACATTTATCTGCAGAAGAAGCCAGCAAGGTATGACTTCATCATTTTTAAAAGGGATACTCCAATGATTTCGAGGATTTCTCAGAGATAATGATTCAAAAGCATATTAGCACCATTTCCTCTGTAGCCCAATTACAAAGATATCAAGTACTTGGGGGTGAAAAGCTAAGAATAATGGTGTAGTCTTCTAAGGCTCTCAAGTATGCCTTTTCTCTTTCATCATTTGTTTTAATCACGAGGGTTAAAAGGGTTAAACAAAAAAAGGGGGGTTAATAACCAAAGTGGGAGCAAAGCGTCAAATTTTAATTTAGAATAGGCCGAGAGCGATTCCGAGCACCACTATATATATATATATATTTATGATCTTGATAATTACTTATGGATGAAAATATATCTTTTATACTTTCAAAACTATATATTTTCTAAACTATAAAAAAGGATTGATAAAATCTTTCAAATTTGTAGTCACAACAAATAAGATGACTATTGATATATTAAATGTATCATTCTAAATTCAATTATAAGATCACAAGATCACCAATAATTAACAAATCTTACATGAATCTTTTAACCTACAAAAAAAAAAGACAAAATATACCCCAATAGACATAAAAAAGTTGGGATAAAAATGAAACTTTTCACAAAAATAGCACTCTCTAGATGATAGCGAGATTTATAAAAGTTGAAATCGAGCTCTCGAAATGAGAGCGAGGTTTGAGAGCGGGAGCGAGTAGCAAGTTAGGAGGTTTGGGTTACTAAGGGTTAACCTAAAAAAAAATGGTTAATTAAGAGGAAATTTCCGGTCCTTCACGGATGGATTGTCATTTCTTAGTAGTCGATACACATGTATCAAAAACGGCGTGTGTCATGCGATTAGCGGTGTTTGATTTGTGTGACCACCACATACGTGACAGATTCTTTGTTTGCTTAGTCAAAAATAACCTAACTTATTTTTCCCCAATTCAAAATCGTGAATCCCCATTGAAATGGAATTTGGTGATCATTATAATGGGAGAAAATAAAAAAAAAATTTAAAAAGTAATAGTTTTGGAATCATTGATGAAATTGCCATGGCAATATAAGCTTCATGTGATTCCCACTTACATGGGCCTCTGTGACAATGAAAAGAAAATAAAACGTACATGGGCCTCCACTCAATTAACTCAAAAAGCATAGAATGGAGTGATGTAGGAGAATTTTTATGTGGTATAGTAGAATATTTTTATCCCGAACTTTAGAAGATTGGAATCTCTTGGATGTTCCCTGGAAAGCAACTTTTAACATTTTTAGGTGTCGTTTGGATAGACTTTCCCAGCAACTTCTAACTTTTAGAAAGTTAAAAATCGACAAATTAATGTTTGGTTTGCCATTTTTTCTTTGACTTTGCACCGAAGTAAAAAATTGTATGAAACAATTTTCCTACTTCCCCAAGAAGCTAGGCATGTACACTTCTACGGGAAGTTGACAATCAACTTCCTGCCGAATTTGACGGAATACCCGGCGGGTCGGAACGATCATGCATTGCATAACATTGATTTGGGTCTAGAATCCAGAATAAAAAAGAGGTTTTGGGTCTAGAAGTCTATGCATGTGACCCACCCACTAATTGATATAAGGGCAACGGATAATCTCTGCCTTACACCACGCGTGGTGCGGCATTTAAGTAGGGCAGAATGATAGCATGCATTACACACTCCGTTTGGTGGTAAATGCATCACTCTCAAGCTCGCCACATGCCCTCTTTGACATCTATTAACCGTAGTTAAGATTTATTCATTCCTAAGGTTGAATATTTAACCTTAGTTTTTAGAAAAAAAAATATTTTAAAAAATTAACCTTGCTTATGATTCACTTACTCATATAGTTAAATTTTTTTGAAATATTTTTTCTGAAAACTAAGATTAGACATTTAACCCTAAGGATGAGTGAATCTTAACCACGGTTAATGAATGTCAAAGAGGACATGTGTCGAGCTTGGGAGGTGTGCGTATATTACCCAATGGAACCTGCAAATGTATGTTATCACTCCCCTACTTAAATGTCTCACCAGTGGTGCCCGAGATTGTAACTCAGACATCTACAAGAGATAATCCATAGTCATAAATAAGACTTGTAATCCTCTACTATTAGACTCGGGGGAATCCGGTTACACCCCTGAGGTCGCCATGTGTCCCTTATGGGTTTTTTTAAATAATCATAAATTAATTTAATATTATATATAAAATTTTCAAAAGTTACTTTTTGTAACTGCAAACCAAACACGAATTTGATTTTTGGGTTGTTAAAAGTCGTTTTTAAGATGTGCAAACCAAACGTTATTTTATCTCCCGAATAACTTTGTCGGACTTTCTCAAAAATTACTTCTTACAAAGTAACTCCTAGGAATTATTTTTTATCTTTGAAAAGTCTATCCAAACGCCACCTTAGTTTGCAACTTTTAACATTTGATGGCGTGTGAAAGCCATATTCTACCTCTTGTAGCTCCAGTGGCAAGGTGTGCCCCTATGATGATCAAGGCCTAAGATAGGAATATATCGTCTTATGATGTAACAAGCAGAGACCACGGTCTCTCTACTACTAATTTACTACTAATTTACAAGATGCCTTGGAACAAAAAAATAAGTCAAGTGATTGTATGCGCTTAATAGCTATCGAGCACACCCCCATCCGATCGAGAATTCAACGGTGCCAAAGTGCCCAGATCGACACACATTAAAATGGTGGGCCTCACTGGATGCATTGGCGCCATTAGATTCTCGATGTTGGATGGCATATGCTATCAAGCGGATACAATCACTTTCCAAAAAAGAAAGATATTTTATTATATTTTAGGCCACGAGTTAGCACACTATTTGGCATGTTCTTCACTTTTTTTTTTTTTTAATGCCTTGTATAAAAAAAACGAAAGAAAGTAAATACATATTTTACTTTACTTCTGGCAACAAGCGAGCACGCTTTTCACTCGAGCTACAATTATTTTTTCTTGCATTGGATTCAAAATAGAGAATTATTCAATGTTTAGATTGTGCATCACCTTCAATGAATCTTACCCTAAGTAACAGGAGCGCAGAACATGAGCTAGAGTGGGAGTGAGACTGTAAGAGCGTCAATTTTCAATTTAGATTAGGGTGGAGATCTCCAGAGCGTGTGTATATATATATATATATATATATATACTTGTGGTTCTTGAAAATTACTTGTAGATGTAAATATATTTTTTTCACTTTCTAAACTATAAGAAAGAACTGATAAAATCATTCATCAATTCAAATTTATAATCAAAGTAAATGTTTCATTCCAAATTCAATTACAAGTTAACCAATTATTAACAAACTTTACAAGTATCCTAAACTTTATAAAGGGAAATGACAAAATACACCTCTCTTAACATGAAAAATAGGAATAAAATGAAACTTTACACAAAAATCAAGTAGGTGATCTCTAGAAACCATAAATCGTGTTCTCTTTAAATTATAAATCACGCCCTACAAAAGTTGAAACTATAAGTGCTTCTAAGGTGGGAGCGAGGTTTGAGAGCGGGAGCGAGTATCTGGTTAAGAAGTTTGGGTTACTAAGACCTTACCAACCCATTCAATCAATAGGCTTATCTTTGCATGTGTAGTGACCCAAATTTAATTCTTCGGCATTCATGTCATTTATATGATTTTCTTATAAAAATGTGTATCATTTTAATGCATATGTCTCTATGGAAATTAATATGACATATCTAGAAGTAGAAACTCAATTATTTTACTCATTTTAGCTTGTTTTGATGATCTAATTGCATGAAATCGAAGTTAACAAAAAAGTAGCAAAATACCTTTTAAAAAAAAGCGCCGATCGATCGGCACCACCAGCGTCAATCGATCGCCGACGCTGATCGATCGGCACTCCATGACCGATCGATCGGCGATTGCTGAGAGTTGTGATTTTCCGGAAAACTCAAATTTCTGACTTTTTAACTTTCATAGGGTTCCAAACCCTATATATATTCCTTATTTCGTGAGTTTAGGGTTCCAAGAGCTTCCTAAATCTAAAAGAGATAAAAAATACAATTTTCTAAGAGATTGAAGGAGAGAAATCTAAAGATTTCAAGGATTCAATAAGAGAAGAAGGAAAATGACTTGAAGATCTAGATCAATCCTTATTCGCAAGCATAAGATCATAGAGAAGCGATCAAGAGAGGTAAATAATTTTCCACAGTTCTCAATTCCATGATTATTAACCTAAATGATAGATTTAAATATGAGATCTAAGCAAGGAACATGGATAAAAAGATCAAATGATTTTTTTTTGGAAGGTAAGCCCATTAGGCAGACCCCTACTAGAGAAACATAGGCGGGAATCGATCCCAGGTCCCTGGTACGACGCCAAGATCTAATGATTTTATCATCTTTTGTGTAATATTTTCACAAATGATTAAAGTAGAATTTGAATTACCATGTGAATATCGTATTTTATGCTTGAACAAAGGGAATGAGAATTATTCTGGAGCTATATGAATGTGTAGAACCCCGGATCTTGATGGCTTGGTATGTGAATAGTGTCTAAGGCTTAAAGCCTATTGTGATGTTTTGAATGGTTATCAAGCTAATGAGAATCTTGGTACGATATAATTTAGGTGTATGTGATGACATGCAGTAAAGCTTTAAGAATATTTTTTTTTAAGTATATGGGTGTTTGGGATGAAGGTAGTAAGAGTATTGAATATTCTTAAGTATCAACAAGGGTTATGCCTTAGCATACCCTCAACTTTAAGTAGCTCTAGTTCTCTCACCGCTGATCGGAATTGAGTGATTCTTAAAATTTTGGAAAGATATTGGAACCCTCTTTGAGGTTCATGTTTATCATTTTTCCATATTCTTAGTCTAAGATAGGGTAAACGTCCGATTTCTGAAGTTGGATCTGCTGCAAATTTGGGCTGCTGAAATCCATTTCCAGACCATTCAGCTTTAGAACCCATTTAGGTAATTAAAACTCAAAATTAGGATTATCCATCAGACACAAAATTATCCTCCTTCGAGAGAAGAGTTCAACGCAAGTTGAATTGTCAAAATCCGATAAGCGAGTCAAATGTTATATGCAAAATACCAAAGTACAAAAAAGCTAGAAACTTCCTGTCAAAGTTACGAATGTTCATAAGGGACCTACGAACAATCGTAGAAGTGCTACGAATGTTCGTAGACACTCTACGAACAATCGTAAAGCCCAAAAATTGGGTAAACTCACAGGGCAACCTACGATCGATCGTAGGAAGGCTGCAAACGATCATAGGAGCGCGAATCAACTTTTTTAGAGCATGATTTTTGGGGTTTTCATCCCTTTGCCTATAAATAGGAGATCATTTGGAGGGTTTTGGTTTACTCTAAATCTAAAGAGAGACCTTGGGAGAGAAAAGGAAGAAGATTGGAGTTTCAAGGAGGGTTTTGGATTGAGGATCAAGAGGAGCACAAATCAAGGTGGTGCCTTCCTCCATCTAGTTGGATTTCTACTCAAGGGTTTCCCTCAACGTAGGAATTGATTCAAGAGGTAAGTGATTCTACTATCTATCTTTGTTATTATGCTAAGATTTAAAAGATGATTAAATGGTGATTTTAGCTTTACTATGATGCAAATAACAAATGTGAAATTTTGGGGTGAACTACATTATGATCAAATAAGTAAATAGGGGTTTAAGATTTGGAGGTTTTTCAATGAGAGAGAGAATATGGCTATACTTGTTAGTGAATATTATGATCTTTAAATAAATAATGATTCTAAGTATAATGTGATGAAATAGGCTTAGAAGCCATGATCTTGATGATGTGATGCAATGAATGAAATGTTCTACGTTCGAGAATTGTTTAAGTATACTATGATGCTATTATGTCTTGTATGAACCATGTGAAGTGTTAAAGTTTTCCCTATGTATATGATGATGTTCACAAGCACTCCATGCACGATAAGTTTCATATGACTGAGGTTTTCGCATAAGCACGTATTTCAAGAAATCATAAGAAAGGTTTTCAAAGACAATTCATAAGAAAGAAACATAAGTACATAAGCATTGACAAAACCAAGCTTTGGGTTGGTATTCTAAGATCAGTTACCGCATGCTCACAAGGATCAAGTCTAAGATCTTGCATAAGTCTTGCAAGGCTTTCAAGAACTCGTAAGAAATGTATAAGTCTAATATCTTGCATAAGTCTCCAAGGATCATAAGCTCACAAGAATTCGATGCTCACAAGAAAGCTCACAAGAAGCTCACAAGAACTTGATGATCACAAGAAAGCTCATAAGAACTCTAAGACTCATAAGAAACTCATAAGAACACAGGAGACTCATAAGCATGCAGAAGAACTCATAAACATGAACAAGGTGGTTTGTTTTCAATAAAAGATAAGTTTTGTGAAAGGTTTTTCATGACAAGTTTTAAGCATGAAATTAGTGATTTCTATTCTTTTACGCAATTATATGTGGTATTATTCTATCATAGCACTATCCTTGTTATTATAACAATGTTAGCTAGTAGTTTTTGCTCACTGAGTATTCCATGCTAAGTCGTACATATTATGTCGGCAGGTCAGTTCGACATCTCCAACCCGGAGCCATGAGTTGAAGAAGAGTATGAGGAAGAAAGGGATCCACCTATCCTGTTGCAGTCACAGGAGAATAGAGACCTAGGTAAGTGGCCCTATCTAGACCACTGTTGAGTGGAGAGACTGTGAGGTTTCTTTTTGTATTTTGATAGGTGAGCATGTCCACCTTTACTTTTGTTATGTATATACAAACTTGGAATACAGATTATATATAGAAGAGAAATTTTTGGGTTACGCTTCCAAATCTTGATTTAAGCTTCCGCATTATTTTATGATTCTGCTATATTATACCTTGGGTATTATTACAGGATGGTTTGGTATTGGATATGACACATCACGAGCCAAAGTATCCCTAACTCCCAGGGGGTATTTTGGGTCGTGACAGAATGCATGTGGAGGAAGGGATGTGTTTATGTTTGAATGGGATGGATTGAAAGTCTTGAATGAAAGTTATGGATTTTGGTGGAATTAGGGATTAATGTTAGTGTGATTATTTATGCAATTATGTTATGAAAGTATGCCGATGATTTGATAAGATACGTTATCTATGTTGTTAAAATATGATTTAAAAGTCTTTGTTTATACATGTATGCATGATTATAAAATATGCACATGCATGAAATGAAAATTAAGGGTACTAATGAGAGCACAAGTAAGACTAAATCAAAAGAAAGTAAGAAAGTAAGAAAAAAAAAGATACACGAAAGCATTGATGCATGATGAGTTTTGCATGGACTGACTACCATCAAAATGACCTAAGGGCAAAAGTAAGTCGTTGCACTGGATAATGTACTAAGTAAGCCGTCTGTGCCGGATAATGTACGAAGGGTGGTACTTAGGGAAGTAAAGTATAGTAACCTCTTTTCATAATAGGTAAAACGGTATTTCAAGTTATACACAATATTGCAAATTGTTATATTTTATAAAGAAAAAAAGAAAGAAAAGGACATAATGAACACACATGTTTTCCGCAATCTGATTTATGTATGTGAACTGAATTGAATTGTTTAAGTGTATGCTTGTTAATTTTCATGACATCGTTTATTATGAGTATTATATACGCGGAGTGACTTTGTTACTCAACCGATAATTTTATTATCGGTAGATTTTGGATTTGACATTTGTGCAAATCCAAAATCTGCCGACAATAATGAACACACATGTTTTCCGCAATCTGATTTATGTATGTGAACTGAATTGAATTGTTTAAGTGCATGCATGTTGATTTTATGACATCGTTTATTATGAGTATTATATACGCGGAGTGACTTTATTGCTCAACCGATAATTTTATTATCGGCAGGTTTTGGATTTGACATTTGTGCATCTGGACCGTGGGAAGATGAAGAGTACAACGAAGAACCAGTAGGTGATCATCCAGAAGAAAAACAAGATCTTGATCGATGACCTTACTGCTGAATTTGCTTTTTTAGTGTTTATTTAAATTTTGAGGAGATTGTAATTGACTTTAAGAAGAATTTATGTTTAGTTTGTTTTGATGGTTAAGGATTACAATGGATGATTCAATTTATTTACGTTCGGTAGATTATGGATTTTTAACTGAAGTTTAATTGAGGTTATCAAAAGTTATTTATTGAAGAAATTTTTAAGTGCAGTTTTAGTATACTTTTATTGCTCATTAAATAAATTAAGTCAAGTAAGTCACGTGCCAAAGTTCTACGTTCTCATAGGTGGGATTTTGGGGCGCGACAACATGGTGCCTAGTCGAACAATTGCATCCATCCTACACAAGGAATACAGTTTCTTTCCGTTAATATAAGTTAATCGTATCCCCACCTTCAATGACATGCAAAAAAAATCATATTTTGGGTTGACTGGTTGAATTATCCCAATAAATGAATAGGTGTGCCTTGTGTATGCGAGCGGTGGATTGAAGATGGTTAGCCTTAGTTGTGTAAGCCCAACCAATTGCACATTAGATTTGGTGGATCCAAACCTCTAGTTCGATTAAGGTTTGCAGTTCGTTGTAGTGTTAGTATCTTTGTTTATTGATTAGTGGGTTAGAGAGTCTAATATCTGAAGCTAGCCCAAATGGTTGGTATATCAATCACTACACCACAACTCATGAGAATGGATACCATACACCCACATGAGGGATACATAAATTGCCACCGGAACATGATGTCTTTAAAATCATACTTGATTAGAACAAAAGCATGGAGAGGATGGTGTGAGACATGGAATGGGCCAGAGGGTGCAAATGCCTAATGGGTAGGGATAGCCCAAAATCGTTCATGATTAAATCTACATATGTTTGGTAAAAAGAAGAATCTTCTCTTTTGAGAATAATACAAATTGAAAAGTGTTCAATTGGAACATAAAAAACAATACTGAATTCATCCTAATTACTCGTCTGGATAGAGTGGAAGAAGGGAAGAGATTCTCCAACAAGAAAGAATTCAATGATTTTGAAAGAATTGAATGAGGAACCATTTGAGCTTTGTGCAACAAGATCCTACGAAGCTAGAATAATGGGTAATGATTAGTTTACATGCTGGTAGGAGCAACCTGAAGCAAATTGAGCTTGAAATCCCATTGACCCAGTTTGAAATCTCAATGGTAGTGTCCTTCCCTTGGAGAGTTGGTTCCGGGATCGACTCCCGAGGAGTGTGATGGTTGTTATATCAACCCTCTGCCAAGCTTCAAATGTTCGGCATTAATCTACAAACCTAGAATAGATACTAACACTACTAACTAGGGGTTGCGACCTAACCGTATGACTTGTAAAAGAAAAAAAAAAACTATCACAGTGAGTTATCAACGAGGGAGTGTTCAAGGGTCGTGACTAGCATACTAAGGATACATACTTTGTTAGAAGTTTGGACTTTGGTAACCCGCTACTGGTATAAAAGGACTTCCCTTGAGCTTCATGTGAGGGGTACATATTGCGAACGCTTGCTTGATTGACTTTTGCATCCAGATCGAGGGGTTTGTACATTGTCTACATAAGTGGGAGGGGCGGGGCTGGGCCCTAAATTTTAGTTACTGCTAAGCCTAGCCCATCCGGAAATCAAGTATGGGCCAAGTTCATTATAAGTTCCAGTTCTCGAATGGGCCTGTCAAAGTTTGTATGTGGAGATAGGCCTAAGATTATTGCAATTTGAGATTGAACCAATTGCGATTGAACTCAGGGAGAGTTCAATTGCACCCACAAGCCAATATGTGTCCCTTTTAACCCCTATTAACTGTGGCTAGGATTTACTAACCATTGGGGTTCAACAAAATAACCTTGGTTCTTAGAAAAAAAAAATTTAACTTTGGTAAAAAATTTAACCCTTATGATTTATATTTTTTCCTAAAAACCAAAATTATATTGTTGAATCCCAAGGGTTAGTGAATTTTAATCAAAGTTAATAAGGGTTAAAGGGACATGTGTTGGCCTGTGGGTGCGATTGAACTGTCCTCAAGTGTAATCGCAATTGTTTGTGATCGGATCTCTTTCAATTTTAGCTTTATTTTAATTGACTCTTAATTTTTTGGATAAAGTTTATGAGACTGGGTTGGTATCAGACCCACCCAGGACCCTGTATAGGAGCATTGGAGATTTAAAAATAAAAATCATGGATTCAAAAAAACCTTTGAATCTCGTGCTCCTATGCAAGGTCTCAAGTTGGTCTCTAACCCATGTCACAAGCTTTATCTTTTAATTTTGTTTATATTTTTTTTAAATTAGAATAATTCAAATTTCAATTTTAGCTTTATTTTAATTGACTCTTAATTTTTTGGATAAAGTTTATGAGACTGGGTTGGTATCAGACCCACCCTGGACCCTGTATAGGAGCATTGGAGATTTAAAAATAAAAATCATGGATTCAAAAAAACCTTTGAATCTCGTGCTCCTATGCAAGGCCTAAAGTTGGTCTCTAACTCATGTCGCAAGCTTTATCTTTTAATTTTGTTTATATTTTTTTTAAATTAGAATAATTCAAATAAACTATGTTTTAGACCTACCAAACAGCCGCAATGGTAAGACGGTTCCTTCATACGAGTGTTACCTAGTTCACTACCTATTAGAATGAATCACGAACCAGTTCGAAGCCAATCAGTTGACACAGTTCGGTTCGTTTGGGTATGTGGATCTAACTCGTGATTCGGTTTGTTTGGGTATGTAGAACTAACTTACGGTTCGGTTTGGTTTGTGGAAATGGGCTAACTATGTACCCGAACCCAATAGCTTTGGTTGGGTAAACTTTTTGTTTGGGTTCGTGGAATTTATTCTTTAAGTTCGACAAACTTGTACGTTGAGTTGACGAATTTTGTTTTTGGGTTTGCAAACCAACCATAAAACACATTTTTTCATAATTTTTAAAATAAATACTTATAATATATTAAATTACATGATTAATTTATACATGTATTAACGGAACCAAGCTCGAATCAAACTAGGAAACCAGTGGTCTCATCCTACCCTTAGCGAACCAGTTCACTTTAGAGTGGCGAATTGTGAACCTAAGCTAACCAGGTAACACAATTGGCTTAAGAAATTGGAAAGAAATCCCATTCCTCAAAAATGAATGTTATCTGATTTTCTCACTTCTCACCAGGAAAGTAGAGATGAATGGCTGATATCAGGTGATTGAATTTATCTTTATCTCCATTGTGGGACCTAAGTCATCAATGTTCTTCTCTGCTGATAGATGCGCAGTTCCTGGTGGATGAGAATCTCAAATTCAGGAAATCCACTCCACAGTCCACACATACATACCGTCTGTAAATAAGTGAGAAGATTATTAGCTCACCATGATCCTCTGTTTGCAGCCTCTCTTGAAAATCCCCACCTCTCTTTTCCCTTCCACCTTTCTGGGTTCCTCACAAAGTCTCCAAATAAACCCATTTAGAGAAAGCAGAGATTTGAAATGTTGCAGAAACAGAAGATTTAGTAGAAGGAGAGGAGGAATGGTTTTGGGGTTTTTGCCAGTTGATCCATGGGCACCCTCCATTGATTCTCAGAGCATAGCTTCACAGCTTTTTGCAGCTTCTCTTTTTCCCTACATAGGCTTCTTGTACTTCATCACCAAATCAAAGTCTGCTCCAAAACTTACCCTCTTTGGATTCTATTTCTTACTCGCTTTTGTGGGGGCTACAAGTGAGTTTCTTTGACCATTTCTTTTTGTTTGTCTGGTTTTTAATCATTGTATGGATTTTCGGCTCTGTAGATTGTTTATGATCATGTGAGAACTTACCAATTTGGTTCTGTAGCAAAGGCAAGATTATTCCATCATTATTATTAATTGTCTTAATTTGTTGGTGAGTATCTCTTAGAGTGGTGAAAATTACTTTGAATTTGAGAAATGGGGTGGAATTCTTTCTGGAAATGTAGGGGTTTTTGTGGTTCTCATGAAATTCTAGAAAATGTAAAAATTAGATTGTTGACTGTATAAGCTTGGAGAACAAGGGAACTTTTGACATTTGCTTTCATTTTTTTGGGTTTTATTTATTTATTTTGTGGAGTTTTCATTGTTTGGTGAAACCACTTCTGAATTTGAGAGAATGGAGTAGAATTTTTTTTGAGAGAAATGGAGGAGGCAGTATTTGTTTCTTTGAGGGTTGTCACTGTAGAAACGTACTCTTGAATGAGAGTTCTCAACTGAGAACCTTGTTATTCCTTGTTTTACTTATAGCATTTACAGAGGTTGAGATTGGATCAATCTCTTTACAGAGAGTTATAAAAGGTAGCATTACATATGAGATGGAATCATGGAGGGTTCTTCATATATGGATTCTTCTGGAGAGGGAAGCTATCCATATTAGGTGTGGTGCATGAACTGTGCATGCCATCCTTTAGGATCGTATCTTTGCCAAGCTGGAGAGGTAGTGTTAATACACCCCTGCAAGTGGATGGCACAGGTGACATTAACTTGGACTATAGCACTTGAAATTGGGGAGCCGAGAGACCTTTGGTAAAGATGTCTATCGTTTGTGCATGAGTAGGAATAAAATTAATTTGTAGATCTCCCTGAGCAACGCGTTCCCGGACAAAATGATAGTCAATTGCAATGTGTTTTGTCCAGGCGTGAAAGATAGAGTTGGCCGCCATATATGTTGCACTCACATTGTCACAGAACAACCGAATGGGTGAAGAAAGAGAAATCCCCAAATCACAAAGAACATATCGAAGCCAGACGGTGTCAGCGGTGGTGACCGCCAAAGCACGATATTGAACTTCGGCACTGGAACGAGAAACGGTTTTCTGTTTCTTACTACCCCAAGAAACAAGATTCAATCCAAAGAAAATACAAAACCCCGTTGTAGAGCGGCGATCATGAGGACTACTGGCCCAGTCAGCATCAGAAAATGCAGTAATATCAAAAGTAGAACAAGGGCGGATAGTCAAGCCTTGACCAAGAGAGCCTATGAGAAATCGTAGGATTCTTTTAGCAGCAATCAAGTGAGCGGTTGTGGGTTTGTGCATAAACTGGCATGCTTGATTAACCGCATAGGTAAGGTCAGGTCGTGTTAGAGTCAAATATTGTAGACCACCTACAAGTTGCCGATAGGAGGAGGGATCAACAAGAAGCTCACCATCATAGGCAGATAACTTGGAACGAGGGGCGATAGGAGTTGAGCAAGGCTTAGTACCCATCATGTCATGTCGCTCAAGTAGGTTAAGAGAGTAATTATTTTGAGTCAACACAAGACCGGAAGAAGATCAAGTTACCTCCATTCCAAGAAAGTAATGTAAATTGCCAAGGTCCTTCATATGAAAATCTGATCCAAGAGTGGCAATGAAGGAGTCAATGAGGGATGACGAATTGCCTGCAAGAATAATATCGTCCACATAGAGTAACAAAACCATGGTGGCAGAAGCCGATTATTAAATAAACATAGAGTTATTGGCTTTGCTGCATATGAACTGTTGAGCGAGTAGAAATGAACTGAACTTTTTAAACCAAGCACGAGGGGCTTGCTTAAGACCATAAAGGGCTTTGTGTAGATGACAAACATGATCTGGAAAAGCTGTATCAACAAAGCCAGGAGGTTGAACCATGTAAACTTCTTCTTCAAGATTACCATGGAGAAAGGCGTTGCTTACATCAAGCTGTCGAATTATCCAATTTTTTGAGACAGCAACCGAGAGGACAAGACGAATCGTTGCCGGTTTGACGATGGGACAAAATGTCTCATCAAAGTCGATGCCATGTTGTTGATTGAAACCTTTGGCAATGAGACGTGCTTTGTATTTGTTCTAGAGAGCCATCGACGTGTTGCTTGATCTCATACACCCACTTACAGCCAACAATATTCATGTGTGGACTAGGTAGAACAAGAGACCATGTGCGGTTACAAAGGTGAGCATTAAATTCATCAACCATCGTTGTGCGCCACTGTGGGAGTTTATTAGCTTGAGTAAAACATGTTGGCTCAGTGAAGGCAGTTAAAATTGATGTAAAAAGACAGTAGATAATTGATGTAAAAAGGCAGCTGAGAGTGGGTGGCGAGTAGAAATCCATGCCTTAGGAATCCGAGTGCCATCCCTACTACGAGTTGTCAGGGGATGCTGTGACGTTGTTGTTGGAGGGGCTGTAACTATGGGAGACAACCCAACAGTAGGCGAAGAGTGGTAGCCGAGATCAATGATTGGTGGTGCATGGACTTGAGCAGTGGCAGGAGAGCTGGACAGTGGTGAGGGGAAGTCTCCAACAGTAGTTGTAGGCAATGGTGACTCGATGGCAACAATTGGTGTTGAGGGTGTTGTATGAGAAGGTGATGAGAGGGGAGATGATGGTGCAGGCTGTGAGAGACAAGTAGGTGCAAGGCAATCAGCTGCTGTAGATGGAGGTTGCATATGGCGAGAAGAACAACCAAGGATAGCATTTCGATTGCATTGTTTGGCTGTAGTTTTGGATGATGGAGTGGGATCCGAGTTATGTTCTTGTGGGGCAGCCAAGCCATGTTCCTGTTGGGCTGGAGCATTAGACAAAGGAGGTGGAGCTGAGCCAATAGGAGCAGGAGGAAAGGAAGGGGACAGTATTGATCCAACAATTCCTAAGACAGATGCTGTAGGAGCTGGTGTAGTGGGCCTGCAAAATTCAGCAAATGGAAAACTATGTTCAATGAATTGAACATGCCGTGAGATTAGTATACGACCAGAAGTGGGATTAAGGCACCGGTAGCCCTTGTGAGTGGGGTTATATCCAACGAATTTGCAACGGACTGATTTGGGGCTGAGCTTGTCCCGTCGTGTACATCCAAGGAATGGGTAACATTCGCAACCGAAGACTCGTAGAATTTTGTAGTCAGGTTGCCGGCCAAAAATGGACTCAAAGGGGGATTTATTTTTGAGTATTGGAGAAGGAAGAAGATTAATGATAAACACAGCAGTAGTGAAGGCCTGAAGCCAATATTGTTTGGGTATCCCACTTTGAGAAATAAGGGCATTGCCCGTTTCAACAATATGACGATGTTTCCATTCGGCGACACCGTTTTGTTCCGGCATATAGGGACACGACTTGTGGTGTAAAATGCCATTAGAGTCCAAGAAGGTAGAGAATAGGGCACTAACAAATTCTCCACCCCCATTGCTTTGAAGGATCTTAATGTCGGTTGTGAATAAATTTTCAACCATACGTTTGAATGATTGAAAATTCTTAAGGCTCTCAGATTTGTGTCTCATGGGGTAAATCCAAGTAAATCTACTATAGTCATTGATAAACAAAATGTAATATCGATAGCCTGAGAGGGAGACAACCGGGGCAGGACCCCATACATCACTGTGAATCAAATGGAGAGGAGAGGAAGCATGGTGAGTGGCAAAAGTGAAGGGCAAGCAATGACTTTTATAGAGATGACAGTCAGAACAATAAGTCATTTTATCAATAGAAAAATGAACGTCCTTATTTGAAAGTAAACTACGCATAGTAGATGGAGACGAAAGGAAGACTTTCTCCCTTCTTAAAAAATTAGCATGAGTTCCTCACAGAGTGGTATAAATGCTTCTACTTTAAGAAAAAGAGTGAAAAATCTCTTGGGACTGCAAGAGTCTCTTTGGTGTCATTTTCGATTTTTTCATTTGGTGGAGCGTATCTCAGCCGAAGCAGAAAAATAAATAATAATATATACTACTGAAAGTGCTTCTAAGCTCGATAAATTGGTGGAAATTTCTTGAGAACAAAGAGTTTTGTGCTTTTTTCGGGTGAATCGGTTAATTACATTGGAGGTTGAATTTTTACAAGAACCATTCAAAGCAATATTTTGTGTACTTAATGATGTTCATGGGGTTATCTATATAGCAGTGAAAGTGCTTCTGGGCTCGATAAATTGGTGGAAATTTTCTTGAGAACACAGTTTTGTGCTTTTTTTTGTGTGAATCGGATAATTACATTGTAGGCTGTATTTTTACATGAACAAGGGAAACTTTTGGGGCATGGTGCATTGAGATATAGTACTTTTGAATGGATTTGTTCCTCTTTCCTTTTGTACTTTATCAATTATCCAGTAGGAATACTGTTCTTTGTTTAGTTTAAATGTCCTGCATTTTTCCTTCTCTTTTGTGAGAGTGGTGGTATGCACTAGGCTGTTCTTGTAGATTCTTCATATATTCATAAAGTTCAGATTGACATTTTTCCTTCTCTTTTGTAAAAATTTTTATTTGGTGGAGCATATCTCAACCAAACTTTTCATGAATTTTTGAAGTGCAGTTTCATGTATCTCTATCACTATCACATGGAACTGCTTATGCCTTCTATATATTTCCATATTAGCCGCTGATTTACATAAGGAATTTCACTTTTTTTTATAAGAAACTAATTGTTATTGCATTGGCCTTGCTACTGTCTATGTTATTTCGCTCTATGGTTGAAATGGCTGTGTTTCAACTCTATGCTTCCCTTCAATGTTGTCTTAATTGCCTTCATCTCCATCGAGCAGTTCCAGCTGGAATTTATGGTAACTTCTACCAACAAACAAAGATTCACTTAATTTGCATTAATAAGAATTATGTTTTGAGTTTTAACTGACATAACTATAATCTTCCTTTATGTGGTTGGACAGCAAAGGTGCATTATGGCACTTCTTTGTCTAATGTTGACTGGCTACATGGTGGTGCCGAGTCGCTGCTCACTCTCACCAACTTGTTCATTGTGATTGGACTGAGGGGAGCTTTGAGGAAACCTAAGGATGGAAAAGAAAGCACATCTCAAGTTGTTTCAGGGATCAAAGAGGAGGAGAAGCCTTCAGTTTAGGTACAGAAGATCAAAATTTGTGGGTTTGCTTCATCACCTTATTCCAAAACTACATATACAATCTAAACATAAAGTTGCCTAACCTACCCAAGAAAAAGTTAAATATATTCTTCACAATTTCAATGGAGACAGTTCCTTTTTCCCCCTCTTTGTGAATTCAATTGATTCAATTAGTATATTAATCTGAATTTTTTTCATTCACTAATGAGTTTAAATGCTTAATACTGTTTTACAGGGATGCTTCTTGTGCAATCTTCCTTCTGTGCTTTTCATGAGAGCTATTGCTTCATTCGACTACCTTAGCTGCAAGAAGTTTCTACCATGTTGCAGAAGTGAAATATTCATCTATAGTATAGAAGGCCATTTGAAGGAGAAAAGAAAAAAATAATGGAGATGTCTTGTCCTCCAACTTTCTTATTTTTCTTTATTTATACCACAAACTTACACTTTAACAAGATCCTGCATATACTACATCGAAAATCTCATTTCATGATTTATATCTACTGTGATGTTTCAATTTGTGGTGTACATAATCATTCTTGTTTAGTATTGTAGATGATATGGTATAGAGAACTTCTGCTTTGTCGTACGAAACTTTGAGCTAGTAGATCAGTCATCAGTCTAATTGATGGGAACAAGTTTTGCAGGAGGATTACCTTTCGGTTTGCCAAATTGAGGTTTGGGAGCAGGTTAGGGGTGTTAATGGGCCGGTCTTGGGCCTGAATTTTTGTATCTTTGATAAGCCTGGCCTGAACCCGACTATGGATCCAACTCCCTGCAACATTCTTTGTTGATACACTGTCTTTATGAATAGACGGAGTGTTAGTGCAAAACACGTGCCTTTCCTTTAATGGAAGATAATAACACGTCTTCTCCCTAAAGAAAGTGAGTTTAAAAGAAAGTATAGCTAGCATTACCCACATAATGTGTAATGTCCTCTGCTACTTCATTGACTATTTGAGAATCAAAACTCTACAAAAAAAAAAATGTAATGTTATGAAGCACCACTCGGACATGCCAAAGGGAGGAGGTAGAGGTGTGAATCCCAGCTTGGCAGCAGATTGAGAGTGCCCCCTTCTATCCCTAAGCTCGCATGCTATTTGTAATTTATTTTATGTTTTTTAGATTAAAGCATTCTAAGACAATATCTCAGTTAACCCTAGAATCGAGCTCAGAGACAGGGCAGAGCCGGGGGGGGGGGGGCCTCAGCCCCCCCCCCCCATCCAAGCTTTTTTTTTTTTTTTAAAAAAAATTGCATATATGTATGGTGGATGGAGATCCAATCACAGCCAATTGTGATTGAACTCGGAAAGAGTTCAATCGCCCCCACTAACCCCTATTAATTGTGGTTTAGATTCACTTATCTTTAGGGTTCAACAATATAACTTGTTTTTAAAAAAATATGTATATTAAAAATATTAACCCTAAGGGTTAAAAATCCTTAAATAGAGTATAATATTTTTTTCTAAGAAATAAGGTTATATTATTGAATCCAAAGGGTTAGTAAATCTTAACCATAATTAATAGGGGTTAAAACGAACACGTGTTCACCTCTGGGCGTGATTGAACTCTCCCCAAGTTCAATCATGATTGGCAGTGATTCTATACTTATTATAATATATAATAGGTCATATCCATAGGGCAAAGGGACAACTATTCTCATAAACAAGGAAAAACAATATATGTAGTATATGTACAAAATATATGGATGAAATGGCCCACAAACTTAGTCGTCAAAAAAAACTTTCGAGGGCTCCGCCCCAAACCCCACCCCTTAAAACAAATGTGTCCCCCTACGATGAATTCCTCGCTCCGCCTCTGCTCAGAGACATTATTCTTATAAGGCATGAGTAATTCTTGGCAAGGGAACCGCTGTATTAACTCGAGAGGTGCCAAATACATTTATGCGTGCCAACTGAAGCCTTAGTTTGCATGCATAGTACTTCAAGTGGCGCACACAAAAGTATATGGCACCCCGCAAGTATTGCTAGTAGTCTCTTCGCCATCAATTACTGGAAAATATCCTAAGTTTTCTTATAAAACAAGGCTCGTTACAAATTTTCAAAATAGTCGACATAAAGAAAGCTATTTTAGTAAGACTTGAGATCCACTCTAGCTGTTTGTTGCTGGCGAGAACATAGTCAACAATACTCAAAAGGCGCCACATACCTCGAGGAGGGAAGATTGTCAATGCTATTATATATTATATATCATATAGCCGGGCCGGGTTGGGCTGTGTGTTTACCAATTCCGGCCCTTAAGTAAAAGGGCCTTCTAAAATTGAGCCCAGCTCGCCTCTATTGCCTTATTAAGAAAAGAAAAAAAAGTCCCCTAGAAAATTCTAGGGTTGGACCCCTCATCAAAGGACCAGATTGATAGCCGTAGAGGAGACTGCACAAGGCTACGTGACACTTTTGCGAGTGGCTGCTGGCGGTCTCCTCATAAGCATTACCCTTGAGATGATCCTGAGTCTTGTAGTAATAGTGATAGATTAAGACGAGCTGCTGCTATCTAAGTTGGTAAGCTGTGAATATAGTCAGTTGCATTAGTTGACGGAATACCTAGGCCTTCTTATACACCAAAATTATGGTCTAGTAATGATTTTAGACCATTAAGTCCAAAGCTTCATAGACTTGAATGGTTGCAAGCAGGCAACGTTAACGGTCCTCAAATCTCCACACCGCCACACGTACTGTACTGGGTCCCACACCTAGTGTAATATCCAGCTCCACTAACATCCGCCCACGTGTCTTTAACATCATCCGGAAAATCACCAATAGACGGTTCTATGCTCCAGTATCAGCCACGTCACTACAGCTCGTTGCAATCACACGTCCAAAAGACCACGTGTACCCTTCACCACCGTCGGATTTGGAGATGAACAGTGATTGGCCCGTTGATTCTCCTGAGAGAGCTTGCGGATACCGTAAGTCCAGTATTTATGAATCTTTCTTCGCTGAGATTCTCTCTCTCTCTACATTCGCTCCCGGAATTCCGATCCCTCGACTGAAAAAATCAGCGATAACTCGCAACTCGGCAACTCGGATCGGATATCCGTTCATCAAAAAGGTACCCGTATAGTTCCTGCAACTTTTTCTTTCATGGAAAATATGATAATTTCAGTATTATTTTTAATATTTTCGTTAAATATTCGTAATTGAGAGAATCTAACCTGCACCGGTGGAGAGAGAGAGAGAGAGAGATACGCATAGGTTTGGCTTGTTTCTGTGAGAAAGCTTAGGGCCGAATACGACCGGCGCATCTTAGCAGGAACCTTGAAATAGGGAGATAGAATACTGGAATGCCTCTGATAGTAACATTGCTAATTCTAGGGAGTCTTCCTTGCGTACATCTGGACGGTTGGGATTTTCCAAGCAATGCAAGAGAAAACAAGACAGTTCATGATCTATAGTTAGAGCTCCCTATTGATTGGATGATCATAACCCTAATTATCTGATTGGTCTGCTTGATTTGGGGAGGCCAATCGAGTGGTGGATAGTAGTCGGAAAACAAAATTCAAAGTTTGGATGATCAGGATCATATTATTGGTGTGATTTGAAGTTGGGAATCATACAAATGGACAATCCCGGTTGATGCGGGTATTGCTCGGCTTAATTCACCAAAGGAAATAGGTGAAGGGTGGTTAGGTTTGATCCATAATCATTACTAATCCAATTTAACCTAGGTGATAGTGGTACCGGGAGAGGTGAGGCGCCGATGAGGCTTCAAGTTTTCCCATTTAGTTAGATGAATTCCAGGGCATTATCTACTGCAAACCCACTAATTGGTTCATGTTTTTTTTAGTCAAAAACTAGTGCACTTCACTTACCCTCAGGAGCGATCATCATCATCAATGCCTTATCTTAAATACTTTGGGTCGGCAACATGAATTCTGTTTCGCCATTTTATTGTGCTCATCTTGCCTTGCATTGCCTCGCAAGTCTGAATGAAGAAGGGTTGCGTCAAGTTGGCAGCCAGTGTAAAAAAAGTTGTGCCAAATACTATGGCATGAATTATTTACCCAAGACTAACTTCTTTAATTATATGATTCCATGGTTCTCACTATTCAGAGATTAATTCATCACTTCATGTGGAGCCCATGTCTTGGGCTGCATAAGGCACTACAACTGAAAACTGACTGGTTGTGATGCTACCTTGTGCGAAAAATGTTGGTTAATAATATTTTCCAAGATTTAACATGTTTTGGGTGATTAATGCATATACCGTTCACTTAAATTAGAAGAAATGTTTGCAGGGATCTGTGACAGTGAGAAAGCCCTCATTCATCACTCATACTTTTGCTTAGACGACTTGGCATGGGAGTTGTGACTGTGTCTAGCTCTGCGTCTCAGACTCCATTAGGATTGAGTGGAAGGTTCTCAACTCGTCGGTCTCCATTTAAGAGACCCGTAATATTGGCCTTCAAGTCAGATAAAACCAAAAACACAGCTTTGGTTACACCCCATGAACCGATCCCGCTACCTATAGATACACCTAAAGAGCACCAGAAGAGACTGAGGAGAACTAACAAGCCATCAAAACAAATAAAAGCTGTCTCTACTGATGAAGCTTCTCCATGCACCATAGACTTGGATTACAATGAAGCTGCTGCCAAACTTGAAAATATATACAAGCTTAGCCCCCCAAGTGACATTTCTGATATGGAAGATACTGATCATGTGGTGAGGAGACATTGTCGGACGAGGAAGAAGGTGGGGGAAGGTAGTGAGAAAGTTGAGAAGAAAACAAGTGATAATGTAGTAAGGAATCACAGGAAGAAGTTAAAAAGGTTGAGTCTTGATAAGAGGATTGCATTGAGAATGATGAAAGAAGAGAAAATGGTTCCTTCCAGTCAGGATAAAGAATATAGCAAGGAGAAGGTTGAAGATGTTGAGAGGCTTGTTAGAGAGTATTCAGGCTCGACCGATTTGGTCAGCTTGGATTGGAAGAAGATGAAGATACCTCCCGTTCTTCCTTCTTCAGAGCATACTTGGCTATTCAAGTTGATGCAACCCATGAAGGTGTTTTTCTGTCCTACCCTTTTCTACTAAGTCTTTTTTTTAGAAGTCAAGTATTGTGCTTTGTTTAATGACAGTTAGTGATACTTGGCTGCTCAATTACGTTTGGTTGAATATTAGGTACTCCTTCAAGTGAAGGAGGACTTCCACAAAGATTTGGGGAGAGAACCAACCGATGGTGAATTAGCAGAGGCAACAAAAATGAGTGTACTTCAAGTGAAAAAACAGATAGAGGCTGGTCAAGCTGCAAGAAACAAGCTGATTAAGGTACCTTTATAGCTCTTCCTCTCCATGTGCCTACAAAGGGCAACTGGTAAATTTTTTATCTTCCATCTTCATAAACATAAGGTAACAAAGTACAGACTTACATTTGGATTTAACTTGTAATTCAAATGCACTGGGCTTTGAGTCACAATTGTGAGGTTGCAATTGCAATCTTAGCAAACCCATCTGTAAATACTAAATAGCATAACTGGGGTATTTTGGCCCTCCAATGGGCTAAAATATCACAAACAATCTAATCCGATTCCCTATTCCTTTACTGGGAGAAGATCAGTGTTACTACATGAGGCTGTGGATCGTGTTGGAAAGCAATGACTTTCTGTCTATGTGTGAATCAAATAACTTTTTGAATGCTAAACCATAAAGAAATTGCAAGAAAATCACAAATAATCACCACACCAAGATATACAGGGAAAACACTTCATAGAAAGGAAAAAACACAGGACACCACCGAAAAGATCAGCTTACCCACCAAACCATAAATTTGGTTTTAGAATTTAAAATTCCTCTTGATGTTTTGTTCAGAAATTATGTGAAAGAATACTAATAATCCCACCAAAATGTGTTGCAGCACAATCTTCGGCTCGTTTTATTTGTAATCAACAAATACTTTCAAGAGCTAGCCAATGGCCCGAAATTCCAAGACCTCTGCCAAGCAGGAGCAAAGGGTCTTATCACAGCCATTGATCGCTTTGAACCGAAAAGGAGATTCCGTCTATCCACCTACGGTCTGTTTTGGATCAGGCATGCTATTATGCGATCCATGACACTCTCAAGCTTCACACGTGTCTCCTTTGGCCTTGAGTCGGTATGCTCACTTTCTTTCTGAGACTGGGTTTTCTTCTCTGTTTTTGTTTTACAATAGCATAAGATTAGCATGCACCCCCCTCTTGTCTTAAATACAAATAAACACCAAAATTAATGCTATAACCATTAACCCAACTCTAATTTCATGGTTTCCCTTAGATTAGGTGCTCAATACAATTTTCTTGTAGTATTTTACTATTCTCTCTCTCTCTCTCTTTTCTCTTGACAAAAGTATATGGGTAGCATTTTTGTAAGGTTTTCACCTGAATTTCAGGTCTAACCTATACACCACATATCAAGAAGATGTTGGGAATTATCTTTCCTCCTCTTTCTCATTTGCAGCTACTAAGTTACTTTATGATGTATATTCTTTGTACCAAAATCTGTTATCTCGAGTTAGTAAAAAAAAAAAAAGAGTTGTAGTACTTTGTTTTATTTAATGGAAGATTCCTGTGAACAGGGAATATATAGCTACTTAAATGCTTCATCTCTGCAGGTTAGGGCAGAGATCCAAAGAGCCAAATTAGAGTTGTTGTTTGAGCTTGAGAGGTTACCAACAGAGGAAGAGATAGTAGAAAGAGTTGGAATCTCCCCTGTGAGATACCATGAAGTCATGAGAGCCTCAAAACCTGTAATATCTCTCCATTCAAGGCATGTGACCACACAAGAAGAGTTCATCAATGCGATTACTGATACCGATGGTGTTGGAGGTAATAAACGGAGGCAACCTGCGCTTCTCAGGCTTGCTCTTGATGATGTGGTAATCATCTATGCTCTTTAACCTGTTAATTACTTTGACAACAAATTGCATGCAATATCTAATGGTTGACTGCTGGTGAAAATCTCTTCAAGTTCATCAGTCCAGTCTAGTTTTATTTTTTCGTGTAATCAATTTCGCTCTTTACAAGACAAAACTTTATGGATAATATACAGTAAAGATAAAACTATGATATTATCTGAGTCAGGTTCAAGCCTCTTCTAGTGCTAGGTCCAGAGCATTCAGCAACAGGAATAGTTTTATGTTTGATAAAGAAATACTTTCTTCTACCAGAAAAAACAAAAAGGATAAAGAAATACTATTAATTCATGCTTTACCATACACATTGCCCACCAGTGAAGCAATCCAGACCATTTTGGTAGGCCGACTCTTGGATAGGTGATAACTGAAGACATACGAATTAGAGCATCCTAATATCTCTCTAGCTCGATGTATTTTCCAAGCTTAAACCATTTGTTATGGCTGGAGCAAGCTTTGCTCATTTTTCTCTTCAATGATCATTAAGATGCACAGGAGAGTAAAAGCACATTTCCATTGTTTATCTGCTTTGTCACTGCATAATGATCCAGTCTGTTCTCAAACAAACCTTAAAGAGCTGAGCTTCATATGGTAGGCCTTGTGCAGTAATGTTGTGCTTGCATCTCTGACCTCCATCTGGTTTAAAGAATGTATATCTCAAGGATTAATAGAACACCTTGAACTTTTTTTTAAAAGCTTCCCAGTGGGGTGGTGCAGTATCAATGTTAGAGTTAACGGAGCGGATAGTGGTATATCCAGGGGCAGGGCGAGGAGGGGCCATGCCCCCCACCCCGCCAAATTTTTTTTTGGTTTTTTAATACTCCATAGTATTGAAAATTTTATTTTTTTTAACTTTTTACTCCTATCTATAATCTATATATAGTGGCCAAACCAACTCTAGTTAGTTGACTATGTGGGGAGTTTGGCCCCTCCAAAAATTTGTAATTAATTTATATGTATAATATAAAAGTTAAAATATAATTTATTTTATTTAAAACAGTAATTAATTTTATTTAGAGCAGTGATTAGTGGACCGCGGATTCAGTTAGATAGTTGAATGCCGGTCCACGCCTCCCTTTTAACACTCCTTAAGCTTAATTAAATTAAGATCAATAATTTTTTTTTAAACCAAGGTCGGATGGATGAACCCTGGGATGAGTGAATCTTGACCACAGTTGGTAGGTGTTAAGAAGGGGTCGTGGAGTGTGGACCAATGAGGACGGGCATTCAGCTACATAGCCAAATGCGCAGTCTGCTATCTATTTCCATTTTATTTATATAATGGCTCTCAAAAGGGGCATGTTATTTGACCTTTATTGGAATGTAATATTAACAAATTTCATGACAATGAACCATTACTCAAAAAAAAAAATCTCGGGGGCTACACCCATGAACCCCCAGGACCCATTACTCAAAAATTAAAAATTTTGGGGGCTACGCCACCGAACCCCCAGACCCCATACTCTCAAACCCATTAATTTTCTTGATACATGTACTTTGGCTCCCCCAAAAGAAAAATTCCTAGCTCCGCCTTAGGTATATTTGAATTTGTATCCGATTACATATCAGACTATCCGAATTCAAAAAAATACTGGGGATATTGAAATATGGTATTTGTATCCGAATTTGATTAAAATATTTGAATTCCGATAATATCCAAATTATCTTATTACTTTTTTAAAAAATAAAATGTTAAAATCATATTAAAAATATAAATTATATTTAAAAATAAAAAATATTGTTTTATCTTCATTTATATTAAAAAAATTATTTAATGTCTTAAATTATGTAAAAAGTACACATTTATAAGGTTATTTTAGTTTTGTAAATTTATTATATATATAGTAACACTATATTTTATAATTGGTCAGATATTTATCGAATCAGATATATCAATATCCGAATTTGTATCCGATTATAAGTGGATGGTAAAATTACTATTTGAATTCGCACTGTCCGATACCTATTCGGATAATTGTCCAAGTTAACGAATCCCGATACGAATTGGATACGGATAATATCCATATCCATTGATACCCCTAATCAATGTTCACTGTGGAAGATGTTCTTGGTGCTTAATTAATGCTGTAATGACTATCCATGGATTTCTTTTCTCAGCTCGATTCCCTGAAGCCCAAGGAGAGCTTGGTGATCAGACAGAGATACGGGCTCGACGGGAAAGGTGATAGAACATTGGGAGAGATTGCGGGGAACCTAAATATCTCAAGAGAGATGGTCCGGAAGCACGAAGTGAAAGCCCTAATGAAGCTCAAGCACCCAGCTCGAGTAGACTATCTTCGCAGATACATCTTCTAAACTGAACACCTTTATTAGCTGTATTGGCAGACCCTTCCAACTGTTTTATATATAGTCCTCTCCTTTTTTCCTTCTCATCTCTCTATACTATGTTGTTTCTGTATACTAAAGATTTGTATCAAAATGTTTAACTACATGAACAAAGAAATTTTATACCATGTAATTTATATATGAAGATCGTCACATACTTTCAAGTATATATGACTTGTAATTTTTGCCGTGTTTCAAATTAATGGTATGTATACAGCTTGTTGCTAAGCCCACTTCAAGTCATAGACTTTGCCTGCAGGGCATTCAAACTGGTTAAACTTGGTCGCCTTGAGAAACTCTTCAAATGTTATGGTACTCTTTTGTGAATGTATACTTGAAGTCCAGCTTTCCAAGGAGACCCGCTTAATCTGGATATTCCTCATGCATTCAAGATGTTCCTCACTCCGTTTGGGAAATACAATTTTTTGAAACTCTTTTAGTTGGCATTTAGTTGCAGGTACCAGCTTTATAATGAATGGAAGAAGTGAAGAACACAAGTGAAAATCATGTCTACTTGAGATGAATCTGCGAAACGAAAAACGGGAATTGCGTGCCAGGGTGGTATCAGTTCACATAGACTTAAAAAGAGTAGATCAGGCAAGTGGGTTGGCTAGAAATTTCCTGACTTTTTTAATGGAAAGGTTTGCCTAGTAATATTACATGTATTAGGAAGTTGTTTTAGCCTGGAAAACACTGTTATCGAATAAATGTTTTCAGTTTGTGATTCTATATGGATGAGATCAAACGAATGCCAATGCGGTTATTAGATAATATATAATATATTAAGAGTATTTTAATAAGGTGAATGAGATATACTACATCATTCAAGTGTATTTCATCACAATATTAGATTAACATCAAATCTTTCCGATCCACTTACCTACTCTGATACCATGAAGAAAAATGGTTTATCGATTAGATTTTGATGTCTTATAATAAATATAAATTAGGTTTATATAGAGATAACAAGATAGACATTTATGAGAAGTAAATCAAACTAATTTAATCATTCTTAATTAAATGTACTCTATCCTTAATAGATGATAATATAATATTGTGATGAGATACCTTGAATGATGTAATGTATCTGGTTCACTTTTTTACAATACTCATACTATATTCTCCAATAGCTACCTAGTGTGCACAGTTGGTTCGGTTTGCAGTATTGGCTGTAGGATTTAGAGATGAAAAGCTTATCATTCACAAATTAAAGAGGTATCCGTTGCCATCGATAGCGGTATCAGCGGTCAAGTTGTGGCTGGAGTTGCAGTGACAAGTGAGGCTTAAACTTGACCAAGGCCCAGACCAACAGTGTATGGGTACTCCCAAATATACTCCCAAATCTATTTCCTAATCCTAACCGTTTATAACCAACCACTAAAGGCATGATTTGAGTTGGTGAGTTGGCTTATTATGTCTTTTCTAATGCCACATCAGATCTAATCCTAACCGTTTAACAACTAAGATAAATGGTTAAGATTTGAGAAGTACACCTTCGGAGAGATCGTTTTGTATGTGCAACAGTGCACACAGATCTTGTGTGCCCCACACCAAACTGCGCCATGTGGCCCTAAACATCCACCCGATGCTCAAGTGAGATTGACGCCGGCAACCCAGCCATTCCGTTTCTAATGAATATAAAAAAGGAAATTTTGTAAAGACATCAGAACCTGACAGAGAAGGTTTCAATTCTTTCTTCTCACTCTTCTCCTCTTTTCTCTCTTCCCTTCTTATGCTTTCTCCCTTCCATCTTCTAACTTCTGCGTTAGAGACATTGCAGAGGTAGTGACACTGAAGCTCTGCTACCCACAAAGGCTTATGCATCAATGTTTAGATGCTTGAATCAGACTTCAACTTCTGGTATCTCAGGTCCTACTCTGATTATTCAAGAAAACGGAGGAAAACCCATGAAAGAAGATGTAAGAAGATCTAACATCCAAGATCAATTAATAGGAAAATAAAATCAGACTTCCTAGTAATCCCCTGCAAATTTGCAACTCCACTTAATATCACTTTTGCGGGCCTGATTTTAAGTTAAAAGTCTTTGATGAGCAGCCCCACCTAAGAGTTTCTTAGGTGGATGATTATCGTACTACCTCTACATGTATTTTGAACAATTAGCTGCTTTGAAATCCAGCCTCGCCAGCCCCAGAGCCAATCATAGAGGGCCTACACGTTTACAAATCTGGAATTTGGTTAATACCATAGAGGAATGCTAGCCCTACTCTCATTCAAACTCTACTCTTAGTCTCCACCGATCACTTGTCCATTCGTGATGAGAGATGGTGCTATAACCACCATAACTGATTTGATAATGGATAGGTGATTGGTGGAGGCTGAAAGTAGAGTTTGACCGAGAGTAGGGCTAGCACGCCTCTAATACCATATGATGGGTCACACACAGGGGAGCCGGTTCTCAATTAAGAGCAAGTGAGTTTGTAGAGCCAATCTTACCCAAGGCATATTAAAGTGGGATCGTTTTTGTCTATTAAAACCATTGGTGCTTGCTCCAGAATAGCTCGATGATGAAGCAACCATCATTTCAACATATTTATCTCCCACAAGGTTGATTGGTTCTAAATAGCAATCATGTGCGATGTTCTCGAACCCCTTAATGTCTTTGATGAAAACCCTTCACAGATGTATTTGGAGTTAGTGCCCTACAGAGGAGGTCATGCACACTCAATACGGTTTTACGTATTATTTTATTAATTACAGATTAACTATCGTCCATTCCTACTGTGTACCTCTGACGTGAGGTCCCAATGAGAGCTAGAAGACTGAAGGGAGAAAGAAGAAGAGGGGAAGATAGAAAACGAGAATAATTAGAAACCTTCTTAGTTTGGCCGGTTTTTTTTACCAAGTTTCTGCTTTGGATTATTAGAAACGGAATGGCTGGGTTGTCGGCGTCAATCTCACTTAAGCATCTGGTGGATGTTTAGGGACACATGGCGCTGTTTGGTGTGGGTAACACAAGATCTATATGCAAGTTTGCGCACACAAAACGATCTCACCTTCGGAGTATCCCTAGACTAATTCGAATTGATAATCTCGAATATATCTTTATCCTCTCAGAATTGGGCCCCCTACTCAGACAGAGGGCCCGTTGCGTGCTGTCTTCGTGCTCTTTGCAGAAGTCTACTTTTTCCTTAAAAGTATAAACGACACTAGACTACTCAGTACTGTACCTTATGGCATCTACAGTTAGTGGACTTTTAGTGGGTTATGACATAGGGCTGGATGAGTGATCCTCTTCGCTTCTACCGATCAATTTATTAGAGTTTTCTGGGAATCGATCCCAAGACCTCTCCTTAAATAAGGAAACGGCTTTGCCATCTTCGCTGGAGAGGAGGGGGGGGCCTGATTTTAGCGTTCGGAGCATTCGGCAACACTATTAATAAATACTTATTAGTTAAAATAAGTATTTATTTTTAAATAAGTTTGTTTGACAAGAATAAATAAGTGATAAAGTAAAAGTGGTTATAACCCAAAACAAAAGTATATAACTAAGTAGCAACATACCTATTTTTTTAAAAAAAATATTTATTTATAAAAAAACACTTATTTACAAAAAGTATTTATTATTTTATATTAATTTTGCTAAACCCCCTTAGCAAGAGAAAGATTTTAGTAGACTTTCATTGTTGCATGAGTGACTATACATGGATTACTTAGCATTTTATATTGTAGGAAGGGTATAGTTAATCATCTTAATATTCCTTTAGCTTAGTGCTACTTAGACTTATAAGAATTGAGTAATTCTCTTTGCCGAAGTTGAGGGATTCTTTCACTTAGAGTTGAGTGATTTCTCTTACTAGTGAGTCTAATTAGTGCGTTTGGCTTATCATCATCATTACAAAAGTTAAGTTTCATAATTTTTTTCTTTATTTCTCTCATGCAATTTTTCCACGTCAGGGTAGGTGGGTGGGTGTGTAGAAGGTATAATCTTATTGTTTATTTCCATCCAATTAATATAAAGCACCCAATTGTGATCCACCTCAACATGCCTAAAATAACTATACTAGTGGCACCCTCTTGCGAAAATGCATTTTGAACATATGTAGTGGTCGTTGGCCTCAAATTAAATATCATAGTCAACCCTGTATTTGTCATCATGGATTTTGCTAGCCACAGTGGCAAATCTTCCAAAGACGTAACTAGGGCATACAAATGTCAAACTTATTTTGACTTTTGTTTTTTCAGCCATTAAAATAATGAAAGATCTCCGAGTGTTTGGCTCCTCTTGTGTCTATGGAAAATTTAGATTAAATGTGACTAGGCTAACACTCCTCTTATCATCATTATCTTATAAATATATGAAAATAATTATTAATAGGAATTCTGATTGAATAGTCAACCAGAGTAACCCAAAATTTACCTTGGGAAAAGGTATTTATAGGGTAAAATTAGTGTTAAAAAAATCTTTCTTGAGTGGTAATTACCAAACTGCTACTTCCCAAGACAAATTTTGGATTGCTCCAATTGACTTTCAACTAGAACTCTCTAATTATATTTACCACCAATAGAATTGTTGGACTCACTCTCAGAATTCCAAACTATCTCTAGGAAAGCAGCAAGACTTGTTTCTTTCTCATTTCATTTGGACTATTAACTTTTTTCCTTTATAAAAAAAATGTTACTTTAATCGATCACAAATATAACTAGAAATAACACCACCACCTAGTGCTCCTACAAATATTTTGATATTTAAGAGTGGGCTAGCATTCCTCTTACCTCCAAGTTAAAATCCGGTCGGTATCCATGAGATTATTCTCCCTCTGAGAGTGCTACACCAAACACACATAATTCTGAACTTTCCTTGTGATAGCGGCACTTGTCCTTATTACCCTCACGGGTAATTTAAAAAAAAAAAACGGGGAAAGTGTCACTATCATATAATGAGTATGGAATTGTGTTTCTCTTCCCCCTTTGATCAATAATTCTTTCACGGACCAGTCAAACTACTGTAATTGGCAAGCACGTGAGCTAGCACGACTCTTGGCTACGCCACATCCAAGAGAAAGGCCCAACAACAACAACTGAAGGGTCCATGATGGGCCCACCAATTGAAGAAATGAGGGTGATTCATGATCAATTGATCATGAACTCCTTCAAAAATACACATTTCCATAAGGGCTTTGGATTCTCTCTGGCACATGCCAGAGAGGTGCTCTCGGGCATCCATACATGAAGCGCCAGGTGGGTGGGAAAAGTCATTTCATGGGGCCCATGATTTTGACTTCTCCAACCATTCTTTGACACATGGTGATAAAATGGTGAGATAAAAAGGGGAGAGATATCAAATGGGGAGAAGTCAAAAATCATGGGAGAGATGAAATGACTTTTCCCACCACCTGGGGCTTCATGTATGGATGCTCGAGAGCACCTCTCTGGCATGTGCCAGATAGACTCCAAAGCCTTCCATAAGTGGGCTACTTGGACTATGACACCCACCAATTGAAGAGCCCATAATGGGCCCACGTATACATTAGTGAAAGAATGAAATCATCTACGTTACGCCCTGAAGTTGCCACGTGTCTCTTTTGACACCCCTTAACTGTGGTTAAGATTCACCCACCCCCAGGGGTTCACCTAATACCCTTGGTTTTTAATATATTTTTTTTCAAAAAACCAAGGATAGATGGGTGAACCCTAGGGGTGGGTGAATCTTAACCACATTTAAGGGGTGTCAAAAGGGACACATGGCAACCTTAGCGGATATGCGGACTCCTCATGTCCGGTTATAACCGTAGAGGATTTGGTATTGTGAAGGAAAGAAATGTGGGCCTCACGAACACCATGCACGTTCCGTCTTATATCCTGTCACTTGAGGAAAATGAGTTGTGGATTTCAGACCTGTTAGCTCGCTCGTGAACTACTATTTTCTCTCCTAATTTCCAGCCACATCCAGATAAAACATTCTTCATGAAGGAAAGGCTATAACCAATTATAAAGTACAAGATAGAGAGAGAAAGAAGAGAGAGAGAGCGGATAAAATGTAGGTGAACCAACCAAAACAAAGGAAAAGAGAGAAACACCAATGAGTAAGAAAGAAGAAAAAATCCTCTAAAACTACAGACATCAATGATCAAAGCTTCAAGAGCTCTGGCTCTTTAGCTCTTTTCGTCTCCCGGAAAACCCATCATCGTGTCTCATTATCCAAAACCTCTCTATTTCTTCGGCTTTCCGGCCCGGAATCCGACCTGCTATTAGAGCCCACCTGAAAAGGTTCATCTTATATTAGTTTCTCTTAAGTATTTGATAACTAACAAAAATGACAAACACAAAATATTCATGCATTGTGAGGAAAATGGGTATGATAGTGTATAAAAATACAGTTTAAATACAAAGAGTGTGACATTCACGTAATTCTGGTGTATTGCAAAATTGCCCCAGCCTATTTCATTATTTACAATTGTGCCACTATCGGAGTGTGAAAACGGGAGCTCTGCTTCAATGTTTTGAAGCAGAGCTCTGGCTCAAAATTAATCTCTTAAAAATAACGACAAAGAAAAATAAAAATAACAAAGACTAGCACACAGATTTACGTGGTTTGGCAAGGTGCTTACGACCATGACCTCAAAAAGACCTTCTACTATGTGGGAAAAATGGGTTACAAATCACTCTGCTCTCATTTTCTCCATTTTTATGATGATGTATTTTGTACAATGACGTAAAATTACAAAATTGACATTCACATAACCCTTAAAAAAAATTAGGTTGGGGGAGTTGAAACCTAAACTCACGATCAACCAGAATACAAGGCACTATCTGTTAATCATAAGATAGCATGGTACCAGACATAATACAAGGCACAATCATAAGTTCATAACTGATATCCCATGGTACCAATGCTCATCCATGAACTCAAACTAGTACCTTTTTTTTTATTAACACACAATAAGACATACACACTCTATCTCAAACTTGTACATTGCAAAGGCAGCTCCTGACAACTAGAGCTAAAGACCCGACCCTTTGGAAGTGGATCAGACCCATACCCATGGCCTAAATGATTCAACCCACTAATCCCAACCATTAGCACTCTATTTTTAACTGACCGAAAAATAATGGTTAGAAGTGAAATTTCTCTAAAAAGCTTCTCTACCTATCTCCAACGAGTCTGTGAATCCTATAGATGAGATCTTCTTCTTGCTCAGTCATGTTTATGAACTCCCACTCGATACTGCTCACCTCTGCCAAAACAAGCAAGAGATGAAGAAAAGATAAGAACCGAGAAAGGGAATTAGAGATTTAACCCAAAAGAAAGGAACCCAGAAAGAGAAACTGGTGTAGAAGGCCGGAGAAGTCAAGAAAAGATTAAAAAAAAAAACTGACCTTCAGAGTCATTAATGGTGGTTTTGGCTTGCTTCCGAGGACGTCTGTCCATAGTTTCAGAAGATGAGATATTCAAAGATAATGAGAATGAGAGAGAAGTCTAGTAGAATTTGTAGGTGGGCATGGGAGCAATATTAGGAAAAAGAGGACGGAACGACAGTTGCTAACGAGCAAACGCATAAAACGTATTGACTAGTAGTTGTCGTCATGGAAATTATCAAAGACAACTACTACCAGATTATACGGATAGAGTGTTGATAGCAACAGCCCGTTTAGTGTGGATTAGCAACAGCCCTGTTGTAGCCGAGTTCGGATGGGCAACAGCGCTTGCTGTTGCGCTGTTGCCCATATGTGTCTTATAAAATGGGGGCACTTTACTATTCACATGGGGATCACCAAATGATGGATATGGGCTCATTTTGCAAGACACATATGGGCAACAGCAAGCGTTGTTGCCCATCCGAACTCGTTGTAGCCAGAGGGATACAACAGACACCCTATTGGTCCCCTCAATAAAATGTCTTATTTTAGTTATTTTTATGTGATTAACTATGAGCAGGAGCTTCATTTGACTGTTGTTCAACTGGAGCAACCCAATTTTTGCCTTAGGAAGTGATAGTTTGGTAATTATGAGCACAAAGAAGGGTATTATTTAACAGTAAATTTTTTCCCATAAATACCCTTTCCCAAGGCAAAAATTGGGCATCAGGTTGTCTCTGATAGATGCCAAAAAATGGTCTCTAACTCCACACATCATTGGACATGTGGCGATAAAAAAGAGTGAGATATCAAGTGAGGAGAAGTCAAAAACATGGGAAGAAAATGAAATGACTTCTCCCTCTTTTATCCCCACATGCCCAATGATCTGTGGGAAGCCAAAGATCATTTTCTGGCATCTGCCTATGCCCAAAAATTGGGTTGCTCCGGTTGACTGTTCAACCGGAGCTCTAGTTATTCTCTTATTTTATGTAGAGATTAATTATAAATAGGAGCTCCGATTCAAGAGCCAACCTGAACAATAAAAATTATAGCTTTGATAGGGGGGGGGGGGGGTTTGAAATTTCAATATAAAGGAAGAGTATTTCTATCAACTATTCCCAAACTAACCCTGTTCAAGCATATTTTTGAGTTCCTCTAATTGGCTCTTGAATAGGAGTTCTTGTTCATAGTTAATCTCTTTTATATAAGACACCATTTTTTTTGGGGGTTAATTACACTAACCTCCCCTGAGGTTTTGCAAAATTTCAGAAACCTCCCCTCTTGTTTTTGAAATTATACTACCCTCCCCTATGTTTCAAGTAGCAGTAACAAATTTCTCATTCCATTCATATGTTGTTACTAATATTGAGGGAATTTGATGATGTCATGATTTAAATATTTTAAAATACTCGAATTGCCCCCGAAATACCAATAACACAAAAAATATTTTTTTAACTTACTTGTTCTTTAACAAAAACACTTCAACATCAACATAAGCAAGAGATGTTAGACTTTTATGTTCCGTTTGTTTCGATGTAAAAAAGAGGAAAACAAATCAGATCCACGAAAAATGTCAATTATGTGCTTTTGTTTGCTCATAAAATCTTTCGTTAGTAAAATGTTTTATGAAAAAGGAACCACTTTTGCAGAAAATGAATTACATTTCAAAAATCGCAAGTCATTTCTCGTAAAATCCCTCTCTTAAAATATGTTTTAAAATTTGTAAAATTACACACATTTACTAAACAAAAATTAATTTTTTTAATATTTTAAATTTTGTTAGTTTTATAATTTTAACTTTTCAAATTTTTTTACAAAAAATATTTTGTTTTACTTTTAAAGATTACCACCAAACAACAAAAAATTGTTTTTATCATAAAAAATTTTCCTTCGTAAATGGTTTATGTCGTAAAACAATTTACGTACAAACAAATGACGCCTTAGCGACACTATGGGAGTACATTATTATTCTTTATTTTGAATAGAAACTTAATTTTGATCTAAAAGTAAATACTAATTAACAAAATTCAAATTAATCTTTTTTTCCTCAACTATTTACACATACACAAATGTCTTCCAAGCATCACATTCACACCAGAGAGATAGGAAGGAGAGCCACTAGCACCAAACATTTCACAAGCCTAGTGAAATGGGGGTAATATGGTAAAAGGGGATCCTCAATTAACAATGTTAACTTTAAACATTGTTAGGAGAGGTTAATTTAATCTTAGAAACAAGAGGAGAGGTTTATGAAATTTCATCAAACCTCAGGGGAGGTCAGTGTAATTTACACTTTTTTTTTATTCCCTACTCTTCGTTAGTGGTGTAAGTACCTAATGTTAAATGTGTAGCATCGAAAATTGTGCTTATCGGTGGGCATTTCAACTTATCACACTTAATTGGAGAAGAACCCAATAGAAGATACACACTAGCACTATCACTACAGGCAGGTGTAAGACATCATTTATTAGTAGGGCTGTCAATGGGTTGGATCTTGATCCGGATCCAATTTGATCCGATTAGACGAGATCCTATTTCTATTATAGATCTGTCGGATCGGATACGGATCTGAGATCTTGAATCCAATTATAATCAGATCGGATTTGGATCTATAGTGATCCGATTAAATTATATGTAACAATAATAATATTTTATAATTTACAAATATACTACAATACTAATCATTATTTTTTATTTTTTTTTATTAAATTATTAATTTTTAGTATATTAATGTTAATTGGATCGGATTCGGATATTGAATAAGTAGTCGGATTAGGATTGGGTAATTCATAATTTGACGGATCTCATATCAGATTCAAATCTGTCGGATTTTTAATTGGATCGGATTCGGATCCAAGCAAATCCTGTCCAAATCTGATCCATTTACAATCCTATTTATTAGTGTGGTACTTGGTGAGTGGACTTGTGCTTGCCACATCACCGAGGGAAAAACTTCATCCTATGACTTGATTTCATATCCACTATCATGAAAGGTGCATACTTGGCCATCTAAGCTAGAGGGGCAGGTTTACATAGGCTCACCATGAACTATAAAAGGAACTTCATAGTTGAGAACAAGAACATGTGCTTGTGCCATGGCATCCTCGTATGGGTGGTCTGGATTTCATTCCCGTGAGTTGTGAGGCAGTTGAAATGCCGACAATTTGACTCAACTTCAAATGTCAAGTTTCTAATCAATAAATAGATATCAGCACAACTATGGGGCTTTATGGCTCAACCGTATTTGCGATACCCAAAAAAAGTTCAAAGAACAAGATCCACAATTTTTTGCCGTGTACGGTTGGATATCTTTTCTTATACAAGGTTCACACACCCATAGCATATATATATATATATATATATATAACTAAGTGGTTCCAACGGTTAAACATCCAAAAATGGTGGGTCTGGATCTATTCAATCACATTTCCATATGAAAAAACATATTGGAATCTTGTTGTGCATCATTCATCCGAGTGATCGAATATGTTGTTAAAAAAGGACTCACAATTACTTTATTTGTAGATAGACAAGCGTATTACTTTATTTGTAGATAGACAAGCGTGATGGTAAGTGAATTGGCAAGTAAGGACGAGTTTGGAGCCACTTTACTTAGAAAGCTGGCTTCCTCGAAGATTGCATCTTTGTGAGTTAGCAAGTAAGGACGGATTTTGAGCAACTTTTTGCTAACTTAGAAAGCTGGCATTCTTGAAGATTGAATCCCAAAGAATGGATTATTACACAATTTTCATACCTTTGTCCAAAGATGTTGTTTGGTTTTATTCCATCCTAACCATGTGCTACTATAAATAGAAAATCCTACTTTATGTACGAGAATTTACATGATCTTTCCAGTGACCAAATAAACTTATATTATTGAGACAATAGGTGAAAGCATGGAAAAAATTACATTTCTAATACAATTCTTAATTGTGTTTTGTCCAATATTCTATTTTTCTTTCTTTTAATTTATTTTCCCGGCAACCAAATTCACTACAAGAAGGCAACCAAATTCACTACAAGAAATCTACCGATTAGCGACGAAAAATATTTTTTCTCTAATACATCACTTTTAGAAACGGAAACTAGTGTCGTCACTAATGTTCCATCTCTAATTAGTGTTTTGATATTTATTTAATTTTAGAGACGGAAATATTCCGATTCTAACAGTAAAAGACTACTAGTGACGGAATATTTCTGTCTCTATTACTTATTTTGACATTTAATTCATTTTTCAAAATAAATTTACCTTTAGAGCCAGATTTATTTCCGTCTCTAATAGTCTAAGACCTTTAGTGACGGAATATTTCCGTCTCTAATGCTTATTTTGACATTTAATTCAATTTTTAAAATAAAGTTACTTTTAGAGACGGATATATTTCCCTCTCTAGTAGTAAAAGATCATTAGTGATGGAAATAAATCCGTCTCTAAAGATGAATTCCTAAATTGAGTTCTTTCCTGTAAACAATTAGATCTTTTCCCCATTCGCTTTCATTTTCCCGCCCTCTCTCTGTTACTTCTATTTGAAGAAACATTAACAAAAACCCTAGTATGTTCTTCAACAATACTCAAAGAACCAATAGAAGGTATTTCTCTCTCTTTCTCTATCTCTATCTCCCCCTCTCTCTCTCCTAATATATAATCTAGGGTTTATGATGTATATTCCCTTAACGTTTAAGCTTCGAACTTTACCAGTTAGTTGTTGTCTTTCTTCTTATATCTTATTGTATATATTTGGAAAAATCAAAATTTTCCGTCTTCAAATATTTGATTTTAGCTGACTTGGTGGTTTGAGAAGATAAAGTGGACTTTTCCTTTAGTTTTTTCCTCTGATTTGTTTGTTTTAGGGTTTATGATTTTTATATTATACATCTATGGCATTCATTCATTAATCTGATTCTTCCTTTTTGTTTTGAGTTGGATTACCATTGGTGCTATAGTTTGGGAGAGAAATGGCTATGGAGATCACCCAGATTCTCTTGTCAGCTCAAGAACTTGTTAGATGCCAAAGAAGCTGGTTAAGAACTCTCTACTCTCTCTCTCTCTGTTATTCTCTTTCTTCTCTCACTTATTCTCTCTCTGTTATTCTCTCTCTCCCGTTCTCCCTCTCTTAGTAAAGGAAGGACTGTATTTTTTAATTAAAAAAATCAGTTTTAGAGATGGAAATATTTCCGCCTCTAATAGTAAAAGACCATTAGCCGTCTCTAATTGTAAAAGACCATTAGTAACGCTAGCATCCGTAATGGAATAGTGACGGGTATGATTTTCGTCTCTAATAGTATTAGTGACGGAAAAAGCATTATTAGAGACCGAAAATTTATGTTACTAATCAGTAGATTTCTTGTAGTGAAACACAGGGTTAATTTATAGGGTTTAAATATGACGGGGAGCTATGCTTCAAGGCATCCGAGCGAAATTTCACTTTTTAATGAAGCAAGTTGTTCGTGTTCTTCCTAGTGGCCTTGAGTGTTTGAAGGTTATGATCTCTTGCCTTATACAGATTTAATAGCTGTAAACAGATGTACAAGAGATTCTGGTCTTCCAACACTCGGGCCACAAGGACGAACACACAGACGATTCGGTTCCCCTTTTTAATATGTAGATGGTGACATTCTTGTAATTCATTCTCTCTTTATTCTTCCCAGGAGACTTCTGAGGGAAAGTGTAAGTAGAAATTCAATGAATGCAATGTTTAAGATGCTCATTTCATTCCTTTTTAATTTGTAGATGGTGCCAATCTTGTAATTATTGAATAGAGCTCTCATTCTCTCTTTATTCTTCCCAAAAGACTTCTGAGGGAAAATGCAAGTAGAAATTCAATGAATACAATGTTTAAGATGCTCATTAACCATGTGTGAGTCTCATCCAAGTAAACACAATATGGGGGACCCAATAGCCATTATTAGGCATTTCCTATAATATTTCAGTTGAGGGTGGTATCTTGGATTCTTTTTTTTGTAGTTGTTCACATTTAATACACTGCCTATAGAACTTCCATCAAGCTTGCAAGCTGGTGCAAGTTTGGTACAAGCTAAAGGTTGGTCCATAAACTAAAAGCGTCTTAATCGGGCACCGGAGTTCTCGACTTGATCACTTTACTCATTCATGGTTTACAAAGTCATTTATTTTATTATGGGAGTAGAGATTGTGAGAGTATGCTATTAGTATTGTACTAACAGATACCCCGTGCAATGCACGGGTATGAATAAAAATTGTTCAAAAAATTATTAAGAAAAAAAGAATATATTAGAACAACCAAAACCTGTACACCAAGAATCCAGAAACAACTACAATTGTCAAGAAAAGTACAAAAAGATTAAGCAACCTGGATTATAGGGGAAATAGATACACCCGATTAATCCCCCAGTCCTAAATGCTATCAACTATCTTGTTGGTATCGACTATCATGACCTCCACATGAAGGACGAAAATAGGTACCACCACGTTTATGGATATCATTCACTACTTTTTGTGTCAAATGCATGACATTTTTTAGAGTAAAATCTTCTATAACCTCCCTATGAAATTTTCAACAGTGTTAAAGTAGGATAAACAACCTCTAACTCACAAGATTGTGAAGAATGCCATATAGAAATAATATTCAGTACAAAGTACAAAGACAACCAGAGATCAGTTTTGGAAGTTCAGTATGAAAAAGAAAAAAATGGAAGTATTTACGTTCTTTAATGTATTAATTTGCAAAATGGTCTTTTATTGAAGTTAATTACATTAAGAAAGATTGGTTCAAAACAACTTGATCACACTGTTGGTGTTTATTGGGATATAAAATGTAACGGACATCAACAAAATGGCCAGGGAATAAGACTCATAGTATCCCCCCTCCCTCCTAGTCTAAGTCACACGATTAAGTTGTTGAAGCGCCAAATAAGGAGAATAATCCATCCAGAAATCGTGCAGAAAATCATCTTCTATTTGTTTACATTATAGGAGACACGATCCAGGTCCGACCCACCACCACCAAAACCCCTAGGAATGGCAATGGGGCGGGGCGGGGCGGGGTGGGGCGGTTTTCTACCTCCTCGGGTCCAACCCGATTATAAAGCCCCCCCATCCTGCCCCACCCCCGACCGGGGCTTATATATAGTGAAACCAGCTCCGCCCCGCTTATAAAATCCCCGGCCCCACCCCACCCCTACTACCTTTGGGGAAGAATGAGAATTAATGAGCAGAAGAACTTGGGGGAAAATGAGAATTAATTTGACAAACCTTTCTCTGTTGAAGTTGTAAAGGAATCTATTTAAAGCTCAATTGATTCTCGGAGCTGACCATGATCTTCAACATAGAGGGGTTTAAGTGGAGAGAGAGAGAGAGAGAGAGAGAGAGAGAGGAGTGGTAGGAGATTAAGGGAGGTTTAACTCTTTATGTAGGGAGACACCATTTCTTTCATTGGAAGATGAAAAGAGTTTTACATTGGGTCATTGGTGAGATAAATGTGAGAGATGTAAAAGATTTCTAAGGAGAAGGAAGACTCTTTTGGGAAAGACAAATTCTTGGGAAGGGATGAAGACTTTGTGAAAGAGTAAATATTGAAAAGACGTTTTGGAGCGGGAGAGAGAAGGGTCTTATTGAGATTTGGAGTGGGGAGAAAGGAGGTTGGGGAGAGGAATCGATTGGGAGAGATAAGGGTCTCGTTAAGATGAGATGTGAGTGTAAATGAGTGGGTCCCACTATTTGATCAGCTTTTGGGGAGATAAAACACTGTGTTGGAGATGCACCATTGGAAATAACCAATTGTCTTTATTCAAATCCAACTACACTTGTTATACCATTTTAAAGAAAGAGGAATAAATGAGGGAGAAAGGCTTGGGTGACATGGTAACAAAAACACAAAAAGCTGATGAAATAGGGGTGCCATGTTGGCCAAGCGTAGTTCAATAAGATCCTTTGTAGACGGTGGGACTAATGAGCTAGATCTTTTGAGAGATATAGTTTGAACCCTTGGTCAAGATTTTTGGACAATTTAGATAATCTGTGCCCCATTGGGGAAATGTATTTTATTTTGTGATTTGACCGAACCTAAGATGAATTCTCAAGTTGCCTACATACCCTGGATAGGATCAGGTCAAGCGTAGTTCGAAGGATTTTGAATACTTTAGACTCATATTCAGGAGTGGTTGAACCTTTTAAGCTCGTATTCAGGAGCCTGTCAAATCGCTATAATTTTTTCCTAGACCACCCTTTGGGATTAATCTAGTGAGCTATTTCATGCTCTAACTTTTGTCTAAGCCGCCCTTTCGGGTTTTCAACTTACCGAGCTTTTTTTTTTTCGTGGGGTCGCGTTGATGGTAGGTACCCCATTAGTCTTGATGCCACCGACTACAAGGCAACAAATTTTCTTCTTTGGCCTTGGGGCCGTGTTGATGGTAAGTACTCGGTTAATGTCACAGACTACAAGTCACCAACCTTCTTCCTTGGCCTTGGGGCCGTGTTGATAGTAAGTACCCAGTTGGTGTCACCGACTACAACTCACCAACCTTCTTCTTTGGCCTTAGGGCCGTGTTGATGGATATACCCAGTTAGTGTCACCGACTACCAGTCACCAACCTTCTTCTTTGGCCTTGGAGCCGTGTTGATGGTAAGTATCCGGTTAGTATCACCAACTACTAGTTACCAACCTTCTTCTTTGGCCTTGGGGCCATGATAATTTCTTTCATTGACGAGTGTGATGCTTCTTTTAAGGGGATGACTAGGCCTAAGGTGATATTCTTAGGCTGCCTACGTATACGTACCCATGGTGGGATCAAGTCAAATGTAATTCAAAAGGGTGAACACTTTAGGCTCATATTCAGGAGCGATTGAACCTTTTAAGGTCGTATTTAGGAGCCTTACATTTATAGGGGGATGATCCGCTCTTCATCCATAGTTATCAGTACGTATGCGTCATTTGAATAGACCTTTTCAATGACATATGGTCCTTCCCATTTTGGCTCTAATTTCTCTCGAGTTCGGCAAGCGACAATGATGGGAGTTCGGACCATGAGCACAAGGTCTCACTTCTTGATTAAATGGAGTCTGATGCGTTTATTGAAGACATCAGCCATTTGTGACTGATATACTTCCAGATTTTGTTTGGTATATAGCCACCTTTCATCTATAATTTCCAACTCCGTCAGGCAGACTTTTGCTGCATCTACGTCCGTGATGGACTCTTGGATAGCGATCCTTAATGAGGGTATCTGTATTTCCAGCGGGAGCACTGGTTCACCACCGAACACTAATGAATAAGGCGAGATCTGTGTTGGTGTTCGATAGGTGGTCTTGTAGGCCCATAAGGCTTCAGGAAGACGTTCATGCCAAATCCTTTTGTTCTTTTCAACTATCTTCTTCAAGATCTAACAGAGAGTTTTGTTGAAGGTTTCGGCCAAACCATCTGCAGCTGCAAAATATCTTGTCGAATGTAGTTTCTTAATGTTGTACTTTGCATACAATTTATATACGAAAGGGTTACCAACACAACTGACTTCCAAATTTAGTGGTCATCCCCCTCTGACACGTGGCTTCAGCATTCTTGAGGTCAAAGAGCATCACCTTGTAGCAGAATATTTAGGGATGCAAAAGGCTGTAAATTCTATATTTTGGGGTCATTCAGATTTTATTATTTCTTGCTTATCCATCCATGGAGGATAGAGCTCCAAAGGAAGTAGTGGCATCTACTAGTAATTCTAATTTAACTTTTTTTCTTCTTGACCAAGACAGTGTTTGCTAGCCGTGTAGGGTATCATAATTTCCTTGTGAAGTCTGCTTTAGGGAGTTTGTCGACTTCAACTTTGATTTGCTCAATCAACTCTAGGCGAGCTCATCTTTGGGCCTATCTCATTGGCTTCACAGCTTTATGGATTACCAATTTTGCATAGCAACCTTTGGGTCAACACCGGGCATTTAATTTCAGTCGATCCACGTACTCTTTCAGGAATGCAATTTATTCACCATTTTCTTTGTCAGAGATGGAAGCACTGATGAAGGTTGCCCTGAAGTCTTGCCAAGTGTTGAGGTTGACCTTGAGCAGTTGTCAACCATTGTTTGTCCTCCTGCTTCAAACTTTGGGGGGAACTAATCGAATTTCTACCTCTAATGGAGGTTCTCAGCTTGAATTTCTTCCTATTTAAAAGTGGAATCTAATTTTGCTCCATTTGCCCCAAGGCATGAAAATCGATAGACTTACTTCATTTCTTCTTGGGTGGGTTTTGAGGCGAATACTGTATTAGTAGTTGCGGCCTCTGCTTAATCTGAATTCATGATTATAATTTTATCATCTAGCAACTTTTTGATTTGGTCTTTCAGCATGAAGCAATCTTTTGAAGTGTGGTTTGCAATGCGGCGGGATCAAATATACTTTGGATTATCTGTCTTTCCACTTTTAGATAACCTCTTGATCCCAGTGAGAGTTATCAAGTTTTGATGAAGAAGGATCGTCGAAGAGGTCTTCAACACATCTTTGGAGAATGGGTAAACCCTTTCCATTCTATTTTGCCTCAAAGAATTCTTTGGTTCTTCTTTCTTTTGAAGCTTGTTCCTTTAACTCTGACATGGCAAAGGAAGTCCTTGTCGAAGGTGGGCTCTTTGTTTTTGCCATATTTGTGACGAATGTTTCAAATCGTTTAGCAATCCGACCGCGTCTTCTTTTGCCCCAATGCAACTCCATGTCGTATGCCTTGGCGCAAAGATCATCAAACCCTTCGAAGGTTCGTGAAATGAGGGAAGTAGATAGATTGTGCCTAAGTTGTTCAAACACTTGTGGACCAACTCCTGTTGTGAGAACTTTTGTGGACATATAAATGTCAGAGCTCTCTATTCCTGTCAAGGAATAGAGTAAGGGCAGCTCATTTCTTGTTGTTTGGTTTTGATTAAGTTGGGCACTTCCACTCGTCTTTGAGTGTCATTAAATTGCCTTTTAAACTTAGAAGCCATCGTCTCCCAGCTCGGGATTGACTTCTCTGGGATGTCAGCATATTGAGTGAAAGTTGCTCCCTCGAGATACTAGACAAACAATTAGAGGCACCTGCCCTATTTGGTGTTATTGCCCCATACCTCTTCGTATTTACTTGTGGACTATCTCTTCGATTGCTGCGAGCAAAGATGGTGCAATCGCTCTTGCGATTGTCATTAGCTAAGGAGCCAACGAGATTTTTGTGATATTCAACCATGAGGGTGGATTTGGAATTGCAAATGGGCGAATTTGTGCAACAGAGGTTGTCCCTTTGCTGCTTGCTTTGGACCCCTGACTGAGGATTGAAGGACCTGAAGGTATTGACACTTGCTCAGGATATTTGACCATCAAGATGGATAAATGTTTTGCCATTTGAGTTATCCAGTTGAGGGGATGAAGGGCAATTAATGTGATCTCCTAATTCGATCATTATCACAGCTACAACTTTATCAGGCCTGAGTGATGATACAGATGTTGATCCTTTTGAAAGTGGAACCTTTGGAATTCATCTTTTGAGAAGAGAGCTTCTATAATCCCGCAGAAGGGGTTTGTTGAATTTGAAATTTGAGGGGTTGCCTCAACTCTAATAATGATGTCATACATCAGAGACTTTACGATAGGTCTAGGACTTGACTCTTCTTGAGTAGCCACTGTCTTTTCTTTGGCCTAAATTAAACCTAACGAGCTTGGAAGAGATATGGAAGGCCTCTCGATCACAACCCTCTCATTGACTTCAATGAGTTATAATAGGAATGATTCTGTTTTCTCCTTTGGTAGAGCTTGATCTGCATAATTTGGTGAGGCAAGCGGGGGTTTTGGCCTTCTTCTTACTTTGGCTTTTGCCTCTTGTGGTTCTCTTATTTTGGGGAACCTTTAGTGGTTAAGAATTGAGCTCCACAGGTCTTGATGCATCAACTTCTTTGTCCTTGAGGGTTGAAAGGACAATAAGATTGGAGAGAGTGTGGCCTTATATATTGTTCATCTGAACACATCTTTTTTTTTGTCTTTCTTTAGCCTTGAGTTTGATCATATAGATCAGGACCTTGTAATAATTGACAAGTTGTATTTCAATCGCTACACCTTTATGTGAAAGGTAGGACGTGACCGAAGAGATTCAATGGAGGGTTCCTCTGGTTTTGCTTCAAAGCCGGATGCCGGTTATGTATTGACATGTAGTACTTTGATCCCTACACCTTTATGTGAAAAGTAGGATGCAACCGAAGAGACATTTGATTCAATGGAGGGTTGCTTCTAATTTTAATTCAAAGCCAGATGCCGGTTATGAATCCTTTCTTGGCTGGTTGGGATGTGACTTGGTCTTTTTAGACTGCGAACCCAATTTATTTCTTTCTTTTGGGTTGAAGGAAGCCTTAAGGCCATGGACTCCTTGTGAAAGACTTTGACCTAGGACTCATAGAGGATCCGGGCCCTCTTGATAGGTGGTTGCATGTCTTCCCTCCAAAATGGGCTTATGCCCCTTGCATTGCTGGCTTGTTCCTTACATGCAGACATAATTGCCGCAAAGGTGGCCTGATTGGTCCCCATGGAATGCATTTAGGCCCTGGAAAAAAAGGTCTATGTCTCATTGTTGTGTCAAGTCTAGGTTGTACTTGTTACTGCCCCTAGCATATTGCTTTGATTGGAAATATTATTTTCTCTTTGATTCGATAACATTAGCCATTATGTTTTCCATGGCGGGCTCTTTGGAAATTTGGCGAGCCTTTCGCCGCTCTAGCCTGACCTGAGGGTCAATTAATTTAACTCCTATTTTGAGTAAGTTAGAATGATAACGGTCGACCTGAGGGATTGATTGTTGTAGATGGGGTCCAACCCGAGGGTTGAACATATAGGCACTCCCATTGGGAGTGCTGCCTTGAAGGGGGGCAACCAGACTAGACGTCTGGATGCTGCGGGCTATAAAAATAGGTCTGACGGTCTGTTTACTGCAAATGGGGTTCAACCTAAGGGTTGAACCTGTAGGCACTCCCCTTAGGAGTGCTGCCTTGAAGGAGGCAACCAGACTGGATGTCTGGTTGTTGCAATCCATGAAAACAGGCCTGACGGCCTGTTTGTTGCGAATGGGGTTCAACCCGAGTGTTGAACCTGTAGGCACTCCCCTTGGGATTGCTGCCTTGGAGATGGCAACCAGACTGGATGTCTGGTTGTTACGGACTATGGAGACGGGCCTGATGGCTTGTCTGCTGCGAATGGGGTTCAACCCGAGGGTTGCACCTGTAGGCACTCCCCTTGGGAGTGCTGCCTTGAAGGAGGCAACCAGCCAGGAGGTCTGGTTGCTGTGGGAAAGGTCCAGCCCAAGGGCTGGACTTGTAGGCACTCCAGTTGGGAGGGCTACCTTAAAGGGGGGCAATGGGCCAGATGGCATGTTGTTGGCTTGCTGCGAGAAATGTTCAACCCGATGGTTGAACCTGTAAGCTCCCCTTTTAGGGGTGCTATGGTGAAGGAGGGGTTGCTGCCTTCTCTCTCTTTCACTCGCTTCTCTTCAGGGTGACAAAACTTTGCTTCCTGCAACAATTAGAAGAAGGTAGCACAATGCTATCTCTCTTGTATTTCTCTTCTTCAAAGATGAGAGGAGAAAGGAGTCCCACTGGGCATGCTAGTTGTTTGAAACGACCAAACTCCAATCGCCTCACTTTGGGGTGTGAGGCGATTGAGACTTCGGTGTCAAATAACCTCCGTTAATGGAGTTTATTATTTAATGTGGGGGACTCCCTTCCGGCTTCGGTAAACCCATGTCGTTAATTACACCCTCTTGAAGATGGATACCTCTGATTAAGAAGAATAGAGAAAGGGAGATGAACAGTGCCCTTCATTTCATTCAAAAATAGGTGCCTAATGCCCCATTTTAGGCTTTTACAGGTGCCTCAATGAAGGACTTTCAAAGTAAAAGAGAAGAGAGGGAGAGAGGAGGGTAGACATTTTGGCCTACCTTCCTGCTTCCATAGCTTAGAACTCTTGTTTTGATTGGAGTTCTTCTCTTTTGTTAAGAGGGAAACCTCCTTTGGCTTCAATCTTTAGACCTCTGGCTTTGGCTTGAGGTCTCTTCTTCTGAGATTTCTCTCTTTGTAGAATTCAGATGGCCGAACCTTCCATCCAGGTTGCTAGATATTTTAGATCCCGGATCTCTCCATTTTTAAGAGAAATCCCTCCCCCATTTTTTTATCTTTTGGGAGTTATGGGAGGGAGTGGTTTGATAACCACTTCCTCTAATAGTCCTCTTCTTTGTGGAGAGGACATCTGTCCCAATAGTGGGAGAGTGGGGAGTTATTCCCCACCCTCATGTTGCTGATCGTGGGTGGAAAGATAATAGAGGGTATTATACCCACTACTGGACTGCTAAATGGCAGTGAAGATGGCCTCTGGCCATCTTTGATTTAGGCGACAAAGCTTAACCCTTGCTGCCAAAGTCAGGTTGTCTGGCAACCCCTTTTAATTTCATTTAGATTTGGGGCAGCAAGGATGTTCCTTGCTGCCATAGTGGGTCTATTAATGACCCATTTACTTTGATTTCAATTTAGGGCAGCAAGGGTGCTCCGTGCTGCCATATTGAGGTCTATTAAAGGTCATTTAACTTGATTTCAAATTTTCGGTTGCAAGGGTACTCCTTGCTGCCATGGTGGGGTCTATTAATAACCTCTCTTATTTAATTTCAATTTGGGGCAGCAAGGATGCTCTTTGCTGCCATGGTGAGGTCTATTAAAGACCCCTTTAACATAATTTGAATTTGGGGCAACAAGGGGGCTCCTTGCTGTCATAGTGGGGTCTATTAAAGACCCTATTCCTTTAATTTCAATTTGGGGCAACAAGGATGCGTCCTTGCTGCCATGGTGGGGTCTATTAAAGGTCCCATTTCTTTAATTTCAATTTTGGGTTGCAAGGATGCTTCCTTATTGCTATGGTGGGTTTATTAAAGACTCAATTTCTTTAATTTCAATTTGAGGCAGCAAGGGTGCTTCCTTGCTGCCATTGTAGGTTCTATTAAGACCCCGTCTGATTTGATTTCAATTTGGGGTAGCAAGGGTGCTCCTTGCTGTCATGGTGAGATCTATTAAAAACTCATTTGATTTGATTTCAATTTGAGACAGAAAGAGAGAATTTTGCTGCCATAGTGAGGTCTATTAGAGACTCCTTTGATTTAATATTATTATGGGGGTAGCAAGGGTACTCCTTGCTGCTATGGTGGGGTCTCTTAAAGACCCATTTGATTTTGATTTCAATTTGGGGCAGCAAGGGGACTCCTTGCCGCCATGGTGGGATCTATTGAAAATCGCATTTCTTTAATTTCAATTTGGGGCAGCAAGGGTGCTTCCTTGCTGTCATGGTAGGATCTATTAAAGACCCCATTTCTTTAACTTAAATTTAGGGGGTGCTTCCTTGTTGTCATGGTGGAGTCTATTAATGACCCCTATTATTTAATTTCAATTTGGGACAGTAAGGGTGCTCCTTGCTTCCATGTTGGGATTTATTAAAGATTCATTTGATTTAGATTTGATTTGGGGTAGCAATGGGATACCTTGCCACCATGATGGGGTTTATTAAAAACTCCATTTCTTTAATTTCAATTTGGGGCAACAATGGTGCTTCTTTGCTGCCACGGTGGGGTCTATTAATGACCCCTCTTATTTAATTTTAATTTGGGGCAGCAAGGGTGCTTCCTTGCTGCCATGGTGGGGTCTATTAATGACCTCTCTTATTTAATTTCAATTTGGGATCATAAGGGTGCTCCTTTCTGCCATGTTGGGGTTTATTAAAGACCCTTTGGTTTGGATTTGATTTAGGACAGCAAGGGGACACCTTGCCGCCATGGTGGGGTTTATTAAAGACCCCATTTCTTTAATTTTAATTTGGGGCAGCAAAAGTGCTTCTTTGCTGTCATGGTGGGGTCTATTAATGACCCCTCTTATTTAATTTCAATTTGAGACAGCAAGGGTGTTTCTTTGCTGCCTTTGTGAGGTTTATTAATGACCCCTCTTATTTAATTTCAATTTGGGGCAGCAAGGGTGCTCTTTTTTGTCATGTTGGGGTCTATTAAAGACTCATTTGATTTTGATTTTATTTGGGGCAGCAAGGAGACACTTTGCCGCCATGGTGGGGTCTATTAAAGACCCAATTTCTTTAATTTCAATTTGGGGCAGTAAGGGTACTTCCTTGCTGTTATGGTGGAGTCTATTAATGACTCATCTTATTTAATTTCAATTTGGGGCAGCAAAAGTGCTTCCTTGCTACCATGGTGAGATCTATTAACGACCTCTTATTTTATTTCAATTTGGGGTAACAAGGATGTTTCTTGCTGCCATGTTAGCGTCTATTAAAGACTCTTTTGAGTTGGATTTGATTTGGGGCAGCAAGGGGACACCATTTCGATAAATACCTTCGCCACTTTCGAGCGACACCTTGCTTCCGTCCAGTGCATTCGGGCCACGTCATCCCTGCATCTATCTCTCATCCCCAGCTACTCGCTATCCCCTAACAGTAGTCTTCATCGCTTCACCATACTCACCATATGCACAACATGCATGCATCCCATCATCTACCTCATCCGTTTCTGTGTAAAAATAGGATGATTCAGTTTTTACTGTTCAATTGTCATTCTGGCACTCTTCGGTAAAGGGGGCAATGTAAGCAACCAATTTTTACACCCCGCTTTACCAGGGTTGACTTGTAATTAACCATGGCCATCCCCCAGTTAATCCCTAAACCCTAGCTAGACCTTAGGCAAACCCTAAGCCCTAGCCTTAGGTATACCCTAAAGCCTTAATCAAACCCTAAGCTAAACCCTAGGTAGGCCCCATAACCCTTAAACCCTAGAAATCAACCTTTGGGCTCTAGGCCCATTACCCCTAGAACCTTTAAAACCTAGTCCAAGCCCTAGCTAAACCCTAGGACTAACCCTAGGTATACCCTAGACTAAGTCCTAGACCTAACCCTACCCTAAACCCTAGCCGAAACCTAGGTATGAGCCTCACGGGCTCGAAGCCCATTTAGCTAGTCCAAAACCCCAAATCCATAACCCTAGGCCTTTGGGGGCCCAAGCAAGGGCCCATCAACCCTCTAGGGTCCACTAGGGTGGGGCCCACACCCTTATAGTTCGAAATTAGGCAGGAAAGTCCCCGAAATGGCAAATCTTATCCCCCTTTGGCCCAAGTGTGAGAAGGTTTAGCCCAAACAAGAAAAAGTCCAGGGTGTCAGTAATCACTTCACCGACACCCTCAAAAAACCTTATTTTCATAGTGGCGGTAATTCGATTACCGCCACTCTGAGTTTTTGCAGAACCAGCGTATCAGCGCTCTTCCTGCCACCTTGGGTCCTCTATTATTGGCCCCCCACGCCTCTTTTAATACCCATGCTACTCCTAAGGACCTCCCCTTCTCCTCTATAAATTCTCCCCCATCCCTTTGAATTGGAGGTAGCCAAAAACAAAAGAAATCCTGCTGAAACACGTCCAGCTACTGTCCATTGCAAACCTCCACCTTAACCCTCCCTCTAACTGAGGTTCAGGCCACTCCAGGAAGGACCCCAAGCCTGTCGTGAGCCTGCACCACCCCTGTGCATAGCCTTAGGCTTTTTTGTTTCAACCTCAAGCTCTGCTTCAGCCCAAACAGCCCACTCTGCTCACTCCAAGCCTTGTCCACAATCGTGAGTGTCTCCCCTGAGCCTCCCAGAAGCTGATCCAGACTTGCTCTAGTTCCACCAGCCTGCACCGCTGTAGCATCACCACGGTTGAGCTCATACCGAAAGGGTAGCATTCTCTATCTTTTTTTTCTTGTTGTAATATTGTATAAGACCCCTTGGTCCTACTCCAGGGGGTCCCTTTTTATTGCTTTCATCCTCTATAGCCACCATAGCCGAGGACAGGGGTCCCCCACCTTCACCATAGGTGTGGGGAATCCCCTAGAGGCTTAACTCGGGTATAAGACCCTTTTGTCATGCATGGTTACTCCCTGAAGGGTCTAGGGGGTCCTCAGTCCATGAGGAACCCCCTAGACTCACCCTGGTATAGCCCCCGTAGGGCAAATCGTGTTTTTTTTTTGAAAACTACTAGTGGTCGGTAATGCCATTACCGACCATATGTTGCCTTACCTGTAACTCAGTGTTAACCCAGGTTAAGTCAGGCCCTGGTCAATTCCAAGGTCATAATTAGGTTGTCTTAGACCTTAGCTAACCCCCAACCAATTTTCAGACCCTAACTCGAGGTATAACCATGGTTAGCAAGGCCAGAAACCTAAACAGTCTTTCTGTCGGTAATCACTTTCCCCCGACAGTATTAGTCTTGTTTTACAGTGACTTTGGGCCCATGTGAGGGCCACATGCCTTATGCTCTGGGGCCCACTCCAGGCCCGTTTGAAAGCCCTTACTCCCTTCTACCTCCTTACAAAATTTAAGGGGCTAACCATGAGTCTAACCATGGTTGCAGGAGCCTCAAACTTTGGTTAAGCAATAGTTCTTAATGTTGGCAATCTGATTGCCGACATAATAGGGACCTTTTTTTGTAACTTTGGATCCCTGTGGGGCCCACACCTGGGCTCCTCTTGGACTGAGACCAGGCCCACTAGATTCTTGGCACTCTAGGCTACCTATCCTTGGCTTTACTTTACCCTGGTTAAGTCCTTGACCTTGTTTACAACCGCACAAACTCCAGTTAAAAAGTTACTGAAATGGAGGTAATCCAATTACCTACATTCTTTAATGTTTTGATTTTGGGGTTTGTACAAGGCCCAGACCTGGTAGGAGGCCATTCTAGGCCCTTCCATACCTTCTGTACCTATTTTTGACTAACCTTGACCCTTAACTATGGTTAAAACGACATCCGGTTAACTTTTAACCATGATTAAGCACCACTTAACCCCACAAAAATTTGGAAAAATCCTAAAAAATTCAAAAAAATACAAGACCAAAAAATTGCCTTTTGCACCTTTTTAACCATGGTTAACACCCTTAACCGTGGTTAACTCCCTTTTAACCCCGGTTAACAACCCTAACCCTGGGTTAACACACTTCTTTGCCTCTGGGCTTCATCCTTGGCCTATCGGGCCTAAACCCTAGTCTACCGGATTACCCCTCAGCCTACCCGGGCCCATACCTTGCACATTGACCAACCACGATCAAGCAAAACCCTAATCTACCGAATTAGACCCATTAACCACCCTTGGTGCACAAACACACACCCCCTAACCTTAGCACGGGCTCAAGTGCTAGAACTACACTCGGTCTAATCTCACCTCTAATGTGAGTACGTAGGCAACCCAACCCGGGTTTGACCCTAATTAGCTTTTCTTTCTTACAGTTAGTATTAACTTAAACTTTTTGATATTTGATTAATTTTGAACTTTAATTTGGCTTAAACCTAACAAGTAGGAAACCATTATAAGTGGAAGTGTCGAGGTGCCTAACCCCTTCCTCGAACTTAACCGAATCTCCTACCCTGATCTTTGATCGGAGATCAAGACCTTATCCAACATCCCGGGGAACTTATCCCTTCTTCATCAATAGGTGGCGACTCTAAACACTTAACAAATCCCGTGAAACCTAATTTCCAGGGAATGAAATCCTGCGCTCACAGCGGGGTCGATTAATGATCCCTCTTATTTAATTTCGATTTGAGGCAGCAAGGGTGCTTCCTTGCTGCCATGGTGGGGTCCATTAATGACCCCTCTTATTTAATTTCAATTTTGGGCGGCAAGGATACTCCTTGCTGCCATGTTGGGTCTATTAAAGACCCATTTGATTTGGATTTGATTTGGGGCAGCAAGGGAACACCTTGCCGTCATAGTGGGGTCTATTAAAGACCTCATTTCTTTAATTTCAATTTTGGGTAATAAGGGTGCTTCCTTACTGCCATGGTAGGGTTTATTAATGACTCCTCTTATTTAATTTCAATTTGGGAAGAGTGCTTCCTTGCTGCCATGGTGAGGTCTATTAATGACCCCTCTTATTATTTTCAATTTGGGGCAGCAAGAGTGCTCTTTGCTGCCATGTTGAGGTCTATTAAAGACCTCTTTTATTTGGATTTGATTTGTGGTAGCAAGGGGACACCTTGCCGCCATGGTGAAGTCCATTAAAGAGTTCATTTCTTTAATTTCAATTTGAGGCAGTAAGGGTGATTCCTTGCTGCCATGGTGGGGTCTATTAATGACCCCTCTTATTTAATTATAATTCGGAGCAGCAAAGGTGCTTCCTTGCTGCCATGGTAGGGTCTATTAATAACCCCTCTTATTTAATTTCAATTTGGGGTAGCAAGGGTGCTCCTTGCTGCCATTTTGGGGTCTATTAAAGACTCCTTTGATTTGGATTTGATTTGGGGCAACAAGGGGACACTTTGCTGCCATGTTGGGGTCTATTAAAGACCCCGTTAATTTATTTTTACTTTGGGGCAGCAAGGAGTATCCTTGTTGCTATGGTGGGTTCTATTACAAACCTCATTTGATTTTAATTTGGGGCGGCAATGGTGCTCCTTGCTGCCATGGTGGGGTCTATTAAAGACTCCGTTGATTTAATTTTACTTTAGGGCGGCAAGGAGTATCCTTACGGCCATGGTGGGGGCTATTACTGGCCCTATTTGATTTGATTTTAATTTGGGGCAGTAAGGGTGCTCCTTGCTGGCATTGTGAAGTCTATTAAAGACTTCATTTGTTTTAATTTGAATTTGGTGCAGCAAGGGAGTTCCTTGCTGCCAATGTGGGGTCAATTGAAGACCCCTTTAAATGTATTTCAATTTTAGGCAGCAGCCAAGGTGGGTAATTCCTACTTTCATAACCCATTTGAATGGTGTAAGGTAAGCACACTAATAGCTATGCACCACATCAATTTTTCTTTGGGTGTGATATGGGCATATTACAATAGAATCAGGCGTGAAAATTTTGCGGCCTACAGCCACCACTCACCATCACACTACACCCACTGCCACTGCTCACCACTATCACCACCATGAATCGAAATTATTCAATCATATTTACGTAACGCCTTTTTTTTTTTTTTTTAAATTAGTAACAGTTAGTAATACCAAACGTGTTTCCTACTTTAAAAAATTAAAAACAAAAAGTCGTTTCCAATTTAAAACAAAAAATAAAAACAGAAAAACGGAAGTGTATCCAAACGGCCCCTCAACTACACCACAAGACGATAACTGAAGGCAAGACAAAGGAAACACCCACACCCACACATACTACACACACCACCACACTTGCAACCCAAAAAAGAGAATAAGTGTTTGTACAACTCATCTTAGAGAAGTATATATCAAGGGGATAGAAATATCAAATAGTGGAATTGGCTGAGTCCATGACATGTTCCAATCACTAGAGAAACAAAAACAGATTTTGTCCTCTTATATCTTATGTTGTCCTTTTATTAAAACCTAACATGGTTGTTGGCAGAGCTTTAAGCAAATAGCTACCAAAAGGTCATCATTCAAACCCATCTTCTTTGTATTTTTCTTTACTTATCCAACCCTCTGACACTATTAAAGGGTGCTACAGAGTCCGAGACTATATTATTTATTAGTTCTTTCTTGGGCTATAGTTCTTGGGACCATTTTTTTTTAGGGATATAGCTATTGGGACCATTTTTCGCCAAGTATGGGTACTTTCTCATTTGTTTATTTTCTTAAGAATTAAAGAATGGGTACCTTCTCATTTGTTTATTCTCTCAAGACTAGTAAAATCTTATCGAAGAGCAACTTATTCATTAAACTTGCAGGAAACTCGGTATCTTGATGTAGAATAGATGGCTGGTGAATTTCTAAAACTTTTAAAATAAATGAATTTGGGCCACCAAAAAAAAAAAAAACACCAACAAGTAGCCTATCGCTGTGACCACTCTGGTTTGTATATAGATCTGAGGCAACCAGAGTGCCCTAGAGGTATTCAAATGCATGGAAGGGAGGAGTATGGGGAAGGTTGTAAGTACTTTGTCATCTTTGCTTTAACAGATCAGTAGTGCAAAACCACTCGAGCTCTAAAGAATATCATCACTGCTGCTGAGAGGTTTGGGATGGGAAGCAGCAAAAGAATCTCAATAACCTGAAATCTACCGAAGATGGAATTTAGGAGGTGTTTGAAAATGTCCTCAAGCACAAACACCTTTAGTGTCAGAAAACACCTCCTGGTTCACAGTTTCAATAACTTCTTCCACAAAGCAAGGTGATTTGAAACAATTAGATCTTCTGACCCCAAAGAGACTCATTATCTGGCTTCTTCTGATATAGAACAGAATTAGTACAATCAAAGACCTCAAAAGGACAAAAATCATAAAAGAAAATCTGCAATTAGTGCTCCGTTTGTTTTGATGTAAAATAGAGGAAAACAAAAAATTTCAAGGAAAATGTCATTTTTGGTGTGTATTTTCTAGTAGACAATTGACATTTTTCATGAATTTCATTTGTTTTCCTATATTTTACATCAAAACAAACAGAGCATAGGAAGCAAACGACCCTCCTCATTTTATATATATATAGTTACTGCAAAGCCCAATAACCTAGTAGATTTAACCAAAAATATAGGAATCATAAACACAGCATCACAAACGAAAATCCTTTATCAGGATGAAAATGAGTCACAGATCAATCATTCCAAAAGTACTCTTTAAGTAACTGCAAGACCTAAACTGAGAATTCAAACAAGTACTTATATACTAAAAACAATGGCCATCATGATGACCTTATTCATAGGTTCTTCATGCTTCATCAGCAAACTTCAAACTAAGACAATTCAACCAAACCAAAATAAACCAGGACAGACGAACAGACGGAAATGTGAAATAGTAGAAAGCTTAGGATCACCGTCTTCATTTTACTCGTCACCACCACGAAGACGAAGGACAAGGTGAAGGGTGGACTCTTTCTGGATATTGTAATCTGCCAGGGTCCGGCCATCCTCTAGCTGCTTCCCTGCAAAGATGAGCCTCTGCTGGTCAGGAGGGATGCCCTCCTTATCCTGGATCTTTGCCTTCACATTGTCAATTGTGTCCGAACTCTCCACCTCAAGAGTGATAGTCTTCCCTGTAAGGGTCTTCACAAAGATTTGCATTCCACCACGGAGGCGGAGGACCAGGTGCAAAGTAGACTCTTTCTGAATGTTGTAATCCGCTAAAGTCCTACCATCCTCAAGCTGCTTCCCAGCAAAGATGAGCCTCTGCTGATCTGGGGGAATTCCTTCCTTGTCCTGGATCTTCGCCTTGACATTGTCAATGGTATCAGAACTCTCCACCTCAAGAGTGATGGTCTTACCGGTAAGGGTCTTCACGAAGATCTGCATCCCACCCCTGAGACGGAGAACAAGATGGAGGGTGGATTCCTTCTGAATGTTGTAGTCGGCCAGGGTCCGGCCATCCTCCAGCTGTTTCCCAGCAAAAATGAGCCTCTGCTGATCAGGTGGAATTCCCTCCTTGTCCTGGATCTTTGCTTTGACATTGTCAATTGTGTCGGAGCTCTCAACCTCAAGAGTGATTGTTTTTCCAGTGAGAGTCTTCACAAATATCTGCATTCCACCTCTCAAACGAAGAACCAGGTGGAGTGTGGACTCCTTCTGGATATTGTAGTCAGCCAAAGTCCGCCCGTCTTCAAGTTGCTTTCCAGCAAATATGAGCCTTTGTTGATCTGGTGGAATCCCCTCCTTGTCCTGGATCTTAGCCTTGACATTGTCAATGGTGTCGGAACTCTCCACCTCAAGAGTAATGGTTTTACCAGTGAGTGTCTTTACAAATATCTGCATACCACCCCTCAGACGAAGAACTAGGTGGAGAGTGGATTCTTTCTGGATGTTGTAATCAGCCAATGTCCTACCGTCCTCGAGCTGTTTCCCAGCAAAGATAAGCCTCTGCTGGTCAGGTGGGATACCCTCCTTGTCCTGTATTTTAGCCTTCACATTGTCAATGGTGTCCGAGCTTTCAACCTCAAGAGTAATGGTCTTTCCGGTGAGGGTTTTCACAAAGATTTGCATCCCACCCCTCAATCGAAGAACCAGGTGGAGGGTGGACTCCTTCTGGATGTTATAGTCAGCCAGAGTCCGACCATCTTCAAGTTGTTTCCCAGCAAAGATGAGCCTCTGCTGATCAGGTGGGATCCCTTCCTTGTCTTGGATCTTGGCCTTGACATTATCAATGGTGTCAGAACTCTCGACCTCGAGAGTAATGGTCTTGCCAGTAAGTGTCTTAACAAAGATCTGCATCTGTACTACAATTTAGAAAAAAGTAATGAATTAGGATATGGAAGTAAAACGAAACACTCAAGCTTGCAAACTAAATAGCTTTGTTTTAGACAAGATAGGATTTTTAAACATGCATATACCAGCATCTAGTTATCAATAACGTGATTTGCAAAATCTCAGGTCATCTAATCCACAAAATACCAAGAGACACTAGCCTTATGGACAGACGTTCAATGGACCATGACACAAAATTGTCTTCGAAGCATCAGACCCAATCAATGGATCAAACAGCTATCATTGTCAAGTTGGTTGAATATTGAGAGTAACTACCAAAATTTCTATCGAATCCAGTATTAACAAGCCTTTGTTGCATAGCCTCAGAAAGATTTGGCAGATAGAAACTAAAAGCATGAATCAAAACATTTACCATATGTTTTGGTAAAACAATTAAGTTGCCCAAAAAAAAATTTGCTTGATGACCCTAATGCATAAATTTGGTCGATGACCCTTGTGAATAAATAAAAAACCATCTGAACAGAAAAATTATTATCTTATCCTCTTTGCTATAATCTAGATTATTATTTTTTTGATAGGAAATCTAGAATTATTTGTTGTGAATTACACCAAACAAAGGAATCCTGATCATTAGAACAATAATATAAAACATAATCCATCACATCAACAAACAAAATGATGTGATCCAGGGATCCCCAAAAGCAGTGATGATATTCTTTTAGATTGGGAGTTCCTTGTCAACTCAAAAGCTAAGACAGAAAAATAATGCAATGGGAGTCCTGTCAGATTCGGCTGTGCTTTAGATTCTGATGGCTAAATTGGTAACAGTTATAGCAGCCTTGGTGGGGTTCTTCATGAAAAATATTAACAATACCTTATTTATAAGTTGGAACCATAGCCATCAAGCTTCTCTAGAAAGTAGAGTTAAATTTTGACTATGTTTACGGATTCTTTCAAAAGCTATCAGAAAAAAAATATATATACTATTTTCAATTCGATTTAGGGTTCATGTCCTCTTGCCAAGATTTCTTAAAAATGAGCCTGTTCATACCAGGAAAGAGGATTATACAAATTTATTGATGATGATTCTGGGATGTAAAATATATATCCAACACAAGATCCAGAAAAAAAAATACATAATATTTGTTGATAATAATCCAAAATTTCTGAACAGGAACAGCGAAAGAGATCAACCATAAACCCTAGTTTCTGATCGATTATTATCAAAAACAAAAAAAAAAAAACAATAATCGACAGAAAATCTGAAACTACAAGAGAAAAGGAGAAATAACATCTGATACACGAAATCATCAACAAAAAAATAAAAGAAATTAAAGAATCGCAGACTACATACCTTGAAGAATTCTGAAGAAGACGAAGAATACGAGAAATTGAAAAGAGATATTGAAATTTTGGGGTCTCGAATGAAAGCAGAAAGAGGACTATTTAAAGGAGGGAGGGATATAATGAGCCGTACACTTGGCAAAATATTAATGGTTATTTGATATTTCCAGCGAAATATCTTTAAGCCCCAATTCCCAACAATAGTAGGTATTTGTTATCGAACAATTATAGGATCCAACTGAGGTAGGAAGAGCTCCATCCTCCAAAGCTAAATCAACCGTTCATCTAAGCAAATTTCAAGATCTACAGACGTGGACGGATCACATTAAATGGCCCCACTCCATGAGCCCATCTTTGAGATCTGTTACAGTAAAAACTGATGAAATGCTGATATAAATAACACCATATGGACCAGAAAAAAGATGTCTTTCCGTCGATCCAATGGTTAGGATGACATTCGATGAGGTATTACAATCCCCTAACATAGGGCTGTAAACAAATCCGATCCGATTAAGAATACAATACATGTCTAAATCTGAATCTAATACGAGATCCGTTGATTCTCAAATTATCCAATTTGAATATGAATCTGATTATTTATTCAAAATCCGATCTTATTAATATTAATAAATCTAAAACTTCAGTTTTAATTAGAAAATTTTAAAAAAAATTGTTAATGCTATATATATATATATATATATATATATATATATATACACATATACAAACTGTATAGATATTATTATTATACTTAATATAACCGAATCTGATTTTAATTAGAATGGATCGTTATAAAACTCCAAATTCGGTCAAATTATAATTAGATTCAAGATCTCATATTTGAATTCCATCCGATGGATCTATAATAAGATTAGGATCCCGTCTAATTGGATTGTTAATTGGCAATCATACCCCAACATGGATGATACATGAAGTGGTAGGCCCACCTTATGGCAATGTCGACCATCTGATCAACATCCACCCAAATTAATTTAGAAGAATTTGAGTCAAAGCACCCTCATGATTATGTCTGTCAACATGCCTAGTCCAATCTTAAGTGTCAAGTATTAAACCCAAACCTGGCCCAATCTATATAAGAGCTGAAGCAATCAAGCTAGCCCGGCCCTAACATAGGCCAGACTAGGCCGGGCTTATAAAGTGGTAACATTTTTTATTCTTTGAAATAAAAAATGGCTCTATTTTCAGTATCGTAAATATGGTTAGGACCCAATCTCAATTAGTACTGTTAGTTTTTATTTATTGGTTAGAAGCATGGTTATTAAATCCTAGCGATTTGTGATTCAAATCATATGATTTAAATCGAATCTCATACAAAACGATTCAAATCGCAGGTGAAAATTTAATTGGATATATCTCATTCAATTTGTAATTCCGATTGCAATTCGTAATTTAAATCGTACAATTCATGCAATTAAGCTCTTTACCCTCAAATTCAAACATGTGGGTACAAAATGATATCCTGCTCGATTGTTGCATAGCAATAGAAGCTTGCTCCCGGCTGAGTAGGGTTGTCAATGGATCGGATCAGAATCTAGATCCGATTAGCCAGATTTTTGACCCAAGTAGTGATCCACCACATTGGATACAGATCGTAAAGGTAGAATTCGATTATAATCGGATCAGATTCAGATATAGGGTGATCCGATCCGGTTAGTGACTAACTTATTTTTTGAAAGTTAATAGTTATAATGGCTTATGTGTAATATGAATAAAAGTGAACCCCTATTATGTAATTTTTCATTATACTTAAAAGGTAAAACCTTAATATCCTGTAGCAAGAAAACTCTTTCTCTTTCTCTTTCTCTTTCTCTTCCATACAATGATAAACCTAGGGGTTAGGGCATCAACAACTTCTATTTACCAGCTTGAAGACATCTGGCCTTCACCTATAGAATTTAGACCGACCGTCGATGGAACCAAGAGGTAAACCCTTCTCATCTTCTTCAATCTTGAGGTGATTTACATGTGTTGTTTAATTCTGTCCTTCTCCTCTTTAGTTCAGATTTATTTGAAAGAAAATTTCTTGATCTTTCGAAATAGTAAATAGTTTTTCAAGGCATTTACTGAAAAATATTTAAAGTTTACTTGAACTTGCTTGGAAAATCTGAAATTCTTTAGGAATTTGTTAATATTCGGACTTGGTACTTTTCTCCTATTTGTAAAAATATTTTCCCTTTCTTCTAATCTGTATTTGATTGATTTTATCTCCAAAGGTTTTTTTTAACTTTCGGTGATTCTACGGAGAGTACATTTTTTTGTGTGTGTGTGCAAATAATGACACCTTCTCCCCCTTTATTATTTATGTTCTTATCATATTCTCAGTCCATGGAGCAAGAACAAAGTCACGTCTCAAGGAAAACCCCGGAAGAGAAAACTACTAGAAGAAGATCGTGGCTTATTGGCTTCTCTTTGGACGAGCTGAATCAAGACCTGATAGAAAGGGTCCTTGGCTAACAACTTCAAGCTTCTTTCGCCTTCGTTCATTGTGCAAAAGATGGAGTTCTGTTACAGCATCTGCAAGTTTCCAACGTGCTTGCTTTCACATTCCTTCTCGAGACCCCTGGTTTTTCATGATTGATCTCCATAGTTTCGAAATAATAATTGTTAACTAGAATTATTAAAATAGATATTTTTAAAAAAAATTTAACATTAATCAGATCGGATTCAGATCTTAAATAAATAATCAGATTCGAACTCGGATTGGATAATTCATAGTTCAACGGATCTTGGGACGGATTCAAATCATTCGGATTTGTAATGGGATCGGATTCGAATATAGCTAGATCCGGTCCGAATCCAATCTGTTGACAGCCCTACGGCTGAGCCGTCGCCCCATCGCAATTTAGCTTAATCCAACCCTCCTGATGAAGAATCCAAGCTTGATACGTAACAGTAGACGAAGGGCTAAAATCTCCACCAAAGTTTTTAATTTCGAAATTTGCGACGATTTCGACCAGCTAACCCGAACCGAAATCCTGAAAATTTGTGGGATTTCAGCAAAATTTCGAAATCCGAATATTAATATTTTATTATATATATATATATATATATTAATATATGTTAAAAATAATATTTTATTAAAACTTTATATATTTATACAAATATTATTATTTTATTTTTAAAATTAATATATAAATTTTTGAAATTTTAGTAAAAATTTCGAAATATTTTGGAATTTTAATAAAATAAAAAATAAAAAATAACCTGTTTAAAAATAAAGAATCAGATTTCGTCCAAAATTCTGAAATCTTCGAAATCCAAAATTTCATCTGAAATTTTGGCCGAAATCTGATTTTCAAAATAAACCAGTTTTGATGTCGTTGGGGTAGGCTGAAACCGAAATTTCGCGAAATTTCAACAAAATTTCAAACCTTGATCTCCACATAATTTAAAGAACCTAAAGGAGCATGAGTCATATTCCGTGGAACGCCGTTCTTGCCAAGGTTGTATGTCTTTTTCCAGCCTACTCAAGTTCAAACCATTTGGACCCCTTAAAGGTTCTAACTAGGGAGCATCCCCGATGCTGTCTTCCTTACCTTGGTGAGGAGGGAAGTCAGGCTAATGCCTGCTAGCGTTTATGGTGGCAACATGCTATTGGATGGTGGTCTTACTTATGGGGTCAATGATCTCATAAGTATCATACCAAATTCATCAATCGAATCACTTTTTCAAGAAATACGAGACATCTAAGTCGTAATGGTTCCACCATAAATGGAAGAAAAAAAGGGATGGATCGAACTAATGCATTGACACAAATAGTTCATGGGCGAAAATCGAGTTATTTGGGTCCTGGAGGATTGACATGGCAAACTGCTAGTGCTACATCGAAGGCTATGAACTTAGAAGTGGAAAGAAAATTGAATAAATGACCTTAAATCTTTGTGCACTTACTCTTAATCGAATTCTTTGAGATTCGGAAGTGAAAGCGCAGCAAAGCCATAGAAAAGGGAAGAAAGCTCTCTTCTCTTATGGCTCCCATAAACCTCTATTTCTAGATGTGGCTTTGTTGAGAGCCCTAATGGATTGGTTCCGAGAAAACATTCTTCATTCGCACGTTAGGAATTTTGACCCCTCGATGTGGGACCAACCAAATGGAAGAAGGCAAGGGGGATTGCCTTGAAAATTGATAGAAATTGGCATTATCACCTTCTTTCCTTTAGTCCTTTAGTAGGTCGTAGCGTACAACTAAGAAGCACGATTTTTTTGATACCCAATATCCCTCATGATTTTTTTTATTCCCAACACATCCTTAACAAGAATTTGTTACTCAAAACACCCCTCATTATTTTTTTTATTCCCAAAAATTTGATACCAAAATACCCTTCAAGATTTTATTATTCCCATTTTTAATACCAAAAATATTCCTCATGATTTGTTTTTCTTCCCAACACATCCCATATAATATTTTTTTTATTCTCAACTTGTCATGGAACAAGAATTTGGTACCGGCAACATCCCTAATGATTTTTTATTCCGAATAATTTGATGCCCAAAATACCCCTTATGATTTGTTTTTATTCCCAACACATCCTGTAACAATAATTTAATATTAAAAATATCATCTTAATCAATAAACTTGCACATGCACAATCAACTAGTATATGTATATATATATATAGATGATTGAGTTATATATATAGGATCGGGATCCAAACTTCAATCAATCATCCGGCCCTAAATTATGTAGTTTCCCTCCAGGTTGTTTTTTATTTCAAACACATCCCCCAACAAAAATTTGTTACCAAATATCCCTCATGATTTTTTTTATCCCCAAAAAATTCTTAGTAAGAATTTGATACCAAAAATAATTTTTTATTCCCAACATGTCCCGTAATAAGAATTTGTTATCCAAAAACATCCCTCATGATTTTTTTTTTATTTCCAATAATTTGATACCCAAAATACTCCTCAAGATTTTATTATTCCTATTTTAATACCAAAAATATTTCTCATGGTTTGTTTTTATTCCCAACACACCCCATATGATTTTTTTTTTTTGAGCAATAGTCCACTTGTCGGTCGAAGGAGGGGACTATTCCTCCTCATTCTGACATGGCTGACCCTTCAACTCCCATTAGTTCGGGTTAGTTTTTTTGATCCTTTAGTTAATTTTTTTAAAATTTTATTTTTCTAAACACCAAGGGTAGATGAATGAACCCTAAGGGTGGATGAATCTTAACCACAATTAAATGGGGTTAGAAGGAGGACACATGGCAAGCAAATGGGAGCCGAGACACAACTCCTCACGACACCAATCGAGGAGGTGATTATTTCCCTTTTTTTTTAATTCCCAACATGTAGTATAACAAGAATTCCATACCGAAAACATCTCTCATATTTTTTAATCTCAAGAATTTGATACCCAAAATACCCCCTCATGATTTGTTTTTATTCCCAACACATGCCATAGCAAGAATTTGATACCAAAACATACACTCATGATTTTGTTCAATATCGAAAATATCCTCATAATTTTTTTATTCCCAACACATCTCATAACAATAATTTGATACCAAAAATACCATATGAACCAATAAGCTTGCACATGCACGACCAACTAGTACATATATATATATACTAGTGGGCAACAGGTGCGATGCATGTTTGAGAGAGAGGGGTAGGGGTTGAATAAAAAAAAATTAAATATTTTGAGTATAGAAACTTGAGGGACTTTTTAGATAATAAAAAAATTGTAAGAGACACATTAGTATAAAAAGGGAGGGAGGGAGCATGAGAGAAGATAAAGATAAAGATTTGAAGGAATCATAGAGATATAGAGGGATTATTGTTAGTTGTAGTTGATATTACTTCAATACCCTTACTAAACTTTCTCATGTAAAATAAGATAACATAATATCTTAATTTTTTTCTTATGAAGTAATGGACAAAATATGGAAAATATAAAAAATTCACCTTACTAACTACATTCACAATAATATACCACAAAATTTGGACTCATTTGAACCAACTTTTTAACCCACTTCTCTCATTATAATAATAGAGATAATAGACAAAATACGAAAAATATAAAAAATTCACCTTACTAACTACGTTCACAATAAGATACAACAAAATTAGGACTCATTTGAAATATTAGAAAAAAAATCAACTAACTTTTTAACCCTGCTTCTCTCATTATAATTGTAAAGATATGTGGATGATTGAATTACTTATACTTAGGATTGGGATCCAAGCTTCAATCATTCTAGTCTTAATCCAGCCCTAAATGATGCAGTTTCCCTACTTAAGACTTTAAAAAATTGGATTTTTTTGGGGTAATTCTGGGCCAAGCCTCCTGGACAGCCTGGTCCATTGTTGACATCCCAAATCCTGATTCATATGCTCTCTCATCAATTTTATTTATGGAAATTAAAGGGCTACCTCACACCAATCATATGAGAGTAAATGTCCAATCCAAACCAAACCAGGGGACGATAATTGTTGGACAGTCCTGACTCCATTGACTGTACCAAATATCTCCTAACAGTGAGAGCACCAATTTTAACTCATCAGAAGCTCAAACCTCTGAAAAAGCTACTGCACTAAAGAATGGTATCTAAACATTGTTGGCTAACTCCTAATTCATAATTCGTAATTGGTAAATTACATCAGAGAAGATTATTGCTATCAAATAACTATTACAGAAACCACTTTCAAAGGGTTAACAAGATCCATGGTGGTTGAATGGGTGGTGAGCCCTTCTCACCAAGGCTGCCCTTTCCCTCCTAGCCGACGTGCTAGCTCCCAATCCTTTTTCACTGAGTAGCAGGAAAAGCAAATACAAGCAAGTTAATTGACAATGGACTGCAAATACAAATCCTTCATTAACTTGTATGAAACTGACAAGCAATTCTAATGTATCTTGAGATTTGCCAGAAAGATTGACTAAAAGAACCAAACATAAATATGAAGAAACAGAATGGAAAACATGACAATAAATTCAGATTATTATATAAGTTAAAATGGATGAGTATTTTCTTTCGTATGCAGGGTTTATCATCAAAGCAATGTACTTGAGGTGATCTCCATTTTCTATACCTTATCCATCACCTTGGAGGTTCTAACTTTGATCCTTTGGTGACCATTGGCCTCAGAAACATTAGAATGTGATACAGATTGAATTGGGTTTATGATAGATGGAGAAACTAGCAACAGCGTTATTGTTCAAGATGACCATTGGAGTTATGCATCAACAAATCATTCCTACGAAGAATCCATTACAGGAGAAATGCAAATCAAAGAAAAAATTGAAATGAATAACACGGGGTTAGTAGGTCTCAAGTTTCCCTTGCAGATCTTGTATTTTTGGTCTCTTAAGATGTGCTTTGGGTGCTTCATTTTCCTAACTAAGGCCAAAACCACAGCACTGCTTCAGAGAGAGCTCTTCAGTGAGTAGGGAGTTGGATTTATATTAAAAAAGATGAAGTGCACATCTATCCTCCTGAGGAAAAGTTCAAACACCAGTTCAAAGAGGACCAGCGGACAGGATACTAGCGTGTGCTCGGATGATGGATTGCATGCATTTGTGGCTTGGTGGATTGGGAAAGGAGGAATGAGTGTGGTGAAGGTTACTTCCCAACCAGATTTGCAAAAAAACAGACACTCTGAAAGGCTGTATCTCAAATCACTTCTCTTCAATGCCTTTCCCTAATCATTTTTCACCCCCAGAGTTCCTAAACCACTAGAACCAGAATTCTTTACAGATTGAAGACTGCTACATGGACTTGGATATAGGAGTCAAGGCCTGACACAAATTGGTGAGTCAGACTATACAAGATAAAAAAAGAACCCTGAGAAGGGGACCTAGCTGACCGCAGTGTCCCCGTGCCCTTTTAACCCCTTTTTAACCATGGTTAAGCTTAACTAAATTATGATAAATATATTTTTTATTTATTTTTTCCTAAAAACCAAGGTTGGATGGATAAACCTTAGGGGTGAGTGAATCTTAACCACAGTTAGTGGGTGTTAAAAAAAGGGCGTTACCAATGAAGTTGCGTGGTCAGCTTGGAAGCTGATCGCACGGTCCATTTCCCATTAAAGAATCTAGTTATATAACTTCCTGGAATTCCTTCTGAAGTACCCCGGAGTTATTGGTATTTATTCATGAAATCAGAATAAAATAGAATGAAACAAAGCGTTAAGTCAAGGATTCACTATTTGTTGATTTAAAATAATATAAAAACCAAGAGGTGTATTCACTAAAGATCATTAAAACAAAAATAGCACATGAAAACTAAACACACCATGGTTGTTACTTGTCAATCAATGGTGCTGCATGACATGACTTGGTCAATCAAAAAGACAAAATAGACTACCCACGTGTCCTAATGATGACAAAAATTTTCTTAAAACTTACTAAGTGTAACACGCTTTGCATGAATTGCACAAAGCATTGCATCTTCAAACAAATGGACCAGATAATCTTCTGCTGCCTACAAAAATGATCACTCAGTAAGACTAATGTGTATTTATTTAGGATTAACAGATTATAGAAACAACCTCTTCCCATACCTCGTCGAAAGAGCCAAAAATATAAATTTGGTTCATAAGCGATTTTTGCAAATTCATGTAATGTCAAATTGTCTTTTCATATGAACATTCACCATCATCATCATCCAGGACTTATCCCAAATATTTGGGGTCGTACTACTATTCTTGTAGGCACATCAAACATAGAACAGGAAAGCCTAGAAAAGACCTTATAAGAGCTACTTAAAAAAGAGAGAAATGTTCACTCGAGAATACACAAGGTCAAGACAAAAGCACATAAGTGGTGTTTCTAAAAAATAGCAAGAGCCCATATATTCTCAAAAGAGTTTCACTTTGTGATCAATGAGTAGGAATACAACTTCAAGATAGCTCAACAGACGGCTTAATTACTGAGGTAGATCAATTGCAGCTATGGTTAGCTGTGGAGAAAAGAAGAGTTTCAAAATGGTTATTGGAAAAACCAAGGAAAGCTCATTGAACGAAATCAAATACAGATACCAACCACCTATGTTGCATAAATTACTTGTTTCAGAATATAATATATTGCAAATCTGTTCCATGAAAGCTGTATCTAAGATGAAAAAATATGATGCATTGTAGATTTCTTACAGTAAATCTCTCTCTCAAAAATATCCCCCTATTACACTAAAAAATGATTTTGTCTCTTATTATCAATTATAACATACATACCGTAAAGAATCAAAGGTACAGGAGTCCACATTGAACATACACTCAGCCCAGGACACGATTGGTCAGAAAACAATATATTACAGTGCTTATTTTTCCCTTCTATAATAGTAAAATTGCTATTATTTCAAAATTCAGTTACCCTTTTTTTGTAGAACAAGTTATAAAAGCCATGTTATACAGTACAAAATCAGTTTGAATATATTATGTCAAAAACTAATGTGTTGGGTTCACGAATTTAGGGTGGGATACTCTAATGATCATCAATCAACTTTCAACCAGTGTATAGTAAACTCATCATCATTTTAGGTGCCGTATACCAACTATTTGAAGTCAGCAACACAAATCCTGATCCACCATTCTAATCCTTCTAGGTTGGGATACTCTAATGATCATCAATCAACTTTCAACCAGTGTATAGTAAACTCATCATCATTTTAGGTGCCGTATACCAACTATTTGAAGTCAGCAACACAAATCCTGATCCACCATTCTAATCCTTCTAGAGCCATGCCTTTTATTAGAGCAGAATAACACAAGAGAGAAACCAGGACAATGCAGCTCTCTTAAGTAAATATGGATATTATGGTATGATCTTATATACAATCAACCCACAATTATACTTGATTGACTGAATAAACTAAACGCAACCCAATAACATATTCAACATCACCTGTTGCAATCGACATCTTCTCAATCATAATAAATAAAATTGCACGCACATAGGGGGCAGTAAAGAATCCATAATCTGCAAGCTCTAGAGAATTTTCACAGTTACATACAACATGGGATCAGGGATCAACTTCACCAATTATTCAGGGATATTAAGGCATAAACTTACAAACACACGTGCTTGCAAACGCACATCCACATACAGAGACATATACAAACAAAAACATTAGCACACATACTCTCATGCACCCAATCTTGTCCCACAGCATAGATACGGACAAATCCTTTTTAATAAATAAATGAAAATAAATGTAAAGCTCTAGTACCTCTTGAAGTGCAACTAAAGCTTCGGCAGTCCATCGCGTAACATGCGGGGCGTAAAAGTTGCTGTACTATTTTACCTAAGACAAATGAAGAGGACTATTCACACCAAATGATATATGCCTCATTATCTACAAGCTAAAAATGCATGAAGTAAACAGACATTGCATACTAAAAATCAAAATGTCACCAAAGAACTACACTTAGAATACCTAAAATTTTATAATATATGTGATTTATGTGTAGCTATATAAACGTAAAACTTCACCATAAGCTAGGTAATGCTAATGAAGCCAAACTTCATCAAATTAATCAAGAAAAGTTAAAGATTGAAGTTCCTCAAACAAATACAAAAACGTTATAGGTGCATTTTATGGCGAATAATGTTTATTGAATTTACGAGAAAAACATTTTAGATCCTTCTACAGTTCTACCTACATGTGTGTGCGCGCGAACACACACACATACAAGTGGCCTACTTGGACCGATAATACAGGATTAGTTATCTCCTCATACATGTTTTACACTTCCCTAACATGTGTTCAATTGGTTGTCAATCAGGCAGTCAAAATGTTGGACCAGAATTCTGATTGACCGCAAACAAAATGTTACACAGTTATTATGACTATGAACCATCTAAAATATAAGACTTTTTTCACCGGATTTTTAGGTTTTAGTAATATTTTGATATGGTAGAATTTATGAAATTTAAGTAATACTTTAGCATTTGAAAATTGAAATTTTGAAAAATTGGCTAAAAGCAAATTTTGTTCTTAAACTGAAAAGTTGACTTTTTATTCTTCAGGAATTTGGATTTAGGATCATTTTTATTGAATTTAAATGGGGGGTATAACCTTATTTACGTATAAATATCTTAAGATGTAAATAAGCTATCAAAAAGACTTACATTTAAGAGAAAATGAGAGAATTGTGCAAAAATGCCCACCTAGGGAGGCACCTAGGCGATGATGCCCCAAAATTGTCAAGGCAACACCTTGACTACACTGGTAAGAAACGGGAAGCGAGACTCAAAAAATCCTTAGGAAATGGGAAACGAGAAATGAGATATAAATGCATCATTCCCATTATATTAGGATGATCAACCATATCTTGAATTTTATCTTACATGAGATATTTATGAAGATAAGTGTTTTAGGCCAGGGTTATCAAAATTGAACCGAACTGGCTGGTCTAATCGGAAAAATTGGGAACCGGTCCTCTCCAGAACCGGTTGAGAATCGGTCAGAACCAATTAAGAACCGGCCAAAACTAGGTAAAAATGAGAAAACATTATTTTTTTAATAAAAAAAAGGGCACAGTCAAACCATGAACCGGCCACCCAGCCAGTTGACGACCAGTCCAGTTATGAAATCAATCCTACCAAACTTTCCTAGGATCTATGTTGTAGGCTTTAGACTTCATTCATTCCATCACTTCCTAAATACATAGCTCCATTTGACCACTAAACGAGACATGATGGAAGCGAGCTTCCCACCTTGTACATAACTTCCCTACAACTATGGTTCAAATTACTCTCAAAATCACTTTAATACCCTATTTATGATTTGTTGTGATTATTGATCCATTCTAAGTCGAGTTGGGTTTTCAAGTCCAAAGAGGATAATCAACATCAACATATGACCCAATTCTTCCACCATCATCATGGTGACGATTCTGATAAGAGTTTAAACCCCCCATCCCTATATCAAAATTCTTCTAAGGATCCTTCTCTATTAGACGAAATGGGGGACACTTTAGATATCGAAGGAGAGATGATCATGAATCCTTTTCTAATTGAACACCAAAACTTGTTCAATGCCCTACTAACAACAAAACCTAGATGAGTATTCAAACAGAATGAGTTTACCCAACCTAAGGAGATTATTCAAGGCGAGTCAGGTTGCTTCTCCGAATCCAGATCGGCCAAAGAATTAGAGGTGGAAAATAGGGCAGAAGCTCGTGTAGTTGACTCTAGGAGTCAAATTTTTGAAGGTCGAGGGGAGGTTGAGCTTCCTAGTGGACTTGGTATTCAAGAGCAAGTTCGTGACAATATTATTATTGAAAAATTCGAAGAAAAAACCGATTTTCAACCAGTGACAGCAAAGAGAAATAAGAAGAAGAAGAAGAAGAAGAAAACATGAACAATTGATTCTTCTTGAGGAAGACCAAAGAGGGAGGTTAGGAAACTGACTCAATTCAAGGTGTAGTTTTATTGTGCCTCAGATCTCTAATTTTCTTAGATAAAGCAGGTATTGGTAATGTGAGAACTATTCCAAGTAAAGCCTTATGTATTTGTGTTTTTAAAAAAAATGATTTGTTGCGATCTTAAGCTAGGGGCATTAATATTTTTGCATTCGGATGAAACGTGATTTCAGAAATGCTGACTACATGTGGATGACATAATCACCTCCCATACAGGCACAATAAGTGCATTTTCAAACATCTAAAATAATGGTGCATAAAATGTTAAAATTGTCAATTAAATACACCTTAAAGGCTTTTTCACATTCTTCATTCATATTATTATATAGATGGATCAATTATACTATACCATGTTTGGGCTTGTCCCGATCCCTAAAAAGGAATGAAGAAAAATCTGAGCTTACTAACTCACAGTTCTTATGAAAGGTGCTGCAGGTATCACCAGCTTCCAAGTCTTTTGAAAATGCCGGATCTCTCGAAGAGCCGCTGTTCCTGGCCTGTAACGGTGGGGCTTTCTCTGTCGCCGCCTTGCCTCCGAACCTGAAAGGATCAATAAATCAAGAACCAAACTCACCATCATAAACTCAAACGAACATAAAAACAAATTCATAATTATGTATTACGAAAACTCACTTTCGGGTGCATCGGTTCTACTTCTACTTGCGTTTCCACCAGATGCCTGTAATTTAGCATAAAATTTCAAAACCCTAAAGAATCAATTTCACAAAAATTAGTCAAATAACAAATAATCGAGACAGGAAATTGGAGAGAGAAGTACCGAACTCGGTCCTGGCGATGCCGAGCTTACTCTTGCTGCTGCGATTAAAGAATGAATTAGGGTTTCGGGTTGGAAAACCCTCACAGAAATTTAAAGTATTAGCGAGAGAGAGAGAGATGACCAGATGACTGGCGGCGGCTTTGTTTCTTGGTGGCGACATGTTTGGTCCTCGCCATGGATAATGGCGAAGAGAGGAGTGAGATTCAGTGAGTGAAAAAAAAATTGGGGCAAAACTTTCAAACTAAAACGTCAATAGCCGTTTCCCGCTCTATTTTTGCTTTCATTTTGTTATCCAATTTGTGGGCAATTTTTTAAGAGTCCTGAGAGAAGCGGACCGCTTCTAAGCTGACCTCAAGTGTCCCGTGTCCCTTTTAACCACTGTTTGACCATGGTTAAGCGTAACTAAATTAAAATTAGTCATTTTATTTTTTCTAAAAACCAATTGCTTAACCCTAACCACAATTGATGGATGGTTAAAAAGAGGCTTGGACCACTGGGGTCAGCTTTAGAAGCTGACCCTGGAACCGTCTCCCATTTTCCATTTTTTTATTTTCTTTTTTATTTTAGTACGCAGGTTGGCCACAACTCTGGTTAGTTTAGACTTTAGAGCATCTTCAACACTATTTTTCAAACTTTTCTATTATTTCTCTAAAACTGATGCTTTTTCTAATAGAGAGTCACTTTTTCTTCTTGCAACTCTAACATTACTTCTTATTTATTCTTTATTTATATTAAACTAGCGGGTGGCACGTGCGATGCACATGAGAGCGAGGGGAAAGGAGTTAATCACAGTTAATAGGACTTAAAAGGGACACGTGTTAACCCGCGGGTGCGATTGAACTCGCTAGGGGCACATGCGATGCATGTGAGCATGAGGGGAAGGAGTTAATCACGGTTAATAGGAGCTAAGGGGGACACATGTCAACTCGCGGGTGCGATTGAACTCTCCCCAAGTTCAATCACGATTGGCTATGATTCTAAATAGATAGATGAGCAAGGGGTAGTTTGGGAATTAAAGTAAAACATTAAATCAATGTTTTGTTTTTATATAAGGGTAGTTTGAGAATTTTGAAAATTTCATCTACGAAAGACTCTCGCATTATAATAGTAAAGAAAAGAAGATACTCATTTTTTTTTATTTCATTTTATTTTAACATTATTACAACCATTGAGAGTTCAATCACACCTATCGGCCAACACGTCTCTTTTAATAATTATTAAATATGATTAAGTTTCTCTAACCCAAACCCATAGGGTTTACCAATACAATTTTAGTTTTCAAAAAAAAATATTTTACAAAAATTAACCATAAGAAATAAATTTTTTAAACTAGAGTTAAATATTTTTTAATACTTTTTCCTAAAATCTAAGATTATATTGTTAAACCCTAAGGGTTAATAAATCTTAACCACGATTAGTTGAAATTAAAAGGGACACCTGTTGGCCTATGAGTGCGATTGAACTCTCCCTTATTAGTTCAATCACAATTGGTTGTGGTTGAAGGTTCAAATAGTTTTCAGAGAGTTTTACTATAAAAAATAATTTAATAAGTTTGGAGAGTTGAAATGTCTCGCAACTGTTGTCGAGCTAAAATGCCCTCCCTATTCTGATGTTGTACTTTAAAGAGCCTGTTGGAGCGTGTTTTTCCCTATCCAACTCCCTAAACAGACTAAGGGAGCTTGTTTAGGGAAGTCTTGGAGATGCTCTTAGATATCAACTGTTTAGACTTCTAATTTGCGAGTAGACAATTTAGGAGTGTAAATGGACCAAATCCGTTTCCTTAGTCAGACAAGTATCCAATTCAATCCAAATAATAATTTTACAATCCGTTTATAATTGGGAATTCAGATATTGATATCTCCAATTTAATAAATATCCGATTATATAATATATTATAAATTTATAAAACTAAAATAACCTTATAAAATATATATTTTTTACATATTTTAATACATTAATTTGTTGTTTTTAATGTAGATAATGATAAAAATTTAATTTACTATTTTTAAAAATAAAATGTATATGTTTTTATAACATTTTTTTTATATTAATTTACCTTTTAAAAAAGAAGAAGTAATCATATAGTTCAAATATTTTATATTTTTTAGATATTAATTTACATTTTAAATATATATAAAAAAAGTAACTCAATAATTTGAATATTATCCGAATTTTTTGAATATTTAAATCAGAGTCGGATACAAATATGATATTCTACTATCCCTCGAATATTTACTTGAATTTTATTGTTTTTTTGGTTGAAGGCAATACACCCCAAGGTGAAAGCTGCAGGCAATTCTTCAAATAGTCAAATATGTAAAAAGTGATTAAAAACTCTCAATAGTTGGACAATTGGATCGAAAATCCAATGGCATGAAGACTCACATGCTTTAAATAATGGGCCCCACTTAATGATCAACACCATTAGACTTTCAATCCTAAGTAGTTACTATCGAGTGTTTAAAATCACTTTCCATTTAGATATGCCATTTTCCGAATTTGTTTAGTTTACATCTCTAGGCCCCCACTCATTTCAACCGATTCTCATCTCAAGGGATTCGATTCCTTCTCCTAGGGATACGATTCTGCGTCGCTTGGGTTTGGGTTTATATAATTTTTGAATGAGTCCAGCCCATTTACAATAGATTTTTGAGGCTCAATTGGGCAGGGCTGCGAGTTTTTTTTTTTTTTTTTTTTTGTTGCTATATCACTACTTTGGGTTAGCTGGGGTTGGTATTTGTTCAGAGGTTAGCAAAGGGCTACAACGCACCCTCCACGAGGGATCGATCCCGGACCATCCTCCTAGTGGAGGGGATACACTTACCAGTGGGCTACTCCCCCCATAATTTTGCCAACAGGGAAAGCAAATCTCCAATGACCAATTCCCTTATTAAAGCTAATCACATTACCCAGAGTCCCATTGTAGATGAAAATACCCCCCCAAAAAAAAAAGTAAAACTGCATTCAGACAGCTACTACAAGCACCAGAATCAACACGCATGATATACCCAGGTCCAACATTTACACTGACTAAGAAAATAAACAAAATAAAATTGTCACAACGAAGTTACGGATGAAACAACAGAAAGATCATGCCGACTAGGAATTATTCAAATCATGACACTATTATATTTATCTCTTCAGTTCGAAAATTGCCCTTTAAGCTCGAGAAGTTCTTCGAACATAAGAACTTAAATTGCATAACTCGCCAAGTACTTCCCAGAATTTCCTGGCCAGATTACTGAATGTTGCAAAAAGATACTTGTGGATCAAAGTGCATTTGGGATTCTATGGCTGTGTGGGGGAAGGAGATGTTGGAGGCTTGAGATCTGGATACTGCATCCACAAACATAAGAGAACTACGATAAACATTAGTTCATTGCATAAAATGAAAAAAAAAAGATTTTCAAGTAGCCAAGCTAAAAGAAAATGAGATAGAAATGATAGCTCGCAGATCACAAAATTAAATCGACCAAACAGCAGAAGTATTGTTTGAATCTATGAGCTATGGCCTGCACTGTGGAATAGAAAAGAGAATGTAAAGGATGCTAAAAATGGGAATTACATATGGGTATGGTGAAAGAGGACTTGTAAGTCCGGGAAGTGATTCTGCCTTAACATCTGTTTTGGGGACTGAGTTGATATCCGGAGTAGGTCCCACAGCTACCTCTACTTTTGGCACGACATTCTCTGTAGGAACAGTTTCAGATTTCTGTACAGGAGTATCAGTAACAGCAGAATTTGGGCTTCCCTCTGCAGATACTGGTAGAGCCTTTTTATCCACAGTTAATGGTAGAAGAGCCTTTCCGATTTGCTGCATTTCCAGTACAATGAGAGCAAAGAGAGATTATAATCATAAGTGAAAATCAAAGTCTCTCTTCTTTGAATATCACTACACCATAAAGTTATGATATATTATATTTTTGTGAGTATTTTGCACTGAAAACATATTGTTGATAGATCTCTATGAGATTATGAAATTTGTAAATGAAATTCTAATGGGGACTGGGTGCATTTCTAACAGATAAACCACAAAGGTTCTAACTTGGCTTATCAGAGAAAAGAAAAGAAAAGAAAAGAAATTACAGGAGCTTCTAAATGGGGAGAAAAAACATACCTTTATCTCATCGACAAGCTCTTTAGGAGCAACTTTGGTGTTCAAGAATTCATCAACTTGTTGAAGAGTTTCCTTTCGATCCTGTCAGAGGAAAGCATGAAAATTGACGTGATCTTCAATCTTTCTAGGTAAGTAAGATTTTGAAAAGGGCTAGACTTCTGTAGCCATGACAGACACAAAACCAGTGTCCTTAATGCCATATCACACATGTGCCCCCCATCATATGTTTAGGCAATTTAATAGTAAAAACCCACCAGATGGTCCAAAAATAACTGAATTTGTATCCATGAGCAACCTAACTGTTTATCCAAGTACAAGAAATGAGGAAAAACTCGACTCATAAAAAAAAAAAAGTGGTTTAATGATCTGAAAAGGAAGCTGGTTCGTAAGATAGTTTTTACTCTTCGGAGTGACCAATTTGTACTAGTGTTCAATTCCCTGTCGAAAGGGTAACTTACCCAATCAAACAATCCGACTGACCATAGTTGGGCAATGTGCATGGCATGCGGGAAAAAAATAAAAAATAAAAGCTGTCCTTCATAGCCACCAAACACCTTCCTTCAAAAAATTTAATAATAAGGAGAATTAAAAGGCAATAAGGCATCAGAGACTAACTTCTGCAAATAGAAGTTTCTTGCCGACAAACTGAACGAGGGCAGCTGAACCTACAAATTGTAGAATTGTTTCTACCTGCAAAATGTACATTCAGATTATCAGTGTTAATATTCTCATAAAAAAAACATGTTCCTAAAAGTCACAAAAATCTCCAATTGCAAAGATTTCAGCAGCCCAACCTCTGAAAATGCCAATAAACCTAACCCAGTAGCTGCCGCTATTCCAAGGGTAACAGGAAAAGCATCGGAACCCTCCTGCACATAGTCCATCTTCGTCAGAAATCATATAGCCCATTATAAAAATATGAAGAAAGGTTATTATCATGTAATTGGACACTTATACAATGGAGTTAGTCAGAGTGTCACACTGATCCTGAAAACTTAATATCTCCACTTGCTTCTCAGTTAATTTGATAATATTAGGAGATACATTTTTCTATAATAAAATCATGTACATACATAATCTAGAATTAAAAGAAACAAAAAGAGTCGTTCAGAAAGAATTTTGTACAGAGAAAAATCATTGGAAGCATAGTTCCTAATATCAGACAGACGTCCATCTTGTCCTTGATAAAAGATTGAGGACATTCCATCAAATAGAGAAATGCCACGATATTTGCATATCATAATGCTCCCTGTCTTCAAGAAGGAAACACATTATTTGTGGCCAAAGCAAGACAATGACATAAACGACCAAAAAGAAGAAAACAAAATGATAATTGATTTTGAGTCACTAATTAGAATGGATTTCTCATTCCAAGTTGATCTGCACTAGTGGATCTTTCTGGATATGCTGGGTTCCTAACTTCCTCTTGTTGCTTTTGCACCTTGTTAGGTCGGTCTCAATGATTCCAATAAGGCGTATCTTGCAGAATTCAGAGTTTTGTACAGATGCCATTAACTTGCCCAGCAGAAATATATATTCATATTCTCTTTATTCCAAAGGCTCTATATATATTATGTAAATTACCATGCTGGAATCAGTTTCTCTAACAGAAGCTGTTTAAAAGCCAACTTGATGGCAGAACTCTATTTGGAATCTCTATATTCCAATAACTTGATAATTACTGTCTAAAGAATCCATGCTGAGACAATTTCCCTGGGATCATGGAAGCATATTCATATATAGAGGAAAGCCAACAGAGCCACATAGCCTGTTTTTGAAATTTAAATTGTGAGATTATTGGGCATTGCCCAAATTTCATAGTTATCTTCCCAATATTATCGAGGAAAATATCAAAAAGTTGTAAATACTTTAATATATAAATTTGTTTTTAGTGTTTAATGGGGATTTTATTTTTACCAAAACCCAGCTTGCCCAACAAAATAAAGTACTAATCTAGAAGCATATCTATATCTATATATATATATATACAGTCAGATAGTCGAATTCATTAAATATAGGAAAACGTATTAGATTAATATTTAGCCTAACAAACTTGTTTAATACATAGCTTTTCAAAAAGAAAAAAGGAGAGTATCATTGTTTTGTAGGTTAGCTCTTACCCGGTGTACTTAGACATTTTCTTTATAGATAATAATTAAATTAGAAGTTGAAATACTTACTCCAAGTGCACTAATCGCATCTGTCAGATTTCCAAGGCTCAGCGTTCTCTTTGGTGGTATCCAAGGAAGTCCACTATTCTGCAACATTGCGATTTTTTTCCAAGATAATATAACTAAATTTGGATGCTCAAAAGAACAGAGAAAAAACATTAATAGAATTGGGAAAGACGAAGACCATCCATCCTTGAGTTCCTTCTGCACCATCTTTTATAGCATAAGCAGCTTTGAAACCATTTGCAGTGACCAACTCAGCAACCACTTTGGAGTTCCCATCAAACCTGGTTTCCATCACAGTTTTAATGGAGTTAGTTTTGATGCTAGCTTTGAGAAAATTGAAGAACCCAGTAGCAACTCCAATACCACCCAATTTCTTATAAAAGTAAGAAGTAATTAGAAAAACAAAATCCAACCCAAGATAGTAGAAAAACAGTAAATAAAACAAGTTGGTATATCATACAATAATTCAATTTGGATAGCACATATGACAGTGCTGTTGATTTTCTCACATGACCAAAACAAACAGCCCCTTGACCAAGGAGATACACTGAGCGGGAATATCAACTTGCAGTCCAACTCTCACGTATATAAGCTATGTTATCTACAGAATATAGATATGGTCAGTTATAACGCGCTGTAAAATATCCGATTGAATTATTAAATGACTGGGCTCCAAGAGTGGGGTGCTCAAACCTCTGGACCATATGGTGTCAAAAGATAAAAGTGGTCATGACTCATAGGTATTATAGTTGTTCCTCTACAACTAGCAAACATTTAAAACTTTGAGAATCTTATGATTGAGCAGTTTTGTCATTTCATTGTGGATCATGGTTATGTGTTGTGTAGCAACTCAAAAAAAAAAAAAAACTCTGTAATTAAATGCTAAGATGTATTTTAATAATTTCTTAATTGGATAATTTAGTAATATTATATTGTGATGTTTGGTAATAAAGTTTTAATAACCTTGGGGGAGATAAATAGAAAAGGGGAATAACATAAATGGTTAATGTCGAGCTATGACCAAACACCCTATATCAGGATAAGGGATTAGTATTATAAAAGGAAATGATAATCTAATCTCACATTATCTTTAGAAAAATCTAATCTAGAGAGAAGAAAGAGAAAAGGGAAACTAGGGTTAGGAGATTGAAGAAGGTGGATTCAAGGCTCAGGATCTAGAGATCTCGCTAAGGAAAGATGAAGGGTTTGACGGAAAGGGTATTGAGATCTTCGAAGCCCTAATGCTCTAGGGTTGAGGCAAGTGAATACCCTCCTCATTTATGAAATTCATTGTAGTGAATATTTATATAACTCCATAAGTCTATTGGTTTTAGTAGTTAAACTCTATGTTTCTTTTGCTTTTGGAGCATTGATGTCACCGCTTGCGAAAATCTGACTAGATATCATTTTCCTTTTATTGGGATATATCCATTTACGCTGATTTTGTTCTTGGAAAATTTGGTGTCTAGCCTCCAATTATTTCAACCTCACCTGTCCAAGGTACAAAATGTGTACATTCAAAAAATTATATATAGATGATGAAGCCATGTCTGTGATGTGATGGTGTCGCCACATATCTACTAAAGAAAGACGGGTTGTGTACATGATGTTAACTTCTGATCAGTTGTACAACGATTGGCAGTTCTATCGTCCTAACAGAATATCATATTAGTTGGATTTCTCTTGTTATGCAAAAAGGCTGCCATGGTATCATATATACATCATAAAAAAAACTATCATGTGTCATATACATCATATTAGTTGAATTACTCTTGTTTTGCAAAAAAAAAAGCTGCCATGGTATCATATACATCATCAAAAACTATCATGGTATCATATACTTCATATTAGTTGGATTACTCTTGTTTTGCAAAAAGCTGTCATGGTATCATATAAATCAAAAAGAAGCTATCATGGTATCATATACATCATATTAGTCGGATTACTCTTGCTTTTCAAAAAGCTGCCATGGTATCATATACATTATACTATATTTCCTAGTGTTTGGAGAAGCTTGCATTGCCTCTGCCTGACTGGCTTTGGCTCTACAGCGTATGGTAGCTAGAGACAGGGAAAGGAGTTGGCACCAACTCCAAATTTTCAAATTTATATGGACCTTACCCAACGTCACTAGATCCCTCTCGCTATGACGATATAGGATGTCATAGAGTTATAGTGAGGAGGATACTGTGAGCATTACCTTGGTTAATAAATTCAAATTAAATCCGCTTTGCTACGTGTGGTATGGAATGCCATAGCGGGGAAGATTTAATATCTTATTTCTATAAAACTATTATAATTGTTAAACAAATTAGAGACCTAACCGAAGGTATACATTTCACCCTTGGCCTTGAGGTGTTGTCGAGGGCCACCAACAGAGGTACAGGTGAGTGATGCCACCCTTGGCCTTGAGGTATAGTGAGAAGGGCTGCCAATAGGGGTACAAGTGTGCAATCCAAAATCGTACCGTGAAGCGTTGCCTAGGGCCTGATGTGAACCAAGAAATTCAATTGAGGAAGATGAATTGACATTTATTCTAGTTTAATTTCATGTTGAGACAAATGAAATATTGAAGTATATATATTCATTGTTGTATGTATTCATCTTGCTGAGCTAGTGCTCACCCTTGCTATATTTACTTATTTCAGGAAATCCGTGAAGGTCCTTAGGAGCTCTTGAGTGGCGAGGAGTAGAAGAATACTTTTAATCCTTTCTATAGTGTGAGTGATTATTGAGAGGAACACTTATGGATCTCAGTTACACTTTATGTTTATTTAGAACCTTTAGTCATGCTCTTAAGTTATGGAATCTGAAATCATTTTATTTAGTAGATAAAATGCATTTACTTTTGGGGTTTGTCCCAGGTTCCCGCTTCGAGAACATATACAAAAATGAGATATATTGTGTATATGAGTTTCGGGGCGTGACATGTTGGCTCCATTATGTTAATCATTTTAGCCTGCTTCTTTTTCTTTTTGTTGTTGATCTGTTCTGATAAATGGGAAATTGATTTCTTATTTAAAGACTTGGAATTCAGAAATCTATGACTTTATCATGTCCACATCCTTGGGCATTTCACTCTGTTATGCCTCCGAAGTTGGAATTGCGATATTGCACCAGTCTGACATATTTTTGGCATTTCTTTTTTATGTTCTGAAAACTTGTAGATTAGGTATAATTTCTAGAAAACAAATGAAAATTGAAACAACATATTGAAATCCACATGAACCAAAAATAATAAATTGAACAGAAGAGCCAATATCAAACAGGAAACTTAAAGGCAACAAATTTTGCTCAAGAAAGCTGAAAATGATATCAATTCCCATCTCTGAATCCTTACATTAAGCAATAAGGACTTCCTAAAATTTCAGAAAGAACAGAAACTATCTGAATTGCACAACGTGGAGCCTTTCCACTAATTAAAATTCACATAGTAAGATAGAAAGACTACAAAATTGGGTCTAGAATCTTACTTATCTAGAATGACTAATGAGGTATTTCCTGGTTCCTTGAACTTCAAAGATAACTTCTTTAAGAAACCTGGATTGTCTTCTCCTTTATACACAATCGAAACCGCCTTCTTCTTCAATCCACGGATATCCGGGGTACCCACTTCCCTAAATTCCACTGGTGCTCTTATATCAAGCAACTGAGCATCACCATCATCTGCTAATTTTGCATATGCATTTTTTGCAGACTCAACACCCCATGGCTTAGGATTCTTCAAAACCTGAGATAAAACTAGTGGAACTGCTAGAATGGTGGCTCCCCCAATTACAATTGCAGGGTTCTCTACTCCAAAATTAAAAACACTGTCAAAAACCCCACCTACATCAAAACCAGAACCACCCTCAGATGTGGAGGTTCCCAGAGACTTCTTTAGAACTTCCTCATATGTGAGAGCTCTAGCAATTCCACCACTAAGAACAGAAGACATAACCACAAGACCCCCATTAATGGTCCTTGACAACACCTCTGATAATTTTGGTGGTGAAGCCTCAAAGCTAGCATATTTTGGGGATTTTAATGGAGAAGTTGAGGATAGTGATAAAACCTTTCTGGGTTCTGTTCTTCTGTCAGAAAGAACTGAAACTGGGGACAGGCTTGCTGCATTGAGGATCTCCATGGCATACTTCAATATCACAAAATGGGATATAGGTTCTCAAGAAATTGTATGAAAAACTTCAATCTCCATGAGAATTGCAGTTTTTTGTTTCTTTTTGACTTAATTCTTCATGACAGAGAAAGGATGACTGCTTCAGAGAAGATCATTTGGTTCGTGGCTTGCTTGGAGTGGTGGAGGCAGACCTGGAAACTGAGATGATCGTACGGCCAATTACTGTTCGACACGTGACATGTTCGTGATCGTGATCCTGTAGGGATGGCTTGGCTTTGCATCTTTCATCTCTTTATGGTTGATTGTATTTGTGTGGCTGTGAAATTTCTGAAGAAGTTTGAGAAGCTTTGAAGAAAAAGAGTAGAACTAAACGGGAAACACGATTCCCACTAAAAGTACTACGCCCTCCAATACAGGCCCAGTCCGTTAATGATAGAAGTGGCAGAGGCCTGGGGTTATCAATGGGCCTGGGCTTGCATTTTTTTAAAATAAGTTCAGCCCAAAATTTGGCCCGGAGGTTTTTGTTAGGAGTGTCAACGGACCAGGTTGGGGCCAGCCCGTTAAAAAAGAAAACAATATATTGTTTTGTGTGGTTTTAATTAACAGTTTAAATACAAAGAGGAGCTCTGCTTCCCCTTTTTACATTGTGATGGTGGTAATATTGCAATTATGTGTGTTGCCAAATTGCCCCCACCTCTCTTAGTAATTACAACCGTGCCATAGTGTAAACAGGGGAGGTCCGCTTGAACAGCGTGAAGCATTGCTCTGTCTCAAAATCAATCTTTTTAATTAATCGAGCTGAGTTAAAAAAATAAAACAATATCTTTGGGTCTCTCTTTGAAGTCGCAATAAGCCTCATGAGAGAAAGACGAGAGAAAAGTTATTGTTGGCTGTTCAATTAATTGTTGTATATATGTAAGAGAGTCTGGATATTTATTTTTTTGGTACAAGACATACTGTGAGGCTGTAGTGTTAATTTATGTTTTAGGTTAGTGCCTAGCATTTGAAGCTTTCGCTGAGGGTGGTATTACAACCATTGCACCCCTCACGAGTAAGGACTCGATCCCGGAACCTATCCTCAAACGGGAGACACACTACCATTTGGATGGTGTGCTTCTTTTAGTTCTTCATGTATGTCTAGTTAGTTGTGTTGCCATCCATCAGGCTACATTTGAGGTGAGCAAGCAGCAGCCCCTGTTATATCCCATTGGAGCAGGCAAGCTATTGGTCCACCCTATTAAAAAAAGTATATTTTTTAAAAAATAAAAATTTTAAACTGTGTGAAAAAGACAATTTGATGCCAAAAATTGTTTTTTTATTGGAGGGAGGGCCCCAATAGCCTGCCTGCTGTAAGCCCAACGGGCTACAAGAGGGAATGCCTGACTATCTGGCTATGAGAAATGCATTGCTACAAGAACAAGTCCTTCAGGCCTACTCCATAGTGTGTGCCGTCTAACACAAGCAGATTTGCTCATCCCTACTCCATAGTATGTGCCGTCTAACACAAGCAGATTTGCTCATCAACCTGGGATGAACACGTTTGCCGGGCCGAATTTGGGCTTCAAAGCCTCTTGTAAATTTGTCGGGATAGTGGCAGGCCTATAAAAATACCAAAATTGAAGCCCAAGCCCGGCCCATGGACACCCCCTATTTGGCACATCTTGGGTGGATCATGAACTGAGAGTCTCCCCTCACCATAAAACAAACCAAAAGGAAACCTTTGATCTTAAATACATGTTTCGGTAGCACTAGGTGCTTCTTCACGATCCTAAGGGAAGCAACTCATCCACTGATTTCACTTTGTTAACGGCTTCATAGTTCCGATCAATTGATTTACAATTCGCGACACTGTTTCTTCATGAAACTTAGGACAAATACCGCTCGAGGTTTCGAGACAAGGTGAATATGAATTGATAAAGTTGTTGGGTGTCAAAACCACGACGTGAGTTCAAATGTTCAAATCCCGCCCTTACATGCTACATTAACCATCATACTTACCTATCCAAAAACAATTGTAAATTTTATCAACAACCCCTCCATTATTTGGTAAGCTTATTCACTAAATTTTTGCTTAAGGAAGCTAGATACTGTCGTGGTATATATTACATCTTCATAATTATCAGTGCCTTATCTGAAGAGTTTGACATAGTAACAAGAATCATATTCCGCTATTCCAGTTTTACCTAAGAAAGTATATCATCATAAAAGAGCCCTCACCTCCCACATTTCACTGCATATGTTTTTTGTCAGTACTCGCCATTGCCACGGGGCATATGTCGAGTCGAAGACCAGGAAATTTAACACATGGGCAACCATTTGTATGTCGTATCGAATTCCGCAACTAGGGATTCTGATATTCAATGTCAAACCCTGATAAAGATAGGGTTTTAAGTGCCCTAGAGGTGTAAGATAAACTACTTAAATCACTTGTTGCTCAAAAGACAACTAGGGTCTCCTTCATTGCAGCTTGTCAGTAGCAGAGAAAAGCACTCAAATGTAATATATGCCATTGGATATAGAGATTAGGGAGCAAGGAAAAAGTAGGAACATGAGGAATGTCAAAAGAGCAATTATTTTTGCATAGAGACTTAATGAGATTTGGATATGGTTGAGATGCCTTTGATGCTTTATTCCTTGTCAAAAGAGAATTGCCTTGCCCATGCTCTTGAAGGCCAACCATTAGAGAATCAGAAGGACCTAGTTTTGCCACTGATATCAAGTGCCAAAGATATGGAGACCCCCCAGTTAATTGACCCTTTTTCTTTTTTTTTTTTACTATAAAAAGGCTTCTAGTCCAGTCCAAAATGAGCAAGACAAAAAGCAAGAAAGAGCGATCGGATAACGTAGTGTGCATAGATCTTCAAGGCATTAGTTGTTCACTCTCCCTCAAGGGCTTCTGACCCTACCATCTCGGCCACAATCACATTTTCCATGTAGAATATAGCAAATATTCTATCACTTAGTGACACTATACTGGGTATGATGAGCTAGAAGAACTTGGGGGAGTATGAAGAAGCAGTGCCTTGCCTTACGGGTTGTGGTGTTTAACCAGGGCATCCATTGCTCACTCTCCCTCAAAGACTTCTGCCATTGCCTACAGGGGATGGCTGAAGTCTTTTGGGGAGAGTGGACAAAAGTTGTCATGAATTGGTGGAGTTTTTGAGTCAGAGGTGAACTATACTGTTAGCGAGGAAGAGTATGAATGGAATCAAACAAAGGCAGTCATTACTCACTCTCTCTCAAGGGCTTCCAATTTACCTCCAAAGGGTAAACTTGGAAGTGCTTGGGGAGAGTGGATAGTGGTTGTCATGCTCTCATGGAGTTGAGCTAGAAGCAAGTCATCCTTTACTGCCCTATGTGCAAACTAAACATAGGCATCATCCTTAAAACACACATATATATAAAGTGATGATAGGTGTACTTTTTGTTCCCTCCTCTCCCTTTTGTCCCTCTTGTAATTTTCATTATCCGATCTAATAAAGAGGTAAGTATGCCAAGCCCTCTGTCTCAACTAGGTGACTTCTTTAAGAAAAAAAACTGTTATGCGCACCCAGATAGTTGATGACTACACCCCTTTATTAAAAATGACTGACTGCACACTATTAAAATCATACAATTAGGTACAAGCCTCAATAGAGTGCAACTGACTGAATGAGTGATTAGGGTTCCCTAGAATTGCAGGGTTCTCTACTCCAAAATTAATAACACTGTCAGAAACCCCACCTACATCAAAACCAGAACCACCCTCAGACGTGGAGGTGCCTAGAGACTGCTTTAGAGCTTCCTCATATGTGAGAGCTCTAGAAATTCCACCACTAAGAACAGAAGACATAACCACTAGACCCCCATTAATGGTCCTTGACAAAACGTTAGATAATTTGGTGGTGAAGCCTCAAAGCTAGCATATTTTGGGAATCTGAGTGGAGAAGTTGAGGGGAGTGATAAAACCATTAAGGACCTCCATGGCATACTTTCTTAAGAAATTGTCTGAAAAACTTCGATCTCCATGAGAATGAATGATTTTTGCAGTTTTTTTGTTTCTTTTTGTCTTAATTCTATCTCCATGAGAATGAATGATTTTTGCAGTTTTTTGTTTCTTTTTGTCTTAATTCTTCATGACAGAGAAATGATGAATGCTTCAGAGAAGATCATTTGGATGGAGGCATACCTGGAAACTGAGATGAGTGTACCGCCAAATACTGTTTGACACGTGACATGTTCGTGATCCTGTAGGGATGGCTTGCATTTTTCATCTCTTATGATTGTACTAGCAAACACCCGCGCGACAGGTGTAGAAATGAAGAAAAAAAAAACCTACCTATAAAGAATAATAGATATAATCAAGTTAATTGGATTTTAATTAATCGTACTAGGGAAGGGAAGGGACTGGACTTGAATTATTGATTTTATTTGAATACTGTCTAGAATAGCAGGAAGTATGGTTGTATAAATGAATGCCACCATAGCAATGAACAAATCAAATTTTCTTAAGTTGCATGATAATTAGAAGTGTCAACAGGCCAACATCTTGTAAGCGGGCCAACATCGCACTGGTGTATTCAAAAATTGCAAAAGTGCAAGCCTAACACCCCTAATTAATAATTGCTACATGTCAATAAAATTGTTGAAAAATAGAGAAGTAAGAGTTTTTTTGGTAATTAGAGAAAAATGAGTTTAAGGCTTATTTAGTAGCAACGATGAATATATCCTAGTAGAGTTTTTTTGTGAAATTTAAACCATCCAAAGGATTTACACAAACATTGATAAAATTGAAACAATACAGAGATTAGCATGGCACAACTTATAGAACACATATATACAAAAGATAATTCGTGCCTGAACATAATAAGTTTATATTTAACATTAACTGCCACTCATTTCCTGAAAAAAAAAAAGGAATCAAATCAAAGCATTACATGTCCATTCGTTCTTTAGGGGACAGTGATAATTTTCTCATGTAACAGCATGTTTTGATTTCATATATGCAAGTAATGAAATGGTTGGCAAGTTCTTTGCTTTAATTTTATATTGTTTGAAAAAGTCAATTAATCAAAGTTGATAGATGCAACTGAGAGAAGTAATAAGAGGCGTGGGTTGTATAATCACAAGAAAAGCAATCAAATAATTAACATATAAAGAATCATAGAATAGTCAATTTCGGACAAAATTCAAGAATCCATAGATGCAGCAGAGAGAAGATGAAACAAATTGTTGACCACCTTTTATTAGTGTAATATGGAGGACATAATGACAAGCGTCGTCCCAGCCCTGTTCGACATAGGTGATGGTGTCTTCAGGCCCCCTTCGACCCTTTTGGGTGCACTGTGACACTAAAACACGATTAATAGCTTATGTGTGATCATTCTACCCCTCTTGCGGATCCTTAAGTCCCAAGCGTATGACTAATTTTCAACACTTTCATTAAAGTGGATAAGGCCTCGAACTAAGTCCTTAACAAGTGAGTCCTTGCACCTTAAGAGGATTAAAAATGTTAAGTACCTTAACCGTGCACATATGCGAGACACTTGTTATCTGTGGGTCACCTCACCTCAAACAAGTATGTGAAGTGTCATTGCCAGGCTACATTGCCTTGGTAAATTACCAGTCGATTGTGGGTTATTGCACCTCAAGAAACGGTGATGTCTGTCGACTGTGAGTTATGACACCTCACGACATGGTAAATATTCAAGGAATAAAATGAGACTTGTGGTTTGGTGGGCATAGAGGATCGTTTACAAAGGCATACACCTTCACTTTTCTCCGCTGACAGTGAGACTACAGAGTGGGGTGTTGCCTGTGTCAGCCCACTTAGTATACGAGAAAGAGTAAATGTCGTCATGGGCACCCGAGATAGTGACACGAGAAATTCGGGCTTAGATAATTTTTACACTCAAAATATCCGGATTTGATAACATTAATTAATTAGATAATGTTTATTATTTTCAAGTATGAATCAGTTTTACCAAATCTATAAATAGGGAGCACTCTATATGGAAAAGGCGGGACAACACCAAACTGAGATTCCAAACCAGGAACTTGTCTTCTCCAACTCGCCCTCCAGTCGGTGCTAAGACTGATCTCGGTACCTGATGAGTATGCAAAAGTACTCTCCAAACTAGTTATTATGTAACCATTTATCACCCTTTCTAGTTTTAATCAAGGATTTAATTAAAGTCTATATTTTGAATTTGTTCTCCCATCTATAATTTATGAATTTTAATTATTTTTATATTAATTTATGCGAGAAATTCGAGTAAAGAGCTTTCATTGAAATCAATCGATAAAAAAAATTCAAAAAGATGATTTTGGAATCCTAACTCAGACCATTCTTGAGATTGAAGAAGATATAGTCTAAAAACCAAAACCCACAAGTTTATGTCAAAGCCCAAGACAAGTATAAAAAGATTCTCTCACACATGGGTAGAGAATCTTAGCAAGATATGAAAGGGTATGATTTTGACACAAAAAGAATAGAGCTCTCTTAAATTAGAAAGAAGAGATGTGCTCTAGAGATGTTTCTATTTGAAAGGAAGGAGAAAATCTAAATCAAATAAAAGCGAAAAGGGAAGACGTATAACTATATATATCACATGTGGTACGGACGTCCCACCATCACTCTGCACACGCTAGTGCTAATCCCAGTCTCCTCTCTTATTATTGTTTTAGTTTTTCCTTTGTATGGATTGCTAAATCTCTAACCTTGGCTAGGGTGGAATTCTCTTAATGATGTGATGTTAGTTTGATTTAATCCATTGAATGTTTTTGATGTTTATGATTTCTATTTCTTTTGTTCTTCTAGTTTGAATCTCTCTTTCAATTAAATCTCTTAGGTTTAAATCTTTTCACGAGTTCAGTCGTGCTTTTCTCGTAGTTAGGTAATAATTCTTCTCAAATGAAGAATTCTAATCTCAACAGATATTATCATTTGCTGGGATATTGCCTCCAAGTATATCGTCGACCTCAGATCTTTTCAGTGAAGTTATTTTTTGGGCTAAAACTTGGTTTGGATAGTTAAGTAGAAATTGATTTTAGGTTTTTATTATAAATTGAATTTCTAGATCTTCTAATTGAGGGCTTGGGATGTGAAATCCCCAATTGGGTTATACTTTGGATTAATCGAATTGATGTTATACCATCAAGAGGAGGAAACCCGATGCCTTGATGCTTTCTCTCATTGATATTACCTCTAAATTGATTGCAACTTTCTCTATCAAAACTCTATAATCTCTTTTTCTATATGTGTTCCCTATCTTCACTTCTTCCTGTGGATCGACAACCCTTTACTGTACTGCAAAATACCACATATCTTTGAGCGACATCAGTATTCTTCACTCCTAAGTGTGCTCTACTGTCCCCCCTTCCACAACCATTTATCTCCCTGAAACTACCCCTAGTCAGTACAACCGTACTCATGTTTAGGTTAACTCAAATATCATTTACTATACCCTCATCCCTGCAATGCCCACATAGTAGTCCAGCTCAGCACTCGCAAAAACCACAACTTACATTTGGCGACTCTATTGGTGATTTGATATAGCATTTTTCGAAAAATGACTTCAAACTAAGCACAGTTCGAGTCTATAGAAAGAGAGGCTAAATAAACCAGTCATCCGCACCAAGTTGTAGGCCTCATAGCAGAAGTCATTTCTGTTCAGACTCCCTTCTTGCAAGCTATGCAACAACAAATGATGAGTACCATGAAGGAATTCAGATCTGAACCTACCGCAGGTCCAAATGACAACATCGCCCTAAAATGGCGCCTCTAACAGTGACCACGAAGGTGCCTCCAATGGTGGTAGTAAGGGCACTCGGCGAGCCCTAGATATCAAAGTCACCCTAGGAGCAACATCAACTACTCCAGAGGCTCCCATACTGCCAAGGGGACCTCATGCCTCTAAGACGACCGATGATAGTTTTATCACAGCAACCGATGTCACTGCCATCCTGAAAAGATAGAAGGTGAAAGTATTTGACAACGACTTTGACTTTGATTCAAACACGTCGTATCCTACTGTGATTCTCAAAATTCCATAACCCAAGGGGTACGTCATCCCCAACTTTCCCCAATATAATGGGAGAGAGAGAAACGCTTGAGAACACGTAAAGCGTTTCATTGATGTGCTGGGGATGCATGCCGGTAATCATGAACTTCGCCTTCACGAATTTTCTAAGCCTTTTTCCGACCATGCCTTCTTGGGATGAAATGGTCACGAAATTCGCCAAGAAAATTTTCTTAGGTGAAGACAAAATCTCCTTTGTAGACCTCAACTGAGAAAGACAGAATTTCAGATGGACTAATCGACTATGTTAGGTGCTTTCTAGGGAGCGCCTTCGACTGTCGTGACCCGGTCTCCAAGGAAGCTTTAGTCCAAACCTGCATCAACAGAATGCTCCAAGAGTATAGAGTACTGTGATATAACGACCTTTTTTCAAAAAATTTTTAAAAAGAAAAACAAGTCCGGGTATTCTCCACATTAATACGCATGAAGCATATTAATATGAAAAATACCGAGTCGCCACCAATCATCGAGTTATGGTGTGATTGGTCATCGAAATTCTTTTTTTTTATTTGGAAAATATGGGCAATGCGAAACCACGATGAAATCTAAGGAAGGGAGGTTCTATTGTGGTTTGGGGAAGGTGTTAAGCACCCCAAATCACTCGTCTAAAGACAGTAACCTATGTTTTCAAAATTCCCTAAAAATCTATTTAACATGATCGGCTTAAAAAAAACAAAAGAACTCTAATTTAGTTTGCACAAAAGGACTTTTGATTTGAAATTTTTAGAAAAAAAGAGATGAGGAAACCTAAGTCTAGAAAAAAAATGAGAATTATAACAACTCTAATCTAGGGAGATTAGACATCGTCATAATGTATACGATGATGAGGAAAACATGCAAAAAATGGGTAGTATAACGACTCTAATGTAGGAAGATTAGACATCGTTATAAATGCATAAAATGACGAAGAAAAACCATTAAACTTCTCTAAAAACGGGCATTATAACAGCTCTAATCTAGGAAGATTAGACATCATTATGAATGCATGAAATGATGAGAAAAAAACTGATTGAACTCTTTAAAAATGGGCATTATAACGACTCTAATCGAGTAAGATTAGAAATCATTAAAATTCATGAAATGATAAGGGAAACATGATCTAAAAATGGGCATTATAACGACTCTAATCTAGGAAGATTAAAAATCATTAAAATACATGAAATGATAAGGGAAGCACGATCTAAAAATGTGCATTATAACGACTCTAATCTAGGAAAATTAGACATCGTTATAATGCATGAAATGACGAAGGAAATTTTTTTTCTAAAAATGGGCATTATAACGACTCTAATCTAGGAAGATTAGACATCGTTATAATGCATGAAATGATAATGGAAATATGATCTAAAAATGGGCATTATAACGACTCTAATCTAGGAAGATTAGACATTATTATAATGCATGAAATGATGAAGGAAATTTTTTCTAAAAATGGGCATTATAACGACTCTTATCTAGAAAGATTAGACATTGTTATAATGCTTAAAATGATAATGGAAACATGATCTAAAAATGAGCATTATAACAACTTTAATCTAGGAAGATTAGACATCATTATAATGCATGAAATGATGAAGGAAATTTTTTTCTAAAAATGGGCATTATAACGACTCTAATCTAAGAAGATTAGACATCGTTATAATGCATGAAATGATAACGGAAACTTGATCTAGAAATGGGCATTATAATGACTCTAATCTAGGAAGATTAGACATCGTTATAATGTATGAAAGATGATATTGATAAAAAAAAAACCACATGCCCAACTATGAAAGGAATATCCTCCTTCTCCTATTGTTCACAAAGAGCCCCAATTAAGCAAAACACGTCGTAGGGGATCTTCAGTGAATTTTCCAAGAAGAATATATCAATAGCTAAAGATGCTTTGAGAAATTAGAAGATCAACACAAGGGTCCTAAACTAGGGAGCATTTCTATATCTCCATATCTCACAAGGAGCCCCAATCCGGCGAAGCACGTCACAGGGGATCCTTAGTGAGTTTTAGAGTAAAGAGATGAGAGTTTTTTTTTTCAACAACTTGGCTCATATTTGTTAAAGAAAATAAATGAAAATGGGTTCTAAAATATCCTATAGGTTCCTACCCCTCTTCCTTCCATTTGAAGCCCCCTAATTGGCGAAACGCGTCATAGGAGAGTCCAAACTACCCGAAGAAAAAGGGGATCGGTCTTAAAATTTATCTAAAAGGCTCACTCACATTATTGAAAGAAAAAGAAAGAGAGGGTTAAGAAGAGAATTAGCACAAAATGTAAAAGAAAGGGGAATTTAACCTACCTATGTGGGTTGGAGACCCCCTTGAATTTTGAACCTTCAAGCTTTTCCTAGGACCTCCAATGTAGAGCCCCGGACTTTTTCACATTTAATGCATGACACTTTCGTTGTCATTTTGCCTTTAAAGAGGTATAATTAATAAATAAGGAAGAAATTAGAAATTCCGAAATATCAGGAATGTTCGTTTTCGAAGTACGAACCCAACGCAAGTTGAATCGTCAAAATCGGACGAACGAGTCAAAAGTTATGGCCGAAACAGTTTGGACTTGCAGACCACCGATCGCTCGGTCCATGGAGCGATCGATCGGTCCAAAACCGATCGCTCGGAGGCTATCGACTGGTCAAGATTTTTGTATGGGAAAATTTTCCAAAGAGTGAAATTTTAACCGATCGCTCGGTTATGAAACCGATCGATCGGTAGGCAACCGATCGATCGGTCATTAACACCGATCGCTTGGTACTCGCGTTTTTGCAGAAATTTCAGTAAGGGTATTATGGTCTTTTGGTCGGTTTACTCTTACCTTAAGAGTCTTGCCCGAGCCTTTAGGGCATCATTCGACACTTAGAGAGTTTGAGAGAATAGGAGAAAGGGGAGAAGGCGATTCCAACCTAGGGCTTGTCTTTGGAAGAGAAATCAAAGGGTTTTGAGACCCTAGATTACTTAAAGCTCGGCTCTTCTCCAAGATCACGGCTCAAACACTCGTGGAGAGCGTTCTCCAAGCTAGGGCAGCAGCTACACGGTCGTTTTGGAAAGGGGTTTCTCCCCTCATTGTTCAAGGTCGGTACTTCTTGCTACCCTCCTAGTTATAGTTCATCTTTTCCCTTTATTTCCCTTTGTTTTCCTTTATTCACACATGTGCTATGAGATGGATGGTTGTGAATGGTGAATCGAGATGGAATGAGCGATAGGATGCCAATGGTTGTGTCGTGATGATTAAAATGGGGAGGGCATTGTTCCAATAATGAACATACATGCATGATTTGAGTAAAATCCATCTAGAAAAGCATGTTGTAGGGTAAATCAATAATGAACACACCATGTTTGATGAAATGCCAAGATGAATGAAAAGAATAATAAATAAAGAAAATGCATGCTTAAACATTTATGGAAATTGCTAAGGTTATGATAGTGTGTTTTCGTGCTTTCCCTAAATTGTTTAATTTATTACTTGTATATATGGTAATGTGCAATGTATTGTGAATTCCCCAAAATGTTATATTTAATTTCCATCGCAAGTGTGTACACGATTACACGAGCACGGCATGAAACGACGTGATTTACCGATGTTTTCAAGGACGAGATGTAGAGGTGGGGCATATCCTATGATATGTTTCACTTCGCTTTTGGCAAGGACGAGATGATCATGCATTGCATAGGGAAGGGTCTCTCATCCCATCGCATTACACGCATGGCATGGCATCGCATTACACGCATGGCATAGCATCTCATGACACTCAAGGCATGGCATGACACGCATGGATACTAGTTGCGACGGGCTATGAACGGCAACTAGGCATACACATTTTGCATGAATGCTAGTTGCGACGGACTATGAACGGCAACTAGGCATACACATTTCGCATGGATGCTTGTTGCGACGGGCTATGAACGGGAACTAGGCATACACATTTCGCATGGATGCTAGTTGCGACGGACTATGAATGGCAACTAGGCATATCATTCAGCATATAGGATACTAGTTGCGACGGACTATGAACGGCAACTAGGCATATCATTCAGCATATAGGATACTAGTTGCGATGGGCTATGAACGGCAATTAGGCATGTGAACATGTTTAAATTCCGAATAAGCAAGCATGATACACGCATGACACGCATAGCATGACATGACACGCATGATACAAGCATGACAAGCATGACACGGTAAATAAGTTCCCAATTACGCGAAGGGTATTTTAAGTAAAGTCAAGCGCATGGTGTTTTTCAAGGATTTTATCGGCTTTTCATGAACTGCAAGCATGATTATGAATTTCCTTATTTCTTTGTATGATATTAACTGTTCCTGATTCATATATATCTATATTGTTTCCTGGGTATGCATTGCTATCTCTTGCTATAACTGTTGGTTAGTATTTAGTACCCGCTGAGTATTCCATGCTCAGCCGTACTTCTTATGTCGGCAGGTTCTGAGGGAGCTGCTGCTCCATTTGATGTTTGTGCTCCTGGTCCATGGGTGGAGGAGGAGTACGTCGAGGAGCCGTTGGAGGAACCTCCCGTAGAGGGTTATCAGTAGGTGGTGTTAGATTCTGAGTGGATTAGCTGTGGGTGAGCATGAGTGATTATATCCATGTATTTTGGCGGGCATGTCCGCACTTTCTTTGTTTTGATTTCTTTGTATTAAAACTTGGACCATGTGTATATACTTAGAGGTTTGTTAGACTTCCGCTGTATCTTATAGTTATGCTTCCGCTGTTATCCTCTATTGTATATGCTCTGTGGGTGTTTTGCAGGTGGTTTGTCAAGCAAGTCATGTAAATCATGATTTAGTCGTCCACAATTCACTCTAACTCCTAGGGTGGGTTTTGGGTCGCGACATCCAAGCTCTCCTTTTTCTTCAACTTTTTCCTCTCAAAGGCTTTCTCCTTTGGGGATTCCGAACCTTCTAGGGACTTAGGGAGTTTTTGAATTTTTGGGGCGAAATGGGAGGGATAAAAGATTTTTAAGACTTAGAATGCCTTGCAAGTTGTATGGCTTTCCTTAGTCTTTCTTGGGCAGAATTTTGGCTAGGAAGAAGTTGGTGAGAAATTGGACAAAGGGCTGGGGTATTTATAAGGGAGAGGTTGAGGTGAAAAACTCCCCCAATTCCAATATGGGACTAAACATGCTTAGGGACATAAGAGTCATTCTTTTGGTTGTTGGGGACAAAATCCCAGGAAACTCGAAAATTATGAGGGTATTTTGGTCCAAGAGAAGTTACTATACCATAAGAGTTTGATGGACAAAAAAATGGATTTAGCACTAGTCGGTTTTACCAAAAATGACATGAGGGTTATAGTGAAAATTTGTCTAGTCGTTTATAGTAAAAACGATCAAGAAATCCTCTTTTGTAATAGAAAAGATTCCCTCACACATGGGTTAGTTATAGGCTCAACTGGAGTCGTTTTTAACATAAACGACAATATGAAGTAAGCATAAAAATATCAGGTCATTTTTATCAAAAACGACTGAGATTTTATGGCAAAAAATATAGGGTTGTTTATGTTAAAAACGACCAGACAGGATTTTTATTTTGGGTTTGGTCCCATACTAGAATGAGTTGGACGAGCTGGGGTTTAGAGATGAATCCTAAAGCCTTGGAGGGTTAAAGTGTTAGAGTAGAAGAGTTAGAGAAGCATGAAGAGCCCGGACAAACGCAGGGTGTCTACAAGTACACTTAGAAATTTGTGTATCACAAGTTTTTCTCGCCTCCAGGAGGCTACCCGACGCACCAGCGAATCAGTAAAGACAAGTGAAAAGTCATCCTGACCGAGATCGATGAGCCACCATCTTTCCCGATCGACATGGACTTCATGATTGCCCTATTTTATGAATGACTCTGCGATAGAAAAATCCGTCCACCAGCTTCGGTATGTCTCCCAAGTACCACTGACAAGAAAGAGCTCAATTACTGCATTTACCACCGTATTGTTAGGCATCCAACTAGTGACTGTTGGTCACTACGACATTTCTTCCATAAAAAGGTCGCCATAGGGGAGATCTAGCTTCCCAAAGGAAATGCCTCCATCCAAAATGATCCTATGCCTTTCCACAAAGGCATGTTCTAGTCTGTAAAGTCCCGATTTGGATTTGCTAATTCCCTAAGACAAATCATGATTAAAGGGTATCTCAGTCCAAGAGCTTCAAGCGCCAAAAGCCATGAGAAGATGAAGACAAGTTGTTGATCATGATCTACATACGTGTTTAGGAATGGTAAGTGACTTAGATGAAATCTACCCTAGGAGGAATTGACTTAGACAATATTTGATATTTCCTAGGTGGTTAGAAACAAACCAAGATAGTTAAAAATTAGTTTGTGGGCGTTTTCCATGTTGGTGGTTTAAACCATGGAATGGTTGTTCGAACGACGCAACCAAAAATGTATGAGAGAAAAATCCAGACTCGGGTTATGGGGTGGTTCGAACCACCCCATGGGCGTTCGAATGACTAAGGGGTGGTTTGAACAACCCCCTTGGGCGTTCGAACCATCTTGCGGTAAATTCAATTTTAGAACTTTCATTTTTTACCTTCTTGGTTTGCCCATATATTGTTCCCTAAGACGATTTAGGGCTTTTAAGACTGAGAAGAGAGGCTCTCAAAGTTGTTCTAGGGTTCCCCCATTGTGGATGGCTTATCCATTTGAGCTTTCCATCGAAATATCTTTCGACTTGCTTTGTTTGATTCTCACTGTTCATTAGATCACTTTATGTCATTGTTTAAACTGAATAAAACCCCTCAAACTCCTTGTGAATATAAACTTGGTTGACACGTGCTAAAGCCTTCGAGGAAGGAGACCTATATTGGATCATGGTTCTTGGGTTCAGAGAAATCCGGAGCCGCCTTAGCGGAGATCGATCGAGAGATCGTCGTTACAGAGTTCTAAGAGGAGCACAATCAGCTATCGGTTGATCACGTTGGTTTGCGAGCACGTGGTTGCTTATTGAGGTGTTGAAGACCGGTTACCGAGGATCGTTGTGTCGATTCCGGTTGGGTATAGTCTGAGTTTGTAAATATTTATTGCTTTTGCTCTTAGTTAAATCTCTTTTTTCTGAACGAGGTCACGTGGTTTTTCCCGAGAGGGATTTTCCACGTAAAAATCTTTGTATTGTGGTTTGTGTGCTTGATTGTTTGTTTACCGTTTTCGCAATTTTAATTGATAAAATTAAAATTGCTAGACAGACCGTAGAAAACCTCTGAAAGGTTGACACGTGGATGATCTGAGAAGACAAATCTCATGGATTCCATCCTGCTAAGTACCAGCCTTCGAGAGGCTGATATATATCTGATCCGTGAGGGTAAACCTCATGGATCAACATTTTAGGTGCCAGTCTCTGAGAGACTGACACGTGTCTATGAGATTAAATCTCATAAATTTAGATGACAGTCAATAATTGACTGCTACATCCTGGAGAATCTCAAAGGGAGATTCTCCTAACTTTGGGGATCCTAAGATAAATATCTCTCTTTTAAAATCTCATGAGATGTCACATGGCACCCCATAATCATGAAAGGATTAGGACTTTGTCCTATATCGTAGGAAAGGATGTAACTTAACATCCATGTTTTAAGGAGAAATATTATCTTCTTATCCTTTTTCAAAAGGTACGAGGATTCCTCCCAAAAAGGAGAAACCTGATACATGATTCCTCAAAAGAAGAGGACCCTCTTTAGCTTTAGGGGTCTCCTAGACAAGGGAGACCCGTGAGCTCGCTTCCTCTAAGAGGAGAGCCCAAATTGACTTCCTTAAAATAAGGGAGTTGAGAGAGACCAAAAAGGACTCTCTCAAACCTATAAAGGGAGAGTTTCTCATAAGAAACCCACATGAAGAAATTCAAAGAAAGAGAGGAAAGTCCCCCATAAAAGACAAGAGGAAAAGAGATAGCTCTTTTCTCCCATTGAAGAAACAACGAGCAAAAGCAAGCAAGCCAAAGAAGAAGACTCCTTCGACATGGAGAATATTAGGTGAGCCTCATAAAATGGTCACCCCTGTTCTTTTTTTTTTTCTGGAAATATCAAAACCTCAAAGAAGGTATCTGTAACACCTATATGGGATCTGGGCAACCCCATTGAATAAATACAAATACTTTATTCAAATATTTTTTCTTCTTTATTCTTCTTCTTAATAAGAGGTTTTTCCCCAAATTGGGAAAGTAATTAACAGTCTGGGTTTACTCAGATTGGAAGAATAGTCCCCCACACAAAATAATAAACTCCATACAACAATGGCGGTAATTTGACACGCAATGAAATTTACGCGTTACAGTATTCAGTGTCAATCCACTGTCAGTTATATCAACATTGATCTCCAAGTCGGTAGTTTGCATTTACAGTATTCAGTGTCAATCCACTTTCAGTTATATCAACATTGATCTCCAAGTCGGTAGTTTGCGTTGTGCAAAACACTTTCATGTGATTGACACCAAGGTGAACTATCACTGCCTCCTCAGACAACCATTGATTCATTGTCACCAAGTCACGCTAGCGACTTACCATCAATGTTTGATGTAGAGCAAGGGTGGAAAGCAATACTGTAGAGACCCAAAACTTCATGTCTTGATGTGTGTATAAACTAATAAAAGCCTTGAATTCAATGTCAAAACCTTGCAATTAATGTTAATTGATGTTTAACTATGGTTATAGGTGTTGCACGATCAATTGGTAAGCTTAGGGTTAAGAAAATTGATGAAAACAAAAGAAGTCAAACCCCACCGGTCGATCACTCTCAATACCGGTCGACCGCTTAGTCAAAAATTTAGACTGGAGTTTTTTGGCAAATAGGTGACATTCAGTCGGTCAACCTTCCCCATTACCGGTAGACTGCCAGGCCACCGGTCGACCTCTCCATCTCACCAGTTGACAGCCTAGTGCGGTTTTGCCTAGAAATCCTAATTTCATTAGGATTTCGATATTGGGAGGTTAAAGGACTTTATGGTCTATATAAGGACCACTAACTCATGAATTTTAGGGTTTCTATCATTATAAGACTTTTAGAAATCCCCAGAGAGAGTTCAACTTAAGTTTTTTAAGAGAGTTTTGCAAGGAGAAGAAGGAAAAAGCTTGGAGCTAGATCATCTCTAAGGCCATTCTAAAGAGATTCAATCGTAGGGAAGCGATCCTGTAAGGTACCATACAATGTTCTCACCTAAATATATGTAGAAAATAAGTATTATAAGATATGGGAATGATGTTTACATGTAATATGAATTGATGATCATGATAAGGTTAGGGTTTGCATGATTTCAAGAAGATTTGTGTTAATCATCATGAATAGAATAAGGGATATGGGGATTGATACGTTATTGATGTTATGATAATGAATTGAGGATTTCATTGATGTTTAGGCAAGATATTATAATTGTTTTCTAGAAATCTTATGCACATATGATTGAACTTGATGGAAGGGATGACTTCCAGGGATGGTTGTATGTGTGAACATGAAGAAAGGGATTTGGTTGAATGATGCTTAAATCTGGACATTGTATTTATAAGCGTGATTCTATTCCATGTACATAAGTTATCGTTGTATGAAATTTTATGTAAATTATGCCTAATTATGCATGCATATCGATTGGTTGAACTTCAAATGGGTAAATAATGTCAAAGCGTCGAATTCATTAGCCACAGTTATATGGGTGGCTTTGGTGGAATTCGATGTCTTGATATTGGAATCTAAGGGATAACCTAGATGAAGGTTGACCATGACACTCAAGCACATATTGCACCGCATGCTGGGTATTACAAGTACATGTCTCACAAGCACAAGCACAAGCACAAGATTTTCATGTTACATGCCATTGAAAGAACTATCATGTCACATGCCATGGAGGAATCATTCATGTTACATATCTTTGGGAATATTCATGTTCCAGGCATTGTTGAATCATCTTACATGCATTGGTATACATGATTATAAGAACTTACATGAACATGCACGGGGTTTACATGCCTTCACAAGTCACGAGTCTTATATGCTATGAATGAATACTTTATGTTTACATGTTCCGCACATGAATTGTAAGATATGTTTATATATGATAAAGCATGACCATGATTACATGTTATGATATTGTTAGCTAGACTATGTATGCACTAAACTTTCGTTTGCTCAGCTGTACTTTTATGTCAATAGTTTCAGGAGGGTTCGACATCTATGCTTCAGGACCTTGGATAGAGGAGGAGTATCAAGAAGAATCAGAAGGTGATCATGTTGAAGAAGACAGGAATCTAGACAAATGACCTTACTATTGATACTTTAGTTAGTTTGTTTTATTTTTAGTATGAAAATGATGTAATAAGACATAATTAAAGATGTCGCTTAGGTTTTAATTTATACTTGAGATCACAACGGGGATCAGATGATTATATTCTTTTAGTTGGTTGACGTTGGTTGACCGTTTAAATATTTTTATTGATTATTTATGGGAGAATTTTAAGACTCATTTATTAGCATGCCTTTTATGTTGTTATATGAATATGGATATGCAGTGTCACGGGCCCAAGGTCTCATTAACTAACATGGGATTTTGGGGCGCGACAAGTACCAAGTCTCTACGACTGTAGTCCCCTACGAACGTTCAGAAGCACACATCGTTGACGCCATCTTTTATGATGGATTTGCACTCGAAGGGGAATTGGTTGCTTCATCCCACCCTTAGAGCACGCATCTCTCATCGCTAAGAAAGAGAAAGATTGATGATCCCTTGACTTCAAAGTCTCGCGACGGCAAGTCCTGAGATCAAGGGGAGGGTAAGCATCGGCGTACACAGACACAAGTGTTCACCAGTCGACATAATTGGATTCAGGTCTGTCTCCTTGATGAAAGAACAAGATATCGTTTATCACAGTTAGAACCGTCAATGGTAGGCGCCGTCACAAAAAACAAAGGTGTCATTGGCGGCAACTATGATGCAGAGACCAACTTAAAACCCGAGGTCACCAATGTCAGTAAAGAAAGTTTGGAGGCACCCCTAGTAGTCGAAGTCACTGAAGCACCGAAGCACATGCAAGATGGCGTCAAGATAGTGCAGGAAGAACTCAAAACTGTCAATTTTGGAAGTGAAGAGGAGAAAAAACCAATACTTATAAGTCCAAAATTGTCCCCCAAAGAGAGAAAATTATTATGTAATCTTCTTTAAAAAAATAAAGATGTTTTTGCTTGGTCGTACGAAGAGATATCTGGCTTAGATGCTAACTTTGTCATGCACGAACTTAATATTGACCCTTCTGTGATTCCCGTGAAGCAACCTGCACAAAAATTTCTCCCCAATATACTAGAACAAATAAATGGAGATATCCAAAAAGTTTGTAAAGACATGTACCAAAAGAAAAATGGTCAAATTAGGTGCTGTGTCGATTTTAGGGACCTCAATAAGGCATGTCCCAAAGATGAATTCCCACTACCAAACAACGATTTAATCGGTTGACGCAACAGCAGGCTACTGCCTATTTCTCCTTCATGGACGGTTACAAGGGATATAATGAAATTAAGATGGCGCCATCAGATGATGAGGAAACTGCGTTCCAATCATCTTTTGGCAATTTCTACTATACGGTAATGCCTAGGGCTGTATTCGAGCTAGGTTGAGATGGGATTGGCCTTACTTGGCTTGGTTTGAAATTTTTTTTCATCTATGCTCGAGTTCGGCTCAGCTCGATATGTAGTTCGAAAAGTTTGGCTCGAAGCTCGGCTCAAATTTGCTCGGCTAGGCTCGAGCTCAGCTCAAGCTTGAATTGATTCGAGCTCGAGCCGAGCTCGACTTGGCTTGAGCTCAAATTGAATTATTAAAAAATTATTTTTTAAATAAAAATAAATAAATAAATAAATATAAATATAAATATATATATATATATTCAATCCGAGCCGAGCCTCAATTGGGCCGAGCTTCGAGCAGAGCCGAATCAAACAAGCCGTGGCTCGAGCTCGACTTGAATACATGTTCAAACTCAAAAAATAGATCGGCTCAGCTCGATCGAGCCATTTTTTTGAGCTCAAAGCCGGCTTGATTGGGCCAAGCCGAACTAAACGGGCGAAGCCAGCCCTCTTATTAATCAGGCAGGGTGGCCCAAACCCAATTAGAAGCCTAATCTAACAGTCCATTGGGACTAAGCCTCTAAGCCCAAGCCCGTCCAATATGTGATCAGGCCAGCCCGGCCCATTGACACCCCTAAGGTCTACTTCCATCTTTCTATAGCTCTATACATTAACTCCTGATCATATGGTCTGGTTTGGCCATTGTGGGACTATGGAGTGAGGTTGCTCCAAACTGTGGAATCTAGTTAGATTCTGCCATGAGTGCAATGTATCTAACAGATGTTATCCAATCCCAACCTCCCCATAGCAGCTTCGATGAGCTACAGACAAAATTGTATTGATCAGATAATCTTGGCCATCTTCTAGCAATCAAATTTGGGTTCTTGATCTGATTGCGTGAAAGTAATTGGCTGGATTGAAGCTGCTATGATTGTGCTTGTATTCTAGTTGATCGTGTGTTTGGACTGTACACCAAGATTAACTTAGTATGGATTATAATTGCAATTTTGTAATTTTACGTCGTTGTACATACACTATATAAGAGAAAATGAGAATAGAGAGAATTGTAACCCCATTTTTTTTTTTTTTTTTTATAGGAGATTAGTGGAAGGATCTTTGCGGTCGCAAACATTTTGTTTCTATTTTTCGTTAATTTTCTACAAAGCCATGAAGGATGCCCATTTGATAAGCACCATCGCAGATTCACAGAATGACATGAATTCATAGAAGAATGCCAATTTGATTAGCATAATAATAGCGGCAACTCAACAGCCTCCGAGAAATATATACAGTTGTATGAAACCTTCCACTAAGAACTTCACGATGCAAAGCAGGAAGATAATGATAAGAAAAAATAAATCAAGACAGACCAAAAAGATACATTTGATCTTAAATACATGTTTCAGTAGCACAATAATGATGTCACCTTCTTCTAAGGGAACTGAAATCCAGAGTCTCCTTAACAGCTTGATCTTCAGCTTCCTTGGGCTCTAGGTGCTTCTTTGCAATCCTAAAGGAAGCAACTGATCATCCAATGACGAATGGCATTGCAGAGAGTAATTGGAGCACTATAGGGCCTGTTTGCTGGATCAACTGAAAAGCCTAAGGTCTCTTGTACTTAATTCCATCTTTTTTTGCTTCTTCTTCTTGCTTGGTTTCTAGGTTCTGTCACAACAAGGTTAGGTTACGTGAGATTTGGCCCTTCTCATGTAAGCTGCGCCGAGACAGACATGCTAGCTAGTTATGCACATAGGTATCTGTTTCACAATTCTTATCTATTGATTTGCAATCCACGACACTTTTTCTTCATGAAACTTAGGACAAATAGCTCTCGAGGTTTCGAGACAAGGTGAAGATGATGAATTGATAAAGTTGTTAGGTGTCAAAACCACGACCTCCGTTCGTCCACTAGCCACCACATTTACCTATCCAAAAACGATGGTAAATTTTATCAACCACCTCTCCATTATTTGGTAAGTTTTATTGGCTAAATTTGTGCATACCGAAGCTAGATACTATTGTCATGCTATATATTCCATCTTCATAATTATCAGTGCCTTATCCGAACAGTTTGACATAGTAACACGAATCATATTCTGCTATTCCAGTTTACCAAGAGCAATATATCATCCTTGAACAGCCCTCACCTCCCATATTTCACTGCATATGTTTTTTTGTCGGTACTCACCATTGCCACGGGGCATATGTTGAGTTGAAACCAGGAAAATTAACACATGGGCACCCATTTGTAGGTCGTATCGAATTCCGCAACCTGGGATTCTGATTTGCAATGTCAAACCCTGATAAAGATAGGATTTTTAAGTGCCCTAGAGGTGTAAAATAAACTACTCGATCACTTGTTGCTCAAAAGACAACTAGAGTCTCCCCAATTGCAGCTTGTCAGTAGCAGAGAAAGGCACTCAAATGTAATATATGCCATTGGATATAGAGATTAGGGAGCAAAGAAAAAGTAGGAACACGAGGAATGTCAAAAGTACAATAATTTTTGCATAGAGACTTAATGAGATTTGGATATGGTTGAGATGCTTTATTCCTTGTCAAAAGAGAATTGCCTTGCCCATGCTCTTGAAGGCCAACCATTAGAGAATCAGAAGGATCTGTTTTGCCACTGATATCAAGTGTCAAAGATATGGAGACCCCCCAATTGACCCATTTTTTTTTACCATAAAAAGGCTTCTAGTCCAGTCCAAAATGAGCCAGACAACAAGCGAGAAAGAGCGATCGGATGGCGTAGTGTGCATAGATCTTCAAGGCATTGGTTGTTCACTCTCCCTCAAGGGCTTCTGACCCTACCATCTCGGCCACAATCACATTAATTTCCATGTGGAATATCGCAAATAATTTATCGCTTAGTGACGGTATACTGGGTATGAAGGGCTAGAAGAACTTGGGGGAGTATGAAGAAGCAGTGCCTTGCTTACGGGTTGCGGTGTCGAACCAGGGCATCGATTGCTCACTCTCCCTCAAAGGCTTCTGGCATTGCCTACAGGGCATGGCTGAAGTCTTTTGGGGAGAGTGGACAAAGGTTGTCATGAATTGGTGGAATTTCAGAGCCAGAGGTGAACTATACTGTTGGAAGAGTATGAATGGAATCAAACCATGGCAATCATAACTCACCTCCCTCGAGGGCTTCCAAAGGGAAAACTTGGAAGTGCTTGGGCAGAGTGGATAGTGGTTGTCATGCTCTCATGGAATTGAGCTAGAGGCAAGTCATCCTTTTCCACCCCCAGATGCAAACTAAACACAGGCATCATCCTTGAAACGTACATATATAAAGTGATGATATGTGCATTTTTTTTGTCCCCCTTTTGTCCCTCTCGTAATTTTCATTATTCTATCTAATAATAAACAGGTAGGGTCGATTTGCCAAATCCTCCGACTCTATTAGGTGACTTCTTTTTTTGAAAAAAATGTTGGAACCAAATCCTCTACCGTTATAACCGGATTTGGAAAATCCGGTTATCACCCCTGAGGTCGCCATGTCTCCCTTTTGACACCATCTAAACCGTGGTTAAGATTCACCCACCCTAGGGTATACCCACCAATCTTTGGTTTTTAGAAAAGAATATTAATTCTTTTAAAAAAATATTTTAATATAAATTTTTTTTTATTTAATATTAAAAAATAATTATTCTTTTTTTCTAAAAACCAAGGATGTGTTGGTGAACCTTGGGGGTGGATGAATCTTAACCACAGATAAGGGGTGTCAAAAGGAACATGTGGCGACCTCAGGGGTGATAACTGGATTTGAGGATTTGGCTTCAAAAATATTATGTGTATCCAACTATTTGATGACTATCCATTATTAAAAATTACTAATTGCACACTATTAAAATCATAAAATTAGGTACAAGTCTAACAATAGAGTGTAACGGAGGAGTGATTAGAACAATAACTAACTGCAAGATCCATTTTGCAGCCAACGGCTGCAAAGGCCCCTCACAGTGCTAGGCATAACAATAGGTTTAGGGGTAACAATAGGTTTAGGGTTGACGTTCATAAAGTTAACGGAATGAAGTTTGTAAAAGAAAAAAAAACATAATATTTTGATGGGCCCTTCACCTAAAAGGGCATGCTTTACATTTTTATTGCTTATTGTTTTTTGTGTCACATTTTTATTACCTAAAAGGGCATGCTTTTTACATTTTTATTACTTATTTTTTTGATGTCAACATTTTTATTACTTAAAAGGGTAAGCTTTTGACATATTTATCAAAAAAAGCATGCTCTGCCTTTGTATTACCTAAATGAGTATTTTTTTTAAGTCACTCAATGGGAGGGGAGGTTTGACAGACCCCTACCAGTTTATTAAGAAAAAGCAGCGGGAGACATAAAATACCCATACAAAAACACAAGAACACATACATATGCATTTACTAAGAATAGTTCTTTCATTATCAAAAATTAAAACTACTTCTTAAATCGAGTTGGTTTCATAATCTCTCTCTTTGGTCTTCCTTGAGAATAATCAATTGTTGATACTTTCTTCTTCTTCTTATTTCTCCATGATGTCACTAGTTAAAAATCAGCTTCTTCTTCGAATTCTTCAATAAGAAGATCAAAAAAAGAAGACATATTTATCGTCCCCGTGTCCCATCAATTTTGGTTAACCCTTAGGGTTAAGCAATCTAACCAGGGTTTTTAGAAGAAACCAAAAACAAAAATACATATTTTAATCTAGTTAAGCTTAACCATGATTAAACTGGAGTTAAAAGGGACACATGGACACTTAGGTCAGCTTAGAAGCAGACCCTGGGTCCGCTTCTCAGGACATTTTTTTTTTTTAAAGAATACTTGAGATCAAGCCAATTTCGATGCTCGAGATCAAATCATAGTAAATTGTGATTGGATTCGGACCCACAATCACCATGTGTCTTTGTTATCCCCAGTTAACCATGGGTAAAATTTACTAACCCTTAAGGTTTAACAATCTTACTTTAGTTTTGGAAAAAAATATTAACCCTAAAGGTTAAAAATTCTTAACTAGAGTTAAAGTTTTTATAAAGAATTTTCTAAAAATCAAAGTTAGATTATTGAACCCTAAGGGTTAACGAATCTTAACCATGGTTAAGAAGGGTTTACAGGGACACGTGGTGACTTGTGGGTGCGATGGACCTCTCCCCAAATTCAATCACAATTGGATGTGATTCGATCTCGCAACAATCGCAACGAAGGTCAATATGTGTCCTTGTTAACCTCTATTAACTGTGGTTAAGATTCGCTAGCCCATAAGGTTCAATAATTTAACCTTGGTTTGTAAAAAAATATTTAACTATTAACCTTTAGGGTTAATTTTTTTTTCTAATAACCAAGATTAGATTATTGAACCTTATGGACTTGCAAATCTTAACCACAGTTAATATATAGAGGTTAACAAAGACACGTATTAACCTCTGAGTGATTGTTGCGAGATCGAATCACATCCAATTACTACTAATGAAAGCCGGGGACAAGAAGGTCGACGTGGCAATTGGAGAGCGATTTTAGGGAGTGGAACCACTACAATTAGGAGCCAAAGTAATTCGTACCTGTTGGAGACATCGTTGAATCCATGCGACACAACTCTTCGCATGGGGCACAACTCTTCACGTGGCGTTTGGTTGAGGGATTTAACTCCTCACGGATGTAATTGTCTGCGAAGAACATTCTGTAGGCTCCCCAAAAAACAAGAGAAATTTTATAGGCATTACATTTATAGTGACATTTCCTATTTATCACCTCTTCCTCTCGATTTCCATTTACGAGACGGAAGCAACTATTCATAAAAAATAAAAAATAAAAAAATGTTAGAGCGACGCAACTCCTCACAATACTATCTTAAAAGACAACTATAACACATATTCGGTTGCACCAACGGGGAAGAGGCATGTTGTTTATGTAGGGTTTTGCATTGCGGATATGTTTGTATCAACCCAAAGAGTTACAACCCTTGGTTTTTCCTCAATCCATCCAACGTTTTCAAATCGTTGCAACCCTTCACGCTCTTAAAAGCATCTACACTTCTTCAATCATTCATTTATTTGAGTATCTCTTACACCATTTATTTTTATTTTAATAGCATATTATATGTTCACTCCTGACTTTTCATTTATTCTCTTCGGAGCATTTCTTCTCTACATTTTTTGTACATTACAAGGAATCCGACGCCTTCCAAGTTTTAGAAAAGTTTAAGCTTTGAAGTTCACTGATGTAGATCATCCATCGACTGTGAAATCTGTATCAAAGGCACATCGATGCCATTAGCAGAGCTGGAGCTATCTAAATAGGAGACCAAGGACGGTTTGGAAAGTGAGGGCTTCGGGGAGGTTGATACATTTCCTTTCAGGCCTCTATCTATGTAGCAAACAAACCATAAAAGCCAGGTTCCAACTTTGTTTTCCCTTATGTGTTCATGATCTTCGTCCATCTATTTAGCAATCCCCGTGATGCGATGAACGGCTCAAGGTGTGACAATTGGTATGCTTCCTCTGCCTAAGCAGCCTCTAGATTTTTAATTTTTCTCTTTTTTATTAAAATATATTTCTAACTGAATAATTAATTGATGAAAAAAAATATATGTTGGAGTGTATTATGGGAGTTCATAGCCCGCTGGTCATTGGTGGGCTGGCTTCAACCGTCTGATTTGTGGTTAATTTTAGATGCTCTATCAAATATATTTGAACTCTATACCACATGGGGATTGATCCACACTTCACTTTAAAAAGGTATCTCATTCTAGGAAGATATTATATTTATTTTCCTAAATTATTTCAAAGAGAATGAAAAAATCCATATGCATTAAGATCGACCATTTGGCCTTATAAAAAATTTTACGTTCTCAAACTTTGGATGGTTTATATGGGAGTTTCTTCTTTGTCAACATAGTTTGGTATTGATTCAGATGTATGTGTGCAACTAAATAATGAATTATATCGATATTGATAATTATGTAACATTATTGCCGAACAATTTTTAAATATAATCAAGTTTATTTTTTTTAATTTCTTCTTTTCAGCTTAATGGTTGAAGGTTGCATGAGTAATTAGAGAAATGTTCTTGATATTTTTTTAAAAGGATTATATAATCAACTTCTTAGGCATATTATAGTCAAACAATTTTTTTGTGATTACCTTCCCCAAATATTAGAGAGAGAGAGAGAGAGGGGGAAGAGAATTGCTATATGCACCCATGTATTCACGGTTTTCGGTCAAGAATAGGATTTAGCAGCACTGCACCCACAAGACAGTTTGCCCAATAAAGAGCAAGGGACCACTGAAAGTTTTTTATTTTCCTTTATTCTAAATTCAATACCTAATTAAAATGAACCTACATTAATTTTTTTTAAATATATTTTAAATATAAATTTAATATAGATATGATTTTTGTCATTCATTGTTTATTTTGTAAAAGAATTTTGCTCTTTCTTCGAGTGCTTTTAAATTTTATTTCTTATTTTTTGGTAATAATTGTTTGACTTTTATTTTTGCTATTGTCATTTACTCTATTTTCGTTTAGCATTCTCCGTGCAAACGCACGGGCTCCTTGCTAGTTGCAATTGAATATGGGGAGAGTTCAATAGCAACCACAAGTCACCACGTGTCCCTGTTAACCCTTATTAACCATGGTTAAGATTCACTAACCCTTAGAGTTCAATAATCTAGCTTTGATTTTTAGAAAAATCTTTAAAAGAACTTTTAACTCTAGTTGAGAATTTTTAATTTTTAGGGTTAATAATTTTTTTACTAAACTTAAGGTTAGATTGTTAAACCCTAAGGGTTAGTAAATTTTAACCATGGTTAGCTTGGGTTAACAAAGACACGCGGTGACTTGTAGGTCCAAATCCAATCACAATTGCCTATGATTTGATCTTGATTGTCGAAGTCTCTGGCAAAGCCAGAAAGGTGGTCTCGGATTACCATACATCATGTGACATATGATTTAGAAAAAGGGGAGAAGTCAATTCATTTCCTCCCTATGATTTTGATTTCTCCCCACTTGATATCTCTCCCAATTTATATCATCATTTTATCACCATGTATCCACTAATGTGTGGAGAAGTCAAAATCATGAGAATATCATATTGACTACTCCACCACATGGCCCTTATTCTATGGTTGGCCAAGAGGAGCCTTTCTGGCTTGGCCAGAGAGAATCCGAGGCCTTCTTCAAAAAAACAAAGTCACAATGTTGTCAGCGAGAGCACTGCAGTCTGCCCACCCTCATTAGTTAAAGCGTTAGTTTTTTTTTTTCAAAGACTACTTCATTCTGTTAACGTTATGAACGCCAACCCTTAAACCTATTTACATACCTGGCTGTGAGGTTCCTTTTGTAGCCGATGGCTGCAAATGGACTCGTGCAGCTAATTATTGTTCGAGTGAATAGGGTTCCCTAGAAAATAAGAGGCGTGGTGAGGTTGTACATATGAATTCTAACAAATATGTTGCATGTGATAACTATAATACATGACCCAAATGTCAGCCTATTTTCAAGAATTTTGCTAGCCCCAACTCTCTCTACTGCACTCTCCCTTTTGGGGGCCAAAGGACAAGGATTGTATTGTGCGGACAACAAGAATCAGATACAAACCCTTGTGCTCATGCCTCTAAAAGGGGAGCGCTCGTGTTGGAGATCAAAGTTCATGAAGACACTTCCCTTGTTGAGTTGTTTGTTTTTTTTCCTCGGTAAAACCTTGGTGTGGTTTGTATAGTATAAATGAAGAAGAACTTGGCTTTTAATCCCACATTTCATGCTATTTATACATACTAGTGGGCAGCAGGTGCGATGCACATGAGAGAAAGAGGGGAAGGGGAGAGAGACTTGGAAGAGGGAGCCTAGTGAGGTTATTTGAAAAAAAATTAAGAGCTATTTTGGGTATAGAAACTTGAGGGACATTTTTGATATTTCATATGAAAAAATTGTGAGGGGCATGTTGGTTATAGAAATATGACGTAGGGATATTTTGAAACTCAAAAAGTTTTCGGGGCATTTTGGGTATAGCAAATAAAGGGGTCAGACAAGGCCTTGGCAAGACATTCTTCTTTCGGAGCATTTTGCCAAGAGAGCGAGGATTCCAATTACGCCCTTGAGGTTGTCATGTGTCTCTTTTGACACCCTTTAACTATGGTTAAGATTTTCCCACCCCTAGGGTTCACCTACCTACCCTTGGTTTTAGAAAAAAAAAATATGAATTTTTTTAACCCTAGGAGTTGGTGATTTTTAACACCGGTTTAAAAAAATATATTTTTTTCTAAAAACCAAGAATAAGTGGGTGAACCCTAGAGGTTCCATGTGTCTCTTTTGACACCCCTTAACTATGGTTAATCACCTACCCATAAAGTTCACCCACCCCTAGGGTTCACCCACTTATCCTTGGTTTTTTTTTTTTTTAAATATTAATTTTTTTAAACCCTGGTTAAAATTCACTAATTCCTTGGGTTAATTTTTTCCTTAAAACCAAGGATAAGTGAGTGAACCCTAGAGGTGGGTGAATCTTAACCATAGTTAAGGAATATATAACCGTAGAGGATTTCAAGTATAGATGAGTAAGGTATAGTACAAGAAATAAGCAAACATTTACTAAAATTTATCTCATATAATAAGGATAATTTAGGAATTCAAAATTTTAGTTTACGTTTTTAAAGGTAACATTTTCATTAATAGAGTAATAGTTAGATAGAAGTCGTAACACAAATATCCATCAATGTTTTGAACTGAGGAATCCTCTTTGTATTAGTAAAGATAAACAGCAAGTAGACTTAAGTCTAAAAGAGCCCAAATTACATAAGAGCAATGCTACGTCCAGTTACCCTTTGGGTTCAAGAATTTAACCTTGGTTTATAGGAATTTTTTTTAACTATGGTTAAGAAAAATTTTAACCCTTAGGGTTAATATTTTTTTAATAAAAACCAATGTTAGATTTTGAATCCTAAGAGTTAGTGAATCTAAAATTCATAAGGGTTAAAAGGGACATGTGTTGACCCGCATATGCAATTAAACTTGAGGGGAGTTCAATTGCAATTGAATGTGATCCAATCTCCACTCACACAGACACAAACAAATAGAGAGTAACAAGGTACACCAAATGTTAAGTGAATGAACTAAACATGCATTTTTTTCAATTTTTTATTTGTCTGGAAATATCGTTTGAGATCTCCATTTTAATTGGGCAGAAAGGACCATCTCCCAAATATTCAGAAGCTTGCATCTGACAAACAACAATATTTGAAGCAAACATATAATGGGATTTCTAAGACTTCCTCTCGGAGTGTCAAATCTTTTTAATATACTTTTGTAAAAAGAAAAAGAGGAAATGAAAGAGGTCACGGTGGTATACCAGCCGCCTGTTCTGGAACTTCCAGTTCCAATAGATGGACTGGTATGTATAGTCAGTTTAGTCGTGCTCTTGAGTTTGAGTTTTGAGAGTAGGATACACACGATCAAAGAAATCTGTTGTCTAGAGAGAGTGGAATGATCTCAAATAGTTTTCTATTTTCATATTGGAGATATTGTGTCTTGAAAACTAAAGATGTAAATGAGTAATGGCAAAAGACACAGAAGCAACAAAATCAAAGAATTATTATGAGAAGGAATAATTTCATCGCCATTTAAATGCACTGCAATAAGAAAGGTGGTAAAAAAAATCCGAACATATTCATATGCCCTTACAATCCCAACTATTGGAGGAGCAAGGGGTGGGGAGGGGCCATGGCCTCCCAAAATTTTGGAAAATTCTCCGAACATATTCATATGCCCTTACAATCCCAACTAGGGGCGGAGCAAGGGGTGGGGAGGGGCCATGGCCCTGCAACATTATGGAAAATTCTACTATGTTAGGGTAGATTTTTTAAAAAAAAATAAATGGTATCAACATTTTATGTATAGCCCCCCCCTCCCCTCCCCCAAATTATGAGTTAATGCCTCCCCAAATTTTTTATGGATCCAGATTCTTTTCAGTGCACCGTTCTGTCCGTCTCCCTTTAATTATGGTTAATCTTAATTAAACTAAGTTTAATATTTTTTGTTTTCTAAAAACCAAGATTAACCTTAGGTGTGAGTGAATCTTAACCACAGTTAGTGGGTGTTAAAAGGAACACATGACAGCTTGTAGATCATCCTTTAACTGTGGTTAAGCTAAATCAACTTAAGGTTAATAACTTTTTTCTAAAAACCAAGGTTAGATGGATGAACCTTAGGGGTGAGTGAATCTTAACCACAATCAGTGGATGTTAAAAAGGGACATGATTGTAGAGGCCCACGCATTCTGCCGAAAAGAATAATTTTGCTTCATATATATAATATAAAATATTAAAAATAAAATTAATTTTATTTAAATAATAGCTCTCCCAGGCCCATCGCCTAAATTTTTTTAGGGGGCTACACCCCCAAACCCCGAATACCCATACTTGTAACCCATTAATCTTCTAAATGCATGTACTTCGGCCCCCCAAGTAAAAATTCCTGGCTCCACCCCTAATTCCAACCACATTAGAGTTAACTCAAAAACCCCAAAAATTACAAATCTGAAAAAGAAATGACAATGAACAACCAACCTCAGTTCAGCTCCAAATATAGTATCATCAACAAAGTAAAAAAATATGATATCAATTGTAAAACATGAATAACACATAAAATAAAACCTTGCATTTCAATAGAGTTAAAAAACACAACATACTTTCTAAATGTGCATATTCCCCCATCGCATGGCAAGGGCATATTCGTGGTATGCAACATCCTCCCAGGCTGAATCAGTGAGGTAGCAGCATATATATATGCAATATGCAACATTCTCTCGGGCCGAGTTAGTGAGGTAGCAGCTAAAATTTTTTGGAAAAAATTAATTTGAAACAAAATTTTCTTACAAAAAAAAAATATTTGATGTGTAAGTAGATGTTGACCGATGAGATCTCTTCTTGGGAAGACATTATACATGGTTTGTGGCTTTGAAGATCGCTAAATTATGATTTAATCAAAAGAAATTTCCAATCAATAAAAGATCTTTCATTTGCAATTTATTTTTAATTGAGAGAGAGAGAGAGAGAGGGAGTTATGATCCCCAATCGTAACAAAGATAGATTAAATACCTTGAAGCTAGACCGACTTCGGTGGTGTGAGAGGGTTGTAGGCCTTCCTCCATGTCTGTTGTATGACAATGTCTCACTGAGGGTCCCTTTCCGCTCCTCATTACGCTGTGATTGTGTGCCCCCTCTCTGTCTAGACATTCTTAATGAAGAGTTTCGCACAACGACGCAAAATGGGAATCGATCGAACAAATTAAATCCTTAAAAACTCGATAGAAAAGATTTCACTGTGAATATGTTAAAATGAGAAACACGATTGAGTAAAATGGAAGTTGCTTGAGATTTTTGGGTGGAAAATAGAAGGAATGGTTAAATTTTTGGTCATTTGGAAAGCTGCATAGAAAGAAACAACCTTTGGAAGGCGTAAAGACATGAATAAGAATGACTATTTTTGAGCCTTTTGAAAAGATGTATCGACAGGAACCAGGTTTGTAAGACTTTCTTTGTGGTTAAATACAATAATACACACACATCCTAGGCCACAAGGCCATTGCACCCACACACCCTCTCTATGGAAGACTTAAAGATGGGAAATTAAGTTTGCTAATATGGAGGAGTAGCAACGGTTTGCGCAATAATTAATGGGAGGAAAATGGATAGGTGACATGTGGCAACAATTTGAAGCTCAAATAGAAACTTGTGAGGCGTGCCACGTGAATACCATCTAGTATATAGTAATATTATAGATTCTCAACATTCATTAGGGTTTTCTAAAATCTATTCCAACATCTCTCTTTATTTTTGCTAATTTTTTAAGTTATTTTTTTTATAGGTTTTTAGATTTCTTGTTATGATCATCTATCTTTAATTAATTTATTTCTGCAGCTTCCAAAATGTATCTGAAGAATTTGTCTCCAAAACAAAAGGAAAAATTATGCATTCGAGGATGTTGTTGTTGCATTCAAGGATTCATAAATTTTAATTTGTGCATGATGATTAAGAATGCTGTAGATTTGTAAAAATGTAAAATTAAATGAGATATTATACAAATTTGAAAACTCTTTCATTTATGAATGTAACATGGTGTTTTTCGACTTTTAAATTTGTCTGTGGTGAACTTGGTTGGTGTATAAATGTGATTGAATGATTATATGATGTATAAATTTGATAGTGTACTTATATAATTTGTTTAAATGTGAAATTTGATAGTCGCGTGTCCCAAATCGCTCGTATACATTGTCAGATCGTTCAAATATAATGTCAGATCTACGCTCCAATATAATGTCATATTGATAAGATAGAAAATTTGTATGGTTCTATGTTTACTGTTGCTAACATATTAGTAATCGATTGTTTGTACTATTGATCAATTGGTAATATGAGATCGATCAGTCATATGAAAAATCCATCAATATACGAACGAACGATCGCTAATATATTAGCAATTGTGAACATAGAACCATACAAATATTGTCTTATACATTGTTCCTATGATCGATCAATCTGTCATATGAATGATCAATCATATATTTACGATCGTGAACATAGAACCATACAAATTTTCTATCTTATCGGGCATTCTTATGATCGACCGATTGGTTATACGAACGATAAATTGATCATACGTATCTTTGTTCACGATCGCTAATACATTAGCAATACATTGGTCATACGAATGATTGATCAATCATAGGAATGATCGATCACTAATATATTAATGATCGTGAACATAGAATCGTACAAATTATCTATTTTATCGATTGTTCGTATTATCGATCGGTCGGTCATATAAATGATTGATCAATCATACGAACGATATATATTAGCGATCGTGAACATATAACCATATAAATTTTTTCTCATATCAATCTGACATTATATAGGAGCAATCTAACATTATATTTAAACAATCTAACATTATATATGAGCGATCTGAGACACACAAACATATCTAAAAATCTGAAAATTTACTTTATATTCATAAATGAAAGAGTTTTCAAATTCATACAATATCCCATACAGTTTTAGAATTCTAAAAATCTACAACATCCTCAATCATTATGTACAAATTTACAATTCCTAAATCCTTGAGTGCATCAACGACATCCTAAAATGCTTAATCTTTCATTTTGTTTTGGAGGCAACATTCTTCACATACATAAGTGAAGCTATAAGATGATTATAACAATAAATCTAACAAAATCTATACAGAAAAAATATCTTAAACAACAAAATTAGCAAAAATAATGAAAGATGTTGAAATAGATATCAAAAAATCCTAATGAACGTTGAGAATATATTACTAAGGAAGATGCGAATGAATTCTTACATCTATAGCGGATGAATCGAGTTGAACAAGGAAGAGAGTGACTAAATTTTCGAATGAACACGAAAATGAGATTTTTTTTCCTCCTAAAAAAAGTCAATCAATGAAAGACACGTGGAAATTCAATCTCAAATCTCATTAAATGGTGAAGAGTGAGCAAATAATAGAACCGTATAAGTGGAAGTTAATGAGAGAGCGGAGATGAAAATATGAAAAAATTGTGGATCCCACCAATTGACTTTAATTTGATGACATGGCCTCACAAATGAAGAGGAGTCTTACGTGGTATCAAAAGGAAGTCATAGGTGGAATCCATAGAAACACTCTAACTATTTTATATAGTAGTAGTATAGATAGAAAGGCATCTATAGGAACCAAATCATTTCTGTTGTTCACTGTGGCCAGGGTGTTTAAAGGCCAAGATCACTTGTAAGCTGTTAAATTCGTACAAGTTAATCGATCTTAGCCTTTAAACACACCTGATTACAGGAAACAACACAAACGATTCGGTTCCGTATATATGGGTGGTGTGTATTATTTTCTAAGATGTAAAATTTTGTATTCCATAACTACCTGCAATAAACTGGGTGAATGTTCCAGAAGGTAGAGATTCAAGAAGATCATGTTGGAAACGATGATGTTTCTCGAATGCATGAACTCAATTAGATTCGGCCTTGTGAACTAGAGGGATCTCTGCCTCCACAAGTTCCACCAAACATCACCTTGGCCATAGATCATTCCTTTCTCACCTGCAAAAGCACATGCTATTTAATTGAAAGAACATGTGACTGAAATATCCAACATTTGGTAAGAAACTATGTAGCACATATTGACATCACACTTAAGCTACATGCTTTCAGAATCCAAACAATTAACGAAGTTTTATATAGTACACATTGGCCACTCAAATGCATCACTCATATATTCAAACATGTACCTGATGTGTGTAGAACAGGATCCCTAATATGAAGTGTTTTATGGACTATCATGAGGCTTTTCTAAGCTAAGCTAAGCTAAGCTACTTAGCAGGATCCTATCTGTTATTATCACATCATGGACTCCATTTGATAAGCCCCATTCACATCATGGACTCCATTTGATAAGCACCATCATCGCAGACTTCACAATTTGATTAGCATAACAATAGTGGCAACTCGGAAGTCTCTGAGAAATACCTACAGCAGCTATAAGCAGCTGTACAAAACCTTCCACCAAGAACCTCACCACGCAAAGCTAGAAGATATTGATCGGGGAAAAAAAGAGAGAAATTTAGACAGACCAAAAGGGTGCCTTTGATCTTAAATACATGTTTCGGTAGCACAAGATAGATGTCGATCGCCTCTTCTAAGAGAACTGAAATCCAGAGTCCCCTTTACAGCTTGATCTTCAGCTTCCTTGGGCTCTAGGTGCTTCTTCGTGATCCCAAGAGAAGCAACTCATCAACTAATTTCATCTTCTTGTGAACGACATCTGACTTTTCCAATGGACAGCCTATGAACAACATTACAGAGAGTACTTGGAGCACTATAGGCCCTCTTCTTGCTTGGTTTCTAGTTTCTTTCAAAACAAGGTTAGGTTGTGAGATGTGGCCATTCTATGGTGAGCTGCGGGGAGACAGAAATGCTAGTTATTCTCATAGGTAGCTGCTCCATAGTTCTGATCAATTGATTTGCAATTTGCTATGCTCTTTCTTCATACAAGTTTGGACAAAAATCGCTTGATGATGGATTGATAAAGTTACAAGTTAGGTGTCAAAACCACGACTTGGGTTCAAATCCCGTCCTTACCTGCTACACTAACCATCACACTTAGCTATACAAAAACAATGGTGAATTTTATCAATCACCCCTCCAATATCTGTTAAATTTATTCACTAAATTTGCGCGAAAGACTATTGTCATGCTATATATTCCATCTTCATAATTATCAGTGCCTTATCCGAACAGTTTGACATAGTAACACAAATCATCTTCTGTTATTCCAGTTTACCTAGAGCAATATATTATCCTTAAAGAGTCCTCACCTTGCAAATTTCACTGCATATGTTTTTTGTCGGTGCTCGCCATTGCCACGGGGCATATGTCGAGTCGAAGGCCAGGAAAATTAACACATGGGCAACCATTTGTAGGTCGCGTATTGAATTCCACAACTAGGGATTCTGATTTCCAATGTCAAACCCTGATAACGATAGTTTTTAAGGGCCCTAGAGGTGTAAAATAAACTACTCGATCACTTGTTGCTCAAAAGACAACTAGGGTCTCCTCAATTGCAGCTTGTCAGTAGCAGAGAAAGGCACTCAAATGCAATATATGCCATTGGATATAGAGATTAGGAGCAAGGAAAAAGTAGGAACATGAGGAATGTCAAAAGAGCAATTATTTTTGAATAGAGACTTAATGAGATTTGGATATGGTTGAAATGCTTTTGATGCTTTATTCCTTGTCAAAAGAGAATTGCCTTGCCCATGCTCTTAAAGGCCACCATTAGAGAATCAGAAGGATCTGGTTTTGCCACTAATATCAAGTGTCAAAGTTATGGAGACCCCTTTTTCACTATAAAAAGGCTTCTAGTCCAGTCCAAAATGCGCCAGACAACAACCGAGAAAGAGCAATCGGGCAGTGTAGTGTGCATAGATCATCAAGGCATTGGTTGTTCACTCTCCCTCAAGGGCTTCTGACCCTACCATCTCGGCCACAGTCACATTTTCCATGTAGAATATCTCTTAGTGATGGTATGCTGGGTATGATGGACTAGAAGAACTTGGGGGAGTATGAAGAAGCCGTGCCTTGCTTACGGGTTGCGGTGTTTAACCAGGGCATCCATTGCTCACTCTCCCTCAAAGGCTTCCGGCATTGCCTACAGGGCATGACTGAAGTGTTTTGGGGAGATTGGACAAAGGTTGTCATGACTTGGTGGAGTTTCAGAGCCAGAGGTGATTTATACTGTTAGCCTGCAGGAAGAGTATGAATGGAGTCAAACCATGGCAGTCATTACTCACTATCCCTCAAGGGCTTCCAATTTGACTCCAAAGAGTAAACTTGGAAGTGCTTGAGGAGAGTACTGGATAGTGGATGTCATGTTCTCATGGAGTTGAGCTAGAAGCAAGTCATCCTTTAGTACCCCAGGTGCAAACTAAACACAGGCATCATCTCCTTAAAAACACACATATATAGAGTGATGATGGATAATGCTATCATCACTTCTTTTAAGACTCACTCTCTTTTTGATTGGAGAGTGTGTTAGTGGAAAACAGGTGTCCTTATCGTAATGGAAGACAACAACACATGTCTTTTCCATAAAGAAAATATGTTTGAAATTAAGAAAGTGATGCTAGCATTGCCCATGTGATGATAGGTGCACTTTTTGTCCCTCTTGTAATTTTCATTATTCTATCTAATAAACAGGCAGGGCAACCCTCCAGGCAGGGCAACCCTCCGTCTCTACTAGGTGACTTCTTTACAAAAAAAACAAAAAAATGTTATGTCCACTACCCAAATATTTGATGACTACACCCTATTATTAAAAATTGTTGACTGCACACAATTAAAATCATAAAATTTGGTACAAGCCTAACAATAGAGTGTAGCTGAACAAATGTGTGATTAGGGTTCCCTAGAAAATAAGAGAGGTGGTGGGGTTGTACTAACGAATGCTAAAAAATATGTTGCATGTGATGACAGTACATGACCCAAATGCCAGATTATTTTCAAGAATTTTGCTAGCCTCACTCTCTCTCACTATACTCTCCCTTTTGGGGGCAAAAGCATAATCACAAAAAATTGTGTTTAAAAAAAACAAAAACTCGTTTAAAACTTGTATAAATACCGTGCTATAGAAAGCAACATCTAAAATCTGTTTTTTGAAAAAAAAAACGAATAATACGAAAAAAGGAGTTTAAAACAAATAATACGAAGAAAAAAAACGAATAATCTTGAGAAATTTTGACATTCTTAGATGTACTTGAAGCTAAAGGAAATCATGACTTTTGAAGATGAAGCACTGTCTTCTAATGAATCTTTAGGGAATGAAGATAATGCAAATATTGATGGTAATGTCACTTTTGAGCAATTGATGAATAGGAATGAATGATTTTTTTTATGTAGTTTGTATTTTGTAATAATTTTTTTTATTGATGTAGGTGATGTTTTAATGAAATTTGATGTCTTAATGACTTGATCAAATGGAATCGAATGTAAAAAGGATGTTATGAATTATAATTATTTTGTTGTACATTATTTCCCAAATTGTTAGATATATTAATTAATATCATGTTTATAATTTTTATAAAGGAATTGATAGTTTCCGCGCGCTGGTTCTGCGGCTTTTGCCCAGCAGGAACGCTCGCATTTATGCATTTATGGGATGCCACTTGCTTTTTTAATACCCACTAACTCTGCCTCTTTTAATACTACTAATTGTGGTTAAGATTCATTAACTTTCATCTCACCCATAGGGTTCATCTATATAACTTGGTTTTTAGAATAAAAAAATTAAAAATTATTAACCTTAGTTTAGTTAAGTTTAATCATAATTAAAGGGGCTCTACAAGCCGCCATATGTCCCTTATAACACCCACTAACTCTAGTTAAGATCCACTCACCCTTAGGGTTCATCCATCTAACATTGGTTTTTAGAATAAAAAATTATTAACCTTAGGTTAGTTAAGTTTAATCATAGTTAAAGGAGGCTCTACAAGCCACCACATGTCCCTTTTAACACCCACTAACTGTGGTTAAGATTCACTCACCCTTAGGGTTCATCCATCTAACCTTGATTTTTAAAATAAAAAATAAAAATGATTAACCTTAGGTTAGTTAAGTTTAACCATAGTTAAAAAGACCCTACAAGCCACCACGTGCCCCTTTTAACACCCACTAACTGTGGTTAAGATTCACTCATCCCTAGGGTTCATCCATATACCCTTGGTTTTTAGAAAAAAAAAAAAATTAATCCCTAAATTAATAAACCTTAAACAAGGCTAAAAGGGATTAAAGAGGACATGTGGCAAGAGGAAGGGTGTCCGTGTTCCACTGGACGACACGCGGAGGCGTAAAGTATCAGTTCCCTTTTTATAATTATTAAAAAATAATAGTTTTCTCCATTTTTTCTCAAAGTTTTCCCATATTTTCTGAGCGAATTAATATTCCTGAACCCCAACTTTGTTACTATGGTGCAAAATGACAAGGATTGTGTTGTGCGGACCACAAGAATGGGATACAAACCCTTGTGCGCATGCTTCTAAAACCTTGATGTGGTTTGTTGATAGGAAGTGTGGAGCCTACCTCGACTGAGACTGAACATCCTACCTCTGTTCTCGTGGCCAACTTCACGGTAAGTTGGTGGGGGGTTGAGGGGGGCAAAGCCCCCCCCCTTGCCCGTAAGGTGGGGGTTCGGGGGCGTTAACCCCCGAGGCGAATTTTTTGAGGGTTACTTTGGTATTTTCGACTTCTGTTATATAGCCCTAATACTATTAAGAATAGGTGTGGGTGACTACTATTTTTTTAGATCACAACTCTGTAATTCTCTTTTGCTCCAGAATATAGTGAAATCTCGGCAACTCTGTGGACGTACCTCAACTTGAGGGAACCACATAAATCTTGTGTTCTTGTGTATTTGTTCTTGTTCAATTTTTTGTCGAAATTTCGTGTCTCACATGTCCTGTTGTAGGGTTCATTTCCTAACATTTGTATAGTATAATTGAAGAAGACCTTGGCTTTTGATCCACCATTTCATGTTATTTATACATATAAACAGCAAGTAGAATTGAAGTCTAATGGGCGCTGGTCAGTTCCGCACATGGCCACGGGCTTACTACCCCAAGAGCAGCGCCACTTACATCACAGCACTTCCAAGGAGTTTCAGGTCCTTCCACACCATGAAGGTTGGTTTTAGATAGACAAAATATATATCAGTAAAAGGCGAGTTCTTCCCTTTATCAAGCCTGGCTGTCGAACCTTCACGCCCCAAGCCTTCATGTTTGTGACCGCGTACCGAGAGAGCATTCGGGTCAAATTTGTCATCTAGATGGTCCCCCACATTCCACGCAATCTTTAATCCTTTCTGACACCGTAATATTTTTGGAAGTGATTAAAAACTCACGATAGTTGAGCTGTCGGATCAAAAATCTAAAGGCTCCAAAACATCGAGTAGGGTCCACCATTTAATGCATGTCAGGTTTGATGTTTTAGAGCCGTTGAATTTTTTTCTTTTTTGAGGAGTGCTGTTGAGAGTCTTATGGGAAACTAGACTGGGTCTAGCATTTATGTATTTCTTATGACGCTTCCCCTACGGATATTTGTGAACTTGTGCCAAAAATTCATGAAGGAATTGCTCTAACTTAAGCCAGGGCACATCATGTGGTTATCATGAATCCAACAAAATGTTTTTAGTTTCTATATCCTTAGCTGCTCAAATTCATTTGAATTTTTTCGCTTTTAACCCCGGTTAAAAAAATTTACCTTTGAAGATTAACTTTTCGAAAAAAAATACTAAGGTTATTGATTGGTGCTAATTGTTATACATTTATACACCTGAAACTAAACTTGTTAGCTCCTTAGAGTAATCTTTTAAATTGTTTTATGATACTTGGTTGTCTTTGTTCCTTTCAGGTTCATGCGATGAAAAGAAAATAAAATAGAAGATTTAGAAGCTTTGAAGACTCATAAGGATCTCAACAAGAAAAAGAGTAAAAAAAGCCGAAAAAACCAAGGTGATGTGAGAAGTTCCACTCTGGGCGATCGATCGCCCTCGGTGTTTTTGGAGTATGGTAAGTGCACGGAAAGTTTTCTTTTGGACCCGGTTTGGATGTTTATAAAACCCAATTTACAGAGAGAAAGAAGAAGAAGAGTGGTAACTCAATTAGGATTCCTAAATCCTCGATTAACAAGGATTCTCTCCCTCTCTCTCTATAAATAGGAGAACCATTGGCCACAAGCAGTAGTTGAGAATTTTGGGATTTGAAAGAGAAAAAGAAGCTCTAGAGATCAAGGAAGCAAAAAATGATGAATTTTTCGTGTTTGTCTATGAAAACGACGTTTTCCTTCCTCACGATGAACTAACTCTCCGTTCTAGGGTTTCGATGAAATCCTAGCCAAGTAATTGTGTTGCTCTTTTATTTTTATTTGGATTTCTTAATTGTAAAACATTGATTGCATAATGAGAGAGTTGTTTCAACAATCGGATTTATTGATTTATATTCAATCTCAATGAAATTTTTATCATTGTCTTAAGTGCTAGGAAATTGAGATTGAATCCGTTTGTGTTAATTTTTGGTGAATATTAATATAAGTTTTATGCAATAGTTTTAATGGTTTAGGAGATTAGATTCTAAGATATTTTATGTTAAGGGAGGATGGGTGATTTCACTATCCTACTTTAATGTGTATCATTTGTGTCAACCGAAGATAAGATATGTCTAGAATTTAATCTATTGTATTTTTCTTGATCAGTTAAAAGGGTTTGATCAAAAAAGTTGAAAGGGGATATGTCGTCACTTTCACTATATTGTTTGCAAGTTGAGAGATCTGAATAGACTCGAAGTAAGATCAGTTATGAAGCTAGTGGTAGATTCAAACGCCTTAGATCTTCTCTCCGAAAGATTTCAAAAACCCTTAGTTGATAATTTAATTATAAGCTTTCATTAGTTTAAATATTGTTTTAGTTTAATCCATTTAAAATTCAACTTTTCTCACCTATTAGTTTAGAATTAATCTCGATAAAAGACAATGAAACCAGCGCAGTCCCCAGAGGTTCAACATCCTTACTAGTAACTATTCTATAGAGTTATTACTACACAAGGTATAATTAAATTACGTAACAACTAGTTATATTGTTGAACCCTAACAGTTAGTGAATCTCTAATGAGGATTAAAAAGAGACATGTGTTGACCTGAGGGTGAGATTGAACTTGGGGAGAGTTCAATTACTATTGAATTTGATCCCAACTCTTCCTTCAAACTGCTACACACAATTCTATTTTGGCATCAGATTAATCCTGGTGCATGCCTGAAGCCCAGCCTTGGGCGTCCATTCATCATCCGGCATGTGGCGCTAAAAAGGAGAGAAGTCATTTCATTTTCTCCACTATTTTTTGACTTCTCCCCAATTGATATCTCTCACCTTTTTATCACCACATGGCATATGAAGAATGGACGCCCGAGGCCTAGCCTCGAGCGTGCACCAGAGGTCCAGCCTCGAGCGTGCACCAGAGGTAATCCGATGGCTTCTATTCTCTATACAAGAGCATATAGTTGTATGTGTGATATAGGACAGCCGATATTGCTATATTTGGACACTCCCACTGAAGATGTGGGCAATATAAATCTAAATGAGGATTTAGATAGATGGGCGTGCATGCTTCCAAATTGTAAGCCAAGAAGTTAAAATTAATGATTAAATCATAATAGCACCAGAGTTATGATTGTGGTCTTCCCAAGTAAGTGAACCGTATGCACCTGGATCAATTCCATCAGTGTTTGGAGAGTCAGTCTGGTGCCAATATGGTGACATATCGAATAATAACATTGTTGCAAGGAAGGAACAATTATCAGCATAAATCACTGATCCACCCTTGCATTTCTTATTTTGCTGTTATCATGCTAGTATTGAGCAGAATTCAAGTTTCATAGTATGGATGATAGAAAAAAAATAGGTTTTTTTTAATACCAAAATAAGTTCAAACTTTTGCCAAAATTTTAAAAAAGGCTTTGAATTCTCAAAATAATATTCTAGGCTTTGACATGTGTGAGCCTTGCACGCGAGACTTACACTGAGATGGACCAAAATACCCTTATTTTGACTTTCTCTCTCCCACCGTTCACTCTACGAAGGAAGAAGACTAGGGGTGTCAATGGTCGGGTTGGCCCGCCGGCTCGGCCCACTCTATGCCCGCCTAGCTCCATTATTAGTTGAGTTGGGCTTGGAGTCTAAAGCACTTGGTTCATTTCAGTAGGCTTCTAACCGGGCTTAGCCTGACTAACCTGCAGTTTAGTCTCTATGCAAAAAATTGCACATGATTTTTTTAGATTGGCTTGCTCGGATTGATTAATAAGTGGGTTGGCCCGGCCCGGTCCATTTATTAATTGAGCCTAGTTGGGCCTGGGCCAGCTTGAACCTGGCCCGTTGAGACCCATAAAGAAGAACATTTTTTGGGGAAAAATCTCATCTTCGTGTTCGTTCGGGAATCCGGTCATTCTCTTCCTTGTTCAACTCGATCCATCTGGTATAGAGGTAAAGATTCATTCTCATCTTCCTTAGTAATATGCTAGTAAAAACCTCATGCCATGCCCAGGTTTGTAACAAAAAAAGAAATTGATTAGAAAATATTTGTTTGAATTTATCTCTAGCTAACTATAAGTACTATATTCAAATTTGTTAGTGTATGATTGTAAACATTGAGGACTTGTACAACTGACACACACATGAGACTGGATCACAGTAATTCAGTTGCACCCACAGGTCAACATGTGTCCATTTTAACCCTTATGAGTTGAAATCGAGATTCACTTACCCTTTGGGTTCAAGAATTTAACCTTGATTTTTTGGGAAAAATTTAACTATGGTTAAGACAAATTTTAACCCATAGGGTTGATATTATTTAATAAAAGCAAAGGTTAGTGAATCTAAACCACAATTCATATGGGTTAAAAGGGTCACGTGTTGACCCTCATATGCGAGTAAACTCTGAGAGAGTTCAATTGCAATTGAATGTGATCTAGTCTCCATACACATACATACACAAACAAAGAGAGAGTAACACGGTACACCAAATGTTAAGTGAATGAACTAAGCATTTTTATCAATTTTTTTCTTTTTGAAAATATCGTTTGAGGTCGCCATTTTAATTGAGGCGAAAGGACCATCTCCCAAGTGAATGGAAGCTAGCATTTGACAGACAACAATATTTGAAGCAAAAATATTAGATGGGATTTCTAAGACTTCATCTCGGAGTGTCAATTCTTTTTCATAAACTTTTGTAAAAAAAAAGAGGAAATGAAAGAGGTCACAAGATGATGAATTTTGGAAACTAATGAGTAATGACAAAATAAACAGAAGCAACAAAATCAAAGAACAATTATGAGAAAGAATAATCTATCGCCATTTAAATGCACTGCAATAAGAAACATAGTCAAAAAAATCCGAAATTATCCATCTGCCCTTATAATCTCAACCACATTTCAATCAGACTAACTCAAAAACCCTCAATAATTACAAATCTGAAAAAGAAATGACAATGAACATCCAACCTCAGTTTAGCTCCAAATAGAGTATCACCAACAAAGTAACAGAAATCCGATGTATTATAAAACATGAATAAAACATTTTAAAAAAATTATATTGCAGTCCAACAGAGTTAAAAAACACAACATACTTTCCAATTATATATCTTCACCAATCGCATGGCAAGGGCATATATGCAGTATGCAACATCCTCTCGGACCGAATCAATGAGGTAATAGCCAAAATTATTGGGAAAAAATCTGAAATAAAATTTCTTTACCAAAAAAAAAATATTTGATGTGTAAGTAGATGTTGACCAATGAGATATCTTTTTGGGAAGACATTATACATAATTTGTGGCTTTGAAGATCGCCAAAATATGATTTAATAAAAAAAAAATTCAATCAATAAAAGATCTTTCATTTGCAATTTATTTTTGATTGATTGAGAGAGAGAGAAAGAGAGAGAGAGAGTTATGATCCGCAATCATAATGAGATAGATTAAATACACCTTGAAGATAGACTGACTTTGGTGGTGTGAGGGGGTTGTAAGCCTTTCTCTATGTCTGTTGTATGGCGATGTATCATCGAGGGCCGATTTCCTCTCCTCATTGCACAATGATTGCTTGCCCCATCTCTGTCTAGATATTCTTAATGAGGAGTTTCGCACAACGAAGAAAGATATGGGAATCAATTTCAAAAATATTAAATTCTAAAAACCTCGATTGAAAAAGATTTTACAATGAATGTGCTAAAATGAGAAACTCGGATGAGTAAAATGGAAGTTGCTTGAGAAATTTGAGTTGAAACATGAGGTATGAGTAAATCTTTGGTCATTTGGAAAGATGGATAGAAAGAAACAACCTTTGGAAGGCATACAGATAGCAATAGGAACAGCAGTTTGGGAGCCATTTTGGAAAGATGTATCGAAAGGAACCACGTTTGGAAGACTTTCTTCGTGGTTAAACACAATAATACACACAGTATACTTAACACCCACACACGCCCCAAACCACAAGGCCATTGCACCCACACACCCTCTCTACGAAGACATGAAATAAAGTTTACGAATATGGAGTAGTAGCAACGGTATGTGCAACAATTAATGGGAGGAAATTAAATAGGTGACATGTGGCACTAATTTGAAGCTCAAATAGAAGCTTGTGAGGGGTGCCATGTGAATACCATCTTGTATATAGTAATAGTATAGATTCTCAACATTCATTAGGGTTTTCTAAAATCCATCACAACATCTCTCTTTATTTTTGCTATTTTTTAAGTTATTTTTTTGGTATAGCTTTTGTTAGATTTCTTGTTATGATCATCTCTCTTTAATTAATTTATTTCTGCAGCTTCCAAAATTTATGTGAAGAATTTGCCTCCAAAACAAAAGGAAAAATTACGCATTCGAGGATGTCATTGTTGCATTCAAGGATTCGGGAATTTTAATTTGTGCATGATGATTAAGAACGTTGTAGATGTTTGAAAATGTGGAATTGTATGAGATATTATATATATTTGAAAACTCTTTCATTTATGAATGTAACATGCTATTTTTCGATTTTTAGATTTGTTTGTTGTGAACTCAGTTGGTGTATAAATGTGATTGGATGATTATATGATGTATAAATTTGATATTGTACTTATATGATTTGTTTAAATGTCATGTGCCTCAAATCGCTCATATACAATGTTGGATCGTTCAAATATAATGTCGGATCGTTCAAATATAATGTCAGATCGCTCCAATATAATGTCATATCAATAAGACATAAAATTTGTATGCTTCTGTGTTCATGATCTCTAATATATTAGTTATCGATCGTTCATACGATCGATCAATTGGTAATATGAGATCGATCAATTGATATACAAATAAATGATCGCTAATATATTATCAATTGTGAACATAGAACCATACAAATATTGTCTTATCGATCATTCCTATGATCAATCAATCTATCATAAAAATGATTGATTGTTAATATATTAGTGATCGTGAACATAGAACCATACAAATTTTATCTTATCAGTCATTTGTATGATCGATCGATCAGTCATACGAACGATCGATTGATCGTATGAATCTTTGTTCACGATCGCTAATATATTAGAGATAGACTATCACACGAACGATCAATCGATCATAGGAATAATCAATCACTAATAGATCAATGATCATGAACATGGAATCGTACAAATTATCTGTCTTATCGATTGTTCATATGATTGATCGGTCGGTCATACGAACGATCGATCGATCATACGAATGATCGCTCGCTAATATAGTAGTGATTGTAAACAAAACCATATATTTTTTTGTCATATAGATCTGGCATTATATAGGAGCAATCTGATATTATATTTGAACAATCTAGCATTATATATGAGCGATTTGAGACACACAAATATGCCTAAAAATCTAAAACTAAATGTATGTTATATTCATAAATAAAATATTTCTCAAATTTATACAATATACCATAAAATTTCATAATTCTACAAATCTACAACATCTTCAATCATCATGTACAAATTTACAATTCCTAAATCCTTGCATGCAACAATGACATCCTCAAATGCATAATCTTTCCTTTTGTTTTGGAGGCAACATTCTTCACATACATAAGTGAAGCCAAAAAAATCAATTAATTTAATAGAGATGACCAGAAAAATAAATATAACAAAACATATACTAAAAAAAATACCTTAAACAACAAAATATCAAAAATAATGAGAGATGTTGGAAAGGATTTCAAAACATCCTAATGAATGCTGAGATTATATTACTAAGGAATATGAGAATAAATTCTTACCTCTATACTAGATGAATCGAGTTGAAGAAGGAAGAGAGTGACTACATTTTCAAACAATTACGAAGATGAGATTTGTTTCTCCTAAAAAAAAGTCAATCAATTAAAGACACATGGAAATTCAATCTCAAATATCATTAAATGGTGAAGAGTGGGCAAAATAATAGAAACATATAAGGGGAGATTAATGAGAGAGTGGAGATGAAAATATGAAAAAATTGTGGTTCCCACTAATTGACTTTAATTTGATGACGTGACCTCATAAAATGAAGAGGAGTCTTATGTGGCATTAAAAGGAAGACATAGGTGGCATCCATAGAAACTTTCTAACTATGTTATATAGTAGTAGTATAGATAGAAAGGTATATATACGAACCAAATCATCTGTGTTGTTCACTGTGCACGTGGCCAGTGTGTTTAGAGGCCAAGATCACTTGTAAAGTTGTTGAATCCATACAAGCTAATTGATCTTGGCCTTTAATCACACCTGGCCACATGGAACAACACAGACGATTTGGTTCCGTATATATAGGTGGTGTGTGTTATTCTCCAACATGTAAAACTTGTAAGTTCAAGTTTGGTATTCTATAGCTACCTGCAATAAACTCGGTGAATGTTCCAGAAGGTAGAGATACAGGAAGATCGTGTTAGAAATGATGATGTTTCTCGAATGCATGAACTCAATGAGATTCGGCCTTGTGAACTGGAGGGGTCTCTGCCTCCACATGTTCCACCAAACATCACCTTGGCCATAGATCATTCCATTTTTACCTGCAAAAGCACATGCTATTTAATTGAAAGAACATGCGACTGAAATATCCATCATTTGGTAAGAAACCATGTACTTGCAGATGGACATCACACTTAAGCTGCATCCTTTCAGAATCCAAACAACAACGATGTTTTAGAGTACACATTGGCCACTACATCACTTAGAGATTCAAACATGTACGTGATGTGTATAGAATAGGATCCCTAATATGAAGTGTTTTATAAGCTAAGCTAAGCTACTTAGTAGGATCCTATCTGATATATTTCGTAAAGCGGTAACAAACACTAGAAGACGTTGATGTTGAAACTCACCTGTTATTATCACGTCATGAACTCCATTTGATAAGCGCCGTCATCGTAGACTTCACAATTTGATTAGCATAACAATAGCGGCAACTCGATAGTCTCCGAGCAATATCTACAACAGCTATAAGGAGTTGTACAAACTTCCACCAAGAACCTCACCATGCAAAGCCAGAAGATATTGATCAGAAAAAAAGAGAGAAATTAAGACAAACCAAAAGGGTACCTTTGATCTTAAATACATGTTTCGGTTGTAGAAGATAGATGTCACAGTCTTCTAAGATAACTGAAATCCTGAGTCCCCTTTATAGCTTGATCTGTAGTTTCCTTGGGCTCTAGGTGCTTCTTCCTGATCCTAAGGGAAGCAACTCATCAACTGATTTCATCTTCTTGCGAACGACATCTGCTTTTCTAATGGACAGCCTATGAACAACATTACAAAGAGTACTTGAAGCACTATAGGCCCTCTTCTTGCTTGGTTTCTAGTTTCTTTCACAACAAGGTTAGGTTGTGAGATGTGGCCCGGGGGACAGACATGCTAGTTATTCTCATAGGTATCTGCTCTATAGTTCTGATTAATTGATTTGCAATTTGCTACACTCTGTTTTCATGAAAGTTTGGACAAAAATCACTCGCTGATGGATTGATAAAGTTATAAATTAGGTGTCAAAACCACGACTTGGGTTCAAATCCCGTCCTTACTTGCTACACTAACTATTGTGCGAAAGCATGCAAATATAGTGAAATGAATCCAAAACAGTAAACAAATCAAAAACAAATGGAAGGAAAAACAAACAATAAAAGAGAGACACGATTTACGTGGTTCGACAAGATGCCTAGCTACATCCACGTGTAGCGGTGATCGATAACTAATTCAACAGGAAGATTTTACAATGTTCTCACAAACCCTCTTCCCCAATACACCCAGAAAAACGGGCCTCTTTTCTCTCTTCCGAATAAACCATAAAACATCCCTTTTATATTAGGGTTACAATAAATGGGTAAAATATCCAAAACGGGTCGGGCCTTAAATCGAGTCAAAATTTCAAGTCGGGAAACCCCACACATTGCCCATTAATCGGTTCATCCAGATTGTCAATGGGTATAATGAATCCCGGGTTGAATTCATGACAACTTCCAACAAATCTCCACCTTGGCTTCAATTCTACCAACCATCCAACAAACAAAAGAACAAATCACGCTGCCTCTAAATGTGCCCTTAGGCGCCATGCACCTGAAGGTGCTCAAACCCGAGAGATATTGATCAAGTCCAAACAGTGCTTGAACTTGACCCCACTCACCACCTTAGTAATTGTCACGTCCCAAAATACCCCTAAGAGTTAGGATACTTTGACGACGAGACTTATACTTAAAATTAACCTGCAAAGGGTATACAAGGCATGCCAAATAGTGAACTAAAAATTTCTTTAATGACTTAACTATATTCCAAGTAAAATTGATTACAATAATTGAATATAAATTAAAAACATGTACATGAACTCTTCAACTTGAGTCCCAACTCAAGTGGGACAACATCCCCGAGCACAAGAACCCAAATACATGTCTCTCTCTCAATCATCCCAACCATTGGCCATATGCCAAGCCTCCTAATATCTAGGTAAGCATCCGCATAACTTCCTGCTCACCCTGAGCTACCTCGATCCAAGGGACAAGAGTACACATATCGCATAATGTACCTACCGACATAAAAGTACGGTTGAGCATGGAATACTCAGCGAGTACAAGCCACTAGCTAACAATAGTACTAATAGTAATAACAATAAAATAACATACATCATACAGTTCATCATCACATTTCAAAATCAGAGTGCAGAAGCAATAACAAATAAAAAATATAATCTTGTAATTTACACCTTACATTTTGTGCTTCTTGTGGGTTCCTTACATGTCTTATGAGGTTATTCTCGTTGGCTAGCACCCGAACTATGAAATGGATGGACATACTAGGGTCTTATCTGGTTCTTGTCTCGTGAGTATCATGCGTGTTTTCTTGTCGACTTGCTTGTGAATTTTCTTGGTTGTCTGGGAACAGATGATAATGCTCGTACTTGGTCTTAGTACATTATCACCCTTCCATATTTCTTGATTCTTGCTTGGAGACAGATACTAGTACCTGTACCTGGTCTTAGTATACTAGTATCCTTTCATACTTGTAGGAAACAGATGTTAATGCCCGTACCTGGTCTTAGTATATTAACAGCCTTTCATACTTGTCTTGGAAACATATACTAGTGCCTATACCTGGTCTTAGTACACTAGCATACTTTCATGCTTGTCATGTTACTTGGAGATAGATGCTAGTACCCGTGCCTGGTCTTATTATACCAGCATCCTCTCATACTTGTTGGGGAACAGATGTTAGTGCCCGTACCTAGTCTTAGTACACTAACATCCTTCTATACTTCTTGATTCTTGCTTGGCACGTTTTCTTGTGAGCCAGGTATGACATATCCTAGGGATATGCCCTACCCTTGACATTCCTGTTTGTTTTACCATTTATGTTTCTTGTTCTTGGTTCTTTCTTTTCATATACTTGTACTTGTGTGTGACCCTTGGTGATATCATGTTGACATGAGAAAATAAAGCATAATAGCATCACTTATTATTTTCCTAGACATGAGGGGCTTCATGAAATCACATAGAGCATTTGAAGGAACATATATTATATTTAATTAAGAACTACCCAATTAGGGAAAACCCTAAATCATGATACCATGGTCTTGATTTGGTTCACTCTATTCCTCTTGTGTGCTTATGTGTGTGGCAAAAAGTGGCAATCATGATGAGATGTACAAATTGAGAGATAGCATGTAGCATTTAAAATCCTTCCATAGACATGTGAGGAAATAGGTAATTTGTGTAGGGCATTTAGTCAAATTCACTCATTAGGAAAATCATATGAATCATGAGTGCATAGTCTTGATTTAATTCCTTAAATTCTCATTTAGACATTTTATCAAACATTTGGTATACAAATTAGTTAGACCCATTTATTTGAGTTCTTAGTTCATGCATTTCATCAACAATACACGTGTGTTTGTTATGTGCAAAATGCCCATCCTCCATTTTCCATCACATCATACATTACAACATATGGCATCCAATCGCCTCCACATCCAACATTCCACATCCCATTCACCACTTAATCATCTTGTATAAATTAGGGCATTATTAGTGTAATGTAGAAATTTGGGTTTACACAAGCTCAAACCATTCTCAATTCAAGAAACTAGGTTATTACTAAGTGAGCTAGTGAGGGTGTACTAACCTTTGAGCTCAAAGCTAGATCTTGAAGAAACCCTTGTTTTGGAAACCTCCTTGCTTGAGGAAGAACGCCACTTGAAGATGGAGGAGTCCTTGCTAGGTGAGGAAGACCCACATTGATTTTGGTTCCACTTGATCTCCACAAAACCCCTCTTGAAAATCCCCAATCTTCCTTCCCTTTCTCCCTCTCAATCCCTCTCTAGGTTTAGGTTCCCCCAAAATCCCCAAAAAACTCGGTTTTAAGAGCAAACTGGGCGCGAGTGCGATCAATCGCACCTTTGGTGCGATCTATCGCACTTGGACCCGAAGGGAATCAAAAAAACTCACCTGAATGCGATCAATCGCAGAAATCTGCGATAGATCACACCATTTTGCGATCGATCACAGCTTATTTGCGATAGATCGCACCCCTATTTTCCGGATTCTGATAGATTTTTACCCTGCTTTGGTATTTTGACCATAACTTTTGACTCACCTATTAAATGTTGACAATTCAACTTGCGTTGGACTCATCTTTCGAAGGAGAACAACTTTCATGCTTTATGAAACTCCTAATTCAGAGTTTTAGATGGTCCAAACAGGCCCACAAGTGGACTAGTCTGCAATTTCAGCAGAAAAACAACGAAAAACCCACTTTTGACTTAGTTTATAGTCCAAATATGGAAAAATACTAAACATAAACCTTGAAGAGGATTCCAATATGGTTCTAATGATTTAAGAATCACTCGATTCTGATAAGAGGTGAGAAAACTAGAGCTATTCAAAGTTGAGGATAATGTTAAGACATTCCTCTTGGCACTTAGGGTATTCTCATACCCCATCTACCTTGAATCCCACCTCTACACCATTCTCATAACTCATAATCCCAGGTTCTTAAACCAACAAAGGTAACCCGTTGGGCACAACCCATATGCATGGGAGGGCCGACTGCTACGAAAACTCTTGAATTGACATTGTTCATAGCACTATTCACAACCCTACTCACATGAATAGTGCATGTGAAATTCGGGGCTCTACAGTAAGCATATTTGCAGGGTTATCTGCAGTCCCAATCTTCTAAAGAAGAATGTCAGCTTCATCCACAACTTCTGGAACAAAAATAAAACAATCGTCGATATGTTTTGTTCGAGAATGATGATCTTGGTTCTTTGCTAAAAAATTGCACTGACTATCACAGTAGACCTCAATGTGCTCCTGAATAATCCCTAAGTCCTTAATCAACTCATGTAGCCAAATCGCCACCTTAATAGCCTTTGACACTGCCATGTACTTGGCCTCGGTAGTAGACAAAGCAACTATTGACTGTAACGTCGATCTCTAACTCATCGATCCTCTAGTAAGAGTAAAGACATATCCTGTAGTTAATCGACATTTATCTAAATCACCAGCATAGTCCGAATCCACATATCCAACCACGCACTGACTGAGCATATCATCCCGCTCAAACATCAACCCAACATCTACTGTATCCGAAATGTATCTTAAGATCCATTTTATTGTCAACCAATGTCCTTTTCTTGAATCATGCATACACCTGCTCACCATACTGACGGCATGTGAACTGTCTAGCTTAGTACACACCATAGCATATATTAGAGCACTAACTGTGTTTGCATACAGAATTTGAGCCATATACTCACGCTCCTCATTTATGCTTAGAGACATCAAATCACTAGGCTTAAAATGAGGAGCCAAATGTGTACTTACAGGTATTGCTTTGTCATCCATATCAAACCGCTATAACACTTTCTTCAAATACTGTGTCTGTGAAAAACAAACTGTCCGCTTCCCTCTGTCTCTTTTAATTTTCATACCAAGTATTTTCTTAGCTTTCCCAAGGTCCTTCATTTCAAATTCATTCCTCAATTGAGTCTTCAACCGGTCTATTTTCACCTTGCTCTTAGATGTAATGAGCATGTCCCTACATATAAGAGTAAATATATGAAGGAACCATCACGAAGCTTTTGAAAATACACACAATGATCAAACTGACTTCTTGTGTACTTTTACTCAACCATAAACTGATCAAATTGCTTGTACCATTGCCTTGGAGACTGTTTCAAACCATACAACGACTTTCTCAATTTGCAAGCCCAATTCTCTTTTTCAACAACCTTATACCCATCTAGTTGAGACATGTATATTTCCTCCTCCAAATCAACATGGAACAAGGCAACTTTGACATCGAGTTGTGCTAACTCGAGATCAAACTGAGCAACCAAAGCTAGCAAAATTTGAATAGAAGAATGCTTAACGACGGGAGAAAAAACTTCATTGTAATCTATACCTTCCTTCTACACATAGCCTTTAGCCACCAATCCAGCCTTGAATCTCACATTTTTCTTTCCCGAAGAACCTTATTTCTTGGTGTATATCCACTTGCAACCAATTTTTTTCTTTCCCTTTGGAAGTTGTACTAAATCCTAAGTCTGATTTTTGTAAAGTGACTCCATCTCCTCTTCCATTCCTTTCTTCCACTCTACATTTTCTGGATTCTGCAAGGCTTCTATGTAAGAAAGTGGAACATCATCATCAACTACTTGAAGTGCATAAGCCACTAAGTTAGTAAACCTTACAGGTTTTCTATCTCACTTCTAGATCTAGTGGCTGCAATAGAGTCTGCTTGCTGTGGGGGCACCTGGACTGGAGCCTCCTCCTAGTCAACTGAGCCTGAGTCCTCACCATCTGAATCTCCTATATATAGGACTATTGACTATCTGAATAGTCTTCATTGGAACCAATGGAGCCTCAAACTTCACCTACTACAAAGCACCATTTTTCATATTCTCCTTTTGAGAATCTTTCTGCTTCATTTGATTTACAATCTCATACTCCATAAAAGTAATATCCCTACTTAAAAAGAATTTCTTTTCATCGGGACACCAAAGTCTGTATCCCTTTACTCCTGTGCCAAAGCCTAAGAATATAGCTTTCTTGGCTCTAGGATCAAACTTAGTTTCTTTGACATGAAAATATGCAGGACAACCAAATATATGCAAGAAATCATAATCTGTAGCAGGTTTTCCAGACTATACCTCTATAGGCATTTTCCGACTATTTGCAGCTATAGATAACCTATTGATGATATGACATGCATATGTCACTGCTTCATCCCAGAATACCTTGCCTAATCCAGAATTGGATAGTTTACATTGCACCTTCTCCGGTAAAGTACGGTTCATGCATTCTGCCACTTTATTTTGTTGCGACGTGTCTCTAACCGTGAAGTATCTAACTTTCCCTTCGTCCTGGCATACTTGCATGAATCGATCTGATTTGTATTCACCATAATTATTCAACCTGTGTCTTTTTATCTTTCTGCTAGTCTGGGTCTCGATCATTTTCTTCCACTGAAGAAACACATCCAAGACTTCACTTTTATGCCGTATTGTGTACACCCAAACTCGCCTTGAGAAGTCATCAATAAATGTAACAAATCAGTGTTTACCTCCCAAAGATGTAACTTTGGTGGGTCCCCATACATCAGTGTGATCATAATCTAGATTCCCCTAAGTACGATGAACTGTTGTCCCAAACTTGACTCTAGTCTGCTTGCCCATAATGGAATGCTCACAAAACCCGAATTTACCAGCCTTGGCACCTTTTTAACAGACCTTGCTTCACCAATCCTTACAAAGCCTTCTCTCCTACATGCCATAAGTGCATGTGCCATTGTCTGGATATATTAGACACAATCTCATATAGGATGTCAGAAACTACTGCTCTCCCTATGATTGTATTCCCATCTAAAAAATACAAATTTCCCTATCGAGTACCCTTCATTATCGCAAGTGCACCAAATAGAACTTTTAATACTTCACCTTACATAGTAATCTTGAAACCCTTTGAGTCTAAAGATCCCAATGAGATAAGATTTTTCTTTAAGTCCGGTATATACCGAACATCAGTTAGAACTCTAATTGCTTCATCATGCATCTTCAAATGAATTTTTCCTATCCCCTTTATTTTACAGGCATTATCATTTTCCATTAAAACAATTCCTCCATCTAATTCCTGAAAACTTAAAAACCAGTCCCTATGGGGACACATATGGTAGGAACTGGCCGAGTCCAAAATCCACTCATCAGAATGACTAACTGATGGTGAAAATATTAAAGCAAATTCTGAATCATCATCTTCAAACTATGCAATGTTCGCATTTGAACCCTTCTTTTCTCTGTTTTTTAATTTTGGACAATACCTTTTCCAATGTCCTTTATTACGACAAAAGGCACACTCATCCTTACTGTAATTTTTCTTTCAGATGATGGTGCTCTTGACTTCGAACGAGATTTATTCTGCCAACCAAATTTTCTATCATCTAACCTACCTCTTATTGTCAAAGCCTCTGATGTTGAGTCCCTACTAGCTTGTTGGTCCTTCTTCCGATACTTATTATTCATCAAACCATTTGATACATCCTCAAATTTAAGTTCATCTTTTCCATACATTAAAGTAGTAGATAGATGATCATAACTATCAGGTAAGGAATTTATCAAACATAATGTCTTATCCTCATCGTTTAATTTCACTTCAAGATTTTCCAAATCAGTAACAATTTTATTATAATTGTCCAAATGCTCAATGATAGTAGTACCTGATTTATACTGAAAATGGAAAATTCTCTTCTTCAAATAGAGTCAATTTTAAATGCTCTTGGTCATATACTTGTTCTCCAATTTCTTCCATAACTCTTTAGCCAAAGTTTCTTTCATCACAAAATATTTTTGATCCTTAGCAAGACAAAGTTTGATGGTGCCGAAAGTCTGTCGATTAATCTTCTTCCAATCATTCTCTTCTATATCGTCGGATTTATCCTCCAGAGTAATATCCAACTCTTGTTGGATTAAAACGTCCAAAACTCCGCATTGCCACATGTCAAAGTTGTTTCTTCCATCAAAATTTTCTACTTCAAATTTTGCATTCGAAACCGTAGTTCTTGCCATCGACGTGGGTCTCGAAGATGAACCCTCAACAATTACTTCATTTGTATCCACCATTAATTCAATTCGCAAAAAATTAATCAATACCTAGGTCGGAACCTGGGTGCTATGATATCAATTTGTTGTGTAAAAGCGTGTAAATATAGTGAAATGAATCCAAAACAGTAACAAATCAAAAATGAATGGAAGAAAAAAAAACCACAAAAGAGAGACACGATTTACGTGGTTCGGCAAGATGCCTACGTCCATGGGCAACGGTGATCGATCACTAATTCAACAGGAAGATTTATAACTCTCGCAAATCCTCTTCCCCAATAAACCCGAAAAATGGTCCTCTCTTCTCTCTTCCGAATAAACCCTAAAACATCCTTTTATATTATGGTAACAATAAATGGGTAAAATACCTAAAACGGGTGGTTGGGCCTTAAATATGGAAACCCCACACACTGCCCATTAATCGGGTCATCCGGGTTGCCAATGTGTCATTATGAATCCGGGTTGAATTCATGACAACTTCCAACATTAACCATCACATTTGCCTACCCAAAAACAATGGTGAATTTTATCAATCACCCCTCCAATATCTGCTAAGTTTATTCACTAAATTTGTATGTAAGACTATTGTCATGCTATATATTGCATCTTCATAATTATCAGTGCCTTATCCGAACAGTTTGACATAGTAACACGAATCATATTCCGCAATTCCAGTTTACCTAGAGCAATATATCATCTTAAAGAGCCCTCACCTTGCATTATTCACTCCATATGTTTTTTGTCCGTACTCACCATTGCCACGGGGCATATGTCAAATCGATGACTAGGAAAATTAACACATGGACACCCATTTGTAGGTTGTATCGAATTCCGCAACTAGGGATTCTGATTTTCAATGTCAAACCCTAATAAAGATAGGATTTTTAATTGCCCTAGAGGTGTAAAATAAACTACTCGATCACTTGTTGCTCAAAAGACAACTAGGGTCTCCTTAATTGCAGCTTGTCAGTAGCAGAGAAAGTCACTCAAATGTAATATATGCCATTGGATATAGAGATTAGGGAGCAAGGAAAAAGTAGGAACATGAGGAATGTCAAAAGAGCAATTATTTTTGCATAGAGACTTGATGAGATTTGGATATGGTTGAGATGCCTTTGATGCTTTATTCCTTGTCAAAAGAGAATTGCCTTGCCATGCTCTTAAAGGCCAACCTTTAGAGAATTAGAAGGATCTGGTTTTGCCACTGATATCAACTGCCAAAGATATGGTGACCCCCAGTTGACCCATTTTCCCCCCTATAAAAAGGGTTCTACTCCAGTCCAATATGAAGCAGACAAGAAGCGAAAGATCCATCGGATAGCATATATAGGAAGTGTAGATCTTCAAGGCATTGGTTGTTCACTCTCCCTCAAGGGCTTCTGACCCTACCATCTCAGCCACACTCATAAATTTCCATGTAGAATATCACAAATATTCTATCGCTTAGTGACGCTATACTGGGTACGTATGATGAGCTAGAAGAACTTGAGGGAGTATGAAGAAGTCGTGCCTTGCTTACGGGTTGCGGTGTTTAACCCGGGCATCCATTGCTTACTCTCCCTCAAAGGCTTCCGGCATTGCCTACAGGGCATGGCTGAAGTCTTTTGGGGAGAGTGGACAAAAGGTGTCATGAATTGGTGGAGTTTTTGAGCGCATCATAGGTGAACTATCCTGTTAGCCTGCAGGAAGAGTATGAATGGAATCAAACCATGGCAGTCATTACTCACTCTCCCTCAAGGGCTTCCAATTTGCCTCCAAAGGGTAAACTTGGAAGTGCTTGGGCATAGTGGATAGTGGTTGTCATGCTCTCATGGAATTAAGCTAGAGGCAAGTCATCGCTTACTACGCAAGGTGCAAACTATACACAGCCATCGTCCTTAAAACACTTATATATAAAGTGTTGATAGGTGCACTTTTTGTTCCCCACTTTTGTCCCTCTTGTAAGTTTCATTATTCGATCTAATAAAGAGGTAGGGTGATCTGCCAAACCCTTTTTTAAAATGTTATGTGTACCCAAATATTTAATGACTACACCCCCCATTATTAAAAATTACTGAATTAGGTTCCCTTCTAAATAAGAGGGGTGGTGGGGAGGTACTAATGAATGCTAAAAAAAATTAGGATAATACTTTTGAGACCGTCTTAGGGCCGAGACTGCCGAGAGCTTGCCCCTGAGTATAGGATTAATGCACAAGATTTCAGGTGGGGTCCACCATGTGAAGATGAGCCCCACCTGAAATCTCATGCAAGGTGTGAGGTCTCGGTGGTCTAGGCCCTAAAACGGTCTCAGTAGCAAAGTCCTAAAAATTATGTTGCCAGCCTTTTTTCAAGAATTTTGCTAGCCCCACTCTCTTCTTATGCACTCTCCCTTTTGGGGCAAAAGGACAAGGATTGTGTTGAGGGGACCACAAGAATCAGATACAAACCCTTGTGCTAATGCCCCTAAAAAAAAAAACAAAAGGAGAGTGCAATAGGCGTTCGAGTTCGGGAGCAAAGTTCATGACGACACTTCACTTGGTGTGTGGGTTTTTTACCGGTAAAACCTTGGTGTTGTTTGTGTAGTATAAATTGGTTTTTAATCCCCCATTCATGCTATTTATACATATAAACAGCAAGTAGACTTGAAGTTTACAAGAACCCTCCTGATATTTGTGAACGTGCCATAAATTCATGAAGAAGTTGCTCTAACTTAAGCCAGGGGCACATCATGTGGTTATCATGCACCCAACAATTTTTTTTAGTTTCTATATCCTTAGCTGCTCAAACTCATCTGGATTTTTTCCATTTGATGGATACATCAATAGCCCCCTTTTAACTCTGGTGAAGAAATTTTACCTTCTAAGGTTTTTTTTAAAAAAAAAACCAAGGTCCCTTTTTACCTGGTGATCTCAGGTTAATTTTTTTTAAAAAAACCAAGGTTATATTATTGACACTAACGGTTAGAGAATCTTGAATGAAGATTAAAACGAGACCCGGTTAGTGAATCTTGAATGAAGATTAAAACAGACCCGTGTTGACCTGAGGGTAAAATTGAACTTGGGGAGAGTTCAATTGCGATTGAATAAAATCCCAACTAATCGGGTATTCCGCCCGCCCCTATAGGGAAGGGTTTGGGGAGCTCTTAAATGGGATAAGGGTGGGTTTGGGAATGAAATATTAAACCCGAGTTTGGTTCGGGCCGTAGATGGGTTTAAGCTATCTCACCCGTTTATATTATAGTCCCGACCTGTCCCGTTCTGTCTAGTGCTTAATGGAACAGGGCAGGATGGGGACGGGGTTGAGAAGTGTTTTCAAAAATCTGAACCAACCCGCCCCGCCCCGGCCCAAACCCGACCTGTTGCCATCCCAACGTCTGACTGCTGCACACAATTCTATTTTATCTATACAAGAGCAAAAAGTTGAACGTGTGATAGGAGTATAGGACAGCCGATGTTGCTATTTTTGACACTCCCATTGCAGATGTGGGCAATATAAATCTAAATGAGGATTTAGATAGATGAGCGTGCATGCATCCACATTGAGAGCCAAGAAGTTAAAATGATTAAATCATCATAGCACCAGAGTTATTGTTGAGTACCTGGATCAATTACATCCGTCTATGGTGACATATCGAATAATAACATTGCTGCAAGGAAGAAATAATTATCAGCACAAATTACTTATCTACCCTTGCATTTCTTATTTTTGCTGGTACCATGCTAGTATTGAGCAAAATTCTAGTTTCCTAAAAGGAATGATAGAAAAAAAATGGATTTTTTTTACCAAAATAAGTTCTAACTTTTGCCAAAACTTCAAAATAGGCTTTGAATTCTCAAAATAATATTTTTAGGCTTTGACATGTGTGAGGCTCGCACACAAGACTTAAGCTGAGATGTACCAAAATGCCCTTATTTTGACTTTCTCTCTCCCACCATTCATTCTACGAAGGAAGAAGGCTAGGGATGTCAATGGTCGGGCTGCTGGCCCAGCTTGCTACCCAAATATTAGTTGGGTTGGATTTGGAGTCTAAAGCACGTGGCTCATTTCGGTAGGCTTCTATTGATGATGATTTTTAGATAGCTGCCACGTATGCGAATAGCGTCACATGATAACAAAACGCGACAAAAAAAAAATGCCTGATTCAACGGATTGTTTAATGCCAAGACAGGTCTTCAGCGATGTGCTTTCCGCCATGCAGATCTGTGCGCTTGACATAGGCTCTCGGGAGGAACTATGAATGAAAAGGTCATCATATCCCCATTGGAATGGTGGCATGCGTACCCCACATCATATTTTGGCGGCTCGCGTAACCTTGAGCTGATCCCAGGCGCTTCGTCAGGGGATCCAGTGTGTGGGTCACGACCACCACTTATCCCTTAGGTATAGCAGCAAAGGTGCCCCAAATCCTATCTCGGTGGCACTACTACCCTGAGTTGATGGCCAAGAGGGCGTTATAGAACGTCGTCAAATCCTCATGCGTCCTATGAGTTATGACTTGCATAATCATATTTGTGAGTACCGGGGTTTTAACCCCCATTCTCGATCAGGATTGAACCCGAGGAGGAGTAGCAATAAATCACAAATGAAAGGAGAGTCCCCACCTATCTAAATCTGAGGGAAAATAGGGTCCCAAAGTTGTTAGATAAGGCATGGTATGGAAGTCAAAGGCTAAGGTAAGGGATTTAGTTGAGTTGGGGGAAGGTGTTAGGCGCCCCTAAACTCTCATCTGAAGATGGTTACATACTCCCTAACTCTGAATCAAAGTGGGGAAACCTTAAGATAAGCTTGAAATATAATCTATATGACGAGTAATGTAAAATTAACACTAATGTACATGTTGGAATAAGCTGGGAAAGGATAGGAGCTCTATCCTAGGTGAGCTGAACCCGATCAGGGCTACCTACATATCCACGATCAGTGGAATCAAGTCACACGTAGTTCCCGGAGATAGTTGATGGCTTTGAGTTGATTTGATTGATAGAGGGTTAGATTTTTTTAGCTCATATTTAGGAGCGTTTGGGCAGTTTAAGCTCGTGAGGAGCAATAGGTGGTGAATGTGGTTCAGAACAAGATTTTGGTAAGGTAATCCTGAACTGGAATTCAGATAGAGGTTCAGCTAGGGTTTAGCTAGGGTCTAGTTTGATCTGGGATTTGGGCAGAGGTTTGGCAAGGTAGGCTAGGTTTGAACTAGAGTTTGTGTAGAGGTTCGGCTAGGGTAGACTAGGTTTGAACCAAAGTTCATACAGAGGTTCAACTGGGTAGGCTAAGTTTGAATCGAAGTTCAGATAGAGGTTCGACAGGGTAGGCTAGGTTTGAATCAAACCAGGCAAAGGTTCGATAGGGTAAGCTAGGTTTGAATCGAATTGGACAGGGATTCAACAAGGTAGACTAGGTTTGAATTGAACCGGGTAGAGGTTCGACAGGGTTGGCTAGGTTTGAATCGAACTGGGTAGGGATTCGACTAGGTTTGGCAAGCAGTCTAAGCTAGAATTAAAAAGACTAGAATTTAAAGCAGTTAATAAAGCTAGTAAAATATTGAAAGCAAGAGAGTGATAGAAAGATTACCTGTCCGAACATCTGGTGGACTATCAAAAAAAATAAAAGAAAGAAAAAAAAAGGAGCTTTCCAGAGTAAGCAAAAATTCCCGGACTTCAAAGTCCCAAGAAATGATTCTCTAAGGGTTTTCTAAGTCCCAGGAATAAAAAAAACCAGGGAAAGTGGTGGTGGGAATTAGTGAGAAATTTGAAAATCAGGTTTGGGTTTTATAGAGTAGGAAGAGAGGAGATTCTCCTCACTTACAATGTGGGATTATGTTTAAAAAAACAAAATTTTACCTGGGTCTTTTCTATGAAAAACGACCAAGGTAGAAAAGTCAATAATGACGGACAGTAAGGCTCGCTGTGGTCGTTTATGGTATAAACGATCATCTAAAAAATCCTACAAAACTCTGGTCATTTATACCAAAAATGACCAAGCAAAATATGCTGAAAAAAGTTCTTGTCATTTTTGGTATAAACGACAAGCTTATTTTCTGTGTTTTTATTTGTTTTTGCTTTGTCATGTGTCACTTTCTTGTTCACTGAAAGCTAGATTTTGTATTTGAAGCCCGATTTGTGCCCGAAAACAATCAAAATTGAACTGATAAATAAAAATCATTTTGCACTCCAGGGGCATTTTGGTCATTTTTAGCTCTAGAGGCATTTTCCAGAAATCAAGGCATATGGAAATGGAGGTTAAAGAGAGGTTTAAAAAAGGTTTTGAAGGTGCAAAAAGGGGTGCAAATTTGGGGTGCTTACAATACTCATCTCTGTAGCATGTGTACCACATGCCCAAGGGCAGAGGGATTGCCCGCCCAACGGATGAATGAATACCCACACATTGTGATCGCCACGAGGAAAAGAAAACTTTAACCAGTTTCTGTTGACGCTTCTGAAAATAGTATATGAAAGACACATGACCCTTCTTCCATGTATTAAGCTCTCCCATTTCTCTTGGGGGTATTCTAGGATTTGTGGTTTGGAGGGTGCTGAGGAATGTGTTAGGGATTGGGACACCGTGATGAATGAATCTCATAAAGATCTCATATATCCCTTTGGAACATCATGACTCCTTTTCCTTAACTCATGACTTATCTTAAAATGAATGATGCTTATGGGGTATTTTGGTCATTACTCTCTAAGGTAGTTATAACTAATTTGCTGAGTTGGCAGAGGAGCGCATTTCTGCCAGCTGGTTATGAGTTGGTAGAGGAGCGTGTGAGCTATCACACCTCTCATAAGAATCTCAAATCCTACTTTGGAAATCTATAAATAGAAGACCTTCTCCATGCGAAAGTTCAAGACTGTCGCTAAGAAAGAAAACCAGCTCCCTCAGCATTTTAGTTTCTTTGTGAACATCGTTCATTTGAGATGAAGATCTTGTTCTTCCCTCATCATCTAATCCATGACCTAGATCATTCCTCTTCTACTGTCATTTGCTTATGTCCATTTCTTGAAGAAGATTTAAGTCAAAACGTTCAAAATAACTTATTTAAGTTGATTTAGATTACAAAATTTACCCAAATTCATCTAAATTCTCCTTATCCGAATTCGGTATAAACATTTTGGCGATCACGATGGGACTTCTTCTGTGAGCTCTCTTGAAGAAAAAAAATGGTTTGGAAAGGTGCGGTCATTCATCCTCAGAGGAATTACGGGAAGAAACTTCAAATACCTACATTAATGGCCATGGATCTGATTTCACAGCTCATGTGGCATCCTTGATGGTGTCATTACAGTCATCACAGACTCAAATTCGAGATTAGATTCAAGCTCAGATGCAAACTTTACAATTAAAAATGCAAATTCAGTTGTAGGTTCAGATCCATAATTCTCAAGCCCAGATGGGGGCTCTTCTTTAAGGATCCCAAAAAACAGCTAGTGGAGATAATTGAAATTGGGCAACATGATAAACATATTTTCTTATATAAATGCCTTAAAAGTTGTTACTATTGTTAAAACAAGAAATCTTATTTATTGATAATGATTGCAGGACCCGGTGTAAGGAAAAGATCATCTTCTCAGAGAAACAATATAAAAAAAATTTTGGCTCTGAATACATCTTCTCATATATAAAAATATATATATATATAGAAGACAAGCATAGTAAAGATCATCTTTTTTTTGGTCAAGGTAACCATACCACAAGGCAAAGCTACAGGTAATAGAAAGGAAAACACACACCACTCACGCGCACACACACACAGCCACATGCAACCACACATATATATATTATGCTACTAAAAATGGTAGCAATACCTTAGTAGAGTCCTATTTTCAGAATTGTTGCTTCAGGAATTGGAGGCTTTAATGTTGGCACCCTTGTCTCCTTCCCGCTAGGGAGAGAGAATTTAGCAAGATGCCATCACTCGAATCATGATCAACAAGCAGAAATGGGAAACATCATTATGAAAGTATTCAGTGTCATCAGAAAGAAATGATATTGAAAAATATGTAGCAAAATCTCGATGATATATCATCAATGTTAATGGACAAAAATAAAGAGGAGAAGACGATTATTAATTGCAGTTGTAAAAGTAATATTCCGTCCAAGAAGTTAGCACTTCCTTTCAAAAAGAAAAGGGGGGGGGGGGGGGGGGAGAGAGAGAGAGAGAGAGAATAGTTAACTAAAAGCCTTCCTCTTGAGGCAGAAGAAGTCTTTGAGAAGCAACGTCACCACCACCTCCCATATAGATGCATACTCTTGGGCTATGGGATATTATATTGTTTTGTAATAACATTAGAAGCACCAGCTATTAATAAAGAGAGAGAGTATAGTGAAAATCAAAGGAGGGTTACAAGAGATTCTCAAATGAAATGGAATGCTCGTTTTGATCAGAAGATGTTGGAGGTATATTTGGAAAGTTATAGTGAGGAATTTCAGTGATGCCACCATCAATTGAGGTCTTAGCCTCAGGAGGGGTTGAGAATTCGACGTCCGTGTCTTGAAAGATCTGCCTTCTTCTCCTGTATCTTGAGTAAATCTTTTAAATCCCTTCTATAGCACCCTCGGATGGGTGATGCCTATCATCATTGTCAAAATATGTTAACTCGCATTATCCTCTGCCTCTTCATTATCCATAGAGAAAGAAGAGGATGATGAAGAAGAATCACTCGACAACTGCACAACAAGAAAATTTTAATATATGAAGATTTTATCATGATCATTAAATATAATAATATGCGCTTACCACCAATTGGTACCCTCATCTGGTGGCAAATCTTGTTCAAGATAAAAGGGGCAAAGCAATCACCCTGGGACTCACCAAAGAGGGAATTTTCTGAAAAAGGGGTCTTGATACACACCTTTTTATTCTTTTCTGGGTTGGGTTTTCAGAGGGGCATGCCTCTGAAATGTTATCGGAGGAGAGATTGGCAAGAGAATCTGCACCAGAAACGCTATGAGGAGGAGCATTATCTTCTATCCTTCTTTTTCTTTGACTCTTCTTCCTCGAGCCTTGACTTTTCTTCTTTGAACTTTTGTTGATCTCTCTATTTAGGGCTCTGACCTTCAGGAAAACATTTCAAACCACCTTCCTTGTCGTCTTCAAAGGAGGTAGGTTCACATATTTGAGGACTATAATTGACAAAAATTTTGAAGTTATCAATTACATTCTCCCAATAGACCTGGTATCTCTTTGTGCAACGACCTATTCGGTGTCGCCTTGCCAAGTAAAAGCCCTTGAAGGAAGAATTTGGAGATTTGGGCCAACTCTTAGGAATGAATGCATTGGAGGCTTCTTTGGTAAATGCCAATAAAGAATGAAGTAATGGGACGCCTTAATCCAAATTAATTGACAAAAGCAACGATGAGGATTATATGCTTGGGAGATATATTTATTCGTTTTCCCCTAATCCAAACTAAAAATAAAAACTAGGAAGCCACATGCCAGCCAGTGAGGCTCTTTAAAAGGAGGTTTTGGTCCAATTGTTGCCTCCATCGCCAAAAAATCTAAAGATCCCTCCAAATAAAAATCAAGATCCTCCACGCCCTCGATCACACTGGTATATGGCCTAAAATTGAAAAACTTCTCCTCATCCAGGAAGTTCAGCAAAATGGTGTCTTTTCTCTTAGATATGTTATTCCAACGCCATGCTATGGGATTAAGTAACCCCCCTGGGAATAACGGAAGTTGTTCCAGAATTTTTTCTGATAATAATTTTGGCCTATATTTTGGATTACTAAGAATAAGGTCACACCACTTTGCCCACCCTCGGGTAGGGCTGCGATGGGAACTGAATATTGGGTTCGATAAAGGGAAATCTTTCATTTCTAGGTGAAATTTCAGTACAAAAATGGCAAACGATATAATTCAAAATCTTGATCGCTATCTTCTTCAAGACACGATCACCCTTCTAGTGGGGTTATAACATCTCGAGCAAGATTCTTTGCATAATCCCAGAATTTGTTCTTGATCGGAAGGGTGTTCAGAAGAAGCAGCCATTAATGAATTCTCGAAAGTCATTTCCTTAAAAGAAAAAAGGAGAAAGCAGACAATACCGAATACATATGTGAAAGCAAGATTTTCTCCTATGAAATACATATATTTTTCGACAGGAAATATAGTGGTTCGAAGCCTCCCATAACAAGGAAGTAGTGAAGCCTCCCGCTAATCACCAAGTCCTGAAGACACTACTCAAGATTAATTCCTCCACAAGAGAATCTTAAATACTTGTGGAAGAACGATTAAGAAGATGAATAGTAGATTCTAAAGCTAGGTCTATTGAAGAGTAAAATAAAGTGATATGATGAAGCACGAGCGTATTTCCGAAAGTGATGATTTGGGTTTTTGAGTGCCAATAATAATGACCGAACACGTGTCAACAATCTATCATATATGGTTGAAGAAGATCGGTGCCCAAATCTCTTCAATTTGATGCAGCAACTAAATGTTGATGAAGATTTTAGGATAGCTGCCACGTATGCGAATAGCATCACGTGATAACAAAAATGTTTGATTCAGCGGTTTGTTTAGTTCCAAGACAGGTCTTCGACGATGTGCTTTCCGCCATGCAGACCTGTGCGCTTGACATAGGCTCTCAGGAGAGACTATGAATGGAAAGGCCATCATATCCTTGTAGAAATGGCGGCATGCGTACCCCACATCCTATCTCGGTAGCTTGCGTAACCTCGAAGTGATCCTAGGCGCTTCGTCAGGGGATTTGGTGTGTGGGTCACGTCCACCACCTATATCGTAGGTATGGTAGCGAAGGTGCCCCATATCATATCTAAGTGGCACTGTTACCCCGGGCTGATGGCAAGGAGGGCGTTATGGGATGTCATCAAATCCCCATGCATCCTATGAGTTATGACTTACGTAATCACTCATGTATGTGCCATGTGTACCACAGGCCTGAGGGCAAAGGGATTGCCCACCCAACGGATGAATGAATTCTTGTACATTACGATCGCCACGAGGAAAAAAAGACTTCAACCAATTACTATAGACGCCTCTGAGAGTAGTATATGAAAGGCGCATGACCTGCCTTCCATGTATTAAAGTCTCCCATTTCTCTAGGGGGTGTTATAGGATTTGTGGTTTGGAGAATGTTGAGGAACGTGTTAGGGACTAGGACGCCGTGATGAATGAATCTCATAAAGATCTCATATATCCCTTTGGAATATCATGACTCTTTTTCCTTAACTCATGACTTATCTTACAACGAATGATACTTGGGGGTATTTTGATCATTACTCCCTAAGGTAATTATAACTAATTTGTTGAGCTGGCAGAGAATCGTGTGAGCTCTCACACCTCTCATAAGAATCTCAAATCCAACTTTGGAAATCTATAAATAGAGGATCTTCTCTATGAGAAAGTTCAAGACTATCACTGAGAAAGAAAACCAGCTCTATCAGCTTTTTAGTTTCTCTACGAACACCATTCATTTGAGATGAAGATCTTGTTCTTCCCTCTTCCTCTAATCCATGACCTAGATCATTCCTCTTCTACTGTCAATTGCTTTAATTTCCATTTCTTCAAGAAGATCTGAATCAAAATGGTCAGAATAGTTGATTTAGGTTGATTTAGATTACAAATTTCACCTAAATTAATCTAAATTCTCATTATCCAAATTCGGTATAAATAGCTTCTAACAGGGCTTAGCCCGACTTACCCCACTTGATTAGGGCCGTTTAGTTTGTAGGCAAAAAATTGGATGGGCTTGCCCAAACCCAGCCCAATTAGGCCAGATTAATAAGTGGGTTGGCCAGGCTCGACCCATTTATTAATTGGGCCTAGTTGGGCCCAAGCTAGTCCGTTGAAACCCATAAAGAATACCATTTTTTGGGGAAAAAATCTCACATTCGTGTTTGTTCGAAAATCCGGTCACTCTCTTCCTTGTTCAACTCGATTCATATGGTATAGAGGTAAAGATTCATTCTCATCTTCCTTAGTAATATGCTAGTAAAACCTCGTTCCATGCACGGGTTTGTAACAAAAAAGAAATTAATGGGAAAATATTGTTTGGATTAACCTTTTGCCAACTATAATTGTATTCAAATTTGTTAGTATATGATTGTAAACATTGAGGACCTGTACAACTGATATCACACACACGAGATTGGATCACAGTAAATTGTGATTGAACTCTCTTTGAATTCAATTGCACCCACAGGTCAACACGTGTCCCTTTTAACCCTTAATTATGAACTAAAGAGTAGATTCACTTACCCTTTGAGTTCAAGAATTTAACCTCGGTTTTTAGGAAAAAAAATAACTGTGGTTAAGACAAATTCTAACCCTTAGGGTAAATATTTTTTAATAAAAGCCAATGTGAGATTATTGAACCCTAAGAGTTAGTGAATCTAAACCACAATTCATATGGGTTAAAAGGGACACGTGTTGACCCGGATATGCGATTAAACTTGGGAGTGTTCAATTGCAATTGAAAGTGTTCCAGTCTCCATACACACAGACACAAACAAATAGAGAGTAACATGGTACACCAAATGGTAAGTGAATATCGTTTGAGATCTCCATTTTAATTGAGTAGAAAGGACCATCTCCCATGTGAATGGAAGCTTGCATTTGAAAAACAACAATATTTGAAGCAAAGATATTAGATGAGATTTCTAAGACTTCATCTCGGAGTGTCAAATTCTTTTCCATAATTTTTTGTAAAAAAAGGGAAATGAAATAGATCACATTATATTATGTTTTGGAAACTAAAGATATAAACATAAATGAGTAATGGCAAAATAAAAAGAAGCAACAAAATCAAAGAATAATTATGAGAAGGAATAATCTCATTACCATTTAAACACACTGCAATAAGAAACATAGTCAAAAAAATCCAAACATATCCATCTGCCCTTATAGTCGTAACCACATTCCAATCAGACCAACTCAAAAACCCAAAAATTATAATTCTGAAAAAGAATTGACAATGAACATCAATCTCAGTTCAGCTCCAAATAGAGTATCATCGACAAAGTCACAAAAATCTAATATCAATTGTAAAGAATAAAAGATAAAAAAAAATTATTTCATTCCAATATAGTTAAAAAAACATAACATCCTTTCGTATGGCAAGGGCATATACGCAATATGCAACATCCTCTTGGGCCGAATCAGTGAAGTAACAACCAAAATTATTGGGAAAAAAATCCAAAACAAAATTTCGTTACAAAAAATAAATAAATTGATGTGTAAGTAGATGTTGACCAATGAGATCTCTTATTGGGAAGACATTATACATGATTTGTGGCTTTGAAGATCTCCAAATTTTGATTTAATCAAAAGAAAATTCCAATAAATAAAAGATCTTTCATTTGCAATCTATTTTTGATTGATTGAGAGAGAGCTAGAGAGAGTTATGATCCCCAATCGTAACTGAGATAGATTAAATACCTTGAAGCCAAACCAACTTTGGTAGTGTGAGGGGGTTGTAAGCCTTTCTCCATGTCTATTGAATGGCCATGTCTCACCGAGGGCCCCTTTCCGCTCATTGCGCAACAATTGCGTGCCCCCTCTCTGTCTAGAGATTCTTAATGAGGAGTTTCGCACAACAACGAAAGATAGGAATCAATTTCAAACAGATTAAATCCTATAAACCTCGATAGAAAACGATTTCACAATGAATGTGCTAAAATGAGAAACACAAATGTAATGGAAGTTGCTTGAGAAATTTGGGGGAAAACATAAGGAAAGAGTAAATTTTTGGTCATTTGAAAAGATGGATAGAAAGAAACGGCCTTTGGAAGGCATAAAATAGGAATAGGAACGATGGTTTGGGACCCTTTTGGAAAGATGGATAGAAAGAAACGACCTTTAGAAGACGTAAAGACAAGAATGGGAACGATGGTTTGGGAGCCTTTTGGAAAAATGTATCGAAAGGAACTGTAACAACCCGCATTTTTATGAATATAAAAATGATATAATATACCAGTCGTGACTCGTAACCTTAATTAGGGTAATTAAGGTTTAATAATAAAAAAATATTACTAGGCCTAATTAAGAACCTTTATGGCTAATTATGCCTAATTAGTCAGTGGTCCGACATATTATCGCTGATACCCAAGCAGTTACCTGAGAGGCCCAGTACCAACCCCTACCCACTGAAACTAGCACCGCACGCGCGAGACTGACAGTCGGTAGTGGTTGAGGTGACACATCAATCAAGTCACTCATCATGTTGTGTCAAGACATCGCATCACGTCGCTCAGTCGTAATCGACATAAAGGTGAGAGTTAGTAGTGGTGGTTGGAGATGACATCATTCATGCCCATACCTCTCATCCCCTTTATAAAATCAGCCCAAAGAGAGTAAATCTCTCTCTCTCTCTCTCTCTCTCTCTCTCATGTTTTCACTCTCCCTCTCCCTTAGCTCTCTCTCCCAACTCTCTCCTTCTCCATCTTTGGTGGCCAACAAAGAAGAAGAGAAGGAAAGGAAACCGAGAAGGAAAAGAAACAAAGAAAAGGAAAGAAGATCTGAGAATGCCGAGTCACGCGAAGGAATCGTCAAACTAGGTAAAATTCTCCATCCTTCTTGTTTATTATCCATCTCTTAGTAGAGAAATTTCTGAGTTGAAAGACTATGGTTAAACTACATGGATAGCTTGATTTCATGTTAAAATTTAAGTATGTTCTCTTAAATCTAAGAAGATGAATGATTGATGTTTGTAAGGATGATTTTTGAACATATTTAGTTCTTGTTAGCTCTGTTTTGTGCTATGGAATTGATAGATTTCTTAATAAGGTGAAAATCTTGTTTTTGAACTTGGTTTTGACATGTTAAAAGAATATTTTGATTTTAACTCAAATCTATTATAAGATGTATGATTAATGAAATGTATGGTTTGAATGGGTTGTAAAACCCTAATGGAACCCAAATATCGGTAAATGGAGGATAAGATTGAATAGGGAAGTAATGGAGGTGGTTAGACCTCAATATTTTGGAAAAAATAGAGTGTAAAAACGCAGTTTCTGAGATGTCCATGTGAACGGACTTTGATCCGTTCGAACGGGATTCGATCCGTTTGAACAGCCCCTATGCCAAATTTTGACCCATTTGACCCTGTTCCGGTATTTTCGGCCGTAACTTTTGACTCGCTTATCCGATTTTGGCGATTTTTGATGCATTGGAATTATAATTCAAAGGGGAACTCAATTCGGAATCCTTAAGAGCCAAAATAAGTCGTAAAGTCGATTTTATGTATGGAAAAGTCCTTAAACCCGTAGGTTATGACTAAAACCCAGGGTTAGGACACCAAACACCCTAAATCTTTCGAAATGAAATAGAATTGAAGAGTATATTGATCAGACCTGATAATAAATTGGGGAAATATCCCCTTATGTCATGTATTAATATCTCTTTCATTTGTGGAGGGCAATGGAGTGATCCATTTGCCCATTGAGGTTCCAAATCGAAAAAGTTGGTTTAGACCTTGGTTCGTGGGACACAAGGCCCAATTTTTTGTCATGTATTGATATTCCTTTTGTATGTGGAGGGCAATGGAGGGATCCATTGGCCCAGTGAGGTTCGGACTTTGGTCTATAGGGCGTAAGGCCCATGTGTTTATAAATATCCGGGTCTGGCTCAGATTAACTGAAGATTTCCTAATAAATAAATTTAGGGATATGATTAAAAATCTCAACATGTATGAAATCAAATTCGCATAAAAGTTAAGGGTCGTTGGCCTGTGTTGACATGTACATACCCAAATGGAAGTTAAGTAGGGGTCGTTCGCCTGAGTTAGCAAGTACGTACCCAAATTGTGATAGGATAACCAATGATGTTACCCTGAGAGGTGGTGTTCATGTTGGTCTCTGATAGAGAAGTCGTGAGGGCTAGTTCCCCATAGTGACTGATACCAGAAAAGTATGTGTTGTTCCTGATAGAGAAGTCGTGAGGGCAAGTTCCCCACAGTGACTGATATCAAAAAAGTAAGTATTGTTCCTAATAGAGAAGTTATGAGGGCGAGTTCCCCACAATGATTGATATTAGAAAAGTATGTGTTGTTCCTGATAGAGAAGTCGTGAGGGTGAGTTCCCCACAATGTGACTAATATAGGAAAAATATGCGTTGTTCCTAATAGAGAAGTGGTGAAAACGAGTTCCCCACAGTGACTAATATCAAATATGGATGTTGTCTCTAATAGAGAAGTTGTGAGGGTGAGTTCCCCACAGTGACTGTTATCAAATAAAGGTGTTGGTCTCTGATGGAGATGATGTGAGGATAGGTTCTTCACAATGGCTGAAATCATATGGATTTGTGTTGGTCTCTGATGGAGATGTCATGAGGAAAGGTTCCCCACAGTGGTTGAAATTAGATGGATTGGTGTTGGTCTCTGATGGAGTGTCATGAGGACAGGTTCCCCACAGTGGCTGAGATCAAATGTGTTTGTGTTGGTCCTTGATGGAGAAGTCATGCAGGTAAATTCCCCACATTGACTGATATCAAATGAGAGTGTTGGTTCTCGTGGGAGAAGACTCGGTGGGTTAATTCAATTGAGTCTATGGACTCAAGGGTAAAAAAATGCCGATTGCCTGGAATGGCAACCTGGTGTCGTGAACATCCTTGAGGGAGTTCAGCGACGAGGAAACATTTCAAGGTTAAAGATCTTGGGTAGGGTGATGTAGCCTCGAACGACCATTGGGTCGGTACGTAATTAACAACAGTTATGATCTCATTGAAAACAGTAAGCCAAGGCTTACACTGATGTGTCTAATGATATTTGATATCGTTACTATATTGCCAAAAATTGGACATCATCATATATGACTGTGTGAAATTGTACTGCTATATTATTGATGTTAATGTTAAATATGGAAAATAACTTAGAAGGCTTGAGAATTTTATTGAGCTTCATAGCTCACTGACGTTTCATGTTAGCAGATCAAGATGTGGTTGTCAGATGAGCAAGACTATAAGGATTTTGCGAACTGCAAGATTTCACTCGATGCAATAAAGGCACCTGTTTGTAAAACTTAAATGTAATTAATATTGGTATTTGTTTTGTCATGATGGTTATTGTGATGACTAGTTGATTATGTTGCTTTACTTAAGTTTCTGATAAAAGTTTAAAATTTCTTGTATTTTTGGCAGGCAAAGTCTTCTGTTGTGTGTATTTGACGAGCGGGCGCATGTCTCAAAATCTATTTCCCTAAGGTGCAGGTTTGGGTCGCCATAGGAACCACATTTGGAAGATTTTCTTTGTGGTTAAACACAATAATACACACACTATACTTAGCACCCACACACGCCCTAGGACACAAGGCCATTGCACCCGCACACTCTCTCAGTGGAAGACTTAAAAACAGTAAATTAAGTTTTTGGAGGAGTAGCAGCAGTTTGTGCAACAATCAATGGGAGGGAAATGGATAGGTGACACGTGGCAATAAAAGCTTGTGAGGAGTGCCACGTGAATACCATTTGTTATATAGTAAAAGTATAGATTTTCAACATTCATTAAGGTTTTCTAAAATCCATTACATCTATTTATTTTTGCTATTTTTTTGCCCTAGAGGTGAAAAATAAACTACTCGATCACTTGTTGCTCAAAAGATAACTAGGGTCCCCTTAATTGCAACTTATCAGTAGCAGAGAAAGGCACTCAAATGTAATATATGTCTTTGGATATAGAGATTAGGAAGCAAGGAAAAAGTAGGAACATGAGGAATGTCAAAAGAGCGATTATTTTTGCATAGAGACTTAATGAGAATTGGATATGGTTGAGATGCCTTTGATGCTTTATTCCTTGTCAAAAGAGAATTGCCTTGCCCATGCTCTTAAAGGCCTACCATTAGAGAATCAGAAGGATCTGGTTTTCCCACTGATATCAAGTGCCAAAGATAAGGAGACCCCCCAGTTGACCCATTTTTTTCACTATAAAAAGGCTTCTAGTCCAGTCCAAAATGAAGCAAACAAGAAGCGAAAGATTGATCGGATAGCATAGGATGTGTAGATCATCAAGGCATTGGTTGTTCACTCTCCCTCAAGGGCTTCTGACCCTACCATCTCGGCCACAATCACATTTTCCATGTAGAATATCGCAAATATTCTTTCGCTTAGGGACGCAGTACTGGGTATGATGGGCTAGAAGAACTTGGGGGAGTATGAAGAAGTCGTGCCTTGCTTACGGGTTGTGGTGTTTCACCAGGGCATCGATTGCTCACTCTCCCTCAAAGGCTTCCGGCATTGCCTACAGGGCATGGCTGAAGTCCTTTGGGGAAAGTGAACAAAATTTGCCTTGAATTGGTGGAGTTTTTGAGCCAGAAGTGACCTATGTTGTTAGAAAGGAAGAGTATGAATGGAATCACACCAGGGCAGTCATTACTCACTCTCCCTCAAGGGCTTCCGATTTGGCAGGGAAAACTTGGAAGTGCTTGGGGAGAGTGGATAGTGGTTGTCATGCTCTCATGGAGTTGAGCTAGAGGCATGTCATCCTTTACTAACCCAGCTGCAAACTAAACACTGTCCTCACCCCTTTACTAATTACTACCCCAGTTGCAAACATAACATAAACACGTACACAACAAACGCTCACAGACGTATGAGGTACAACAAAACACACATATATGTATAAATAATCGGCTCCTGGAGCATTGTCTCCCCTCATCACCAACATGTGTCCCTTCTTAACTCCCTTTAATTGTGTTAAGATTCTCAAACTCTTAGGGTTAATATTTTTAACCTTGGTTTTTAGAAAAAAAAAACTGTGGTTAAAAATATTAACCACAATTAAAGGGATTTAACCATAATTAAAAAAGGACACATGCCTGCAATGAAGGGGTGAGATGCTGCTCATTGTTACACTGAGCAAGAAGTGGATTAACGCTCACACACGTATATATAGGGTAATGTTAACCTTCACCAAGACCAGTGAAGGTCTATATATATATATATATATATATAGAGAGAGAGAGAGAGAGAGAGAGAGAGAGAGATAGATAGATAGATAGATAGATGGTGTTGCTAATGTATGAAACTTGGTTCTCTCTGTGTGTGTGTGAGAGAGAGAGAGAGATAGATAGATAGATAGATATGGTGTTGCTAATGTATGAAACTTGGTTCACAAAGACATTTTTGTCATTGCGTTAGTTATCAAGCTCACTAAAGTTGAGGGTAATTTAGTTTTATCATAGGATCAATATGTTAACCTGCACCAATACTAGCAAACTTGATAACCTTCACTAGAATTTTTTACCTATGTGGATTGAATGTCATCTTATTAAAGATAAGGGTATTCTGGTATTTTCTTAGACGACAATTTATTAAATAGGAGAGAGGAAAAGTACATGAACAGTCAAATTGTATTTTCTCCCTCTTGTATTTAAAAAATGATCTCTTATGAAAGACTAAACTACCCTTTAATTTTTGTGAGATTGATAATTAATACAGAGGTAAAAAAGTTTGATAAAGGTTACCAAGTTAACCCATTGAGTGAACGTTAACAAGACCCATAAATATTGACAAGTTCGAGGGTGATGAAATATTAAATAAGAAAAGATGTTCCACATGATTTTACATGGATGCTTGGTTTATACCCAAAGAAATCTATAAATTAGGATTAGCTATGAATTATGACAAGTTCAAAAAGGGGTGCTAATTACGGCATGCAATAATCTATCCCATGAGACAATCAAAGATTATTTTGCCATTTGAGACGTTAATTTACCTACTTGAATATCACCAGCTTCTACTCAAGATGCTAGCATCCCAGTTCCATTTTAAAGCATACTTTGCGTGAGTAAACAAACTACCAAATGCAGTATTTTGTTTTTGATCCTTTCTATCACACTCTAAATTTCATATACCTGTAGGTATATATAAAAAAAAAAGTACATATAACTCCATATAACAGTTAGGAGGTAAAGATGGGGATAAGGAGGTCCAATGGATGCCCATAAAGCTGAGACTTGTGCTGCTACTGCGACTGCTGATATAAAGAGCAAAGTTGAAGGAGTGGGCAACTAAATGGTCATAAAATTATTATAGGAGATGGCAGTAATCATTGATTTGAATGGCAGCCCAAGTTCAAGCTATTCTTAAAATTGCATACTTACAAGTATCATTGTCTTAACACTCTTTTCCTATATGGCCTTGGCTTGTCTCTAGCGAAGCCAGAAAGGGCTTATCTCGGGTTCCATAGAATAGGTGACATGTGGTGGAAAAGTCAAAATCATGGGGCCAATGATTTTGACTTCTCCACCTATAATAAGACATATGGCGATAAGTGTGTGAGAATAAAGGTGTGAGATATCAAATGGGGAGAAGTCAAAATTATGGGGAGAAAATGGAATGACTTCTCCCCATTTTCACGCCAAGTGTCTCACAATGTATGGAACCCCAAAAGCCCTTTCTGGCTTCGCCAGAGACAATCCGAGGCCTTCCTATATATATACAAGATGCTTTGAGGATGGGTTTTATTTCTTTTTATTGTAGGGAGATGGGCTTGATTTCATGACCAGTAACCAAGCACATGAACTGGTTTAAGTAAAAATAATTGAAGGGAAGAGGAAGTCTATGATTTAATAAATGAATTAATTATCTTTAATATTAATGCCATGAACTTTCACACAATTATCAAACAGACCCACACATATCAATGAGAGCCATTGATCCTCTTACATTTCTTACTTTTGCTGGTACCATGCCAGTAATGTGCATAATTCCAGTTTCCATTAATTATTAGGAATAATAACAATTCTCTAGAACAAAAAAATTGAGCTCAAATATCATCGAGACTTAAAACACTATGCCTCTATCCATAGAGAATGACGATTACCAAAATGTCATTGAATTTCCCTAATTGTTGGGAGATGAACCAATAGAATAGATTTGATGGAAAAGGTAAAGAAGCACACACACAAAGAAAATGATAAAGAGAACACGAGAATTTACATGCTTCGGCAATAACCTGCCTATGTCCACGGGCCAATATTTGATTACTTCTTCCTTGGTCAGAGAAACGTTGAGAAACTAGTACAAGAAACACTCTCAGATTACATCCTAACACAAGGGTAGAGACCCTTGTACACCCATCTCAAGTCACCTTCTCAATGAACCCGAAGAAGAATCCCTATCTCCTTCCCTAATATTTTCTCTAAACTTTTCTCCAAGTCCTAGAGTGCTTAATCCCTTTCTATGTCTCCACGCTGAAACCCAGACCTATAAGCACATATTTATAAGCCTACATCAGAGTCCTAAATAATTAAAAAATCTCTAATTCGTGCAACTTGCCAAATCCAGGTTAAACAACCCTATTCCGCGAAAATCGGTCGACCGACCTTACAAACCGGTCGACCATGCAACTTGGCTTCTTTGGGTACTAGATTTGCAACCTCTAACTTTTGGCCAACAGTGATCGACCGATTTGCAATTCCGGTCGACCGGTTTCCCCCAGTTTGAGCAACACCTTCGACACTAATATATATTTATATAGGTATATGTGTATGTATTCTCCAACATGTAAAATTTGTAAGTTCAGATTTTATATTCCATAACTACTTGCAATAATTAAACTGGGTGAATGTTCCAAAAGGGAGAGTTCAAGAAGATCGGCCTTGTGAACTTGAGGGATCTCTGCCTCCATATGTTTCACCAACATCGCCTTGGCTAACGATCGTTCCATTCTCACCTGCAAAAGAACGTGCAATTTAATTGGAAGAACATGTGACTGAAATATATATCCATCATTAGGTAAGAAACCATGGAGCTCTGGATTGAAAACACACTTAAGTTGCATGCTTTCAGAATCCAAACAACAACGATGTTTTATAATACACATTGGCAAATCAAATGCATCACTTTCAAACATGTCCGTGATGTGTATAGAAAAGGTTCCCCAATATGCAGTGTTTTATGGACTATTATGAGGCTTTTCTAACACTAAAAGACGATGACGTTGAAACCCACTGTAATTATCACGTCATGAACTCATCTCCGTGGATAAAACTCATGTACGTCCCACCTTGGTTTTTAGAAACAAAATTATAAATAGATATTAATCTTAATTTAGTTGAACTTCGCCATAATTAAGGGGATTAAAAGGGACACATGGACACAGCGGTCCACTAGATAGCGGACCGCCAATCACTGCTCTTTTCACAACAGTGTCCACTTATTTTATATTTTTATTACATATATAGAAATACTTAAAATGTATTGGGCCGGACTCGAGCTTTAAGGAGCTAAGCACTGGCCTGGACCACATTTAAATGGGCTAAAAAATTGAGCCCAACCCTAGCCATTGGGCCTAACATATGGATAGTGGGCGGGCTTTTTCAGGTCGGGCTAGCCCAACCTATTGACACCCCTAACTACGCCCTCCAATACTGCCCCAGCCGGTTGATGATAGAAGTGGCAATCTGGTAGAAGCTGGGGTCTCAATGGGCTTGGGCTTGGGCTTGCGTTTTTTAGATTTTTGAATAGGTTCAGCCCATATTAGGCTAGGAAGTTTTTATTAGTATTTCAACAGTAGGGCTGGTTAACGAAACAAAAAATGAACCATCCTACTCGTGAACAGCTCGAAATCGGCTCGATAAAAGCTCGAGCTCGCTTGTTTATTTAATAAACAAGCTAAGCTAGAGCTTGATTTTCGAGCTCATTTAATTAATGAGCTAAGCTTGAGCACACCTCTACTCGGCTCGTTAAAATCTCAGCTCAATTGTGCATGTATATAGTTTTTTTGGTTAAGATATATATATATGTAGAGAGAGAGAGAGAGAGAGAGAGTCGGTCAATGGGTACTCCCAAATATGGTACTCCCAAATATACTCCCTAATCCTAATCGTCTATAACTAACCAGTAAGGGTTGGGATTTGTCTTGGTTTATTTTGACTTGTTTAATGCCACATTATCTCAAATCCTAACCGTTAATAATTGAGTTAAACTGCTAAGATCTGGGAATATATTTGGAAGTACACTTTGGGAGAACTTGTAGACTAATTCATATAGTTAACCTAGCTACTACAATATTTAAATACTAGCAAAAACCACGTGCAAATGCATGGGTGTTGAAAGAAAATGAATAAACGAAAAATATGATAAGAAAATTAAAAATAAACAGCAAGAAAAATAAAAAAATAAATAGGAGAAAAATGATAGTTTAGTCATCTTGTGAGATTTTTTATATGTATCCTATAAAAAAAAAATAGCCAATGTAATCATTTAAAAATCTATAATTTTATTGTTATATATAAGTTTTTATCTCATCATTATATAATATCAAGAAAGTAAGTTTGCATCATTATAAAAAAAAGTATCTCATCTCATCTAAAAATTCAATGTGTCAAGAGTATTTAAAAGTTTTAGAGATGATGATATTTCTTGAAAATAAATAAGTTATTCAAGTAATTTTATTTAAATAATTAATTATTAGGAATAAAAGTTTACATAGAAGAGAAAATGTTAGTCTTTTCCTATTCTTCAACTCGAAACAACATCTAATTAAATTTTTTCTAATGGGGCCCATTTAACACTACTATTGGTTTGCATAATATAACAAAATGCAAAATCAAAATCAAATACAGATACCATGCATGTCAAGAAACTCAATTTCTTATAGAGTATTTACTAATTAGAGAGTTAATATAATTAATTATAACCTAAGTAAATCAATATAATATATATATATAAGGAGAGATTAAGGGTGGGCCATTAGTTTAGGAAAGATCTCTTTCCTTCGTTTATTATTGTTAACTTTTTTTTTTTACAATTAATTAAGAGATGAAAGAGTTTAGAGGAAACCATTTGACACTTTTACACCAATGAATATCTAGATTAACTTGAATTTCATTTTATTATTTTTAATATCAATGATAATGTGAATCTCATTAATTTCTGTGAGAATAATTCATGCTATTTCAAATTGCTACTGCAAGAACAAAATAGAAGACCCAAAGTAGTGCCTAAAATGCACTAATACCAGTCAAAGCTCCATGTAGAGACCCATAAGTGTAAAGGTAAGTATTTTCAAAACCTAGTAGCTTCCAATAACATTGAATTACCCAAAATAGTGCCTGAAATGCACCCATTTGATAATGCACCTATACTCAAAAACTACCCATGCAATAGCAGCCATGAAAACAAACATCTTAAGATTTCCACTCTAAATGCTTTAATGTTTAGGAAAAACCTCCCTGGTGGCATCCTCCTCAACCCGAATGGATAAAGATTAATGTGGATGGCGCTACACTCCCATCCGGGGTGGGAGCGGATAAGGGAGCGGTTGCTCGAAATCACCTTGGAAAGGTTCTGGCTCAAGCAAACCACTTCTAGGGGGATCGACTAGGGTGGCCGAAAGTTCAGCTATCCATCTTGCTCTAAGCATGGCCATCGAAAATGGGTGACCTCGAATCATGATTGAATCTGATGCAAAAGAGGTTGTTGATCGATTGAGGGGTTTGTCAAACTCTCTCCATGCTGAAGCTGCTGGAGGACATCTTCCATTTTCTTCAACGTTGTGATGTGGTTATATTCCAGGACACCAAGCGGAGTGCTAACACCATGGCACATGGTTTGGCCCTATTAACTCTGAATGAGAGCATTAGGCCCAATGTGAATCTGTGGACGACGCCTTTAGTAGGGTTCAGTTCCCCTCTTGTAGATCGCTCTTTATCGTAATGAATATTGCAAAAAAAAAACCATACTAATTGAAATGCACAAGACATGTCAAATCCTTACATGTTTGAGAATGAAACGTGTCACACCCCGAAAATCAATACAATTCATATCTCATAAATGCATGGATTTCAAGGCGTGGACCTAGAACAAATCCCAAGACTAAATGGAAATAATTCAAATTAATCCATCAAACAGAAGTGTATATCGAGCCACTAAAATAAATCAACGACAATAACCAAATAAAATGGGCATTTTCCAGTCTCAATTAAAACTCACATAAACAAGTTCCTTAAACAACTCAATAAAAATCTAACTAAAAAAAAGAGCTCCACAAACTAACTAAGCTCCTGCTGACTTCTAATTTCTTCAGGTCTTTCTTGAATTGATAGAGTATAACAAGGGTGAGCACGACGGCCCAGCAACAGAACACATCCAATAAGCAATAATTATATCATGACAAATGCAATAAATTATGCAACAAAATATTACAACATATGCAATTTATTTATACACAAGTTTCACAATTTACTGTTAATTCAATTATTGTTCATGGCCTCATGTCCATGGGATTCAACCTGATATCGTCCTCCTGACATTCTTCTACTGACAACACTAAGCTCATCCAGTCGGGGGTGGCCCTTCAGTTATTTGATCTAACGAGTGCTTCACTCCATTAGTCAATGGTCATTTTGTTTAACATTGATCTTCCAATACTATTCTTGGGATTGCATTAAGTTTACCCAATTTTCACTTTTGGGCTCCCACAAAGTTTATCCGATGATTCTCTTCTGGGCATCGTACTAAAGTCCTCCCACAAGTGAACCTCACTCAAGGTTTTGGTCTTTTATTAAAATCTGGATTAATTAAATAACATACAAGGCAATATTCATAGATTAAACATGGTATGTACAACAACAACTAATAAGCAAAATAATAATTGACAAAAGCATACATGATTTCATTTCATAATTAAGAATATTAAATATAAATAACATATTCAATTATTTCATGTTTAAAGGATATTTATAGGATTTATTTGTTCGTGTTTCACATGAAAAAGTGTGTCAAAACCCCTCCCAAAACAACCCAAAATATCGCCCAGAAACCCCATCCGAGTCTGCCATTCTTCCCCTAGACTCCGTTTTTCTAAATGGTTTTCATCCCTAAATTCAATAAATTATTTTTCTGACATTTAATTCATTTATGATTAATTTAGATGTAAAACAAGAGTTGGAACAACAAGATTTAAACATCAAAATATACTAAGTTTAATTCCAAGATTTTAAGAATTACCTAAAACATTACTCAGAATTTTAAATTCTAATTTATAAGTTTCTAGCATGGATCATCATTCCTATAAATCCAAAACATAATCAAAACCTAGAAATAAGGTAGAGTGTTCACTTGCTTCAACGATTTAATTTACCACGAGGAAGAACAAGCTTTGGAATCACGATCTCCTTCCTTGAAAACTCTTCTAAAGGTGAAAACCCTACTTTTCGTCTCTCTCACGCTCTATTCTCTCAAGATTATGTTCTGTGTGTTCTGAAATTAGGTTTACCACTTTCTATTTATATTATCCATATTATTTATTTACCAGAATGCCACTAATGACTCTTGTCTGTCTACACTTCTAATTAAATCTCAATCAAGGTTATTCTAATTCCCTCATTTATTCTCTCATTAGATAATTAATTTCAAGGTCACTACAAAAAGTGTCTTGTGAATTTGTCTATTATTTATAATGGAGATTAGGAAGAAGGTAGACAAGGAGTTGGAAAATGTGAGAATGGTAGATGTTACAATTTAATAAATTACAATTAAAGGATGAGAATGTGGATGGAAGAAAGAGGAGACCCTTAGGCTTCATATTTTTAATAATTTAAATGTTACAACTTAATTAGTTTCAATTAAATAATGGAATTATAAGAATTAAATAATAGAATGTGAGAGGGTGAAGGTGAACATTTAACCTATCACTTAATTATGAAAAAAGAATAATAATTAAAAGGATGGCATGGCATATTTTTATTGGATCAATTAGCAAACACGTGACATCAACCAAAATAGAGGATAGAGGCCAATGAGATATGTCACGTGAAACCAACTGGGATATAGTATTAGTACTAGCAAGGAGCCTGTGCGATGCATGGAGGAGAATGCTAGAAAAAAAATGATAATAAAAATATGATATAAGTCAAACAATTATTAACAATAAAAAATGAAAGAAAAACTAAAAGCAATCAAAGAAAAATAAAATAAAGGGAATTGATTCGTTACCCCTCCTCTTGCCGCATGTCCCTTTTAACCTTGGTTAAGTTTTATTAACTTAAGGGTTAATTTATTTTCTAAAAACAAAAGTAGATGGATGAATCCTAGGAGTGAATGAATCTTAACCACAATTAGTGAGTGACCCATGATAACCTATATGCACAAGTTAACTATGGTTTAAATTAATTAACCTAAGGTTAATATTTTTTATTATAAAAACCAAGGGTAGATGGATGAACCCTAGGGGTGAGTGAATCTTAACCACAAATAGTGCATGTGAAAAGGGACACATGGCAACCTGTAGGTGCATGCATTAATTGTGGTTTAGGTCAGTCAACGTTAATATTTTTTTAGTTCTTTCTTCTAAAAACCAAGGGTAGATGGATGAACCCTAGGGGTGAGTTATGAGATACACAGGATCTCATAGATAATCTTAGATTAGTATGTGTAGTATATTAGGATAATCTTTAATATTGTCTTTCCAAGTTAAGAGTTTTAGGTTATCTCTTTAAACCCTCTGTGTGTAGAACCCCGGAACTTTTCATGGCTAATGAATAGTGTTGTCATGGCCAAATGACTTTCCACATAATTGAATTTGGTACCTTATGAGAAAAGGGATGTTAGCGACTCATGTGCAGCATGAAAAAGGGAGTTTAGTGCCCTAAGGGTGATGGAAATAAGGTTAGAAACGCCCCAAGGGGTCTGCAGGTAGAAAAAATCCAGAAAATGGGGTGTGCGATTGATTACAGGTAAGGTGCGATCGATCACAGTCAGGGAAATTCCTGAGAAAACTCTCAGGTGCAAGTGCGATTGATCGCAGGTGGTGTGCGATCAATCGTAGACAGTAGAAAAATGATAAAAATCTTTGGGTCCATGTGTGATAGATCGCACAGGGATCTGTGATCAATCGCAAGTGTGTGCGATCGATCGCATGCAGAGAAAAAATCAGATAAAACATGCGTGTTCAAGTGCGACATATCGTCCCCAGGTGCAACCGATCGCACTGGGATCTGCAATCGATCCCAGTTTGTGTGCGATCGATCTCACGCTGTTGCTGATTCCAGATTTGAGGGTTTTAACCCTTGGCCTATAAATAGGGGTGACATTGGGGGTTTAGGGATTCTTCCAAAACCTAAGGGAGAGAGATAGGAGAGGAGATATTGGGAGAATCCAAAGAAGAGGGAGCATCTAGGATCAAGAGGAGATCAAGATCAAGGTTGATCTTCCCCAAACCAAGCAAGGGTTCCTCCATCTTTCAAGTTGGTGTTCCTCCTCAAGCTTGGGACCCCAAATCAAGGATTTTCTTCAAGATCAAGCATTAATCTTCAAGGTTAGTACACCCTCCTAGTTAACTTGGTAATAACCTAGGTTTCCTTTAGAGTATGCTTGTAGATTGATCTTAGATACTTCCTTTTCTTGAAATGCTTTAATTTCCAAAAATAAACAAGATAAAGTAATGGTTGTGGATGTATGGATGGATGGTAGTTGAGGCGATTGGATGCCATGTGAATGTGGATGTGTTGTGTGATGGAAAATGTGAAGGGTATTGTACTCATAATGAACAAACTCTATGTGAATGATGGAATGTTGGAATGACTATACGAATGTTGAACAATACATGTTTGATAAAATGCATGAATGAGAATGCCAAGAATAAAATGAAGGTTTTAAAAGCATGATTTATGTAGCTTTCCTTAAAAGGTGATTTTAAATCAAATGCTCTATACAATTGTTAAATTCTCATGTGATTATGAGAAGAATTGAATTGCTACATGCAATCATTTAAATTGTTTATGTTATTATGAATTGCCACAATTGCTACACCCAAGCACTCTTGCATGCATGGACCAAGTTTTCTAAGTACAATCAAGTGAAATGAAACACGAAATAAGAATAAGATCTTTGATACGATAAGAAAAGTTACACGAAAAGAAAACTCATAAGAAATGAATGAAATACTCATAAGAGAAAGCTCACAAGAATGTCTCATAAGAAATAAATAAAATACTCACAAGAGGAAGCTCACAAGAAAATATGAAAGGATGCTAGTATACTAAGACCAGGTACAGGTACTAGCATCTGTCTCCAAGTAAAATGACAAGTATGAAAGGATACTAGTGTACTAAGACCAGGTATGGGCACTAGTATCTATTTCCAAGATATGAAGAATTATGAAAGTATGCTAGTCTACTAAGACCAGGTACGGGCACTAGTATATGTTTCCAAGATAAGTATGAAAGGATGTTAATCTACTAAGACCAGGTACGGGCATTAACATCTGTTTCCAACAAAGTATGAGATGATACTAGTATACTAAAACCATTTACGGATACTAGTATCTGTCTCCAAGCAAGAATAAAGATTTATGAAAGGATGTTTAGTGTACCAAGACCAGGTACGAGCACTATCATCTGTGTCCATGAAAACCAGCTAACAAGCGATGCTCACAAGTAAATGGACTGTCAAGGAGGTTGGTAGCCCAAGTCTAAGGGTACTAACCTCTTGTTCACAAGAAAAGCTCATAAGTTGATGGATGGTCAAGGAGATTGGTAACCCAGGGTTAAGGGTACTAATCTTTTGCTCACAAGAATCTGAAAAGAACTCATAAGAACCACAGAGAGTGCTTTACTTTCATAAGAAATATAATGTGACAAATGATTTTGTATGTTGCTTTAAGAATAAATTATGAACGGTATTCTTTCAAGTACTTGTTTATGATATTATGCTTGTTATTACTGTTGTTAGCTAGGAGCTTGTACTCGCTGAGTATTCCATACTCAGCCGTACATTTTATGTCAACAGGTATACTATACAATACATGTATTCCAGTTCCTTGAATCGAGGTGGCTCATGGGGAGCAGGAGCTTATTCGGATTGTCATCCAGACGTTAGGGGTTTTGGCATATGACCCTATGGTTGGGATCGAGTGAGAGAGATATGTATTTTGTGTTTTTATGTTAGGGGATATTGTCTCACTTGAGTTGGTAACTCAGGTTAAGGATTGCTTGTACATGTTTTAGTTTATATTCAATTATTATACACAATTGCACTTGGAATACATTCAAGTTACTAAATAAATTTTCAGTTTACTATTTAGCTTGCCTTATATGCTTCTGCAGGATGGTTGTCATGGTAAGTAACGAGCCCAAATATCACCTAACTCCTAGGGGTATTTTGGGGCGTTACACTATGGGTCATTGTAATCCATCCAAGTTATTCAATAAATCATTTTCTCTACATGGTATCAGTGCCACCGACCTGTCGCGACCCAAAATACCCCCTAGAAATTAGGGATACTTTAGCTCTTGACTTATCATATAACAAACCATCAAGTGAACATACCCAAGGAAAGCATAGCGGAAAAAGAATACCCAGCGGGCTACGGAAGTAAAACATATAACATGAACCTGTTTATATATATACAAGTCTGAACCAACAGAACCTAAACAAAATGGGATTTGGAGTGGACATGTCCCACTCTCAATACATAAAGTCTCTCTCCTCATCACTCTGTCAGCAATAGTCTAGATAGGGCCACCTACCTAGAGCTCCATCATCCTGATGATGATCCATGGTGGGCTCCGGCTCGTAGTACTCCTCCTGGACCCAAGGCTTAGGAGCATATATGTCAATCGGACCTACCGAAGTCAATAGTTGGCTGAGCATGGAATACTCAATGCTTGCAAACTACTAGCTAACAATGTAATAATATCATTGAACAGGCAAAGCCATAGAGACATAGAAATCCTTACAAGCATAGTTTCTAAAACCATTTCCTTATGAGTTTCCGTATGAAATCCAAAACCATATGAGTCGTATGAGTTCGTATGAGAATCAGAGTTTTATGAGTTCTTTAGAGTTCCTTAGAGTTCTTTAGAGTTCCTTAGAGTTCCTTAGAGCTTATGATCCATAGAGACTTAGCACATAGAGACTTTGAGATTTGCTTATGAGATCGTATGAGCTTATGAGATCCTTATGAGCATAACTTTGAGCCAGACCTTACTACCCATGAAAAGACTTAGAGCCGAGTATATAAATACCCTTCATCGAATACATAGAAGTGGGCAGCCAAGATCCTTGACCAACCTTCTCGTAGGCTTTATCCAATTTCTTAGGAGATTTCTTTGAGCCAGATATGACATATCCTTGGATATGCCTTATCCATGAACAACCTGATGTTTGACTTTATCAATGCATATGAGCTAGTGAGCTATGGCTTATGAGTTCTTAGAAATCTTATGGATGTGTCAATAAATCAGTTCGTATGAGAAATCATCGAGTTATGCGAGACAGGTGAGCGTAATAGGCATGTGAGCATACTAAGCATGTAAGCATCATAGTAAGCTTAGAAAACCTTTAAACATAGAGCCATAGTCATCTAACATCCATAGTAGTGATAGTTTACAATCCATATAGGTTTAATCCATCCAATCACCCAAGAACATAGAAGATACCATGTTTTCTTAAAGGAAATCATACGATGGTAGATAGTAGAGTGTATCTACCTTCCACAAAACAAATCCCTTTGGTTTAGTGCTTTAGAATAGTTGGAGAAGCGAGATCCGAGCAAGAACAACCTTCACCGATGATCTTAGTACCCGACTCAACAAACCCTAGCTCTTCTCCTCTTTTCTCTCAACTTTCTCCCAAAAATTCGTTCTAAGGGTTCTTGTAACCCTAGGCCAAAAAATTGGGTCTTTATAGACCCAACTGGGTCTTGGTGAAATACCTAAAACACCCCAAGGCCAAAGTAGGTCAGCCACAAGGCAAAACCTACCTCATCGGTCGACCGATAGGGAGGTTTGGTCGACCGGTCGAAAACCAGCTCTCTGCCCAGAATCCCCATACAAAAAATACGATATTCGGTCAACCGTTAAGGACATTTGGTCGACTGGTTGTTGTTCAGTCGACCGGGAACAAAGTCGGTCAACCGGTTCCCTGTATTTTTTCCTGTTTTCCCATTTCCAACACTTAGAGTATTTCACATACTTTTAGCTTGAATCCAAAGCTCAACTAGGGTACCTTACACCCATACTTGGAACACCCCACTATTACACAACATAACCATACTTAGGATGCTACAAAAACCCTCATTCTATAAATCAATTACCAAGGTCACATAGAAGACCTTGACTTAAACACACCCAGTGCAAAAGCACTATTTTCTGCACTATTCACTAGAATAGTGATTCCATGATTCAGGGTTCTATAGACCCTTTGGTAACCTCATAGCTCTTTTTTTTCTTTTTCCGGCGGGTGGTGCCGCCACCGCCCATTGGTTGTCAAACTTTTGATTGTTTTTTTTAAAATAAAAAATAAAAACTCTGCCATAATCTTCTATACTTTTATCACCCCCAGGATCATACTCATACTCATGGATCTCTTTTTTTCTTTTCATTTATTGAAAATCTCTCCAACAAGAGTTTTTTTTCTTTAAATTGTGGGTCATACCTTATATGCTTTGGGAGAAGATCATGATAGCCTGATCTAGTGGGCCACCAACTTCGACAAACTCAAAACGACCGGGATGCGACTACGATGGATTTCACAAATTGGCTGTGACCACCAAGTACAGTTGGATGTTCTAACTATTCGTCAACAAATTATCAAAGAAGATCAAGGGTGAGGAGTACTCGACTTGTGGAAAACCCATGAAGATCTTGATCCTCATGTTTTTTAGGGGGAGTATTAGGGAAATATTATATTAGGAAAATAATGATGTAATATCTATGAGATACACAGGATCTCATAGATAATCTTAGATTAGTACGTTTAGTATATTAGGATTATCTTTAATATTGTCTTTCCAAGTTAAGAGTTTTGGGTTATCTATTTAAACCCTCTATGGGTCATTGTAATCCATCCAAGTTATTCAAATACATGTTTGGATAGCACAAGAAAGATGTCTCCTTCCTTCTTCTAAGAGAACTGAAATCCAGAGTCTCCTTTACAGCTTGATCTTCAGCTTCCTTGGGCTCTAGCTGCTTCTTCGTGACCCTAAGGGAAGCAACTTATCAACTTATTTCATCTTCTTACGGCTTCCGACTTGGAGCACTATAGGCCCTCTTCTTGCTAGGTTTCTAGTTTCATTCACAACAATGTTAGGTTTGTGAGGTGTAGCCCTTCTCTTGTGAGTTGCGGCGAGACAGACATGCTAGTTATGCCCATAGCTATCTGCTTCAGTATTCTGACCAATTGATTTGAAATTCAGGACGCTTTTTCATTCGTGAAGCTTAGGATAAATACCGCTCGAGTTAGCTTTGGTGACATGGTGAATATGATGAATTGATAAAGTTCTTGGGTGTCAAAACCATGACCTCGGTGCAAATCCCGTCCTTACTTGCTACACTAACCATCACACTTGCCTATCCAAAAACAATGGTGATTTTTATCCACCACCCCTCCAATATTTGGTAAATTTATTCGAAGGAAGTTAGATACTATTGGCATGCTATATATTTCATCTTCATATGTAATTATCAGTGTTTTATCCGAACAGTTTGGCATTGGTAACACGAATCATATTCCGCAATTCCACTCTACCTAGAGCCATATATCATCCTTATAAAGCCCTCATCCACAAATTTCACTGCATATATTTTAATTTGTCACTACTTGCCATTGCCACGGGGCATATATCGAGTCGAAGACTAGGAAAATTAATTCATGATACCCATTTGTAGGTCGAATCGATTACTTGAACTAGGGATTCTGATTTGCAATGTCAACCCCTGATAAAGATAGGATTTTAAGTGCCCTAGAGGTGTAAAATAAACTACTTAACCACTTTTTGCTCAAAAGACAACTAGGGTATCCTTAACTGCAGCTTATCAGTAGCAAAGAAAGGCACCCGAATGTAATATATGCCATTGGATATAGAGATTAGGGAGCAAGGGAAAAGTAGGAACATGAGGAATGTCAAAAGAGCAATTATTTTTGCATAGAGACTTGATGAGATTTGGATATGGTTGAGATGCCTTTGACGCTTTATTCCTTGTTAAAAAAAGAGAATTGCCTTGCCAATTCTCTTAAGGGCCAACCTTATGTTTAAATGAGAGAACCTTACAGAATCAGAAGGATCTGGTTTTGCCACTGATATCAAGTGCCAAAGATATGGAGACCCCCCAGTTGACCCATTTTTCCCCTATAAAAAGGCTTTTACTCCAGTTCAAAATGAAGCAGACAAGAAGCGAAAGATCGATCGGATAGCATATATAGGACTTGTAGATCTTCAAGGCATTGGTTGTTCACTCTCCCTCAAGGGCTTCTGACCCTACCATCTCGGCCACAAACACATTTTCCATGTAGAATATCGCAAATATTCTATCGCTTAGGGACGCTATATTGGGTATGATGGGCTAGAAGAACTTGGGGGAGTATGAAGAAGCCGTGCCTTGCTTACGGGTTGCGGTGTTTAACCAGGGCATCCCTTGCTCACTCTCCCTCAAAGGCTTCCGGCATTGCCTACATGGCATGGCTGAAGTCTTTTGGGGAGAGTGGACAAAAGGTGTCATGAATTGGTGGAGTTTTTGAGCCAGAGATGAACTATCCTGTGAGCCAGAGGTGATGAATGGAATCAAACCATGGCAATCATTACTCACTTGTCCCTCTTCTTCTTTTTTTCTTCTTTTTTCTTCTTTTGGTGTAGTCATCATTTACCTACGTTAGTAGGGTCAGTACAGTTAGATGTTAGCTTGGGGGGATTGGATCCCCCGACCTCCCTCCACCGAAGGCCACACCCCTACCACTCACGCAAGAGGAGGGGTGATTACTCACTCTCCCTCAAGGGCTTCCAATTTGCATCCAAAGGGTAAACTTGGAAGTGCTTGGGCAGAGTGGATAGTGGTTTTCATGCTCTCATAGAGTTGAGCTAGAGTCAAGTCAACCTTTACTACCCCAGCTGCAAACACAACAAACGCTTGTGAGTGTTTTTATCCCTCAGTAATTCTCTGAATAACCCATATTTACTTCCTAAGAGTTTAACCCTAAGTAATTCTCTGTATAAAGCAACTCATAAGAACCTTATCACAAAAGATGTACATATTCTTGCAAACCCATTTTATCTTTTCTCTTAAGCAAGCTCTTGATTCTTCTTGCAACCCCAACTAAGCACTTGGCCTAATTTACAAAAGAAAAAAAAATCCTTAAACAAAACCTTCTAAAGCCAAGAATAAAATAATTAAATAAAAAGAATGTTTAGAAAGTAAACATTACCTTGATCATTAGAAATTTCTACTGCAACCCCATCAACAATAACAAAGATAATCTCTTCTTGTAGCTATTGTCCTCTGTCACAAAAAAATGTTGACCACACGCTTAGGGTCAAGATTTGAAATCACGTTTATATCAGTGATTTTCGGTCCTCTAACTCGAATCGAAATTTTGAAAAATTTCAGATTTTTCAGAGAAATTTTAGAATTTTATTTTTTATAATATTTTATTAAATTAAATACATTCATAATATTTCACGAAATTTTGGCTAATTTTTAAAAAAATTTATAAAGTCCAGCATTGTGTAATTTTTGTCATTTGATAATATGCATTTTATTTTGAGAACTTAAATGCATCGCGCTTTACATCTATTTTCAAATGCTCTCTTTTCTGATCTTGTCTTTCTTTGCAGCCACACAATTTCTGCTTCTCTTCTTCTTTCTCCCATCTTCTGTCATTTTATAATATGCATTTTCTTTGCCGCCACTTCTACCGATATACAACAATTTGCTTCTCTTCTTCTTCCTCCCATTTCTTCTCTTAGATTTTCGTCATACTTTTGTAAATTCTGATGAGTTTAGAAAGCTACTCTGGATTCAGTCTATGCAGATCAGTGACCAGATTATAAAAAGGCTAAAAAGTGAAATTTAGATTCAATGAAAAAAATTATGATCAAAATTTACCTGGAATATGGAATTTTTCTTCTCTGCCCCACCAGTTCCATTCATGGGTTTCCCCAAGATCTTTCATGTAATTCTTTTATAGAAGAAATTCATAGAGCAAGGCAGGAACCTCAATACAATGACTTGCACATTTATTGGTGAATTTGCATCAGGAGAGATGTTTAGCAGTACAGTTCATAAATAAACACATTGTATAACAAAAACATGGACCTCAGCCCTAAACATTATTTACCACCTTGAACAGATTTTCCAGATTACATAAATCTCAAAAAGGAATTTAAAAACTACCCAATTAAGTTGTATAAATCTCAATGACCAATGGAACAGGTACCAGTCTGATGGGTGCTGGTCAGTTCCGCACACGGCGCCGGGCTTACCTCAAGAGCGGCACCACTTACATCAGAGCACTTCCAAGGAGTTTGAGGTCCTTCCACACCATGAAGGTTGATTTTGGAGAGACAAATATCAGTAAAAGGCGAGCTCTTCAGGCCCTCTATCAAGCCTGGCTGTAGAACCTTCACACCCACAATGTTCCTGATTGTGATTTCCTTGACCACCGTGAGAGCATTGGGGTCAAATTTGTCATCCGGGTGGTCCCCCACATTCCCAGACATCTTTAATCCTTTCTGCACATTCTCCATGTATACATCTGAAACCTTAATATTTTGTATGAACCCCCCCCTGCCGATATTGGACTTCACATGGATACCGATGCCCATGTTGTAGAGATTCATATTCTCCGCCAAGACGTTCTCTACCCCGCCGGAGGCTTCACTTCCAATTGCAATTCCAGCATAGGGGCTTGACCCATTTACCCGCCGGATGGTGATGTTAGAGCTAGGACGGCCATATGCAATGCCGTACTCATCCCACCCGCTCTTCACAGCAACAAGATCATCTCCAGTAGCAATATAAGAGTCCTCTATGCAGACATTGGAACTCGAATCTGCATCAGTAAATTGTGAACTTCTGCCATTAAATTATGAACAATTTGCTCTAACTTAAACCATGGGCCACATGTTTATTTCATTAGATAGTTGCAATTTTTGTCCCTCCCATTGAAGATTGAAGATGTGAGCAATACATCCAGATTGTAAACAGATAGTATTAAGAGTTATAATTGGAGGTCTTCCCTAGTACGGTAAGAGTAATGCACCTGGATCAATTCCATCAGTGTTTGGAGCGTCGGCTGGTGCCAATATGGTGACATATCGAACAACAACATTGCTGCATGTAAAAAAGAATTATCAGCACAAACTACTGATCTACCCTTATGCAATCTCTTATTTTTGCTGGTACCATGCCAGTATTGAGCAGAATTTAAGTCTCCTTTAAATAGCAGGAATGATAACAATTTTTTAGAACAAAAAAATTGAACTTCAATAGAGCCTCTATCCATAAGATGATGACCAAGACTTTCCCTAACATACACATTCATATAGGTGTATATGTGTGTAGTATTCTCCAACATGTAAAATTTGTAACTACCTGCAATAAACTGGGTGAATGTTCCAGAAGGGAGAGTTTAGGAAGGTCGTGTTGGAAATGATAATGTCTCTCGAATTCATAAACTCAATGAGATTTGGCCTTGTGAACTGGAGGGTTTTCTGCTTCCACATGTTCCACCAAACATCACCTTGGCCATCGATCGTTCCATTCTCACCTGCAGCGAAAGCACATGCTATTTAATTGAAAGAACATGTGACTAGAATATAAATACGTAGCACAATATACTCTATCTGATATATTTGGTAAAGCGATTACAAACACTGAAAGGCGATGATGTTGAAACCGACCTGTGATTATCACGTCATGAAGTCCATCTCCGTGGATAAAACTCATATATCTCCCACCAGGTAGCTCTCTCCCTCTTCCATAAGATGGCAAAGGAGCAATTAAAGGCCAAGTCAAAGTATCCTGCAGCATCAAGCCAAGAGGAAAAATTAAAACAACAAAGATTAATAGTTAAACAAAGAGGATCAGGAGAAATGAGACCATTCAATTAAAAGGGACCCGCCATGGAGATCTCTAAACCCCAAAATTCAATTCAATAATAAGTTATGCTGTGCCTAACCATATAATACTAAAATGGATTTTTTTTTATCTAAACAGGGGACAACTGTTTCTTGACCGTCCAATTTCCCAAGAAAAAGATGTTGGGGGTAATGATCTAATGTCTCCTGTGGGGTCCAAGAAAAAGATTGATGAGCGTGAGTGGTTATTTATTTTTTTTGAATATCATTTTTCTGGTAAATTGCACAAGTTTTTTTTTGGATCACACTTCATGATTTAGCTTTTTTTTTTTTCTTTTTTTTTTTTTTTTTTTTGGGGGGGGGGGGGGGGGGGGTCCAGGGTGGCCAACAGAAGGAGGGGATTTGAACTCAGGATCTCTAATTGCCTCCCATGGGGACATATTTGACCTTTGAATGAAGGTACAGGAAGTGTAAGTAAAAGTAAAAACTAGAGAAATATACCTGAGTGGCTCTAATGACAGCACCTCTAGCCAAGTAAAGAGTCATGCTGCTGGTAAGGTTAAAGGTTCCTGTAAGATAGACGCCTGGAGGGATGTAGAGGAGCGTGCCACCACTCCTTCTGAGACGTTGAATCTGATCTATCGCCTTCTGAAATGCTTTGGTGTTTACTGTAACGCCATCACCGACAGCTCCGAAATCTGTTATGGAGATATTGTCGTTCCGGTACCTCATCGGCACCGTCCCGGAGCATGTTATCACATCGGCGGCGAGGGACGAGACGTTCAGCAACGGAAAAATGGCCGAGAAGCAGAGGAAAAGAGAGAGAAGAGATCGAAGCATTTTTGTTTGGAGAAATATTGGACGAATGAAATTATAGAAGAAAGTTGAGATTGTTTGGGTTTTATAGCAATTGAATTGAAATCATCGGACGCTTTTGAGGCTAAAAATATGACGAAATTTGGGGACGACTTCAAATCTCAAAAGAAATCGCAAATGGCATGTGGTTACAATAGAAGCTTTTCAAGCAGAACCAGGAATTGCTGACAAAGCTTCTTCTTTTAATAAACAGTTTAAATAAAAGCAGCAACCACTTATCCCAAAAGCCCGGGACAGATGATGGGAATGGCGCAATTTAAGTATTTAACATTTGGCACATAACATACCACCATCGCTTCCGCAACCACCATCGCTTCCGCAACCACCGTCCACGACAGCTTTCTTTGTCTTTTTTTCTAGCCCTCCTCAAGTATCCCAAGGCAACCACTAATCCCAAAAGCCCGGACCATAGAAGGGCGCAATTTGGCACATAACATTCTTCAAATAAAATAAAAAAACAGGAAAACCTAGATTTCAAGCAAAAGCTCCAGGAGTGTAGGGCGTTTGGAAGCGAAGTAGTCATTTACCAAAGACTCCAAAAGAAACTTAAATGGTGGATGATTTGCTGGAAATGCGAGAAAACTCCAAATGAGACTTCGATTAAGCTCAGAAACTTCAACATAATTAGAGATTTGTCGGGTGACTTGCAATTGGTGTTACGGAGGGAGACTCCAGGGCGCTACATATCAAGCATTGGTTTGCGTACTCATACCTTAGTTGGTGTGTATAAACGTACGTGGCGCCTTAACGTAACGATGGGTGTTGCAGTGTCTGCGCTCGCACTTACCTGAGAAGATCCATGTCTAAAGCAAAGTTATGAGAGTTGCCAATTCTCTTTTGGAAAGTGATTGTATAGACTTGTGGGGCGTCCAAAAAATCCAACAGTTCCTATTGATGGCATGTAACAAAAGTGGTCCCAATGGCTAGACTGAATCACAGCCAATTGCGATTGAATTCAGGGAGAGTTCAATCGAACTTACGGGTCAACACATGTCCTTTTTTTAACCCCTATTAACCATGGTTAAGATTCATTAATCCTTAGGGTCCAACAATCTAACCTTGGTTTTTAGAAATTATTTTTATAAGAAATTTAACCTTAAAGACTTAAAATTTCGTAACCCTAAGGTTAAATTTATTTTAATATTTTTTCTAGTTAGATTATTGAACCTTTTTTTTGGGGGGGAAGGTAAGCTGGGGTTAGGCAGACCCTGACCAGATAAATAGAAGACCACATAAATAGAACCAACAAACAATTACATTCTCATGTATACCGTTCCAGCCCTATCCTCGGCAATATAGGATAAGGTCTCGGAAGGAAGAAGTAAAGGAGGAAAGGAGAAATGAGAAGGAACTGAACAAAACCTAGCAAGAGAATCTGCTACACGGTTGGATTCACGCCACACATGAGAAACAAAGCAATCTGAGAAACACTAAATGAGATCTTTAATAACCCGAAACTCTCATCTCCAATGCCACGGGGGGTCGGATTTGCCGAAACGGCAGTCAACAACCCATTTAGAATCCAAGTAAACCTAAATCATTGAAGCTCCAAAATCTCGAGCCATTTCCAACCCTTTGCTTAAAGCTTTCAGTTCTAGGAGATTGATCTCCTCCAAAGGACACCCTTCCGCAAACACAACACACAAATTTCCTAAATGATCACATAGAATATCCACTAAACCAGCTATGCTCTCTCTGAGGGATCCATCCGAGTTTAGAGCCCACCAGCCCTCAGGCGGAGGGCACCATGAGCAATGACGACAAACTGAAACACAAAACTCAACCTTAATATCCGAAGTAGCTAGAACTGAGCGATTACAATCACTATCTTCAATTATGTGCTTCCCCAAAGCAAATCTCCCACAAGTATCATGCTTTATCATCTTTGAGATACATCCATGGTCCTTTGCTTGGTTCTTGAATATTATATTATTTTGTTGACTCCAAATATGATAAAGAGTGGCATTAAGAGTGAAATTTTTTACACATTGGATTAAATTCTTACCTGAAAAGGATTGGAGAATCCAAGACTTTTCGGCTACCCATCCTAGAATCCCATGGTTCTAAAAAACCACACCAAGAGAGCACCTGTTTCCATATCAAAGAAGTGAAGGGACAAGCAAAAAATAAGTGTTGTAGATCTTTAGACGCAGACCAACAGAAGATGCACCTCGAATTCTGTAGAATTGAGTGGCGCACAAGCACATCTTGAGTTTGGAGGCCATTTGTCCAAACCATCCATACTACAAAGCTATGACGAGGCACATTTTGATGAAACCAAAACAATTTATCCCATAGGATCTTCAGTTGTACCACTCTGATCGCTTCCCAAGCTGATTTGAGTGAGAAAACTCCATTAGACTCCAGCTTCCAAATAATCTGATGCTCCTCCTCGAATAAAAGGGAGTGGTCTGGTAGATCATTCCACACCTCACAAAGGTTCGTGCATCGCACACGTGATGGATCCCAACTCCCATCTGAAATTAAGTTTGCCACAGTTGTGGACCTTGATAAGCCCGAAACTAATTGAAGACGGTCTCCATATTATTCATGTAAGATGCCTTTAGAGTGCTAGGGGTCATACCAAAAGGATGTTCTTTGACCATTGCAAATCAGATGGCTTATCAACTCCTTGGCCGTTTCTCGTGATTTCAAAATCTATACCAAGCCCATGAACAGTCGAAACAAATTTAAATAGCCCAGAAATTATTTTGTTTCAACAAATTCTTGTACACTCAGTCCACCCACAAGTTATGTTTTCCCGAAGCTATCGCCCAATTTAGACGAAGAAGATCTGCTCTGTTCCAATCTCTTAAACGTCTGATCACCAACCCGCCTTCTTGCTTGGGGGTGCATACTTGATCCTATAGCTAATGGGAATGACCTTTTTGCCCTCTATTGAGCTTGCCCAAAGGAATCTACAGAAGATTTGTTCTATTGCTTTCAAGATCTTCTTCGGTAACATAAAGCAACTCGTCCAATATAGTTGAGAACTCATCAAGACAGATCGCACCAACTCCGCTCTACCTGCATAAGATAACATACTACATCGCCAAGCCTGAACTTTTCAAGTAACCTTTTCCATTAAGCGTGTTCGTTTGGCAAGAAAGTGAGGGAGAGGAAAATAAAAGTGTGTTTTCTTGTGTTTGGTTTGCAAGAAACACACTTTCATTTTCTTGCACTTTCTCAATTGTGACAAACTTTTCTTCAAAAACTTCATCTATCTTTTGGTGGTTATTTTGCAAGAAAATTTAATTTTCTTTTCTTTTCCTTTCTTTTCTTTTCTTTCACCCACTTTCTCGCCAACCGAACGCAACCTAAAGGTTGGCTTTGGGCCACGGTTAGTCGTCCTGAGGTGAGAGGCAGTCCAAAGTATTCACCGGTAGCTTCCCTATCTTGAATTGAAAAATATCTTTGATGCTGATAGCCATCATTGGAGAGGTACCCGCAAAAAAGATATGAGATTTTTCAATGTTTGGTTGGAGCCCAGATAGTAGAGAGAACTCATTTAGGAGTAAAAGGAGATTAGATGCCAATCGCTCGTCAACCTGAAGAAACACAAACAAATTGTCAGCAAAACATAGGTGTGAAACCAATGGGTCCACACATCTAGCATGAGGAGCAATGTCACCAGAAGATACAGCCTGATTAAGCTTAGAGGACAGGCCTTCTATGGCCACCACAAACAAAAACGAAGAGAGGGGGTCTCTTTGGTGGAGGGCCCTAGAGCTGTCAAAATACCCTGCTAAGGCCCCATTCAAATTGATCAAGAATTTTGGTGTGGAAATGCAACAGTGCATCCACCTCAAGAAAATCGGTGAGAAGCCCATGAGTTGCATAACTGATAGAAGATAGTCCCAATTAACTGACCGTGTCATAAGCTTTTCGCAGATCAATCTTAATCGTACATCTCGGCTGACCCTTGTCTCAGTGATAGTTCCTCACAATCTCATGGGTGAGGAGAATGTTGTCTGCAATCTTATGGCCAGGCACAAAAGCTGATTGATTCGGACTCACTAGCTCTTGGATCACTCCTCGAATTCTATTAGCGAGCACTTTAGCATTAATACATTTATAGATAACATTACAGAGCGATATATATGGGTCTTAAATCCCCAAAGGAATTTGGCCTCGCCACCTTTGGAATAAGCATAATCAACGTTGAGTTAATTTCCCCAAGCATTTTCCCAGATCTAAAGAATGAGCTGACTACATGCTGTTATCACATCTTGGATGAATATCTCCCAACATACCTTAAAAAAAGAGTAGTGATAGGCGTACCCATGAAATCCATTTCCAAAAAAATGAGATGAAAACCCATCTTGGCCAGGTGCACTATCACTGTCAATATCAAAAATCACCCTCTTGATTTCTTCACTATCCACACTTCTCACCAAAAAAGCTGTTGAGACGCATCCAGAACCTTGAACTGGTAGCTAAATCCATCCACCTGATGCCTTACCCCAAGAGGGGCCGAAAGGTTTTGGAAAAAAGAAGATAACCTCATCTTGTAATCTTTGCTTCCTCGGTGAGAATAACACTGTTGCAGTCAAAAATTGCAAGAATTTTGTTGAAAGATCGTCTAGAAGCCAAGTTACAATAGAAATAGGATGTATTTCTATCAACTAAGCTTAGCCACTTCACCCTAGCTTTTTGTCGCAGTTCTGCTTCTTCACATCTTGCAAGAGCGGAGTAGTTAACCAACAACTGTCTTTCCGATAGCACCAAGCAAAGTCCCGGTTTGGATGAGTGTGGGTTAAGAAATCTTAACCATGGTTAATAGGGGTTAAAAAGGACATGTATTGACTTGTGGGCACGATTCGTGATTGGTTATGATTTGATCTCCCCAATGGCATCTTTTAGATTCTCGATTAGACAGCCCACAAGCAGAGAGCACTATACAATCACTTCTTTTTTCCTAAAGCCATGGTAACACCATTGTAATTTATTTATTTATTTATATAAAGCGATAATACACAACTCACACTCGGGCCAATACAAAACTAAACCTAGACCAACACCCCAAAAGCCTGACTCAAGGGAAGAGTGTGGAGCCTTATGTAGCACTAAGGAAGGCAAAAGGTTTACTCTGTTGCTCACCAGAGGATCCCTATGGTGAGCAACGCCATCACCAGGAAAAAAAATCAACAACTGGCAAGAAGTCAATTTTTTTTCCCGCCCATTTTTTGACTTCTTTCCATTTAATATTTTTTTTCATTTTTCTTACCACATATCCACTGATGGCGTTGCTTACCAGAGGGATACAACAGAGTAAACCTTTTGCGCTAAGGAAGCATATTGTTAATCGACTAAGTTGGGTAGTACCATTACCATCAAGGGATGTATAACTAATGTTACTTGGTTCGTCAGTTCGCTCGGTTTGAATTCGGATTCGCAGTTCACCACTTTAGAGTGAACTCGGTTCACTAGGGGTAAGATGAGATAATTCGTTTTTCAGTTGACTTAAGTTCTTTAGTTTGGTTCGCTATTTAAGCATGTAAAATAAATATATATTTAATATTATATTATAAAATATATATCCTATAAGCATTTAATAATATATTACAGATACTTATTTGAAAAAAAAAATGTCTTTTTATGAACCGTTTGTGAACTCAAAGTATAAATTTGCCAACCTTAAAGAAAAATATCAGTGAATTTGAATTAAAAAATTGACAAACCAAAATTGTTTTGAAACCCCAATGTGGTTCGCTCAATTTGACGAACTAATCCAAATCGAACCACGAATTGAATTAGTTCGGGTTCACTTAGTTCGCGATTCACTATAGCATGTAGCAAACTTGGTAACTCTGTGTATAACCCTCTTTATTTTTTTTTCTTTTGTAAATTAGTTATATTTTTATAAATAAATGTTTTTTTTAAAAAAAAATAGGTATAAATTTACTTATTTATATCTTAAGTTGCTTCTTCATCGATTTTGATGGAGCTTTGTTCACCGCGTTAAAGCGGTGCTCTCATTTTTATTGTATGTTGGTGGTATTTTTATACTTTTATAAAAAAAAAAATTTCCTTTATAGTTACTAGTGGGCGGCACGTGCGATGCATGTGAGAGAGAGGGGAAGGGGAGAGAGACTGGGAAGAGGGACTCTAGTGATGAGATAATTTTAAAATTTTAACTTAAAAAGATAGAGTAGTGGGTTGAAACTACCTCGTAACAAGTCTCTACTTTTTCTCTTGAAAAGTAGTTACCACGTAGAGAGGGTTTGCCTCTTCGTTGAGACCAAGGATGGAGCATGAGAGAAGATAAGGATAAGGATTTGAAGGAATCGTGGAGATATTGAGGGATTATTGTTAGTTGCAGTTAGTATTACTTCAATATCTCCACTAACTTTTCTCATGTAAAATAAGATAACATAATATCTTAATTTTTTTTCTTTATATGAAGTTATGGGCAAAATAAGAAAATATAAAAAATTCACCCTTACTAACTATAAGTTACTATAAAATTAGGACTCATTAGGAATATTAGAAAAAAAAAATCAACCAAACCCCGCTTCTCTCATTATAATAGTAGAGATAGTAGAGAAGAGAAAAGATAAGATATCATCAAATTGGGAGTCATTAGGAATATTAGAAAAAAAAATCAACCAACTTTTTAACCCCGTTTCTTTCATTATAATAGTAGAGATAGTAGAGAAGAGAAGAGATAAGATATCATAAAATTGGGACTCCTTAGGAATACTAAAAAAAAATCAACCAACTTTTTAATCCGCTTCTCTCATTATAATAGTAGAGATAGTAAACAAGAGAAGAGATAAGATATCATAAAATTGGGACTCATTAGGATTATTAGAAAAAAATCAACCAACTTTTTAACCCGCTTCTCTCATTATAATAGTAGAGATAAAAATGCAATGTAGATATCTGAGAGCGTCAGACACTAATAATGGATCCATTTGAAAACTCTACTTGAATATAGTAAGTCCTTATGAGGGTGAATCCGAGATCGAGTCCCATAAGGTAGGCGTTGTGATTTCCCCACACTATGACTTGAGCATATACTAACCCCTAAACCTAGTGCAAATAAAAAATCTAAAGAATAAGCTCTGGAAAATATTAGAGTTTAGAACGTTAGTTGAAAAAAAAAATAGAGTTTAGAGTTTGATCATTTGATAAAACCACTTATTGTAAGTTTTCTAGAGCTTATTATGGGGTAAAGAGATATCATTTTTAAAATAAGTAACCCCCTTCTCAACAATTGCATCTCTACCATTATGGGCTACCCCCACCACTAATAGAGGACTACAGAGTTCTCTCTTACTCTGTTTTTATCAAAGCTCACTCATACTCTATTTTCTTTAACCACCACCAACCTTCTCCAACATTATGGGTCACCACCACTGTCAGCCCCCTCCCCCAACCACCATCACCACACTACCCCTTCACCATTATGGGCCAAAACCACTATCACCATCACCACCTGCATAATTATGCACAGTGAAAAGCAAAATGGCTAAATTACTCATAAATCTTGAATACATCAATAAAACATTAAAATAAAAGCCACATATTTCCAAATGATCGTTATTAAAGAGCCTCAATTTCTCTCTCTTTCTTTTTCATTTCTTTTCTCCCCATCTGTGTTTGTGATAAATGATCTAATCAAGGGTGGAGCCAGGATTCTCTTGCAGGGGGGTTAACTATGGGAGATTGGGGGCTACGCCCCTGAAATTTTTTTAATGGCCAAGTCCATGGGCCATCATGTCTGTTTGTGTTCGTTTGTAAAGTATATTTTTTTCTCAAAAGTTTAGGGAATTAGACTGCTAGAGCTCCTGCCACCGACTCTGCCCCTCTCCCAGGCAATAAATATTATGAAAATGCTCAACTTTATTGTGGTTTCCATTATGTAACGAAATGGATGGTTCACATTGGTTCACGCCCCACTTTTTAACACTCATCAACTGTGGTTAAGATTCATTCACCCTTAGAGTTAAGCAATCCTACCTTAGTTTTTTTTTTCTAATCTTAACTTTAATTTAGTTCAGCTTAACTAGGGTTAAAGGGGTGTTAAAAAAAACACTAATCACTTCTCTTAATAGTAAAAAAAATATCCTAAAATTTCAAAGGGGGGGGGGGCATGTGGCTCCACCTGGATCTAACATGAGCTATGAGGGTGCACAGCCCATCCTTTTGGCGGTCAGCGCTGATGGAATCAGCAAAATAGCAGTTAAAAATTGAAGAGCCTGTAGAGGATGGCTCTGGATTGTCTCTGGCGAAGCCAGAAAGGGCTTGTCTCTGGGTTCCATAGAATAGGTGACAAGTGGTGGGGAAGTCAAAATCATTTGGATTGTCTCTGGCGAAGCCAGAAAGGGCTTGTCTCGGGGTTCCATAGAATAGGTGACAAGTGGTGGGGAAGTCAAAATCATGGGGGGCCATGATTTTGACTTTCCCACCCATTATAAGACATGTGGCGATAAGTGTATGAGAATAAGGGGAAAAGATCTCATATGGGGAGAAGTCAAAATTATGGGGAGAAAATGGAATGACTTCTCCCCCACTTTTTGCCAACTGTCGCACAATGTATGGAACCCCGAGAGGGTTTTCTGGCTTCGCCAGAGACAATCCGAGGCCGTAGAGGATAAGTTTGCCTAAACAAGTCAACTATAACTCAAAAAATTCCATGACTTTATAAAGGACAACAACTAATAATTAATCCCATCTCAGATCTGATCTACAGATTTGACGTCAATCAACCGATCGGTTGACATAAAAATGGAAAAGATGGTTCAAATAATAAAAATAGAGGGTTTAACATTTGGGGGTTATGACATAAGAATAAGCTAAATACGGCAGATTTGGAAACCCTTTTTCTTCTTCGGTAGCCCATGAGATAAAAGAACGACGAGAATGAAGACAATACAAACCACTAGTTTGCGAGCATTTATAGGATTTCTTCTTCTTAGGCTTTTTAGCACTTTAGGATTTTTCATCTTGTTCTCTAAAACAATGCAAACGACTAATTTACGAGCAATGAAGACGAACACAAGAAAAAATAAGAATGAATAACAAACAATATTAATCTTTAAAATGGGTTTGCAAAAATGAACTCATCCTCCTCCTCCTTCTTCTTCTTCTTTTTTCTTTTAAGAGTTTGGGGGTATTTCTGACCTTTACCCTCAACTCACATGTGGAATGAGATAAGCCTACAAAAATAAAAAGGGTTTGTTCATAAGCCTATTTTAGTATTTAATTAAAACCTTAAGTTTAATTAAGGAAATTTCTCATCATAAACATTGAGCACCTCCAATAACTCACACGTATACACATGATCAGAGATTTCATTTTAGTCGTGAAAATGTATCTTGCATTCAGTTTGTGGCTGATTGCAGTACGTGCCTACCGACTGTACACCTGACCACAAGTAGTGGATCTAGGCCAAAAATTTTGGGTGTATGTTGAAGATTGGGAGACATTGAAGTATATAATATTGCTGAGAATTATCGTTTTCAGTTAAAAATAAAAGTGAGAAAGGCAAGAAATCCTTGTATCCTTTGCTTGTAATGAGTGAAGATTAGATGAATCTCTTCTTTTTAGCTTAGCCTACATTGGGTAAATTATTCGGAATCACTTCTGGTGAACAATTCTCTATTCTCAGGTAATAGAAATCTAAGAATAGTATTTAAGTAGCATAGAATCAGAACAATTCCCAGAAATGTTCTCATTTTAGAGTAAGAATTGAGGATTAAAATATTCACTTCTTAAAACCGTTTTTGATGATAAAAACATTGGCTCTATGTAATTCGTTTATTTCATTTCCTCGCGGATAATTTTTCTTTACCTACTTTTCTGTGAACTTTACTGCATTATTGGTAACCTTACAAAAAAATGCCCACTTGAGATAGGGAAATTCTGTTACTGTTGAGAATAAAGAGTTAATTGCAGTGAGTGATGATGGGATAATCACAAAATTCAGGCCCAAATTTGGCACATTGACTCCCCTACTACAGTGTGCTCATAGAGTATGGTGTTCCCTTTTTATTAGGGAGGTCATGGAATAATCCTTTTCTTTCTTTCTTTTTATGGTAATGAGGGTGTCCGGGCCTCTTAGAGCACCCAACTAATTAATTCACACGGGTTGTGCAAACCCCCTCACTCTACACAACTAAGAAAGCTAAGATAAATCCCCAAGGTGGCCAACAAGGAAAAGGGACTCCAACAAGGAAAAGAGACTCGAACTCAATACCTCAACTTCCTGAGGTATGGCCTTGGCCAAAGGGTCATGGGATAATCCCACTCCTTCCTGAGTTATCTAATTCTTTTCTCGTTTTAAAAAAATCCATGGCCCAATTGGATTCTGACACGTATCAATTAGAACCATTGATCCCTTGCATTTCTTATTTTTGCTGGTACCATGCCAGTATAGCGCATAACTCCAGTTCCCATTAAATAGTAAAAAAATAATAACAACTCTCTGGAACAAAAAAACTCAAATATCACCGAGACTTGAAACAACTAATATGCCTCCTTCCATAGAGGATGATGATTACCAAAATGCCATTGACTTTCCCTAATTTTTGGGAGATGGACCAATATAACGGAAAAAGCACTACGTGAAAAGGGGCAAAGAAACAACACAAATTAACGTGAAAAACAACGGATTTTAGCCGTGGTTACATTAACGATGGAAAATGCCCGTGGTCAGTATCCATATATTTTTTGAGTCTGGGTGGTGTTCTAATCGGCTACACTTTCTACTGTTGTGGTCAGCACTTTTAATCACATCCGTTTAATTAGCATCCGATGATTGAACAGAGTTACAAAACTCATTCCACCTCCGCACAAAACTCATTCCATGGTGAAGGTAGTTTCGATTGTAACCATCTCTAAAACCCTTCCTTTTCTTCTGCTCTCTCAGCACACAAACTCTCGTCGATATATGCTCGGTTCTCTTGGCTCTCAGCTCTTGGATCCCGTCTCCCATCTCCAGTCTCTCATTTTCTTTCCTTCCTTCCATTCTCTTCCTTTCTGTTTTTTGGTTTTTGTGGAATGAAGCAGTGAGCTCACCCTATATGTATGACCCTGTTGCCAATTTTGAAGTACCGAAAGCATTTTGAATCTTGACTCCAAAGCAAGAATCCCCAATTTTTAGTTAAAATCCCACAAATGTGATTTTTTTTTGGAAGAATTCTACCTCCATTGCGTCTGTGAATTCTCTAGGGCATCAAGTCTCTTAACTTTATTATTAATTATTGAGGGTTTTTTCTCTTTACATGCAATAATTTCCAAATTCTTTCTCCAAATCAAAGCATTCACCGAATTAGGTATTCTCCAAATCAAATCTTTAATGTGTGAAAATCTCAAAGGATGTCTTGTTAACATGCTTCAATCATGCATTGTCTACAAAGGCGGAAGAGATCATGGGTCTAATTCTTGGAGACATCCCCTTATTTGGATTTGTTTAATGGAAACATAATTTTTTGGAGATCGGATCACGGCCAATCATGACTGAACTCGTTTAGAGTTCAAATGCTTGACATCCATTTTAACCCCTATTAACCATGGTTAAGATTCCCAAACCCTTAGGCTTTAATAATTTAACCTTGGTTTTTAAAAAATGTTTTTAAAAAATAACCTTAGGGTTAAGAAATTTTAACCCCATGAACCATGATTAATTTTTATTCTAAAAATCAAGGTTAGATTGTTAAACCCTAAGGGTTTGGGAATCTTAACTATGGTTAATAGGGGTTAAGAGGGACACGTGTTGACCTGTGGGTGTGATTGAACTCTCCTTGAGGTCAATCACAATTGGTTCTGATCCATAGGTCAATCGCACCCACATGTCAACATGTGTCCCTATAACCCCTATTAACCGTGTATAAGATTTCCTAACCCTTAGGGTTTAACAATCTAACCTTTGATTTTTAAAAAAATTAACCTTAGTGTTACGAAATTTTAACCCCATGTTTAATTCTTTTTCTAAAAATTAAGGTTAGATTGTTAAACCTTAAGGGGTTGGGAATCCTAATCACAATTAATAAGTGTCAAAAAGCGACACGTGTTGACCTATGGGTGTGATTGAACTCTCCCCAAGGTCAATTGCAATTGGTTGTGATCCATAGGTCAATAGCACCCACATGTCTCCATAGGTCAATAGCACCCACATGTCAACATGTGTCCCTTTAACTCCTATTAATAGTGTTTAAGATTCCCTTACCCTTAGGGTTTAACAATCTAACCTTGAACTTTTTATTAAAAAAAAAATTACCTTAGGGTAAAGAAAATTTAACTCCACAGTTAATTTTTTTTTAAATAATAATCTAAAAATCAGGTTAGATAGTTAAACTTTAAGGGTTAAGGAATCTTAACCATGGTTTATAGGGGTTAAAAGGGACATGTGTTGACATGTGGGTGCAATTTAACTCTCCTTGAGTTCAATTGCGATTGGTTGCGATCCAATCTCAGTTTGTTGAGATCTTGATGATATTTCTTTTTCTTAGTTTTTTTGCTTGAGTTCAGAGATATTGATTTTGTTACTGTTTGTGATTTCTAAGTAGTTTTGTTAGAAATGGAATTAAAATAGTTAAGATTCTTAATTCCATGCACTTGGATTGTTTTATCAAGTGGGTTCTTCAGTGTTTTGTTCTGTTTTGTATTTTGTGTGGAGTTATTTGATGAGTAGTAAAGTATTGGATGAGTTGGATTGTTAGGTATTCCCCATGTAGGAAAAATATCAGACAAGTTCATGGGTTCCTTTATGCTTTGATACACTTTGGGCTGTTTTATCGGATATATGGAGTTCTATTTGGGAAATGTGCTTTTGTCATTTTTGGTGGAGGGGAGTAGTTCTATGTAGAAATGAAGTTAGAAAGTTGAACTTTTGTGATATGGGTTTGGGACTTAGTCGATTGATTGTTTTATTAATAATGTTATCAATGCTTTACTTCAAAAGTTATTTTCGGTTGAATGATTAAACACACACACTCTCACATAGGCCAACACACACACACACACACACTCGGTCCACATGAGGCTAAACATAACCCATCTCACCAAAAGAGCCTATCTCTTGGTGAGTGGAAGGAACCTTATATGGAATCAAGGTTGGCAAGGCTAACCGATGTGGGACTAAATTGGTTAAACCATCCTAGTCTGGTTAAGTATAACCCTCTTTGATTTTGTTTGATTGAATGGTTAAACACACACACTCGTACATATATGGTTTCCTTTCTTTTTTTTACTATTCTCTTTTTTAATCAATCTACATATACCTTTTCCCGATAAAAAAAAATCAAATCTGTCAGTTCACTTGTTGTCTTTTTCTATGCTCCAATTTGGTTTCATTAGAGGTCTTATTCGATTTGCTATCCAACAATAGAAAGATTGCACAATTTGGGAAACGATTCTGATTTTATGTCCAATTATGGATAGGTGCATATCCATGGCAGGATTACTATTTTTGTGCTCAAGTTTCTTTTTCTATAAGTTCCATGATTGTCTTGACAATCATGATAGGTTTAGGAAAGTCTTTTATTCCAAGTTCTCAGTTATTTTGCTAGTAAGTCATAGTGTGAGTCTAAATGGGAGTTGCTTCGAGATGTTGTTCAGCACATTTGCATGGAGTACTTCCTTTATTCTTAGAGTTTGATAAACTTTCTTTTTAGCTGCAGTGGTGCTGATCATTTCGGAGGTGTAGCAACTTCGGTTGATTGGTGAGTCAAATCTCAAATTAGATGTCCAAGGTTGGATGCTAAGGACTCATGTTTTGGACTGAATGACTCAGTTCTTAATCTTACCCTATATTTTCTTCTTGTTTTCATTTTCTGCTTCTGGTTTAGGTCCATAGCAACACCTATACCCACTTTATAGACTTGTTCACCCTTTGTTTCAAACCCTTGAAGTCCTAAATCTGTAGCTCGAAAACTTATTTATTGAAACCCTAGTACCCTGTTTAGTTAACCCTACAGTAATTTCTAAGTTCAAGATTGATAGAAATGAGGTGTTTCTTTGGTTGGGAGGGTCGGTGATAGGATTGAGGTGTTGTCTTATCTGGTTTGCTTTCGTAGAGATGCAACTCTTGTCACTGATTCAGAGAAATGGTTTCTATGGTGGGCCAGTAGAATAGCTCCTTGGTGGTGCAGTGGGGACCACAAGAATTCTCCCACCTCCAGATTATAACCTTAAACCTTCATATTACACAACATTGGCTTTCCTACTTTCAATATTTTGGCATTTAAATTTTAATTTGGCTTTCCTCCATAATAGCTCCTTGGTGGTGCAGTGGGGACCCCTTTTTTTGTTTTTCTTGCATTAGATTACATGTAAGTTACAATGAAGATGCTCATTTTTGCTAAAGTTCATGATTTCATTCTTAAATAAATTTACAAGTGCTTAGATTCAAAGTAATATGTCCAAAGAATAAAGCCTCCTTAGATAGACCACCTGGGAAGTTGTGTGGGGCTTGAGCTAACATGAGACAATGTGATGAAGAGTGGGAGAGTAACCTGTAAAGTGAACCCATGAGCTCGTAAATGTACGGTCAGGGGCCGAACCCAAAGTAGTCTCAAAGTGCATAACCATTATTAGATTGCAATATAGATTTTATGACCGTGTTATATAGTTTACATAAAATTTCAATTAGTGCAGAATGAGATTGATCTTAGTTTCTTCATCTTAGAATTTCTTATACAGTTATCCATTTAATTGCCATTTTTTCAATCAACTAGAAGATGTCATCGACGCCCCTAAGCAAGGAGTAGATGACAGCACCGAGGGCGTCTGCTGAATACCTCAAAGGTGTTGCATTATTCATTTCATTTGCAAAACAAAATTGTAGGGGTGTTGATTCGCATTGTTGTCTTTGTGTCAAATGTCATAATCTAAAAGGGAAGAAAACCCTAGAAGTTATTTCAGAACATTTAATTTGTGATGGTATAGATGAGTCGTACACGAGATGGATCCACCATGGAGAACCATTTTCCATCCACCGTGGAGAACCATTTTCCAGAAGTGATGTCAATGTTGGGGCTCTGTTCTAGTTCCAGGGTTGTGAGAAGTAGCTCGTATCATTTTATTTAGATAGCAAGACTCTCTTTAGGCCCACGCTTGCACTCTACCATATTCATTCCACGCTTTTTGAGGACTTTCTAAAAGAAAGGTATGAGAAATGAAATGAAGGAGTTGAGAATGCCTCATAGTACGTCAGCTAGTAATCATGATGAAGATATGTTTCCAAGAATGGTAGATATGTTGAATGACACATTTGGACGTGTTAGTTCTAATGATCTAGATGAATGCTTGGATGAAGTGCATGATGAAAATGACGGTCAAGCTTCAGATGATTCATAGGAGGATATTCAATACAAGATGTTGATCGAGGATGCGATACAACCCCTATATCTCTCGTGTCGAGGTGAGCACACAAAATTGTCGGTCACAGTTCAGTTGTTGAGCATGAAGGCTAGACATCAATGGTCTAATAAGAGTTTCACAGAGTTGTTGAAAATGATAAAAAAAAAGATTCTACCAGATGAGAACACTTTGCCAGATTGCACCTACACTTCCAAGAAGTTGATTAAGTCTTTGCGTATGGAGTACGAAATTATCCATGTATGTCGTACCGATTGCATACTATATTGGAGAACATGCAATTAAGGATAGTTGTCCTACGTGTGGTGATAGCAGATGGAAACCAGTGGACGAATCAAAGCCAAGGGCAAAACCTTTACCGTGGAAGAAGTTAAGATACTTTCCTTTATCACAGAAGTTACAAAGAATGTATAGTGTACCATGGAATGCAAAAAATATGAAATGGCATGCAAACTCAGTTGAAAATGATAGCCACATGTGTCATCCGATAGATTCTTCTTGTTAGAAATCAATAAATATTAAGTGGAATGACTTTGCTGCCGAGTCACGTAATGTTCGGTTAGGACTTGCAACGGATGGATTCAATCCTTTTGGGAACAAAAGCAACTCTTATAGTTGTTGGCCTGTTATGATTGTTCTGTACAACCTTCCCCCATCCTTATGCATGCGTAAGGAATTTACAATCTTAACACTGTTGATTCCCAACCCAACTGGTCCAGGGCATGACATTGATGTCTATTTACACCCATTGATCGTAGAGTTGATTGAATTGTGGTCTACTGGAACGTTAACATATGACTCCTACACTAAGAATAGGTTCATTATGAAAGCAATTTTGTTGTGGGGCTAAACATGATTTTTCAGCATATGGCCATCTTTTGGGTTGTAGGACAGCAGGAAAGTATGGTTGTCCTGTTTGTAGTGAATGGATAGACTCAGTGTGGCTAGCACATGGAAAGAAGTTTGCTTATATGGGCCACAGAAGATTCTTAGCAGATGCAAGTCATCCTTTCAGGAGCCAAAAAACACAATTTAGTGGGACGAAAGAACATAGGAAGCATCCCCGCCGTTTGAGGGGGTCCGAAGTATTATGCAAAATGGAAACTATTGAGACCAAGTTCGGAAAGATAGCGGAAAAGAAGAGAAGAGATCCAAGGGTGAGGAGAGCAGTGCATGGTCAAAGAGATCAATCCTATTTGACTTGTCGTATTGGAAAGTGATTTATCAGATATTTTATGATATTAATGTGATGTGCTATACATCGCTTGTATACTAACATATATCATAAATCTGTACAGGATTTGCCTATCCGTCATAATTTGGATGTGATGCACGTGGAAAAAAAATATTGCCGAGAACCTATTAAGATTAGGGAATATATTTGGAAGTACACTTCGGGAGTACCTCTAGACTAATTCATATAGTTTAACCTAGCTACTAAAATATTTAAATTTACTTCATTTAAATATTAAAATAAGAATTTACTAGTAAAGAATTTTACATGATTAGAATACCATTTATACAATTATAAACTTATACAAAAATTTAGGAAACACGGTAATTTTTTTTACCTGTACGAGGATAATAAAGTAAAATTTGCACATAATATAAATAGCTATATCTAAGGATTCAAGTTGCTCGAGCTCGTATTTTAAAGCTCGAGCTTGTTTATTTAATAAACAAGCCAAGCTCATCAAGCTTGATTTTTGAACTTGTTTATTAAACAATCAAACAAGCTTGAACATTTCACTACTCAGCTAGGCTCGGCTCGTTAACACCTGACTCACCGAACCATAAAAAATATATTGTTTGGGGTTTTAATAATCAGACTGGGTCAAACCCAATTAGAAGCCTAATCTAATATCCCGAGCTTAAGCCTCCAAGACCCAAGTCTGTCCAACTTTGTAATTGGTCTGGGCCTTACGGGCCAGCCCGGCCCATTAACACCACTGGGTTTTGTGATCCAAATTGGGCCGTTGACAGAAGGGTGATGTAGTGCTTCTACACTGCACCATCTTAGATGGCACCAGCACCGACTATGCCATCAATTGATTCTTATTTCTTGACCTTGAGCCCACCAATTAATCGGTTACATGGCACCTTCTGGCTCTCAACATGTGGCATATAATATTTGGCTCTCTTTGAAGCCAAATGAAAGAGAGAGAGAGGGAGAGGGATAACTTGTTGGATGTTCATATAATATTCGTCTAGTACATGGAACAGAGTGTTCTTGTTGGATATTTACTTCATGTCGTGTTGCTATCTGGCTGCCACGGTATTGATACAAGAACAAGTCATTGGGGCGTACTCCATAGTCAGTGTGGTCTAACACAGGCAGTTTTGCTCATCAATCTGGGATGCTATTCTTGGGTGGAGCAGGGCCTGAGAATCTTCCCCCACCACATTCACATGTGTCTACTTCCATCTTTCTATACATTAACTCCTGATTATATGGTCTGCTTTTGCCATGTTGGGACTATGGACCAAGGTTGCTCCAAAATATGGAATCTGGATAGATTAATCTTCCATGGGTGCCATGTATCTAACACATGTACTAATCCAATCCTAGCCCCCACAGAGCAGCTCGACACGTTTCCGATGAGCTACAAGCAAAATTGCAGTAGTCAGACAATCTTGGCCATCTTCTAGGAGTCTCATTCGGCTCTTGATTTGATTGGATGGATTGAAGCCATGAGGAATGCCCATTTGATAAGCATGCTCATCGAAGAATATGTTGGTTTTTCACAGGATAGCATGAATTCATTGATTCTTCTCAAGGAAGACCAAAGACAGGGGTTAGATCGATTTAATGAGTAATTTTATAGTGCCTCAGGGCTTGCTTGTTTAGGAGTAAGGCTTCATGTCCCCTCCCATTGATTAGCATAATAAAAGCGCCAACTTGGCAGTCTCCGAGAAATATATATTGCAGCGAAAAGCAATTGCATGTACAAACCCTTCCACCAAGAACCTCACGATGCAAAGGAGGAAGATATTAAGAAAAAAAAAGGGAGAAATTAAGACTAACCAAAAGGATACATTTGATCTTAAATACATGTTTGGATAGCACAAGAAAGATGTCACCTTCTAAGAGAACTGAAATCCAGAGTCTCCTTAACAGCTTGATCTTCAGCTTCCTTGGGCTCTAGCTGCTTCTTCGCGACCTTAAGGGAAGCAACTTATCAACTTATATCATCTTCTTGCGGCTTCCGACTTGGAGCACTATAGACCCTCTTCTTGCTGGGTTTCTAGTTTCATTCACAACAATGTTAGGTTTGTGAGGTGTAGCCCTTCTCTTGTGAGCTGCGGCGAGACAGACATGCTAGTTATGCCCATAGCTATCTGCTTCAGAATTCTGATCAATTGAATTGAAATTCAGGACGCTTTTTCTTCGTGAAGCTTAGGATAAATACCGCTCGAGTTAGCTTTGCCAACATGGTGAAGATGATGAATTGACAAAATTGTTGGGTTTCAAAACCATGACCTCGGTTCAAATCCCGTCCTTACCTGCTACACTAACCATCACACTTGCCTATCCAAAAACAATGGTGATTTTTATCCACCACCCCTCCAATATTAGGTAAATTTATTTGAAGGAAGCTAGATATTATTGGCATGCTATATATTTCATCTTCATATATAATTATCAGTGCTTTATCCGAACAGTTTGGCATTGGTAACACGAATCATATTCTGTAATTCCACTCTACCTAGAGCCAGATATCATCCTTATAAAGCCCTCATCCACAAATTTCACTGCATATATTTTTGTCGCTACTCGCCATTGCCACGGGGCATATATCGAGTCGAAGACTAGGAAAATTAATACACGATACCCATTTGTTGGTCGAATCGAATACTTCAACTAGGGATTCTGATTTTCAATGTTAAACCCTGATAAAGATAGGATTTTAAGTGCCCTAGAGGTGTAAAATAAACTACTTAATCACTTTTTGCTCAAAAGACAACTAGGGTATCCTTAATTGCAGCTTATCAGTAGCAAAGAAAGGCACTCAAATGTAATATATGCCATTGGATATAGAGATTAGGGAGCAAGGGAAAAGTAGGAACATGAGGAATGTCAAAGAGCAATTATTTTTGCATAGAGACTTGATGAGATTTGGATATGGTTGAGATACCTTTGATGCTTTATTCCTTGTTAATAAAAGAGAATTGCCTTGCCAATTCTCTTAAGGGCCAACTCTATGTTTAAATGAGAGAAACTTTAGAGAATCAGAAGGATCTGGTTTTGCCACTGATATCAAGTGCCAAAGATATGGAGACCCCCCAGTTGACCCATTTTTTTCACTATAAAAAGGCGTCTAGTCCAGCCCAAAATGAACCAGACAACAAGCGAGAAAGATCGATAGGATAGCATAGTGTACAAGATCTTCAAGGCATTGGTTGTTCACTCTCCCTCAAGGGCTTCTGACCCTTCCATCTCACCCACACTCACATTTTCCATGTAGAATATCGCAAATATTCTCACTTAGTGATGCTATAATGGGTATGATGAGCTAGAAGAACTTGGGGGAGTATGAAGAAGCCGTGCCTTGCTTACCAGTTGCAGTGTTTAACCAGGGCATCCATTGCTCACTCTCCCTCAAAGACTTCTGCCATTGCCTACAGGGGATGGCTGAAGTCTTTTGGGGAGAGTGGACAAAAGGTGTCATGAATTGGTGGAGTTTTTGAGCCAGAGGTGAACTATCCTGTTAGCCAGGAAGAGTATGAATTGAATCAAACTATGGCAGTCATTTCTTACTCTCCCTCAAGGCCTTCCAATTTGCCTCCAAAGGGTAAGCTTGGAAGTGCTTGGGGAGAGTGGATAGAGGTTGTCATGCTCTTATGGAGTTGAGCTAGAGGCACCCCAGCTGCAAACTAAACACAGCGTCATCCTTCAGTATTACCCCAGGTGCTAACATAATACACACACACAACAAACACTCATAGATGTATGCGGTACAACAAACACAAGTGTACACACACACATATATATATACAGAGGATGCGTTCACTATGCTAGAACTTGGTAACTTTCACGAGATTAACTATGAACAGGAACCCATGGACGAGATAACCCGAACAACCCAAAATATATATGGCTTATGGAAGGAGTAGTTTAGTACAGATAAAATATGGGTTTTTATGTCAACTGAAACTTTTTTGTGATTCCAAAAGGCATTGGATTACCTCTAGTGCACACCCGAGGCATGAACCTCGGGCGTCCATTCATCTCTGCCAGAAGTTAAAAAAAAGGAAGAAAATAAAATGACTGCTCCTGCAAATGATGAATGGATGCCCGAGGCCCAGCCTCGCCAGAGGTAATCCGATCTATGCCATTCTAAAATTCCCCTGTCAAAGGAATTTTTGGGTTCATAGTCAATCTCAACTTTCACCCAGAAATTTTTAGTATTGCATTAATTGCCTGCCTTCTCTATATAGTTGGTTTGTGGACTTATGGTGTGACATGGTGTGACGGTTAAAATGCCCACCCTTTTAGCCTCACTTCCAATGCTAAGTTTCTAATCACTAACCAATGAATAGATACTAACCCTCTTTTGGGAGATACATATATATATATATATATATATATATATATATATAGATATATGATAGAGTTCACTAAGATGAACTAAGGTAACTTTGATTAGTTTTTTTATCCAGCCTATTGACAGGGCAAAGCCACGATTTTTTTGCGAGGGAGTAACAAGTATTATAGATGGGTTTATGAATAGTGATTAGGCGTGTACGAAAGTATTCTTGGTCCTGGGTATGTGAGGGTTTGCCCTTAGTAACCCAAACCTCCTAACCTGCTACTCGCTCCCACTCTCAAACCTCACTCTCACCTCGAGAGCTCAATTTCAATTTTTGTAAGCCTCGCTCTCACCTGGCTCTTACCTAGAGAGTATTGTTTTTTGTATAAAGTTTCATTTTTATCCCAATTTTTCATGTTAAGTGGGTGTATATTTTGTCATTTTTCTTTGTAAAGTAGAAGATTCATGTAAGATTTGTTAATTATTGAAGATCTTGTAATTGAATTTAGAATGATGCATTTAATATATCAATAGTCATCTTATTTATTTTGATTTGACTACAAATTTGAATGATAAATTATTTTATCAATTCTTTCTTATAGTTTAGAAAGTATAAAAGATATATTTGCATCCATAAGTAATTTTCAAGATATATATAAAGCGCTCTCTACTTTATCCTAAATTAAATTTGACGCTCCTGCACTCTCGCTCCTACTTTGGATACTAATTAGGGTTTGCCCCCATTTTTTTAGGGCCCCATCTCGTCTGTGTTTTGTTTGTTTGTAAAATGATATTTGTTAAAAAAAAAAAAAAACTTAGGGTCAGCTGCTCTCCTTGCCATCGAAATGCCCTCATAAATTAAATAATATAGTATAAAACATAGATCTCTTTAAAAAAAATTATAATAAAACTTCAGAGGTACAACTGCCTCATGCCTTCTTAAATTATACAATATAGTATGAGTTGAAATTTTGAAATTTTTGTCTCAAAAGTTCAAGCTACGTACCAAAACTTACAACAGAAACTACACAAAAACAAACTTCTCACACCAATATTTACCACTTAAGAGTTAACCCCAAGTAATTCTCTGTATAAAGCAACTCATAAGAATCTTATCACAAAACATTTTCATATTCATGCAAACCCATTTCATCTTTTCTCTTAAGCAAGCTCTTGATTCTTCTCTGCATCCCTAACTCCATTTGCAGAGATCTAAGCACGTTGGTCTAATTTACAAAAGAAAAAAAAAATCCTTAAACAAAACCTTCAAAGGCCAAGAATAAAATATTGAATTAAAAAATATTTAGATATTAAACATTACCTGATCATTAGTAAATTCTACTGCAACCCATTAACAATAACAAAGATAATCTCTTTTTGTAGCTATTGTCCTTTGTGACAAAAAAATGTTGACCACACGCTTAGGGTCAAGTTTTGAACTCGGTTTATATCAGCAATTTTCAATCCTTTAACTCGAATCCAAAATTTTGAGAATTTCGGAATTTTAATTTTTTATATATATTTAATTAAATTAAATACATTCATGATATTTCACAAATTTTCGGCCAATTTTTTGAAAAAAATTCAAGAATTTCATAATTTTCAACAAAAATAATATTTTATTGGAGTAATATATTTATATAATATTTTTATTTTTATTTTTAAATAAAATTTAAATTTTCCAAAACTTCATGAAGTTTTGATAAATAGTTTAGAATATTTCAAAATATTTTGAAATATTATTAAAAATAGATAGTTTAAAAGTTTAAAATTAAATTTCTGAAACTTCGACTGAAATTCCTAAATCTCGGATGAAATCTGCCAAAACAAAATAAGTGATTTCGATTTTGTAGGGAAACGTGAAATCTCAACCGAATTTCAAACCTTGCTTAGGGGAAAAAAACAAAGTCAAAATTCAGACTCTAATTTAGTCAAACTATATATTTTTAGTATTTTTACCGACACATATGGTACCAAATACTAAGAAAGACAACCAAATTAATCATTTTCTAATCTTCGGAAGCCATTAAAAACCTAGATGTATATTTTTAGTCAAAACTGTATTTTTCATCAACCAGTGAACAACTCAATACCAATGAAATGCAATGGAGTATATTTGGGATGCTGCGCCCAACTCAAATCCTGACCCCCTAATGGTTGGCTCAAATCCAAATCCTAGTGGTTGGTTATAAACTGTTAGAATTAGGGAATATATATGGGAGTACCCATAACTATTTGTGAAAACTAATTTTATTTTTCAACATGCCCAGAACCCTTATAACTCTCAGACATATATGTCCATGAAAATCATTCTGGACTTGTATTAGTCTATTTAATTAATAAAAGCATATTTTACATTCATACATTATCTTCTATATTTGATAACATATTAAAAGTATCTCATTAGATGAAACTATTTTGTCCCTTAGGTAATATTGTAGTAAAACCATCAACTTAGTTTGTGAACTAATTGTTAAGGAGATATGATTTTCTGGTTGCTTGTAGACTTAGAATTGTTCTAAATTATTTAGGATACATCTGGATAATGTATTTCTATTAACTTACACATTGTTAGTTCCATATGGAGTGATGAATCTCAATTACTGAGAGAATGATCTCTTAACTAAGATGTGGATATAAGTAAAAAGTATACTTATATTGCAACTAGATCGTTCAGTGGATACCCTTATAAATATGTTGTCTATATGTTTAGGGCAGTCAATTTGACAGATTGTCCTTAACCTGAGAGGTCGACATTTTCTCTAGTATTTGCCTATATAGCTTGTCAATCGTCAATATCCAACACACCGGACTAAATACTGGCTCATTGGGTTATGTATATTATACTAGAAGAAGTGTGTGTACGCTCAACAAGGATTTCACTACTCTTCTAGAATAATTATATTAAGTTGACACTTGTCAAACTAGACTTAGAAAACCAGTGCTGGTATTTATCGAGAAGTTTATTTTCTATATAAAAGAAATACAATAATTATTATTATTTCTTTTAAAGAATTTCAAAAATAGTTTTAAGAGTCCAAATTTGACTAAAAGTATCAAAGAGAAAGAGTTCTCAATATAAGCTAAGGATTACAGACAGTATAAGATATCATCCCGTAAACTTATAACAATATTAGAAGTAGAGGGACGCATCTGTAAACAAATCTTGTAATAGAAAATACATGCAAGTAATTCTCCAATTCTGAGGGTTAGTCACATTGTGTTAATGAACATTATTATGATTAGTGGAAGTCCAAGGACAGATAAAATTCGATGATCCTAATGGTATTATAGGAAAGTGTTTCCTAGCAACAAGGTTTTAACCAAAAGGTTAAGCACTTGGTCCCACAACAGGAAATAAGAGATTCCTTTAAATCTCACCACTAGGACCTTCTTAAAGCTTTTAATTTAATTTTGAATTAAATTAATTAAATTCTCCATATAAATCACTATACGGTATAGTAAAGTTCTAATAGGTGAAATCAAATAAGATGTGATAAACCAAATGGGTAGGACCCATATGGGATTTTGATAAAGATCAAATATTGACCGTATAGAGTTTAGAACTCTATAGGGAGGGTGTAGAAGTGGGGCCCACCTAGGGTGGGACGCCCACTTCATGGTGATACTTATCTATTAGTTAGTTAGGCGATCTTATCTCCTAATATTTAGGGATAAGATTACTTGTTTGCTAATTAATAATTCTCTATTAAATAGGGATTACATTAGTTTATTACTAATGATTCCCTATTAAGTAAGGATTTGATTAGTTTGTTACTAATGATTCTCTATTAAGTAGTAGGGATTGCATTAGTAAGTTATTAATTACTTCTCCTAATAAATAGGAATTTAGTTTCTAATTATGATAAATCCTAATTGGATTATGAGTTATTATTAAGAAATCAAATAAGGGAATTCTAATTGAATTAGAATTATGAGAAAAGAGTTGGATTGCAAACAAGCAATCCAAAGAGTCTATAAATAGGGTGGGACATCCAGTCCTTTGGCACATCTTAAGTTCCAACTTTTTTCTCTCTCTCCCCTTAAGCTCACACCCCTTTCTTTGGTTATAAGAGCATACTCCCATATTCTTTTCTCTTGATTTTTGTTTGGGTCTTCAATAAAATTAAAACTAATCTTGTTAATCAAGAAAATATCTTACGTTAAATAAAAGAATAAAAGATCATATAACTTGAATTGAAATGACCATTAGCTTCTATTGGAATAAAGCTTTAGAGGATTAAAGAAAGTTCATGTGAATCGCGAATGAGACTTTTTACTTGCGAAGTTTTGCGGGTAGCATTCTATCCTTCAAACCGTAGAACAGACTTATAAATTTCAAAGTCGTAAAGGTGATTGTCATTTTATCCTTCATTGAATAAAATCAATTAGAACTACAGTCAGATCTTGGAATTCGATGTATGCCCTTACCCCCCCCCCCCCCCCACCAAATTTCTAAAATGAAAAAGATGTATACTTTCAGATACTCCACCAGGGCCATCCAATAAAAATAAAATTAATTGAAAAAGAACCCCAAACACCTATGGGTCTGTTCTTTTGCTGAAACTTTTTTTTTTGTGGTCACTAATCGCTGAAACTTAGATGTACCACACTTTACATCTATTTTCAAAATACTCTTTTTCTGATCTTGACTTTCTTTGCAGCCACTACTACCGATCGGCAATTTCTGCATCTCTTCCTCTTCCTCCCATCTTCTTCTCTTAGAATTTCATCATACTTTTGTAAATCCTTATGAATTTAGAAAGCTACTCCGGCTTCAGTCATGCAGATCAGTGACCAGATTATATAAATGCTAAAAATTGAAATTTAGATTCAATGAAAAAAATTATTGATTAAAATTTACCTGGAATATGGTATTTTTTTTGTCTGCCCCAGCGGTTCCCTTCATGGGTTTCCCCAAGAAACTATCTTTCATGGAGTTTTTTTATAGAAGAAATTAATAAAGCATGGCAGGAACCGCAATACAATGACTTGCACATTTTTTGGTGAATTGCATCAGGAGAAATGTTTAGAAGTATAGTTCATAAATAAACACATTGTAAAACACAAACATGGAGCTCAGCCCTAAACAATATTTACTACCTTGAACAGATTTTCCAGATTACATAAATCTCAAAAAGGAATTTAAAATCTACCCAAATTATATAATTCTCAATAAGAATTGGAACAGGTACCAGTCTGATGGGTGCTGGTCAGTTCCGCACACGGCCCCGGGCTTACCCCAAGAGCAGCACCACTTACATCAGAGCACTTCCAAGGAGTTTCAGGTCCTTCCACACCATGAAGGTTGATTTTGGAGAGACAAATATCAGTAAAAGGCGAGTTCTTCAGGCCCTGTATCAAGCCTGGCTGTAGAACCTTCACACCCAAAATGTTCCTGATTGTGACCTCCTTGACCACTGGGAGAGCATTCGGGTCAAATTTGTCATCTGGGTGGTCCCCCACATCCCCTGCAATCTTTATTCCTTTCCGCACATGCTCCATGTATACATCTGAAACCGTAATATTTTTTATGATCCCTCCCCTACCAATATTTGTCTTCAGATGGATACCGATGCCCATGTTGTAGAGATTTATATTCTCCGCCAAGACGTTCTCTACCCCACCAGAGGTTTCACTTCCAATTGCAATTCCAGCAAAGGGGGATGAGCCTGTTACCCGCCGAATGGTGATGTCAAAGCTAGGACGGCCATATGCAATGCCATACTCATCCCACCCACTCTTCACAGCAACAAGATCGTCTCCGGTAGCAATATAGGAGTCCTCTATGCATACATTGGAACTCGAATCTGCATCAGTAAATTGGGAACTAATGCCATTAAATTCATGATGAAATTGGTCTAAATTAAGCAGCGGCACATGTGGTTACCATGCACCCAACAAAATGTTTTTTCTTTCTATATCCTTGGCTACAAAAGCTAATCTGGATTTTTTCCATTTGATGGATACCTCTTTGGCAGGCACTACTCCAAAAACTGTACGAATCAAATGATGTTAACCATCTGATATTCCTTCAGACTGCTGCACACAATTCTATTGTCTATACAAAAGCAGATAGTTGTATGTGTATAGGACGATGTTGTAATTTTTGTCACTCCCATTGAAGATGTGGGTAACATAAATGAGGATTTAGATATATGAGCATACATCTAGATTGTAAGCAGAGAAGTTTATTTCATCATGGCAGAAGAGTTACAATTGGAGGTCTTCCCTAGTAAGTGAACAGTATGCACCTGGATCAATTCCATCAGTGTTTGGAGAGTCGACTGGTGCCAATATGGTGACATATCGAATAACAACATTGCTGCAAGGAAGAAATAATTATCAGCACAAATTACTGATTTACCCTTGCATTTCTTATTTTTGCTGGTACCAGGACAGTATTGAGCAGGTTTCAAGATTTCTAGCAGGGATGATAACAATTTTGTATAACAAAAAAATTGAACTCGAATATCACCAAGACATAAAACAATATGCATCTATCCATAGAGGATGATGTTGACCAAAACGTCATTGACTTTCTGTAATATACATCATATAGATAGATATGTGTGGTGCATAGTATTCTCCAACATGTGAAATTGGTTAGTTCACATTTTGTATTCCATAACTACCTGCAATAAACTGGGTGAATGTTCCAGAAGGGAGAGTTCAGGAAGATCGTGTTGGAAATGATGATGTTTCTCGAATTCATGAACTCAATGAGATTCGGCCTTGTGAACTGGAGGGATCTCTGCCTCCACATGTTCCACCAAACATCACCTTGGCCATCGATCGTTCCATTCTCACCTGCAAAAGCACATGCTATTTAATTGAAAGAGCATGTGACTGAAATATCCATCATTTGGTAAGAAACCATGAAGTTCCAGATTGACATCACACATAAGCTACATGCTTTCAAAATCCAAACAACAACGATGTTTTGTAGTACACTGTACACATTGGCCACTCAAATGCATCATTGAGAGATTCAAGCATGTACATGATGTGTATAGAATAGAATCCCTAATATGCAGTGTTTTATGGACTATCATGATGTTTTTCTAAGCTAAGCTACTTAGCAAGATACTTTCCGATACAATTGGTAAAGCGATAACAAACACTGAAAGATGATGATGTTGAAACCCACCTGTTATTATCACGTCATGAAGTCCATCTCCGTGGATAAAACTCATATACCTCCCACCAGGTAGCTCTCTCCCTCTTCCATAAGATGGCAAAGGAGCAATTAAAGGCCAGGTCAATGTATCCTACAGCATCAAGCCAAGAAGAAAAATTAAAACAACAAAGATAATAGTTACACAGAGAGGATTGGAGAAACGGGGAACACAATAATATTTGTTCCAAGTGATTCAATTACATTATTTCGTTATGGTGGATACCCAGAGGATTGTAATCATTCAAAAAGATAATATCAAGTTCACAAGTACGCCAAGTGGAATTTGTGCGGGGAGAAAATTTGAAGCTTAAAACTTGAAGGAGTTGCCGAAAAATTGTTGGGTCAGATCAACTCAACCAATAACCTGATACAATGCTATAATGCTATACAAACTCACATTGTAATGGAAGGTACCATTAATTCAAATTCTTGGAGTTTGTTACAATGATTCTTGGACTTAATGATAACAGAAAATGCAATAGCCAGATCAATGTCCGCTACAGCCCAATTCTACCATTCAGGTGGCACATTTAAACATCGCAACATTGTTACAACGATTCTTGGAGACCTATCGATAGGAGAAAACGCAATAGCCAGATCAAGGTTAAAATAATTCAATCAATAATAACTCTTCCTACTGGTGGTAGACCAAAAGTCACAGCAGCAATAGCAATCAGCAGTAAGTTTATTACATTTGATAGAAATCAAAGCGGTTGGTAGGTAAGGATGGCACCATTTACTCTCTTGCAACATCATCCACACATCACAGCTTGTAGCCACATGATAAGTTCATATGAGAGCATCAATTCTCTTTATCATTGACCTCATATTTAGGTGAAAGATTATCATAGTTCTTTGTACTCGACAGTCTACATGTGGTGCACAGGCAATGAGAATACACCATTCAATCAACAGGGACCCACCATGGAGATCTCTAAACCCCAAAATTCAATTCAATAATAAGTTATGCTGAGCCTAACCATATAATAAACAGCTGACATCTGTTTCTTGACCATCCAAATTCCCAAGAAAAAGATGCTGAACTAACGATCTAATGTCTCCTGTGGGGTCCATCTATTGAATAATTTGAGTAGTAATTTACTTATTTTTCGTATCATTCTTCTGGTAAATTGCACAATTGAATTTCTTTTTTTCTTTTTTTTTTGGGGGATTACACGCCATCATTTAGCAATTTTAGTCGACTTATAACTCATGTTGGTTAGTAAATTGCCTCGACATTGAAGAGACCCGAGTCCTCCCCCATGCCCATGGGGTTTAGGAAGTGTATGTAAAAGTAGAGAGTAGAGAAATATACCTGAGTGGCTCTAATGACAGCACCTCTAGCCAAGTAGAGAGTCATGCGGCTGGTAAGGTTAAAGCTTCCTGTAAGATAGACTCCTGGAGGGATGTAGAGAAGCGTGCCACCTCTCCTTCTGAGACGTTGAATCCGATATATCGCCTCCTCAAATGCTTTGGTGTTTAATGTAATACCATCACCTACACCTCCGAAGTCTGTTATGGAGATCTTGTCGTTCCGGTACCTCATCGGTACCGTCCCGGAACATGTTATCACGTCGGCGAGGGACGAGACGTTCAGCAATGGCAAAATGGCCGAGAAGCAGAGGAAAAGGGAGAGAAGAGATCGAAGCATTTTTAAAATTTTTGTTTGGAGAAATTTTGGAAGTTCGGACGAATGAAAATATAGAAGAAAGTTGAGATTGTTTAGGTTTTAAAGCAAGCGAAATCGTCGGAGGTTTTTGAGGCTAAAAATGTGAAGAAATTTGGGAAGGTGTACTGTACGACTTCAAATCTCAAAAGAAATCGAAAATGGCGTGTAGTTACAATAGAAGCTTCACAAGCAGAACGAGGAATTGCTGAAAAAGCTTCTTCTTCAAATAAAAGCGGCAGATCTGCAGATATAAGAGGGAAAAACTCAAACTAAACTGTAATGGCGGAAAATAAGGGGAAAAAAAAAAAAACAGGAAAACCTAGATTTCCAGCAAAAGCTTCGGAAACTTAAGGCGATTGGAAGGGAAACAGTAGTTTACCAGAGAATCCAAAAGAAACTTAAATGGTGGATGATTTGCTGGAAATGCGAGAAAACTCCAAAGGAGACTTCGATTAAGCTGAGAAACTTCACCATAATCAGAGATTTGTCAGATGACTCGCAAGTATTTGCTTTAAAAGCGCTTCAAGAAGAAAGTTCCAAGAAACCAAAGAAGGTCGTTGATGGCGATCAATCTGCAGAACAAAAAAAAAAAAAACTAAAATAATTGCTCTTTTAGAAAAGCAGAGATTTGACGATGACCTCCAAGTATATTTCAAAGAGATAATTACAAAAAATATATATATAAAAGAAATTATACCATTGAAGGGCTAAAAACCAGTTGGAAGAAGAGATGTGAAAGAAGCGCTTTGTCTGCAAGCAATTGTCTGAGAGAGAGAGAGAGAGTATAGTGATAGCCGACACGAGGTATGGGACTGTGGAGTCCTTTTCTTCTTTGATACAAATTTTAAGATAGAGATCATGAAATCGTGTCCTACCACCAGCTGTAGAGTGCTTTACAGTAAGCAAATGGACACAGGATCTTCTCCGGTTGTTTCTGCCGAGGGGGACTTCGAGCCTAGGGCTGTAAATGAGCCGAGCCAGCTCTACTCGGCTCTAAACGAGCCGAGTTTGAGCAGGATTAAAAAGCTCATTGAGCCGAGTTAAGTGAATGAGCTCGTTTAGATAACGAGTCGAGCTCGGTCCGAGACTTCGAGTCTGGGGCTGTAAATGAGCCGAGCCAGCTCTACTCGGCTTAATGAAATAATTTTCTTTTAAATTAAGAACATTAAATATTCATTAGGTTAGTGAAAGTATTATTTTATTTTCTCATTTTATTTTTTTTTGTATCTCATCATTTAATGTCTTAACGGTTAAAATATCGTTCCCATTATATTATTTTTTTTTTTAAAAATTAGAGTTTAACGAGCCAGTTCGAGCTCGATGATTTGTGGTCGAGTCAAGCCCGATGTGACTTTTTCGAGCTCAAGCTGAGCTCGAGCCGAGCTTGGGTAACATTAAAAATCCAACAAGCCGAGCCTAAGCAATGCCCAGCTCGGCTCGTTGACACCTCGAGAGCGTAAGGTTGTGCACGCCAATCACACATGCCTTAGTTTGGTGTGTATAAACTTACGTGGCGCCTTAAGAATGGGTGCTGCAGTGTATGCGGCCGTACTAAGAAGGAGAAGATCCATGTCTAAAGCAAAATTCTGAGTATTGCCAATTCTGTTTTTTGGAAAGTGATTGAATAGACCTGTGGGCCGTTTGAAAAATCCAACGGCTCCAAATTGATGGCATGTGATAAAAGTGGTCCTAATGGCGAGATCGAATCTCAGCCGATTGCAATTGAACCAGAGAGTTTAATTGCACTTACGGTCAACTATTCTTTTTAACGCATATTAACCATGGTAAAGATTAATTAATCTTAGGTTCAATAATTTAACCTTGGTTTTTGAAAATTATTTTTCAAAATATTTAACGGTAGAGTTAAAATTTCTTAAGCATAAAGTTAAATTTCTTTTCATATTTTTTTTTCTAAAAACCAATGATTATTGAACCTTGAAAACTCTTATGCTATATTTATGTTTGGTTGTCCAGAAAATAAGTAAATATATGAAAAAGAAAAGAAAATTCTAGATTTGTTTTGTCTAATTTTCTTTTCTTTTTCATGTCTTTACTTATTTTCTTTGCACCAAACATAGGGTTCAAGAATCTTAATCATGGTTACTAAGGGTTAAAAAAATAAAGATATACATTGAATTGTGGGCGTGATTGAACTCCCTCTGAGTTCAGTCACGATTGGCTGTGATTCGATCTCCCCAACACCTTTTATATTATCGATCGGATGGCCCATAGGCGGAGCCAGCCGTGGAGAGCATTATACAACCACTCTTTTTTTCTTAAAGCTAAAGTAACACAGTAGTTCTTTTTTTTTTTCTTTTTTTTTGGGTGCAGCTATCATTTTTACCTATGTTAGTCCGTTAGTACAGTTAGATGTTAGCCGGGAAATGGGAGCTCTTGCCAGGGGGGATTGGATCCTCAGACCTTCCACATTGAAGGTCACACCCCTACCACTCATGCAAGAGGTGTTACCATTGTAGATTTTGGATTTTTTTTTTGGTTAAATAATACACAACTTACAGCACACAAGCATAAACCCAACCCAACTCCCCTAAAAAGCCTGACTCAAGGAAAGAGGGTAGAGCCTTATATAGCGCCAAGGAAACATATTGTTAACCGACTAAGTTGGGTAGATTTTTGTAAATAAATTTTTTAACATAAGTATAAATTTACTTATTTGTAACTTATAAGTTGTTTTTCTTCCACTAATTTTGAGGGAGTTTGGTCATCACGTTAAAGCGGTGCTCTCATTTTTGGTGCATGACGGTGGTATTTTTGTAGTTTTATAAAACATTTTTTTTCTTTATAGTTACTAGCGGGTGGCACGTGCGATGCACATGAGAGTGAGGAGGAGTTAACCACAGTTAATAGGAGTTAAAAGGGACACATGTTAAACCTCAAATGTGATTGAACTTTTCCACGATTGTCTGTGGCAAGGGGTAGTTTGGGAATTAAAGTAAAACACTAAATCAAAGTTTTGATTTACTTAAGGGTAGTTTGGAAATTTGGGAAAAATCAGGATACGCCTCCCATTATAATAGTAAAGATAAAAATGCATGTAGATATCCGTGAGCATTGGACTTTAATAATGGGCCCGTTTGAAAACTCTACATGGATAGTAAGATCTACATAAGTAGAGTATAGAGTTTGATCATTTGATAAATCCTTTTACCGTAAGTTTTCTAGAGCTTATTAGAGGGGTAAGAGATGTTATTTTTAAAATATGTAACCCCGACCACCACACCACCCTTCTCCACAATTATGGGCCACCGTCAACCCCCTCCTCCAACCACCATTATAAAGCTACCCCCCTCACCAGTATGGGCACCATCACCATCACCACCTGCATAGTTATGCATGGTGAAAAGCGAAATGGCTAAATTACTCATACATCTTGAATACATTGACAAAAAATTGAAACAAAAAGCCTCAATTTCTCTCCTTTTCTTTTTCTATTTATTTTCTTCATCTCTGTTTGTAATAAATGATCTAATATGGGCTATGAGGGTGTACAGCCCATCCTTTTAGCCACCGACGGAGAAAAATGAGGGCGATTGGTGATTCCTAGGTGATGAAATCAACAAAATAGCAATTAAAAAATGAAGGGCCAAGAGAGGATGAGTTTGTCTAAATAAAATGGGTTCATATACTATTGAATAACTGTAACTGAAAAATTCAATGTCTTTGTAAAGGACAACAACTAATTAATCTCATCTAAGACCTGAGATGCAGATTTGACTTCAATTAACCGATTGACCAAAAAATCGAAAAGAAGGTTCAAATAAACATGATAAAAATAGAGGGTTTAACATTTGGGGGTTCCCTTTTGGAGTGGTTGCTTGGACTCACCCTTTTGGCACCTTAATGGCTACCTTAGGTCTGGTTGTGTACGAGTGTAGTGTATGTGTTAGTTACATGATAACATTTCTATTAAAAAAAAAAAAATTTGAGGCTACGAGAGAAGAAGAAGAAGATAAATATGGCAAATCCGGAAACCCTCTTTCTTCTTCGGTAGCCCATGAAAGAAAAGAAGGAACATGTGAAATGAAGACAATACAAACGACTAGTTTACAAGCACCAAGGGTTTCTTCTTCTCAGACTCTTTAGCACTTAGGATTTTTCTTCCCCTTCTTCTCTAAAACAATGCAAACGACTAATTTACGGGCAATGAAGACAAACACAAGAAAAAAATAAGAATGAACAACAAATAATGTTAATCATTTAACGGGTTTGCAAAATCGAACTCCTCCTTCTTCTTCTTCTTCTTTTTTTGATTTATTCCTTCTTTATTTTTCCTTTAAGAATTGGGGGTATTTACCTTTTTCCCTCAACTCACACATGTGGAATGGGATAAGCCTACAAAAATAAAGGTTGTTTTCATAAGCCTATTTTAGTATTTAATTAAGGGTTATTTGTGAAAAACCCCCTATCTTTCCAACTATTTGTAAATACCCTCTTGTGTTTTGTGATTTTGTATTGTAGTCCACTAACTGTGGTTAAGTTAATTAACGGATGTTAATTTTTTTATGAAATAATATTTTTAACCTTTTTTATTTTTATTTTGAAGAGATTTGTAAAAACTTTTCACAAAAAAAGTACTTGGAACCCACGAACTGTAGTTAAGATTTTACTTGCCCCTAAGATTCATCCATTTAACTTTTTTAGAAAAAAAATATTAAGTTTAGGTTGATTATGCTTAACCACAGTTAAAGGAGGTTGTATAAGCTGTCACATGTCCCTTTTAACACTCACTAACTGTGGTTAAGATTTACTCACCCCTAAGATTCATCAATTTAACTTTTTTTTTTAAAAAAAATTAATTTAGGTTGATTATGCTTAACCACAATTAAAGGAGGTTGTACAAGCTACCACATGTCTCTTTCAACTCTCACTAATTGTGGTTAAGATTTAATCACCCCTAAGATTCATCCATTTAATTTTTTTTGAAAAAAATATATTAAGTTTAGGTTGATTATACTTAACCACTGTTAAAGGAGGTTATACAAGTTGTCACGTGTCCCTTTAAACATTCACTAATTGTAGTTAAGATTCATTCACCCTTAGGGTTCATGCATCTAACCTTGGTTTTTAGTAAAAAAAAATATTATCCTGATTATGCTTAATCATAGTTAAAGGGGACTCTACAAGCTGCCATGTCTTTTTTGACGCCCACTAACTATAGTTCAGATTCATTCACCCTTAATGTTAATTCATCTAACCTTGATTTTTAATTTTTTTTTTAAATACTAACCTTTGGTCAATTAAGCTTATCCCTAGTTAAAGCTTACAGGGGATAAATGAGACACATGATAACCTATAGATGCATGCATTCCATCCAACCCATTAAAAAAAAGGTTAAAAAGGTCATTTCATAAAAAAATTAACATCCGTTAACTAACTTTTGGATGGAACGGTCAATTTGCAAAAATTTTAAAAGTTAGCGGACTATAATACAAAATCATAAAACTCTTAAGGGGTATTTACAAATAGCTGAAAAAGATAAGGGACTTTTCACAAATAACCCTTTAATTAAAATCTTAAGCTTAATTAAGGAAATTTTCCGTTATAAACAAACATTGAGCACCTCCAATAACTCACACGTATACACATGATCAGAGATTTCATTTGAGTTCTGATAAGAGGACCCAGATCCTCTTCCAAGCTGACCACAGCAATCAAATTTCAACACACGGGGAGAGAGAAAAAAGTTATAAACAAAATAATATTTTCGTTGTCATGTGTCAGTTTGCAAGTGGATGGTCCGCTTGGAAGAGGACCCGGAGGTCCCTTTTTCATTTCTCATTTCAATTTAGTCGTGATAATGTATATTGCATTCGGTTTGTGGCTGATTCCAGTACGTGCCTACCGACTCTACACCTGACCACAAGTAGTGGCTCCAGGCCAAAAAATTTGGGTATATGTTGAAATATGTTTCTTAGATTGGGAGACATTGAAGTATATAATATGGCTGAGAATAAGGGTTTTCAGTTAAAAATAAAAGTGAGAAAGGCAAGGAAATTTTGGGTGTATGTTGAAATATGTTTCTTTGATTGGGGAGACATTGCAGTATATGATATTGCTGAGAATTAGGGTTTTCAGTTAAAAATAAAAGTGAGAGCAAGAAATCCTTGTATCCTTTGCTTGTAATGACTGAAGATAAGATGAATCTCTTCTTTTTAGCTTAGCCTTCATTGCGTAAATTATTTGGAATCACTTTTGGTGAACTCTCTATTCTCATGTAGTAGGAGTCTAAAAATAGTATTTACCTAGCATAGAATCCAAACAATTCCAAGAAATGTTCTCATTTTGGAGTAAGAATTGAGGATTAAAATATCCACTTCTTAAAACCGTTTTTGAGAATAAAAACACGGGCTCTATGTTTATTTTATTTCCTCACGGATAATTTTTCTTTACCTACTTTTCTTAATAAATTTATGTGACCTTTACCGCATTATTGGTAACCTTACAAAAAAGTGTCCACTTGAGAATTGAGATAGGGAAATTATGTTACTGTTGAGAATAAAAAGATAATTACAGTGAGTGACGATGAGATAATCACAAAAGTCAGGGCCAAATTTGGCACATTGACTCCCCTATTACAGCGTGCTCCTAGAGTATGGTGTGCCTTTTTTATTAGGGAGGTCATGGGATAATCCCAATCCATCCTGAGTTAAGAATAAAAGTGAAAGGCAAGAAACCCTTGTATCCTTTGCTTGTAATCAGTGAAGAATAAGATGAATCTCTTCTTTTCAGCTTAGCCTTCACTGGGTAAACTGTTTGAAATCACTTCCGGGGAACAATTCTCTATTCCCCGTTTGTAGAAATTCAAGAATGGTGTTTGGCCAGCTTAGAATCCAAAATAATTCAGAGAAATGTTCTCATTTTGGAATAAGAATTGAGGATTAATATATTCACTTTTTTTTACAATAAAAACACGGGCTCTATGTAATTTGTATATTTCATTTCCTCACGAATAATTTTTCTTTATCTACTTTTCTTAATAATTTTGTGTGAACTATACCGCATTATTGATAACCTTAAAAGAAAATGTCCACTTGAGTAAAGAAATTCTGTTACTGCTGAGAATAAAGAGTTAATTGCAGTGACTGACGATGGGATAATCACAAAATTCAGGCCCAAATCTGGCCCATTGACTCCCCTACTACAGCGTGCTCCTACAGTATGGTGTGCCCCTTTTATGAGGGAGGTCATGGGATAATCCCAATCCTTCCTGAGTTATCTAATTCTTTTCTCAAATTAAAAAAAAAGTCCATGACACAATCGCCTACACGCCAAGCACCTATACCGAACCTCCCCAGCCTTCTAACAGATAACCCGCAACCAAAGTGGGCTAGTAGAGGCCAGAAGTCACTTGGAATCATCATACTAAATGCCCTTGGGGAATCATTCTTTGCTTAGGTCTTAGTGTTCTTTTTAGGTCTGGTCCACATTTTAAGTAAGAGATTATCCCCTTCATTGGTAGTGAGGATCTTTCTGTTTATGGGCTTGGTGTAGGCCTTGCCAACTCTGTAAACCAGCCAAAAAGTCTCAGAAGAAAAGTCTGTTTCAATAATGCTTTGGACTAAAATAATGTTTTAATATTATGTAATAAAAAAAATTAACTTAATAATATTACAGTTTAACAATAAGCGAGAGCTTTGGATTTCTCTGATTTTCCAGAGCTTCCAAAAATCCGTCTTGGGACGGGATTTTGGGAGCTCCAGAAATTCTGAGAAATCCAGAAATTCAGAGAAATCCAGAGCTCTGATCCATAGTTAAACTCATAACATTATAATAGAGTTCTCCTTCAAAAGAAAATCCAGAGCCACCCAAAATACCCTCTGATGGGGGTGGGCAGTTGCAACGGAACTCTTCTTATTTAAAATTTCATTTTATATTTAATATTAGATAAAGAAAAATGAATAGGCAATATGGAAATTAATTAAAAAATTAAGTAAAATTTTTTTTAAAAAATACCAACATTAATAAGAGTATTTTAAGAATAGATGCAAGTAAAAAGAAAGGGATTATAGAAGTTGACAAGGTTAAGTACCCGATACTGTAACCAGGTACAGGAGCGGGAGTGGTCCTTGATTCTCTTCAACCCATGGCCCGGAAGGAACAATTTTCAAGGTCCGCAACTCAAGCAACTACTTCAAGGCCACAAACAGGGTCTACAGCAACATAACAATTTGAGAAGAAAGAGGCCACTTCTGACCATCTTCCTTCCCTGTGGAGCCATGTAGAGAATTTCGAAAGCTCCAAATACTCACTTAAGGCAGTAGTGACTGGTGTCTGAACTAGGAAGCCATTTTGTTAATTATCTCCATAAAACCATAGAGGCTGTTGTGAGACATTGATTTTGGGGTTTGGTTCTCCTCTATTTCATGTATATGTGCCTCGGCCTTCTTCTTTGAAATCTGCATCTCCTTGTGTTAATCATCATACATGGTATAGTTGCCGACTTATCAATAAAATGTCAATATACAGTGAGAGGACAAATTGGGAAAACCTCTTTACAAGTAAGAATCACCCACAGCTTAGTTCGATGCGAATTGTGCAGCAACATTGAGGTTACAGGTTGAACACAATCTCATCTACTAATAAAAAAAAAAGAAATAGCCATTCAAAATTTTTTTAAAAATCATCAGATTTTCCGTGCGAAGGCTATGGTGCTTCTAGTTACACAAATTCATAGAAATTCTTAGGTGGCGCTTGGATTGGATTTTTTTGGCCAAAAATCAATTCTGATAAAATTGATTGTGTAGAAATTCATGATCAAATAATCAATTTTTCAAATAATAGTGTACGGAGAATATGAAATTGAGAGACTCACAACACTATTATTTGAAAAAACTGATTATTTGACCATTAATTTCTATACAATCAATTTTACCAGAATTGATTTTTGGCCAAAAAAAACCCAATCCAAACACCCCATAAGTGTTTATGAGCTTAAGAGAGTCTACGTGAACTCGGACAAAATAGGCCAGGTGATAGAGTTGGTTGTGGAAACTGGGGTGTATAGAATTAAAAGGTTTTAACATAAATAACAACCAAAACTCGATAAAGAAAAAGAGAATAAAATCAATAGCTAGTTGAAATTCATAGTTCTTCTTCATGGTTGTAACTATTTATACTTTCCTTGAAGCCTTTCTAGTTTCTACAACAAAAGCTTTGTCAAGTTTCTAAATAACGCCAATATAAGTTTCTAAATTTTGATAAGATTTTATAAGCAACAATTTGTAGGGTGATTTTCTCTACTCTTTTATATTCTTCAACCTTGAGGGGACAATTGCTACAATTATACTCATGTATAGATAGAATGTAGTATGTTTTCAATATAAAATATTCTGAGATATGGATCTTGGGCTCTCAGCCCAAATGAGTGAAGGCTCCGTAGCTTCTAATCTCAAGGTTGAGAATACCAATGATTGTGAAGAGCGCTTTTAAATCTCGAGGTTTTTAGTCATGTTTTCCATAACCAAAATAAAAAGGACAATAAGCATAAATAGTACTCCATGACATATTACCAAGTATGGATACGGGTATAATACGGCAATGATCCGTTCGGAAAGTAAGGGTGTTATACGGTAAAAACACAGCAAAAGTATGAAAAAAATAAATATAAATAATTATAAATAAATAAAAATCATGATATTAACTAATAACAAGCATTTAATACGGAATATACGTTTAACACTGTAAAAGTATGGCAAAAATACGTGTATTGTATATGTTTAATACGTATTTCGTATATTAAATGGGTATTATATGGCGATACGCGAACAATACATAACATGGCAAAAATACGCAGTTTTAAACGGTGACCCCCTCTAAAAGTATTATACGGGTACTATATGGGTGTTTGGTAACTACGCTCCATGATGGTAATGATATTGGTGAAGACATGTATTCCAAATGGATCCTGTATTACATACAACATTTTCAATATAACAAAGGAAAAACAAAACATAAATAGTACTCCATACTCCATGATGGTAATAATATTGGTGAAGACATGTATTCCAAATGGATCCAGTATTACATACAACGTTTTCAATAAAACAAAGGGAAAAACAAAACAAACTAGTTATTTCCCTCGTAGCGTAAGTTGTGAGGAGCACCAGATCATGTAGGGGATCTCTGATTAAGAGTCTCAATGTTCCTTTATACCAGGTTCAACCTTGTATGAATCTTTCCTATTAAAAAAAACATGGGAAGAAAGAAAGGAACACTACATTTACACCTAGCTCCAATATCACTGTTAAGTACTGAAGTAGTATTCCTGTGTGAATGAGTATGAGAACCATATTTAGAGTAGAGACACAAAGTTCATAACAAGATGATGACACTATAGCTATCACAACTTTCCTCTTACTCAGATTCTGTGTGTGGTGAATTTTATCGACACTACAAATCTATGTCTACGTATCTTGAAAAAAAGACGAAAATGTTCAAAGATGAAGCTTCCATCTGTTATAATAACAACAGAAGATATTCATGTCAGTAAGATTACAAAGAGAAGGGGGTAAGAGAATGAAATCTGCAAACCCATTATTTTCCCCCTGCTGCCATCTTTTTCCGATCTCCTGAGCCGGGTTGAAGATGCCAAGGGTAGGATTGTTGCACACAAAACATTTCTTGTTCTTGGAATGATGCTGCAAACCAAATGAAAAGGAAGTCAAATATTACACTTAAAAACAATAATTAAAATAAGTAAATAAAACAAATTGGTTTTTTCGCAAGACAAAACAGGTAAAATCAAGGTTTGGAACTTGAAACTTCAGCTCTGATTCACTGTTTTCCCAAGTTTGGGTCAAGTCAAAATTTGGTCGTGGGCTCGGGACTCGGGTGATTTGTCCCAGTATTTGCTCTAATATTAAACAATTTAAGGATTAAGAGCATATTGTTATTTATTGAAATGTAAGCATATCACTATCAAAGTCACAAAAGCGATGCAAAAAATCTGCTGCCATATTAGTTTCTCTCCAGTTGTAGTAGATCTCACACATAGCAAAAGCCTTGAAGCTTGTGATTTCTCTGACAATAGGTCTAAGAGGCCATAATGGATCCACAACTCCTCTCATGCACTCATCAATTGTTTCTGAATCAGTAGCAATTTAGAGACTGTTAATAAAAACATTAAACGCAACTTCAAGGCATTCTCTAATCTCTAATAAACTTATAGTATTAATTAAATACAAAATCTAAGCTAGCCATAAAGTATGCACGAGGATGACCTATTGACAGCATACTGGCCTATGTAGAATACATGAAAGGACTGGGCCACCATTTCGATGGGTCCCTTCAAGGAGATTTATTATCCCAGCAATTGACCTCATTAGATTCCATAACATCTTAATTTTCTGAAAATTCTTTGGACAGCGCAATACATTATGGTAAAATTCAGTAGAAAAGCCAATAAATTAGATGGCTACAACATCCAATTGGATCGGTTTTGGGCAGGGGATTTTACTAGGTAAGACCGAAGGAATGATGGGCACTAAACCTGCATCTGTGCCATGGATATCAGTAGGTATGCATGCCACCAGTCCCGAGTGTTAACAAACCACCTTAGCATGATTCTGATCATGTGGTCTATTGAACTTTTTATGGAACCTTGCACTATCACCAAAATCGGGTGACAGAATGGACGGTTATTTCATTGGATATGTTCAGTTTCTGTTCTACCATCCATTCAAGACATGAACCACAAAAAAGACAGTTTGAATTTGTAGTGGGCGTACAAGTTGGACAGCTAACCAACCAAGCCAATTACAAGCATATGAGCCTCTGATCAGCACTCAAGAAAAACCATGAAGAGAGAGAGAGAGAGAGAGAGGCGGGGTAATGCACTTCACAAAATCACACTATATGAGCCATATGAGTCTCTGATCAGCTAACCAATTAAGCCAATTACAAGCTTATGAGCCTCTGATCAACACTCAAGCAAAACCATGGAGAGAGAGAGATAGAGGCTGGGTAATGCACTTCACAAAATCACACTATATAATCAGTTAATAATAACTTAAAATTAAAGTGGAAAAAAAATGAAATAATCAATAATGCTCTTTCTCAAAGTTTATTAACATGCTGCAGTACAAGCAAAACCTCTGTAGTCATTTGATTCATTTCATACACAAACTTAGCTCCTGTACAAAGAAAACAACAACAAATTAATCCACATAATTTGAATTGCTTTTTAACTTACCCTCATTTTTTGTACTAAGCTCATAAATGAAAAGGATTATATCAATGAAATAAATGAAGCTAACAATCACTTCCAATATATAAAGATTGCCTTTGGCCACCTTCTAACCACCAAACAGTAAGCACAAGCCATTGCCCTAAAAATTGCAAAACAACTGTTTGCTCTTAATCGTGTACATTTGTAGCTTTTCAATCTAGAACCAAATCCCCCATTATGTTACAAATGCAACTTCATTTATACAAGCAATCCTTAATAGTCCTCTCTCTATCCCTCCCTTCCATTATGTCGCAAATGCAATTTCATCTATACAAGCAATCTTTAATATTTCTCAATTCTCACTCCCTCCCTCTCTCTGGAACTTAAGGAGTTGGTTATGTCATTGGCATTAATAGGACTATGGGCAAATTTGTTACTTCATTTATGCAAGACCTCCATAAGTACCCTCATGCAAGCCCTCCTTAAGTTCCCTCACTCTACAGCAAAAATTTGCAATCTTGTTCACACCTTATGTTTCCAAGATGGCCCTAATGTTCTATAAAACAAATTCTGCCTTCTAAACCTCTTTTATTTATCATAAATGAGAAAATCATCACATCATAGCACAGACTATGATATGCTCTCCTCCGTTAACCTTTCATCCACAAATTCTTCATCCGAGTTTCGTTACATCATTATTCTTGTATAACTCCACTACTGTCAAATAGTGGAACAATTATCTGCTTGTTTCTTTGCTTTTATTTTCGTTTAATGCATTTTATAATACTCCAGAGGCCAGAACATATGCTCATACAAATGGGGCTATGCCAAGGATTCCATAGTTGCCTTGGGCTATTTTCATAGATATGCCTTTCTTTTCTTCTCTTATTTCTGATTGACTGGGGGAATGAAAGCACATGGAAGAATATCTGAAGCATCTTCCAATCAAAGACTAATAGTTGATGCAACAAAAGCAACCAATGATGATGGATAACAAGAAGTTGCTGCAGTAATCAAAGATTGCCTAACTGCAAGTCTCCTTGCTCAAATACCAAGTCATTTGTTGTGCTGCAATAGCTTTAACAACCCTGCTTAAATGGCCGCATTTTGTATCTTTCTCTTGTGATAAAACACTGGTAGCCAATATCAAAGCATCATAGGGATCATTTGGATATAATTCTCAACAGTCTACATTCTATCAACCTAATAGAACATATATATCTGAAATACAATATCTAGGTCCGCATAAGCCTATCTCTATGTTTAGTTTGTGTTTGTAATTTTTTTTTTTGTCCAATGTCACACTCGCCATTAATAGTAACACACACTCCACTTCATTTTCACCAAGTGATATTTAAGGTGCATTAAGCCATCCTCCAATTTCCATGGTGAGAATGTGTCACCACTCACCCGTGCGTTTCTTTTTTCTTTTCCCTTTTCTTTTCTATGTTTTGTTAAAAGGTAATTACTTTGCATAAAAAGGCGAACCCCATATAGCATATACGCAGTAACACAAAGCCATCTCATGAAAGCAGATATACCCCAAAACTATATAAAGAAGCTCCTAAGAGCCGGGGAAAAGGAAAGGACAGTTAGAATAAAAGTTGGCAATTGAAGCATCCTTGAAGTGCTTAAGAACGGAGGACTGGATAAAGAATAGCTGCACAAACCCTTTGATCTGACCGGACAGACTCCACTTTGTTGCTAAAATGCAACTATTCCTCTCTTTCCACATACACTAAGATAGCAAGAGGAACCAATCTCCATACTCCCTAAGCAGCACTTTGCTAATGGGACTAAAGGGAGACACTCCCCTCCCCCCTCATTTTCCGTCAACATATATGATTCCATTATTCCTTATTTTGTCTTTGTCCAGGAATTTATAAACTTCCTGTCCTAAAATATTCCTCATCCTACGACAGAAAAAAAAAAAAAAAAAAAAAACAAGAAAATGGGCGACATGCTTACAATAACATGCCATTCTAAATTTGTAATAAACCTGAAGTTCCACAAAAATTAATTATTTAAATAAACCTGACATTTGTTAATTAACACTTGCCAGATAAACTACTAGTTGATGGGGAGTCCAATGTACATTGGTTTATTTGTACCTCTGGACTGTAAGTTTTTTCAAGGTTACCCATGTGATTAACTAGAATGAGGTCCAACTTGTAACGCCGGAGTCAGGTAACAGGGGTAATTTTGACATTTTCCGCATTTAAAATAAGGATATGGTTTTATTAAAAAAAATTGGTGAGATTAATTTCTTAAAAATGAGCCTAAAACCCTCATTTTTCCAAAAGTATACCCTTAAGCACCAAAAAAGACCTTAATTCATAGGAGGGCATTTTGGTAATTGGTAATTTTTCCTTTCGGGAGGGGAGGGGAGGGGAGGAGAGAGAGAATAAGACGAGAACTCACGTTCTCCACTTCCTCTTCTTTCATTTCTTTTCCTTCTTCTTCTCTCTCACTCCCATTTCCCTCTTCCCACTCCAAGACTCGATCACCACCGCCGACCAACGCCAGCCTCGCCGCCGCAGTTCTATCGCCGGCCAGCCCTCATTTGGGCTGAACCTACTTCAAAAACGTCCACAAAATCCCATTTTTCTTGGTTCTTCTTCAACCATAATCAAAGATAAGTTTTGGGGAGCGATTTAGGAGCTAGAACACGCGTAGAATCTGTGAGTTTCCATCCAAATTATTATCCTTTTGGGACTTTGTAAAAAAATTGACATAAAATGAATCAAGCTTGAAATTTTGTAATGTGAGCATAAATTAATTTCATTTCTTATATCTAAACCTTTTTTGGGGTGTGGTTATGTTAGAAAATTTGCTAATTTGAAGTGAAGTAGTGCAAATTGTAAATGGGCAAAAGCGAGGGTGGGTTAAAAACCCAAATTAGGGCTTTTGTTATTAACCAATTAATTTGGTAAAATTGATTCAATAGATGGTTAATTGAGGATATCATAGTGTGAGAAATGCTTTTTATCAAATTTTACAAGTTGGCTTTAATGAATTAAATTTAGTAAAGTATTATGGCAATTTTAGAAAATGCCCAAATGCGAATTTTGAAATAACGAGTTTAGTCCTATTTGAATGCTTCTAATTTTTTTTTTAATATTGTGAAATTAGATTTGGAAAGACATGAATGGTTGTTTATGTTATTATGCCTTAGGAGAAGAGTTCTACCGGAGGGCGATCCGAGGAGCTCCGGTGCCAGCTAGATTCATTTGATCAAGTAAGTGAATACCTACTATAGTGATTTTGTTTAAATTAAAGAAAATTAAAGATTATGAATCAGTGGGTATATGTTTATGAAATCATTGGTAGTACGAATGCAAAGAACACATGCATGTAAGTAGTGAGTATGACTATGGAGTACTTGGTAGTATGAATACGAATGTGTAAGTACTCCCACGAATCAAGGATTATGTAAGGAAATTAGATAACATGCCACTGGGAATAGGGCAGCCTATACGGTAAGCGCCCAGATGGACAAATGAAAAGAGCCATCCACTGGATAGATGGACAAATGAAAAGATTATCCACTAGGGAATAGGGCTCCCTGTAAGGTAAGCGCCCAGATGGATAGATTTCCTACTGGGAATAAGGTTGCCCATGGGGTAGGTGCCCAGGAAGGAGAACCAAGTACTGAGAACAAGGCTACCCATGGGGTAAGCGACCAGACAGGCAGACAATATGGTTTTTTTTTATGAAATATGATGAATGAAGCCTACTCAACATTATCGTAGAGATTATGGACTCCTTGTGTAGTGTTGGGGAAATTATTGGGGATGGTAAAATAGCATGCATGAGAAATTTGGACAGTATGAAGATTATTTACATTGTGTTGATTAAATTTGCTTATGAACAGGTTTTTACAAGTGATGTATAAATTCTTGAAATCCTCTATTTTTAGGGTCTCAATTTGGACAGTATGAAGATTATTTACTTTGTGTTGACTAAATTTGCTTATGAACAGGTTTTTACAAGTGATGTATAAATTCTTGAAATCCTCTATTTTTAGAGTCTCAATTTGGACAGTATGAAGATTATTTACATTGTGTTGATTAAATTTGCTTATAAACAGGTTTTTACAAGTGATGTATAAATTCTTGAAATCCTCTATTTTTAGAGGAGACTCAGCTAAAATTTTCTAAAATTTATATGTCTGTAACTTGGTTATATTGTATTTATAGTTGTTATTCACTCACTGAGTCATGTCTCACCCCATTTATTTTTTTCCATTTCAGATCAGCTGCAGTTTTGATAGGGATCAGTCCCTTCTCGCAAGTTAGGGGAGATCATGTCGCGAAGTCTTCATTGTGTTAGCTTAAATCTAGGTCTCATTTTACTCTAGACCTAGCACTGTCATTAGACGCTTGCATTTTGAACATATATGTACATGGATGTCCAGATACTTAATCTATTTGAGATGCCTTCATATGAGCTTGTGTATGGGCTTTTGGGATTCTACATGTATGTCTCATGTTCTAGGAATACGTATGAATGTATGTGCTTAAACAGGTTCACAATCATAATTATGTTACCCACTTGACAGGTTCCTAGCAATGCCTCGCCCTATGGGGTCCACTCAATCCGGTAGGGTCAACCTAACTAGAAGGGTTGTGACACAACTAATTTCATTTATTTCAAACCATGAGGCAGACTAGTCATACCCATGCTACGAAAAGATCAATGAGACTCTATCGCGGCTAAGTGAGCCCATTCACTGGAGCGTAGATTACACTATGGAATATCACTGTGATTAGAGATTACCAAACATAGATTGTGAAGTTGGGAAAGTCCAATTCAATTTAAGTAAGGATATTTATGTACCTAGAGATAGCGGTAAAACACTTCCTTGGAATTGCTCAAGTAACTAGGGTATTTGCATTCACGTAAGTAATGTGCTTTTTAAGAACAGTAGTGTCTTTTACGGTTTTACAAAAATACCGCCATTCGGAACTTGGATCTGAATAGCTGCTACGAGTATTTGTCCATATAGTGTTGGGTCTACATGTATATTTCAATGATATGAGAATGAAGGAACCTAGGAAGCACGGATACTTTGAAAATGGAAACGTACCTGTATCGCCGTACCCGTATCGCCATATCGAATTCAGCACTCTAAAATAAAACTTAGCTGTTTTTCATAATTTCGGTCGTATCGCACCGTATCTAAGTATCGCTGTACCCGTGCTTCCTAGGAAGGAACTAAGCAAATGATATTCCTATGTTTTCATCTATTTCTGGTGTTCATTTAAGAGGAGGCTTACCCCCCCCCCCCCCAAAAAAAAAAAATTGTAGAAACATTGAGATTGTCTTGGCATTTCTTTAATTGTTGCAAGTCTTACTTAATGATCCTTCTAACTCCTAAGTTGTTTTTATTACAATTTGGTCTGTTATAATTACATTTGATTGCAATTTTGTTCTACTTTTCTCAATTCTGAGGTAACAGTTAAAAGTATTTTTAATTTTATTTTTAGGGTGGTGTTAGATGCACACCAATATTTGATGACTACACCCCATTAGTAAAAAACTACTGATTGCACACCATTAAATTAATAAAATTACTTATAAACACCAAAAACAAAAAATAGCTAGAAAATTTATATCTACACACCAGAAGACAGCTTATAGTTTGACAATATTTTTCCATTAATGTAGTAGTCGATGAAGGGACCAAGCAAAAGAAGGGAGATGGCTTGTATTGGAGCTGTCTTGCTCAGCAATTCAGAAGAGCCGATTGAGTACTTCTTTTGTAACGAACCAATTGAAATTTATTGCAAAGATGTAGACAAGATTGCTACACAGGCACAAAGAAAGCCCCTTGGCATTAACTTTTACATCAGTTACTGTACAGACCCCACGCCTACAACAACCACCACCACAGCCATCTTCACTTCCCTCGAGTAGTGTTTGCTATGAAGGATCCATTCCATCACACAAACCATTGGAATCATGCTCAGCTTAGAAATCTGATAGAATCTGACCGAATTTAGCATGAGGCTGAGGTTCATCCCTGTGATTGACATATTAGCAACAACTGAGAACCAGAGAAGCTCCCACAGAGGGACATGCTTTGGTGTAGAATAACCAGTGGCATTTAACATGTGAAGTCTACTGCTAAGAAATCTGCCTTAGAAATCAAACTGGTATGAAAACTCGAGGCCTAAAACTCCTCTCTCCCTTCTTTCCCATCTCTCTCATCTCATTCCAATCTCAATCAATCACTAAAGGATTGTTAATCAGACTGAAAGGGGGCCTTCATCAGATGCACGTTGATGTTAATCACAAATGGCTTCGTTTAAGATAATCTGGAGTTCCTTCACTCTATGCCTTGTAAGCGCAATGCAGTCCTACAGCAAATATAGAATGTTCCCCTTTAAGCCAGCAAATTAATTCATATGTATTTAATTGGATAAAGATTTGTTGTATGTCACAGTAACCACAACATGGTTGAAGTGTGTTCTGTAATAGGGCTCTTCATGTGTAGCATTCAAGTCAGTGCCTTCGGTTACCATCTATCTGGTCCTAAGAAACTATCATCAGCAGATGAGGGAGTCATTAATGTATCAAATGGGCTCCAGGTTCTCCCATGACCATGATGACAAAGGCAAACTACCTTTACCCATTACTTATATCATCATGGTTCAAACAAAGAAGATTGCAGGATCTCTGGTGTCTGAACCAGCTAAAACAATTATATATGGTGCCTCATTTGATGTTCTTCCTTAACGAGCATTATAGTTTTCACCTACCATCAAATTTTGAACTCAGAAGGAGGTGAATACAAACCTTAACAGCTGACGTGTATGCGAGAACTGGTCCACCTGGCTTGTAAAGGGACACAAGCTGATTAGAGGAATCCAACACCACAATCACAAGAGTTTCCATGATGGACTCTTCCTCAGTGGTAGGGTCAGCCAAGATGTACTTCTTATACAATAAGCATGTCAATGAGAATGCAATGCAGTTCAAAGCGAGCTTCCTCTTCTCTTTATTGACCGTCTCTTTTGCCTGCTTGCCTTCCCCGTGTTCTGACACAGTGACAAATCTTCCGTCATCATTGAGAGAAATAGCTGGGATATGCACTGTAAGTTAAATCAAAGTTACATGATAAACTCAGTTTGCTGAAAATAAAAACAAAAAGAAAAAAAAAGATTAAAAATAAATCTGAACTTATTTAGGATACAAATTGTTGGGATTTGCTGGAATTCAATTTAATGTAGAACTCCATTATTATGAAGTTATCTTTTGGAAATAGAATTTGGGGAAATCCTAATTGGTTTAAGAATTGAATTTAGGTTCTAAAATCCTATAAATAGTAATTGGGGATATGTGAGTAAAGGCTTCATGCTATGTAACCTGGAAAACACAAAACCAACATGTGCAATATTATTTTTGCTAGAATCTAAATAAATCAATGCATTCACCAGGTCAAGACCCACAAGGAATATAAAGATCCCCTGCTCTCAAAAATCTTAGATGCTCTTCCAAAACCATGAGAAGTAGATGGTTCATAGAATACAAGTTCTTCACAAATCACACATACCCTTGAGAACTGTGCATAATCTTAAGATCACTCCCCAAACAAAATTCAGCAATATGTTGTTATACTGGTGTCATCCTTCATTAGTTTTTTTTGATTGGTCCCATTAAGGTGTTAAGTGACTCCTCCAATGCTAATCATGGGTGAGAGATGAGGCAATTAGCACAACAGTAAACTTTTCCAAAACAATAAGGACACAAACAAACTTGTGAGTTCCTTAAATATTCTGAATCAAATATTCGAAATGGGGGTCAGCACAACAGAATATGGGAAAATGATACGCAGCAAATCTTACAATGAGAAAAGGCAGCAACTGCGGATAGTAATGCAGCATCAAAAAGAGCACCATCTGCATCTAGACTGTATATGTCCTGCAAGGCATGGAATATGCTTTCTTTGTCATCCAAAATAAAAGAAAAACGCCCACACCACTTATCACCTCATCTCTTCCATATTTACCTATTAAAAAGTAAAACAAAAAATGTAGCTTTTCCATGATGCCACTTTGGGTGTGAGTCTCTTCATGATACTAACTTGCTAACCGAGGTTGTGGCCTAACCGCATGTCTTTCAGCAGAGATATATATACCATAAAATGTTGATTTTATAACTGGAGGAATAATTAAAATTGGCAAACAATGTTGATGCTGACAGATTATTTTCCCTTGGGAAAAAAATCAATATTCAATGATTAGGTAAAACAAAGCAGATTTAATCTCAATATTTCTACCTTCAGTTAGACAAGTATTCATATTCTATATGTAATCTGTACATATGAGATTGGGAATCTCAATACAGTAAATAAATAGGGGAAGTAGATATAGTTAGTCAATTCACATACTCTCTGTAAATCACCAAATAAGTTGGCATATTGTTCACGGTGCTTTTGCAGTTCATAAGCCAAATCTGTTCTTACTTTACGCCAACCTTCTTCTCCCATTCCCATCAAACCAGCAACTGCTCGAAATCCACAATGACCATCACCTGCAACATCTATGGCATGTTGGATGAAATTAGACAAAGATATAGGGAGACAACTGACAATTTCAGAAAAGCCCAACATTCCGCGAGTACATTTTTTGTCTTTCCTTATAGGGATTTTTTCCACATATTCAAATGCAGAAGGGACACGTTTTGTTGATTTAGAATTCTTTGGTAACCGCTTAACTGATCCCTTTGGCCTGCCCCTTTGTTTAACCGGCACCACAGGTTCCTTCATTTGTATTGAGGCTGGGTCTGCAATCTCACGTAACTTTTGCTTGATTTCAACCTTTTGATGTTGGTTAGACTTTATATATCTTGCAATGATCATCTCAAACTCTGGAGCAATATCCTTAAACAACTCTTTCGACGAAGATTCATCCACTAATGTTAATCTTTTCCAATGATCATGAATCATAGATAATGGCAAAGACCTTCCTTCTTTCACATAAATTACCAATTCATGAGCACAAGGTATTCCCAATGAGCGACGAATTACATGTTGGCATTTTTGGGCATCGACCATATTGCTTGCTTGATAGGATTCTGCTAATTCTTTCTGCTCTTCAATCTTTCCCAAAGCATAAATAGATACAAGCCCACAAAGTTCACGGTAGAAAATCTGGTTATAAACATGAGGCATTTTTATACGGCTTACTGAAAACGAAGATTTGATGTCCGTATGTTGCTGGTTGATCAAATTATCAAAACTTTGCCATGCTGTCGTCAAATTAGATGTTGATACTTGAAGATAACGCTTTAGTTGTGCGTGGGCACTCTCTACCCGACTAGTCGAAGTATTCCCAATATGGAAATATTGATCGGTCCAAGCAGAAACAAAAAACTCCTTGTATGGATTGAGCCAAGTAAGCATTATATAGGCAAGTACTTTGGGATAAAGAGAGAAATCCCTCGTCATTGACATCAAAGCTTGATTATAATCAGCCTCTGTAGGTGATCGTGCCAAAGCATTCCAGTCTTGCATGAATTTTTCGAATATCTCCTCTTCATTGAAACACTTCTTGCAATTGGCTAAAACATTCTTTGAAATGTGCCATAAGCACAATAAGTTCTTAGATGTTGGAAACACAGTTTTGATTGCATTTATCAAGGCCAATGCCCAAGACTAAAGGTAGTGAATTTGGGTTAAGAACCGACTTGAAGGACTCCAATGCCCAAGTATAATTAACCTCTGTCTCCGATGATAGAAATGCAAATGCAGAAAAAAATGTTCGATCTGTTGATGTGACCCCAACAATAGACAAGAGAGGCAACCGGAATCGATTGGTCTTGTAAGTACAGTCAAAAAGAAACACATTTGGAAATGCTCTGGAAAGTTTAACTGATTTTGGATGTGAAAAGAACAAATCCGTCAAGTTCTTGTTCTTCTCCTTCATGCGATGAAAAGTCACATAACCAAAGATCACTAAGGCACTTGAAGAGATGTTGGATCGGGGTTTTTCCACCTAATTCCTCTAATCGGATAGCAGCTCGAGCATTGTAGATGGTTCTGATAGTAGTTACATTAGTAGGATCATTTTTCTTGATAGTTCGAAGGACATCACGTGGTTTGATGCCTACACGAGACATATCCTTTACAAAAAAATTCTGTTCCATGTTAAGTTTTCCTGCAAAAGAATGTCCTTCCAAATATGATGACCCTTTATGATTGTGAACCCCACAAACAACTTCAACTTTCCACTGATCTAGCCCATTTACTTTTTTTGCTTTCAAAGATAATGGACACCCACAACGTTTAGTAGAACTACGACGAATTCCTTTCTTCATTCGAGTTGAAGATGCTTGTTTCTCTCTATAACTTCCTGATCGATCACATCCAAGAAACACTCGTGGACATGGACGTGAATTCAACCCATCAGATTTTTGGATTGTTAAAATAAAACCAAGACCATTGGCAACTTCTTGCGCCCATTTTATTAAATCATTTCTTTGTTCAAAAACCTATCAATCGGTAACAAATAAAAAGAACACAATATCATGAATAAAGAGACATCAATTATTTTAGTAAAAAGATAACACTCAAGCAAAAATATCAACTTTAATTTATCTATAACATACCTTATTTGTTGAAAATTGATCGGCAACATTAACTTCGATTGGTTCAGTGAATGGTTCAATCTCAATTTCATCACTAAAACTAATTTCAGCAGACATACTTACTGCATAGAAATTTATTAAAAAAAAAAAAAACGTATGAATTTTAAGCCAAATTCCCATAAGAACAAATATCAGAAAAAGAATTATAGGTTATCCTCAAGGTAAATTGAGGAATAAAACAGCTAGAGAATAAAGAACCCACTTAATTGCAGAAACCCATATAAAAGACATCACAAACTATCGAAAACAACTGCAACTTACATTGCTCATTCTTTAACAAAAAATAAATACATAAATAAAACGGCGGTGCTGCAATGACAATAACCATGTCGAAATACAAATTATCAACAAAACAGAAAAATAGAAATATCTAATTTCTTAAAATAGTGTGAATTTTGAAGATTCAACGGATACCCTTCTAAATTTAGAAAGAGATTCTTTTCCAATAAATTACAGCAAGAGAATATTATCAGCCAATAGGAAGAAAAAAAATTCATTATGCTATGTTTGGTTGTCGAGAAAATAGGTGTAAATATGGAAAAGAAAAGAAAATTTTCAATTTCTAATATAGTTTTTAGTTGAGTTTTGTCTCATTTTCTTTTCTTTTCCATGTTTTTATTTATTTTCTCGGCAACCAAACATAGGGTAAAGAACAGGTTAAATTTTCTGTTTCAGAAATAAGAAAAAAAACTTCATTAGAGAAAGGAATTAAAATTGAAAGAAAACCCATGTTGGGTACCTTCAAAATCGAACCCTACCTGAAAACACACATAGATCAATAGAATGCAAAACACCCAATTCAGATTATTGAGTTTAACGATCATATGAACCTTCTACATACCAAATTTTTTTTTAAAATCAAAACAAATAAATACCAAGAGCATGAACAAAATAAAGAAGATGAAAAGTACCTTGAGATACAAACGACTGCGCTCGACAGAACCCGAAAACTTCCAGCTTCGAGACTTTCGATTCTTTCTTGGGCGTTGGATTTTTCGGCTAGAAAAGCTAAGAAAGCACGGAACTATAGCTTGTTAGTTTTGAGATTTTTTGCCGTCGAAGAATCGAACAACCACCGGAGAAGGTAACAGCCGTCGGAGAACAGGGGAAGAGTAAGAGAAAAGAGAAAGAACTGAAAAACAGAAAATAAGCTTTTCGCGCCAAACTGTGAGGAGAAGAAGAGGGGTGCGGCGATTAAGAAGTGTGAAAACGGAATATGAGAAAAGAAAAAAATGGGGTGCGGTAATCATTTGTGGGGGTGCGCGTATCACCACCCTATTTTTATTTTTACTTTTTGATAGATATGTTAGCAACCATTGATGGAAGTTAAAAACATGTAGTGGAAACAACCAGTGTAAACTAACCATTAAAACAATTTAAATGATTAACCCATAAATAATAAGGCAACGAGAAAAATAAGACATACCTTCAAAGCACAGTGCTCACAGTAATAGTGCTTGCACTTGGTAACTACAGGCCTCATCTTCCTCTCTCTGATCCCTGTCTCCTTCCCCATCTGAGTCATCCCCTCGCAAAGCCAAATTCGTCTTCCTTGCCTTCTCGGCTTCCTCCCATTCCCTCTCCATCTGAAATCCAAACTTATAATCCCCTCTATCATGCATAAACTTACAAGAATCTCCAAACCCACAATAACTAGTCTCTTTATAATCTTTACAAATGTCTAGTTGATAATCAAACCTTGTCGATGTCCTAATATGAGCAGAAGCCCTAATAGGCCCATGTGCCCCACTAGCTTTGTCACCAGAATCTGTTTGTTCTCTTCGGAATCCAGCCTTATATTCAGTATACCCATGGATTCCTTTATACAGCTTCTCATCACCGGATCTCTTGTTTTCCCCTTTAGAGCATCATCTGCTTGTTTAAGAACTCTCTCTCTCGGATTGCTCGAGCATCTCTCGAGAAATCCGTCTCGGTTTCTAGGGTTATTGTTGCTCTGTTACTGATGTCAGTATATACTAATTGTATAGAGAGATCATAGGGTTTCTAATGTAAGATCTTAGTAAGATCTTATTATATTTAGTTTCTTATTTAATATGTGATTATAATCTACTAGCAGGTGGCACGCGCGATGCACGTCAGAGCGAGGGGAAGGAGTTAACCACAGTTAATAGGAGTTAAAAGAGACACATGTTAACCCACAAGTGATTGAACTCTCCCCGAGTTCAATCGCGAGTGCCTGTAATGCTATCATTTAAATAGATAGATGAGCAAGGGGTAGTTAGGGAATTAAAGTAAAATATTAAATCAAAGTTTTATTTTATAAGAGGGTAGATTGGGAATTGTTGAAAAATCAGGCTACGCCTGGCTCTCGCATTATAATAGTAAAGATATATTAAGAATTAGTCTAGGGATACTCTCAAGGTGTACTCCTAAATATACTCTCAAATCTTAACCGTTTATCTCAGTTATTAAATGGTTAGGATTAGAGCTGATGTGGCATTAGAAAAGACGAAATAAGCCAACTCAAATCCTGGCCTTTAGTGGTTGGTTATAAACAGTTAGGATTAGAGAGTAGATTTGGGAGTATATTTGGGAGTACCCATAGACTGACTCATATATTAATACCTCCTTGAGAGAAGAGTATACTTTTCTACTTCTTCCTAAATACTCTCTTGTTATGGTATCTGAGCGGTAAAATCCTTTGAATTTTTTTTTTCCCTCTACAATCATTATCTCGCCAATCTGTTATTAAAGAATGCAGCCGCTGATCTGCTGTTAAAGTCGCACTCAGTATACCACAAAGGGCATCTCGTCATCTCGGCACCACCATCAGCCTCTCGGCTCCATCAACCAGGTCCTCAAGCCACTTGGTTCCATCAGCCAGGCTCTCAAGCCACTCGACAGCACCACCCAGGCCCCCTAGGCCACTCGGATCCACCAACAACCCCTCTCGGTATCTCTCGTCCAGCCCCCCCTCGGCATCTCTCGCCCAGCCCCCCCTCGGCATCTCAATTATATCGTGAATCTCTCATCTTTCTAATATCATCGGAGACAGATCTAAACCCAAGGATTCTCTCTTTTTTGGGTGAATGACTAGTATCAAATTGAAGGGCCCCAATTACCTTTAATGGTCTCGAGCTGTATCCGTTTTTCTGAAAGCTCATGGCAAGGTCTCTTATCTTACTACCACCAAACCTTCTGATGTCACCAAAGTTCCCACATGGGAACAAGAGGATGCACAGATTATGACTTGGCTATGGAACAGCTTGGAACCCGAGGTCTTTAATAATGTCTCTTATTTGGAATCTTCTAAAGATATTTGGAACACTCTATAAGAGATGTATTCTTCAAATCAGAATATTTATCGTCTTTATCAGTTATATCAAGATATGTTTTCTCTCCAACAGGGAGATCGCTCGGTTGAAGAGTATTTTTCTACTCTAAAAGGTATGTGGGATGAAATTAATGTCTATCAGCCGTTGTCTACATATTTGAAGAAACAACAACAACACAGGGAGGAATTTCGAGTCGCCAAATTTCTATCATGTCTTAAACCGGAACTTGCTCCAATCAGCTCTCAGATTCTATCCGGTAAAGACATACCAACTGTTAGTGAAACTTTTGCTCGAGTTCGGCGAGCATCCATCCATTATTCAGCTCAAGAGAAGGATGATCGTTCTGCTCTTGCTGCCCCTATTGGGCGATATGATATTCCTCATAGGGAGCATGGAGGCCGTGGTCCTCTTGATACTCGCGGTCGTGGTCATGGTGTCGTGGTGGTAGCAGTGGACACGGTACTAAGAAATGTTCTCATTGTGGCTGCCATAAACACTCTGTTGACTTTTGCTGGAAACTTCATGGCAATCCAGCTTGGGCTAATCAGGCTACAGTTGAGGGGGAGCACTTTGGTTCTATGTCTGATGAACAGGTTCTTTCAAAAACAGAGTATGATTCCATTCTCCAGTGCGTCAATGCCTCATCATCCTCAACAGCCCATTTGGTAGCTTCAGGTAACACCTGTCTTCATCCTTCCTCTAGTACCCCTTGGGTTATTGATTCAGGGGCCTTCAATCATATGACAGGTAATCCCTCTCTCCTTTCTAAAATTTCTCATACCTCCTCTCCTTTGTTTGTTACTATCACTAATGGGACTAAAACTCATGTTCAAGGGATAGGCACCATTAGTATTTCTGGTCTTACTTTTTCATTTGTTCTCTATTTGCCTTAGTTTCTTTTTAATCTGCTGTTTGTGTGCAAACTTACTCATGCTTTAAATTGTTCAGTAATTTTTTTATCTCACTCATTATGTCTTTCAGGATCTAAAGACGAAGATGGTGATTGGTGGGGGATTTGAGCAAGATGGACTTAACTACTATCAACCGTCTTGCACTTCGGGTCAATCTGCTCTTCATTCTGCAACTTCTCCATATCAATGGCACTGTCATCTTGGACACCCCTCATTGTTCAATCTCCGGCATTTAGTTCCCTCTTTACCTTCTTTTTCTAGTTTTAATTGTGAGACTTGTGGACTTAGTAAGCATCATCGAGCTACTTTTTAACTTCGACATGATGAACCATGTTTACAACCTTTTGAACTAGTCCACTCTGATGTTTGGTGTCCAGCTCACACCACTGGTTTATGTGGTGCTCGGTACATTGTCACTTAATTGATTATCATTCTCATTTAACATGGGTATATGTGCTTAAAGATAGATCTCAAGTGTTTACAGTTTTTCAATCATTTTATGCTGAAATTTCAAATCAATTTAATGTCAAACTTCTTGCTTTTCAAACTGATAATGCTCTCGAATATAAAGAACGTTCGTTTGAACAATTTCTTGAGTCCAGGGGCATTATACATCAAACATCTTGTGTTCATACTCCTCAACAAAATGGCATTACTCAGAGAAAGAATGGGCCTATTCTCGCTATTGCTCGTGCTCTGATGATCCAAATGCATGTTCTAAGCTCTTTTGGGGCGATGCGATTCTTACTACTGCATCTCTTCTAAATAGAATGCATTCTCGTGTTCTTAAAGGTAAATCTCCGTTTCAGATGTTATTTTCTGGTAAAAACCCGTTTCCTCTTCCCCAAAAGTATTTGGTTGTGTTTCTTTTACTCATAATCTAAATCCTGGTCGTGACAAACTTGACCCTCGGGCCCATAAATGTATCTTTCTTGGTTATTCTCATACTCAAAAGGGATACAAGTGTTATAGTCTTACCTTATGTAAGTACTTTGTCAGTGTTGATGTGACCTTCTTTGAGGATGTTCCATATTATTCTCCGGAAGGAGGTGGGTTCCAGGACCCTCTACTTTCTGCACATGTTATCCCTACTATTGTTCCTGTTCTCCCTCCTGTCTCTCAGGTTTATATTCCTCATCGGCCACAGAGTGAAAGCATGCCTCTATTTAATTTTAGAAAAACAGTTCTTGGGGGGCATACATCGAATCCCAAGATCTAACTAAGGTACTAATTGATTTTATTCAATGAGAGTAAAAAAAATTACCTTTGCGACTTAGAAATAGATAAGTCAAATCCACAAGAGAATGATAGATAGAAAAATTCAAGATAGAATAAGAAAACCGACAAAACTTCACAAGCGTCAAGTCTCCTTCACAATCCACACGGACCTTCTTTTTCTTTAAAGCTTTCTCTAATGGAAGCTAATGGCCCTTCCAAATTTCTAATTCTAGGATCTTAAAATAAATATCCAATCTTTATTGATCAAGAACCTTTCTTGATTAACAAGATCCTTAGTCTTCTTCTTCTTGATTATTCAAAACTTAGAACTCAAGAGAACAAGAAAGGAGGAGAAGAGGGTTGACCGTACACCTCAAAGGGAGAGGAGTGGGCGTGAGATAATGAGGTAGGAGATGAATTTCCAAATCTGGAAAATAACGAATAATCCACATGCTTGGACGTCCACCTCTATTTAAAGGGTTTGCTTGGGTTTGCTTGATTTCTCCTAATCCAATTAGGATTAATCATTAATAGAAACTAACCTTATCCATTAGTGTCCAACTAATCTTATCATTATCCTAATCCAATTAGGATTCCTTGATTAGCAAGAAACTAATAGAATCCTTGTCCAACAAGGAATCTTTAATTAGTAACTAACTCTAACTAACTAACTAACCTTATCCAATAAGGATATTAGTTATTAGAAACTAATTAAATAATTATTATTATTATTATCTCCTTGAAGTGGGCGTCCCACCCTAGGTGGGCACCACTCCATAAGCCTCTAGGGTTCCAAACCCTATTAGGTCACTTTAATTATTCTTTTAAAATAATTCCCAATGGGTCCTACCCATTTGTTTTTCACATCCAATGTGATTCTACCTTTTAGAGCTTCACTATACCATATAGTGATTACTTAGAGAAATTAATTAATTTAATTATAAATTAAATTAAATACTTTAAGAAAGTCCTTGTGTGTGGGATCTAAAGGGATCTCTTATTTCCAGTTGTGGGACCAAGTACTCAACCTTTTGGTTAAAGCATTGTTACTAGGAAACACATTTCCTACACTCCATTAGGATTATAGAATTTTATCTATATCCCTGGACTTCCACCAATCAAAATTAATGTTCATTAACACAATGTGATTAACCTCCAGAAAACAGAGAATTACTTGCAGGTATTTCTATATCAAGATTTATTTACAAAGAAATCCTTCCACATTCTGATTGAACAATTCGACTGTCTAGTCCCTAGCTTATAAATAGAACCCTTTCTCATGATTACTTTTTCATTGAACTGAACCTCCAAAACACTTTTGAAGAAATATTAGAAAAGAACTGACACATATATATTTATATATACTTTTCTATATTGAAAATATCAACTTCGATAAAGACCATTTTACCGAAAAGCACTAGCACTAGATTCAACAGTTCAATTTAATAAGTATCACATTGATATCATTATCTCCAATTAAAGAGTTGTGGATTCCTTATTGAGTGTTTACACACTTTTCCAAACATTTTGTATATGACCCAACGTACCTGGAGTTAGTCCTGTGTATTGGACATTGCCTATTGGCACATCAAAGTCATATAAACAGATGTCTGAGAAAATGTTAACTTCTCAGGTCTAAGGACAATTTGTCAAATGGATAACTCTAATACAATCTGACAGTGTATTCCGTAGGGCTAGTGATCCCGTTCAGTATTATGTACTTGCTACATATACTCACATGTTAGTCAAGAGTCACCACTCTTTGTGAATGAGATTCATCACACTATCTCATAGAACTACACATGTGCAAACCATGATGAAGTATGACGCCCAACCAGTACTCTAGAGGCTTCGAACAATATTAGGCTTACAAGGAACCGGAAAATCATATCTCCTCGCAACCTTTGCATGATTTTCATACAATGTTACCTATGAAACTTTATGTCATCATCAAATGAGACAGTAATTATTATAAATACCTTATAGTTGGTTGTGTGAATATGATGTTTGTTTAATCAACATAGAAAAGTCTCTTATTGGCTTTCGAGGGCATATATGTCCAACACGGAGTGCATCTCGTGCTTGAGTTTTTGCCCATGTGGGGTCCTCTTTACCGCTTCTCCCACCCACCTCGACGTCTGCAAATCCATCTCTCCCTCTTTCTGACTCGGACCTTGATCTTCCTATTGCAGTTCATAAAGGTACGCGCACATGTACTGATCATCCTATCTCTAACTTTGTCTCCTTTGATCATTTGTCTTCTTCCTTTAAAGCTTTTTCTTTATCCGTATCATCTCTCAATATTCCTAAGTCCTACAGGGAAGCTCTTTCTCAACCGGATTGGAGGAAAGCAATGGAGGAGGAAATGCATGCTTTAGATTTGAACCAAACTTGGGATCTTATTCCCACACCTGCAGGTGCTTTGATTGTTGGCTGTCGTTGGGGATTCACCGTCAAACAGAATCCTGACGGTACTGTAGACCGCTTAAAGGCTCGCCTTGTAGATAAAGGCTTTACTCAAACATATGGTATTGATTACATTGAGACCTTCTCTCCAGTTGCCAAACTAAACTCTGTTCGAATTATTATCTATCTTGCTTGGCCTATTCATCAACTTGATATCAAAAATGCCTTTTTACATGGTGATCTTACTGAGACTATTTATATGGCTCAACCACCTGGGTTTGAGTCGAAGGGGGAGTGTGTTTGTCACCTTAAGAAGTCTATTTATGGCCTCAAGCAGTCTCCACGTGCTTGGTTTGACAAATTCAGTAAGGCGGTAGTTTCTCATGGCATGACTCAAAGCCAAGTTGATCATTTAGTCTTCTTTAAGAGGAAAAGAACTGATATTGTGATATTAGTTGTCTATGTGGATGAGATCGTCATCACTGGGAGTGACAAGGAAGGTATCCAGACATTGATTCATCATCTCGACTCAAGTTTTCCCACTAAAGACTTGGGTAAGCTTCGTCATTTTTTCGGTATTGAAGTTGCAAGGTCCAAAGAAGACATCGGTTTATCTCAAAGAAAATACACTCTCGATATTCTAAAAGACAGGTTATCTTGGCTCCAAACCTGTAGCTACTCCCATGGAAACTAATCTAAAATTAATGCCAGATATGGATGACTTGATTGATGACCCAAAAATGTATCAAAGACTTGTGGGTAAGCTTATTTACCTAACAATTACTCGGCCTGACATTTCTTATGCAGTTAGTATTGTGAGCCAGTTCATAACTAATCCTCGAGTTCCTCATATGGATGCAGTAATACGCATCTTGAAGTATCTTAAGAGTGCCATAGGCCGTGGCCTTCTATATCAATCATCTAGACACCTTCGCATTGAAGGATATACTAATGCTGATTGGGCAGGATCACCTTCAAATCGAAAATCCACCACTGGCTTTTGCACCTTCATAGGAGGCAATCTAGTCACTTGGAATAGTAAGAAACAGTCAGTTGTGGCTCGTTCCAGTGCTGAAGCAGAATATCGTGCAATGGCTCATACCGCTTGTGAGCCTACTTGGTTGAGAACTCTTTTACAAGAATTCAGAATTCCAGCACAAGGTCCAACACCGCTCAATTGTGACAATCAAACAACTATTCATATTGCTAGCAATCCTGTATTTCATGAAAGACCAAGCATATCGAAGTTGATTGTCATTTCATTCGCTCTAAAGTGGAATCAAAAGACATCATTACTCCCTTTGTACCTTCTGGTTGTCAGCTAGTAGACATCTTCACTAAAGCTCTTCCCAAGAATGTCATCGACTCTATTTGTAGCAAGCTGGGAGTTATTGATATCTACTCTCCAGCTTCAGGGGGAGTGTTGTAGTATATACTAATTGTAATGAGAGATCGTAGAGATTCTAATTTAGGATCTGATTATATTTAGTTTCCTTATTTAATTTGTGATTGTAATCTATATATTGATACCTCCTTAAGAGAAGAATACACTTTTCTAATTCTTCCTAAATACCCTCTTGTCAGTTATCATGTTGAACTTGAATTTCATTGGATGACTCGAATTGGAAGAATTGGAGCCTCGGATTCCTCAATCGATTCACCGGATGCCAAACGCTTGGATGATCCAGTCGAGAAATTGAGCTTATTGTTATGTTTTGGGGCCTTTTCTGCTTGTAAATCACTGAAGAACCCTCGGTTTTTGTATCTTCGTCTTTGTCAATCGTTTGTTTTCTGATGTTTTTGTTCAACGGAGGCTTTCTAAAGAAATTGCAGACTGTGAAGACAAAAAATAAACAGATATTGTTGGAAACAAATAAACCAGAGAGATGAGGAATCATAGATGAAGTTTTGAAGATATATGAACAAAATATAGACTAGTCAAACTTGGCTTAGACGGTTGAGGTTCGCATGAATCCGCCATTAAAGGAGTTGGATAAAAAAATAGAGCTTCTATAGAGTCAGATCTGTGTGAGATGCTAATCATATCCGCCTTCATGACCACAGGTGAGACTCCCTGACTAAGAAATTCTACTAATTTTGGACCCTGATGACTTATTAAAAATGTAGTTGCTAAATTTGATAGCATTCGCTATCACAGTCAATCGCCATTGACTCCAGGAGAGTTGTCTTTTTCAACCCCTATCAACCGTAGTTAAGATTCACTAACCTTTAGGTTGCGTTCGTTTGGCGAGAAAGTGGGTAAAAGAAAAGAAATGAAAGGAAAAACATGAGAAACTTAAATTTTCTCACAAAATAATCATCAAAAGATGGATGAAGTTATTGGGAGAAAGTTTGTCACTATTGAGAGAGTACGAGTAGTGCAAGAAAATGAAAGTATGTTTCTTGCAAACCAAACGCAAGAAAGTGTGAGAAAACACACTTTTCTTTTCTTTTCTCCTCAAACGAACACACCCTTTAGGGTTCAACATTCAAACCTTAGTTTTGAATTCTTTTCTTTTTAAGAAATTAGTCTTCGGGTTAAAAAAATTTATACGTAATATTTATTTTTTCTCTAAAAAAACCAATATTAGATTTTTTTTTTCGATTGGTAAAAAAATCAAAGCATATATAAATAAGAGAATGATAAAATTATAGAGACATTAAAAAAAAGTCCACTAACTCGTGAACTGAAAGAGAATAGGAACAAAACATAAGAGGTGCAAAAGATCTAAGGTATGAAGTGGAAGCCATTAATTTAACATAGCGCCAAGGTCCACTCCCTCATGGCGAGAGGAGCACCATTCCAAATCCCACAATCGGATTTTAGAACATATGCTTAGTGTCACAGAAGGCAAGTCCTCAAAGACCCTCTTGTTCCTCTCTCTCCAAATGGACGCCCCGGTAAAACCGACCAAATAATCATCCTAAAACTTCCCCCACTGACCAAATGCCAACAAGATAAGTCGTTGAATCCTGGATTGATAAGAACCACCATCTCCGCCTGAGATAATAAGCATGCTCTCCAACATCCTAGATTGCTATTGAAATGAATGAGTGCTAGCCCTAGTCGCACAATTTAATGTTTTTCTCAAACACTCAATGTGGGTGCAACACATAGTGTTGCTACCCCTTCAACATGTCCAAATTTAAAGACAAAATTTTTTAAGAAATAATCATTAGTTTATATCGGTTCTTATGGTAGCAGGTGAAAGTAGCAACATTTGTCACTATTGCCGTGAGAGTCTGGAACCATAAAACTAAGGCCAGCAATTCTCTAAAGCAAAGGACTGCTTCGTCTATGTCAGATGCTATCAACCAACCATAGACAAATGAAAACATCCAAATGCTTCATCTTAGAGGGGCATAAAATGAACATATATTAAACCATATATAGAGAACGTACGACCAAAATTCGAGCATCTCAAAAAGAATGAGCCACCCAAGGCATGAATTTTTTGTTGCCTATAGGGAATCGCTGAGTTGGGATCTTTTGTTGAGTCTTCTACAAGCATTCCTTGTAGAATCCAAAGTGTTTGTGACAATATTCACTTGCGGAGAGCATTTTCAAAATCACTCCAACTAAGAAAAGTGTTTCCATCTATTCTTCAAAAATTGAACCATATTGGTGATTATGTGGTAGACTCTAGTGTATTGTACAAGGAATCCTTGTAGAGGCATCTACACACAAGAGTTGGACTCAAAATTACTTAAGAATCTTTGCTATATCTGGGGCACATGAACTATTTTAGCTAGAGGTGTAGGTGTTAACATATGGTGAATCGTATTAATAAATGCATTACAAACTATAAGTAGGATCAGGGGTGTAACTTGTGGCAGGCCAGCCCAATTAATGGACAAGTTTGGCTAAACAATTCAGATTTTTGATTGGGCTTAGGTTGAAAAAACTCAACCCAACTTACTATAGGGTTGGGCTTGGGTTAAAGATTTGACTCAACTATATATATATATATATATATATATTACTAATAAAAGTACAAGGAGTATGTAAAACTTTATATGGACATAATTACCCTTCATCTTTTATAAAAAAACATTATAATGTATAGTATTATGTGATTATTACGTATTAAATCTCTCTTTCCTATTTCTATAAGGTTTTTTTCCCATATGTATTTCCATTAGGCTTCTTACCCATTATGGTAAAGTCCTACATGGACTCTTCTTCTTTTCCAACCTATAAAAAGAGAATTCTTTCTTTTTGGGGAAGAGAAATCAAAACGTCAGTTTTGCTTTGCAGATTAAGAGAAGAGATTATGCTTATGTAGAATTTGAGATTGATTCATTGATGGAGGTTGTTCAGGTTCAACTCTCCTTTTGATTGACTCATTTTGGACCTTAGTTTCTAGGGTTTTGTTATGCACTCAATTTTTCCTTTTTTTTGGATATTTTAATCTCTTTGTGTTTGTGAAGTCCCTCTTGTGAATTTCTTACTAATCTGGTTTATATTTTTCTTAGATTTAATATATCACTTGCACCTCTTTCTAATTTCTTCTGATTGGATACTAATATTATAGATAACATATATATGTTTTATTTTATTTATATACTTTTTTTGGTATCATTATTTTATTTATATACATAATATATGCTGTATAATAATGTGTTGTACATATAACAATAAATGTTGTTGATCATGTCCTACTTCCAGTTTTAGCATAGGAGGTGATCCATGATCTATAGTCGAATAAAATAAAAAATCCTGATTGTAAATTGTACAAAATTGAATCAGATACGAACTATTAAACCCATCGCAACCGTCCAATCAAATGCATATGATTTGATCCATTAAATGGATGGTGGAGATGGTCCAGACTCCCAATTTTGTTGTATAGTTTATCCAAGCACTGGACCACTATTTTTGGTTCAAAAGTATCAGAACACTACAATAACCTGATGGGATGATCTTTATCATCTGATATGCAAACTAATTTTTTTATCAACTATCTAATTCTTATATAAGAGTCATTCATTGATATACCCTCCTTAACTACTACATGGATGTGGGTCTTCAGACAATATTATACTTCCTACCCATCTCTTACTTCCTTTATGTGAATGTGGAAAATTATTCAAGAAGAGAAGCAACAAATTAAGCAATACTCCAGTACAGTTATTGAAAGTATGCCTCTTTTTAATTTTAGAAAAACAGTTCTTGGGGGGCATATATCGAATCCCAAGATCTGACTAAGATTCTAATTGATTTTATTCAAGGAAGGTTGAAATAACATTTAACTTTGCGACTTTGAAATTGTTAAGTCAAATCCACGATAGAACAATAGACCGATAAAACTTCACAAGCGTCAAGTCTCCTTCGCAATCCACATGAACCTTCTTCTTTTTCTTTAAAGCTTTCTCTAATGGAAGCTAATGGCCCTTCCAAAAATTTCAGCTCTAGGATCTTGAACTAAAGATTCTTTCTTGATGAACAAAAATGATTCTTGATAATCAAACTAGAAAAACAAGAGAGATGAGAAGGGGGAGGTGTGACCGTACACTTCAAGATGGAGATAGGAGTGGGCGTGAGATTGAGGAGAGGAGATGAGAGGGAGAGAAAAACGTGGAGGAGATTGTGATCTCCCAAAGTGGGCGTCCACTTATTTATAGGCTCCCTCTTGGATTGCTTGCAATCCAAGTCTCCTTATCCTAATTCAATTAGGTTTCCTCAATTGTTTCATTTCTCCTAATTAATTAGGATTAATCTTTAAAAGAAACTAACCTTATTTATTAGTAATTAATTAATCTTATCCTTATCTAATAAGGAATCTTTAATTAGTAACTAACTAATTATTGATCAGTAATCAACTAATGGAATCCCTAACAATTAGGAAATCTTTAATTAGTAACTAACTAACTAACCTTATCCAATAAGGGCTTTAGTAATTAGAAACTAATTAAACAAAGGCTTCCTCCTTGAAGTGGGTGTCCCACCCTAGGTGGGCCCCACTTCCACACACTTAGGGTTTCCAAAACCCTAAAGGTCACTTTTGATCTTTTATCAAAATCCCCAATGAGTCCTACCCATTTGGTTTATCACATCCAATGTGATTTTACCTATTAGAGCTTCACTATACCATATAGTGATTACTTAGAGAAATTAATTAATTTAATTAATAATTAAATTAAAAGCTTTAAGAAGGTCCTAATGTGTGGGATCTAAAGGGATCTCCTATTTCCGGTTGTGGAACCTAGTGCTTAACCTTCTTGGTTAAGACATTGTTACTAGGAAACCGTTTCCTATCACTCTATTAGGATTATAGAATTTTATCTATATCCCTGGACTTCCACTAATCACAATAATGTCCATCAATACAATTTGATTAACCTCTAGAAAATAGAGAATTACTTGCAGGTATTTCTATCACAAGATTTGTTTACAGATGCATCCCTCCACTTCCAATATTGTTATAAGCTTCAGGATAATATCTTATACTGTCTTTAATCCCTAGCTTATATTGAGAACACATTCTCTTTGATGCTTTTAGTCAAACTTGAACTTTCAAAAAATATTTTAGAAATTCTTTAAAAGAAATATATTTCTTTTATACAGAAAATAAATTTCTCGATAAAACCATTTCATCGATAAATACTAGCGCTAGATTTTTCAAGTCCGGTTTTGACAAGTATCAACTCAATATTAATTACTCTGTAAGAGTAGTGGAATCCTTGTTGAGCGTATACACACTTCTTTTAATATAGCATACATAACCCAACGATCCCGTATTTAGTCCGGTCTGTTGGACATTGACGATTGGCTACATCAAAGCTATATAGGCAAATACTAGAGAAGATGTCGACCTTTCAGGTTAAGGACAATTTGTCAAATTGACTACCCTAAATATAAAGACAGTATATTTCTAAGGGTATCCACTGAATGATCTAGTTGCAATATAAATACTTCTTACTTATATCCACATCTTAGTCAAGAGACCCTTCTCTCAGTGATTGAGATTCATCACTCCATCATATGGAACTAACAATGTGTAAGTTAGTAGGAATATATTGTCCAGATGTATCCTGAATAACTTAGAATAATTCTAGGTCTATAAGGAACCGGAATACCATATCTCCTTAACAATTAGTTAATAACTAATTAGATGGTTTTTCTACAATGTTACCTAAGGGATAAAGTAGTCTCATCCAATGAAATACTTTTAATATGTTACCAAATGCAGAAGACAATATGTGAATGTAAAATATGTTTTTATTGATTAAGTAGACTAATACAATTCCGGAATAACTTTCGTGGGCATATATGTCTAACAGTTATCATACAGTAATAGCGAAGATCAGATGGTTATTTGTCTGGATTTGCAAGAAATATATGCAAAAAAGACAGTGCATACCTTCTTGTTGTCCAACTTAATGGGGATGCATCTAATAGATAAGAAAAACAGTTGAAATTATAAGAAGGGAGGTGGAATTACATACCTCGATTTGAATTTGAGAGAAGAGAGGCAGTTCAACAGTTAAAATAAATAGAGAGGAAGAAAAATAGTTGAAATGATGAAGTATACATGTGACGCCTTGGACCGAACAAACAATTTACCTTAAGCATATTATACAGTGGGATCGGATTGAGGGTCCATTTGACCTTTTTGCTTTTCGAAAAATAGTGGTAATTTATGAGAGTATAAGAACCTCAAATTAATTCACGGGTTTCTGATTTGCTTTCTAAGAAGCCTTAATCAAGGGTTATCAATTATTGGAATGTAGAATAGCACAAATAAGAAAGAAGAAATATCCAATATTTTTCTACTTTTGGAGAACTAATAGTTGTTTTCTGTATTGAGTCAATTGTTCTTTAACATTGTCATATATATGCTTTAGATAGTGTAAATGTCTATGGTTTCACTTTCTATAGGGAACATGAAAGGAACCTATTTGTAAAGTCATATTTTGTATTGGCTTAATTCCGATGTCAAAATGGTGTCAATGTAATGGTAGTGTCGCTATTCCACTGGTTGTTCAAGACTGGTGAAGATGAAGCTCCAAAGACTCAAGTGAAGTACATTTTGGCTAAAGCTTCATCACACTCTTAAGATGGTAAGTGACCTAGATACCTAGTGGTTACCTTAGGTAGAATTGACCTAAATAACTTTATCATATACCTTAGGTGATTAGAAATTGACCTACGTTTAAATAATTTATAGGATGGCTGATTGCAGTTTTGAAAAAGTTTTGTGCACAAAAGTGCAAATATTAGCATAGACCGTTCAAACGGCCCGCTAGCCGTTCGAACGGCCTATTGGATATTAGATTCCAGTAACCTCCTCTTGGTGGTCCGTTTTCAAGCCAATCTCTAGGCCGTTCGAACGGACCTCGTATTTTGTGTTTCTAAACCCATCTGAACTTTATTTTTGGCAAGGAAATTATCTTGGCTATTTAAAGGATGATCTCTTAGCTCGTTATAACGTTGAAGGAAGAGAGTTTAGAGACTTCACTGAATACTCTAGGGTTCTCCAATCCCCTCTTGGTGGATACACTTTGTTCTCCTCTCTTTTTCTTTAGAGTATACAAGATTGAATTGTTTCATCTTGTTTTTACATCGGTTGATCTCCGAATGGTTGAGATACCTCTAGAAAACTGTTAAAACCTTCAAACCAGTGTGTATACTCTATGTGAGTGTTTGGTTTGGTGTGAGCCAAAGCTGTCGAGGACGGAGATCGATCTTTAGAGATCGTGGTTGGAAATTTTGAGAGGTGTTGGCTGGTGAGGAATCGGAGCTGCTGTTGTAGAGATCGAATGAGGAGTTCGTGGACTTCAAGATGAAGAATTTGTACCGAAGAATAGTATTTGGTGTCCGGTTGGGTATGGATCGAGTCTTATACGTGATAACAATTCTCATAGTTAATTTTGTGCTAGAATAAGTTCAGTGGTTTTTTCCGGAAGAGTTTTCCATGTAAAAAATCTTGTGTGTTGTGAATTGTGTGTCTTCTACTATTTCTGCACTTGATTGCTTTGTTTGCCATAATTCTGATTAATATTTTGTTAAAATTAAAATTGGTAGACATTGCTAATAAGACCTATTCATTGAATGAGGAGATTTCAATTGGTATCAAAGCGGGTTCACTCAGAAGGTTAAACCCTTAGTGTGATCTTGTTTAAAAATCCTTGATTAATGACTATTCTAAGAGAGGACAGTTCCTTCTCTCGTCTCTGGTTGACTGATTAGATTATTAATTTATCTCTCACAATTGATGAGAAAGAAAATAGTGAAAATGGTGAAAAGACCGAGTCAATTGAAGATAGCGAAAAGAGTAACAGTGACTTTGAAACTCATGAAAGTATGGACTCAACTTATGGTAAAGCTATACTCAGAGAGTCTGAAGCTAAAAAATGGCAAAAATTTCGTTAAACAAAAAACTTTAAAATCTTCATCTTGAAAAAGATGCTCTTGAGCTAAAAGCTGAAGGGAAGGAAGCTTTGGCTACTCAACTTGAAAGTAAGAAAGTTGATCTTGTCTGAGAAACAAATGTCTCTTTGACCAAAATTGTAACGACCCCAAATCCTACCTCGACCAAAATAGGACATTGGGCCGCCACATTTCCTAAACCTGCTAAATCCCATGTCATAAAAAGCATGCTAAACACGAGTCCAAAAATGAGAATAATAAAATTTTGATATATAACAAACCATCCTGCATGAGTCTGACCCATACAAACATAGCCCAACATGGACCAAAGTAAACTGATAACTCAAGTATAGAGTGACCAACCAAGCAACATCATCTAAAGTTTAATTACAATTCTCCTAAAACGAAATAGAAATCTAATAGTAAGGAGACCGGTCGAGGTCCCTCGCTTCTTCGGTGAAGAAATCACCTTCTCCCTCTTCTCCGTACGCCTCCTCTATCCAAGGCTCCGCTATCGGTTCCGGCTCTAAACCCGCCGACAATAACAGGTCGACTGAGTATTAAAAACACTTAGTGGATAAGTAGTTTAACCCCCAACATACTATCATTAAAACATATTTAATAACATAATTATTTTGTAAACATATAATCAAAGTGCATAAAAGCATGCGAGATATATCATATTTTCATCTTGACTCGTATAGACTTGAGAGCGTCAGAGACTATTAGACTTCATCTTACATGATGCATGTTCTTGTGAGCTTGCAAGATAATTCTAGTGACCTTACGAAATAATTCTTGTGAGATTTCAATACTTATGAGCTTGTGAGATATTCCTTATGCATGCATGCTTGTGAGACATGTGAGACTCATGAGACTTATAAACTTACCATGCAAGTGAATGTGTGCTTAAGTGTTGTGTATTGACCTACCCGAATATCAATTACCATCCAATATACACAGGGCATAGTTTAACATGAGAAGCATCATTAACATTTTTAGTATAATTTAGCATGAGAATCATATCAAATATTCTTAGCATAATTCATTTATTTCCAATATACATTTCTTACTTCAAACTCATTTCATTTTCATTCACACATAAGAATAAACATCTTTCCTCCAATTCATATAACCCATCCTCCATAAAAATCATACCTCACCATAAGCTTATATACCAAATCTCATCACCATTCATTCAATCCCAATCCATCATCATTTCTCTTCCACAATTTCCTATCCATTCATCAATTAACAGGACATAGAACATAAACCATTATTTCTTATAATCTTAAACACATGCCACAATCTCCATTTCATGAATAGAATCCCTCATTCATCATTATAAACCTTTTTCCATGAAGATCATGCAAGGAAACTCTTAATCAACATACTTAAGGTTAAAGATTACTTAACAGAGTAAGTTAGAAAGCATATCGACCTTTGGGATCCCTCTCTTAGATCCAAATCGTAAGATGAAGTTCCTTAAAGCTTTGGGGTTGATCTCCAAGCCAATCTTCTACTTCTCTAAGCAAAATTCTTCTCCTCCAAGTTAAATCTTCTTGAAACCCTAGGTTTTCTCTCTCCTTTTTGCCAAATTAGGTTAGAAACCTTTTACAGTCTAAAACCCTCGGATTAGAAGTGCTATTTATAGGCTAGGAGTTTAAAACCCTCATTTCCGTAACTCTTTTAAAACTGGATCATGACTTGCGATCAATCATCATATTGGGTGATCGATTGTCGAAGAAATAGAAGCTTTTCAAAATTTTATGGTTCAGGATGATCGATCGTCACGTTAGTGTGATCGATCGTCGACTCTGATTTTTCACCCTATTAACACTTAACCATTTAAACCACACTACATCGCTTAGATATAATTAAATATGCATACAAACATAACCAAGACTATTAATTTTACTAAAGACATGAAAGAAGGTTCGGGTCTCTACAAAAATGATCAGATTGTTTGAAAACGAGCAAGACACCTCTATGAAAGAAATTGAAGAGTCAAAAACTCTTATTTCGGAGAAAAAAGCTGAAAAATATTATATTGTTAATAAAGTTGCCTTTCTAGAAATAGAATTCAAAAATACCCTTGCAGAAAAGACAAACCTAATAAAAATGGTGTTTATTCTTGAGAAAGAGCTAAAGATGTTTAACAATACTCAATGTCTAGAGTTGACCAAGAATCTAGGTTCAAACAATAATATCATTGGCATAGGACATGCAGACAGACCTCTTGGTCCCTTAGCTATTGGAACAATGACTATTGCCGTGTTTGAGCCAATTAATGGGGAACTTAAAAAGAATGACCCTTCTACCTCAGACAGTAGACCTACTGATGCAGTTCCAAGAGAGAATGTGCTGAGGAATCAAGTCCCTAAAAGAAGGTCCCCTCAACCTCCTAGATTTACTTTCACATGCTTCCAGTGTGGAGCAAAGGGTCACATCCACCCTAACTGTACTGCCTTGAGAAGAAATCCCCGTAATGGTTCATGGACCCTAAGGGTGCGTTTGGATTTGTGGAATTGGTGGACGAAATTGACAATTCCGTTCTTGAATTCTAATTCTCTCGTTTGACTTGTACAATACAAAAGATTGGAATTGGAACCGTCAATTCCTCACGGAATTGAAACAGTGATTTCATAAATAAGTTAAATGAACAAAATTCAAATCCTTACTGAGAGGTTTTACTTGACAATTCCACATTGTTGTGGAACTGAGGAAAATACATGAATCTTATGGAAATTTCTCTCCAACTACTTATCGTGTGAGATAAATGAATAATAATTTAATACAACAAATAATTTTAATTATAATTTATAATAATAATTAAATTTGATAAATAATAATTTACTATATTAAATAATAATTATTATAAATTGATAAATAAAATTATAAGTAATAAACTAAATAATTATAATAATAATTATAATTATAATTATGTAATAATATTTAAATTTTATAAATTAAATAATAATAATAATAGCAATATTTATATTTAATAAATGATAATTTAATATAATTAAATATTTTTATTTATTTTATTTTATTTAAATCAAAATTTAATACATCAAATAGTATTTATAAATTTTAAAAATGACATAAAATAATAATTATTAAATTATATTATTAATTAAATTTTAATAAATATATTACTTATATAATTATATAAGAAATTAAAATGTACACATAAAATAATAATTAAATACATAAAATAATTGTTATAATTTTAATGAATATATTACTTATATAATTATATATTCTTATTATTATATTCAAATTAGAATTTCAAGCTTTTATTACTGAATATCGTATGTAAGTAACAATTTAATACTTAAATTAATAATAATAATAATATTTAAATTTAAAAATAATAATAGTAATATTTATATTTCATAAATATTAATTTAATACATTAAATAATTATTATAAATTCTATTTTTTTATAAATATATTACTTAAATAATTACATATCCTTATTATTATATTCAAATTAGAATTAATTTTTTTAAAAAAATTTACTAAATATCTCATGTAAATAATAATTGAAAACATAAAATAATAACTATAAGTTATCGCAATATTAAAATTTAATAAATAATAATTTAATACATAATAAATTATAATTTAAATTAAAATAATATTTAAATCTAATAAATATATTACTTGCATAATTATTTATTTCTATTATTGTATTCATATTATTTTTTGCATAATTTTTATTTATCCAAATTTCATCAAATCAATAGTGCATCCAAATGGCAGAATTATAAATTCTGATGAATTCAATTCAATGGATTTCAATTCCATAGAATTCAATTCTTTAGGTTAATTCTAATTCCATGAATCCAAACGCAGCCTAAATCAAAATCAATGGAGTTTTCAAAGACAAATTAAAGTCTTAGCTGAAAGGACTAGAAGTTTAAGCAAAGAAGAGGTGATAATAGCTCAACTTTCTAGTACTATTAATAGTTTGGAAATTTCTTATGACTATCATGAAGAAGGTAACTGGATGAATCAAAAGGCCACGACTCTGCAAAGGAAGAAGTAAAATAGGAGCTCTAAGAAGAAGAAAGTTACTTCTATCAACTCACATGTGATGAATAAAGACAAAGGGTCAAACAAAAGATGAAATTCATATATGTGAAAAAGGATGACCTAAAATGCTTGGTAATTCATGTTGTCTTGAAAGCCTAAAATACCGACATGTGGTACTTCGATAGTGGTTGTTCTCGGCGTATGATATGTAACAAGTCCCTATTCACTCAACTTGAGGAATGCTCAAACGAGACTGTTACTTTTGGTGATGGAATCAAATCATTTGTGGAAGGAAAATATATCATCAAAGCTCAAGACATTCCAAAACTTAATAATGTTTTGTTTGTTGGAGGGCTAAAAGCTAATCTGATTAGTATAAGCCAATTGTGTGATGATAATCATGCTTTGCACTTTACTCATAATAAATGTTCCGGTATTGATTGTAAATGTAAAAGTGTTTTGGAAGGAGTAAGAACCTCTAACAATTGAGATGACTTAATCCCAAGTGAGAGTACCTCAAAAGTCTACAATATGACTGAAATTGAGGAAGTTAATTTGTGGCACATGAAGCTAGGTCATATGAATTTCAAAGACCTAAGCAAACTCTCGAGAGATGAACTGGTGAGAGGTGTGCCTAAACTAGGGAAGTCATCTCCTACTGTGTGTATACCATGACAATTTAGAAAATAAATTAAAAGTTCGCACAAGAAGACTTCAAATATCGCTACTACTTATCCACTAGAGCTAATCCATATGGATCTTATAAGTCCTACTCGAACTGAAAGCTTAGGTGGTAAGCGATACATCTTAGTGATGGTTGATGACTTCTCCAGGTTGACATGAGTTGCATTCCATAAGGAAAAAGTCCGATGCTTTTGAAAACTTTAAGATCATATGTAAGAGAGTTTAAAATGAAAAAGGTTGTCAAATCATTATGATTCGAAGTGATTATATGGAAAAGAGTTTAAAAATTCTAAGTACAATGAATTTTATGATGAATTTGGCATAAAACATGAATTCTTTGCTCCTATACCTTCTTAGCAGAATGAAGTTATGGAGATGAAGAACATGGCTCTCAAAGAGATGGCTAGAGTTATGCTTCAAAGCAATAACCTAGCTGCTCATTTATGGGCTGAAGCAGTTAGCATCGCATGCTACACTGTTAATAGAGTCTACACTGGGCCTGAAACAAGGAAAACTCCATATGAGTTGTGGAATGACAAGAAACCCAATGTCAAGTACTCTCGAGTATTTGGAAGTAAGTGATATGTCATTAGAGATAGAGAGCAATTGAGAAAGTTTGAATCTCGAAGTGATGAAGAGATCTTTTTTGGATATTCTACCAACAATAGAGCTTATCGAGTGTATAAGTTGAGAACCTCTATAGTTATGGAAACTATCAATGTAGTTGTTGATGAATCTGGTATTGAGATTGTGGACATGAAGGATGACAATGCTAAAGAGGCTGAGAATGTCTCATCTCCTCAAGATGAAAAACAATCATCTCCCAAGAAACCTACTCATCCTAGGGTTGTGAATCTTCATTCCTCCACATAAATTATAGGAAATCTTGAGAGTGGAGTGAGAACTCGACATCAAATTGAAAATGTGGTTAGCTATTTTTGCTACACTTCTATTTTGAATCCAAAAATGTGACTGAAACTCTTACTGATGAAAATTGGATAAATGCTATGCAGGAAGAGCTAATTCAGTTCACCAAGAATGATGTGTGGTTTCTTGTTCCTAGGCCTAAAAATACCAATGTAATAGGTACTAAGTGGATTTTCAAGAACAATTTTGATGAAAAAGGTACTATTGTCATAAATAAGGCCAAACCAGTTACATAGGGATACACTCAGATAGAAGGAATTGATTTTGATGAAACTTATGCTCCTGTTGCTCGGTTATAATCAATTAGAATCTTGCTAGCTGTTGCATGTCATCTTAAATTCAATTTTTTTCAGATGAATATCAAAAGTGTCCTTTTAAATGACATTATGCAGGAGAAAGTCTATGTGGAACAACCGAAAGGGTTTGAAGATTCAAATCACATTGATCAGGTCTATCACTTAAAGAGGGCTCTCTATGGTTTGAAGCAAGCCCCTCGAGCTTGGTATGAGAGGTTGACCACTTACCTCTTAGAAAAAGGATTTTCGAGAGGGGGACTAGACAAAACCCTATTCATTAAGACTATCAAGGATGATATTGTGATTGCCCAGATCTATATTGAAGATATTGTTTTCGGTTCCACATTAGAATTGCATGATAACTTATTTGCTGAACAAATGACTAATGAATTTGAAATAAACATGATAGGTGAGCTGAATTTCTTTATAGGCCTTCAGATTAAACAAACTGCAACAATGATTTCTATATCTCAAACAAAATATGCCAAAGACCTTGTAAAGAAATTTGATATGAGCACTGCTAAATAAGAGTTTAACATAAGTAAGCTACTTAAAAATTATCTTTTTAAAATTTCTATTATGATTATATATAATCTATTTATTAAATAAATTAGTACTAATTATATATTAACAAATTCTATTATTTTTAATCTCATTTGTTTAAGGCCATAAGATTATAAATAATAATACTTTTATTTTTATTAATGAAAAATTAATATGTGCAAAACACACGCACCTTTACTAGTATGTATATATATATATACTAGTAATGGTGGACGTGTGTTGCACGTATTAAATTTTTGGTGTCATTGAGATTTTGATAATGATATTAATTATTTTCTCATGTCATACTTTTACATAAAATGCTTCAAAAAAAATTTGTTTTGATTTTAAAATAAAATTAGTACTTGATCAAACCTAATCTCTCTATAGGGTAGCTATGAGGTCAAATCTTAGACCCTCGTTTGGAATCTCAACAGTTTTAGTCCAATACCGTTAGTAGCATCATCAATTTAGCATAAAAAAGCAAGAAATGAACATTAGATTTTTCCAATAAGAATATCCATTAATTTAGCAAGGAAGGGTAAAAATAGAAATGGTAAAAGAAAGAGAAAGTATCTATTAACTAAATATAAGACAGACTTTTTTCTCCCCTCTTCCTTTCGCCACGTTGGATTATAATGTTTTCATCTTATGACACGTGTCACATTGATCATCTTTGTTCTTCTCATTCTCAAACGACACACCTATTCACGCCTCTTTCCTCTATCCTCAAACAATACAACTCTTGTGAAGAGTTATCTCAAACTTATAGATTAGTATTAACCTCTTAATTCAAGAGAAATAAAGACATGTTGATTAGGCACCCTATCCCTATCCTTATCATGTTTTTCTCTCTCAAAACCCTCAAATCACACTACTCTTTGCTAGAGTTCCTAATAACCTCATTTCTCTTCCCTATTAAAGGGCCGGAAGTGAGAGAATGTATGTGCACTACCTTCTTCTTCTTCTTTATCTTCAAAAATTCTGATTTTTTAGCATTTAGTTTGAAAAAAGGTGTTTGATTGGGGATGTTAATTTTGTAGCTTTTAATTTAAAGTTAGTAATGATTATTAGAAACAGAGAACAGTTACAGATGCAATGAGGTCTCACAAGCGTGTGTATTACTTCTATATACATAAATAAAGTATACCATAATATTTATATTATAATATATAATTTTAAAATCTGTGTTATTAATAATGTGTATTAGAGAATTTCTTTTCATCCAATTTTCATTTTTTAGTTTTATTTTATTTTTTGTCCCATGCATCGCATGGGGTGTTTTTGCTAGTATAAAGTATATAGGGAAGTACACCCAAATCTGCTCTCGGTGAGATGATGTTAAACTTTGGATAATTGTGAGATGGGGAAGTAGGCCAACAAATAATTATAAAACTTGCAGATACAAATAATTACTTGTGTTCTCATTTAATTTGCCATTGGACTAAACTATAATATAACCAACGGGTGTTATCGGGAAATGCTACTGTATATTTGGAGATGCCGATGCATACCATTGGAGATGCCGATGTGTACCATATGTTACATGACATGTTGGATATTGCTCCATATCTTGAACTGACCCAGTCCAATAAATTTTATTAGAATATATTGGTTCTCAACGTGAGAAACACATAAATATTGTATTCAATATATTAGCTAGAGAAGTTGATATAGTTTGAGAATGAATACTATACTTGAAGATAAAGCTTTGTAAAACATAAAGACTATCCTTATCTATTTTTTAAAAGGCTTCTGTTTTTTTCTTTTTTAGAATCAAAGCTTCCGTTTTTAAATCACGCATACTTGATAGAGTTTGAGAGTGAATACAATACTTGAAGATAAGCTTTGTAAAATATCCTTTCTCTTTTTATAAGGCTTCCATTTAAAAAAAAAAATCAAGGCTTCCGTTTTTAAACGCATTAAAATTCTATTTGAATTCTAACCACATATTTACGTATAACATAGTTTATAAGTTAATATTTTTTTATTAAAGGGTATAAACGTCTACATAAAGTTTAGGTTACTCCTTGTACTTTTATTAGTAGAATGATATATACCTATTTAAAGATTTAAAGCTACCTAACTTTAGTTTTTATAGTTTCGACTTATTAAATAGCAAAGTTATATTATTTTGATGATTTGAAATTCGTATTAGAGATTTTATGCTTTGATAATGATGGATTCTTATGAACATTGGACAAGAGGCTTGAGATCCTCTTCAACATGACGAGGTTTAAGAGATCTATTGTTGAGGATATAATTTATTGTGGAAAGCCTTATCCCATCAATAAAGTGAGGACTTTTCGGATCTTCTCCCTTTTTATTTTTATTTTTTTATGACAGGCTACCACAAAATATAATGACCATGTTTAGCAAGTCAAGTCAGTAGATTCATTGTCATTGTTTATTAAAAATTTCAACTAAAAACCTTAATTATACAAACGCCACTCAAAACTAACCCAACGTACTCTTTTGAGTCCAGGTTTGACAAATGAGCTAGCCCTTTTGAGTAGGCTTACCTCGCCTTGTGGTGTGGTGTAGGTTGAGTTAATCAAAAAAAAAAAAAACTTACCTTAGGGTGTTTAGTCCCACATCGGCTGTGTAACCGAGCTTGCCTCCCTTATAAGTGCTATCACGCCTCAAACGATTGGTATCCATTTTGAAGAGTATTTGGGTGATGCTTATGTTGGGTTGCAAGTGTGTGGTGTGTCTGCGTGAGTGAGTGCATGGGGTGTGTGTTTCATTTGTCTTGCCTTTAGCAATTGCCTTGCGATGTAGTTGTGTCAACGGGCTGGGCTGGGCCAATTTATCTAAAAACCGGGCTAGGCCAATTTTTCTAAAAAAATCAGGTGCAAATTTTTGCTTATAAATAAATGGGTCTACTTGGGTCGGGCTAAGCCCAGTCAAAATGGGCCACAAGCTTTAGACTCCAAGCCCAACCCAATTAATAATCAAGTCGGCCTGGGCGGGCCAGAACGGACCGGTCCGCCCGGTCCATTGACACCCCTACATTCATGGGTGTTATATATATATTAAATTTTTTTTTTGGGTGGTGTTACCCGCACCCCATTGTTTTATAACTACACCCCAAACTTATTGAAAGATTTAAAATAAACAATAAAGATAATAAAATGACAAAAAAACCCTTCTTTCATCTTCTTCGTGATGTCTCCCTCTATTCTTTATTTTTTTTCTCTGATTTGTTAGGACTAATCAATCCAGGAACTTATTTGCTATTAAATTTACACTATATGAAATATCTCTGCTCTTCCCTCAACGATTCCTCTTCTCAAACTGGGTTAACTTATCAACCACTCAGGATCTATTAACGACTTTAGAGAGAGGGAGAGAAAGAGACGAATGTAATTTTGCTTGGGCTAACAGGATTACTGTTTTGAAGCAAATTAGAGATGGATAACTAATAAATTGATCAATGAGATGCATCCATTTTCAGGTAGATTGAATATATAGATGATCAAAGGATAGAAAAATTTGGAGAGAGAGCGAGAGAAATTGAGGGAGAATGGGAGGGTTTTAGTAGAGAAGGGGTTGATGGGTTTTTGCAGGAATGGGGTTGCCGACTTGCCGTGACAATATGTGCGATCAAAGAGAGGGGTTGTTGTGTATGGCCGGAGGGGTTGTTGATGAGAGAGGGGTTGTTGGGTTTTTTCATTAGGGTTGTCGAGACTCGATACAAAGGATGAAGAAACAGGTAGGGCATTTTTGTCAATTAATTATTTTTAATGTTTATTTAAGATTTTAATTATATAATTTAATACTTGGGGTGTATTCATCAATTAGTGGGGTGCGCGTAACCCCACCCTTTTTTTTTTTTTTATAGGTATCAGGCTTCATTTATCTAAGGTTATTAGGCTAATACTCACCCCGGAGGGACTCGATATAACTGGAGTGCATGAGCACTCCATCCCTTTAGCTGACAACCCCACGATAAGGAAAATCAATTTCCATCAAATCCTTAACAGAGTACCGTATTACAGTAAAACCCATTACTCTCTCTCTCTCTCTCTCTCTCTTGACCAAATTTCTTTCTAACATCTTCTTTGTCATTTGTTCAGATGCTCTCTCTTTCTCATATATCTTAAAAAAAAAAAAAAACCCCTCTATGAAGAAAACCCTAGCCTCAACCGATCTCAAATCTGATTAGAGAGAGTTCGAATTTGTCTGCGAAATCGAGTTCTTGAAGATCAGGTGTCCATTTCTAGGTTTTCTTCTTCACACTCCCTTTTTTAAATGGTTAATTTTGTTATTTTGGCTAAACCGTTGTTGATCGAACTGTATTACCGCGTCTCTTGATCGAAGCCCGTTGATTCGGTCACGATTCGTCTACATTGAAGTAATTTTGAGATATAACGCATTTGGTCACCATTTTTTCCCCTGAAACTTTCGAATTTGATTGTATTTTCGTGTTAGGCACGAATTCGTCGTCGAGTTGTCTGTTTCGATTCCCTTAGTTTTTTCTATGTTGGCTATCTGAGACATTTACGTGGAGCTTTAAACTAATAGAGGAGTTTTTCTAGTTTTGTTGAGGTTGTTGTACCAGGTTTAGGATTAGGAGTTTCGATGTTTCACGTAAACACTATACATTCGGGAATTTGGTGGAAGTTTGATTCAGCAAACCGAACCATTCAAATCTTGTTTGTTGCAGGCACTGATTGTTTGTAACTTCAAACCAAAAAAACTGCATTGGGGGTTTTGAATTTCGAAGTTGTTGTAGAGTTGGGTGTTGTGAATTTTTACCTCTAAATGCGAATCTGAGAAAACTGTAAAGATTGGATTTTTATCCTGGGACAGAGTTGATATTACTTTGTCCCTTTTCTTTACACCTAAGCTTTCGAAATAGTTTGTTAATACGTGCTTTCTGTCTTGTAAAAGAGGAAGGTGGTGTTTAAGACAGCACGGGTTAGCCACGGGATAGTATTGCATGGGCGATCATGAGGGATGGGCACAGCCAAGTGGCCTCTTGCCCAACGGCCTCTTGGCCTATGAAGCGACTTCGGTGATTCAAGTCATTGACCCAGAGAGATGGTCAAGAGCCGAAGAGAGAACTGCAGAGCTGATTGCCCGCATCCAGCCCAACCAACCATCCGAGGAGCGCAGAAATGCCGTCGCAGATTACGTGCAGCGGCTCGTCATGAAGTGCTTCTCCTGTCAGGTGGGCACTTTCTTGTTGGTTTTGTTTTCCTTTTCTGTCCCACTATATGATCATATTTTCTAGGTGTGGATCATCACCATCTACTCTTTAGTTGCTACTAACAATTGAAGATTGGTAAGTGGCATTGCCTAACTGCTAATGCTTATAAATTGGTATTGTCTAAACATGTTACTGGATTCCCAGTTTCTGAAGGTTGATTACTTTTGTAACCCAAGTTAGTTGCAAAGAAAGACTTTATGCCACATCAGTTGACAATTGACATATTTGCAGCTAACTCTAGTGTATCTGCATGATGCTTCTTTTCTTTTGTACTTATTATACCGTGGTCATTGTAGCTGGTATATTGAGATACAATATGGGATTTTACGTTCATATATATATATATATGTATGTATATATATATATATGTATGTATATATATATATATATAGGGTGGACGTGTTGCTCAATGAGGGCATCTCTACCAAAAACTCTAGTATTTTACAAGAAATTTTACACCTGCTGCGAACTTGATGAACTTCCCGCTTTATCCGGGCTTGGAAGTTGGAACTGATAATACAATGCAAAATGCGACACATATATTCATAGAATTAGTGTACATCATAGAATTGGGAGCCAGCTACCCCAGCAGTAGCTGCCTTTCTAGCAAGATTATGAGCATGAGTTACATGAAGGCGAGGGACATACTGGAAGCATGGTGTTACACCTCTACTTAATATAGTGAGAATTTGTTGTATTATTAGTGTGCTTTTATAATATATATGTATTCTCTCTCTACCTCTCTCTACACACACACACATTATGCTTTCCTTTTCCTTTCAAATCCTTGTTAGTATTGCTTTCTAAAATTTTTGATTGTCTACAGGTGTTCACTTTTGGGTCTGTACCTCTCAAGACTTATTTACCTGATGGGGACATCGACTTAACAGCTTTCAGTTTGAATCAAAATTTGAAGGATACATGGGCTAACGATGTTCGTGATATACTAGAAAATGAAGAGAAGAGTGAGAATGCTGAATTCCATGTAAAAGAGGTTCAATATATTCAGGCAGAAGTATGTTCTCTTTAGTACCTTTAACGCCTCTATTTCCTTTTATAAAGTGTATCTCAGCCTCTAGTGCAGTTGTACTAATGGTTTGTTGTTTGCTAATCTATCTAATTTATAATGTAATTTATAATGTGAATATGAAGGTAGTTTACAATGTCCCCATTGTCGTTTACCTATGTTTTTACATGTGGCCAGTATGCTGGCATGATCAAGAAAAAAGTAATGGTAGACCTTCATAGCATGAATCTAAATTGACTTTATGAAACCCCTGTTACTTGTCTTAATCATTGTTCTATCCTCTTTCCTGTAATGGTAAAGTATGACTTATCTTTACGAATATAAAGAGGATGCCCCATGTTCAAAACATTGATTGAATCTTTTGTCATTCCAAACCCCTTTGCTCTTAAGTCTTATCTCATGACTCATCTTCTTCTCCTTCTTATCTTATATATAACGAGCCCTTGAAAACGTACATGAAATCTTACAAAATTTCCAAACTACCGTTATCATAATCATTATATAAGACAAACACTTAAGTAAATGTTTGCTTAATTCCCATACTACCCCTCACTCATCTATCTATTAGGCTTGACATTCTCTACAGTTATAATCGGGCTCCTTGGAGTCCCGTTACGCCACTGAGGTTGCCATGTGCCCTTTTTTAACACTCTTTAACTGTGGTAAGATTCACCCACCCTTAAGGTTCACCCACTTATCCTAGATTTTAGAAAAAAAATATGGAAAAAAAATTTGACCATGGGAATTAGTGAATTTTAACTAGGGTTTAAAAAAATTTATATTTTTTCTAAAAACCAAGGATAGGTGATTGAACTCTAGGGGTAGATGAATCTTAACCACAATTAAGGGGCGTCAAAACTCAAAAGAGACACATGGCAACCTCAAGGGCGTAACGGGACTCCAACTGTGGTTAAGATTCACCGGCCCTAGGGTTCACCCACTTAGTCTTAGTTTTTAGAAAAAAGATTAATTTCTTTTAAACCTTAGTTAAAATTCACTAACTCCTAGGGTTGAATTTTTTTTTTCATATTTTTTTTCTAAAAACCAAGGATAAGTGGGTGAACACTAGGGGTGTGTAAATGTTAATCACAATTAAGTAGTGTTAAAAGGGACACATGATGACCTCAGTGGCATAACCGAACTCCTCTCACTCTCTTGGCAAAATGCTCCAAAAGACCAAGGCCCTACCCGCCCCCTTTCTTTGGTATACCCAAAATGTCTCTAAAGTTTTATGGTTCTTAAAATGTCCCAACATCATATTTCAATAAGTATCGTGTCTCACAATTTTTTTATCCAAAATGTTTCACAAGTTTCTATACCCAAAATAATCCTTAATTTTTCTTTTTCGGAATGCCTTTCACTAGGGTCCCTCTTCCAGTCTCTCTCCCCTTCCTCTCTCTCACGTGCATCGCATGTGCCGCCCACTAGTACTAATATAAAGAGGATGCCCCTGTTCAAAACGTTGATTGAATCTTTTTGTAATTCCAAAACTACCCTTTGGTCTTATCTCATCTTCTTCTTATATATAATGACAAACACTCTTGATTGAATGCTTGTTTAATTCCCATACTACTCCTCACTCATATTAGGCTTGAAATTCTCTATGGTTATAACCGGACTCCTTGGAGTCGGTTAAGCCACTGAGGTCACCATGTGTCCCTTTTAACACTCTTTAATTGTGGTTAAGATTCACCCACCCTTAGGGTTCACCCACTTATCATTGAATTTAGAAAAAAATGTGAAAAAAAAATTTAACCTTAGGAATTAGTGAATTTTAAATAGGGTTTAAAAAAATTAATATTTTTTTTTCTTTTAGACACCAAGTATAGGTGGGTGAACTTTAGGGTAGATGAATCTTGACCACAGTTAAGGGGTGTCAAAAGAGACACATGGCAACCTCAAGGGCGTAACCGGACTGCAACTGTGGTTAAGAATCACTCATCTAGGCCCCCGCTAGGGTTTACCCACTTATTCTTGGTTTTTAGCAAAAAAATTATTTTTTTAAACCCTGGTTAAAATTCACTAACTCCTAGTGTTAAATGTTTTTCATTAATTTTTTAAAATAAAAACCAAGGATAAGTAGGTGAACCCTAGGGGTGAGTAAATCTTAATTACTATTAAGGAGTGTTAAAATGGATACATGGCGATCTCAGTGTAAGGTATTAAACTTTGGTTTTGGTATAAACTTTGTTCGCTAAGGAAGTTGACACGTTTCAAAAAAGTTTAAGGAAGTTCAAAGAAGTTATTTAAAAATTAAATAAGTCTAGGAAACTTTAAGGTAATAATGGAAATCTAAGATGAAACTTTAAAAATTCAATACTTAAGCATAAATACACATTTAAAATTTATTATATTACTGATGCAAACATGTAGTACTCAAATGTGAGAATCATGTTAAGTGACATGCGATGTCTGCTTGTTTAAACAGTAATTTCTTCTTGGTATTTCTCCATATTTTTTAAAATTATATTTTATCTTCTTTGTCAAGTGAAGGGGATATGTGAGGCCAATTTATTCTCTTTATTTAGAAACCTCACTTATGAATGCATATTAAAGTTGATAAATAATTGACATTCAATTTAGTTTATAAACATATATCAATCTGTAATTGATAAACTCAATGTTTTTATAGGAGGATTGAATCAATATGTGAAAATAAGGAGATGAGTAGTTAAATAATTTTTAATATATGAAATACTATTAGGATTTTTTTAAAATTTTTTAATATTACTAAAAAGCTCTTATAAGTATAATATACTAATAATAAAATTAAAATTTATAATAAGGCTAATGCTAACCGCACTCTAATAATAAAATTATAATTTATGATAAGGTTAATGCTAGCAACACTCTCTTTTAAAGCTAATTATAATTATAATAAGGTTAATGCTAGGGACACATGTCTTTCCTTATAAAAAGTAAGTTTAAAGCGAGTGGAACTAACATTACCCTTTTAAGTTAAAACTTAAAAGTTCTTCAATTTACAAATTTTTTCCCTGTTTCGGTCGAAGTTTACTGAAGTTAACCGAAGTTTACCATGAAGTCCAGTATTTTTAAAATACAAGTGCATTTCACTTCGGACACCACGGAAGTCGACTCAATTCGGTCAATTTCGGCGGAAGTGAGTTGATTTTTGACACCATGCTTAGTGGCGTAACCGGACTCTTCGCTCTCTTGGCAAAATGCTTCGAAAGAAGAATGTCTCGGCAATGTGTCTCTAAAGCTTTTTGGTATACTCAAAATGTCTCTAAAGCTTTTTGGTTCTTAAAATGTCCCTACGTCATATTTTTATAAGCAATGTGTCTCATAATTTGTTTTGACTAAAATGTCCCTCACAATTTTGTGAAATGCCCTCACTAGGGTCCCTCTTCGGCTCTTCCCAGTCTCTCTCCCCTTCCTCTCTTTCTCACCCTCTCTTTCTCACGTGCATGGCACATGCCGCCCACTAGTAAGTTTAATCCCACAATTATTGGTGCAAGTTTGGACATCCATTGCTCTTGTATAGATACTATACTACTTCTTCATTTGCCTGCCACTTTTCCAGTCTTCAAAATCTTCAAGCAATGTAGTCAGTCAGTACATTAGTACATTCAGGCAGAAGTATGTCCTCTTTAGTACCTGTAACTCTTCTATTTCCTTTTATAAAGTGTCTCTGGGCCTCTTATGCAGTTGTACTAATTGTTTGCTAATCTATCTAACTTACAATGTGGATTAGTGGATACAAAGGTAGTTTACAATGTTCCCATTGTCGTTACCTATGTTTTTATCTGTGGTCAGTATGCTGGCATGAGCAAGAAAAAAGTTATGGTAGACCTTCATAGCATGAATCTAAATTGACTTTATGAAACCCATGTTACTTGTCTTAGCCATTGTTCTATTCTCTTTCCTGTAATGGTAAAGTGCAACTTATAAGTTTAATCCCACAATTATTGGTGCAAGTTTGGACATCCGTTGTTCTTGTATTGATACTATAGTACTTCTTCATGCGCCTGCCATTTTCTTGATCTTCTTTAAACAACGTAGTCAGTCAGGATGAACCAGTTTCTCTTATGCATTTTCTCACTTGAATGGAAATGTCATACGGTGCCAGAATCTTTCCTATCTTCAACAGAGCTTTTCTCTACTTCGGTTACCCTTATTCTATTAAATTGTGCACGTAGTTAACGTCTCCACCTAGTCTAAGGTACTGTGTGCAGCCTTCATTTGATAACTTTTGAAGATATCTTCCCTGCCTTTTAATTAATCTCTTCATCATTGATCATGACTCTTTGGTTGCTGCTCTTAATGCATCTAACTTTATCTAGCTCTCTAGTTTTTCTCTCCATAATTTGTGCAAGTTTACATGCAGTTTTTTACCCTCTCTTTTGCCCAAATTAATCTACTTGTCAGCACATGCCTTTCTTATCTTCCTTCAAAGCATTTTTATATCTTTTAGCTTTTTTCTGATCTCCAATTCCTTATCAATCATTTTTGGTGGGACCTCTTTTTTCTGAGGGCCTTTTGGACCTCATTACTTCACCACCAAGTTTCTCTATGTCATTGATTATGTAATTTTAATTTATGCACGTGTACTATTTAATTCTATGATTTTCTATCTATGAGGTGAAATACAATGAGCTTTGGCATATGATGGCTCTTCATTTTTTTATATAATCTTGCTTTTCAACTTTTTAAATTTATGTTTGCATTCCCTGAATGCAATTTTTTGTTCGAACTAATCTGTTTATAATGTTAATGATTATGAGCTGTTTTGTGTTAGCACGCTATCGCTACTGAGGAATTTGTGGATCCACATTAGAATTTCAGGAAATAATCAATTATTGACTTTTGGAGTGATGGACTATATACTCATATTCATTATGAAAGCATCTGAAGGGCAGATAAGTTAGCTACAAAATGAGGGTTTATTGTAACCTTTTCTAAGTTAGCTACAGAATGAGGGTTTATTGTGACATTTTCTCTAGTCTTTATTTATTGTTTTGTCATGACTTTTTTAGAAGTTTGATTTCATATTTTTCTTTGTTAGAATGACTGTCCACTTGATGGCTGGGGAAAAGTGAAACGAAATCAGAAGACGGGGGAATTGGGAAGTGAGTCTTTTTTGAAGGAAAAGTGACAGAAATCCAAGAATCCATGAATTTAAGAAAGAACATTGTTGATATGAACATTCATTGTATGCTTTTAAGTCTAGTTATTTTTTAAACTAAAGCATTTCAAGACATCAAGTTTAGAAATTTCTTCCCAATTGTTCCAGCATGGTTTTTAAGTCAGTTTTGAAGAGATCGTGTTTAAATTACATTTTTTTTCAGGTAAGGAGAAAGTATGTGCTAATAAAGAAAATTAGATGGGAATCCACTTTAGTTGTTCAGGCTTGCGTATGGTGCAATTCTTTTTGGTGTTGTCATTGTATATAGGACATAATTCCTTTTTTTATGGCAAAGGAATTCTGCTTATGTTAGACAACTTTAAAATAAAATGCTTTAATGACATACTTATGAACCTAGCAATCTTCCTCATATTTTAGATAGGATGGAGTGAATGAAGACATCAAACCTAGACCACCTAAGGTTCCTCATGAGGTAGGTCTTTGGAAAGGTATTGTGATGGGTTGGGTAGAGTTTGCAAAGCATACTAGGCTCATGATAGGTGTTGGTGCAGAGGTCAAGTTTTGGTCTGACCTTTGGTGTGGGCCTACGCCTTTGAATTAGTAGTTCAAAACCTTTTTTTTTTCGATTTCCTTAGATCAATCCGCACCAGTAGCCAATATGTTTGAAAGGAGAGCGGGTTTAGTGGTATGGAGTGCGCTAGGTTTAATCGGTCGAGGTGAGGGAGTTTCTAGTTTTATGTCTAGGTTGGAATCTGTGTGTCCTGTGTCGATCTTCAGTGAGATCCTTTTTGTAGGTAGCGAATCCTGGTCCCTATCCGGATTTTCCCTAGCGGATTGTATGATATTCTGGAATGCCTTCAAAGGTATTTTTTTTTGTGGTCAACATTTTTAGATAAGATCTTAACCCTAAATCACCTTTAAAAAAGGTTGGAGTCTACCAAACCGTTGTTATTTGTGTCTGGTAGAGGAGAAATATGTTGATCATTTGCTCTTGCACTGTCCTTTTGCAAGGAGCCTCTGAATTTATTTTCTGTCCGAAATTGGTGTCACTTGGATCTTTCCTTCTACCTTCCAGGGCTTCATATCCTGTTGGCTCTCGGTATCGCTGGTAGGCCAGTCGACCTTATTTGGGTCCTCCTTCCAAGAGCGATATTGTGATCTCTTTGGAAGGAGCGGAATAGGCGAGTCTTTGAGGATTCTCCGCTGACTTTAGAGAAAGTGTATGCCCACACGTGTTCTATTTTGCGAGAATAGATTTCCATTAAGAACAATGTTGTGGAGACAGGGTTCAATGAGTTTATTTCCTAGTATGGGTGGGAGTGTGTTCTATTGTGTTTTAGACTTTTAGTAGCTAGATCTTTGCTTTCTGTGGTTCACTATTTGTGAATCTGCTCTCTTCCTTTGCTTTAATGAAATTGCATTTACCGATCCTAAAGAAAAAGGGTGGAGATATCAAAGTTCTTCAAGCAATCAATTATGGTGTTACTGTTCTGCTAGATGTCGAGCATATATTCTTGATTGATTCGAGCAAACTTGGCACTGCAACTTCTAACCTAAGCATGACTATACTGGGTTACTAGAGTATCTTTCTGTTTAAGAAAGCACTACCTGACTATGCATCTCTTTTTAATTTATTTAGCTCTAGATGCTTTTGTCTCACACACATAATTGAGAATTATGTTCTTGATTCTTTGTTTATCTACTTCCGCTTTATGATTTTCTTTGACACATAATTTGGCATCCTCAAAATTTTTTCCATTTACAGGTGAAGATAATAAAGTGTCTCGTAGAAAACATTGTGGTAGACATATCTTTTAACCAGCTCGGTGGGTTATGTACCCTTTGTTTCCTTGAGGAGGTGAGCGGTTGCTATTCCAAGCACGTGGTCCAAAACTTTTAATCTCTGGCAATATACCCTGATCATGTTTGTACGTTTTCACGTTTGTAGGTATTCATTGACAAATAATCCTCACTTCTGTAGGTTGACCATTTGATAAATCAAAATCATCTATTCAAGCGCAGTATTATATTGATTAAGGCCTGGTGTTACTATGAGAGCCGAATCCTGGGTGCTCATCACGGACTTATTTCGACTTATGCCCTGGAGACCTTGGTTTTATACATTTTTCACGTCTTCAACAATTCCTTTGCTGGACCACTTGAGGTGACTATAGTTATTTTTGTTTTCTTTATCAAGTTTTATTTATTTTGCTTTCTGCCTGAAGGTCTTTTCTTTGATCTGCAGGTCCTATATCGTTTTCTGGAGTTCTTCAGTAATTTTGACTGGGACAATTTTTGTGTTAGCCTCTGGGGTCCAGTACCCATTAGTTCACTTCCGAGAATGACTGGTATATATGGACCCATAATACACTGTTCATTGTATTTCCTGATTAAGTGATCTCCAATAGAAAATGTTAGCCAATCCATCAGTTCTAATATTTATTTTGGAAATATCTTACAGCGGAACCTCCTCGAAAGGACAGTGGAGATTTATTACTCAGCAAATTGTTTCTTGATGCTTGTAGCTCGGCATATGCTGTCCCTGGTGGCCAAGAAAATCAGGGACAACCGTTTGTTTCCAAACATTTCAATGTTATTGATCCTTTACGTACAAACAACAACCTTGGACGCAGTGTCAGTAAAGGTGTTCAAACTCTAAACTAAAACTGGAGCCTTCGTCTCATCTATGAGTATTTTGAAGTATTGTTTGCAAGATTTTCCCCTGAATTTTCACTTTAGCCTTTTGAGTAATTGTTTTAAAATTTATCTTTGTAAATTGACCAGGTAAATTTATGCTTCTGTGTACCATGTGGCTTTGTTGATTATGATGTTGTTGCTAGTAAGATTTAAAATTTGGGCTTATTTATTTATTTTTGTGCATGTGTTGTTGTTGTTCTGCAGACATTTTGAACAGTACATATTGCATTTCTTAAGGCAATTTGCTTCGTATCTATTCTAATTCATTTGGTATGGATTAGATTCGGTATTGCTGCTTTAAAACATTATATCCAACTACCTGATAAAGTCCACATTTTCTTTAACTTCTAGATGTTAGACCGACTTCCCCCAGTCAAAGTCTTCTGCAAATGAATTTAAATTTGGCCTATTTGATCGAGATATCAACTGGCATCTTATCGTGCCACACATGATGTCATTTTTTAGACTGCAACTGCTGCAATTAGACCGTTTCTCGTTGGCTGCAAATGCATCATTGGCCAGTGATCTTCCATTTGGATGACAGTCTAATGTATTATTATGTCATCTTTCATGTTCTTCTAATGCCATGGGAGCGAAGGAAGAAGATTAATGAAAAACTAAAGCAAAATGGTAATAGTAGAAATCCAAAGAAAAAGAAACCCTAGTTGTGTAGAAGAGGAAGAAGGGGAAGAGGGGGAATACGAATGATTTTTTTTTATCAAAGAGAATGAGTGATCCAATGTGGAATTGTGGATACACTATCTATTTTATTAATAAAAATATTTGTGTGGACATAAATACCTCTATTAAGGTGTAAAATATGTACACACTATCAATTAAGTTACATAATAGGTTAAGAGAGCTTTATGATTTAGGCCCATAACAATAGTAATGAAAAATTTATAAAATTCCTGTGGATCGTAACCCATGAGTTTAAACTTTTGGGGGTTTAGAATTTCAATCTAACATTTCTACTTCCATAGTTGGATGTGCCTTAACAACTTGAACGTAAGATCTTGGGTATTCAAATCGCTGTCTAGATGACACTGAAAATGTTTCGTGGGAATTGATTTCTGTTTGCTGCTTATATGTAGATGTGCACACATTTTTAATTGCTTATATTGAATTTCTTGGAAATTCATTTTTTTTATTTCCCTAAACAAGAGAACTAAAATTAAGAATAGGCAAAAAGAAATCAAATATTATGTGGGGTCTGGCATTTGTATCAAGTTTAGGGATGAATAACAATGTCTAGTGGGGTGACAAGTGACAACTCAGTCAGAACGTCTAGTTCATTTTTGTTGGGAAGTTGTGTACATCAATACATGATGGTGGGTTGCTTGCTTCCCAAGAAGCTCATTTATCCAGCTCGCTTCCCTACACATCCTATTTAGTGGTTAAAGAGGGCTATTCACGTGGGAGGTGATGAGGTAAACTTGAGTCTATAGCTTAGAGGATAGACCCTGAGCAAGTATCGTTGGATTGGAACCCAAGGCACCTAGTTCTCCATGCATATCTCATGGAAGGCAGAATCTAAAGTATGGATGCCCATACTAATATAATGTGAGTGAGGTGTCCATATCTCATTTTTTGCCTTGTTATTGCTTCACTTCTTGCTAAATCCCCTATGGGAGGTTACCAACCTAATATAAATTCACAAAAGGATGAAGTGACATTTATGGGATTAAAGTAAAGAGAAAATGGGTCTAAAGAGAACTCCGAAATTGGGGGGGGGGCGGGGGGCGGGCGGGTAACCATAACACTAAGATAGAACTCTATCATGAAGACTCCAATGAAGTCAAGCCTAAATAAACTCTATCTAGCAAAAAATGAGATGAATGGATGCATAAAAATTTATATATCTTTTTATTAAAAAAACACATGAAAAAGCATATTTTTAAAATTCAAGGTTTTAATCCTACATGTTCCTTCCCTTCCCTATTTTCACAAGGAGCTCCAATTTTGCGGTACGCGTAAAAGGGCCAAAGTGAATTAGGATAGATGTTGGTTTACTATCTTTAACTTAGGTTCATACAAAAGAAACTAAGAAAAAGAGGGGTTCTGTGACGCCCTGAACCCGCGTCTGGGAAATCAAGTTCCAAGACGCGTGCTCGTTCGTCATAACCACGCATGCGGAAGACTTTACTCGCGAAAATACGGAGATTTTTCAACTTTTCTGATGAGCTTACATAAGCAATAACAACCGGTTATCACAATAACCCATCATAAGCAAATACGTTACCTCACTGGCTACAATAGACGTTACTTTTGGCGCCACAACTGTGCCGGTACACTTTCAGAATCCATCAAGTATAACTCCTTGCCAATCGACAATTGCTTCCAAATCTGAAGACATAAAATGAGAGGAGTGAGCTATAGAGCCCAGCAAAATCCATAATCCATCTAGGCTATTTTTCAGCTAGTAACAATCATCATCATCAATAACGATATAGTGTTGTAATACAATTCTCATATTATAATAATATATAATATCGTAATCCGTGACTTGAGGTCACTCAGGGCTATTTCACCCTATTTCGAGGTTCCAAACCTCAATTTACAAGTTCATCCAATCATCATTTACACCACTAGGTTACCTTTCCAGACAATTGCTCACACTCTATCCTTGAGTCTGCAGACTCAATCAACTGGCCTTCGCCCGTATTCAACCTGAGTCCGTAGACTCAATATCCAAGTTAGAGTTCGTAGACTCGGAATACATTTCCAAATCCGTTAACATTAATTTTGTTACCATGATGTCCCATACCCCCATGATAACTATCGAGATCAACCGGGCTTACACCCAATGAAATCAAACCTTGAGTCTTTAGACTCTGTACAACCTTGAGTCCTTAGACTCCGTACAACCTTGAGTCCATAGACTTCGTACATAATTCGGGCCTTCACCCGCTAGAACCAACACAATCGTCTGATCTCAGCCACAGTGAGGAACTCTAGCCTAATGGCATCTCTATCAGTCAACACAACCATCTGATTCAGCCATGGTGGAGAATTCTATCCTCACGGCATATCTATCAGATCACAGACAACACAACCATCTGACTCAGCCACGGTGGGGACCTCTATCCTCACGACATCTCTATCAGATAACACAACTATCTGACTCAGCCACGGTACAGACGACATATCTATCAGAGGCATCACAACCTACTGACTCAGCCTTGGTACGACATATCTATCAGATAACACAATCATCTGACTCAGCCACGGTACGGACGACATATCTATTAGAGGCATCACAACGTATGACTCAACCTCGGTACGACATATCTATCAGATAACACAACCATCTGACTCAGCCACGATACGGACGACATATCTATCAGATGCATCACAACCTACTGACTCAGCTTCGGTACGACATATCTATCAAATAACGCAACCATCTGACTCAACCACGGTACGGACGACATCTATAAGAGACATCACAACCTACTGACTCAGCCTCGGTACGACATATTTATCAGATAACACAACCATCTGACTCAGCCACGGTAAGGACGGCATATCTATCAGAGGCATCACAACTTACTGACTCAGCCTCGGTACGGCATATCTATCAGATAACACAACCATCTGACTCAGCCACGGTACGGACGACATATCTATCAGAGGCATCACAACCTACTGACTCAACCTCGGTACGGCATATCTATTGGATAACACAAACATCTGACTCAGCCACGGTGGAGACTTCTATCCTCACGGCATATCTATCAGATAACACAACCATCTAACTCAGCCACGGTACGGACGACATATCTATCGGAGGCATCACAACTTACTGACTCAGCCTCGGTACGACATATCTATCAGATAACACAACCATCTGACTCAGCTATGGTACAGACGACATATCTATCAGAGGCCTCGCTTGGTTAACTGAAATACTCGGGCCTCGCGCCCGTGAACCAAATCCGGTAACACACTGTCCCGTTAGGGAACACTTCCAGGCTAATGAATGTGTCCACAGCCTTATACGACCTGCAAAACAACTTTTTGACACCCCGGGGTGACGATACAATTTACCCGGGACCTGATCTGGGCTCCCCGAAGGCCCACATAAAATCACAACATCACATAGGGGTCTCCGACCCTTTTTCCATCCTCGCCTTTTACAGAGTGAGTCAAAATCCGAGGTTTTGAGACCCAAGACTGAGGGCTACACCCCTCTACTCATTTTCCACGCACAACCACCTTCCCATAACACATCCACGGGGTCTCATACCCTTTTTCCATCAACGCACATACATTCCATATAAAGAATATAGCAAATAACAGGGAAAAGAGAAAAGATGGAAGAGGTTTTTACCTCTTTCACGCACTTCGAGGCGTCTAGGGCCGAAACGGACACCGCCAACGCACTCGGGAGGACGATCAACCCCAAGGTGAAGCTCTTCGTCTTCAAACCTTCACTTTCTCTCTCTAGATTTATCTCTCTCTACACGTTGATCGAGGCGCCAGGGAAGAAAATAGACGTCGCCAACGCGTCGGGGACGTCGAAAAACCCCAAGGTGGACTCCCTTTTCTTTTCTCTCTCTTCCTTTCTCTCTCCTCACTCTCTCTAAAATTTTTGTGGCAGTTTGCAAACCGTGAGCAATGAGTGGGCTGGCCCCCTTTTATATAGGCCTTAAAAGGGTTTAGATCATGTGCAAAAGCACATGACCCATTTGGTGTGGAAAGGTGTGGTTGACCAAGTCAACCACTTTGACTGGTTTGACTGGATTTTCCCATTTTTCATGCATATATCCTTTGAAACCCTACTATATAACGCTTGATAGTGATGAAACTTCAGGTGACCGAATTTGGGACAGCTCGACACCTACTGTAAAAATTTTGGGGAAAAATACTGAGTTTTGACAGAGACACTTTAGTCCGGAAGAAAACTGCAAAACCCACTAATTTTCTGATTTCGGATACAAAACAGGTCGCCGTTTTTTCGTCTGAGATAACTAACTGCCGAGACGAAAGACATTAGTTCCCACGGTCGATCGGCACGCATTAGTACTAGCCGCACGGATTTCTATTAGGATCTCCAATAGATATTGAGTCTCATTTAACTTCTGGAAATCTAGAAATTTCCCGTTTTTCTCAATTTTATCACACATAATGGCCCCGCGGTCCCGTGAAGTGATACCTGACGGAACCGATACGATAGGGGTGTGTCCCGACAGTCGACTAGTACATTGTGTGTGATTTTCGCGAAAAGATACTGAGATTTCCTTGGTGCACTTCAATCCCGAGCAAAACCCACTTTTTATTAATTTAACAAACACTTGAGTATTTAACCCCTGTTAAGGACCAATAAACGCATAATTTTATTATTTAAAATTCTGGGGCGTTACAGGTTTTATGCTTAATGGTTCCTTCCCTTCCCCATTTCATAAGGAGCTCCCAAATCGGTGAAACACGTCAAAGGGGGTACAACCTACGTCAAGAAAATGATTGATTTTCTACCCTAGATAAAGGCTCATCATAAAATAAAGAGAAAGAATGGTAGAATTAGAGAATGCTTAATTGAAAAGACTAAGTTAGGTGTGGCTTACCTAGTGTTAGAATCCTCCTCAAGCTCCTTCCTTCTTCTGTTCCTTTCTCCCAAGGCGAGATAGAAGGAGTCTACTCTATATGGTTCCTAGTGATGGTTCAATGCTAAATATGATAAGAGCCTAGGGATAGTAATAGGTGAGGCAATAGAGGGTTAAGGGCGGCTAGAAGGAGGTTAAAAAGTTTTAACTCAAAAGGTGCTTAAAAAATGCCTAGCTCCTCCAGCCTCTTGGTATGTGAAAGCTTGTTGACATGAGTTGAGGACTGGGGTATTTGTTGGCAATGAGGGGATGCCTAGGCGATAAAAAATAATTATATATATATATATATATATTATATACAAATAGCAATTCAAACCTCCTAGGGTTGACAATAATCTAGGCAAATTAACGTTGTAAAACATTGATGTAAGTCTTTTTTTGTCAAACTATTAATTGAGTCTTTGATACTGTGTAGATGAAAATATTTTTGAAGACTAAAATATGAGACTTTTTTCACCTGACTGTTGAGTTTTAGTAATGTTTTGATATTGTAGAATGTATGAAATTTTAAGATTTGATAAATACCTTTGCATTTGCAAGTTGAACTTTTAACATAATCCCTAAAAGGTGCTAGAAGCAGATTTTGTTCTTGAACTAAAAAGTTGACTTTTTATTCTTCAGGAATTTGGATCTAGGATTATTTTTGTTGAATTCCAATAGGGGGTCTAACCTTATTTATATATAAATATCTTAAGTAAATGAACCATTTACTTAAATGATATTTTATGTAAATAAGCCGGAAACTAGGTTTCCAGTTAAAAGGAAATGAATATGGCCCAAAAATGCTAGCCTAGGGAGGCACCTAGGCGATGATAGTCCAAAAACTCCTAGGCGACCGCCTAGGCAATGCCTTGACTACACTGTTTGTTGGTGGATATGAGAGAAGGAATTCTCTCACTTTCCATGGACTAAACTAGATGAGAATATATTGGTCACTATCTTAATTGCCTGGGACGAATTTTCTAATTGGAGGGTATTTTTATTCAAAGTACATGAGTATTTTGGAAGAGTTGCTAGACTTAAAATTAAGGTCTAAAGTCTATCGTTTGTACCAAAAAAAGACAGGTCAAAATAACTAAAACAGGCCCATCATTTTTACTAAAAATGACATTACACGTGGTTTGTTACACTCAGTAACTAACTTGTCAGGGGAATATCAGCAATGTCGTTTTTACTAAAAACGTCAGGCTCAAAATAGTTCATTTTTGGCTATGGATCAAAATATCGGTACGTATTGGTCCTTATCGGCAGATACGTACTAGTTTTTGAACTACCCAAGATGCTGATACGGAGGAAAAATAATTGCTGTGTATCGTGGTTGAATCAGTACCGATACGGACCGATACGAAAGCTTTCAACAGTGTTTTTTTTGTGTGTACTGACCCGTACTGTTCAAGTACTGGTTCATGCCAGTCGATATTATCGTGCATCAGTCTATATGCTGTTAAACCTGTGATTTGGCCCATTTTGTGATGTTTCAAACACCTCCAAACCCTATTTGTTTTCCAAATTTCTCTCCGAATCAACTTGTAGGTCTAAAACAACAGCTCCATTATTGATTTTAGGTTGAAAAACGAAGATCTTGACATTTGATTTTGGATTTGAAATGTTTTCCACAACTTTTGAAGGTATGTGAAAAATCCTTATTTTTTTTCATTTTACTTCTTTAAATTCATGAAAATGGGTTGTAATCAACCCAAAATGAGTAGATCTATGGATTTCATGTGAAATCCATAGATCAAAACTCATTGTTTTTTTTAGAAATCAACGATTTTTCAACCCTTTTTTTCAAAAGTCCGAAAATGGGAAAAAATTATTTATTCGTTGAAAAAGTTAAAATGAGTTTAGATTCATGAAGATAAGTTATAATAACCCAAAATGAGTAAATCTATTGATTTCTTGCGAAATCCATAGATCAAAACCCATTTTTTTTTTAGAAATAGACTATTTTTGAACATTTTTTTTCAAAAATCCGAAAAAAATTATAATAAAAAATTAAATTTTTTGAAATGAGTTTAGATCTGTTAAAATAGGTTGTAATGAACCTATTTAATGATACATATTAATAGTTGATGTGTATTAATAGTTGATCTATAAAAAATTAAAAATTTATAATAGTTGATGTGTATTAATTTTTTTTAAAATATCGATGTTATTTTGATGTGTATTAATGTTCATGTATTATTCTTACATAGGTTTCACTTTGACAATTTGACATTGCCCCTAAAAAAAACAAAGGTAAAGCAACAGCTGCGACTCAACCCAATGAGCGTCTCAGAGATTTAGGGTGGTAGTATGGGGAGTCTATAGACGGGTCAAGGCATCTTATACGATTTAAATATTGTGGATTTGTGTCTAAGGGTGGTGGGATCACTCGACTCACAGAACATTTGGCGGGTGTAAAAACAAATATTCGCACATGCCCTAAGTGCCCGAGATAGATTAGTTTGACAATGATAAAACATCTATAGGAGAAGAGAGCTGAGAAGCAACGATTAGCGTTGGAGAGTTAAGGCATTAGAGCTACACTAATGGGACATGGTGGTGACAATGACGATGATGATGAGGGTTATGATGATGGTGATGGTATGACTCCACTCGAGATGAAGCGGTTAGAGACAGCCATGAGGCATTCTAGGCAGGACACAAGGGTTAGAGAGGACATGGTTCTAGGCATGGATTTGATGGTTCACAACGTGAGGTCAGGGGTTCAAGCATGGGGAGGAGAGGTGGGATACAGAGGTCACAGAGCATACGCGAGACATTTGATTTGGTATGTTCTTTCATTGTTAAAATCGAAATCCAAGAAGGGTATAGGTCTGAGCATTGAGGAGATTTCACATATACAGGGAGAAGAGGGCATCTCAAAAGAAGTTGAAGGAAATGTGGTCTGGAGGTAGTATAGCGAAGAAAGTGAAGAGAGCGAATGGGAAATTCTTCATTTTTAATCACATGCCAGCTAATGTTGCGACATCTCCATACTATCAGACCATGATAGATGAGATTCAAAAAGGAGGGCAAGGCATAAAGGGACCCAACCCCTATGAGATCATTGGTCTGTTACTTGATGAAGAGATTGCTGAGGTTCGCACACACATCGAGCAATTTAGGAAGAAATGGGAGACCTACTGGGTCACTATCATGTGGATGGTTGGACCGGGCCAACGAGGTTATCATTGATTAATTTCCTTGTTTATTGTGATGGAAAGACAATATTGCACAAATTCGTCAATGTATCTAGCTATATTAAAGACCATGTTTACCTCCATCAGTTAATTAACGATGTCGTAGAGGAGATTGGAGAGGAGTATGTAGTGCAGGTTGTCACAGACAACCAGTTGTCATTCAAAAAGGTCAGGGAGCTATTAATGAAGAAGAGGAAGCACCTTTACAGGACATCGTGTGCGGCTCACTACATCAATTTTATGTTGAAAGATATTGGAGAGAGAGTTGGTGCAGGGGTGGTCGAGCAAGTCTAGAAAGTAACATTATATATATATATATATATATAATCACAATTGGGTCTTGAGTCTAATGAGAAAGTATACCACTGGGGAGCTACTACAGCTAGGGATCACTCGATTTGTCATTTACTTCATAGACATCACAGAAGACAGGACTCAAGAGGATGTTTACGTCTGATAGGTGATATGAATACTCATATAGTGGAACTATTGATGTGAAGAGGGTAGAAAATATTATCTGTAGTAATCAATTTTGGGATTAAGCGCGTCAGGTGGTGGAGATACTCGAGCCCATTGTGAAGGTCCTAAAGATGATTGATGGGGACAAAAAAGCGATGGTGGGTTATGTGTACGAGGGAATGAGACTGTCAAAGTTGGCTATTCAAACAACTGCCTCGAAGTCTTAGAAGGGCTATTGTAAAATTATAGATAAGAGGTGGAATAAACAACTCTTACATGACATTTACGCGACAAGTGACATTTCATTTTTGGTTTATTTACTGTCGTATTGGGTATTAGCGTTTGCACATTTAACCTAACATTTTTTTTCAGAACAACGTATTATCTTAATCCCGTCTATTACTATACGAATAACATTAGCACTGACGAGTCCTTGCTGACATCTCTGAAGAACGTTGTGCAAAGGTTAGAGAGATCCATCTAAAGCTTATGCGGCACTCATGGAGGTAAAACCGATATACCATATAAACAAATGTACTTATGAGTTGTGTTATATATATGCTAGAATAAACTTGACACTCCACTTCTTTATTTGTAATGTAAGATATATCGAGATGCCATGTATAGGTTTGGTGATACAATGATAATAACAGGAAGGAAGAAGACTGATCCAGGTAATTTAGTTGCTGATGTAGTGTAAAATATTTCTGATTTATTAGACTAATGAAATTCTAATAGGATTCTAATGTCTCATGCAGCTGAATGATGATTGCTATATGGTATGGATGCCCTCATCTAAGGAAAATTGCTGTACGGATTCTATCTCAAACAACATCATCGAGCGGCTGTGAAAGAAACTAGAGCACCTTCACCTTGATTCATTCAAAGCCTCGTAACCGGTTAAATTATGAGAAATTGTAGCGATTGGTGTACACACATTACAATATGAGATTGCGATCGAAGTAGCTTACTAAGGATGCTTGGAGGGGTGATGCACTACGATCCCATAGACCTAAGTAATATATTTGAGGAGGATGATCCATTGGATGCTTGGTTGGGTGATCCAGGGGAGCTAGTGTTGGATGAACCAGGAGATCCTACTCGGCCTAACACTTTTTTGGCGAGATGCGTTGATGATTATATAGTGGCTTTAGGTGGAGTTAGGACGAGCAAAGGGTGACATAGTTAGGCTGGGGCCGAGTAGGGCTAGACCGGGTAGGGGTAATGCTAATGACGACGACAAGTTCAATGAATTGATGATGACGCTAAGGGCTCGGGTGGAAGAGGTTTATGGAGGAATGGCAAAGATTAGTAAAGACGATGATGATGGTGATGGTGATGATAATGATGATGGTGATTGTGATTGTGATGGTGGTGATGGCGGGGGTGATGGGGGTTCGTCACGTGGACACATACACAGCCACAACTAGAAGATACTCGTGAAGGGCAGAGGCATGGTATTGTATTTTCAAAGGAGCAGTATCTCGACCATGCCACCTAGGACAGTAGTCATGGTGCGCGTGTACCCTCCCGTGGTCGTCAAAGCCAAACATACAATCGACGATGTGGTGGTACTGTACAACAACCTAGACGAGGCCTGGATGATATGATCAATGGGATAGATCGAGTTAATGTCGATGAACATAGTTATCCAGTTGGAGGGTATGAATATGAGAGTGCGTCATCATCTTCTTATTGTTATGGACAAATCATGACTAAACAACTGGCATATGTACAAATGTATATGAACATGTACTGCACGAGGCCAGGACCACTTATAATGTTTCACTCTACTCAATTCCTGGTCCCACAGTGACAGAGTATGAGCCAACATGAAGCTCAATGTGGTATTGAACTTCTATCATGTATGTAATTTGATTTATGAAAGAAGTGCCTATGTATTTTCATATATTTGATTTATTAATACAAGTGAGCTTCTATCACTTGGTTAAGTAACTATGGTTTGTATTTTCATACATATTTATCAGCGCGCACACTTTTTTTAACTTATAAAATTTTTAATTCTCATATGTATGATAATAAATGTAGTTGGAGACTCTCATTTAGTTTGTTTTTAGCTTATATATGCATTAAAAGAGGTTTTATGTAAGCTATCCAAGTTTTTTCCTTGCGTATCCAAACTTGTTTTTAGCATATCCTCAATTTTTCCGCCATATCCAATGTTACTGTACCGATACGTATCCTATTTTGGACTTACCGATACAGCGACCGCTGAACCATGAATTTTTGCTTGTTGTTTTTCTTAGAACGACAATATGATTTTTTAAAAAAACAAAAGATTTTGCTAATGTATAAAGTGATATAACGGCTGCAAAATTATAAAAATTCCACTAAGGTCGTTTTTAGACAAAAATGTTACTTGAAATTACCAAAATGCTTTTCTTTTCTTAAAAACAGTTGCACCCAAGATACCCTTATACTTTGGATAGACTTTTGGTGTATTTTTGGGAGTTTCAAAGGCTCAAACACTTTAATATCTATGAAAAGTTGAGATGAAATTTTAAAGTTAATTCCCTCGTTAGAAAGAATGAGAAGACCAAAATACTCCCATCTATTGAATTAGGATTTTGATGGGTTTCTTAGGGTTTTAACATGGGTAAAAATATTTATGAAGGTATTCTAAGGGCAATGGAGGTTCTAAAAGTTATTCCCAAGGGGTGGGTCTTGCCTTGAAGACTTTGAAGAATAATCAAAAGAATTGAGGCTGATTTACCAGCCTAGAAGCACTTGACCGTATAGAATAGGGATTCTGTAGGGAGAGTCAACATAGGTGACAATAAGGCAAGAAAAATTCACTACTAGGTGAATGGTTGGGGAAATTTCTTTTTAGAGCCCAAAGTTCTTGGGTTTTGGTAATTAGGAGCATTCACATTTCAAACTCTAATCGATGGGATTTGAAGCTAACTCATCATGCTAGTTATCGTTGGCCATGGAAAGCAGTTGGTAATATGCTTCCATCTTTTACTCCTTTTGTTAGATTATGTGTTTGTAGGGGCAATCAGATTAAAATTTGGGAGGACATCTGATGGGGTCATTTTCAAGTATCGTTTCAGTTTAAGTAGATCGAAAAGCTCCTTAATCTCTGATATGGTTTCTTTGTCTCAAACTGGTTTGTTTTAGTATTTTAATTTTCTTAAAGCTCTTACTCTTGTAGTCCTATCGAAATTGACGACCTTTTTGATCTTCTTGTCTTGCTGAGAGATGTTTATTGGTCTAATCTTGACATTGACTTGATAGTCTTTTAACTTTGGCCTCTTAACCCAAGTGGAAAATTATATTGTAATCGTTCTTTAACCTATTAGTTAGGATTTGGGAGTCTAATGCCACCTTCCTGCACAAGTCCACCTGGAAATCTTGCGCCTCCCCAAGGAAAGATCTTTTGTTTGTTGGCTCGCTCGTAGCAAGATCAATGTGTGTGATATGATTTAATGAAAAAATGAGAAGTGGCTTCTTTCGCCCAATTTTTTGTATTATGTCTATATAAGTTGGCCTCCCACCCATAGTAATTCGGTGTACGACAAAAAATCGGCATGAAAATTGTTTGTGTATAATTCGGAATAGTTATTTAATGGTTTGTTTAAAAATTTGACAAAAAAAACGCAAATGTCAAAAGTGCAGTACTTCAATAATTTGAGTATAATCCGGGCCAAGATTTAAAAATTTGTTGAAAAGTTCAACTAATATTTATTAGCGTATGATAAAAGCAATAGAAGTGGTTGTCAACCAGCACTTCATCTTCCCAACATACCCTCATTAAAACTTAGTTTTTCCATCTTAATCACTAAGAGTTGGATACCAAAAATACCCCTCATGAGTATTTTTATTCCAAACACATCCCCTAAAAAGATTTTGATACCAAAAATATCCCTCATGATTTTTTTTATTCCCAACATGTCCTTAACAAGAATTTGATATTGAAAATACCCCGCATTAATTTTTTTGAATTCTCAACATGTCCCGTAGCAAGACTTTAATACCCTAAAATACCCCTCATGATTTTTTTTATTCCCAACGCATCCCCGTAACAAGAATGTGATACCCAGTGTTATCGAGGCGCCTAGGCGATTTGGTCGGCCCAGGCAAGGTGTGGCCTAGGCGCTAAATATTTTTGAAAATTAAAAATAATATATGCATATTAATTATTACATAAATAGAGATATATAATTAGCTTGAAGCTTTAAACCTAATTTATAACACTTGAGGTAGTGTTTTAAGCTTGACAAATACAAGATATTAAGAGATTAACACTATAAACAAAAGATTACTATCAGCAAAAAGTTTACATATCAATTATCCTCCACACTTTCTCATTCACATTCCACCAAAAAAAAATGAAAGTATATTATAATCATTTGTCATCTTCATCAAGCAATGAATTTAATAGAGCTTCGTCCTCTATCTCATCGTCACCCCCATCTGAATCATTGTTATCTGCCTCTTCTATATATTGTTCTTCTCCATCCGACTCCGTTTCATCTGATAGTGGCTCATCATCAACACCTCTTTGTAAGCTTTGTAATCTAGACCTAGTAAGCCATACACGGTGTTCATTTGCAACCGAAGCCTCTGCAACTTGATCCCATGTCAAATCATCTTCCTCATATACTAGTTGCTCTTGCATACTTCCAATAAGCCACTCATTGCAATCATTGATGTCACGCAATGTAATAGGGTCCAAGGAATTCCTTGCTTTGAACCGCTCCACCAGTTTTTGATTATAATGAACATATACCAGATCATTCAATTTGTTTTGCTCTAATATGTTTCTCTTTTTTGTGTGTATCTGTAAAATAAAAATTATACCATAAATTAAAATAAAAAATAAGTAAATTATAAATAGTGGAAAGTAAAACACTTATAAAAATAAAAATAACTTACATGTTCAAATACACTCCAATTTCGCTCACAACCACTTGCACTACAAGTCAAGCTAAGGATTTGACAAGCTAGCTGTTGTAAATGAGGAGTTGAAGCCCTGTAGTTATCCCACCATTCAGCTATATGATTTAAAAAAACAATATCAAAACATAGTACTATTAAAACTTTATGAATAAAAGAGTTGAAATTTTAATTAACCTGGTGGTAGCGTATCCCTTTGCTGAATCGCTAAGGTTCTCCCAAATAGGCCTTCAGCATTCTTATAAAGTATCAGTTCTCTGCTTATCTTATCTTGTATCTCCACTTCTGGGATTAGCCTCTCAATGACATCGTACAAGCCTGACATAACCTCTTTGCAAGATACTGTTTGTTTATTTTTATAAAAGAACTCCGGATTGAGCTAATATCTGGCTGCATGAAGAGGTTGATGGAGTTGTGCATTCTATCGTCTATCAATAATATTCCATATCAACTTTTACCTATGTCAATAAAATTAATCATATTAATAGAACACTTTGAAAAATAAACATAAAAAAGACATAACTTATTACTTATATAATGAAATTAAAAACTTACCTCCGCTTATTCCTTTGGCCACAAAGTGCTTCTTTGATTGCTTCTTTAGCTTTGTCCATAGCCTCATAAATATACCCCATAAGGGGTTTCTTCTCTCCATCAACCAATCTTAGGACACGAACGAGTGGAGTTGTGATCTTCATTGCCTATATCATGCTCTTCCAAAAAGAAGTAGACAAAACAGTCTCCATTGCCCTTTTTCCCTTCTCGTCATGAGGCCATTTCGATTTATTCCACTCATCACAGGTGAATATTTTCCTTAAAGCATCTTTCTTCTTGGAAATACTTTGTACAGTAATAAAAGATGTTGCAAATCTTGTGACTGCCAGACAAGATCACTATTTTTAGTATGAGTCATTATCACATTCAACACGAACCCGTGATTCTATATGAATCCACTTAGATTTATTGCTTTCTTCAATAACCCCTTCACTCTGGGAAGCTCGCCAATGTCCTCTAGCATAAGGTCAACACATTGGGCCGCACAAGGTGTTCAATATAGATGACGCCGCTTCTCCATTAATAGTTTCCCAGCAATTACATATGTATAAGCATTATCATTAATAACTTGTACCACATTTTGCTCGTCAACTTTCTCTACATATGAATCCAGTAGCTCAAAAAGCTTTTGTCTAGTCTTCGCATACGATGAGGCATCTATAAACTCCAAGAAAACAGTACCAGAAGGACTATTCAATAAAAAAATTATTAAAGTTATATTCCTCCTATCTGTCCAACCGTCAGACATAATACTACAACCAGAGATACCCCACAACTCTCTAATAGGTTGCAATAAGTCATTGGTGTATGCAACCTCTTTCTTAACCAATGACACCCTCGCCTCATGATAACTTGGCGCCTTCATTCCAGGTCCAAATTGGCCAATTGCTTTAACCATTGTCTTGAATCTCTTCAACTGCAGAGTATTGAATGGAATCCCTGTCTGCTAGAGCCAACGTACAATACCCTCATAATTTTGTTTGATACCACAATACCCTCATAATTTTTTTTTATTCTCAACACGTCCTGTAACAATAATTTGATACCAAAAATACTCCCTTAATCAATAAGCTTGCACATGCACAACCTACTAGTATAAAATACATGTATAAATTACCTTCAACCCATACCTTTATGTAATTAATAGATAAAGAAAAGTAACCTGAATATATAAATAAAAAATAGATAAAAAAATCAAACCTATATAATAATTAGTAATTAAATTAAAAAATACTAATAATAAGTGTTAAGAATTACCTTTATTAATTGTGGTTAAGATTCCCTAATCCTTGGGGTTCAACAATATACTCTGGGTTTGTTTGCCTAGTGCTTTGTCATGGGCTGTTTGGAGGGAGGAACGGTCGAGTATTTGATAACTCTTCTTCTTCTCTTCTTCGGATCCAAGCTCAGGTGCGAGAATTGATTGTGGGTTGGAGCTCCACAAGTACGGGTAGCCAAGATGTGAGGGAGGCTCTCCTAATGTGATGGCAGCCATTTAGCTTTTGTGTGGTTCTTCTCTTTTTTACTATTGAGTGGCTCTCTCTTTAGTTTACACCGCTGTAAACTGCTTCTTCTTTGATATATATATATATTGGCTTTACCGATAAGGGTTAAGAAATTCTTAATTGTGGTTAATATATATTTTATCTAAAAATTAAGGTTATATTGTTGAACCCAAGGATTAGTGAATCTTAACCACAATTAATAGGGGTTAAAAGGGACACTTGTTGACCTGTGGGTACGATTGAACTTGGAGAGAGTGCAATCATAATTGACTGTGTTCCGATCTCCTCACAAGGTGGGTGTTGTGTTCCCCTCCCATCTATTAATCATGGGTTAACGATCAGGGATTAGGTGAGGTGCGCACGTTTGGATTGGCGTAGGATAATATAATGCACATTGGACTTTATTGTGTTTATGGGTCTGGCCTGTCTAGGTTGTTGAGGAGCTTCACCTATTCAAACATGGAAATTATTTTATAAAAATAAATTCAACGTATAAATATTGTTTTCGTTTTCGTGTATCCTACACTAAAGACCGCAGCAACTCAATAAAGCAACTAACCGCATCATGGGCAAAGGATTAGGACCATACAGAGATGAATGAGGGTGAGATATAGATTGCAGAGAAAGGGTGAAGCAGAGACGTGAAAGAGAGTGGCTAACCTCGACTATGACGTGAATGGTGACTGGTCTAATGACCAGTTTGATTTGAATGCCGATGGTGATCCGTTGAGGTTGTTCTCATGTTGAGGTCTTGAGAGATGAATGGATTGGGATCGGACAAAACGAGAGTGAGGGAGAGACGAAGTCACCAGAGTGCTCATTACTCACCACTCAAGCAATATCAAATTTTCAACGTGTAGAGACTGAAACTGAAACAAGCGAGAACTAGATGGGAAAGAGAAAATGTCATGCCCTAAAATCCCCTTAGGAGAATGTGAGATCTTTGGCATGTGAGTTATTTATCATAGCATCTTGTTAGAATCAATAAAGGCATACTAAATTATGGACTTGAAAATTTCTTTAATGGAATAACATTTAATACCTCAACTGATCATCAAATAAAATTTGTAATTGAACTGAACATACATAAGCTGAATCATTCTCGTGATTCTCAACAATCCATTAAATCAAAACATAAATCCCTAATAAGTCTATTACAATTTTTCTGGAATTTAAACAATTTCTAATGAACTAAAATAATAGTAAAACCATCCATCAAAATCCTGTTCCTCTTTGGGATGATCACTTGCAAGATCTTCCTTACGTACTCCTTTTCAACTCAAGGCTTTTAGGCACAATTATCAAATCTCGAACCTACCGACAACAAAAGTTATCGGCTGAGTAACAAATTACTCCGCGTATATAACAATCCATAGTAAACAATATCATAACAATAACATGCATAAAAGTAACAGTTCAATTACAATTCACATACATAAATCAGAGTGCGGAAACATCTTTTGTTTTCAATTCTTTCATGTGCTCACTTGTACTTATCTTTCTTACTTATCTTGCTTTTTCTTCATTTATTATTTTTTTTTTCTTTTTTTAAAAACTTTTTTTACATTCTTACTTTTCTTACTTTTCTTTGAAGCCAGATAACTAGTACCCTTGGAAACTTATCTTGAAGCCAGACACTAGCATCTTTTGAGATATATATATTTTTTCTTACTTTTCTTTGAGATCTTTCTTGAAGCCAGAGATAACTAGTACCCTTGGAAACTTATCTTGAAGCCAGATACTAGCATCTTTTTCTTTTCTTACTTTTTCTTTCTTTTCTTACTTTTCTTTAAGATCTTTCTTGAATCCAGATAACTAGTACCCTTGGAAACTTATCTTGAAGCCAGACACTAGCATCTTTTGAGATCTTTCTTTTCGTACTTTTCTTTGAGATCTTTCTTGAAGCCAGATAACTAGTACCCTTGGAAACTTATCTTGAAGCCATGCACTAGAATCTTTTTCTTTTCTTACTTTTTCTTTCTTTTCTAACTTTTCTTTGAGATCTTTCTTGAAGCCAGATAACTAGTACCCTTGGAAACTTATCTTGAAGCCAGACACTAACATCTTTTGAGATATATCTTTGATTTCTTTCTTGAAGCCAGATAACTAGTACTCTTGGAAACTTGTCTTGGAGCCAGATATAACGTACCTTTGCATAACTTATACTTGAAGCCGGACATGATATACCATCGATGAGCTTAGATTTGAAGCTGGGTATTATATACCATTGGTTACTTTGTTGGTATCTATTATTTATGAGAAAACTTGTGCATGCAATCTTATTTCTGTGACTCTTACTTTCTTGTATTTATTATCACATCGTGCGTATGTATATAACATTGTTGTGATTGAAAATAGTAATAAATCCTCGGTTAAATTTCACTCTCAATCATAAGTCGAGGGTATCGGGAATCCATCATAGCAATTCACATCACCATGATAAAATCCTAAAGTCACCAAAACCCTAACCAAAGCTTATTTATTCGAATGCATAATACCCATGCAGCAATTCATACCTTACATCAATTATCAATTGTCATGGATATAAAATCCATATATTGTAATTTAAACATCAATAGATCTGGGTTCTTACAATAAGAATAATAACATAAGTTCATGAATCCTACTTTCATTGATCATACATCATCATGGTTCTTCGTACTTCAAAAATCATAGTGGGTCATTCATCATACTTTGGTTTCAAGAAATTCTTACATATGAAGTAATCATAAAATCTTCATTTATACAAAATATAGAAATCACCCGTTCAACATATCATCATTCAAACAATCTTTGTCATACATCTCTTTTACTACATACATTCACATATCTCCATAATTCTCTTTCCCTTTATTCTTGCATAAAATATACTATCCATAAAGTTATTCACATCCTACTTTAACAATTCTTGAGAAATAATACATAAGGGATTATAGAAATTCATAGATCTCCTTTATATTCAAGTTCTTACTTAGATCTATCATTTTAAATCTTACTTTAGATTAATATTCATGAAATTGAGAGTTATGGATTATTATTTACGTTATTCACATCTTAATCATGTTCTTTACATAAATCTTATCATTAGATTCATACTTTACATTATTAGTTATAAAATTGAGAACTAGAGAAAGTTATTTACCTCTCTTGATCGCTTCCCTACGATCTTATGCTTGCGAATGAGGCTCGATCTAGATCCTCAAGTCTCTCTCACTCTTTGGTTGAATCCTTGAAATCTCTAGACTTTTCACTCTTTGAATCTCTCCTAATACTATTATCTCTCTCTTTAGATCTCTTAGAAAGCTCTATTTTAGGTTTAGGAGGCTCTTGGAAACTTAATTCACGAGTTAAGGAGGTATTTATAGAGTTTGAGAACCCTAGGGAAGCTAAAAAGGGTCAAAATCACGTTTCTTGGCAAAAAAACCCGTTCTGGGCGATCGATCGCCGCTGGTGGGCGATTGATCGCACCCCCTTTATATTGTTTTAACCTGAAACTGTTTTCAGTAAATGACCAGTAACTTTTGACTCGGTTATCGAAATTGGACGATTCAACTTGCGTTTGACTCGTCATTCAAAGGGGAACAATTTCTTGTCCAATAGACAAGTTCCAATTTTATGTTCTTAGAGGTCAAAATGTCTCATAAAGTTGAATGAATGAGAGAGAGGATCTCAAAACAATTGGGTTAGAACCGAAAACCCAAGGTTTGAATCCTAGAGTCCTAGAAGTTAGAAAAGAATTATCTTAACCTTATTATAGGTAACGGGGTGATCACGTAGACCCAAAACTTTTAATGTAATAATAATAATAATAAGTTAATCACTATTATTATTATATAAGGGGTTACTACATCTAGGCATCCCATGTTAATTCCCATAGGAACACATGCAATTAAAAATGGGACACATATTATAAGAAATTCATATAAATGACACGAATGCCGAGGAATTAAATTTCGGGTCTACAGAAAAAAGAAAAGAAATAAAAGGCAGAAAAATTTGACGTTGTGAACTTGTGTCCTATTTCTATTCGAATATGGTTAGTGGTTACTTTTGTTTTATAATAAATAATATGAATTATTCGGCAAAGAGTAGCATATTATTCGCCACACTCTTGATAGGTGTGAACTTCTCCGAATCATTGAAAAGATTGCTCGAATAAAACGTTTAACAACTTATATGTTTTATTCGCAACTCATTCACGTTTGAAACACGACTTTACGAACTATGCTCCCACCTCTTTATTCGTGTGGCTCACTTTATTTGGTGCCATTTTGCGGCTCTAGTTGGTGTAGAGTGGGTTCTCCCTTTTTCTATGCAAGATATGTTGTGGCAGTGGACGTATGTGCTGTTGGGTACTAGGGTCAAAATTATGTAGAGTTGTGCACTACATGTCACTACTTGGTCCTTACGGGCAAAGTGACAAAGTCGGGGGTTCGGGAATAATTCGGCAAGGGTCTAGTTTGGAAAAATCCGGGGAAAAAATAATAATTATAAAAACATATCCAACAATTTGATAAAACAATATACACAATAAGTAGTTTACTTTGCCAAACTAAACGAATTATTGCGAAATTCACGAATAATTCAGGAAATTAGGGAATGATTCACAAAATTTGCGAATAATTCGGCAATCCTAAAATTCACGAATAATTCGGCACACCTGAAATTCGGAGAATTTTTTTACTATGCTTACAGGAGGAAAGAAATAATAGGGTCTTTAAAAGTATATCCGTAAGGATTTCTGGTATCATTGATAAAATCCAGTCCTGAGTGGCCTCTTGGGTTACATCTCATATTTCGAAGGAGTTTCAAGAAGTGACAATATCAGGAAGTGGAGAGAGATTTTCGCTTCCGAGCCTTACCATGAGGTCAATCACCCCTTTCTGGAGGCCTCCTACTCTAGCTGGTGGGTTCAAGCTGTTTTGATGGTAGCTCCTTGGGCAATATGTTACTGATAGGCTTAAGGGGGATAATTGGAGACTGTGATGCAAGCGTGCGTATCAGATTCTTGGGGCTTGCAGGATGTAAGACTTCCAACCATAAAGAGTTACTTGCCTTGAGAGTTGAGACAGGGTCTCATGTATGCTAATTGTAGTGCTTATTCCCTCTATGCTTAGAGGGAGACTTGCGGTTGGCTATTGAATGGGCTTCAGGGGTGGGGAGGGGGCCATTGCGGTATGTCCATCTCATTTGGGAAGTTCAGGATTTTCCTTCCCAAGGAAATGTCTTGTTTTCTTGGACCCAAAGATCTGTGATTGGCCTTACAGGCAAGCTGGCCAAGGAAGGGGTGGATAAGGGCAGTTTGGTGAGACTTCTGTACCTTGAAATTTGTTGCTTTTGTATCTTTGGCTTTAGGCTACTTTACTTTGGTGTCTTTTCTTTTTATTGGTTTGAATATATCGTCTTCATTACCGGTCCCCTAAAAAGAGAACAAAAAGGAAATTCATCTTGTCTTGCTTCCCTTTTTTAATCGTCAGTGTGTAAAAAGAGAACTAAAGAAACCATGGATGGTATCTTGTGGTGTTTGGCATCGTCCCAAATCAGAAACTGATTCTAAAAACGGATAACTCACGAATAAGATTCTCCCGTTAACGCTCAATTTTATTTATTTATTTATCAGGCTTGAGAGAAATCATTAGTTCCGTAAGAAGGATCAACTTTTTTATGTTACTTAAAAACTGTTCCGATTGCGAAAGAAACATGCCATAACAAGTACGTTCCCAGAAACGGAACAAGAAATCGTTTTACAAGATCGATACCAAACACCTCCTACACCCAACTGCTCCTAAGCACAACTTTAATAACTCTTAAAATCTAGATAGAGGAACCAAACGAGAGAAATAAATATATAGATTTATAAAGCAAAAATTTACACATATACAAACCCCAATAATCCTCGGAAAACAAAATCCTTAAGCCTAATCACTCCAATCTTGCGAAATTGAAACATACCTTGCTAATTGAAGCCAAATTGCATAAGAAATTCCCTCGCCTCTCCCTCTCTTCTATAATGATGATAGTAAGCTTCGTAAAAAATAAATAATGGGCTTCTAGTTGAAAATAAGCTCTGATGAAACAACTTTGTAAAGTCGACCATTCATTTAAGTGCTTTGCACCGGAACATCATCTTCATTGGAGACAATTGAAAGAAGTCCGGCATAGCCTTGTTTCTGCTGGTGCTGGTGCTCGGACTGTGCTCTTGTAGAAACCTTAGATTTCTAGGTTTTTCTGTCGTAGAGACGAACCTCTCTTCTTCCATGGAGGTTTTAATTGTTTCTGGTTCTTGGTACCCCCCAAAAAATGTATCGGGTTTTATAATTTTTGTCTTCTGTATAAGGTTATGAATGGAATCTCCATTGCTTATTGGAGTGAGAGAAGAGGGAGGAAGAGTGAATGAGGAATCTCTCCAGTTGAAATTGACAAGAGTTTCAACCATCTTAAAAGGTGGGACTTGAAATCCGTAAATTGCATGATCAAGGTTAAATCATAATGGAATCGTAAAATCATTTTAGGACTAATTCGATTCAAATCGGGAATCAAATTGTAAATCGTAAGATTCAATATATATTTTTAAAAATTGTTAAAAAAATACTTAATAAATTAGAGAAATAGAATAATACATTATCCAAAAGATTTCATTCATATCTATTAATAAAAGAAAATAATAACATTTCATTGCACACACTATACAAAACGCAAATGAACTCTACAAAATGAAACATAACCCCAATATCATCAAAGATAAATCAACAAAAGTATCCTCATATAATCATGTGGTATGAAATCAAGTATCAAAAGACTTGTACAATTAAAAAGATTAATAATAAAAACTAGCAAGTTCTCTGAGTGTCCCAACTCTCCTACTCCATCCTCTTTCTTCTTCCTCTTTTTTTTTTTTCCTCGTTTCATAGCAACAGAGAAAATTCAAATAGGGGTTTTGACATGTCCGTAACATGGGTTTTCCCATTTCTTCTCTCTGCTTAAAAGATATAAAATACCTTGAGAAAATTGGAAGAATAATAAATAAAAACATTTTTTTAGGTATCGGTCCATAACAGGGACTTCGTGCTCGAATCGTACGATTTGAATCACAATCTGAATCGCAAATCGAATGAGATTTACCCAATAAAAAATTTCACATGCGATTTGAATTGTTTTGCCTTGGATTCGATTCAAATCGTAGGGTTTGAATCACAAATCATAAGGATTTAACAACCATGTGCATGATGTAAAAGTCCCTTGCGGGGGGAGGGGGCACTCCCTTAACAAGCCCTCATTTACTAAATTTGAGGGGCAGAATTTTCTGGTGAACTTTGCAAAGTTCACTCATGGTGTGAATTAAACGAGAATTAGAAAAATGTATATTCTTAAGTAGGATGAATTCTGTTGCTAACTTTTTTTAATTCCATTATTTAATATTAGCTATTTTCTGAAAGCCAAAAGATATTAGAAGTTGAAATTTAAACATTTTATCTGTTCTGGGAAGCTTAAAGCATATAGATTCTCTGTTAAGTAATTAATCTCTAGAATGGACATTGCTTATGAATTGAGCATCAGATGAAGTGATGAACTAACTCTACTCCATGAACTGGTAAGAGTGGCAATGTCTCTATTTGAAACCGAAAACTGAGATATTCAACTCAGTCATTTAGGATACAACATCATGCCCCAATCATGGTTATCAATAGTTATTGGCTTATTGCTATGGTTGCTACAGCAAGTTATTAGCAACAGTAGGAATGGTGGAGAATTTATACAAAATCACTTAGTTTGCCTTCTAATGGAGTGGAGGCTAAATCCTCAAAGTTTCTTTTAGGGTCCATACTTGTGAGATGGTTTCTTTCTCCAAAACAGATTTTGTGTAAAAATCAGCCTTTTTTTTTTGTCTTTACTGGCAACAATTGCTTATATGCCTTTTGTTACGCGAAGCTAATTATTTACAATTATGAAGTATCATATTTTTAGTTCGTATTGTTAACTTATTGTTTTGTATTTTTTTAGTTACTATGTAGTCTATGTTGACCTTACCCTTTTTAACTTATCTCATGGTTTTATAAAATTATTAATGTTTTTAAGCTTCTTTGGCTTGACCCCCTATATCAACATGTTAGGGGGTGTGAGGCAAGGTGTTAGGAACTTACTACTTAGGATCTCCAATTGCTTGAATAAAAATAAGGAAAAATGAGAAAAAAAAATGCAGATTGATCCAAACATGTAACTAAACATTGTAACATATATAGAAAACGATATAAAAATGGTTCAATCATCATATAGAAAATAAATAAATCTGATAGAGGCAAGAAAATGACGTAGTTATGAGTGTCTTTATTCCAACCACCGCATAGCCCCAAGCAGAGGATAGTCTAATTCACTTAGACCCCTTGTTTTCTTCTTTTTTGTTCTTGTGAAGCAATTGAGATAAATGAATTTTTTACTATAAAAAGATTTTGTTCCCCTTTTCTTTTCTTTTTTATAGATAAATTTATAAACATATTTAACAAAAGACAATCTTTGGTCATCGATTTGTATCACTAACCTCAATTCAAATAAACAATTAGAAAGAAGGCACGAGAAACTAAATTATTGGCCATTGACTTCAAATCCCTTCCATCCCCTATTAGGGAAATCCTTGATTGAAATGGTACCTCAAAAGTGTTTAAAATAAAAAAAACCCTAAAATTGTTTAATATAAATGAGTGTTCTTTTTAAAATTTTAAACATTTGATTTTTAAGGTAGTGTTTGGATAAACTCCTAAACTGACTTTTATTGACTTTTGACTCTGAAAAGTCAAAAGTTAGGAAAAAACACCAAAAGGTACCCCAAGGTTACGTCCACAGGAAGTTGACGAACGAAGGGGGAACAAGATCTCTCTTCTCTATTAAAATAAAAAAGTAACTTGTTACAAATGTAAACCAAACACAAATTTAGACTTATGATCTTAAGCAGTGTTACAAATCTCGTTCTCGGGAAGTTTTTAATATGAATGTTTTTTTTCCAGGTATTTCTTGCCAAAATCTCGGCAAGGATTTAAAAAAAAAATTAAATTTATAGAAAATAGTAATAAATATCACCAAGTTATAATAAAATCATAAAAAACCAACATTGTGGATCTCACAATATTTTTAGAATCTCGACTAAATCTCACGATATTTGTGGGATAAAAAGAGAAAATTATATTTCTCGTAGGATTTTTAGAATATTGTGATAAAAACGGAGTTTTAAACTTTAGTTGTTTTTCTCGGGAGAAAGTGGGTATTTCTCGGGAGATTTGTAACAATGATTTTAAGAAGTTACTTCTTGCTTGTGCAAACCAAACATCATTTTTTCTTCAAATTGACTTTAGTAAACTTCTTTGAATGTCACTTTTTTTGAAATTTCTCTTGGGAAGTCCTCTTCTTAGAGAAGTTTATCCAAATAGGCATGAGCCTTAGGGAATTTGAGCCTCCTAGGCTGCAACTAAGGTGTTTTACAGTTTTCGTAGAGTCACGCCTCAAGGCATTTTAATACATGCATCTTAAAACATTGAACTTGATATATTATATAATTGTAAATACAAAACAGCAGATCTTGTTCACCTATCAAAAGCGAAGTGAAGGCTGTCTCCTTTTGCTCTCCCTTTGTTGCTATTTTACCATGTGCATGGTGGATGTATTTGTATGTACATATATAAATCTACCTATTTGCATATTTTATTTGAATGCATTTCTATCTTTTTCTTGTATTCTTACTATATACTTTGCCTTTTAACATTTTTTCAGGTAATTTCTTCCGGATACGTAGTGCCTTTGCTTTTGGGGCTAAAAGGCTGGCCAGATTACTTGACTGTCCGAAAGAGAACCTTATTGCTGAAGTCAATCAGTTCTTCATGAACACATGGGACAGACACGGCAGTGGCCATCGCCCTGATGCACCAAGTCCTGATTTATGGCCCTTGCGACCGTTAAACCCAGATCGCATTGATGGGTCTGAGAATCTCAAGAATTATTTAAGCAGCAAGAAGATGAATGAGAATTCCAATGGTCATGAATCTGAGGTTGAGGTGACCCATGCTTTACACGGTGTTTCCTCCCAACATGGTAATTATCCATTGGAAAGCATGTCTAGGACCAGCAATATGTCTGCTGTTTCTCATTCTCAAAGCCAGAAGAGTAATGGAAAACTAGGCAGCTCAAGGATCTCTGATCAGGTTGCACGGAATATTAGTTGTAATGAGAGTTCACATACTGATACGGACCAGAGAAGTTCTAGACCAGATTACTTGGTTAACGAACTACAGGGTAGGTATCAGTTTGTGAGGACACGGTCTAGTCCCGAGCTGACAGACACATCCATTGAAGTTTTGCCTCAAGGAAGGCGTAACAGGGCACCAGAAACATGGAAGGGCCAGGTTGCTTCTACAAGGCTGGATTATAGCAGTAGGAGGAAGAACTTGGGCTCTGAAGTTTCGGGGAGTCACAGTGCTCGTTCGTTAACTGATCAAAGCCTTGATGCTTCTGCTGATTCAAATGGTGCGTCAAATGGTTATTTCGATGAATCTGGCTTGGTTGCCATGGGGGAAGAGCTTGCTTCTGTGGCTGAGACTATGGAGATGCATCAGGAAGAACAAGATCTTGTGAACATGATGGCATCTCCCAGGGTGCATGGTTTCAGTGGACAGGTTCAGATGCCAATGAATTTAGCCCCTGTTCACCTACCTCTTCCGATATATGCCCAGAGAAATTTGGCTGGAATGTTTCCTGCAAATATTCCCTTGATCGAGCATCCTTGGGGCTCAAATATGCAATTTCCTCAAGGTCGTTCTTCACCATTATCCAATTATTTCCCTAGTGGAGGGGTGGTGTCAAATCAAGAAGAAATGATGGAACCAGGTAACGATAATTTGGACCCAACAGGAAGGAACCAGGAGGATGGTGATCATGTTTTCTTGCAAGAGCAGGATGCCAGTTCTACCAAAGGGCTCAATCCCGACGATGCAAGTTTCCAAATGCTACAGTCAGATGACAAGCAACCATCAATTTCAGTAGGGCTCAAATATGTTCCTTCATCTCGGGTAAGTAGCTCTAGCGGTTCTTCTATGAGAGGTCAACACAAGTTTATCAAGGAAAACAGAGGGTTGATGAGGGATGATCATGGCGATACTTTCCAGTATCAAAACAACAGAGGAAACGAGTCTTACTCTTCGGACAGAACTGCAAATTTGAGATTTTTTCATTCTTCACAGGCTAGTTCCTCGAGAAGTGAACCGTCTTCTGAAAGTTCGTGGGATGGATCATCTGCGAAGGTCTCTAAGTCAACAAGGGACAAGCGGGGAAGGAAAACAGATCCTTCTGCAGTTCCATCTACTGTGTATGGGAAAGGTAAGGGCGATTGGCAATATGTGGGTGTGTCAGTTGATCATGCTTCTGTTCAGGCAGATGATGACAACAGAGACTGGATTCCGCTGTCGACCATGGGCACTGAAATAGCAGAAAGAAACACGGGACCCGCATCTGTTGCTTCTTCGCATGTTCGAAGCCATCAAATACATGGCTATGAACCTGCACAGATGAGTGGATCAGATTCAGTGATTCCTATTTCTCCAATGCTTGTGAGCTCTGGTTCACGGCAAAGAGCGATGGATAATTCTGGGGTAGTACCCTTTGCATTTTATCCCACAGGACCACCAGTTCCATTCCTAACAATGCTTCCAGTGTGCAATTTTCCAACTGAGACAGGAAATTCTGATGCATCATCGAGCCATTTTGATAGGGAAGAGGTGCTGGATAACATCCGTATAGGCCGGTCCGATCAGCACCTTGATTCAGCTGAGAGCCTTGATCAGTCAGAGATTTTCAATAGATCTGATTCTATGAAGGAGACTGCTTCTGAGGAGCACAAGTCTGACATACTTAACAGTGACTTTGCCAGCCATTGGCATAATCTGCAATTCGGGCGATTGTGCCAAAATCCACGATATAATGGGCCTTCACCTGTTGTACCGCCAATGTATTTACAAGGCCATTTCCCATGGGATGGTCCTGGAAGACCCAATGTCAACTTCTTCACTCAGCTTATGAATTATGGCTCTCGCTTTATTCCTGTCACACCTATCCAGCCTGGTTCTAATAGACCTGCCAGTGCTTATCAGCATTATGGCAATGAAATACCTAGATATCGTGGTGGGACTGGGACCTACCTGCCAAATCCTGTAAGTTAATCTTCGACAAGAACATGTTTCTTTGTTCATTTGTCTAGTTTCCACTTAGTGTTGAATATTTGGTTTCTTATTTATTTAATCATTAGAAACCGGTATAATGTGCGTGACACATAAGATAATTTCCATACTTGATGTGTGGCTTCCAATACTTTCACATGATACTCTTAGTCATCAATATGGGCCTGGCACTGTTACAGTCCATCATATGGGACTTATAGTCCTGAAAAGATACCACCTCTCGATCCATTTCTATCCTTCAAGAGACAGTTATAAATAGTTTAAGCACTGGTAAAGAATAATGGAGGAAGGAAATAATATTGTGGTTCGAATTCCTTGATTGGCATAATTTCGTGTTGTAGCTAACCCAAGTTAGAAACTGGTGAAATGGTTCAGATGAAGACATATATCAATGTCATGTAAGTGTTGTGTGGAAACACGATAATGGGATCAATGACAATGCAAATTAAATGCGAGAAAGTAAATAGAAAAATATAGAAAAGAGAGAACGCCACAAAAAGACAACATATACATGGTTCACCAACCAATGGCTACGTCCACGATCGAAACCGATTTGAAAAACCTTCACTATAATGGAGAAAATTACAAAAGATGAGCAATTAAGAAGAAAACCCAAGAGCTTTCCCAAAGCTCACACAAATCTTCTTTGTTCTCACTAAACTGACCCTAGACCGAATCTACTCTTAAATAGATGGTAGATATCTAATTGGAACCAAAGTTGTACTCAAAATAGGGGTTTTCCGAAAGAACAATTCTAAATACGCTGGAGCTCGCTCGAGCCAACCTAGACTCACTCAAGCGACTTGGCTACGGGTTTTGTACTATATTGCACAGTAAAAAAAAAAAAGCAAACATAATCTCGCTTGTGCGAGATACCCAATTCTAGACAAATCCCAATAATCTCCACCTTGACTTGAACACCATGAACATCCCACGAAGCACCACAGAAGATTTCACTATAACGCAACGAATACAAGAATCAACCTTGTCGAACTTGGAGTAAGTCTAAACAACGCTTAAACTTCTCCACAAACTCTTTCACATCCTATTGCGGAACTCGTGGAGTTCCCAACTCCAACTGCGTAGGATCCTCAAAACTGAATGTCTAATATTCACAAATATTCAAACCCGAATGCAAACTATGTTTGATGGCCGAAATCGCACAACTTGTGTCGAGCTAGAATCAGAAATACAAGAAACTTTCATTGCCTTGAATGCTCCACTTTTTTTCAAATGCGGAACATGCCTCACATATTTCTAAATGCATTTTGATTTTGATTGTTGCTATCCCACGAATCTTGTAGAATGTATTATTACCCATTAAGACAACGCCACCATCAACTTTATTATAAGCAGCAAACCAGTCCCTATTGGGACACACATGATAAAAACAACTAGAATTAAGAATCCATTTATCCCGAAAACAAGAGTTAGTTGTACTAAACAAAATGACCATAGGATCACAATCATCATTCGCTACATTGATTGTACTCATAGTGACAAAGTTGAGGTTCGGGAATAATTGGGCAGGGGTCAATTTTGGAAAAAATTAGGAAATATAAAAAAAAAATTAATAAATATAAAAATATGCCGAACAATTTTATAAAAATATACAAAATAAGTAGTTTTTTTTTGCCAAATTTGAGAATAATTCGAAAAATTTGCGCATAATTCGGCAACCCAAAAAATGAGCGAATAATTCGCAAATTTTTGAAAAAAACGGAGTTTTTTTTGTTACAGATGTTGTACTAGAGGATTCTCTAGTTTTCTCATCCTCACCATCTCTTTCTTTGAGATTGGGGCAATCACGAATTATGTGCCTCTTCTTATGGCAATAATACTCAAAATCCTTATGTGATGTGGACCTTGACCTGGAATTTTCCTTTCTTCCAGAACCCTTGCATGCCAACAATGTATGTTCATGGCTTTCACTAACATGGGCACTCCTTCTCAACTCATTTGAGAGAAGAATCGCAGTAGCATCCTCCAAACTAATACTATCCTTTCCATAGAGCAACGTCTTAACGAGATGCTCAAACGAAAGAGGTAGGGAAGATAATAGGAGTATGGCTATCCTCATCCTCTAATTTCACATCAATGCTCATTAATTAAGCAAAAATCTTATTAAATTCACTAATATGGTCATAAATTTTCGTACCTTCTACCATCTGAAGAGAATACAACCGTTACTTGAGGTATAACCGGTTAGTGAGTGATTTCATCATGTAAAGTCTTGATGCCAAAACCTCATTAACAATGTTGTATAACATGTCATACACCAAACATAAACGGATTACACTCATAGCCTTTAAATCAAAATCGTCTCAATCATCTTTCAAATTTTCAGGTTTGTTAGACTTTCCTTTTAAAGCCTTGTGCATACCTTGTTGAATTAACTAATCACGAACTTTGATCTGCGATAACCTGAAGTTCCTTCCATCACATTTTTCTACTTCAAATCTCGAACATGAAACCTTTGTCGCCATCCTAAACTTAAAACCAAATGCTTTGATACCAATTATTTTGCGGAAACACGATAATGAGATCGATGACAATGCAAATTAATAACGAGAAAGTAAAAGGAAAAAGATAGAACACTACAAAAGACAAGATATATGCGGTTCACCAACCAATTACTACGTTTACGATCGAAACCGATCCGAAAAACCTTCACTATAATGGAGAAGATTACAAAGGAGGAGCAACTAAGAAGACAACCCAAGGGCTTTCCCAAAGCTTACACAAATCTTCTTTGTTCCCACTAAACTAACTCTAGACTGAATATACACTTATATAGACGATAGAAACCTAATTGGAATCAAAGTCCTACTCAAAAGAGGAGTTTCTTGAAAGAACATCTCTAAATACGCCGGAACCAACCCAGACTCACTCGAGCAAGTTCGTTACGGGTTTTACACCGTATTGCACAGTCAAAACAAAACAGCTACTGGAACCACTTTCGCTCGAGCAAACATAATATTGCTCGAACGAGATACCTAATTCAAGGCGAATCCTAATAGCAAGAGCATTCTCCCATCAATTTTCAGTTTCAATAAACAGGTCAGACTATGTTAAAACCTTTTATCTATGATTTTTGGGAAATGCCCCGAGTGCTGTATACCTTTCCTCCATGAAACATCTAATCTAAACTGAAGTTGGTTTTTGAGACTATGAGATTCAAGATCTGGTGTTGAAGGTTTCCAACAAATTAATGTGCTTATGCGGGTTGGTTTTTATGTATGTTCATTGTAACATGTTTGTATGTGTGTTTAAGTTTTGTATTGTTTGTATCAGAAGAGATTTGACTTATTTTGCATTTTTCAGAAGGTTTCTTTCAGGGACCGACAGTCTTCAAGTACCAGAAATCACAGGGGAAATTACAACAATGATCGGAGTGACCACCATGGTGACAGAGAAGGGAAATGGAATATCAGCTCAAAGCCACGAGCTGCTGGGCGCAGCCACGGGCGAAGCCAAGCCGAGAAGCCAGGCTCAAGGTTGGATCGCTTGGCAGCAAATGACAACCGGGCCGACAGGCATTGGGATTCGTACAGGCATGAGTCATTCTCTTCATACCAGTCCCAGAATGGTCCGATCAGCTCCTCAAACTCCATGCACAGTGGTTCTACCAATGTGGCATATGGCATGTATCCACTGCCAGCCATTAACTCTAATGGTGTCTCACCAACTGGACCTGCCGGTCCTCCTGTTGTCATGTTTTACTCCTATGATCATAACGGAGGTTATGGTTTGCCTGCTGAGCAGCTTGAGTTTGGGTCTCTTAGACCAGTGCATTTTTCAGGTATGAATGAAGTTACACAGCCTGATGAAGGAGCTTCAGTGAGGGCCGTGTACGAGCAGCAGAGGTATCGAGAAGGTTCTCCTGCACGCTCTTCACCGGATCAGCCCTCTTCACCTCAATTTCAAAGGTAAAAGATCTGCCACTTTTTTCGAAGTAGGCACCAATTTTATGAGATACAAGAACATAACATGGCAGAAAAGCACCAAGCACATTTTTCTGAGTGTCAAGTAGACAATTTCTGATTATTTATCAGAAAAAGAAAAAAGGAACTGTAGGATATCCTTGGCACTACTGTTTGTAGGGGTTGGATATGCTCATCAACTCGGACTGCCATTAAATAGGCAAGTAGTGAAATCACGCAGAAGAGATGATCCTTACCATCTGATCTAGATATTTTTTGTGGACCATCATCCATGACATAATTGACTGATCAAAATGGGGTGATTAGTTGGATAGTTGGTGACATTCAATTGGTATGACTATTGGCCCATTGATAGGACGGTCGAGATCAATGAGCATGTGCACTGGTGGTAGGGCTGGACTTAAATTCCACTTTATTTGTCTGCTTGTACTGTTGTTTGGTGCTTAACGAGCCATCCATTGAAATTTCCAGTAATTTCTTCCTTTTTCTTCATTGGGATCGCTTATGATGCTGTCAATGTATCATCTTAACAGGGGGATTTGATTATTTTGCCAGATCAGCGGCCCAGAGGAATTATCAGTTGAAAGATGAGGATTTTCCGCCTCTGTCATTTCCAAACCAGGGTAGTAATGGTGGTGGCAGCAACTATAATGGCAAATCCTCCCATTACCAGACCACCTTGTTCACACCTTACTCCTAAAAGGGATCTGGGTCTCTTGTTCCAGTGGTTTCTGTATATTTCTCTCATGTAAGTGGATACACTTTCATGCTAGCATAGTGTTTGTGTGTACACTACAAAGTCAACTTAAACTGACATCCATTTTACTAGAGGGTATAGGAGAGGGATGGTGGAGGGAGAACAGATGAAGGTTCTTATCGTTGAGTTTTTCATTTTAGGTTTTATACATTGTAACACCATTGACTTAGGATCTCTCTGAGGTTCAGAATTTAGGGGTTTATTTTGTTACGCATTTGTTTTTGTTAGGGGTTTGTTTTACATATAATATTAGCTTTTGATTCATCAGTTTATTGCCCCTTAGGGTGAGACTGTTTTACATGTGTCTCTAATTTGACATTGTAAATTTGTACAAAGCAATGTCAAAGATAAATTAGATAAGAAAGTTTTCCACTGTCCCCTGGGGACGAATTGTATTAGGAGGCCTCCATGTTACTATTGCAAAGCCACATATGGCTTTGATCCATAATAAAATTCTTAGCCTTTGCTGCATTATGTGTCTTCTAACAAATCTTTGGGGTCAGTAACACATTTTTCCACAGTTCTTGACTTCCTTTCCACTACAATTTGCTGAAACTTTATACATTAAATTTACAGCATTCTACTCGCATTTGAATGAACTAATGTATGTATTGAGTAGCTGGATTATACTCTTGCCTTTTCAGATGAAAAAAATTGAAGATCAACTTTGATATAAGCAGTAAAGGCTTCCTGGCAGTCTAGGGTTCTACAGTTGGTCCCCATGGTTATCTGGATTCTGAACCTTATCTGAGATCTGTTTTCAAACTTCTTATATGACATCAATCTCATGGTCTAAGATTTTAAAAAGAGGATGATATTGTGCTTGTTTCGCCTCTAAGCGGATGGTGTACTTCTGTATTTAGTAGAATACTTGGCAGGATGGGTAACTAAAGCAGGAATCTGCATTCCCTACAATTGTATAGGTAGGTGTTTGTAAAGTGAAATGGATTGTAAGATATTATCCATAAGAGGTGTAAAAATTCAGAAATTGTACAGCCAAGTGGTGGTGGTGATGTTTTACAATAGTATATGAATCACGTTAAATGTTCAGACACTTTCAATTTCTTAATGATATTCTTCCTGAAATTCTGAAGTTGGAAAATTACCTGTTTTTCAGAAGTATATTGGAGCCTATTATCTCAATATTTAGAGAAGGAAGTATATGAACTGCTATGCTGATGGAAAAAAAAATTATTGTACAGTTTTTGAATGCTGCAGGACAAGTTTGGTTGCAAGAAAAAAAATGGCAAAGAAAAGTAATTTCTGAACCCTTGTTTGTTGCCAAGAAAGGGGAAAAAAAAAAAAAAGGTCATATGTGGCAATGATGGTGGTGGTGGTGGTAGTTGTGGGTGGTGGTGGCAATGGATGAAATCGGAGGTGGTGGTTGGATGCAGCTGTAAAACTGGTAAAAGTGATGGTAGTGGCTGGGATTTGGAACAAGACAGAGATTCTCTTTATTTTTTCCCCAAATCCAAACTTTTTGGGAGGAAATGAAGGACTGATTTTCGCTCAAATTTTCTTGTTTTACACAAATTTTCTATGTAACCAAACAAAAAATTAGATTTTCTTTTCCACACCCTATTTTCTGAGGAACAAACAGAGGTAAATGAAACCTGAAAATTTTCAGCTGGTAGTTCTTCCATATACATTTTTCTTCACCATGTATCCGGGTTTCAGAGACTAGATTCCTATGCCCACCTCTTGGAAGGGGCTTAAAAATGTCTTATCCCAACATTTTTAATGCTTACCCTTTTCCTGTTGAAGTTTTGGCTCTAGATTGAAAAGGGTATGATCCTCTGGACCTTCCTATTCGATTTTGGCTATGAAAATACGCTGAATGTAAGAAATAGTACCTGACTTAAACAGTTAGAAGTCGTTTATGTCGGGTTTGGTCGCACTTCCGTTTCTGTTTTTTTTTTAAAAATTTGAAAATATTTATGCCAAACATATTTAGTAAACTTGTTTTTGTTTTTTGTTTGTGTTTAAATATCAAGCGGAGCTCTGCAAGGTGCGGAGCTCCCTTTTCACACTACCAGGCAAAATGTGTAATTATGTGTAATTATACATTTTGTCACTGGTATTGTGAAAAGGGAGCTCTGCACCATGCAGAGCTCTGAATGAAAATAAATCTTTTTTTGCTTTTAAAAATTAGTAATAAAATTTTTGAAAATCAAAATAACACAATTTATGTTACCTCTGTTTTGGGAAATAAAAAACAAAAACAGAAAACATGAAAACCACTCACTATTACTACCACTACCACCGATCACACCACCACCACCACTCCACCACCACCACTCCACCCACCACACACACCACCACCACCACCACTCCACTCCACCACTACCACCCACCACCACCACCACCACTCCACTCCACCACTACCACCACCACCACCACACCCACCCACCACCCCTAGGTTGCCATGTGTCTATTTTGACACCCCTTAATTGTGGTTAAGATTCACTCACCCTATGATTCATCCACTCATCCTTGGTTTTTAGAAAAAAATATTAATTCTATTTTTAAATATTTTAATATGAAAAAAAAAACCCTAAACCCTAAAACGGTTTTTTAATATTTAAAAAACGAATTAAATTTTTTTTTTTCTGATAACGAAGGATGGGTGGATGAAGCCTAGGGGTGGGTGAATCTTAACCACAGTCATAGGATGTCAAAAGGGACACGTGGCAACCTGAGGGGAGGGGGGTGATAACCGGATTTGCCAAATCCGCTTGGCTTACTGAGAAATCCAAAGTGCCGAATAGGTCTGAGTGGGCCCCACCCCACAGACATTGGTTTAGAAGCAAACTACAGTAAACACCTGCTTAAATAATTTATAATTTATAATTCTCCTGGACGCGTTCTTATGCTCCATCGCTTCTCTTTCGAGTTCAGAGTCATCTCTATTCACGACATGCTGAACCATCTCCATTCTTCTTCTATAGTTCTGGTATGTCTCTCTCTTCTCTAATTTTCATGTTATTCTATTGGGCAAATTTCTTCTTATATTTTATTTTTACTTACAGAGATTATCTTTTTGATGAATTTTTAGAATTAATCAGTTTTTATTTATTTATTTATTGCACTTCTAATTGCTATGATTGTCTTCTGTGATTAGCTCTCCACTTCAATCTGAATTTCACTTTTAATTTTATGTATAATTGATTCAATTTTACTTTATTTTTGAGTGTTGCTTTGATTATTCTCTGATCAATCTCACATTTTTCTCTTCTTAATTTCATCAGTAATCGCTCCAATTGCTATTTCTTTCTTGATTCCTGTGTTTCTATGCTAATTTAATTTACTTATATATATATATATATATAATTATAATCTTCATCATTGTTATTGATTTAGTTACCGAAAAACCGCTGCTAATTGCAGAATTCCGGTCCTGGTTTCTCCCAAAGCAATTTCCGATTCAAGGAATTCGCAGACATGTCTGAATCCTGACACAAGCCGAGTAAGTCTTTTTCACTTATTTTCTCCTCGCATTTGGAGTTCAAGAAGAATCAGAGTGTTGTTAACTTTTTTTCTTCTTCTTGTGGAATTTTTTGGTTATTCACCTTTTTTCTAGATTGGATGTTGAGTCTGAAATTAACAGAGTTCATGGAAATGTTGTTAAGGTAAATATAAAAATAAGGGTAATTCGAGATTTATAGGATCTGTAGATACTAATACTGATGGTTGGACGTAATTTAATCAATCTCTTTTCTCTTTGTTGAAAAGAAAATACTGTGATCTTTTTAAAGTAAGTCTGTAATCTAGAAGGTGTTGTCTGAAAAATATACAGTGAAATTGTGCAATTTAGGAAGATGGGCTTTGGATGCCTGAAAATACGGCAACCCAGAAAACCCTAGGTTATTAGTTTATACTGTTACAATATCCTTAGGTAAGTTTTTAGTTATTTTCTTCTTCTTTTTTGATAATTTTGATAAATGAATTTGATCTCTTCCTTTGGCTTCTATGCTCAACTCTATGAACACAATTTGAATTTTGAACCCAGTTTATGCATTCCCGTTTTCTAAGTTTATATTCAGCCAATGATGAAGAAATGAAAGTAACTTATATTAAGTAGCAAGGAATTTGAATTCATACTTCCTTCCTCCAAAAAGATGATTTAAATAAATGTGTTATATAAATGTTCTCTATAATCATAGCTATTAAAATGCATACAAGGTCTCAGACTTACGAATATAGAAGATATAATACACAATATAATGATCTGGGTCTAATAAATTCTATGTGTCACTGACTTGAATACGGGTTCAACTGACGGGAACCCATCTCAAGAAAATCACAGAAAATCTGTTTTCGTGTATGTACAGGTAAGGTTTTGTGGCTATCAACCTCATTTGAATTGAAAAGATATTGCTTTTCTACAATTCTTTTGGGATTTGAGGTTCCATTTATATCTTCTGCCATTTTGATTTGGAATGAAGTAAATCAGATCAAACTTTGTTTTGCTTCCAAATCTCGTGTATGAGTTTTGGATTCAAATGTGTTTTTGTGCTAATTTTTTATGTTGAATTTCGATAAAATCACTTGTTTTGAATGAGTCAGTGGGAATTCAATCATGATTAGTACATAGACTGTTGGTGGATTTTTAAGCCTATGAGTAGCTGGTATTGTATGACTTGGTTTAGGGAATATTTACAAACAAAACCTTTCTTTTAGCTCATCTAAGGTAAAACTTAGCTGTTTTCATAATTTCTGCCGTATCGCCCGTATCGCCGTATCCGTGCTTCCTAGTCGCTCATTCATTTTTAACTGGCCTTGGCTAGAGTGGTGAAGAAACCGTTGCTCTTCCATCTCTCTCTCTCTCTCAGTTGCTTTAGTTGACAAAGTTGCGAGCTTCTGTGAACTAGGATTTTCTTGCTTCTCATTTTCTTATTTGAATTTAATTGGGTCCTTTCTTACCCAATTTATTTGTTTCTTATTTTATTGCTTTTGATATAATTTGAGGTTCTTAATTTGTGATAATTATTAATTACTCTTTGATGCACACCTCCACGCGCTGGCCCCCCACTAGTTTTATTATAAATTAAAGCTTTACCCGTGTTTAAACTTTTCGTAGGACATCTTTTGCCCTTAATCCAACTAACTCCCTTTTATATATATATATATATATTAAGAGGAATGCTAGGTCCACTTTCTCTTTAGTTCACTTTCTTTGTGGACCTAACATCTGGCACCATTTTTCCATGCTACTTTTGTAGCCGGTCAAAAGAGGAGTTTAAATGCAACTTTTTTAAAACCCTCTTGAAGTTATACTTTTTAAATAAGCCCTTTAGTAAAGTGGACCTACTTTTTAGATAACCCCTTCATAAAGTAAACACTCATTGTAAAAAGAACTGTATGTGTCAGAATGAAACGTAAGGCATATTTCCAACGTTCCCTCTTAAGAGATCGTATTCCAGTCAATCGCTCCCAAGTTCAGTTGCACCCACGCAGACATGTCCCTTTTAATCTCTACTATTAAATGTGGTTAAGATTAACCAACCCTTGGGGGGTCAACAATATAACATTGATTTTATTAAACAAATATATTAAAAAATATTAACCCTAAGGGTTGATAATTATTAACCATAGTTAAATATTTTTTTTCTAAAAACAAAGGTTATATTATTGAATTCCGAGGGTTAATGAATCTTAACCACAAACAGTTACTGAATTCCAAACCCGACCATTAACACCGCTAAATCCAACTCCAAACAACTAGCCAAACATCTACTCGAACCGGGAAAATTCATGTCTAGTTTATTGCCACTCTTATTCTTAGATGGTATAAATCCAAGATTTAGAATTCAAATGTTGCACTAAAAGAATTTAAACCTTAAAACCACCAAAACTCATTTGAACCTTATAATTGACAATTCATTTGAAATCGTAAGGATTTGAATGAACACGCCACCTGGAATGGCTAATCAAGGCCCTATTGGTTTTCAAGGGGTAGTGCAATACAATAAGCAATTAATTTCCTATTTTGTGAGACCTCACACTTTTCCCTAAAATTACTAAAGCATTATTCAAGTTGAAGCAATGATAAAGCAACAACCATATCAAAAATATGGGACAAAAAAATATAAAATAAGTCTAACAAATCATAATATGTCCAAATATAAAGCAACTGTTTGTAGCTTCTACACTACTACCATTCAAATAATAATCAAAATTTGTTACACAAAAAGTCAAATAAGTCCAATTGTTGCCAAGTCCATTCAAACAAATACTTCATTACCTCCACTTGCATTTATTGAGTTTGATTGTTCCTACATTCAAGACATTTTAACATTAGAAATTACACGCTCAAAATAGTTCATAAGTAAAACAAAATAAGAATACAAGCATGTTAACATTCAAAGATCAACTAACCTTTTCTTTTTTATTGGCATTGATTTTTTTTTTCCCTATTCCAGACTTGAGTCTCTTGGGAGCCCCTATTGTCTTCACCACTTGAGGATCAAGCACCTTGAGTGTAGACATCAAATTTGTATCTTCTTCCGGTGCATGATTTGCAAAATTGTAACATCTTCTGACCCTTTTGCATCTTTCGACCAACGTTTCAATATATAGAGAGATGAAATTTTGGGCACAGCTGAAAATTGAAGAATAACCATTGCATGCCTACAAAGAAAGCCTTTATGCTCAAACAAACGACATAAACATGAAAGTTGAAACATTGGAGTTTGCTTCATCCCACATTACTACAAAATCTTCTTTTGCTTCAAAGTCATGGACATTATACATTATGGAAGTCACATCTTTTTGTTTTCTAGGATGACATGCAACTACTCCCAAAGCTTCAACTTGAAACTTCTTAAATATTTCATGTGTAGATTGTTGACATTTGCTTTTCAGAAGGTGAATGCGACTTAAGGGCAGGTGTTCTATGCCATGTATTAAAATCTGCTTTGGATTCCTTTTTCTGCCTTTCTTGTAGAGCAATTTTATATTGCTCTATAAAATCATTTATTGTAGTTTTCTTTTGCACGTATTTGTCAAGGGAATAATTTATGCTTTTAGAGCATTGACTAGTAGGCATCCCGGCAAAAAAAGTCTCTCTCATGTAAGTTGGTGCCCATTGTTTACGATCTTTGTACAACGACTCCATCCACTCATTCTCATTGAGTTCAAATGTGTGAACTATATTCCACCATCAATTTTCAAATTGTTCCTCTGTCCATGACCTATAAATACATTTATTAAGTTCAACCATAAAACTTTTATGTTTCTTAATTACATGACCAAGCTTTTCTGGTATCTTCTTCAATATGTGCCACAAGCAAAATTGATGATGAGTTTTTCGAAATACCTCAGCAATAGCTACTTTTATTGCTTTGTCTTGGTCGGTTACTATCACTTTTGGAGCTTCACCCATTGCTCGAAGCCAACTTTGCATCAACCAAACAAATGTCGATGTAGTCTCATCTGATATGATAGCACATCCGAGCAATATAAACTTAAAGTGATGGTTGACTCCAATAAAAGGAGGAAATGACATTTTGTATTTATTTGTGAGAAAAGTAGTATCAAAAGAGACTACATTCCCAAAGCTGATATAATCATTCTTGCCTTTGGCATTCACCCAAAACACATTCCTCAAGCATTGATCATCACCCACATCCATTGCATAAAAGAAGTTAGAATTCTCTTATTGCATATTCATAAACTGTTCAAGCTTAGCTTGTGCATCTCCCGCTTCTATAGCCAAGCATCTTTCTTTATCAAATTGATTCTTGATATCTTTCTCTAAGCACCCAACATGTTGATATCCATTGCATTGTCTAGACATTGCAGTATAAATCTTACTTGTTTGAAGTCCAACCCCTTACAAAATATCTATGTTAGTTTTGATAAATGGGTTGATTCTCCTGTGGCTTCAAAAGTAATGAGAGTATGATGGAAAAAACTCATGATTATGCTCCTTTATAAATTATATGTAAACCATTTTCCATTTTGCCTTCTTTTTACAGAAACACTCGCCTTGCAATCTGTTTTTTGACTAGGTCGTGCATTGACTACTTGAACAGATCTTTGTTTCTTGCATCCATAGTTAGAACATACGAATTGTGCATCTATAAATTCTCCAGTTTTATTTGAAGGACGACTGCTCAATTTTGAAGTGCCAAATCCTATAGACTTAGCATACTCCCTATAAAACGAATATGCCTCATATGAATCAAACTCTATTTCCTTAAAAACTTCCATGTCATGTTCGTCTACATGCAATTCAGGACTTATTTCCATTTAGAGAATGACTTGTCCTATATAAGACATTAACATATGAAAAATATTAGTGGCAATTTATTAAACAAAAAAACAAATTGAATGAATGTATTGAAAACTAATCTCTCAACTTCCATAGATAAATTCATTGGAGATAAAATTCATACAATAGATAGAAGATCCTACATATTCATTCAACACAAATACTACCAAACATAGCTCTAGGTGTAAACATAAGGAATTAATTTATCAAAGAGAAGTGAGAAAAAAAATATGGAGTATGAATTTACACAAATGAGCATATGGATGTAATCTTGCTCTGAGTTCTAGCATTGGTTTCACTAATTTTGCGTTTCACCTAATCAAAGGCATCATTGGATGAACTCTTGCTATGAGTTCTAGCATTGGTTTCACTAATTTTTCGTTTCACCTAATCAAAGGCGTCATTAGATGTAATCTTGCTATAAGTTCTAGCTGATTTAGAAAGGAATAAAACTAGAATCCTACTTGGATTTTTCAGTATTATAAGCATTGTAGGGTTGCCCATCCAGGGGTGGGCTCTCAATTCAACTGATTCCAGACTTCCATCTATGGATTATGGAATGACTCGAATAATATAGAAAAATGAAAAAAAATGAAAAAAAAGGAAACAAAAATTACCCTTAAATTTTGATTACAGCTAGAAATGGCTTCAAACAGTCAACACCGCTTGGTTCTCTATAACAAATGTACGTTCTCTGTAACAAAAGCAAAAAAGGAGAGAAAGAAGATGAAAGAATGTAGAGAGAAAAGGTGGGAGAGTAAGCTTGGAAAGGAGAACGTTTGCATTTCCAAAGTTTCTCTGACACAAACAAGTTAAGCATTTAAGAGGGTTGTTTTATGAAAAGGTTTATTTGGAAAATATAACCTAAAGAGGGGTTTAAAGAAAAATTGCATTTAAACTCCTCTTTTGACCGGCTACAAAAGTAACATGGAAAAATGGTGCTAGATGTTAGGTCCACAAAGAACGTGAACTAAAGAGAAAGTGGATCTAACACTCGTCATACATTAATTATTATTATATTATATCTATATCTATACCCTATAATAAAAAGCACAGTGGGGTGTTTGTGGAATGCCCTTTCATATCTATATTGTATGTGTTCGATCAATAAAAAGCACAGTGATATATTATATATTATATCGCCGACGCTCTCCGATTAAAGAAATGAATCGCTCATTCGATCAACAAAGAAGTATTCTATTTTTTTTTCTTTTTTGACTTATGTCGAAACGAAAAGCCCCTTTGATTTACATTTTTTAAATTTGAATTTTACAGATCAAACGGAGCTATAAGTGAATTCCAAGTCCCAGTGGTTTACATATTTATATAAATTTGTTCAAATCTTAATTTTTATTTGCAAGGAGCTTTGATTTTTAGGTACTCAAGTTTTTCTTCTGTCTCTGTGTTGTGGATTTTGAGGAAAGAAATCGATTTGACTATTGGGTTTGTCTCTGTTTTCAATCTGGAGTTGGAAAAGAGCGATTAAATATTGGACTTTGGGTTTTTTTTTGGGTTATTCTGATAATATTAGGGTTGAGGAGTGAAGAGGTGCAGCCTCAGGTTACAGCACCCACTCCTTTCATTTTTTTTTTTCAATGATATTTTAAGTTTCTTGAGGATGACTAAGCTAGGTATTATGGTTTCTCTTTTTGGACTAACAAGTTCTATGAATCCTAAGTTTTTTTTTATTGAACTCAATAAAATTTTAGTGAAAATATTGAGTGGTATGCTCTGAAGAACCAAACATCACTAACCACTCGATTTTCTATCATCTTTGTTAATATATACTTTCTGTCTAGCAAAAGAGGGAGGAGGTGTTTAAGACAGCACCGGTTAGCCACAGGATAGTATTGCATGGGCAATCATGAGGGCTGGGCACAGCCAAGTGGCCTCTTGGGCAATGAAGCGACTTCGGTGTTTAAAGTCCTTGACCCAGAGAGATGGTCAAGAGCTGAAGAGAGAACTGCAGAGCTGATTGCCTGCATCCAGCCCAACCAATCATCTGAGGAGCACAGAAATGCTGTCACAGATTATGTGCAGCGGCTCATCATGAAGTGCTTCTCCTGCCAGGTGGGCACTTTCTTGTTTGTTTTGTTTTCTTTTTTTGTCCCATTATATGCTCATATTTTCTAGGTGTGGATCATCACCATCTACTCTTTTAGTTTTGCTACATTGGTACCACAGTGATTTTACAGTAGTAAATAAGTAGTCATGCATTAACAATTGAAGAATGGTAAAGCAACATTGCCTAACTGCTAATTCCTAAATTTGGTATTGTCCTAACATGTTACTGATTCCCACAGTTTCTGAAGATGGATTACTTCTTTAACGGTAGTTAGTTGCAAAGAAAGATTTTATGCCACATCAGTTGACAATTGACATAATTGCAGCCAACTCCAGTGTATCTGCATGATGCAACATTTCTTTTGTATTTATTATGTTGTGGTCATTGCAGCTGGTGTATTGAGATATTATATGGGGTTCTACGTTTATATATATATATACTAGTACAAATGCACGTGCATTGCACGTAAAATATTTTAATGATTAGTTTGTCTTAAATTTACAAAATAAATATACTGTAATTAATGATTAAGAATTATATAAAATATATATTACGTAATATAAAAAGAATATTTACAGTACTATATTAAAAAAATCGAATGGAAGTGATTTTCGGATCTTAGTTAGATTGAAAAATAAACCAAGAAATGAAATGGGGAACTCAAAATCTGAGCTCCCGTGTGAAAGGCTGTTGCTAGGACTTACTTACCTACCAACATATACTCAATAGTATGTAAACTATTGGATAGTACTATTTCTACATTAGAAAATAAAAATATGAAACTAACACGAACATATATATACCTCTCAAATATAGTAATTCAGTATCTATAATAGCAAGCATAAATATAGAACCTATACCAACATACATACCTCTTAGATCTAATCGTAATCCCAATTAACAAAGTTAGTGGTATCAGGTATGAGCAAACAAACGTCTCTATTGATGGTAGTTATGGGCAACATTTCGATGCAACCTTCAACCGTCTTCTCGAATCTACGAATCACCTTCCCCTCCAAGTCCATACATGATAAATGAAGAATTGTAATGATGAGAAACAGAGAAGAGGGTTCTGCATGCGGGTTTAATAGGCATGTGCGTGTATGAAATTATTTTGCTAGGTTAATGGCCATGCAGAAGACATCGCCATGCAGACCCGCCAATTGTCATGGTAGCTAGGCCAGCAAAATAACCATAAAACCATTCAAATCATAATCAGGCTTGTTATAGTATTAACTAAGCACTTGTACATCAAAAGAGCAAGAGAGCACTATCAAATTGTGACCAGATGAATAGATTCCGCATTAACTATACAAGCAACAAGTGTTTTTTTTGGTTAAGATATCATTTACCTACGGTTAGTGGTCCGTGGTTAGCTTGAGGATTGGAGCTTTTGCAACTCATTTCTTAGGGAATTAGATCCCGAGACCTCTCACTTGAGAGAGGCCACACCCCACCATTGGAGCAAGAGGCGGGGTGTATAAATCTAAAACATTGACCCAAATCATACAAATATATATATATGTGTGTGTGTGTGTGTGTGTGTGTGTGTGTGTGTGTGTGTGTGTGTGCCACGTACAATCATTTTTATTGCCATGTCGGAATAGATCTGTAGAGAACAAGGCTCTAGAAAGATTCCACAAACCTCTTGAAGAAGTAATAACCTTTTAAACTAAAGAACTTGAAGGATTGTCTCACCGATACTTAAACATGGTTTGTCACGTGTCTCTCCACCTGTTTGGCTTTAATTAAATATAATGTGACCCATTCCTATTTTGTGGAATTGAAGACCTTTTTACATAAAGAAAAAAAAACTTGTAGAATTCAAGACAGTGAACAGATACCCACATATGCAAGGCATTCTTTAGAATAAGCCAACACTGGAGTTTATATCTCATGCTAAGAAGATAGTGGGTGTTGTATGTCAAGCAATAGACTACTGAATGTTGTAAATGTCCTTATATTGGGCCTTCTTTATATGTTTCTCCCTATTGGGCCTTGGGCCTTGGGCCCATGTAAGTTTCTTTCTTTTTTGAATAAAAAGCCTAAGTAGAGAAGTGAGGGAACGATCTCTCATACTCTCTTTCCCTCTTCCTTCTTCCTTCTTTCTCTCTCCATTTTCATTCTCTCAAACCCTAAAAGGACTAAACCCTAACAAGCACTAACCAAGTTGGTATCAGAGCAAGGCTTTCCAAGGTTCAAGTAAATCAACTAAGAAAGAAGAAGAGTAGATTTTGATTTTAGAAAATTTTTGAATCAATTTCCATGTGATTTGGAGCAATATTGAAGAAGTTACATCGTTTTTTCAGAAAAATCAGAAAAATTCCGAAAAAAATAGTTGGTTCAGTTTAATGATGACTGCAACTATATGATCTGTTTTTGTTATGGTTTATCACACCTATTTAGAACGTTTTTTTGATTGCTTCCACCCTAAAGTGGTCTCATCTTATTACATGAAGTATTGAGGGAGTTGTGAGCTTCTTTCTACCTCTTGGGGCTACCCTTTTTTTTCTGCAGAATTTTTTTTGTGAGTTTCATGAATAGAAAGGGTTGGACAGCCCCTTGTTTGGACTCTAAAGAGTTGGAGGAAGTCTTTGCCACCTTTGATTTGTTGTTTGAGTTTTGATCTTGGTGGAAGTGATTTGTTAATCCTTCCAAGGCTGTTTTTTCTCTCTCCTTCAGTGTATTGAAGAAGGTAGTTGGTGTTTGGGCTCCTTGTTGGGTGCCCTAATTGTGTTAAACAAAGACTCCAAGTTTTTTGAAGAAAAAGTTATGTCGGAAGAAGATCAATCTTCAAGTATGGTGCCTCCAAGTGGTGGAGTGAGATATGAGGGATTAAGTACTGACAATCCCCATTTGCAAATAACTTCTGTCAAGCTTGATGGTGAGAATTATGTGCATTGGACACAATCAGTCCGCATGTATATTGGCGCAAGGGGTAAGTTGGGTTACCTCCTTGGCACCATAAAAGAGCCAGCAAAATTGGATCCTACACACGATAAATGGGAACAGGAGAATTTGACTGTTATGTCTTGTCTCAACAACTCAGTTTTACCACACATTGGTAGGGGTTTGGTTTTCTTGACATTAGCTAAGGATGTGTGGGACACACTTGATCAAACCTCCTCAAAAGTAGGTAATTTTGCTCAACTTTATAAACTCCAACGGGACATCTCTCAAACTCGCCAAGGGGAGATGTCCTTGGCCATGTACTATACACAGTTGAGGGAGAAATGGGAAGAGTGTGATCATTACTCCGATTTCCAACCTAAATGTGCTGATGATGCTGTTGCCTTTAAGAAACGAGTTGAACGGATGCGAATTTTTGAGTTTCTCATAGGATTAAACCAAGAATATGAACATGCCCGCTCTCAGATTCTTGGTCGTGAGCCTCCTCCTCAGTCCCTTAGCCTTGTCTATGCCTACCTTCAGAGTGAAGAGAGTAGAAGAGCTGTGATGACTCCCAGTATGATAGCAGTTCTTGAGAGGTCTGCTCTTTCTTCCATCTCTCAACGTGGTGGAAGAGGAGGTAGTAGAGGAGGTGCTAGGGGCCATGGTCATCGGTTTGATGGTGCCTTACAGGATGACAAAGATAGATTGAAATGCGACTACTGTGGCCGGACTCGTCACACTCGTGATCATTGTTGGAAATTACATGACAGACCTACACAGAGAGAGGGTCGTTCAGGAGGGTTCGGAGATTCCTCGACCCATATTGCTACTGCTCATTCTTCAGTTCCTTTTGAAGCTCCTAGAGATGATGTGGAGTCTCTTCACCGTGAACTGGAAGCCATGCATCGGGCTATAACTCATTTGGTGCCACCTTCCACTGCATCCACATCCTCCTTTGCACAGTCAGGTACCTCTGCCACTGCTCTAAATGCTTCTGTCTCGTCTGCTCATCCTTCTTGGATTATTGATTCTGGCGCATTCGAGCATATGATTGGTATGTCCTCAATTTTCTCTTCCTATCACCTTAGTTCTGGGAGGGATAAAGTTTGTATTGCGGAAGGTACTATGTCCTTTATTGCTGGGAAGGGTACCATCCAAGTCTCTCCTTCTCTGCACTTGTCTACTGCTCTTCATGTCCCTAACTTTGCTTCTAATCTTCTCTCTGTTAGTAGTATCACTAAATCACTCAATTGTAGTGTCATTTTTTTTCCTTCTCATTGTGTGTTTCAGGACTTGGTGACGAGGAGGATGATTGGTAGTGGTGACGAGGAGGATGATTGGTAGTGGTCACGAGAAGGATGGTCTCTATCAACTGGACCCCTCTCCTGTGTTGCATGCTTACAAGTCTACTCTAGAGAGCAGGAGTGATTTTGCCCAGTTGATGCGATGGCATCTCCGTTTAGGCCATCCATCTTTTTTTGCTCATTAAAAGGAAGTTTCCCCAATTATTTGTCTCTTTATCTAATGTATCATTTCAGTGTGAAACATGTGAATTATCAAAACATTGTTGGGTTTCATACTCTCCTAGCACAACTAAAAGTAATTCACCTTTTGAACTTGTTCATTCTGATGTTTGGGGTCCTGCACCCACTACTTCTGTTTTTGGTTATAAGTATTTTGTTACTTTTGTTGATGACTTTTCTCGTGCTACTTGGGTGTATCTTCTTAAGTCCAAGTTTGATGTCAGTACCTCCTTTAAGGCTTTTCATAAGATGGTATGCACCCATTTTGACACCACTCTTAAGATTTTACGTTCTGACAATGGTGGAGAATATCTTAGTGGAGACTTGTGTACTTATTTTACTGTCCATGGCCTTGTCCACCAAACCACTTGTGTTCACACTCCCCAACAGAATGGAGTGGTTGAACGAAAAAACTGACACCTCCTTGAGATCACTCGATCTCTTCTCCTTGCTATGAATGTTCCTAACTACCTTTGGACAGAAGCTTTGCTTACCGCTGCATTTCTTATAAACCGGATGCCTTCACGGATTTTGGCTTACAAGGCCTCCTTAGATATTCTTTCTCCTTATGCTCCTCATTTTCCTATAACCCCTAGAATTTTTGGCTTTGTCTGTTTTGTTCACGTCCCTAAACCTGACCGGACTAAACCTGACCCTTGTGCAGTCAAATGTGTATTCCTTGGGTATTCCCCCACTCAGAAAGGTTATAAGTGCTACCATCCCCCTTCCAAGAGGCGGTTTGTGTCCATGGATGTCTCCTTTTTTGAAGACACTCCTTACTTCCCTGGTTCTGCGACTCTTCTACAGGGGGAGAAAGTTGATGATGTTGCAGAGTTGTCTCCTCCTGTTCCACTTCCTGTTATTAGCATTCATGATACTCTTACTGACATCAATGACTCTCCTATTGTTAATGCTGGGAATAAGGAGGTTCCTTTGAAAGTTTACTCTCGGCGACCTCGACCTATGTCTCATGCTCCCTGCCAAGAGGCCTTCTCAGATCCTGTTGACCCAGGTAATGATTCCAACCTTGACTCAATTCCTATTTCTGATATTGATGACTCTGATCTCTCTATTGCCCTTAGAAAGGGAGTTAGATCATGCACTCAACATCCCATCTCCAACTTTGTGTCTTATACTTCCCTATCTGCTTCCTATCGTGCCTTTGCCTCTTCCTTGTCTTTGTGTGTCTTTGCCATGCAGTGTTTCCGATGCGCTAGTTCACCCTAAGTGGAAGGATGCGATGCATGAGGAAATGACGGCTCTTGAAAAAACTGGTACATAGGAGCTTGTAGATCTTCCAAAGGGAAAGAAACCAGTTGGATGTAAATGGGTGTTCACAGTCAAACTCAAATCAGACAAATCTGTGGAAAGATACAAGGTAAGACTGGTGGCCAAAGGGTTCACTCAAACTCATGGAATTGATTACCATGAAACCTTTGCTCCTATAGCAAAGATGAATTCCATTCGAGTCATTCTTTCCCTTGCAGCCAATCAAGACTGGCCCCTCTACCAACTTGATGCGAAAAATGTCTTTCTGCATGGAGACTTAGCAGAGGAGGTCTACATGACTGTCCCCCCTGGGTTCAAGTTTCTCACTGCTCAAGGGAAGGTGTGGAAACTAAAGAAGGCATTATATGGTTTAAAGCAGTCTCCTCGGGCCTGGTTTGAAAGGTTCAGTGGAGTGATGAAGAGACAGAGGTACACTCAAAGCCAAGCAGACCATACTCTATTTATTAGGCATTGTCAGGGGAAGACAACAACCCTCATTGTGTATGTAGATGACATTGTGTTGACAGGGAATGATGAACATGAAGCAAAGAGGTTGAAGTCTCAACTAGCCACAGAGTTTGAGATTAAAGACTTGGGAAAATTGAAGTATTTTCTTGGCATAGAAGTTGCCAGGTCAAAGAGAGGTATCTTTATCTCCCAGAGGAAGTACATCCTAGACTTCCTTAAAGAAACAGGGATGTTGGGTTGTAAACCTCTAGATGTTCCTATAGAACAGAACCACAAGCTAGCAGAAGATGGTGGAGAGTTCCTTGGTGATACAGGAAAATATCAGCGACTTGTTGGTCATCTTATTTATCTCTCTTACTCGCCCTGATATAGCCTATGCAGTGAGTGTAGTGAGTCAATTTATGCATGCCCCAAAAATCTCTCACCTAGATGCAGTCTACAAGATTCTCAGATACTTGAAATCCTCACCAGGAAAAGGAATTTTATTTGGTTGTCATGGGCACTTGAGAGTAGAAGCATACACTTTTGCAGATTGGGCGAGATCTGTGTTTAACAGGAGATCCACCTCCAGATACTGTATGCTTGTTGGGAGAAACCTTGTAACTTGGAGAAGCAAGAAACAGGGAGTTGTTGCAAGGTCTAGTGTTGAGGCTGAGTTTAGAGTTATGGCTCACGGGATATGTGATCTACTCTGGTTGAAGGCTCTCTTAAGGAAACTGGGTTTTTCTATAGATAAGCCGATGAACCTATACTGTGACAACAAAGCCGCAATCAGTATTGCCCACAATCCAGTGCAACACGATAGAACAAAACACATTGAGGTTGACCGACACTTCATAAAGGAGAAACTCAATTCTGGGGAGATTTGCACTCCTTATGTGAGGACTGGAGATCAACTTGCAGATATCTTAACCAAGGGGGTTCCTGGCTACCGGTTACATGATATTCTTGGCAAGTTGGGCATGTGTGACATATACGCACCAACTTGAGGGGGAGTGTTGTAAATGTCCTTTTATTGGGCCTTCTTTATATTGTCTTATATGTTTCTCCCTATTGGGCCTTGGGCCCATGTAAGTTTCTTTCTTTTTTGAATAAAAAGCCTAATTAGAGAAGTGAGGGAACGATCTCTCATACTCTCTTTCCCTCTTCCTTCTTCCTTCTTTCTCTCTCCATTTTCATTCTCTCAAACCCTAAAAGGACTAAACCCTAACAAGCACTAACCAAGTCTGAAAGATGAGGTAATAGAAAAAGAGAATGTCATACCTTCATCATATTATCTTCCGGGATCTTGTAACTATGTTGCACAAGTGTAAAAATATATTGAAATTTGGACCTTGAATTTTCCATGCAAGCTGGAGATTTGGAGGAACACAGAGAAGAGGAGCGTATATTTTGAAGGAAAGAGATAAATATGTTTGAAATAGAAACTCTTGGGAAGAGTCATATCCTTTGAGGGGACTACAATATGAAGGATAGAGACTCTATTAATAGAGAGTCCTTACCAGAAATAATAACAAAATAGGAAGAATCATTTACTATTACTTTTTGTACTGGATCCGATGTATTAAAAAAACTAAACTTATAATTACTAAAATAGACTCCTATTAAATACACTAATATCTAAATTTAAAGGAAGGTGAAGGGTAATAATGGCCATATAAAGTTTAGTATACTCCTTGTACTTTTATTAGTAGAATGATATATATATATATATATATATATAACAGTAATAAGGTCTATAGGGTGGACGTGTTGCGCAATGAGGGCGTCTCTACCAAAAAATCCTCTAGGATTTCACAAGAATTTTTACACCGGCTGCAAACATGATAAACCCTCCTTTATCTGGGCTCGGGATCCATAATACATTGTAAAATGCGGCACATATATTCATAGAATTAGTGTAACTAAGATGGGGGTATTGAGATGGATGAGTGGAAAGACTAGGAAATTAAAGATAAGAATAAGCATGTTCAAAAGAATTTGGGAGTTGGTCCAATAGGTCATGAACTAAGGGAGAGTCGGCTGAGATGGTTTGGACATGTTTTCAACGAAGACCAATGATAGCAGTAGTGACTAGAAGTGAGTTGCTGCAAGTTTAAGTCTCTTAAAGGGTGAGATGGCACTAGTGATAGTGCATGCTTTGACTGAAGTATTGTATGGATTTTGATAGAATAGAATGACAGAACATTATTCGTGTTGCTTATGACAAATCGTTGAGATAAGGCAAACGCATGTATCCACACAAATATGCATGTTCATACATGTATATCTCTTCCATATTGGCAAATTCGTATATCAGCCACCTTTATCCTTAAAAAATTGTGCTTTCTGACTTGATTCGGGTTATTGAGTGAATACCATCAAAGTGTGGTTTAATCCATCCACTCCTTGTGCTTCACCAAGAAGAGTAGTTTTTTTTTTTGGGTTCATACTAACACACAATTAATTTTTATTTTTAGGCGTGGTAGGTAAGTTATACTAGAACCCACGACCTCGTGCTTATGAAGGCAATAACCATTTTAGCTACGAGCTCAAGCCCACCAGGCACAACATTCTTCCTTAAATGTTCTAAAGATTGTAAAGAATGCTCCAGCAAATTGCAGTATATCATCTACTGACATAGTTTGTTGTATTATTAGCGTGCGTTTATAATACATGTATTCTCTCTCTCCCTTTCTCCACACACACTATGCTTTCTTTTTTCTTTCAAATTCTTGCTATTATTGCTTTCTAATAATATTTATTGTCTACAGGTGTTCATTTTTGGGTCTGTACCTCTCAAGACTTATTTACCCGATGGGGACATCGACTTAACAATTTGGAGTAAGAATCAAAATTTGAAGGATACATGGGCTAAGGATGTTCGTGATATACTAGAAAATGAAGGGAAGAATGAGAATGCTGAATTCCATGTAAAAGAGGTTCAGTACATTGGGGCAAGAGTATGTCCTCTTTAGTACCTTAAAGGCCCCTATTTCCTTTTATAAAGTGTCTCGTGGCCTCTTGTACTAATTGTTTGTTATCTGCTATTCTATCTCATTTACAATGTGAATATGAAGGTAGTTTATAGTGTTCACCTATATTTTTACTTGTGGTCAGTATGCTGGTATGATCAAGAAAAAATAATGGTAGACCATAGCATATGTCGCGACCCAAAATACCCCCTAGGAGTTAGGATACTGATGGCTCGTGAATTCCTTACCAAACCATCCTGTAAAACACATCAGATATACTATAGTGGAAGCAGAACACAAAAGTTCTTCTATACATACTGTATTCCCAAGTTTTTAAACAAACTAAAGTAAAGAGTGAACATCCTCACTTGTAAAAAAGTATACATACAGATCTCTCCCTCTCATCACTCATAGGGCCACCTAGCAAAGGCCCTCTGTTGCTTCTAAAGACCCTCCGGAGTCTGCTCCTCAACATATTCTTCCTCAACCCACAGCTCTTGAGGACGATCACCAGTCACCACAGATATTGAATGGACCTGCCGAAGTAGCAGTTTGGCTGAGTATTGAATACTCCGCATATACCAACCATTAGATAATAATGTCGTATATCACATGTAAAACAGACACACATGCTTTCATATGAACAATTTATCAGATACACATGCAAACAAATGCAGAAAACCTATTTTCAAATACATGTGCATACTTTACAGAACATATACTTCTGGCTTCTTATCTTTCATAACATATTCTCATAGCTTCTTTTCATTTCTTTTACACTTGCACTCAAAACATTTCACTTGATTTGCACAAGCCGTTGGTATCTTTGAACATCATTCTTCTAGACCCAGATGATACCGCCTTATTTGACTGGTAAGATACCGCTATCATCCTTCCAGTTGCATTCCTTTGGACCAAATGATTTTATTTAACTCTTGATGCTTATGTTTTACACGCACACAATTAGGAAAGAAGAAGAAGAAGAGGGAAGCATGTTTTGATTCTTTGTTTATCTACTTCTGCTTTGTGATTTTCTTTGACAAATGTTTGGCATTCTCAATTTTTTTTCATCACCCATTCACAGGTGAATATAATAAAGTGTCTCATTGAAAACATTGTGGTAGACATATCTTTTAACGAGCTCAGTGGGCTATGTGCCCTTTGTTTCTTTGAGGAGGTGAGCGGTTTCTATTCCAATTTCCAAGCACATGGTCCAAAACTTTATCTCTAGCAATATACCTTGATTATGTTTGTAGGTTTTCATTGACAAATAATCCTCATCACTATTGTAGGTTGACAATTTGATAAATCAAAATCATCTATTTAAGCGCAGTATTATATTGATTAAGGCCTGGTGTTACTACGAGAGCCGGATCCTGGGTTCTCGGTACCGACTTATTTCGACTTATGCCCTGGTGACCTTGGTTTTATACATATTCCACGTCTTCAACAATTCCTTTGCTGGACCACTTGAGGTGACTATAGTTATATTTGTTTTCTTTATCAAGTTATATTTATTCGGCTTTCTGCCTGAAGGTCTTTTCTATGATCTGCAGGTTCTTTATTGTTTCCTGGAGTTCTTCAGTAATTTTGACTGGGACAACTTTTGTGTTGGCCTCTGGGGTCCAGTTCCCATTAGTTCACTTCCAGAAATGATTGGTACATATGGACCCCTAATACACTGTTCATTGTGTTTCCTGATTAAGTGACCTCCAATAGAAAATGTTAGCCAATCCGTCAGTTCTAATATTTATTTTGGAAATATCTTACAGCGGAACCTCCTCGAAAGGACAGCGGAGAGTTATTACTCAGCAAATTGTTTCTTGATGCTTGTAGCTCGACATATTCTGTCCCTGGTAGCCAAGAAAATCAGGGACAACCGTTTGTTCCAAAACATTTCAATATTATTGATCCTTTATGTACAAACGACAACCTTGGACGCGGTGTCAATAAAGGTATTCAAAATCTAAACTCAAGCTGGAGCATTCGCCTCACCTATGACCATTGTTGAAGTATTGTTTGCAAGATCTTTCCCTTAATTCACTTTAGCCTTTTGAGTGTGTATATATATATATATATATATTTATCTTTGTAAATTGACCCGGTAAATTTATGTTTCTGTGTACCATGTGGCTTTGTTGATTATGATGTTGTTGCTAGTAAGATTTTCAATTTGAACTTATTTATTTATTTATTTTGTGTGCTTGTGTTGTTGTTTGGCAGACATTTTGAACAGTACATATTGCACTTCTTATGGTAATTTGCTTCTTATCTATTCTAATTCATTTGGTGTTGGCTTAGATTCAGTATTGCTGCTTTAAGACATTACTTCCAACTGCCTGATAACGTCCACATTCTCTTTAACTTCGAGTTCTAGATGTTAGACCAATTTTCCTCAGTCAAAGTCTTCTAAATTTAGCCTATTTGATCGAGATATCAACTGGCGTCTTTTCGTGCCACAGCCTGATATGTCATTTTCTGCAGCTACTGCAATTAGGCAGTTTCTCGTTGGCCGCAAGTGCATCATTGGCTCATGATATTCCATTTGGATGACAGTCTAATGTATTATTATGTCAGCTTTCACGTTCTTCTAATGCCATGGGAGCAAAAGAAGAAAATTAATGAAAGATTAAAGCAAAATGGTAGTAGAAATCCGAAGAAAAAGAAAACTCTAGTAGTCTAGTTGTGTAGAAGAGGAAGAAGAAGGACAAGAGGAGGAATACGTATGATTTGTCTAGGAAGGAGAATGAGTGATCCAATGTGGATACACTCTATCTATTTATTAATAAAGTATTTTTGTGGACATAAATACCTCTACTAGGGTGTAAAGTATGTACACATTAACAAGTTACATAAGTAACATAATAGGCTATGTGCTTTATGATATAGGCCCATCACAATAGTAATGAAGAATTTATAAAATTGTTTAAACTCTTGAGGGCTACAAACTCCCGACAGTTTCAATCTAAGATTTTCTACTTTCATAGTTGGATGTGCTTAACAACTTGAACCTAAAATCTTGGGAATTCAAATTGTTGTCTAGATGACACTAAAAATGTTTCGTGGGAATTGATTTATGTCTGTTGCTTATATGTAGACGTGCACAAATTTTTAATTGCATATATTGAATTTCGTGGAAATTCATTTTTTACTTCCCTCTTTTAGTTCCCTAAAAGAGAGAACTAAGTTAAGAAATAAAACAAATGTTAAAATCAACTTAGGCGAAACAAATTTAAATATTATGTGGGGTTTGGCATTTGTATCAATTTTAGGGATGAATAACAATGTCTAGTGGGTTGACAACTCAGTTAGAATGTCTAGTTCTTAGTTGTCAGGAAGCCGTGTGATGGGTTGCTCGCTTCCCAGGAAGCTCATTTCTCAAGCTCGCTACCCTACACGTCCCATTTAGTGGTTAAAGAGGGCTATGTATGTGGGAGGTGATGGTATAAACTTGAGTCTATAGACTAGGGTATAGTCCTTGATCAAGTATCATTATGCATCTAGCTCTCCAAGCATATCTCATGTAACGCCAAATCTAAAGTGTGGATGCTTATACTGTAATGTGAGTGAGGTCATTTTTCACCTCGCTTCGCATCTTGCTAAATCCTATGCCTAAGCTAGATTTACGAAAGGATGAAGTGACATCTATGGGACTAAATTGTGTCTAAAGAGAACTCTAAAATGGGGTATGGGGATAGGTAACCAAAATACTAAGATAGAACTCTATTGTGGAGACTCCAATGAAGGCAAGCCTAAAAAACTCCATCTAGCAAAAAATAATGAGATGAATGAATGCATAAAAATTCCTAATCTTTTTTATGTAAAAAAAATATGAGGATGCATATTTTTAAAATTCAAGGTTCTAATTCTATAGGTTCCTTCCCTTCCCTATTTTCACAAGAGGCTCCAATTCGGCGGAACGCGTCAAAGGGCCAAAGTGGATTAGGAGAGAGGTTGGTTTACTATACTTAGGCTCATACAAAACTGATCGGAAAAAAAAACTTAGTGAAGAAACTAAGGAAAAGAGGGGTTCTTTGCCTAATGGTTCTTTCCCTTCTCCATTTCATAAGAAGCCCTCAAATTGGCGAAATGCGTCAAAGAAGGTCCAAACTCCAAACTATGCCAAGAGAATGGTTGATTTTCTACCCTAGTTAAAGGCTTATCATAAAATAAAGAGAAAAAGAAGGGATAGAAGTAGAGAGTGCTTAATTGAAAATACCAAGTTAGGTGAGACTGACCTCGTTTTAGAATCCTCCTTAAGCTCCTTCCATCTTCTTTGCCTTACTCCATGGCTAGATAGAGGGAGTCTACTCTATACGGTTCCTAGTGATGGTTCAAGACTAAAGGCTAAAGATGATAAGAGTCTAGGAGTGATAATGGGCATAGTCACAAAGTCGGGGTTCGGGAATAATTCGGCAAGGGTCAAATAAGGAAAAATTCGAAAAAATCAGGAAAACTTCGGGGAAAAAACGTAGAAAAAATTTATAATTATAAAAGTTAGTAACGACACTAATTAATATTTCTAACAATTTCGTGAGATAATATACAAAAAGAGTAACTATAATCAACAATAATAAGTTCATAACATCATTTTAACATCAGTCCATCAAGGCATTAAATTTTATTAAAACATCAATTATCAATATTAAAAACAAGACTAAAATACGTATATTAATAAAACCACTCATTTATATTCATCAATCCCTCAAAAGAGCATCAAAGTTGTCAATATCTACATAATCTTCATTCCCAAAAAATTTCAAGATTATCCTTTTTTTTTTTTTCGTTTTAAACGTGTTTTTTTTCGTATTATTTGTTTTAAACGGGTTTAAAACTATAAATACGTGTTTTATTCAAAAAATGGGTTTTAAACGCTGTTTTCTACGGCAAGGTATTAATGCGCGTTTTAAACGGGTTTTTTTCAAAAAAACAAAAGTTTTTTGTGACTATGATAATGGGTAAGGTAATGGAGGGTTAAGGGATTTAAGGGCATCTAGGAGGTTAAAAAGGTTTTAAATCAAAAGGTGATTAGGAAATGCCTAGCTCTTCCAGTCTCTTGGTGTGTGAAGGCTTGTTGAAATGAGTTGAAGAGTGGGGTATTTGTTGGTGGAAAACGGGAGGAGGAATTCTCACTTTCCATGGACTAAACCAAATGAGGATATAATGGTCACTATGTCAATGGTTCGGGACAAATTACTTGATTTGTTGGAGGGTATTTTTATACAAAGTACAAGAGTATTTTTGTTGAACCAAAAATTAAGGTATAAATCTATTGTTTGTTCCAAAAAAATGACAGGCGAAAAATAACCAAAAACAGGCCTCCCATTTTTACTAAACCCGTGGTTTGTTACTATAAACGATAGGCTCAAAATAGTTCATTTTTGACTTTTCATTTTTCTAAAAACAACAATATGTTTTTGGTATTTAAATATAAGATTTTGCTGACATTTAAGGAGGGTATATCAGCCATAAAATTATGAAAATGCCACTAGGGTCGTTTTTAGCAAAAACAACGCCCAAGGTACCCTTATACTTTGGACAGGATTTTGAAGTATTTTCAAGAGTTTCAAAGGCTCAAAATCACACTTTAATGTCTATTAAAAGTCAAGAAGAAAAATTTAAAGTTAAGTCCTGCATGAGAAAGAATCAAAAGACCAAAATACTGCCATGTATTGAATTAGGATTTTGACAGGTTTCTTAAGGTTTTAAAAAAGGGTAAAAATATTTCTATAGGTATTCTAACTTCTAAGGGTACTGAAGGTTCTAAAAGTTATAATAAAAGAATTGAGGCTGATATACCAGCTCGGAAGTGCTTGACCGCACAAAATAGGATTTCTATGGGGGGGAGTCACCATAGGTGACAGTAAGGCAAGCAACTTTCACTACTAGATAAATGGTTGGGGAGATTTCTCCTTGAGCTCTGGGTTTTGGTAATTAAAAGCATGCACAGTCAAACTCTAATCGGTTGGATTCTAAGCCAACTCATCATGCTAATTATTGTTGCCCATGGAAAGCAATTGGTAGCATGCTTCCATCTTTTACTCCTTTTGTTGAATTATGTGTCTGTAGGGGCAATCAGATTAAAGTTTGGGAGGACATTTGGTGGGGTGTTTTTCCCGTGCCTTTCGGTTTAAGTAGATCGAAAAGCTCCTTAATTGCTGATATGGTTTCTTTGTCTCAAACTAGTTTGTCTTGGAATTTCAATTTTATTAAAGCTCTTACTCTCGTAGGCTTGCCTAAATGGACAAGCATTCTGATCTTCTTGTCTTGTTCAGAGATGTTTATTTGTCCAATCTCGACATTGACTTGATAGTCTTTCGACTCCGGCCTCCTAACCCACGTGGAAAATTCTCTTCTAAATGTTATTCAACCTATTGATAGGGATTTGGTAGTCTAATGCCACCTTCCCGCACAAGGTCCGGGAGGAAATCTTGTGCCTCTCCAAAGGGAAGATCTTTGTTTGGATGCTCGCTCGTAGCAAGATCAATGTGTGTGATATGATTTAATGAAGAAAAAAGAATTGGTTTCTTTCCCTCAATTTTTTGTTTCATGTCTATGCAAGTCGGCCTCCCACCTCTTTATTCGGGTGGCTCGCTTTATTTGGTACATTTTTGTGGCTCTAGTTGGTCTAGAGTGGGTTCTCCCCTTTTCTATGCAATATATGTTTTGGAAGTGGAGGTATGTGCATCTGGGTCCTAGTCAGAATTATGTAGAGTTGCGCACTACATGTCACTGCTTGGTCCTAATGTGAAGAAAGAAATAATAGGGTCTTTAAGAGTAGATCCATGTGCATTTCTGGTATCATTGACAGAATCCAGTCCTGAGTAGCCTCTTGGGTTACCACGTCTCATTATTTCAAAGGAGTTTTGAGCAGTGACATTATCAGGAAGTGGAGAGAGATTTCCATTTGCGAGCCTTACCGTGAGCCTAGTTGCACCCATTTGGAAGGCTCCTCCTCTAGGCAGCGGGTTTAAGCTACTTTGATGGTAGTTCCTTGGGCCATATGAGACCAATAGGCTTAGGGGGGATCATTTGAAACCGTGATGCAAGCTTGAGTATCAGATTCCTGGGGCTGGAGGGATGTTTGACTTCCAAGCATGCAGAGTTACTTGCCTTGAGACTTGAGACAGGACCTCATGTACACCAAATTGTATTGCTTATTCCCTCTCGCGGGTTGGCTATCAGGTGGGCTTCAAGGGTGGAGAGGGGGTCATTGCGGTATGTCCATCTCATTTGGGAAGTTCGGGATCTTCTTTCCAAGGAAATTTCTTCTCTTTTTTTTACCCAATCCGCAATTGACCTTGCAGGCAAGCTGGCCAATGAAGGGGTGGGTACTGGGTAGGGACAGTGTGGTGAGACTTCCCCACCTTGAAATTTGTTCTTTCATTTTGCTTTTGTGTCTTTGGCTTTGGGAAACTTAACTGTGGTAGCTTTTCTTTTGATTGGTATGAATATATCGTCTTCATTATTGGTCTAAAAAAATCATCTCATTTTGCTTCCTTTCTATCTTCGTGATTGTGTAAAAAGAGAACTAAAGAAACCGTGGACGGTATCTTACTCACCCAATTGCTCCTAACCACAACTTTAATAACTCTTAAATCTAGATAGAGGAACCAAATGAGAGAAATAATATATAGAAATAATAGATTATAAAACTTATGCAATTTAAATAGCTATTCAAGTTCAAGTTAGAAGACCAAAAGCACAAATTTTGCACAGATACAAACCTGAATTATCCTCAGAAACCAAAATCCTTAAGCCTAACCACTCCAATCCTTCGAAGTTGAAACATACCTCGCTGATCCAGGCCAAATTGCATTAGAAATTTTGTTGCCATAATCCCTCTCCTCTACAACGATGATAGTAAGCTTCGTAGAACATAAATAATGGACTACTAGTTGAAAATTAGTTCTGATGAAATAACTTTGTGAAGACAACCATTCTTTTCAGTGGTTTGCACCAGAACGTCATCTTCATCGGAGACTATTGAAAGAAGTCATCAGGCATAGCCTTGTTTTTGCTGCTTCTGGTGCTCGGGCCATGCTCTTGTAGAAACCTTAGATTTCTAGGTTTTTCTCTCGTAGAGACGATAGTGCAAACACAAAAGCAATAGTCTTATATGCAATAAATAGGATCTACCCTTACTCAAATATCCCCTTTTAGACCAGAAATTTGACAGGGGTATTTTTGTAATTTATAATAAACTTTAAAGGTGGAAACTGCTATTAACCAGGGTATTATAGGTTACCTCGAGTAAAACCCCTCAATCAATATGGTAAAATTCAATAAAGTGAAGAGTCAATTGAATTTCAAATTATTGAGTGAAACTAGGGTTTCATTTATGAATTTGATCTCTTCAAATTGAACACATCAAACCTAAAGATAGATTCAATATGTAAGGCAGCAGCTCCTATCATGTGCAGAATTCAAATTTGAGAGAAACTATTAGATATCAACTCACCTATGAATTTTGGTAATGTAGAGAAGAGCTTCTTTGATTGATGTTTAATCAATCACACACTAGGTATGCAGTACCAAAATTCCACAACAATAGCAATAAATGAAAGCCTTTTCAACTAAGAGAATCTAAGTCTCATTCAACAATTCATTCTTCAAAAACTAATCAAAGAAACAATGCATGGCTACCTTTTATAGAGGTACCAAAACTAATAGGGAAACTTCCTAATCTAACAAAACTCCTCATTGGAACCTACTACTAAATTTAACAAAACTCCCAATCTAACAAAACTCCTAATTGGAAACCACTACTAAATCCAAAGTAATGACACAGTAAACTTCCTAAATTAATTGATCTTACTAAATCTTCTAGTACCAACTTAGCAACTAACTAAAATTCTAAAGAAAACAATCCCTACAAGGGCTGGCTGATTAAGGCATGTGGGCCCCCTTCCCCTTTGACTTGACCGTACCACTTGGGTGGTATTAAGTGGCCCTCCTTTTATAAGGAGGTTCATACCTTGGGCTTGGATGTTTAGGCCCATTATCAATAGGCTTTACCCATAAACAGTTTCCTTTGAACCTCACAGATTCTATACGGGATGGGCTATTAGAATCACTCCTAGATCCATGTGAGTATGCTCCTGCATCAGATGAACCTCTCTTCTTCCATGGAGGTTTTAATTGTTTCAGGTTTTAGGATTTTTATCCTCTGTATAAGGGTACATATGGAATCTGCATTGCTTATGGGAGTGAGAAGAGGGAGGAAGAGTGAATGAGGAATCTTTCTTGAGTTGAATTTGACAAGAGTTTCAACCATCTTAAAAGGTGGGACTTGAAAACCGGAAATTGCATGATATAAAACTCCCTCAGGACTTCCCAGTGGGAGGGGCCACTCCCTTAACAAGCCCTCATTTACTAGATATGAGGGGCAGAAATTTCGGGTGAACTTTGCGAAGTTCACTCATGGTGTGAATTAAATGAGAAATAGAAAATTCTATAGATTCTTAAGTATGATGAATGCTATTGCTAACTTGTGGGAGTTTGTTATTATTTATATACTCTCCACCCGCCCACTAAGTGAACAAATACTAACACCTAACCGACGTTGCGGCCTAAACGTATATCTCGAGCCAAAAAAAAAAACTTGTTTTATTTCCATTATTTAATATTAGCTCTTTTCTGAAAAATCAAAAGATATTAGAAGTTGAAATTGAAACATTGTTATCTGTTCTTGGAAGTTTAGAGCATTTAGATACTCTATGTTAAGTAAATAATCTCATGAATGGACATTGCTTATGAATTGAGCATCATATGAAGTGATGAACTAATACTACTTCATGAACTGGGTAGAGTGGCAATATCTCTATTTGAAGCCAAAAATTTAGACATTCAGCTCAGTCAATTAGGATACAACATCATGCCTTGATCATGGTTATCAATAGTTATTGCTAGAGTTGCTACAGCAAGTTATTAGTGACAGTAGGACCGGTGAAGACTTTATACAAAATCACTTAATTTGCCTTTTAATGGAGCAGAAGCTAAGCCCTCAAAGTTTCTTTTAGGGTCCATTGTAAGATTGATGCTTTCTCCAAAATAGGTTTTGTATAAAAATCAACCCAATTTTTGTGTCTTTACATGCAATAATTGCTTATATGCCTTTATTATGTGAAGTTAATTATATACAATTATGAATTATTATATTTTTTTAGTTCATATTGTCAACTTAATGTTTTGTATTTTTTTTAGTTCATATGTTAACTTATTATTGTATTATCGTTATTTTTTTAACTTGAGGAGTGATCATCTGAGAGTCTAAGACAATTCAAAAGGTTAATTTATGGGTTGTGATTCTATTGGTGTAACTTATGGGACCCACTAATGAGTTGGACCAATTAATATTGGTCAAGATCCGCTATATAGGGGATGTTGACCAATACAATATCGGTCAGGGTGTTAGCCGGTTTAAGTTGACCTAGGAAACCATACCCGTTTAACTTTTCTCATAAATTTATAAAATTATTAATGTTTTTAATCTTCTTTTGTTTGATCCCCTATATCAATGTGTTAGGGGGTGTGAGGCAAGGTGTTAGGATCTTCAAATGCGAAAATAAAAATAAGGAAAAATGGGAAAAAAAAAATGCAGATTGATTCAGATATGTAACTAAACATTATATATATATATATATATATATAGAAAACGAATATAGAAATGATTCAACCATCATATAGAAAATAAATAAATTTGTGAGAGGCAAGAAAATGATGTAGTTTCTCTGTTCCAACTTCCAACCATACAGAGGATAGGCTGGTTTGCTCGGACCCCTTGATGCAGGAGCATACTCACATGGATCTAGGAGTGGTTCTAACTTCTAATAAGCCCACCTCATTTAGAATTCATGAGGTTCAAAGGAAACTGTTTGTGGGTAAAGCCTACTGATCATGGGCCTAAGCATCCAAGCCCAAGGTATGAACCTCCTTATAAAAGGAGGGCCACTTATTACCATTCAAGTGGTACGGTCAAGTCAAAGGGGAATGGGGCCCACATGCCTTATTCGGCCAGCCCTAGTAAGGATTGTTTTCATTAAAATTTTAGTTAGTTACTAAGTTGGTACTAGAAGATTTAGTAGGATCAATTAATTTAGGAAGTCTACTATTTCATTACTTAGGATTTAGTAGTGGGTTGCAAACTTGCAATTAGGAGTTTTGTTAGATAAGGAAGTTTCCCTTTGGTACCTCTTTTAAAGGTAGTCATGCATTGTTTCTTTGGTAGTTTTTTGAATAATGAATCGTTGAATGAGACTTATAATCTCTTGGTTGAAAAAGCTTTTATACATTGTTGTGCTGTGGAATCTTGATCATGCATACCTAGTTGTGCGATTAGTTAAACAATAATCAAGAAAGATCTTTCCTACAGTACTGGAATTCTTAGGTAAGTTGGTATTCAATCGCTTCTCTCCGATTTGAATTCCATGCATGTGTAGAGGCTGCTGCCTTACCTCTTGGATCCATCTTTAGGTTTTGGTGTGTTCAATTTGAAGAGATCAAATTGGGATATTGAAACCCAGGTTCTTTCCAATTAATTAGAAGTTCAATTGACTCTTCACTTTATTGAATTTTATCAAATTGATTGAGGGGTTCAACTCGAGGTAACCTATAATACTTTTGTTAATTCGAAATTCTCTAGTTTCTGGAAAATCGGAAAGTTGCAGAGAATTTGCAGAATTGCCATTGTTGCTTTGAATTAATTTAGAGAGATCAATTCTTATTGGATTAAGTTCAGATTTGAACCATAAGTACTTTGGATCATCTAGAATCCACCTTTAAAGTTTCAGAATATCTGGACGACTGTCAAAATTCTGGTCTGAAAGGGGATATTTGAGTAAGGGTGGATCCTACTTATTGCATATAAGACTATTGCTTCCGCGTTTGCACCACCTCTTGTTTTCTTCTTTGTGAAATAATTGAGATGAATTAATTTTTTAACCATGATTTCCTTTCCCCTTTTCTTTTCTTTTTTACAGATAAGTTCATAAACATATTAAAAAGTAGACAATCTTTGTTCATCAATTTATATCGCTGATCTCAATCAAATAATTAGAAAGACGGCATGAAAAACTAATGTAAACACCCCATTTTTTCAGCCCCTACCTCTCTTCTTTTTCTCTTCGAACTCCAAGGAAACCCAAACACAAGCCCAACATCTTATGCCAACCCCAATCCAAATCCAATCCAAGCCCAACATCCGAGGCCAAGTGTACACTCAAATTTCAAGCGTCTTTTGTGAGTAGACATCCTAAAACCTGTTGTCAAATTACCTCCACTGTTGTGTGGAGCTTATTATTTTGTGGGGAACTATCCTTCTAATACGGGTAAACCCGGATTGTTAATTACATTCCCGGATTTCGAGAAGAACCTCTAATTAAGAAAAAGTGTCAAGAATGAAGAAACCTATATATTTGAATAACTCTGTTTTTATTCTTAGGGGGTGCCCGATCCCCGTGTAGGCATTACAAGTGCCTCATTGAGGTCTTCTTGCTCAAGAAAATCGAAGGAAAAAGTTAGGTAGCTATTTATGGGGGCTCACCTTGTTTTCTCCATGTGGGAGTCTTCTTCTTCACCACTTGCTGTTAAGGGGAGTTCTCTGTTGTTGAGGGGGTTTCTCTCTTAGCCTTTTTTGGTTCTCCTTCTTCTGGGTGTTCTTTTGTGTGGTGGAAGTTTTCTTTGTGAGAAATCCTTTATATATTTTTCAAGAGAGAACCGTATGGTCTCACCACTTCCCCACTTCGGGTGAGTGGTCCCAATCGTGGCCCACTCTCCTTGAAGAGTGTTAACTGCTAAAGGCAATTCTTGGCCCACTCTCTTTGGAGAGTACTAACTGCCAAAAAAGCAGTTGGTTTTCCTAATCGGAAGCCAGAAGTGGAAGAGTTTTTTGAGAACTCTACCAGCTGTTTTCCCCATCTTTGGGGGAAAACCTCCCATGTCTATCTATGGGATGCCAGGTGGGACCCCACAACTCGGACTCCGAAGAGGCCTACAACTACCTTAAACGTGGGGGACAAGCATAGTCACAAAAAACTCCGTTTTTTTTTTTAAAAACTCGTTTAAAACGCGCATTAATACTCTACCATAGAAAAAAGCGTTTAAAACACGTTTTTTGAATTAAACACCTATTATAGTTTTAAACCCGTTTGAAACGAATAATACGAAAAAAAAACACGTTCAAAACGAATAATACAAAAAAAAAAGATAAGCTTGAAATTTTTTTGGGAATGAAGATTATGCAAATATTGATGAAGGGATTGATGAATATAAATGAGTGATTTTATTAATATACGTATTTTAGTCTTTTTATTAAATCTTGATAATTGATGTTTTAATGAGAAATTGAATGCCTTGATGGAATAAATTTGATGTTAAAATGAAGTTATGATCTTATTATTGTTGATTATAGTTACTCTTTTTGTATATTATCTCACCAAATTATTAGATATATTAATTAACATCATTACTAATTTTTATAATTATAATTTTTTTCTCCGTTTTTTCCCCGAAGTTTTCTCGTATTTTCCAGAATTTTTCCATACTTGACCCTTGCCGAATTATTCCCGAACCCCGACTTTGTGACTATGGGGACAAGGTGGCACCCCACTTAAAAGGAAACAAGGATCCTTGCTTTGGGATCCTTAGTCACCTGTCAATCAGGTGAAGCTCATCTGAGAGGTATACCTCTCGGATCAGACACGTGTTAGCAACACGAGAGCTGACACCAAAGGGATGATCCGTGAGGCTTTGCCCTCGCGGAAGAGACATGTATCGGCCCGCCCCACGGGAGCTGACACTAAGGGATGATCCGCATAGTTACCAAGTTAGGGTTTGGGAATAATTCGTCTAGGAAAAAGTTTGAAAAAAATAGCCAAAATTCATAAATAAATTGGGAAAATATCAGGTAAGAAATAAAAAAATATAAAATAAGAATGCTAGTTATGAAAGGTATAAAAAAATATATTTTATATATTAGATATTTATTCAAGACTTTTTCAAAAAATTGTGAATAATTTGTGTTTAATTCGCGATTTTTTGAAAAAGTTGTTATTTTTCTAAAACTCGCGAATACTTCGTGAATCAATCGTTCGACGAAAAAGTTGGGTATTATTCGAGATTTTTTGAAAAAATCGGAGACCTTGATAACTATGATGATCCATGAGGTTTGGCCCTCACGGAACATAAATGTGTCAGCTCTACGGGAACTGGCACCAAGGGATGATTTGTGAGGTTTGATCCTCATGGGACAGACGTCTCCACCACGGGAGTTGGCACCAAAGGATGATCCATGAGGTTTGGCTCTCACGGAACAGACACGTGTCAACTCCTAGCAGTTAGCACCAAGGGATGATTCGTGAGGTTTGGCCCTCACGGAACAAACACGTGTTAACTCCACGGGAGTTGGCATCAAGGGATGATCCGTGAGGTTTGGCCCTCACGGAATAGTCACTTGTCAACTCCACGGGAGCTGACACCAAGGGATGATCTGTGAGGTTTGGCCCTCACGGAACAAACATGTGTCAGCTCCACAAGTGCTGGCACCAAATGGTTATCCGTGAGGTTTGGTCCTCACGGTTGAGACACGTGTCAATCTCATGTGATTGATAGAATTAATCTATCCGAGAGGTATAACTCTCAGATTAGGGACATGTGTCATTCTTATGAGGACTGAAAAATGGGTCTATCTAAGAGGTATACCCTCTGGATATGGAACAGGTGTCAACCCTACAGGGGGTGGCACTAAAGATCTATCCGAGAGGTGCGTCCTCTCGAATCCTTGGATCAAGCATAGGTGTCAGCCCTGATGGGGGTTGACACCAATATCATTGTAGAGGCCGTCGACATTAAATGGGGACGGGCAAATGGAAAAGCATGCGCATTGTAGGCATGTGTGCATTCCAACCGCTCCTCAGGGTAGTGATGGGGTTTGTGAGTGTGCATGTGCACTTGCACGATGGACGGTGAGATTTCATTGCCCACACCAAGCCCATCCAAGCCTAGTCCAAATTTAATCCAAGCCCAACACTCCTTTACACATAACCAAAGTCCCTAACCATTGCCTGTGGCCCATGACTAATGAACCATCTACTAAATACCCATATTGACCTTACCCACATCCAACAACCCATGCCTCACAGTCTACCAAACCCATTAACTCTCTTCCACCTCTTACAAAGCAATTAATTATCTTACACCCCTTTGGACCCACCAATCACCTCCATTCTTCTCACCAACTCCCCTATTAATCACCAAATTGTCACAACCTCTTTTTGACCCACCAATCACCTCCCTTCTCTTCATGAACCCCCCTATTAATTACCAAATTACAACAACCCCTTGAAAAATCTATAAATACAAGACCTCCACAAGTCATTTCTCCCTACTCCAAAATCCCAAGTGGAAACCCTAGTTCTTCATCCTCTCCATCCCAAAACCCTTCTAAAGAATTCTCAAGTTCTAAAAGCCAATCCCTCTACACCAAATCCCTTGAACCTTAGGGAGTTGAGTCATTTTTTGGTGGAAGCTCTAAGCTAGACCCCACCTTTCCTTTGGACTTAGTCCCTTACCTCTTAGCAATATTACCTAGGCACGTGGTACAGGTGTCTAGGGGTGTTCGGCACGGCAAGCTCTGAAAATCCCAATACGGCGGCACGGATGTACAATTTTTTTAAAATGATTATATATATAATAACTCAAAATTTTTTAATAACAATAATAATAAAAAGAGGGGAATCACCGGTCCCCAATTTTTTTTAAAAAGTATATACCTAAGTTATAAAAAACTCATATAGGGAGTAGAAATGAATAACAAGAGAGAGACGTACATATTGATTGTTGTTGTTGCCATTACTCTCCTAGTAAAATTTGTTTATGTTTCCAAAAAAGCAACACAATATTACAAAAAAGTTCTTTGCAATTGTATTTTTAAAATAGTACAACATACTTGAAGCACCATGTGCCTAATCATAATGTTGATGTCAGTATGTCACCATGACATGGTATAGGCACGTACCGAGGAGTGTCGTGTCCAAGTGTCAACACGACACAATTTAGGAAAACTGAAGTGCCTAGGTAACACTGCCTCTTGGAGCATTGGAGAAGAAGTCTTGGAGGAGTTGGCACTCTTTCCTTCATCCTCTTTTCTTCTTCTTTGTTTCATGTTTATTTGTTACCCTTTTCTTGGTAGAAATAAAATCATTTAGAGGGCCTCTCCCTTCCCAAGTAGTTAGGCCTCTCTACACCAACTTAATGGTGCTGAGGGACCCCATCTCAAAAACAAGGAGAGGTTCTCCTTTTATTTTTTTTATGTACGTATTTTTTCCTTTTTATGTTCCCACAAATGTGGATATGGGTAGGCCCATAGAGTGGAAGCCTAGGCTATATCTCTCTTCCTTTCTTACTTATATTTGTTTTTGAATTCTAGTCCTCCTTCGAAAATTTTTTGTGAAAGCTCATCCCCTCTCTAACCTTCATATATAGGGTTTCATTATATCATTTATAATGATATAAAGAGACCACATTAGAAGGGAGAGGATGAGGTTTTCAATTTCTATACTCGTCTCAGTTCCTTCTCTTTTTCTTTTATGTTTAATATTCTAAATTTTGGATGAGAAATGATGGTTTAAGGACTTAAAAGTGGATGTTGTCCAAAATATCTCCTACCCAAGACAATGGTATTTGATCTACCGTCAACACCAATCCAACAAAATAGGTCTTGGCAATAGACCATTTACTATCCATAATGCAAAAAACCCTCTTTATGTCCTAAATATGATCTTTTAGTCTAGCTCCTCTTTAACCTTCATTTGGGTTAAAATTCGACTTTAGTTAGTTTGCCAAAACCCTACCTATGCTCCAAAATGAGCCTAAACTACTATATGAAAAATCCAAAAAATATGATAAAATCTCAGAATACCAAAAACATCCAAATATGATTAAAATACCAGAAATATTCAATCAATCAACTAACTTAGCATGCTTGTTTGTATAAACTATTGTAGCTGGATCCCACTAAGTCAAGTAAGTAGGCAGCCCTAACGGGTCCAGCTCACCTAGGATTAGTTTCTCATACCTTCTTAATCTTTATTTATTTCTTAATTAACATACTTAATTAACATTCCTAATTTCTTTTGTAATTTTTCTTAATTTGGCTTAGACATAAGAAGTAGGTAACCATATCCAGATGGGGGTCCCAGGGTTCCTAACACCTTCCTTGTGACTTAAATGAATCACTTACTTAGAATCTCAAAGTGGACCTTAGGTCTTATCCATTATATTTTGAGATCCTATTTTCCCTTAGAATTAAATAGGTGGCGACTTTCTATTTACGCGTTTAGCGTCATTCCTCTACAGGGCGCAGCCTGGAAGGAAATGCGGTATTCCATTGCTCACAACTAAATTGTCGGCTAGTGGCTTCAAATCCCTTCCATCGCCATCGCCTACTAGGAAAATCCTTGGTTGGGAATGGTGTATCAAATGTGTTTAAAAAATCCTAAATACGTTAAATATATAAATGAAGTGGTATTTTGAATTTTAAACATTTGATTTTTAAGTCTAGTTTTGTGATGAGAGCCCTCTTTTGGTTAGTGTGTGAGGCGCAGCCTCATACTTAGGGCGAGCCTCAAGGTGTGAGGCATCAGGCACGAGCCTTAGGGAATTTGAGCCTCCAAGGATGCGGCTAAAGTGTTGGATATTTTCCAAAATATTATTATGTACTTAATCCCACATGCAATAATAAAAGATATTTGTTAAGATTTTTATTCTTTATCTTATAAAGAGTTTTGAGAGAAACGCTAGTATGAGAGCCGGTACATTGCAAGCTTGGTGCACTTGCACCGTTTTGGCACATAGACATTGAGAAGGTGGTTATAACCACTTGAGAATGTAGCAGTTACAACTAAAAGAAATAGTTGTCCTTAAAGCCAACGGTCATGTGGATTTTTAAGGATTTCGAACAAGTAGAAACCACTTCCAAAGACACAACTGAAACTCTATTAAGTATAGACATAAGAAGGTTTAAAAAACATATAAGAAAATTAACTCAGATTTGTGATTATTTTCAGAAAGTGTATATTACCGTGCTTCATTTCTCTCTTTAGTAGTTTTAAAATTGAACCGTTGCTCAAGAGTTCGGGGTTGATCTTGCACATCACTGCAATACCTAGATCAACAACAACGATTTGTTGGGCTTCATTGTATCTTGGAGGCGATTCGTTACAAACCCATTTGCAGACCAGTAGTGGGGGCGCATAACATCCTAAGGAAAGCGGATTTTCAGCGCGCCTTTGAAGTATTACACTTGCTTTCCTTCTCTATATGTCTTATCTATTACATAGCATTGGTACGTTGGTTCTAACATAAATTGTTTTACACTTCTACTAGAGCCCTTCCTCAAGGCATTTCACTATATGCTTCTTAAATCATTGATCTAGATATATAATATTGTCGTAAATACAAAAAAGCAGATCTTGTTCACCTATCATAAGCAAAGTGAAGGTTGTCTTCCTTTTTTTTCTCCGTTTGTCGCTTTTTTACCATGTGCATGGTAGATGTATTTGTATGTACTTATGTATATCTACCTCTTTGCATATTTCACATACATACAAAAATACATATGCACATACTATTACACATAATCAGCGCGCACACACACTCTGACACACACACCTCTATCTGAAACTTTCTGATGCTTTTCTTGTGGCTAATAATTCATTTGAATGCATTTCTATCTATTTTCTTGTATTCTTACTATATAGTTTACTTTTAAATATTTCCAGGGAATTCCTTTAGGATACGTAGTGCATTTGCTTTGGGAGCTGAAAGATTGGCCAGATTACTTGACTGTCCAAAAGAGAACCTTATTGCTGAAGTCAATAAGTTCTTCATGAACACATGGAACAGACATGGCAATGGCCGTCGCCCTGATGCACCTAGTCCTGATTTGTGGCCCTGGCAACCGTTAAACCCAGATCACATTGATGGGTCCGTGAATCTCAAGAACTATTTAAGCCGCAAGAAGATGAATGAGAATTCCACTGGTCATGTTTTCTGGCAAGAGCAGGATGCCAATTCTACCGGAGGGTTCAATCCCAACAATCTAAGCTTCCAAATGCTGTCAACCATGGGCACTGAAATGGCAGAAAGAACCACAGGACCCGCATCTGTTGCTTCTTCGCATGTTCGAAGCCATCAAATACATGGCTATGAACCTATTGCTCCAATCCTCGTGAGCTCTGGTTCACGGAAAAGTGCGATGGATAATTCTGGGGTGGTACCCTCTACATTTTATCCAACAGGACCACCAGTTCCATTCCGAACAAAGCTTCCAGTGTACAATTTTCCAACTGAGACCGGAAATTCTGATGCATCATCGAGCAATTTTGATAGGGAAGAGGTGCTGGATAACATCCGTATAGGCCGGCCTGATTCTATGAAGGAGACTGCTTCTGAGGAGCACAAGTGTGACATACTTAACAGTGACTTTGCCAGCCATTGGCAAAATCTGCAATTCGGGGGATTGTGCCACAATTCACATAATGTGCCTTCACCTGTTGTACCGCCAAAGTATTTACAAGGCCATTTCCCATGGGATGGTCCTGGAAGACCTCTTTCGACCAATGTCAACTTCTTCACTCAGCTTATGAATTATGGCTCTCGCTCTATTCCTGTCACACCTATTCAGCCTGGTTCTAATAGACCTGCCAGTACTTATCAGCGTTATGGCAATGAAATCCCTAGATATCGTGGTGGGACTGGGACCTACCTGCCAAATTCTGTAAGTTAATCTTCCACAAGACCCTTTGAAAGAAGTAAAAAAAAAAGAATCTAACGCCTCTAAAGCCCCTCACCTAAGGGAAATGAACCTGTTTCTTTGTTCATTTGTCTAGTTTCCACTTAGTGGTGAATATTTGGTCTTATTTGTTTAATCATTAGAAACCGGTATAATGTGCGTGACACATAATATAATTTCCGTACTTGATGTGTGGCTTCCAATACTTTCACATGATACTCTTAGTCATCAATATGGGTCTGGCATTGTTGCAGTTCATCATATGGGACTTATAGTCCTGAAAAGATACCACCTCTTGATCCATTTCTATCCTTCAAGAGACAGTTATAAATAGTTTAAGCACTGGTAAAGAATAATGGAGGAAAGAAATAATATGATGGTTCGAATTCCTTGATTGGCATAATTTCGTGTTTGTAGCTAACCGAAGTCTGAAACTGGTGAAATGGTTCAGATGAAAACAATTGTGCCATGTGGAACATATGAATGTCATGTAAGTGTTGTGCGGAAACACGATAATGGGATCAATGACAATGTAATAACGAAAAAATAGAAAAATATAGAAAAGAGAGAATACCACAAAAGACAAGATATACGTGGTTCACCAACCAATGGTTATGTCCACGATCGAAACCAATTTGAAAAACCTTCACTATAATGGAGAAGATTACAAAAGATGAGCAACTAAGAAGAAAACCCAAGAGCTTTCCTAAAGCCACACAAATCTTCTTTGTTCTCACTAAACCAACCCTAGACCAAATATACACTTAAATAGACGGTAGATATCTAATTGGAACCAAAGTTCTACTCAAAATAGGAGTTTCCTGAAAGAACAATTCTAAATATGCCGGAGCTCGCTAGAGCCAACCTAGACTCACTCGAGCGAGTTGGCTACAGGTTTTGTACTGTATTACACAGTAAAAACAAAACAGATACTGGAACCACTTTCACTTGAGCGAACATAATCTCGCTTGTGCGAGATACCCAATTCAAGACAAATTCCAATAATCTCCACCTTTACTTGAATCCCATGAACATCCCACGAAGCACCACAGAAGCTTTCACTATAACCCAACCAATACAAGAATCAACCTTGTCAAAAGCAACGCTTATATGTGGTTAAAGTGTTGGTGGTAGGTCGATAAACATGTGAGACTATTTTCAAAGCTTTTTATGGAATGGAATCCTCTACGGTTAACCAGACCAGACCCGGGGGAGTCCGGTTAAGCCCCTGAGGTTGCCACGTGCCCCTTATGACACTCCTTAACTGTGGTTAAGATTCACCGACCCCATATTTTTCCACAGTTCTCGACTTCCTTTCCACAACAATTTGTTGAACTTTATACATTAAGTTGCAGCATTCTACTCGCCTTTAAATGAACTAAAATATGTAATGAGTAGCTGGATTAAACTCTTGCCTTTTCAGATGAAAGGAAGATCCACTTTCATATAAGCAGTTAAGGCTACCTGGCTGTCTAGGGTTCTACTACTGGTCAGCAGTAAAGGCTACCTGGCTGTCTAGGGTTCTACTACTGGTCCCCATGGTTTTCTGGATTCTGAACCTTATCTGAGATCTGTTTTCGAACTTCTTATCTGACATCAATCTCATGGTCTAAGATCTTAAAAAGAGGATGATATTGTGCTTGTATCGCCTCTAGCAGATGGTGTACTTCTGTATTTGGTAGAATACTTGGCAGGATGGGTTACTAACACAGTAATCCGCAATCCCTACAATTGTATAGGTAGGTTTTTGTAAAGTGAAATGGATTGTAAGATATTATCCATAAGAGGTGTGTAAAAATTCAGAAATTGTACAGCCAAGTGGTGGCAGTGGCAGTGGTAGTGACGGTGGTGGTAGTTATGGGTGAAGGTGGTGGCAATGGATGGAATTGGAGGTGGTGGTGGATGCTTCGGTAAAAGTGGTAGAAGTGATGGTAGCGGCTTGGATTTGGAACAAGACAGTTAGAGATTCTCTTTATTTTTCCCCCAAATCCAAACTTTTGGGGAGGAAATGAAATATTCCCTTTGTAAAAACAAATAGGGAACTGATTTTCACTCAAGTTTTCCTTTTTTTACACCAAATTTCTTTGTCACCAAACAAAAAATTAGACTTTCTTTCGCACCCTATTTTCTGAGGAACAAACAGGAGTAAATGACTAACTTGAAACTTTTAAGCTGGTAGTTCTTCCATATACATTTTTCTTCACCGTGTATCCAGGTTTCAGAGACTTAGGTGGCGTTTGGCAACGCTAATTTAAATATGTAAAGCTTATTTGAAAATTGTGCTTAATTGGATTTTGGATTGTTAAGTTGAAGCTTAATTGCATATCTACATCTTTTTGAAGTAGGAGTTATACCTCTAAAGTAAAAAGTAGTTATTAACTACTTTTTAAAGTAGAGGTTTTCTATTTCAAAAAAAATGTAGACATGCAATTAACCTTCAATAAGCTCTACCTATTTAGATTAGTATTACCAAATGTCTGCTTAGATTCTCATGCCCACCTCTTGGAAGGAGCATACAAATGTATTATCCCAAAGGGGTGGACCAGTAGTTCCTGGGCCTTTCCCTAAGTGAGAGGTCCTAGGTTCCATTTCTCACTCCCCCTTTGGGCCAGTCCCTCACTGGTTTACCCAGAATTACATGGTGTGGCAGGTTGCAGGCTCACGTTGCACCCTCGGTGATTAGGACCCAAAGGGTTGGTTCCAAATAAAAAGTATTATCCCTACATTTTTAATGCTTACCCTTTTCCTGTTGAAGTTCTGGCTCTAGATTGAAAAGGGTATGATCCACTGGACCTTTCTCTTCTATTTTGGCTATGGCAATATGCTGAATGTAAGAAATAGCACCTGGCTTAAGCAGTTAGAATTGATTAGTCGTTTATGCCATATTTTAAATTGCAATACTAACAATTTCTTCAGAGAGGTATATAAAATTGAACTCCTTATAGCATCAATATAGTTTTAAGAGTGAACAAAATAATTTACTCAAATAAAGCTCAAAAAAATGGCTCTATTAAAGTAGATTCTATTCGTTTTGGTGCTTGACAAATTAGGGTTTTCCATTGATTCATTTGAATGAATCACCATCTATTTAGAGCGTAGACCAGGGACATTCCTGAGGCCCATCTTGCCTAGAACAAGCTTCGGAATCGCAGGAGGGTTGTCAAGCCCCATGCTTCTGCTGAACTCGTTGGCGAGCTCCACAAGCCTGCACTTATCCCGGGCCACACTCTTATTCGAATTGTAGTAGCCAAGCCATGCTTGGTAAGCTGCTTCTTTGTTCTTCATCTCTACATGGGACAGAGCCCGTTCTACCTGTACAGTTGGCCCATATGAAAATTAAACACATAATAGTTTATAATATGTTTCTTCTTAGAGCGTTAGTCCTCTCCTCGGGCGAGGAGTGGACTATTGCTCCTCATCCTCACAATGCCCCTTTAACTGCCTTGAACTATCGTTAACAAGTTTTAACTCATGGTTAGTTTTTTTTTTCTAAAAAATCGAAGGTTAGATGCTTTAACCGTAAGGGTTAGTGAATATTAATCACAGTTAAAGGGAATGAAAAGGGGACATGTGGTGAGAAAAAGGGGGACAAGACACCTTCCTTCGCTCCACTAGCGAGGAGGAAATTATTTTCCTTCTTATTGGATTAAAAACGAAGGGTTAATTGATGGCAACGTGGTGAGCCATTGACTTCCTCTTGCATTTACATCAAGGATGAAAAGCTACCCAACAAAGAGACCACTTTCAAATGATTTTGTGTGAGACATCAGAATAAGTGGGAAATAATGTTTATGTGCTTGTCTTGATTGTAGGTTATTAAAACAATATTTTTGAAAAAGCAAACGAAAAGTTCAATAAATACTCACTTTCTTCCTTGTGTCTGGATCAACTGAAGGTACTGAAGCCTTTGTAATCGGCAAATCCTTGACAGTAGATAAAAAGAACTCCTCCCAAGGTGCCAGTAGCAATATGCCTTGCCCTTCCTTACCTTTCCGGCCAGTTCTACCAAGTCGATGTATATACTGTTCTCTATCAGCTGGCACGCCCACCTAAAATTGCATCAAATAGTTTAGTGGATTCAAACCCATCAGTAAAAGGATGAAAAGCAATCATGTCACAGTCAATCTTCGCATTCAACTGAGCCCATTGAAGAAAGCAATCTCTAACTGAGGTTTTTAAAAGATCCCATACATGAACTGGAGGTGGAGAGTTGGGAAGGTTGGGGGTGGGATGGGGGCAGGTAGTGACCGTAGGATTCATTGAGGACGATGAACCTCAGAACCATTAATTTGTCTTTCTTTTTCTCAAAAAATTGTGTCATAATGCCCATATTTTTAGCTTCCCATGGAAATTGTACATACCATTTCCTGCTACTACCTATGTTAAAGGACCCAATATTGAACTACTGAACATAGCACTTTGAACTCCAGAGATCAAGTTTTTACAGGAGATATAAGTAAATCAGCAATTATGGAAAAAAAAAATAATGGCTCAAGGACGGTTCCTGAACTTCTAAAGCAAGCGAAATTAACATGGCATCATTACCTGTATAACAAGAGTAACATCTGGATAATCAACTCCACGTGCAGATACATCAGAAGTCACAAGAATAAGACCTTTTGACTTCCGGAATTCATCAGAAACCCTGGTTCTATAACTCTGTGGCTTTCTAGAATGGATCTCTCGAACATTCACGTTCAGCTCAGAAAGAAGGCCAGCAACAAGTCTCGTGACCATTGCAGTTGTGCAGAATACAAGAACCTACAATATCTCCACATAAACCAGGTGACAAATTCCATATTGACCAACAAAGCCACAAATTTCAGCAAAATTTTGAACAATGCCACAATAGCACTGCAAGATTTTTCAGTTGAAGATAAGAACTCCAGAAACCCCAAGATACTGAATGAATCATGGGGACTTGGAAAAATATGGCAACTTCAAACTGTGTTACCCTTTGCTATCTTAGAAACATTTTTTTTTATCGATATCTTAGAAACATTTTGCATCTTTGATTCTAGTAAAGCTTTCTAATCACCCAATTCTTTTTCCACATAAACCCAATGAATAACAAAGAGAAGCAACCCCACCAAAACTCTCTCGCCAAGAAATTTCAGAGTCCAGGATTTACGACTATAATGCGTACCTTATAGTCAAGATCATCTGCGATATGCTCTTTTAGAAGAACATAGAGCAGAGAAAATTGCTTGTCTAGCGGAGCAACTAGATTCATCTGTCTGACCTGAAAGGATCCAGCATTGAAATATATACATCAATAAAATTCATAATGAAAAAGAAAAAGAAACAAAATTAACAAATATGCCCCACCTGTGAGTGTGTCTCCTCGCTACCCTCTTCAACTGTGTTGATAAATTCATGGTCTCTTTTTAAAGCAAAGTGACACACTTGACGGACCTGCAAACCAAATAGTAGAGGTTAGAGCTCTCTTTAAAATCAAAAGATACAATAACATGTAGTACAGAAAGAAAAGAAACCTCTTCAGGAACTGTGGCAGAAAATAGAAGTGTTTGTCGCTGTTTTGGAACAGCAGCAATGATCTTCTCAATGTCTTTTCGAAAGCCCATATCTAATAAATGATCAGCTTCATCAAGGACGAGGACTTTTACACCCATCAGCCGAGTTGCAAATCCCGCTGTATTCTCAATATGGTCTTTAAGCCTTCCAGGTGTGGCTACAAGAATCTGTGGATTTCAGAGAAGAAAAAATAAATTAAAAATAAGGTTCGAGTAACTACTTCAAGATGATCAGATGATGTTGACCACTTTGCCTTATTAAGTACCACACATGTAGTAGCAGTAAATGTGGCACATATGCAGACTAAAGACCCTTCTTTCAATTGTCATACCTGAGGAATCTCCTAGTTGAATTAATCAAAACAATTGAATAGTCCTAAAATCTTGTTCCTTGACCTTTTATCTGAAGAACCCGTCGTAACTTTCTAACCAACCAATAGAATGTGACATATTGAACAGATAGGAACATTTGATAGGGTTAATGCTTGGTGTAGTAGATGTACTATGTAGGTCCAGTGGAGGATGGGGACTCATCCTCTGCATGATAAATTTTCCCCTTAACAAGATAAGAAACTCACCTGACAAGGGTTTGCTTGCATGCGTTTCTGTTCTAGAGTAAGTCTTGTGCCTCCTATTACAACTTGTACGCCCAAAGAAGGATGATACTTCAACAGGGTGTTGGCCTCTGCAGCAGCTTGATTTGCAAGCTCACGCGTTGGGCATACAATAAGCACATAAATTGGAGGTCTCTTTTGGTCACGATCAACAGGAGGCGATTTTACGATTGCTTCAATTGATGGAAGCTGAAATTATAAACTTCAATCATTGTGGTGAAAAACTTCTAGAAATCTCTTCCGTGAGGAGCAGTAAACCAAAGGCTATTGATTTAACAGGCCAAAATGAACCCATCCAAAACCCCCAAAAAAGGTGAAATGATTTACCAAAAATGCTACAGTTTTTCCAGTGCCCGTCTTTGCCTTGGCCAGCACATCCTTGCCTACAATTCACAAATGAGCACAATAAATACTATCATCACATAGATATGAGAGAAACTCACTAACTTGATACAATTATAGAAGCATAAAATGAGGATAATAAAGAATCCTTGGACACAGCAGTGGTTAGTTCACAGTCATGCAATTGAAGTGATGGTTATGAGCCCATTTATCAACAATTACACACACACACACACACATATATATATATGGAGCTTTCTTTTCTCGGTAGTATTCCAAGGTGGGCGGTTCAAAGCAGGATAGTACTTGCAAGAACAAGGAGACATCAATCTACCCCTTTTTTTTCTTTTCTTTCCGGGTGCCAGGTGGGGGACGAATACATGGAACTAATTTCATTATCCACTACAGAACATTTTTTTCGTCACCCTGGAATCTTTGTCCATTTTCTTGATCATCCAAAAATGCAACAGATTGGGTTATTAGTGTCATCCAATCAGGTAAATTTTTTAGCATAGGGATTTCTACAAAGGGTATGAACCCTTCAAGTACACCATGCGCACCGCCCAAATAAGTCTGGAAAGAAGTTGGGTATGCTGACATCCTAACCCAATAATCCTCTCTCACAAAATATGGAATGCCCTTAGAAAAGCTTCAGCTACTGAGATGAGATACATCAAAGGTCTTCATCAGCACCCATCCTTTCAGGAATAACTTCAACTAAAGTGAGGAATTTCAAATTTCCCACATGAGTGTTTTTACCAGCCAAACCAAACACATTAATTAAATGCTGCCGCATTCATTAATAAGCTACTAATAGAGAAATTGCCAAAAAAAATTAAGCCAAAAGTCAATAAAATTTCATATCATGAAAAAGAAACTTGCTATAATAAACACGATTCTATAGCTACCAGCCAAAAGGCCCAAAACCCTGAATTATTTTTTGACTACATGCAATTTTTACTTGAAAGTTATGAACTTTGATTCAAAGAAATCAACCTCTAAGAATGACAGGGAGAGTTGCCTCTTGCACTACGGTCATCCTCTCATATCCAGCATCCTTTATTCCTTTTAATGACAAAGAAGATATCGAACATTGATCAAACCTGCAGACATCCACAAAATTAAATGTTCAGATAACAACTATAAGCAAGAGCAAAAGAAGAATTTTGGGACCTAGGCCATGAATTTATTGACCGTATGGGATACTTCAACTTTACTCGTAAGATTAAGCATCCAAAACTCTAAATCAGAGGAGTTTTACATGCTATTCTTCTATTTCCTGCGAGGAATGCTCACAGTTATAGATGAGTGGGTGGGAAGAAGCTATCCTACTTCATCTGTTGTACGCTCAAACATATTGAGGGTGGTTTCCATGAGATCTATTTTCTATGTGAAAAATTAAGTTAAAAGGATGAACTAAACCAAAGACTATAATTGGCCATGTTTTCTCTGTCTGTCTAAAGGAATGTGATATATTTGGTTGGTAGGATCCATCTCGAGTCTATACATGTCCCAATATGTACCTTTTGGTTACTGCAGAGCAGCAGAAGATACTAAGATAGAACACTATTTGTTGACATAAGTTCAAAAATAACATTGTATGTTTTTTCCTCATCGTTGTTCTAATATGATGCATTTTAGAGCCCTACTGGAAATTAAACAACCACAGGCAACACCCAACCAAAATAGCTTAAGTATCCAAAGTTCATATACATGATAATAAATGCTATAATTATGAACCTTCTATGTTGATATTATATTTATTCAAAGAAAGAAGTGAAAACGGTAGAAATACAAAGTTGTGAACACTTGCTAAAACATAACAAGTAAAGTTAGAACATTGTTGACTCTGTTCTCTTAAGAATCTTTAAGGGTAAAACCCAGTTGAATAGAATAAGCTTCATCTTATGGATAGGTGTTGAAGAAATACCTGGTCTGACTTAGGTAAGAGTCAGTTTTTCCAGCTGAACTTCTAGGTGTCATCTGTGCACCAACTTCTTTGGCTGATCCAGGCATTGAACTCCCACTCTTAACAGCATCCTCCTCCTCATCTTCTTCACTATCTTCCTCGCTAACAAAATTCTCAAAACCAGGCATTAAATTCTTCGCCTCCTCCCCCTCGTCATCTTCATCTTCATCTTCATCTTCATCTTCATCTTCATCTTCATCTTCATCTTCATCGTCAGAGGTCAGAAGAGCTTGTCTTCCAGAACCCTTCCCTCCTTTCAGTAAATTCCCACCCCCTCGACCCCTTCCGTAACTCAAGTCAATATCTCTTCCACTTCTCCTCATTGGAGAAGAAACTGCACTTCGAGAACCACGACCAGACATTAAATCATTCCCCTCATTATCATCTTCGGAGGTCAGGAGTGTTTGTCTTCCAGAACCCTTTCCTCCTCTCAGAAAATTCCCACCCCCTCGACCCCGTCCATTACTCAAATCAGAATCTCTTCCACTTCTCCTCATTGGAGAAGAAAGTGCACCTCGAGAACCACGATCCTTCCTTTGTGGATAAAATTCTTCATCCTCGTCCTCCTCCGACTCACTAGTGTCCTCCTCCGACTCGCTAGCAACCCGCCTTTTTGAGACAGAACTAGACATAGAACCTCTTGGGTTTCTCAAAAAAGACCCGGCTGTGTTCCGAGTGTTGCTTCTGCTATTAACAGAAAAATCATCTGAACCACTGTCCCTCGGCCTCTTCGAAGACGAAAACCCATCCCTTCCACCTCTCTGACTCTTCATAGAAGAAAACGAATCCTTAATACTACCTCTACCTCTACCCCTACCCCTATCCATATTCCTATCCATATCTCTATCTCTATTCGAATAATCGCTTTCGCCCCGCCTCTTCAAAGACGAAAACCCATCCCTTCCACCTCTCTGATTCTTCATAGAAGAAAACGAATTACTACTCCTACCTCTATCCCTATCTGAATCATCACTTTCGCTGCTCAATCCAACACGCAAAGATTTCGTCTTCAATTCACTGATCCAATCACTAAGCTCAGCTTCATCCTCGACAAGACTCTTCGCTTGCCCGCCTCTCCCGCCATAACTCCCACCTTGAAACTCTCCTCCCTCTACACCCCGACCACGTGAGCCCTCCGAATTCCGGCCACCCCTATCGCTGCTGCCACCATTTCTAGACCGGAGAGAACGAGTCGAAAACCTCCTGACTCCAGATTCCTCATTCTGCAACACAGAAATCCCTGATCTTCTCGAAAACCCCATGTATTTCAGCTTAAAAGGGAATACTCGGTTGAAAATGGAGAATTCCCGAGAAGATTGAATGGTTGCTCCGAGCTTCATGTTGGAAAAACTGCGGGACGAAACACAAGTGCTGAGTAAACGAAGGGGTAGAAGCTGACCAGGCATAGCACATTAACCAATGGAGGTGAGAAACGACGAAGAAACCCGAATTCTACCAGTTTTGTTTTGTGATTGCTGGAGAATTGCAAGATCTGAACGGAGAACAACGAAACTTTTAGAGAAATTTCGCCCGAATTTGGTTGTAGTGGCGAGTTACTGCTCCCAGTTTTGATTGAGAGAGAGAGAGAGAGAGACTAGGGTTTAAGCAGGGTTTAAGGCCTGCTAGATATTTGGCGCGATTTGGGTCTTTGTCATCGTTATAAGCAAAGAATTCCCAAGGGTATATATGTATTCAGATGGATACCAATAATAAGTTTTAGGTTAAAACTTATGCACCGTTCGATTGGAAAAATCAGTATCACTTCAATTTTTTTCCTGGGGTTTCTCCTGAATACCCTCAAGTTTAGGATTGTTCCCCCAAGAACCAAGTATAAAAAATCCTTCCCTCACACACATGTGAAAGAGTTCGCACATGAGAACTTTTTTTCCATTTTGGACTAGTTTATCTAAACCATTTGAAAGAAATATATTTGTGTTCCATTCATTCCTTCTCAACCATCAACAATGGAACCCCTTCGTTGATCAAGAAAAGTCCCCAACATTTTATTACCTATCGTTTCGACTGAGATTTTCATAAGAGAATTTCATTCCGCTAAACTATTAACTATAACTGTGAGAGAACACCATTAACTGAAAAAAAAATTTCATTTTTTGTGTTTCTTGTATTTTTTAAAAATGAATTATTTTAACCAAAATAAAAAGGATTATAATCATTGCATTTATGATTTTAAATTTTACAAACCAAATTTTAGATGGTTTTACATGTGTTTTCTTTGCATTTTTTTATGGTTTACAATGTGTGGTTGATACTCAACAAGTTAGGTCAATACTTTGTATTGATATTGGTTGTGTTTCAAGGTTGAAGACGATCTATATCAATATGTATCGATACAGGGTGTATCAACCATGTGGTGTATCGATATGTGTACCGATATGAATCAAAATGTGTACCAATATGTATTGATAATGGAGACAAAAATTCCGAAAATACCACTAAAACCGAAAAAGTGCCTTGAAAACCCTCAAAATGGAAATTTGACCGGATCCATCTTGTTGAACTACCCCAAATTCATATATTATAATAGTCAATCGGATTTCAAGATCAAAAGTTATGGCCAAAACAAGTTCTATCGTCATATCGATATGGCTATCAAGCAAGTGTATCGACCACATAGTACCAATCCTGCACGCAAAAGCTTCGTTAAAACTCTATTTTTGTGATTTTTTCATCTTTTTCAATAAAATTTGTACTCAAAGATCCATTAAAAGAGAAAGGAGTAGGGAACTTCATGAGATAGGAAGATGAGGAGAGTGAGAAGCTTCTCCAATCTCATACATACATACGTAAATCCATTTTTTCATCTTGTTCTTCTTTCAAAACCATTCTTTAAAGTGTTGGGGATAGTGGAGGAGTTTCAGACTTTTCATAAATAAGAAATAATGGGAAAAATAGTCATAAACCTTTTGTGGGAAGAGTTTTTAAAACGTGGGTAGTTTGAGAACAAACCCGTTCTTGAAGGGCAATCAAAGAACCCCCCCCCCCCCCCCCCCCCCTTTTTTTTTTTTATTTGATTTAAGGGTGGTCTATAGACTCTATACCAGAGATGTCCTCTCAAGCTTTTTTTTTTCTACAATTCAACACGTGCCCTTTTAAATGTGGTTAAGAAATTTAACAAGAGGTTGATAGTTGTAATTGGGTTTTAGAATTAAAAAAAATTACAAATAATAGGTGTCATTTTCTAGCGAAAGCTTTTTTTTTGGTAATTGACGGTGTCCCAACCCACACAAGAAAAGACTAGTCAATTCGATTGCACGCAACCCACAAACCACATGCATAAGAGTTTTTTTTTCCTGCTAAATAAATAAGAATATGTCAAAGCCATTTTATGTTTAGACACTAGTAGACAATAGATATATATTCCAAAAATGAGGTTTTATATCTAGTATATGCACGATGCCATTAAAATGTAAAACTGAAGGGATAGAAAAAGAAAGTTCTAAAGTTGAGATTATCTATATACACAAGAGCTCTGATTGAAAAGACAACCAAAGCAATCCAAAATGTCTTATGATAGGGTAGTTTGATAATTACAAATATAAAAAATGGTAATTTTGTCAAGTACGTTATTTTTTCTATAATACCCAAAATAGGAGTGCTTGTCCTACTCTCAGCCAAAAATCAACACATGCCCTTGCTTTTAATCATAAGTCATGACTTTCAATCATAAACCAACACTTATCCTTACTTGAATAGGTGTTGATTTTTGGCTAAGTAGAGAATGTTGAGAGTAGAGCTAGTACTCATCTTCCCAAAATACTCCTGTATGTATAGGCATTTTTTGGATTGTTCTAGTTATCTCTTCAATGGAGATCATGTTCATAGTTAATCTCTATAGAGTTAGACACGAAATGTAAAGTTTATAGTTTATTCCAACATTGATAATGTTGCCCAAGGATTGGACCCTAGAGAGGGGGGGGGGGGGGTGAAAAGGGTCGATGACAATTTAAAATTCTTTCTACTTCCTTAAGCGGAATTTCAACTTAAACAAGTTAAAGAAAATAGAAATTTAACAATTCTATCAATAATGCAAAACAATTCGATATAGAGAAGAGTTAGAGAGATGCAAACATAATGACACACGATGTTGTTCACGAGGTTTGACGACCCGCCTACGTCATCCCCTCAAGCTATACCTACTAGAGGATTCATCACGATTTATTCTCAATCATCAATCTTCTTCCTGGTGAAGATCAAACCTTACTAGGGAACAATTCTCCATAGACTTAGTCCACTTTCCGTCAGATAGTGCTCATTACATGAGCTGATAAATGTCTTTAACACTCTCTAGAAATCTCCCAAAGATTGGAGTTGAAAAGCTCAAGAATTTGAATTTGAGAATTCTAGGTTATAACTCAATAAATTTGAAATCTAAGCTTTGGAGTAATGGAATGAATTATTGGAATTATTGGAGTTCTTTATTTTATTCATAAATCAATCATATTTATAACCCTTTCAAAGATATAGCCGTTGGAGGCTTCATAGGAACTCAAAGAGTCGTTAAAAACTAGCCGTTGGGTTTTTCCCGATAGCAGTCGTCTATGAGTGCACTAGAGCACTGCTCAGTCATCGACGAGTGAAGCTGCGAGAATCATCCACAGCTACTGTTTCTTCCACTCGTCGACGAGTGCTGAGACCACAGTTCTACTCATCGACGAGTCCTCTATATTTCTACAGAAAACTTATCTTTACTTAACCAATATGATGGACATGATTTTCTTGGTCTTATATCTTATCTTTAACAAGATATTTATCATGTTTTAGATCCTTAGATTGATATTCAATGGGTCTTAAGGCACCTATGATCAATCTAAGTAATTGACCAATTCAACCGACCAAACTTTAAGGACTTCTTATATAAATCCTAAGTACTCCAAAAGACTAAATAATAAATTATAAAACCTTCTTGAGAGTCTTCAATCTTCAATCTTGATCTTGAGTAAATTTCTTCTTTAGCTTCAAGATCCAACTTGAACTTTGGGCATGATCTTCAATGAGTTCAACTTGATCAAATTGCTTTCTTATAGCTTGATGAAGAATCTTTTTTGCTTGATTGCTATTTTCATCTTTTTGTATTAGATGATGTGCTAATGCTCTTCATAAGTTTGAATTACACTTAAACTCAATAAAATATTAGTAATACAAATGTCATTCTATTATTGTGTTATCATCAAAATCAAAGATGTTACCTTAGGTTAAAAACCTAAAGGCTAATAGATAAATATATGTAAAGTTATAGTTTATTCCAACTTTGATAAGTATATGGATTGTCAGGTTTTCAATTTTCCAAAGTGAGTTGGCTAACTCCCAATTCACTAACCTAACTAGTAATCTATAAATGATGCCTTACAAAAAAAAAAAGATCCAATACGTAGGATACAAAAAAAATAAAATGAATTTATATATTTTCAAGATAGAGTTTTCGCTCAATGAAAGATGAGAAAATTAGTTATTGTACAAAACTAAAAAAAAAATGAGAAATGAATGTTATTTAATTAGTCATTTATGAGTTATCATATGATAGAAACCTTACCAATATTGATGCCCAGATAATGGACCTTAAAGTGGGGCTGAATAAGGTTTATGACAAATTTTAAAATTAAACAAGGTGATTATTGCGGAATTAGAATTTAATCACTAATACTACCAAGTAAAAATCAGAGATAAAGATTAGAGAGAGATTTAGAAATGCCAGACATCAGATATGTTATCGGGGTTCAGCAACTTGCCTACGTCCTCGCCTTTAAGCTTTTCCACTTTAAGGATTTTTACACGATTCACTAATCGTACTCTTCTTTCCGGTAGAGAGCAAGCCTTACAATCATTTTCCAGGCTTAGGAGGAACTTTTAACAATCATTTTGACAAGTTAAGGATTAACCTCTTTAAGAGAAACTTTCTCTTAGATACACAAGAACACTCTTTTCGAAGTAGTGCAAGAATCCCTGTTTCTTGACTTTTAGCAATTACAGATTTTTTTGTGGATTGTGAATCCGGGTTGAAAGCTCCTTATTGAACTAGATAAGAATTGAATACAAAGCTTACAATCTCTCAAGATGGATTGGAATTGAATGTTCAATAAGTGAAGGATTGGATTTTAGGATATTTAATGCAAAAGCAGAGTATTGATTGCTAGAAGTTGGTGAGTGATGAATAATCAATAGAACAATGTAATAATCTCTAGGATGTTGTATTTTAATCATAAATCAACTATATTCATAGTTGAGCAATCAATATGGCCGTTGGGGGTAGCATTTAATGCGTGCTAGCCGTTTAAAACTAGCCGTCATAGGTTTTTCCCGCAGGCACTCGTCGACGAGTGAGTAAGAATCCAGCCTGAGTTGTCGACGAGTGGAGATAGAATCAATTGAAATCATTTCTGTTCTTCCACTCGTCAATGAGTCCCTTGTACTCGTCGACGAGTCCATTGAATTTTTTTCAGTAAACTCATCGCAGTGAGACCAAAAAGATGGGAAACAAGCTAGGACCCTTAGGCAACTAAATTAACATAATTTTAATCATTTTTAGGGTCTTAGAATGATGTCCAAATTATACTAGGTCTCCTAGGGCCTATCTAGTTAATCTTTGAACAATTCTTTTCCAATGTCTTGAGGACTTTTATAAGGTCCTAGACACTTTAACATAGACACTAGTCTTCATTGAAAGATGATCTTTAATCTTGATTTGAGAAGCTTTACTCTTGATGGATCTTCATAGATTGTCTTGAGCTCTTAAGGCTTTTAGAAGCACTAGCACTTAAACTATGACCTTGATGACTTCATCACTCTTCATAGACTTGATGGTTAATCTTAACACTCTGAAATTTCACATCTTAAATAGAAGAATTAGTACCATAAAGTTCATTCCATTATTGTGTTATCATTGAAACTAGAAAGGGTACATAGAGTTGTAACCTTGAGGCTAGCAAATACTTCAAAAGCCCTAGGGTGATTAATGAGTGGAAATCTAGGTCCATAAACATCTAGGGTCGTAGCATACCACCGCGCTTCCGCAACCGACGTCCATGGCGGCTTTCACTTTTAGGCAGGGCACTTCTCAATATTTTTTTCTCATAGCCGGGGTACTTTTCAGAATTTTTCCATAGTTAAGGCAGTTCTTAGAATTTTTTTTCCCATGGCCCTCTCAAGTAGCCCTTTCCATAACTCGAACTCAAGACGTGGTGTTAGGCTTTGGTACTAAATGATAGGTACCTAATCAATACTTCAAAAATCTTAGGGTGATTAAAGAGTGGAAAGCTAGGTCCATATACATTTACAGTCATAACAACATACAAAGAAGTGAAGCATCAATATTTGTATATACAGGCAGAATCGTTGAATCCACCCACTCCTATCCCAAAACCCATCCACCGAAACCTGCCACAACTTGTTTTTTCCCTAATTGAGTTAGGGTTTGCATACCTCAACCCTAATCAATGGTTGGGTCAAGCTTGATTTGAACAAATACGAACCGAGTTGAGGTTAATCCCAAGGGGTAACTAATTTGGTTAATCTGACTTTTTTTTTTACAACGAAGAGATATACCAACCATTGGCCAGACTATTCCTCTCTAGTCCCATCCCAGACACCCACACTAAGAGGGGGCAAATAGAAGCTGTTGGGAGTTGAAACCGAGACCTCCACTTCTTGAGGTGTGGTGCTCGGTCAACTGACCCAGTAGGTGGGTGTTAACCTGATCTATTTATTAAACATAATTTCATATGTTTATATAAAGTTTCATATAATGTAATAAGTTGACATAAACATTGTAGTGATTCTGAAATTCCCAATTTAAATGTTAAGGGTATTTTCATAATTTCTTGTTATAGGGGGTATTTTAGTAAATATCTTTGTGTATTGTTTGACAATGAGAATAGTAATAACATTGGTTAGAATAATCTAAAATAAGCTTAAAACATTTTAGTTTAGCTTTGGGTAAAAGCACATAATGGTTTTAGTATAAAAAGCTAATGTTGACCTAATCTTTCATTTATTAGAAAACTTAAACTAGAGAGGAGGCTTTAAGGAGAAGGAGGAAGAAGAGGCTAGGGTTTTGGAGCTTGAAGCTTGTAGAGGGTGACTCAAGTTAAAAAATCGGAGTCCGTGCTAAGAGAGACTCAAGATCGTGAAGCAAACTCATTTGGGGGGTTTTCCATATTCTAGAAACCCTAAAAATTTAGGGTTGAGGCAAGTGAACACCCTTTTTTAGGTTTTAAATTCATGTCATTACTGTTTTAATGCTATATTCAGTGTAATAAATGTTTAGAATCAATCTAGGAGAGAATGGAGTTGATTTGGAGGTGTTTGGGCAAAAAAGGGGGGGGGGGGGGGGGGGGGGGGGGGGGGTTCCTCAAAATCTGTGAGTTGACCATTCGAATGGTCTGTCCACCGTTCGAACAGTGGTTGCCATTGTTTGTTCAAAAGTTACAACTGTTCTATTTCTTGGAACTGTTCGAACGATCGTATGACCGTTCAACGGTTATGTACACTGTTGTACTTTTCGAAATTTTACCAAGTCCAGAATTGTCAACCATTCAAACAGTTGGGTAACCGTTCGAACGATGGGATGATCGCTCGAACGATCATGAGACCGTTCGAACGATGATGCCTATTTTTACACTAGAACTTAAAAACAATGCATGATTAGGATCCATTTCTCTCGAAACTTAGAGACTATGCATATTAGGTCCCTTCTATCAAATTATACTTTTTCTTATTTATTAAGTTGATATTCATGCCTTAACTCTATTATCTTGTCACTATCTCATAATTGCATTATTTTTCATAATGATCAACTATCGTGCATGCTTGATTGAAATTACTTGAAATGTGTAGACCTTACCCAACTTTGTTAGATCCCTCTTGTTATAGTAATATAGGACGCTATAGAGCTATAGCGGGGAGGATATAACTAGCTTACTTTGGTTAATAACTTAAGTTAGATTGGCCCTACTATGTGTGGTATGGGATGTCATAGCAGTGAAGATATAACGCCTTTAATTCTATTACAATGTTATAATTGTTGGACTATAGGTGACTTAACCTGTGATGGACGACATACGAATCCATCTAGATCTTTGAGGTCTGCCAAGGGCCACCAAAAGTAGGAACAAGTGTGGGATTCCATCGGTATCTTTGAGGGCTGCCAACGGCTACCAAAGTAGGAACTGGTGTGAGATCTTAAATCGACCGTGATGCGATGCCAAGGGGCTGCCATAGCGGAATATGATGCTATTTCAGACGTATTGTCGAGGGTCGCTTGATGCAAACCAAGTGATTCAAAAATGAAGAAAATGAATTGACTTGTGTGGTCATCAAAATTGCATATTGAGTAAAACGTAATAATGATGTATGATTGCATGCGTTACATGTGTTATGTATGTTCATCTTGCTGAACTTCGTGCTCACCCTTGCTATGTTGTCATTTCTCAGAAGATATCTAAAGATCCATAGGAGCTCTTGAGGAGTTGAGAATATAGAAGAATATTCTTTTTTTATTGCCTTTTGAAAGTGAGTGATTGTAGGGAGGAATTTTGAGAACTTAGTTGCACTCTGTACTTTGTTTTAAACTTTTAATATGCTCGTTTGTTATACATCTGAAATGATTTTATATGTTTATAAAATGCATTCACTATTAGGGTTTGTCTCAGGTTCAAGCTTCTAGGAAACTTATACAAATATTAGATATATTGTGTATAAAGGTTTCAGGGCATGACAAACGTAATATTGATTCACACATTTCCAAGCTCTCACGGTAGTAGCGACTAAGTATTGCTACTTTTAACGTTTACCTTGAAAACTAATATAAACTATCAATTCTTCCTTTGAAAATACCTTGAATCATCAATTCTTCCTTTGAAAATATTGTTTTTTAAACCTATTGAAGGACAGCAATGATAAGTCTTTCATCCACAGTGAAAGTTTAGAACAATTTTGAATTGTGCAACTTGGGCTTGCGCTATTCAAATATGCATATTTGGTTAACAACTTGTTTAAGAAATTCAAAATACTGATAAATTTGTTCCAATCAACATAAACAGATACACAATCTCAGGTTCCCACACAAACTTCATACAAATCCACCATTTTAGCATTTATGTATACCCAGCCCTACTGCAAATGCCCCTGTTCAAACTACATCACATAACTCAGAACACATTGAGAGACATTTCTCTAAACAAGAGAAAGAATTCTTTTTCTAAGTAGCTAGAACTTCCCAAATCAACTCTGGATCAAACGATGGCATGCTTGCGAGCGAAGAACAACCATCAAATTCCAAGTCCTCTGCAACAATCGAACATGAAACAGACGGCGGCGAATCAGGAACAGATGGTGACAAAATTTCCTCACATCCCTCGTTCTTGGGAAGAAATGACAATGGTAATGGCTGTAATAATTCCACCTTTCCTCCATTACCAATCTCACTGCCATTACTACTATAACTACTTCTGCTTCTACCGCCATTGCCACTCTTACTAGCTTTCTCTCTTTTCACCTTCTGGCAAATTGCCTGAATCTTGCTATCTACTGATGTCCTCAGAGACCTTAATTTTGCGCAATCTCCGAATCCTAACTTACTCACGTCTCTGAGATGAGGAAAATTCAGCCGCGCGTACTCGCCGCGTAACTTATACGCGGCACGATCATATGCATAAGCTGCTGCCTCAGCAGTATAATATGTCCCTAACCAAACTCTTGTTCTGTTTTGAGGGAGTCTAATTTCAGCTACCCATTTTCCCCAATGCCTTTGCCTTACCCCTCTGTATAGTTTCTTCCTACTTGTATCTAGACTTGTAAAGATAGAATTTTGAACTGGGTTGGTTAGTGCTGTATGAGAAGCAGTGCCATTAGACCTGCTTTCGTTGCTGAATTTTTGAAGAAGCTCTCTTTGACGGAGATAAACGGAGGAGCCTAACGGTTCTGGTTGGTGAGTGGTAGTGGCATTTGATGGTGGGTAATGGGAGAAGATTGAATCTAAGGCATTACTGCCGCCTGTTAATATGAGTTCCGATAGTGAGGACCGAATGTCCATATCCCCTGAGAAAGAAAGTAATTGGCTGGTTTCTTGGGTTCTTGCCATGGAAATACAGAGAGAAGGAGAAACTGCAGCAGACAACAAGGAATCAAAAATTACCCTTTTCCTCTGCAAATTGGGAGAAGAAATAGAAAAACAAAATGATAAAATTTAGGTGTAAAGTAGCAGAAATTTCGATATCTGAGAAGCTAAATGATGGAAAGAAGGAACTGGAAGAGAGGATTGAGCTTAGATCTACGGGAGTTGGTATATTTATAGGTAGATGGGGTGGTGGGGAGGGGCATCTGGGTATGCGAAATCTTTTTAAATTTTTGGGTTTTCATTGGAGTCCGTGTGGTCCTCTTCACTCTTCAGTGAGAGTCAGTGCTTTCTAAGACTCTTTCTTTTTGCCATTGAAAACTGAAAAGCTACTTTTTCTATTTATTACTATTTATTACATCCCAGCTGTTATGGTTGTTGAAGTCAAGCCATGTGTCTCTGTGTCTCTGGGAGATTCGCTTTTACTTCGTATCTTTTACAGGAGAAATTTGCTTCTAGACCTTCTCAAGTGACTTCAATAAAGAAATATAGCTTAGCTCAGCTCAGCTTCGCTCAACTTTAATGCAACTCTTCCTCAAACAATATGTTTGAGGAATCACATTCTGCTTGTGCCTGTGACCATGGGTGAAGCCAGGATTTTGTTGCAGGGGAGCGAACAATGGGGGTGCGGGGGTTCGGGGCATAATGGCAGACTGGCAGTGTGTATTCCCAATGCCGAATTTCAAATGCTAGACTCTCTAACTCATGAACAAATACTAATAAGCTAATTGAGATTGCGGGCTAACCGAATTGAGGATTCCCAAAAGTAATATATACCATGTCTATTGATGACTAGAGCCGGTGCTTTAATTATTAATATTGACCATTTGGTATAAGCCTTGAGCATATATTGCCAAGGCCAGCCCAAGTCAATTGGAGGCCTAAAGCGAAAATTCTAAATGAGGTTTTAATTTTTTTTTTTTAATATTATTAAAAAAAAAATTAACTATAAATGAGACATTTTTAATATTCTAAATAGATCTTTTATTTTTTTTAATATTCTAAATGAGGCCTTTTTAATATATATATATTTTTAATGGAGCCTAAAGCAAAGGCTTTAATGGCTTAATGGACGGGCCGGCCCTGTATACTACAAAGATCACGAGTGCATGATGATCTCAAATGATGTACTAAATCCATGTTATTTGGGATTGGAATCCAGCAACAGAATCTCATCGCATCACATAACCTCCCAATTTTCATTTTGAGGTTCAAGTTTGTGGGTTATCTCGCCTATCTTAAATTAAATAATATAAGAATAAATTTATATTTTTCTTTTTCCTCAAAAGTTCAGGAGACTTTAGGAGCTCCGCCCCTACCCTGGCCCCCATATGGCTCCGCCCCTGTTCATTAGCCTAGTCAAACTAAGACTAAGTCAAGTGAAAAAGAGCTTTTCTTGGAGGAGAGAGAAGAGAGAGAAAAGGAAAGACCAGGTGCGCAACGAATCAACCACTACTCATCTATGATTGATTGCTGTAAGACATTTTTATTTTTATTAAGGTTATCAATCAAACCATAAAGGTAAGCATCGCATAAGAAATGGGGCCCATATTTAGTAAGGTTGAGTTAAAGTCAGTCGGACGGTAGCCTTGAAAAGGTCATAACGATCGCTCACCACCATCACCGGCTCACAATAGTCAAACCCCGTGAAAGGTAATCCATACGCACCAACAAGATAAAAAGCTGTTTTTGCATGTGAACATAACCAAACAATCTTCCCAAAATTCAATTCCTAGAGCTATTTTCTCCATTTATAATTCATTTGTTAACAATAGTTAGTTTACTAAAGATAATTCCATTACAAATTTGTCTTCAAAAAGTGCTAAAAAAAATTATTACCTTATTTTGAAAAAATACATTGAGTTCGGATCTTTTATACAGCCCTTCACAAAGGATTTCTTGTAAAATTCAACAGAGTGCGACATGTATCACTTGTGCAAGACATTTTCGAAAGGAAAATGAAAAACGGATCACAGGGTCCTCTTCTAAACTGACCCACCTGTAACGGATAAAATTCGTAATTCAGCTCAGCGTTGGAAGACGAGCTCGTTTTTGTCGTTTTGTTCACGAAAGTGACACGTGGGCACGAATCGGGGTCACGTGCTTAAAACATAAGGGTCACACGTTGTCTGATGTACAACGATCCCGCTGTGCGCATTACGACGTCTTTGTTCTCACGCAGAACAACGTTTCCGTTGTGGCTTCGACAACGTGCTCGTTGTCTAAAGCACAACGTGAACGTTGTGCTCTTGACAACGTCGCTATCGTTACGCGAACAACGAGTCCGTTGTCTCACCGACAACGATGTCGTGTTGTGTTTTAAGGCATCTACGCCGTAACCGAGCTTAAGTCAACAACGAGACCGGCTCGTAGGAGGAAGTGATCAGGAGGCGATCCATGATCCCGACAAGCGTGCCGAACGCGCCGTTTCGTGCCGAAAGTACTGTCTTGGCATTTAATGCTGGTCACTTCTGCGTACCGACCGATCCCGTCCGATTGGACTTATAGGAGGCTCTCACGTGTGATGCAACCGGTGGCAGATGTGACTAAGATGTTTGGCAATGAGTGCAAAGACACGTGGTATGTACACCTATGGCCATCCATGATCATCGATGGCCATACCAACCCTTGCCCTATAAAAACCCCGTGATTTTTAGTGCACAGGACACTTGTTCACTGACCCAGATCGGAGAATACGTGCGAGGAGCCTCCAGTGCCTTGTGTATTTTTCAGTGACTGTTCTAGCATTTTCTGCTCATCATCTTCTACCCTTACTGACTTTACCATCGGAGTACAGGTCAGGGTGCCACACCCTCCGCTCCAACCTTCTACCGGGAAACCAGAGCGTGGAAGAAGCTGCTGCTGACGCGTGTCCGTCCGGTATTTTTCCCGTCACAAAATTGGCGCCGTCTGTGGGAAGTAATAAACGGACCCCCCCTTGGCTCTCTGCGATTATGGCAGATCAGTCAGAAGTGTTCGGGCATGAGGATCAAACCCCTCACGCCACTTCTTTCATACCTTCTGTCGTGCACAATCCTGGAGTCAGTCCTTCGTCTGGGCAACCAGAGAGGACTGTGCCTCCCCTTGCTGAGCTCTCTGTCTCAGATCGCATCTTGGCGATGCTACAAGCGCAGCAGTCTGCTCTGGACCAAATCACCAAGCAGCAACAGTTGATGCAGGCAAGGCTGGAGACGTTCGAGCATAGCAGGCTCGAGGTGGAGGAAGCGCCACTGCAGAGGCCTTCTTTGAGACGTCAGTTTGACTTCTCTTCTTCTCCTTCTGCCCCAGAGAATCGTGAAACCAGGTTTGTGCTTCTTCCTACTGAAGGGGATGTAAGACAACCTCTGGTTCGGGCAGAGCAGAGTATCCCTTCGGATCGTGTGGATTTCCGGGAAGGGGCAGGAAGAGAAGACCTAAGAGTGGCTACTGGAGGTGCAGACACCCAGAAGACTTGGGTAACAGCCAAGGAGGTGGAGGCTTTAATCGGTGCTCGCGTTAAGAGCATGAAGGGAGGGATTCCTGACCACTTTGCTCAGTCAGCAAAGGACAACGTTGAGAACTCTCCCTTCACGGATGCCATCAACCAGTCCTATACTTCTTCCAAGTTCATAACTCCGATCTTCCCCATGTACACTGGAAAGACGGACCCGGAGGAGTATTTGTTTGACTTCAAGCACGCTATGGCTGTTCGCAATCCAGATGATGACTTGTATTGCAAGGCTTTCCCCAACAGCCTGTCTGGGGCGGCATCGAAGTGGTTTCGGAACTTGCCTCCTGGTTCCATCAGTAACTTCTCAGAGCTCAGGTCGGCCTTTATTGATCGCTTCATCATCAATAAGAAGAAGAAGGCGGGTGCAGATACTCTCTTCTCTTTGAGGATGAAGCCGGCCGAATCCTTGAAGGACTTCATTTTGCGTTTCACTGATGAGTTCCACAACATTGACAAGGTTGATGAAGCAAGCTGCATCGCCGCTTTCAAGAATGCTATCCCCAAGCATTCCGAGCTCTACAAGTCCTTAGCTCTTGACTATCCCGTCAAGATGGACGAGTTGATGGTACGTGCCACCAAGTACGGGAGGTACGAGGAGGACGTATCCGTTGTGTCAGCACCGAAGCCCAGAGCGAGAGTGGTGGATGTCGCGGAAAGGGCACACCGATCATCGAAGAGGAAGGAGAAAAAGCAGAGGTACGAGTCTTCATCATCTGAGGGCTCGCCACCAAGGAAGCAGAGGGAGAGGGTTGTGTATGTGACTCAACGGGATCAGCCGGATCGGCGCCCATTTGAGAGAAACTTTAACCAGCATCAGAGCAGGACGGAGAGACGTCCTAATGACCAGCAGGCGAGGCAACAGTATCAGCCACGCCAGGTGCAGCCTCAAGTACAGCACGAGAGAGGCGTGTAGCCTAATGAGAGGCGACCCTTTGCGAATCAAACACCGCGCATCAATTTCACAGTCAGCCCGGCGACCATCATGAGGTCAATGGAGGATCAGCCATACTTTGAGTGGCCGGCGAGGGCGGTGCCGGATATTACATCGGGGCCACGGGTGCATGAGTACTGTCATTATCACAAGTGCCGTGGTCACCTCACCAACCGATGCCGTATTCTGAGAGAATACTTGGAGAGGCTTGTTCAGGAGGGGTATTTGGGAGAGTATCTTGCTTCTGACAACGGCGGTGGGGAGCGCGCCAGGGAGCCGGTGTCCCAATCTCGTGAAGGAGAACCCGCCAATAATCCCAGTTCCAGTGGAGGGGCTTCCTTGGGTACGATCAATGTCATTTGCCGCGTGCAAACGCCTGAAGCTGATGTGGAGAGGAACTTCAGGGCGAAGGCCAGGAAGCTGTCTCACGAGGCCGCGGTGTGCCAGGTGCAAGTGCCTAGCAGAAGCGTTGAGCAGGCACTCACCTTCACTGATCTTGATCTGGCAGGAGTGATCCGACCTCACTATGATGCTCTCGTTCTCACCATGAGAATAGGAGACTTCGACATCAAGAGGGTACTCGTAGATTCTGGGAGCGGAGCAGACATCTTGTACCTTCATGCTTTCACTCAGATGAAGCTGGACCCTTCCGTCCTCATCCCTGCTCAGACTCCCTTGTATGGATTTGATGGCAGCTCGATGAAGCCTGTAGGCGACGTTGTCTTGCCCGTTGTGGCGGGGCCCGTTGTCATTCGGACCAGGTTTTCCGTTCTGGATGCGCCATCACCTTATAATGTCATCTTGGGTCGTTGGTGGACCCATGAGATGAAGGCTGTTCCGTCCTCGTACTACCAGGTGTTGAAGTACCCAACACAGGACGGGCCTCGGGAGATCCGAGGCGATCAGTTGGCTTCGCAGAAGTGCGATTTTCCAGCTTCCGTTGTGCCTTCGTAGCAGTTACAGGTCGTTCCCGTTGTGGAAGAGAGCTCGGAGGCATCGTTGTGCAGACCTTCCGTTGAGCCCACGAAAGCTGTCAATTTGGGAACGGAAGAAGAGCCAAAGGTGTTGCAGATCGGGACGAGCTTGACAACGGAGGAGGAGCTCGAGTTGCTGAGTTTTCTTAGGCAGAATCTTGATGTCTTTGCATAGTCTCACAAAGATATGACTGGCATCGATCCGAATGTTATCTGCCATCACCTCAATGCTGATCCTGCCATCCCTCCAATGAAGCAGAAACCTCGGAGGCTTGCTCCAGCTTATCATGATGCAGTGAATGAGGAGATTGACAAGCTGATCCAGTTTGGGTTCATTCAGGAGGTACAGTACCCTGATTGGATAGCCAATGTTGTGGCTGTGCCTAAGAAGAACGGGAATGTGAGAGTCTGCATTGACTTCACTGGTGTCAATAAGGCGTGCCCCAAGGACTTTTTTCCCATGCCAAGGATAGACAGACTCATCAACGCCACTGCTGGCCATGAAATGTTATCCTTCATGGATGGTTATTCGGGCTATAACCAGATCCTCCTGGCGGAAGCAGATCGGGAGAAGACCACCTTCATAACGGAGCGAGGTCTGTTCTGTTATCGGGTGATGCCTTTTGGCTTGAAGAATGCAGGCGCCACCTACCAACGTCTGATGAATCTCATGTTCGGGTCACTCCTTGGCAAGACGGTTGAAGTGTACATCGACGATATCGTTGTGAAGAGTCGAGTACGAGGTACTCTGGTGGCGGACCTTGCTGAGCCTTTCGCTGTGCTGCGATCTTTCAATCTGAAGATTAACCCAGAGAAGTGCACCTTTGGGGTTACCTCAGGGAAATTTTTGGGTTACCTTGTGAGTCAGCGGGGGATTGAAGCTAATCCATCTCAAATCCGTGCTTTGCTGGACATGCCAGAGCCCAAGTCGAAGAAGGAGATTCAGAAGCTGACAGGTCGGATTGCTGCGCTCAACCGGTTTATCTCCAAGTCATCTGATCGTTGCAAACCTCTGTTCGAGCTGCTGATGAAGGACTCCATTTTCGCGTGGACTCCGGAGTGTTCCCGAGCTTTTCTTGCCTTGAAAGAGTATTTAGGATCAGCTCCTATCCTCTCGGTGCCAGAGCCAGGTGAAATCTTATATCTCTATTTTTCTGTTTCAGAGCAAGCCCTTGGTTCCGTCCTGGTAAGAAGTTGTGATGGCGTGGAGAAGCCTATCTATTTCATCAGCAAGACCTTTCTCAAAGCAGAGTGCAATTATAGCAAGCTCGAGAGGGTGTGTCTGGCTCTTGTCTTTTCTGCAGAGAAGCTTCGGCCGTACTTTCATGCTCATTCTATCGTTGTCATCACAACGTATCCTTTGAAAGTCGTGCTGGGACGACCCGAGCTGGCGGGGAGGATGTCAAAGTGGGCTGTAGCTCTGAGCGAGTTCGATATCCAATACCGGGCCAGGAGTTCAGAGAAGGGGCAAGCAATGGCGGGATTTCTTTCGGACTTTCCTGTGGAGGAGGAGGCAGAGGATATGATTGTTAATCTTCGGGAGCTCCCAATCGAAGTTGACAACGGAGACGCCGTTGTGGAGGGGGTCGAATCGTCAGAATGGAGCGGTTGGCTGTTGTACGTAGACGGGTCTTCCAATTTCAGTGGTTCGGGACTGGGTATTGTGCTTATAAGTCCGGACAACATCAAAGTTCAGAAGATGTCACGTCTCGGGTTCGCTGCCTCTAACAACGAAGCTGAGTACGAAGCCTTGCTCCTTGGGTTGGAGAGCACACGAGAGTTGCGGATCTCCACGTTGAGAGTGTTTTGTGATTCACAGCTCGTGGTGAATCAGGTGAATGGTGTTTATGAATGCAAGGACGACCGGATGAAGCAATATGCTACTCTCGTTCGTTCGTTGTGTGAAATATTCACCGTTGTGGAGATCAGGCATACCCGGAGAGACGAGAACAGGCATGCTGACGCTTTGGCGTATTTGGCTTCCATGGTGCAGGCTGACGAGCCTAAGGCTATTCTGATGGAGTTCCAAGAGTATCCCTCGATAACTCTTCAGGCACAGCGAGAAGTGTTCTTTGTCAATCAAGTCCCGAGCTGGATGACAGGGTTGGTGGCTTATCTAAAGGACGGAGTTCTCCCTATCAGTGTGAAGGAGTCAAGGCGCATTCAGTCAAAGGCATCTCGTTATACCTTGGTGCAAGGAGAGTTGTACAGGAAATCTTTTGGCGGACCTTTGCTGAAGTGTGTTCATCCCGTAGACGTGGAGAGAGTACTTGCTGAGCTGCATGAAGGTATATGTGGTATTCATTCGGGCGGGAGGACCATTGCCTATCGAGCTCTGGGGTAAGGCTACTTCTGGCCTTATATGCAAGCTGATGCTCAGAAGTATGTGAAGAAGTGCAGCCAGTGCCAGCGGTTTGCTCGTCTGATTCATGCTCCAGCTCAAGAGCTCAGCACTGTATCGCAGCCTTGGCCATTTGCGCGGTGGGGACTTGACATTGTGGGACCTTTCCCGAGGGCTCCAGGGAATCTGATCTTCCTTTTAGTGGCAACTGACTACTTCTCACGGTGGATTGAAGCAGTCCCCCTTGCGCGTATCAGGGAGCAAGAAGTGAAGAGATTCTTATGGGAACATATCATCTGTAGGTTTGGCATACCGCAGTCCATCATTACTGACAACGGGAAACAGTTCTCAGGACGTGTAATGGCCGACTTTTGCAGCGAGTTGAAGATCAAGCATGTCTTCTCTTCCCCATATTATCCTCAGGGGAATGGATTAGCCGAGACAGCCAACAAGAATATTCTCAATGCCTTGAAGAGAAGATTGGAAGATTCGAAGGGGAAGTGGGTCACCGAGCTACACAACGTTTTGTGGGGGTACAGAACGACTCCAAGGAGCCCTACCAATGAAACACCCTTCTCTTTAGCGTATGGTATGGAGGCAGTCATTCCTACAGAGATCAGTTTGCCTACAGTGCGCTCTTGGCACAGCAAGAAGAAGGATGGAGAGAAAGATCAGAATGCAGAACTCATGGCTATTCATCTTGATCTGCTAGAGGAGAAGCGAGAAGATGCTAGTATTCAGATGAGGAGATATCAGCAGCGATTGAGGAAAGCCTACAATAAGAAAGTACAACGAAGAGTGTTGCAGGTCGGTGATCTCGTCCTCCGAAGAGTGTTCCAGAACACAAGAGAGCTTAACAGTGGCAAGTTGGGACCAAACTGGGAAGGGCCTTACATCGTGGAACGATTGGGAAGTCCTGGAGTCTGCTACTTGAAAGACTTGCAAGGTAACCTCATAGCGAAATCTTGGAACATCATGAATCTGAGACAATTCTTTCAATAGAATCCGAGAAATGCTGTTTACATACATCGTCGTGCTTACAAGTTTTCAGTGATTTTACATGATCATAGTGTTCATATTTCATTATGTGATTTGTGCCTGCTCATTGATTACGCTATTCTCTATCTAATACATCAGTGTAATATTGTGAATGTTTTGCAAGTAATTCAAATAAAGTTTTCGACTGAACAACGTACTCACAACGAACACGAGTGGCTTATATAAGGATGTCATCTGAGCAAATCTGGTGGCTTATCCTAATGACATCCTCTGAGCATGTGCTTCGAAACTGAGTCACGTTGCGTTCGTCTCATGAACTTTATTTGTCAGATTGCATTCACAATGAACTACGCGAATGATGTATCTGGATCTGTGATTGCTCATAGTGCTTGTTCATAAATGATGGACCGTAGTGTTTGCTCATGGTGAAAGCTCATAGCAAACGATCATAGTGCTTGCTCGGGGTGTTAGATCATGGCGCTTTGATCGTAGTGCTTTGCTCATGGTGAACGCTCATAGCGAACGCTCGTAGTGCTTGTTCATAAGTGATTGCTCGCAGTGCTTTGCTCGTAGTGCTTTGATCGAAGTAATTGCTCGTAGTGCTTGTTCATAAGTGATTGCTCGCAGTGCTTTGCTCGTAGTGCTTTGATCGAAGTAATTGCTCGTAGTGCTTTGATCGTAGTGTTTGCTCGTGGTGCTTGCTCGTAGTGTTTTGTTCATTGTGCTTTGATCATAGCGTTCTACTCATAGTGTTTTGCTCGTAGTGTTTTGATCAAAATAGTTTATGTGGTATACAACAGTTATAATTTCGCGAATATCCAAACGTTCACATAGCGAAGTACCGCATTAACATCGGTACAGTGGACTGTGAAAAATCATCCAACTACTCACATTGTGTTTTTTTCTTATTCTGTGTGCATGCGTCGTACTACGCTACGAGGTGAAAAGAAGTGCAAACACAAATAAAAAGAGAGGAGCGATCTATTCATAACAAAAGCCCATTTCTGGGCGGTTACAGAGAGAAACCCCCATAAAGGGGAGAAATAAGAATTTACATCAACAAAAGAGAGAAGCAGAAACATAGGAAGGGGCAAGGGATCAGAAGAGCAGGAGATCAGAGGGATAGCAGGTCAGACGAGCTCAAGGTCAGCCTCTGTTGCCGTTGTAGCAGGGGCAGGAGTAGAGGCTTCAGCAATAGGGGCTTCCACCGGAGTAACTTCATCGGCAGCAGGAGGAAGCTCTGGAGCAGCAGGCTCGGAGTACGGCTCGGCAGGGAGGGGTGCAGGACCTTCAAGAAAGTGAGGCAGCTCGACGCCTTGCACCTCGGGCTCGTTGTCGAGCTCGATCAGTTCTTTGCTCTGAAGCTCGGAGAACGTGGTGGCGTCCTCTTCATTGTCTTCCTTCAGGCGGCCTTGCTGGCGAAGCGAGTCGAGAACCTCTTTCTCGGTTTCAGCTCGATCTTCATCCAAGAGCGTGTCCAGCTGAGACTGATAATACTGCTGCAGTCTCAGGGTCACGGACCTCTCGGTGTCCTCCTGAGTTTTCTTGGCCTCCTCGAGCTCCTCTGCCAGTGCCGACCTGGCTGCCTCAGTTTCCTCCAACTGTCTACCCAAAACTTGGGAGACATGCTCCAGCTCGCTGATGCGTACAACAGCATTCTCTATCTCTTGCTTGGCCTTCTTTTCGGCCTCCTTTGCTGCTCGTGCCTCAGCTTCGGCCTTTTCCCGTACCTTGGTGGCAGTGCCTAGCCTTACCTCAGCACGAGTCGTGTCAGCCTTGGCTTGAGAAAGATCAAAGTCTGCCTTGAGTCTCTCTTCAACAAGAGTCTTCTCCAGCATCTCCGTCCTGTCTCTCCAGTAGTTGATCCCGTCTCACAGCTGAGTATACTTTTCTTGGCTGCGATCACAGAGTTCTTGCACGAGCGTGTTCATCTGCAGGAAATGTCTGGGCGTTAGCACAACGAGAAGAAATATTTCAAACAATTAAGATAGGAGACGAGGGAGGGAGAAGCTTACTGTTGCCACGGACTGGCAGGCGGCGTAGGACAGGTCGGGATTTTGATAAGCCAATTGTTTAGTGGCCGACCTCAGCGATTCCCGGGGCACCTCATCGCGTAAGTCAACTCGTGCGACCGTCCCCGAGCTCTTCGCTGATTCATTCACGGTCGGCACCCCAAACCGAGTAAAGTCGGGTGACCAATCCTTAGCGGAGGACGGCAGCATACTAGCCGGGAGACTCGTCGTGCCAGCTTCCGTTGCAGCCAAGGCAACGACAGCGGAGCTCGTGCTGGCTGGGGCAGTGGCAGCTCGAGAAGGGCGGGCGCCGAGCTAACCTCGGGTCACTGCCGTTGTCACCCATAGACTCTGGACTTTTGGAGGAGCGGCAGGGACAGAAGGGGGAGCACAATGGCCTGCAATCTCTTTTTCTCCAGGCGTTTGTCCCGCCTTAGCCTTCTTTCTTGCCTCTGCTCCTGGCCTGGTTGGCCATCTTTTCCTCTTCGGGTCAGCAGGCGCTGTACCCTTGGAAGAATGGTTCTTCTTCTTCTTCGGCGGTGGTGGCGGTGGAAGCGGCTGAACTGCAGGGCGAGCAGACCTCGGCTTCCTGCTTACATAAGTTGTATTTTTTAGTTCATATGTTAACTTATTATGTATTATCGTTATTTTTTAATTGAGAGTGCTCATCTGAGAGTCTAAGACAATTCAAAGGTTAATTTATGGGTTGTGATTCTATGGTGTAACTTATGGGGACCACTAATGAGTGGGACCAATTATATGGTCAGAGCTCAGCTATGATAGGGGATGTGGACACTACCATAGCGGTTCAGTGTGTTAGCGGTTTAGTGACCTAGGAAAACCATACTAGAGTGTTTAACTTGCGGGAACTTTATAAGAGTGGATAATGTTTTTAAGCTTCTTTGTTTGTCCCCGATACACTGTGTTAGGGGGTGTGAGGCAAGGTGTAGTATCTTCGAAAATTGCGAAAAGAAAAACTAGGAAAAATGGGAAAAGAAAAAAAAAAGCAGATGATTCAGATATGTAACTAACTTAATATATTATATATATAGATATATATATAATAGAAAATGAAATAGAACGGATTCAACCATCTATAGAAATAAATAATTGTGAGAGGCAAGAAAATGAGTAGTTTCTCTGTCAATTCCAACAACAGAGGTAGGGCTGGTTTGCTCGGACCCCTGATGCAGGAGCATACTACATGGATCTGAGGAGGGGTCCACTTCTAATAAGCCCAGCCTATTAGAATTCATTGAGTTCAACAGGGAAATGTTGTGGGTAAAATACTGATCATGGGGCCTAAGCATTCCAAAGCCCAAGGTAGGAACCTCCTTTAAAAGGAGGGCAGTATTACCATCCAGGGCACGGCAAGTCAAAGGCGGAATGGGCCACATGACTTAGTCGAAAGCATAGTAAGGATTGTTTTCATTAAAAGTTTAGTTAGGTTACTAGAGTGGTACTAGAAGATTTAGTAGATCAATATTTAGGAAGTCTACTATTTCATTTACTTAGATTTAGAGGGGTGCAAACTTGCAAGTAGGAGTTTTGTTGATAAGGAAGTTTGCCTTTGGACTCTTTAAAAGTTAGTCATGCATTGTTCTTTGGAGTTTTGAATAAGAATCGTTGATTGAGATTAAATCTCTTGGTTGAAAGCTTTATATAGGGTTTGGCTGGGAATCTGATCATGCATACCTAGTTGTGCGCTTGTTAAACAATAATCAGAAAGATCTTTCCTACTAGTACTGGAATTCTTAGGTAGTGATTAAATCGTTTCTCTCGATTTTGAATTACTGCATGTGAGAGGCTGTGCCGGCCTTGGGACCATCTTTAGGTTTTGGTTTGGTTCAATTTGAGAGATCAACTTGGGATATGAAAACCCAGGTTTCTTCCAATATTAGAAGTGCAATGACTTCTCACTTTATTGAATTTATCAAATGATTGAGGGGAGTCACTCGAGGGTAACCTATAATATTTTGTAATTCGAAATCTCTAGTTGCGGAAAACGGCAAGTTGCAGAGATTTGCAGAATTGCCCATGTTTGCTTGAATAATTTAGAGAGATCAATTCTTATTGGATTAAGTTCAGGGGATTTGAACCATAAGTACTTTGGATCATCTAGAATCCAACCTTTAAAGTGTCAGAATAGTAGGCCGACTGTCAAAATTCTGGTCGAAAGGGGAGATTTGAGTAAGGGTGGATCCTTACTTAGCATTAAGACTAGTGCTCGCGTTTGCACCACCTTTGTTTTTTCTTTGGAAATAATGAGATGAATATTTTTTAACCGATGTCCTGTCCGTTTTATTTTACAGATCAGTAATAAAACATATTAAAAAGTAGACAATCTATTGTTCATCAATTATATCGCGATCTCAATCAAATAACTTAGAAGCCGCTGAAAACTAAATGTAAACACCATTTTTGCAGCCCGACCTCTTTCTTACTCTTCGAACTCAAGAAACCAAAACACAAGCCCAAACCTCTTATGCCAACCCCAATTCCAAATCCCAATCCAAGCCCACACATCCGAGGCCAACGTGTACACTCAAAATTTCAGCTCTTTGTGAGAGACATCCTAAAACGTTGTCAAATACCTCCAATGTTGTGTGGAGTTATATTGTGGGGAAACTCCTTCTCATACGGGCAAAACCGGAAATGTAATTACATTCCCGGATTTCGGAAGAACCTCTAATTAGAAAAAAGTGTCAAGAAATGAAGAAACCTAGATATTTGCATAAGACTCTGTTTTTCATTCTTAGGGGTGCCCGACCTGTGTAGGCATTACAAGTGACTCTGGAGTCTATTGCTCAAGGAAAATCGAAAGGAAAAGTTTGGTCGCTATTATGGGCTCACCTTGTTTTCTGCCATGTGGAGTCTTCTCTCACCACTTGCTGTTAAGGGGGATTTCTCTGTTGTTGAGGGGGTTTCTCTCTGTAGCCTGTGTTTGTTTCTTTCTTCTGGGTGTTCTTTGTGGGTGGAAGTTCTGTGTTGAGAAATCCTTTTATATTTTTCAAGAAGTAGAAACGTATGGTCTCACCACTTCCCACTGGGGTGAGTTGGTCCCAATCGGGCCCCACTCCCTGCAGAGTGTAACTGCTAAGGAATTGCTTGGCCCACTCTCTTTGGAGAGTACAACTGCCAAAAAAAGCAGTTTTGGTTTCCTAATCGGAAGCCAGAAAGAGGAGAGTTTTTGAGATTACCAGCGTTTTCCCCACTTTGGGGAAAAACTACCATGTCGATTAGGGATGCAAGGTGGGACCCCCAATCGGGACTCCGAAGAGGCCTACCAGTACTTAAACGGGGGGACCAGCATAGTCACAAAAAACTCCGTTTTTTTTTCAAAAAACTCGTTTAAAAAGCGCCATTAATACTCTACCATAGAAAAAAAAAAGCGTTTAAAACGTTTTTGAATTAACACCTATTTAGTTTTAAACCCGTTTGAACGGAATAATACGAAAAAAAAACACGTTTATTTAAACGAATAATACGAAAAAACAGAATAAGCTGAAATTTTTTGGGGAATTGAATATATGCAAAATTGCTGAAGGGATTGATGAAATATAAATGAGGTATTATAATATACTGTTATTGTAGTCTTTTATTAAAATCTGATAAGTGATGTTTGAAGCGAAATGAATGCCTGATGGAAAAATTGAGGGTAAAAATGAGTTATGATCTTAAGGGTGATTATAGTTACCTTTTTGAATTATCTCACAAATTAGTAGCATATAAAACATCATACAATTTTAATTATACTTTTTTCTCCGTTTTTTCCCCGAAGTTTCTCGTAGTTTCCCGAATTTTTCAAGACGTGACCCTGCCGAATATATTCCGACCCGACTTGAACATGGGGACAAGGTGGCACCCCACTAAAGGAAACAGGATCCTGCTTGGGATCCTCAGTCACCTGTCAACATGTTGACAGCTCATCTGAGAGGTTACCTTCGGATTCAGACACGATGTAGCAACACGAGAGTGACACCAAAGGATGATCCGGAGGCTTTGCCCTCGCGGAAGAAGAGGACAGTATCGGCCCGCCCACCGGGAGCGACACTTAAGGGATGATCCGGCATAGTTACCAAGGTTAGGGTTGGGGACTAATGTCTAGGAAAAGTTTGCAAAAAATAGCCAAAATTCAGTAAATAACTTGGAAACTATCAGTGTAAGAAATCAAAACATAATACCTAGAAATGCTAGAGTATGAAAGTATTGAAAAATATATTCGATATTAGAATTATTCAAGACTTTTCAAAAAATGTGAATAATTGTGTTTAATGCGCGATTTTTTGAAAAAGTTGTTATTTTTCTAAAACTCGCGGATGACTCGTGAATCAAGGGTAGACGAAAAAGTGGGGTCTTATTCGAGATTTTTGAAAAAATCGGGGACCTTGGAAACTATGATGAACCATGCGTTGGGCCCTCACGGAACATAAAAATGGTCAGCTTACGGGGACCTGGCACCAAGGGATGATTGTGAGGTTTGATCCTCTGGGACAGAACGTCTCCCCACGGGAGTTGGCACAAAGGAGATACCATGAGGTTTGGCTCTCACGGAACAGACACGTGTCAACTATAGCCAGTTAGCACCAAGGATGATTCGTGAGGTTTGGCCCTCACGGACAAACACGTTTGTTAACATCCACCGGAGGCTTGCATCAAGGGATGATCCGTGAGGTTTGGCCCTCACGGATTAGTCACTTGTCAACTCCACGGGAGAGCTGACACCAAGGGTGATCTGTGAGGTTTTGGCCCTCACGGAAAAACATGTGTCAGGACACAAGTGCCGGCACCAAATGGTTATGGTGAGGTTTGCACGTCCTCCACGGTTGAGACCACGTGTCAATCCCATGCTGATACTGATAGAATAGAATCTATCCGAGAGAGCTATAAATCTCAGATTAGGACAGGTGTCATTCTTATGAGGACGAAAATGGGTCTATCTAAGAGGTATACCCTCTGGATATGGAACAGGTGATGTCAAAACCCTACAGGGAGTGGCACTAAAGATCTATCCGAGAGAGGCGTCCTCTCGAATCCTTGGATCAGCATAGTGTCAGCCCTGATGGGGGTATGAAACCACACAATATACATTGTACGAGGGCCGTCGACATTAAATGGGGGGACGGGCAAATGGAAAAGCATGAGCGCATTGTAGGCATGTGTGCAAATCCACGCTCCTCCAGAGGCTCTAGTGATGGGGTTTGTGGACGTGTAGCATGGTGCACTTGCCTACGATGGACGGGAGATTTCATTGCCCACACCAAAAAACCATCCAAGCCTAGTCCAAATTTAATCCAAGCCCAACACTCCTTACAATACCCATACAAAGTCCCTCCTAACCATTGCCGTGTGAGCCCATGACTAATGAACCATCTAATAAATACCCATATGACCTTACCACATCATCCAAACAACCCATGCCTCACAGTCTACCAAACCCATTAACTCTCTTCCACCTTTCACAAAGCAATTAATTATCTTACACCCCTTTTGGATCCCACCAATACCTCAACTACATTGCTTCCTCACCAACTCCCCTATTAATCACCAAATTGTCACAACCTCTTTTTGACCCACCAATGCACGCACCGTCTTCTCTAATGAACCCCCACTATTAATTACCAAATTACAACAACCTTGAAAAATCTATAACTACAAGACCCTCCACAAGAGCATTTATCTCCCTACTCCAAATCCCCAAGTGGAAACCTAGTTCTTCATCCTCTCCATCCCAAACCCATTCTAAGAATTCTCAAGTTCTAAAAGCCCAATCCCACACTCTACACCCAAAGCCCTTGAACCTTAGGCAGAGTTGAGTCATTTTTGGTGGAAAGCTCTAAGCTAGACCCAACCTTTCCTTTGGACTTAGTCCTTACCTCTTAATCAATTACCTAGGCACGTGGTACAGGTGTCTAGGGGTTGTTCGGCATTTTGGCACGGCAAGCTCTGAAAATCCCAATACGGCGGCTTACGGATGTACACTTTTTTAAAATGATATATTATATATTTTATATAATAACTCAAAATTTTTTAATATAACAATAATAATAAAAAGAGGGGAATCAACAGAAGGCCCAATTTTTGTAAAAAGTATATACCTAAGTTATAAAAAACTCATATAGGGAGTAGAAATGAATAACAAGAGAGAGACGTACAATATTGATGTTGTTGTTGCCCCAGACTCTCCTAGTTTAGCCTAAAAATTTGTTTATGTTTCCAAAAAAGCAACACATATACCACAAAAAGTTCTTTGCAATTGTATTTTAAAATAGTACACCATACTTGAAGCACCATGTGCCTAATCTAAGGTTGATGTCAGCCTATGTCACCATGACATGGTATAGGCAGCGTACCGAGGAGTGTCGTGATCCAAGTGTCAACACGACACAATTTAGGAAAACTGAAGTGCCTAGGTAACACTGCCTTCTTGGAGCATTGGAGAAGAAGTCTGACGAGGAGTTGGCACTCTTTCCTTCATCCTCGTTTTCTGCTTCTTTTGGTTCATGTTATTTGTTACCCTTTTCTTGTAGAAATAAATCATTTAGATGGGCCTCTCCCTTCCCAATTTGTTTTACCAAGTAGTTAGGCCTCTCTACACCAACTTAATGGTGCTGAGGGACCCATCTCAAAAACAAGGAGAGGTTCTCCTTTTAATTTTTTTTATGTACGGCTATTTTTTCCTTTTTAGCTTCCCACAAATGTGGATATGGGGGTAGGCCATAGAGTGGAAGCCTAGGCCCATATTCGCTCTCCTTTCTTTCTCACTTATATTTGTTTTTGAATCTAGTCCCCTTCGAAAATTTTTTGTGAAAGCTCATCCCCTCTCTAACCGTTCCATATATAGGGTTTCATTATACATCAGTTATAATGATATAAAGAGACACATTAGAAGGGAGAGGATGAGGTTTTCAATTTTCTATACTCGTCTCAGTTCCTTCTCTTTTTCTTTTATCAGTTTAATATTCTAAATTTTGCGATGAGTTAAGCAAATAATGGTTTATGAGGATCTTAAAGTGGGATGCTTGTCCAAAATATCTCTACCCACGAACAATGGTATTTGATCTACCGTCAACACCAAGCCAACAAAATAGAGTCTTGGCCCACACATAGACCATCTTACTATCCATAATGCAAAAAAACCCTCTTTATGTCCTAAATATGCTCTTTTAGTCTAGCTCCCTTTAACCCTTCATTGGGTTTCAGAAATTCGACTTTTCTTTGTGTAGTTATGTGCCAAAACCCTACTATGCTCCAAAATGAGCCTAAACTACTATATGAAAAATCCAAAAAATATGATAAAATCTCAGAATACCAAAAACATCCAAATATGATTAAAATACCAGAAATATTTCAATCAATCAACTACTTAGCATGTGCTTGTTTGTATAAACTTATTGTAGCTGCGATCCCACTAAGTCAAGTAAGTAGGCAGCCCTAACGGGTTCAGCTCACCTAGGTTAGTTTCTCATAATTCTAATCTTTATTTATTTCTTAATTAACATTCCCTAATTTCTTTTGTAATTTTCTTAATTTTGGCCCTGTAGACAAAAGAAGTAGGTAACTATATCCGATGGGGGTCCCAGGGTTCCTAACACTTCCTTGTGAATTAAATGAATCACTTACTTAGAATCTCAAAGTGGACTTTAGGTCTTATCCATTATATTTGAGATCCTATTTTAACCTTAGAATAAATAGGTGGACGACTTTCTTTGACGCGTTTCAGCGTCATCCCTAGACTTTTACAGGCCGCGGCCCGAAGGAAAATGCGGTATAGTCCATTGCTCACAACTAAATTGTCGGTTTTTTTTTGGCCTAGTGGCTTCAAATCCCTTCCATCGCCAATCGCCTACTAGGAAAATCCTTGTGTAAGTGGGAATGGTGTACAAATGTGTTTTTAAAAATCCTAAATACGTTAAATATATAAATGAAGTGGTATTTGAATTTTAAACATTTGATTTTTAAGTCTAGTTTTGTGCTGAGAGCCCTCTTTGGTTAGTGTGTGAGGCGCAGCCTCATACTTACGGCGAGCCTCAAGCGTGTGAGTCATCAGGCACGAGCCTTAGGGAATTTGAGATCCAAGGATGCGGCTTCAAAGTGTTGGATATTTTAAAATATTATTACTGTAATTCATCCACATGCCTAATAAAAGATATTTGTTAAGGTTTTTATTCTTTATCTTATAAAGAGTTATGAGAGCCCGGCGTACATTGCAAGCTGGTGCACTTGCCCGTTTTGGCACATAGACATTGAGAAGGTGGTTATAACCACATTGAGAATGTAGCAGTTACAACTAAACGAAATAGTTGTCCTTAAAGCCAACGGTCATGTGGAGTTTAAAGGATTTCGAACAAGTAGAAACACTTCCAAAGACACAACTGAAACTCTATTAAGTATAGACATAAGAAGGTTTAAAAAAACATATAAAAAAATTAACTCAGATTTGTGATTATTTTCAGAAGTGTATATTACCGTGCTTCATTCTCTTTTAGTAGTTTTAAAAGTGAAACGTTGCTCAAGCGGGGGTTGATCTTGCACATCACTGCAATACCTAGATCAACAACAACGATTTGTTGGCTTCATTGTATCTTGGAGGCGATTCGTTACAAACCCATTTGCAGACCAGTAGTGGGGGCGCATAACATCCTAAGGAAAGCGGATTTTCAGCGCGCCTTGAATATTACACTTGCTTCCTTCTCTATATGTCTTATATTACATAGCATTGGTACGTTGGTTCTAACATAAATTTGTTTTACAACTTCTACTAGAGCCTTCCTCAAGGCATGTCAATATATGCTTCTTAAATCATTGATCTAGATATATATTGTCGTAAATACAAAAAAGCGATCTCACCTATCATAAGCAAAGTGAAGGTTGTCTTCCTTTTTTTTCTCCCTTTGGCGCTTTTACCATGTGCATGGGAGATGTATTTGTATGTATCTATGTATATCTACCTCTTTGCATATTTCACATACATACAAAAATACATATGCACATACTATTACAATAATCAGCGCGCACACACACTCTGACACACACACCTCTATCTGAAACTTTGATGCTTTTCTTGTGCTATAATTCATTTTGAATGCATTTCTATCTATTTTTCTTGTATTCTTACTATATAGTTTACTTTTAAATATTTCCAGGGAATTCCTTTAGGATACGTAGTGCATGCTTTGGGAGCTGAAAGATTGGCCAATTACTTGACTGTCCAAAAGAGAACCTTATGCTGAAGTCAATAAGTTCTTCATGCAACCACATGGAACAGACATGGCAATGGCCGTCGCCCTGATGCACCTAGTCCTGATTTGTGGCCATGGCAACCGTTTAAACCAGATCACATTGATGGGCCGTGAATCTCAAGAAATATTTAAGCAGCAAGAGATAATGCGAATTCCACTGGTCATGTTTCTGGCAGAGCAGGATGCCAATTCTACCAGAGAGGGTTCAATCCCAACAATCTAAGCTTCCAATGCTGTAACCCCATGGGCACTGAAATGGCAGAAAGAACCACAGGACCCCGCATCTGTTGCTTCTTCTCATGTTCGAAGCCATCAAATACATGGCTATGAACCTATTGCATCCCGTGAGCTCTGGTTCACGGAAAAGTGCGATGGGATAATTCTGGGGTGGTACCCTCTACATTGTATCCAACAGGACACCAGTTCCATTCCGAACAAAGCTTCCAGTGTACAATTTTCCAACTGAGACCGGAAATTCTGATCAGCATTGAGCAAAAATTTTGATAGGGAAGAGGTGCTGGATAACATCCGTATAGGCCGGCCTGATTCTATAAGGAGACTGCTTATGAGGAGCCACAAGTGGACATACTTAACCAGTGACTTTGCCAGCCATTGGCAAAATCTGCAATTCGGGGGATGTGCCACAATCACATAATGTGCCTTCACCTGTTGTACCGCCAAAGTCTTTACAAGGCCATTCCCATGGGATGGTCCTGGAAGACTCTTTCGACCAATGTCAATTCTTCACTCAGCTATGAATTATGGGCTCTCGCTTCTCTTTCCTGTACACCTATTCAGCCTGGTTCTAATAGACCTGCCAGTACTTATCAGCGTTATGGCAATGAAATCCCTAGATATCGTGGTTGACTGGACCCTACCTGCCAAATTCTGTAAGTTATCTTCCACAAGACCCTTTGAAAGAAGTAAAAAAAAAGAATCTAACGCCTCTAAGCCCTCACCTAAGGGAATGAACCTGTTTCTTTGTCATTTGTCTAGTTTCCACTTAGTGGTGAATATTGGTCTTATTTGTTTAATCATTAGAAACCGGGTAATGTGCGTGAACATAATAATATTTCCGTACTTGAGTGTGTGGTTCCAATACTTTCACATGATACTCTTAGTCATCAATATGGGTTCTGGCATGTTACAGTTCATCATATGGGACTTATAGTCCTGAAAAGATACCACCATGATCCAGTTCTATCCTCAATAGACAGTTATAAATAGTTTAAGCACTGTAAAGAATAAGGAGGAAAGAAATATATGATGGTTCGAATTCCTTGATTGGCATAATTTCGTGTTGTAGCTAACCGAAGTCTGAAACTGGTGAAATGGTCAGATGAAAACAATTGTGCCATGTGGAACATATGAATGTCATGTAAGTGTTGTGCGCAACACGCTAATGGGATCATGACAATGCAATAAAAAACGAAAAAATAGAAAAATATAGAAAAGAGAGGAATACCACAAAAGACAAGATATCGTGGTTTACCAACCAATGGTTATGTCCACGATCGAAACCAATTTGAAAAACCTTCACTATAATGGAGAAGATTACAAAGATGAGCAACTAAGAAGAAAACCCAAGAGCTTTCCTAAAGCCCACACAAATCTTCTTGTTCTCATAAACCAACCCTAGACCACATATACACTTAAATAGACGGTAGCATATCTAATTGGAACCAAAGTTCTACTCAAAATAGGAGTTTCTGAAAGAACAATTCTAAATATGCCGACCGGAGCTCGCTAGAGCCAACCTAGACTCACTCGAGCGAGTTGGCTACAGGTTTTGTACTGTATTACACAGTAAAAACAAAACAGATACTGGAACCACTTTCACTTGCAGCGAAATATCTCGCTTGTGCGAGTACCCAATTCAAGACAAATTCCAATAATCTCCACCTTTACTTGAATCCCAATGAACATCCCACGAAGCACACAGAAGCTTTAGCACTATAACCCAACCAATACAAGAATCAACCTGTCAAAAGCAACGTTATGTGTTTAAAGTGTTGGTGGTAGGTCGATAAACATGTGAGACTATTTTCAAGATTTTTTATGGAATGGAATCCTCTACGGTTAACCAGACCAGACCCGGGGAGTCCGGGAAGCCCCTGAGGTTGCCACGTGCCCCTTATGACAATCCTTAACTGTGGTTAGATTCACCGACCCCATATTTTTCCACAGTTCTCGACTTCCTTTCCACAACAATTTGTTGAACTTTCTACATTAAGTTGCAGCATTCTACTCGCCTTTAAAGAACTAAAATAGTAATGAGTAGATTAAACTCTGCATTTCAGATGAAAGGAGATCCACTTTCATATAGCAGTTAAGGCTACCTGGCTGTCTAGGGTTCTATACTGGTCCCCATGGTTTTTCTGGATTCTGAACCTTATCTGAGATCTGTTTCGAACTTCTTATCTGACATCAATCTCATGGTTAAGATCTCAAAAGAGTGATGATATTGTGCTTGTATGCCTCTAGCCAGATGGTGTTACTTCTGTATTTGTAGAATACTTGCAGGATGGCGTTACTAACACAGTAATCCGCAATCCCTACAATTGTATAGGTAGTTTTTTTTGTAAAGTGAAATGGATTGTAAGATATGTATCCATAAGAGGTGTGTAAAATTCAGAAATTGTACAGCCAAGTGGTGGAAAGTGGCAGTGGTAGTGACGGTTTGGTGGTAGTTATGGGTGAAGGTGGTGGCAATGGATGGAATTGCGAGGTGGTGGTGGATGCTTCGGTAAAGTGGTAGAAGTGATGGTAGCGGCTGGATTGGAACAAGACAGTTAGAGATTCTCTTTATTTTTCCCCCAAATCCAAACTTTTGGGGGAGGAAATGAAATATTCCCTTTGTAAAAACAAATAGGGAACTGATTTTCACTCAAGTTTTCCTTTTTTTACACCAAATTTCTTGTCACCAAACAAAAAATTAGACTTTCTTTCACACCCTATTTTCTGAGAACAAACAGGAGTAAATGACTAACTTGAAACTTTTAAGCTGGTAGTTTTCCATATACATTTTTTCTTCACCGTGTATCCAGGTTTTCAGAGACTTAGGTGGCGTTGGCAACGCTAATTTAAATATGTAAAGCTTATTTGAAAATTGTGCTTAATTGGATTTTGGATTGTTAAGTTGAAGCTTAATTACATATCTACATCTTTTTGAAGTAGGAGTTATACCTCTAAAATAAAAAGTAGTTATGAACTACTTTTTAAAGTAGAGGTTTTCTATTTCAAAAAAAATGTAGACATGCAATTAAACTTCAATAAGCTCTACCTATTTAGATTAGTATTACCAAATGTCTGCTTAGATTCTCATGCCCACCTCTTGGAAGGAGCATACAAATGTGTTATCCCAAAGGGGTGGACCAGTAGTTCCTGGGCCTTTCCCTAAGTGGGAGGTCCTAGGTTCCATTTCTCACTCCCCCTTTGGGCCAGTCCCTCGAGGGACTGGTTTACCCAGAATTACATGGTGTGGCAGGTTGCAGGCTCACGTTGCACCCTCGGTGATTAGGACCCAAAGGGTTGGTTCCAAATAAAAGTATATTCCCACATTTTTAATGCTTACCCTTTTCCTGTTGAAGTTCTGGCTCTAGATTGAAAAGGGTATGATCCACTGGACCTTTCTCTTCTATTTTGGCTATGGCAATATGCTGAATGTAAGAAATAGCACCTGGCTTAAGCAGTTAGAATTGATTAGTCGTTTATGCCATATTTTAAATTGCAATACTAACAATTTCTTCAGAGAGGTATATAAAATTGAACTCCTTATAGCATCAATATAGTTTTAAGAGTGAACAAAATAATTTACTCAAATAAAGCTCAAAAAATGGCTCTATTAAAGTAGATTCTATTCGTTTGGTGCTTGACAAATTAGGGTTTTCCATTGATTCATTTGAATGAATCACCATCTATTAGAGCGTAGACCAGGGACATTCCTGAGGCCCATCTTGCCTTAGAACAAGCTTCGGAATCGCAGGAGGGTTGTCAAGCCCCATGCTTCTGCTGAACTCGTTGGCGAGCTCCACAAGCCTGCACTTATCCCGGGCCACACTCTTATTCGAATTGTAGTAGCCAAGCCATGCTTGGTAAGCTGCTTCTTTGTTCTTCATCTCTACATGGGACAGAGCCCGTTCTACCTGTACAGTTGGCCCATATGAAAATTAAACACATAATAGTTTATAATATGTTTCTTCTTAGAGCGTTAGTCCTCTCCTCGGGCGAGGAGTGGACTATTGCTCCTCATCCTCACAATGCCCCTTTAACTGCCTTGACTATCGTTAACAAGTTTTACTCATGGTTAGTTTTTTTTTTCTAAAAATCGAAGGTTAGATGCTTTAACCGTAAGGGTTAGTGAATATTAATCACAGTTAAAGGGAATGAAAAGGGGACATGTGGTGAGAAAAAGGGGGACAAGACACCTTCCTTCGCTCCACTAGCGAGGAGGAAATTATTTTCCTTCTTATTGGATTAAAAACGAAGGGTTAATTGATGGCAACGTGGTGAGCCATTGACTTCCTCTTGCATTTACATCAAGGATGAAAAGCTACCCAACAAAGAGACCACTTTCAAATGATTTTGTGTGAGAGACATCAGAATAAGTGGGAAATAATGTTTATGTGCTTGTCTTGATTGTAGGTTATTAAAATAATATTTTTGAAAAAGCAAACGAAAAGTTCAATAAATACTCACTTTCTTCCTTGTGTCTGGATCAACTGAAGGTACTGAAGCCTTTGTAATCGGCAAATCCTTGACAGTAGATAAAAAGAACTCCTCCCAAGGTGCCAGTAGCAATATGCCTTGCCCTTCCTTACCTTTCCGGCCAGTTCTACCAAGTCGATGTATATACTGTTCTCTATCAGCTGGCACGCCCACCTAAAATTGCATCAAATAGTTTAGTGGATTCAAACCCATCAGTATAAGGATGAAAAGCAATCATGTCACAGTCAATCTTCGCATTCAACTGAGCCCATTGAAGAAAGCAATCTCTAACTGAGGTTTTTAAAAGATCCCATACATGAACTGGAGGTGGAGAGTTAGGAAGGTTGGGGGTGGGATGGGGGCAGGTAGTGACCGTAGGATTCATTGAGGACGATGAACCTCAGAACCATTAATTTGTCTTTCTTTTTCTCAAAATATTGTGTCATAATGCCCATATTTTTAGCTTCCCATGGAAATTGTACATACCATTTCCTGCTACTACCTATGTTAAAGGACCCAATATTGAACTACTGAACATAGCACTTTGAACTCCAGAGATCAAGTTTTACAGGAGATATAAGTAAATCAGCAATTATGGAAAAAAAAAATAATGGCTCAAGGACGGTTCCTGAACTTCTAAAGCAAGCGAAATTAACATGGCATCATTACCTGTATAACAAGAGTAACATCTGGATAATCAACTCCACGTGCAGATACATCAGAAGTCACAAGAATAAGACCTTTTGACTTCCGGAATTCATCAGAAACCCTGGTTCTATAACTCTGTGGCTTTCTAGAATGGATCTCTCGAACATTCAAGTTCAGCTCAGAAAGAAGGCCAGCAACAAGTCTCGTGACCATTGCAGTTGTGCAGAATACAAGAACCTACAATATCTCCACATAAACCAGGTGACAAATTCCATATTGACCAACAAAGCCACAAATTTCAGCAAAATTTTGAACAATGCCACAATAGCACTGCAAGATTTTTCAGTTGAAGATAAGAACTCCAGAAACCCCAAGATACTGAATGAATAATGGGGACTTGGAAAAATATGGCAACTTCAAACCGTGTTACCCTTTGCTATCTTAGAAACATTTTTTTTTATCGATATCTTAGAAACATTTTGCATCTTTGATTCTAGTAAAGCTTTCTAATCACCCAATTCTTTTTCCACATAAACCCAATGAATAACAAAGAGAAGCAACCCCACCAAAACTCTCTCGCCAAGAAATTTCAGAGTCCAGGATTTACGACTATAATGCGTACCTTATAGTCAAGATCATCTGCGATATGCTCTTTTAGAAGAACATAGAGCAGAGAAAATTGCTTGTCTAGCGGAGCAACTAGATTCATCTGTCTGACCTGAAAGGATCCAGCATTGAAATATATACATCAATAAAATTCATAATGAAAAGAAAAAGAAACAAAATTAACAAATATGCCCCACCTGTGAGTGTGTCTCCTCGCTACCCTCTTCAACCGTGTTGATAAATTCATGGTCTCTTTTTAAAGCAAAGTGACACACTTGACGGACCTGCAAACCAAATAGTAGAGGTTAGAGCTCTCTTTAAAATCAAAAGATACAATAACATGTAGTACAGAAAGAAAAGAAACCTCTTCAGGAACTGTGGCAGAAAATAGAAGTGTTTGTCGCTGTTTTGGAACAGCAGCAATGATCTTCTCAATGTCTTTTCGAAAGCCCATATCTAATAAATGATCAGCTTCATCAAGGACGAGGACTTTTACACCCATCAGCCGAGTTGCAAATCCCGCTGTATTCTCAATATGGTCTTTAAGCCTTCCAGGTGTGGCTACAAGAATCTGTGGATTTCAGAGAAGAAAAAATAAATTAAAAATAAGGTTCGAGTAACTACTTCAAGATGATCAGATGATGTTGACCACTTTGCCTTATTAAGTACCACACATGTAGTAGCAGTAAATGTGGCACATATGCAGACTAAAGACCCTTCTTTCAATTGTCATACCTGAGGAATCTCCTAGTTGAATTAATCAAAACAATTGAATAGTCCTAAAATCTTGTTCCTTGACCTTTTATCTGAAGAACCCGTCGTACTTTCTAACCAACCAATAGAATGTGACATATTGAACAGATAGGAACATTTGATAGGGTTAATGCTTGGTGTAGTAGATGTACTATGTAGGTCCAGTGGAGGATGGGGACTCATCCTCTGCATGATAAATTTTCCCCTTAACAAGATAAGAAACTCACCTGACAAGGGTTTGCTTGCATGCGTTTCTGTTCTAGAGTAAGTCTTGTGCCTCCTATTACAACTTGTACGCCCAAAGAAGGATGATACTTCAACAGGGTGTTGGCCTCTGCAGCAGCTTGATTTGCAAGCTCACGCGTTGGGCATACAATAAGCACATAAATTGGAGGTCTCTTTTGGTCACGATCAACAGGAGGCGATTTTACGATTGCTTCAATTGATGGAAGCTGAAATTATAAACTTCAATCATTGTGGTGAAAAACTTCTAGAAATCTCTTCCGTGAGGAGCAGTAAACCAAAGGCTATTGATTTAACAGGCCAAAATGAACCCATCCAAAACCCCCAAAAAAGGTGAAATGATTTACCAAAAATGCTACAGTTTTTCCAGTGCCCGTCTTTGCCTTGGCCAGCACATCCTTGCCTACAATTCACAAATGAGCACAAAAAATACTATCATCACATAGATATGAGAGAAACTCACTAACTTGATACAATTATAGAAGCATAAAATGAGGATAATAAAGAATCCTTGGACACAGCAGTGGTTAGTTCACAGTCATGCAATTGAAGTGATGGTTATGAGCCCATTTATCAACAATTACACACACACACACACACACACACACACACACATATATATATATGGAGCTTTCTTTTCTCGGTAGTATTCCAAGGTGGGCGGTTCAAAGCAGGATAGTACTTGCAAGAACAAGGAGACATCAATCTACCCCTTTTTTTTCTTTTCTTTCCGGGTGCCAGGTGGGGGACGAATACATGGAACTAATTTCATTATCCACTACAGAACATTTTTTTCGTCACCCTGGAATCTTTGTCCATTTTCTTGATCATCCAAAAATGCAACAGATTGGGTTATTAGTGTCATCCAATCAGGTAAATTTTTTAGCATAGGGATTTCTACAAAGGGTATGAACCCTTCAAGTACACCATGCGCACCGCCCAAATAAGTCTGGAAAGAAGTTGGGTATGCTGACATCCTAACCCAATAATCCTCTCTCACAAAATATGGAATGCCCTTAGAAAAGCTTCAGCTACTGAGATGAGATACATCAAAGGTCTTCATCAGCACCCATCCTTTCAGGAATAACTTCAACTAAAGTGAGGAATTTCAAATTTCCCACATGAGTGTTTTCACCAGCCAAACCAAACACATTAATTAAATGCTGCCGCATTCATTAATAAGCTACTAATAGAGAAATTGCCAAAAAAAATTAAGCCAAAAGTCAATAAAATTTCATATCATGAAAAAGAAACTTGCTATAATAAACACGATTCTATAGCTACCAGCCAAAAGGCCCAAAACCCTGAATTATTTTTTGACTACATGCAATTTTTACTTGAAAGTTATGAACTTTGATTCAAAGAAATCAACCTCTAAGAATGACAGGGAGAGTTGCCTCTTGCACTACGGTCATCCTCTCATATCCAGCATCCTTTATTCCTTTTAATGACAAAGAAGATATCGAACATTGATCAAACCTGCAGACATCCACAAAATTAAATGTTCAGATAACAACTATAAGCAAGAGCAAAAGAAGAATTTTGGGACCTAGGCCATGAATTTATTGACCGTATGGGATACTTCAACTTTACTCGTAAGATTAAGCATCCAAAACTCTAAATCAGAGGAGTTTTACATGCTATTCTTCTATTTCCTGCGAGGAATGCTCACAGTTATAGATGAGTGGGTGGGAAGAAGCTATCCTACTTCATCTGTTGTACGCTCAAACATATTGAGGGTGGTTTCCATGAGATCTATTTTCTATGTGAAAAATTAAGTTAAAAGGATGAACTAAACCAAAGACTATAATTGGCCATGTTTTCTCTGTCTGTCTAAAGGAATGTGATATATTTGGTTGGTAGGATCCATCTCGAGTCTATACATGGCCCAATATGTACCTTTTGGTTACTGCAGAGCAGCAGAAGATACTAAGATAGAACACTATTTGTTGACATAAGTTCAAAAATAACATTGTATGTTTTTTCCTCATCGTTGTTCTAATATGATGCATTTTAGAGCCCTACTGGAAATTAAACAACCACAGGCAACACCCAACCAAAATAGCTTAAGTATCCAAAGTTCATATACATGATAATAAATGCTATAATTATGAACCTTCTATGTTGATATTATATTTATTCAAAGAAAGAAGTGAAAACGGTAGAAATACAAAGTTGTGAACACTTGCTAAAACATAACAAGTAAAGTTAGAACATTGTTGACTCTGTTCTCTTAAGAATCTTTAAGGGTAAAACCCAGTTGAATAGAATAAGCTTCATCTTATGGATAGGTGTTGAAGAAATACCTGGTCTGACTTAGGTAAGAGTCAGTTTTTCCAGCTGAACTTCTAGGTGTCATCTGTGCACCAACTTCTTTGGCTGATCCAGGCATTGAACTCCCACTCTTAACAGCATCCTCCTCCTCATCTTCTTCACTATCTTCCTCGCTAACAAAATTCTCAAAACCAGGCATTAAATTCTTCACCTCCTCCCCCTCGTCATCTTCATCTTCATCTTCATCTTCATCTTCATCTTCATCTTCATCTTCAGAGGTCAGAAGAGCTTGTCTTCCAGAACCCTTCCCTCCTTTCAGTAAATTCCCACCCCCTCGACCCCTTCCGTAACTCAAGTCAATATCTCTTCCACTTCTCCTCATTGGAGAAGAAACTGCACTTCGAGAACCACGACCAGACATTAAATCATTCCCCTCATTATCATCTTCGGAGGTCAGGAGTGTTTGTCTTCCAGAACCCTTTCCTCCTCTCAGAAAATTCCCACCCCCTCGACCCCGTCCATTACTCAAATCAGAATCTCTTCCACTTCTCCTCATTGGAGAAGAAAGTGCACCTCGAGAACCACGATCCTTCCTTTGTGGATAAAATTCTTCATCCTCGTCCTCCTCCGACTCGCTAGCAACCCGCCTTTTTGAGACAGAACTAGACATAGAACCTCTTGGGTTTCTCAAAAAAGACCCGGCTGTGTTCCGAGTGTTGCTTCTGCTATTAACAGAAAAATCATCTGAACCACTGTCCCTTGGCCTCTTCGAAGACGAAAACCCATCCCTTCCACCTCTCTGACTCTTCATAGAAGAAAACGAATCCTTAATACTACCTCTACCTCTACCTCTACCCCTACCCCTATCCATATCTCTATCTCTATTCGAATAATCGCTTTCGCCCCGCCTCTTCAAAGACGAAAACCCATCCCTTCCACCTCTCTGATTCTTCATAGAAGAAAACGAATTACTACTCCTACCTCTATCCCTATCTGAATCATCACTTTCGCTGCTCAATCCAACACGCAAAGATTTCGTCTTCAATTCACTGATCCAATCACTAAGCTCAGCTTCATCCTCGACAAGACTCTTCGCTTGCCCGCCTCTCCCGCCATAACTCCCACCTTGAAACTCTCCTCCCTCTACACCCCGACCACGTGAGCCCTCCGAATTCCGGCCACCCCTATCGCTGCTGCCACCATTTCTAGACCGGAGAGAACGAGTCGAAAACCTCCTGACTCCAGATTCCTCATTCTGCAACACAGAAATCCCTGATCTTCTCGAAAACCCCATGTATTTCAGCTTAAAAGGGAATACTCGGTTGAAAATGGAGAATTCCCGAGAACATTGAATGGTTGCTCCGAGCTTCATGTTGGAAAAACTGCGGGACGAAACACAAGTGCTGAGCAAACGAAGGGGTAGAAGCTGACCAGGCATAGCACATTAACCAATGGAGGTGAGAAACGACGAAGAAACCCGAATTCTACCAGTTTTGTTTTGTGATTGCTGGAGAATTGCAAGATCTGAACGGAGAACAACGAAACTTTTAGAGAAATTTCGCCTGAATTTGGTTGTAGTGGCGAGTTGCTGCTCCCAGTTTTGATTGAGAGAGAGAGAGAGACTAGGGTTTAAGCAGGGTTTAAGGCCTGCTAGATATTTGGCGCGATTTGGGTCTTTGTCATCGTTATAAGCAAAGAATTCCCAAGGGTATGTATGTATTCAGATGGATACCAATAATAAGTTTTAGGTTAAAACTTATGCACCGTTCGATTGGGAAAATCAGTATCACTTCAATTTTTTTCCTGGGGTTTTTCCTGAATACCCTCAAGTTTAGGATTGTTCCCCAAGACCCAAGTATAAAAAAATCCTTCCCTCACACACATGTGAAAGAATTCGCACATGAGAACTTTTTTTCCATTTTGGACTAGTTTATCTAAACCATTTGAAAGAAATATATTTGTGTTCCATTCATTCATTCTCAACCATCAACAATGGAACCCCTTCGTTGATCAAGAAAAGTCCCAACATTTCATTACCTATCGTTTCGACTGAGATTTTCATAAGATAATTTCATTCCGCTAAACGATTAACTATAACTGTGAGAGAACACCATTAACTGAAAAAAAAAAATTCATTTTTTATGTTTCTTGTATTTTTTAAAAGTGAATTATTTAACCAAAATAAAAAGGATTATAATCATTGCATTTATGATTTTAAATTTTACAAACCAAATTTTAGATGGTTTTACATGTGTTTTCTTTGCATTTTTTTATGGTTTACAATGTGTGGTTGTTACTCAACAAGTTAGGTCAATACTTTGTATTGATATTGGTTGTGTTTCAAGGTTGAAGACGATCTATATCAATATGTATCGATACAGGGTGTATCAACCATGTGGTGTATGGATATGTGTACCGATATGAATCAAAATGTGTACCAATATGTATTGATAATGGAGGCAAAAATTCCGAAAATACCACTAAAATCGAAAAAGTGCCTTGAAAACCCTCAAAATGGAAATTTGACCGGATCCATCTTGTTGAACTACCCCAAATTCATATATTATAATAGTCAATCGGATTTCAAGATCAAAAGTTATGGCCAAAACAAGTTCTATCGTCATATCGATATGGCTATCAAGCAAGTGTATCGACCACATAGTACCAATCCTGCATGCAAAAGCTTCGTTAAAACTCTATTTTTGTGATTTTTTCATCTTTTCAATAAAATTTGTACTCAAAGATCCATTAAAAGAGAAAGGAGTAGGGAACTTCATGAGATAGGAAGATGAGGAGAGTGAGAAGCTTCTCCAATCTCATACATACATACGTAAATCCATTTTTTCATCTTGTTCTTCTTTCAAAACCATTCTTTAAAGTGTTGGGGATAGTGGAGGAGTTTCAGACTTTTCATAAATAAGAAATAATGGGAAAAATAGTCATAAACCTTTTGTGGGAAGAGTTTTTAAAACATGGGTAGTTTGAGAACAAACCCGTTCTTGAAGGGCAATCAAAGAAACCCCCCCCCCCCCCCCCCCCCCCCCCCCTTTTTATTTTTTTATTTGATTTAAGGGTGGTCTGTAGACTCTATACCAGAGATGTCCTCTCAAGCTTTTTTTTTTCTACAATTCAACACGTGCCCTTTTAAATGTGGTTAAGAAATTTTAACAAGAGGTTGATAGTTGTAATTGGGTTTTAGAATTAAAAAAATTACAAATAATAGGTGTCATTTTCTAGCGAAAGCTTTTTTTTTGGTAATTGACGGTGTCCCAACCCACACAAGAAAAGACTAGTCAATTCGATTGCACGCAACCCACAAACCACATGCATAAGAGTTTTTTTTTCCTGCTAAATAAATAAAAATATGTCAAAGCCATTTTATGTTTAGACACTAGTAGACAATAGATATATATTCCAAAAATGAGGTTTTATATCTAGTATATGCACGTTGCCATTAAAATGTAAAACTGAAGGGATAGAAAAAGAAAGTTCTAAAGTTGAGATTATCTATATGCACAAGAGCTCTGATTGAAAAGACAACCAAAGCAATCCAAAATGTCTTCTGATAGGGTAGTTTGATAATTACAAATATAAAAAATGGTAATTTTGTCAAGTACGTTATTTTTTCTATAATACCCAAAATAGGAGTGCTTGTCCTACTCTCAGCCAAAAATCAACACATGCCCTTGCTTTTAATCATAAGTCATGACTTTCAATCATAAACCAACACTTATCCTTACTTGAATAGGTGTTGATTTTTGGCTAAGTAGAGAATGCTGAGAGTAGAGCTAGTATTCATCTTCCCAAAATACTCCTGTATGTATAGGCATTTTTTGGATTGTTCTAGTTATCTCTTCAATGGAGATCATGTTCATAGTTAATCTCTATAGAGTTAGACACGAAATGTAAAGTTTATAGTTTATTCCAACATTGATAATGTTGCCCAAGGATTGGACCTTAGAGAGGGGGGAGGGGGGAGGGTGGGGGGGTGAAAAGGGTCGATGACAATTTAAAATTCTTTCTACTTCCTTAAGCGGAATTTCAACTTAAACAAGTTAAAGAAAATAGAAATTTAACAATTCTATCAATAATGCAAAACAATTCGATATGGAGAAGAGTTAGAGAGATGCAAACACAATGACACACGATGTTGTTCACGAGGTTTGACGACCCGCTTACGTCATCGCCTCAAGCTATACCCACTAGAGGATTCATCACGATTTATTCTCAATCATCAATCTTCTTCCTGGTGAAGATCAAACCTTACTAGGGAACAATTCTCCATAGACTTAGTCCACTTTCCGTTAGATAGTGCTCATTACATGAGCTGATAAATGTCTTTAACACTCTCTAGAAATCTCCCAAAGATTGGAGTTGAAAAGCTCAAGAATTTGAATTTGAGAATTCTAGGTTATAACTCAATAAATTTGAAATCTAAGCTTTGGAGTAATGGAATGAATTATTGGAGTTCTTTATTTTATTCATAAATCAATCATATTTATAACCCTTTCAAAGATATAGCCGTTGGAGGCTTCATAGGAACTCAAAGAGTCGTTAAAAACTAGCCGTTGGGTGTTTCCCGAAAGCAGTCGTCTATGAGTGCACTAGAGCACTGCTCAGTCATCGACGAGTGAAGCTGCGAGAATCATCCGCAGCTACTGTTTCTTCCACTTGTCGACGAGTGCTGAGACCACAGTTCTACTCATCGACGAGTCCTCTATATTTCTACAGAAAACTTATCTTTGCTTAACTAATATGATGGACATGATTTTCTTGGTCTTATATCTTATCTTTAACAAGATATTTATCATGTTTTAGATCCTTAGATTGATATTCAATGGGTCTTAAGGCACCTATGATCAATCTAAGTAATTGAGCAATTCAACCGACCAAACTTTAAGGACTTCTTATATAAATCCTAAGTACTCCAAAAGACTAAATAATAAATTATCAAACCTTCTTGAGAGTCTTCAATCTTCAATCTTGATCTTGAGTAAATTTCTTCTTTAGCTTCAAGATACAACTTGAACTTTGGGCATGATCTTCAATGAGTTCAACTTGATCCAATTGCTTTCTTATAGCTTGATGAATAATCTTTTTTGCTTGATTGCTATTTTCATCTTTTTGTATTGGATGATGTGCTAATGCTCTTCATAAGTTGAATTACACTTAAACTCAATAAAATATTAGTAACACAAATGTCATTCTATTATTGTGTTATCATCAAAATCAAAGATGTTACCTTAGGTTAAAAACCTAAAGGCTAATAGATAAATATATGTAAAGTTATAGTTTATTCCAACTTTGATAAGTATATGGATTGTCAGGTTTTCAATTTTCCAAAGTGAGTTGGCTAACTCCCAATTCACTAACCTAACTAGTAATCTATAAATGATGCCTTACAAAAAAAAAAAAGATCCAATGCGTAGGATACAAAAAAAATAAAATGAATTTATATATTTTCAAGATAGAGTTTTCGCTCAATGAAAGATGAGAAAATTAGTTATTGTACAAAACTAAAAAAAAAAGAGAAATGAATGTTATTTAATTAGTCATTTATGAGTTATCATATGATAGAAACCTTACCAATATTGATGCCCAGATAATGGACCCTAAAGTGGGGCTGAATAAGGTTTATGACAAATTTTAAAATTAAGCAAGGTGATTATTGCGGAATTAGAATTTATTCACTAATATTACCAAGTAAAAATCAGAGATAAAGATTAGAGAGAGATTTAGAAATGCCAGACATCAGATATGTTATCGGGGTTCAGCAACTTGCCTACGCCCTCGCCTTTAAGCTTTTCCACTTTAAGGATTTTTACACGATTCACTAATCGTACTCTTCTTTCCGGTAGAGAGCAAGCCTTACAATCCTTTTCCAGGCTTAGGAGGAACCTTTTACAATCCTTTTGACAAGTTAAGGATTAACCTCTTTAAGAGAAACTTTCTCTTAGATACACAAGAACACTCTTTTCGAAGTAGTGCAAGAATCCCTGTTTCTTGATTTTTAGCAATTACAGATTTTTTTGTGGATTGTGAATCCGGGTTGAAAGCTCCTTATTGAACTAGATAAGAATTGAATACAAAGCTTACAATCTCTCAAGATGGATTGGAATTGAATGTTCAATAAGTGAATGATTGGATTTTAGGATATTTAATGCAAAAGCAGAGTATTGATTGCTAGAAGTTGGTGAGTGATGAATAATCAATAGAACAATGTAATAATCTCTAGGATGTTGTATTTTAATCATAAATCAACTTTATTCATAGTTGAGCAATCAATATGGCCGTTGGGGGTAGCATTTAATGCGTGCTAGCCGTTTAAAACTAGCCGTCATAGGTTTTTCCCGCAGGCACTCGTCGACAAGTGAGTAAGAATCCAGCCTGAGTTGTCGACGAGTGGAGATAGAATCAATTGAAATCATTTCTGTTCTTCCACTCGTCGATGAGTCCCTTGTACTCGTCGACGAGTCCATTGAATTTTTTTCAGTAAACTCATCGCAGTGAGACCAAAAAGATGGGAAACAAGCTAGGACCCTTAGGCAACTAAATTAACATAATTTTAATCATTTTTAGGGTCTTAGAATGATGTCCAAATTATACTAGGTCTCCTAGGGCCTATCTAGTTAATCTTTGAACAATTCGTTTCCAATGTCTTGAGGACTTTTATAAGGTCCTAGACACTTTAACATAGACACTAGTCTTCATTGAAAGATGATCTTTAATCTTGATTTGAGAAGCTTTACTCTTGATAGATCTTCATAGATTGTCTTGAGCTCTTAAGGCTTTTAGAAGCACTAGCACTTAAACTATGACCTTGATGACTTCATCACTCTTCATAGACTTGATGGTTAATCTTAACACTCTGAAATTTCACATCTTAAATAGAAGAATTAGTACCATAAAGTTCATTCCATTATTGTGTTATCATTGAAACTAGAAAGAGTACATAGAGTTGTAACCTTGAGGCTAGCAAATACTTCAAAAGCCCTAGGGTGATTAATGAGTGGAAATCTAGGTCCATAAACATCTAGGGTCGTAGCATACCACCGCACTTCCGCAACCGACGTCCATGGCGGCTTTCACTTTTAGGCAGGGCATTTCTCAATATTTTTTTCTCGTAGCCGGGGTACTTTTCAAAATTTTTCCATAGTTAAGGCACTTCTTAGAATTTTTTTTCCCATGGCCCTCTTAAGTAGCCCTTTCCATAACTCGAACTCAAGACGTGGTGTTAGGCTTTGGTACTAAATGATAGGTACCTAATCAATACTTCAAAAATCTTAGGGTGATTAAAGAGTGGAAAGCTAGGTCCATATACATTTACAGTCATAACAACATACAAAGAAGTGAAGCATCAATATTTGTATATACAGGCAGAATCGTAGAATCCACCCACTCCTATCCCAAAACCCATCCACCGAAACCTGCTGTGAGCATGAGAATTTCCTACCCACTTTCACATAATATGGTTTGAATGTGAGTCGCCACCTATTCATTCTAAGGGATAGGTCCCAGGTGTTCGCGTTTTGGATAAGGCAAATGGTCTAATCAGAATTAGGGTAAGCGGTTCGATTAAGCCCTGGGGAAGGTGTTAAGCACCCCAGGACCCCCGTTTTATACCGGTTACCTACTCCCTAAACTTAAGCCAATTTTAATCTCAAATTTCAATTAAAAAATCCAAGGTATTTAAGTAAATGCTAATCCAAAAAATATAAAGCTAAATGTCTAGGGTTGGACCCAAGTTGGGTTGCCTACGTACTCACAAAGGGGTGAGATCAGACCGAGCGTAGTTCTGGCACATGAGCCCGTGCCAAGGCTAGGGGTGTGTGTGTGTGCCCCAATGGTGGCTTAGGGTCTAGCCGGGAGGCTAGGGGTACGTGGTTGACCGGGTTGGTCAAGTGCTTGGTATTGGGCCCGGTAGGCCTAAGGTAAGTCCAATGGACTAGGGTTGGGCCCGATAGGCCGAGGGTGAAGCCCGGTAGGCTAGTTTGGGCCCAATAGGCCGAGATTGGGCCCGGTAGGCCAAGTGTGAGCCCGGTAGGCTAGGGTTTGGCCCGGTAGGCTAAGGGGTGAGGCCCGGTAGGCTAAGGGGTGAGGCCCGGTAGGCCCAATGTGTCTTAACCAAGGGTTAGAGTTGCTAACCGGGGTTAAGAAAGGTGATTAACCCTGGTCAGGGGTGCTAACCATGGTTAAAAAGTTCAATATCAGATTTTTTGGTCTTTTTGAATTTTTCTGATTTTTTTGGGATTTTCTCAGATTTTTCCCAACAGTCAAAGCTGCTTAACCGCGGTTAAGGAGGGAAGGTCACCATGGTTAAGGGTCTTAACCATGGTTAAATGGTCAAAAGAGACCATTTTTGGGTTTCTCCTAATATTTTGGATTTTTTGAGCATTTTTCCAGATTTTTTCCGGGTCAGGATTTTTTTCCCGTGCTTAAGGGTCAAAAATGGGGTCGACTCTGATTAAGTGTCTTAACCACAGTAAAAAATGCAATTGAAGACATTTCTGGATTCCATGTAATATTTATGATTTTTTGATGCTTTTTCCAGAATTTTTGCTAGGTCATGGGCCGCTTAACCATGGTTAAATGTTAACCACGGGTGTGTTTAAGCATGGTTAAGGGGCCGACTGAAGCAAAAATGGGCCCAGGGTCCATGGCAGGGCCTAGACTGGCCTCCTACCCAGTCTGGGCCTCCACAAATATCCGAAATTGCAAAAAACTCCAAATTTCCATCAAATTTTTAACCATAGTTAACATGAATTTAACTATGGTTAACGGGGGAATCGCGGGAATCCGAGACCACCAGTGGGTAGCCTGATATTTGGGGAACAATTTGGCCCCTTGTGGGGCCCAAGGGGAGGCCGTATGTGGGCCCCACAGAGGCCCAAAGTTGTCCCGCAAAACACCACATAAAATGACGATTTCCACCAAAACAGATTTTTCTTCAAACTTTGCGGCGATTTTTCTGCTGATTGGCTAAACTCCCGGGGGATCTGAGACCATGGTCGCGAAGCTTGCTATGAGGGGAACAATTTGGGCCCTTGTGAGGCCCAAGGGGAGGCCTTATGTGGGCCCCACAGAGGCCCAAAGTCACCCCGTCGCACAGATTTTCATACTGTCGACCCTACTTTGGGGTCGATTTAACTATGGTTAGAGTGCGAGTTAGGGGCTGAAATTGTACAAGGGGATAGCCTGGCGTGTGGTGAGTCTAACCATGGCCTCGGTTTTTTCCAAGGCCAGGTCTAACCATGGTTAAACCGGGGTTAAAGGCAGTGTCTTGAAAACGATTTTTTTTTAAAATTTTTTGGAAAAAAAGCTTGGGTGGCTGATTGGGTTGAGCAATGGGAGTCTAGGGAGATCACTCATTGATTGAGGACCCCCCCAGACCTCCGGGAGAGACCGCCATGGTGTGGGGTGGTGGTGTCCGTGGCCACTCAACAAAGGGAGACCCCCTTGCCAAACGGTTTGGAACTACCCAAAATAAAGTAAACAAATGGCAAAATGGGACCCCTGGAATGGGACCAGGGGTCCCTTACAATGGCAATGACAGTGAATAAAACTAGGGGAGGTGTATGTATACCCTGTGGCTTGGCCGCGACACTGGCGAGCTCGTGATGGCGGCTGCAAGTTGTGGCTGTTGTAGCGGTTTGAGGATCAGCGACGGGGAGGCCTGGGCACCCCTGGTGAGGCTCGGTGGCCTATTGAAATGGGAGCAGAGGCTTGGAACAAGAGGAACACTACGCTGGCCGAGTGATGAGAGGTTTTTTTTTTTTTTTACAAAAACTCTTCCTCTCTAATCCGTGGCTGCTCTTGAGGTTTTAAATAAGAGGAAGATTGATGGAAATGGAGGAATTTGGAGGTCTAAATGGATGGAACTAGGAGGGAGGGGTGGCTAGCCGAATGGAAAGCTACTGTGTTTTTTTTTTTTTTGAAACTCCTCCCAATCGGGTCCCTCCTCAACCGTGGGTGCAAGTAGAGTTAAATAGAGAGGTTGGGGGAGGGATAAGGATGAGGATGGACGACTGTGATTGGGTGGTCAATGTATAGCTGGTGCGCGCAGGGGGTAGGAGGTGGTTTTATATGAAAAGGGGACTGCCCCCCTCTGGTTTGCTGGTTCTTAACCCCAAAGGACTTGGTTTAGGAATTTTGGAGGGAAGATAGGAGGGCGTAGGGTAGTAGGGGAGTCAGGGAAGCGGTGGTGACAGCGCCGTATACTCATGGACCAATGGGGAAGACGATGAATAGTGTCTTCCCCATTTAGTCTCTCTTTTTTTTTTTTTTTTTTGTTTGTTTGTTTGTATACGGGTCTAATAACAAATGGGTATTGGGCCAACCCATGTTGGCGCCCAAACTCAAGCCCCTTTTTTTTTTTTTTTAATAATAAAACAAAATATAAAAAATAGAAATAAAAAAAATAAAAATAAAAATAAAAACAAAAAAAAAATAATAATAAAAATAATAATAAAATAAAATAAAAAAATCCTAAAAGGCCATGGGCCTTGACCTTTTGGTTGAAAATTTTTTGATATTATGAACTTTGAAGCAGGCCTTGAGCCCATGGGGATTTCCCTAGGGGTTTAGACTAGGGCTAGGCTAGGGTTAGACCTAGGTTTAGGTCTAGGGTTTAGGTGAGCATGGTGTAAAAATTGGGTGCTTACACCTGCCACAACTTGTTTTTTCCCTAATTGAGTTAGGGTTTGCATACCTCAACCCTAATCAATGGTTGGGTCAAGCTTGATTTGAACAAATACGAACCGAGTTGAGGTTAATCCCAAGGGGTAACTAATTTGGTTAATCTGACTTTTTTTTTACAACGAAGAGATATACCAACCATTGGCCAGACTATTCCTCTCTAGTCCCATCCCAGACACCCACACTAAGAGGGGGCAAATAGAAGCTGTTGGGAGTTGAAACCGAGACCTCCACTTCTTGAGGTGTGGTGCTCGGTCAACTGACCTAGTAGGTGGGTGTTAACCTGATCTATTTATTAAACATAATTTCATATGTTTATATAAAGTTTCATATAATGTAATAAGTTGACATAAACATTGTAGTGATTCTGAAATTCCCAATTTAAATGTTAAGGGTATTTTCATAATTTCTTGTTGTAGGGGGTATTTTAGTAAATATCTTTGTGTATTGTTTGACAATGAGAATAGTAATAACATTGGTTAGAATAATCTAAAATAAGCTTAAAACATTTTAGTTTAGCTTTGGGTAAAAGCACATAATGGTTTTAGTATAAAAAGCTAATGTTGACCTAATCTCTCATTTATTAGAAAACTTAAACTAGAGAGGAGGCTTTAAGGAGGAGGAAGAAGAGGCTAGGGTTTTGGAGCTTGAAGCTTGTAGAGGGTGACTCAAGTTAAAAAATCGGAGTCCATGCTAAGAGAGACTCAAGATCGTGAAGCAAACTCATTTGGGGGGTTTTCCATATTCTAGAAACCCTAAAAATTTAGGGTTGAGGCAAGTGAACACCCTTTTTTAGGTTTTAAATTCATGTCATTACTGTTTTAATGCTATATTCAGTGTAATAAATGTTTAGAATCAATCTAGGAGAGAATGGTGGAGTTGATTTGGAGGTGTTTGGGCAAAAAAGGGGGGGGGGGGGGGGGGGGGGGGGGGGGGGGGTTCCTCAAAATCTGTGAGTTCACCATTCGAATGGTCTGTCCACCGTTCGAACAGTGGTTGCCATTGTTTGTTCAAAAGTTACAACTGTTCTATTTCTTGGAACTGTTCGAACGATCGTATGACCGTTCAACGGTTATGTACACTGTTGTACTTTTCGAAATTTTACCAAGTCCAGAATTGTCAACCATTCAAACAGTTGGGTAACCGTTCGAACGATGGGATGATCGCTCGAACGATCATGAGACCGTTCGAACGATGATGCCTATTTTTACACTAGAACTTAAAAACAATGCATGATTAGGATCCCTTTCTCTCGAAACTTAGAGACTATGCATATTAGGTCCCTTCTATCAAATTATACTTTTTCTTATTTATTAAGTTGATATTCATGCCTTAAACTCTATTATCTTGTCACTATCTCATAATTGCATTATTTTTCATAATGATCAACTATCGTGCATGCTTGATTGAAATTACTTGAAATGTGTAGACCTTACCCAACTTTGTTAGATCCCTCTTGTTATAGTAATATAGGACGCTATAGAGCTATAGCGGGGAGGATATAACTAGCTTACTTTGGTTAATAACTTAAGTTAGATTGGCCCTACTATGTGTGGTATGGGATGTCATAGCAGTGAAGATATAACGCCTTTAATTCTATTACAATGTTATAATTGTTAGATTATAGGTGACTTAACCTGTGATGGACGACATACGAATCCATCTAGATCTTTGAGGTCTGCCAAGGGCCACCAAAAGTAGGAACAAGTGTGGGATTCCATCGGTATCCTTGAGGGCTGCCAACGGCTACCAAAGTAGGAACTGGTGTGAGATCTAAAATCGACCGTGATGCGATGCCAAGGGGGCTGCCATAGCGGAATATGATGCTATTTCAGACGTGTTGTCGAGGGTCGCTTGATGCAAACCAAGTGATTCAAAAATGAAGAAAATGAATTGACTTGTGTGGTCATCAAAATTGCATATTGAGTAAAACGTAATAATGACGTATGATTGCATGCGTTACATGTGTTATGTATGTTCATCTTGCTGAGCTTCGTGCTCACCCTTGCTATGTTGTCATTTCTCAGAAGATATCTAAAGATCCATAGGAGCTCTTGAGGAGTTGAGAATATAGAAGAATATTCTTTTTTTATTGCCTTTTGAAAGTGAGTGATTGTAGGGAGGAATTTTGAGAACTTAGTTGCACTCTGTACTTTGTTTTAAACTTTTAATATGCTCGTTTGTTATACATCTGAAATGATTTTATATGTTTATAAAATGCATTCACTATTAGGGTTTGTCTCAGGTTCAAGTTTCGGAAACTTATACAAATATTAGATATATTGTGTATAAAGGTTTCGGGGCATGACAAACGTAATATTGATTCACACATTTCCAAGCTCTCACGGTAGTAGCGACTAAGTATTGCTACTTTTAACGTTTACCTTGAAAACTAATATAAACTATCAATTCTTCCTTTGAAAATACCTTGAATCATCAATTCTTCCTTTGAAAATATTGTTTTTTAAACCTATTGAAGGGCAGATATAAATCATCAATTCTTCCTTTGAAAATATTGTTTTTTAAACCTATTGAAGGACAGCAATGATAAGTCTTTCATCCACAGTGAAAGTTTAGAACAATTTTGAATTGTGCAACTTGGGCTTGCGCTATTCAAATATGCATATTTGGTTAACAACTTGTTTAAGAAATTCAAAATACTGATAAATTTGTTCCAATCAACATAAACAGATACACAATCTCAGGTTCCCACACAAACTTCATACAAATCCACCATTTTAGCATTTATGTATACCCAGCCCTACTGCAAATGCCCCTGTTCAAACTACATCACATAACTCAGAACACATTGAGAGACATTTCTCTAAACAAGAGAAAGAATTCTTTTTCTAAGTAGCTAGAACTTCCCAAATCAACTCTGGATCAAACGATGGCATGCTTGCGAGCGAAGAACAACCATCAAATTCCAAGTCCTCTGCAACAATCGAACATGAAACAGACGGCGGCGAATCAGGAACAGATGGTGACAAAATTTCCTCACATCCCTCGTTCTTGGGAAGAAATGAGAATGGTAATGGCTGTAATAATTCCACCTTTCCTCCATTACCAATCTCACTGCCATTACTACTATAACTACTTCTGCTTCTACCGCCATTGCCACTCTTACTAGCTTTCTCTCTTTTCACCTTCTGGCAAATTGCCTGAATCTTGCTATCAACTGATGTCCTCAGAGACCTTAATTTTGCGCAATCTCCGAATCCTAACTTACTCACGTCTCTGAGATGAGGAAAATTCAGCCGCGCGTACTCGCCGCGTAACTTATACGCGGCACGATCATATGCATAAGCTGCTGCCTCAGCAGTATAATATGTCCCTAACCAAACTCTTGTTCTGTTTTGAGGGAGTCTAATTTCAGCTACCCATTTTCCCCAATGCCTTTGCCTTACCCCTCTGTATAGTTTCTTCCTACTTGTATCTAGACTTGTAAAGATAGAATTTTGAACTGGGTTGGTTAGTGCTGTATGAGAAGCAGTGCCATTAGACCTGCTTTCGTTGCTGAATTTTTGAAGAAGCTCTCTTTGACGGAGATAAACGGAGGAGCCTAACGGTTCTGGTTGGTGAGTGGTAGTGGCATTTGATGGTGGGTAATGGGAGAAGATTGAATCTAAGGCATTACTGCCGCCTGTTAATATGAGTTCCGATAGTGAGGACCGAATGTCCATATCCCCTGAGAAAGAAAGTAATTGGCTGGTTTCTTGGGTTCTTGCCATGGAAATACAGAGAGAAGGAGAAACTGCAGCAGAAAACAAGGAATCAAAAATTACCCTTTTCCTCTGCAAATTGGGAGAAGAAATAGAAAAACAAAATGATAAAATTTAGGTGTAAAGTAGCAGAAATTTCGATCTGAGAAGCTAAATGATGGAAAGAAATGAAAAGGGAAAGAAGGAACTGGAAGAGAGGATTGAGCTTAGATCTACGGGAGTTGGTATATTTATAGGTAGATTGGGGAGGGGCATCTGGGTATGCGAAATCTTTTTAAATTTTTGGGTTTTCATTGGAGTCCGTGTGGTCCTCTTGACTCTTCGGTGAGAGTCAGTGCTTTCTAAGACTCTTTCTTTTTGCCATTGAAAACTGAAAAGCTACTTTTTCTATTTATTACTATTTATTACATCCCAGCTGTTATGGTTGTTGAAGTCAAGCCATGTGTCTCTGGGAGATTCGCTTTTACTTCATATCTTTTACAGGAGAAATTTGCTTCTAGACCTTCTCAAGTGACTTCAATAAAGAAATATAGCTCAGCTCAGCTCAGCTTCGCTCAACTTTAATGCAACTCTTCCTCAAACAATATGTTTGAGGAATCACATTCTGCTTGTGCCTGTGACCATGGGTGAAGCCAGGATTTTGTTGGAGGGGAGCGAACAATGGGGGTGCGGGGGTTCGGGGCATAATGGCAGACCGGCAGTGTGTATTCCCAATGCCGAATTTCAAATGCTAGACTCTCTAACTCATGAACAAATACTAATAAGCTACTTGAGATTGCGGGCTAACCGAATTTAGGATTCCCAAAAGTAATATATACCATGTCTATTGATGACTAGAGCCGGTGCTTTAATTATTAATATTGACCATTTGGTATAAGCCTTGAGCATATACTGCCAAGGCCAGCCCAAGTTATTTGGAGGCTTAAAGCGAAAATTCTAAATGAGGTTTTAATTTTTATTTTTTAATATTATTAAAAAAAAAATTAACTATAAATGGAACATTTTTAATATTCTAAATAGATCTTTTATTTTTTTTAATATTCTAAATGAGACCTTTTTAATATATATATATTTTTAATGGAGCCTAAAGCAAAGGCTTTAATGGCTTAATGGACGGGCCGGCCCTGTATACTACAAAGATCACGAGTGCATGATGATCTCAAATGATGTACTAAATCCATGTTATTTGGGATTGGAATCCAGCAACACGAATCTCATCGCATCACATAGCCTCCTAATTTTCGTTTTGAGGTTCAAGTTTGTAGGTTATCTCGCCTATCTTAAATTAAATAATATAAGAATAAATTTATATTTTTCTTTTTCCTCAAAAGTTCAGGAGACTTTAGGAGCTCCGCCCCTACCCTGCCCCCATGTGGCTCCGCCCCTGTTCATTAGCCTAGTCAAACTAAGACTAAGTTAAGTGAAAAAGAGCTTTTCTTGGAGGAGAGAGAAGAGAGAGAAAAAGGAAAGACAGGTGCGCAACGAATCAACCACTACTCATCTATGATTGATTGCTGTAAGACATTTTTATTTTTATTAAGTTATCAATCAAACCATAAAGGTAAGCATCGCATAAGAAATGGGGCCCATATTTAGTAAGGTTGAGTTAAAGTCAGTCGGACGGTAGCCTTGAAAAGGTCATAACGATCGCTCACCACCATCACCGGCTCACAACAGTCAAACCCCGTGAAAGGTAAGCCATACGCACCAACAAGATAAAAAGCTGTTTTTGCATGTGAACATTGTTGCTGTTTTTCTGTTTTTGCTGTGTAAAAACAGCATAGTATGTTTTCAAAACAAGTTGTAAGTGTTTGTGTTTTGTTTGTGGGAACTCTTTAGTCCCACATTGGAAAAATAAAAAACTTTTAAAGGACTTATATATGTTTTCTCTCCTAGTGTGGTGTGATAAAATGAGAAGGGCTTAGCCCTCGCGCATGTGGGGGCCCAAGGGGAGGTCCAAAGGTTTCTAATGGGAATTTGGCGAGTCGGGCCGAAAACCCTTCATGTGCGCGCGTTGCGGGTCGCGGCGGTGCGCAAATATCAAAGACACACACACGCGCGGCCGAGCCGGGTCGGGTCGCGTGTGTGAGTCCTTGGATATGATATATTTTTATTTCTTCTTTTTATTTGTCTGTCTCTTGGGTTGCTCTCATTATTTCCTAGTTACCGTTTTTTTACCCTTTAAACATTTAATTCGTTTTAAGAGAATTTATTCTCTTACGTTATAACTTGGAAGGTTTCCTTTAGCTTCTTTATTTTCTATAAAAAGAGATTTCGGGTTTTCTAAACATATACAGAAAATCATCACAGCATAGCTTTTCTCTAAGCACAGTATTTCTGGTTCCTAAAACTGTTTGATTTTTTCCTTCGAGATTTTTGGGAGTCGTCGAGTTCGTTGCAGACCAAAGGAAAGCTAGTGCTCCATTCCTTTGGGTAGAGATCGTTGAATCCTGGAGGTGACCGCAGTAGAACCTGAGAGCATCGTAGTTGTTGAGGACTACCAGAGACGTTTTTCACCTTAAGGATAGCGTGTTCAACACGTGCCTCGATCTATCCTTTTCGGCTAAGTTCTATCTCTTTTCTTATCACTATACAGAATTTTATGCTACAGTTATTTTGGATTGAAATCGTCTGCTGTTTTACATTGCTTCGATTCTAGTTATATTTGAATTGCATACAGAATTATTCCAACAATCTTAAGGTGAAAAAATTAGTCTTCTTTATTTCACTGGAAATTTTCTGTATGCAATTTATAATATGTTGAACAATTCTGAGAAACCAGTACCATTCGATGGAAACAATTTTAAAAGATGGCAACAGAAAATGATGTTCTACTTAAACACTTTGAATGTTGCTCATGTGTTGACTGGATCTGGGACATACGACACAGAACTTGAACCTGCTAGATCTTTACTTATAGAGAGATGGGAACATTCGGATTATATGTGTAGGAATTATATTTTAAATGGTTTAATTCCTTCAATATATGATGTTTACTGTAAGGCTAAAAATTCCAGAGAATTATGGAAGATGTTAGACAAAAAGTATGTAACTGAGGATGCGGGAACGAAAAAATTTGTAGTTGGAAGGTATTTCGACTATAAAATGGTGGATAATAAATCGGTAATTTCTCAGTTGCATGATTTACAAATAATTGTGCATGAAATCTTAGAAGAAGGCATGAATATTAGTAAAGGTTTTCAAGTTGCAGCTGTAATAGAGAAATTACCATCATCCTGGAAAGAGTTCAAGAACTCACTAAAATTTAAAAGAAAGGAGATGACCCTTGAAGATCTGATTGTTCGACTCCGGATAGAGGAGAACAACAGAAACTTAGAAATGAAAGAAAAATCTGCAGAAATAGATACCAAAGCCAATTTGGTTGAAAAGGTGACTGATAAGATGACTGGAAAGAAATCTTAAAAAAGGTTTAAGCCGAAGACAGATTTCCGTAAGAAGAGAAATGAGAAAACAAATTTTCAGAAACCTACTTTCAAGAAACCCAATGGTGATTGTTATGTTTGTGGGAAGCCTGGGCATCATGCTAGGACCTGCAGACTTCGCAAGGCTGGTCATCAAGTCAAGAACCATCCCGGATCTGCTCAAGTTAATATGGCAGAAACTGAAAGCTTCTCAGCTGTTATTTCTGAAGTCAATCTGGTGAACAACATGAAAGACTGGTGGGTGGACACTGGGGCCACCAAGCATATCTGTGGTGACAGAAATGCATTTTCTTCCTACAAGATAGTCGGAAAGGATGAACAACTTTTTATGGGTAATTCATCTACGTCTAAAATTGCTGGAAAAGGGACTGTGAATTTAAAATTCACATCTGGGAAAGTCCTTAATCTGAAAGATGTTCTTCATGTTCCAGATATTAGGAAGAACATAGTTTCTGGGTCGATCTTGAGCAAGAAAGGGTTTAAATTGGTTTTTGAGGCAGATAAGTTTGTATTGTCTAAGTCTGGGATTTTTGTTGGGAAGGGTTATGCTAGTGAGGGACTTTTTAAATTAAATGTAATTGCTGAAATTATGAATGAAACATCTACATCTTCTGCTTATATTGTTGACTCTATAAATATGTGGCATGATAGATTAGGACATGTACATATTAATTCTTTACGCAAATTGATGACTTTAGGATTAATACCTAAAACATCTTTAGATAAAGAACATCAATGCGAAATTTGTGTAGAGTCAAAATTTGCTAAGAAGTCGTTCAAATCTGTAGAGAGAAACACGGAACTGCTAGGTTTAATTCATAGTGATTTATGTGATTTAAAATCAACAGTAACAAGAGGAGGTAAAAAATACTTCCTAACTTTTATAGATGATTATAGTAGATTTTGTTCTATATTTCTACTTAAGAGCAAAGATGAAACTCTAGAAAAATTTAAATCTTGGAAAACTGAAGTAGAAAAACAAACTGGAAAAACAGTAAAAATTTTAAAATCTGATAGAAGAGGTGAATATGATTCACATCTTTTTTCTGATTTTTGTGAGAGTAATGGTATTATTCATCAAACCACTGCTCCTTATTCTCCTCAGTCTAACGGTATAGCTGAAAGGAAAAATAGGACTTTAAAAGAAATGATGAATGCAATGTTAATTAGTTCGGGTCTACTATCTAATCTATGGGATGAAGCTATCCTAACTGCATGTTATATTTTAAATAAAATACCTTATAAAAATTCAGACAAAACCCCTTATGAATTATGGCACAATAGGCCTTCATCTTATAAATATCTTAAAGTGTGGGGGTGTTTAGCAAAAGTTGCTATTCCTACTCCAAAGAGAACCAGAATAGGTCCAAAGACAGTTGATTGTGTGTTTATAGGCTATTCTCATAATAGTAGCGCCTACAGATTTCTAGTAATCAAATCAGAAAATAATGAAATAGATACAAACACAATTATTGAGTCTAGAGATGCTGAATTTTTTGAACAGTGTTTTCCTTTTAAGGACAACTCTAAAGGTAGAGATTTTGTCCTTCTGCCTAGTACCTCAAGTGAGGTTATACCTTTAGAACAAGCTTCTGAACCTTTTAGTCCTATTGTACCAGTTATTGAAGAACTAGAACATAGGAAAAGTAAACGTACTAGGAAGGAAACTAGTTTTGGGCCTGAGTTCATCTCTTATTTAATAGAAAATGATCCTAATTCTTTTAGAGAAGCTATGACTTCATCTGAAGCACCTTTTTGGAAAGAAGCCATTAATAGTGAAATTGAATCTATTTTGGCTAACAAAACTTGGGAGTTGGTAGATCTTCCTCCTGGGAGTAAATCCATAGGGTGTAAATGGATTTTTAAAAGAAAGCTTAGAACAGATGGTTCTATAGAAAAATATAAAGCCCGATTAGTTGCGAAGGGTTTTAAACAAAAAGAGGGTATAGATTTCTTTGATACATACTCACCTGTAACTAGGATTACTTCTATTCGTGTGCTAATTTCAATTGCATCGATGTTTAACCTTGAAATACATCAAATGGATGTGAAAACTGCATTCCTAAATGGTGAACTTGATGAAGAAATTTATATGGATCAACCCGAGGGATTTGTTATCCAAGGTTTAAAACATAAAGTTTGCAGATTGTTAAAGTCTTTATATGGACTTAAACAAGCGCCTAAACAGTGGCATGAAAAATTTGATAAAGTATTATTATCAAATGGATTTAAAATAAATGAAGCGGATAAATGCTTATACATTAAATCCATAAATAATGATTGTGTAATTATTTGCTTATATGTTGATGACATGTTAATACTTGGAACAAGTAGAGAAATAATAATAAGTACCAAGAATTTCTTAAAAAAGAAATTTGAGATGAAAGATCTAGGTAATGCAGATGTCATTCTTGGAATAAAAATTCTAAGGAATTCAGACGGGATAAGTTTATCCCAATCTCATTACATTGAAAAGGTACTTAGAAAATTTAATCAATTTGATTGCAAACCTGTGAGAACACCTTTTGATCATAACTGTAAGTTAATGAAACATTCTGGAGAAGGAGTTTCTCAATTAGAATATTCTAGAGTAATCGGTAGTTTAATGTATATCATGAACTGTACCAGACCAGATATAGCTTATGCTATAGGAAGACTCAGTAGATATACACACAACCCAGGGCAAGATCACTGGGATGCTCTTATCAGGGTATTGAGATACCTGAAATATACTCTAAATTATGGTATAAGTTACTCTAAGTATCCCGCTGTATTAGAAGGGTACAGCGATGCAAACTGGATTCCGGATTCAAATGAATCTAAGTCCACGAGTGGATATGTATTCACTCTTGGAGGAGGTGCAGTGTCTTGGAAGTCTACTAAGCAGACCTGCATAGCCCGATCCACGATGGAATCGGAATTTATAGCTTTAGATAAAGCTGGAGAAGAAGCAGAATGGTTGAGAACACTGTTGGTAGATATACCATTTTGGAATAAACCAATGCCTGCTATCTTGATACATTGTGATAGTCAAGCTGCAATAGCTAGGGCTAAAAATGTATCCTATAATGAGAAATCCCGACATATTCGTCGAAGGCATAATTCCATAAAAGAATTACTAAATAATGGAATTATTGCACTTGATTTTGTGAGGTCAAAAGAAAATATTGCAGATCCGTTGACCAAAGGATTAGCTAGTGAGCTAATTTACAGTACATCGAGGGGGATGGGGCTAAAGCCTATTGAAATATCATCACCTACAATGGTAACCCAACCTAAGTGACTGGAGATCCCAAGATCTAGGTTCAATGGGAAAACAAGTTGTTGAGTGGTTTTGTGAGAGCACTAATTAGGAGGAAACTCCTCTCTCATCCCTATGGTGTAAAAGTGCTATCTGTAACGTAAAAGATGATGAGTCTTGACTCTTAATGTCATCTATAGCTGATTATCAGTGGGGTGTATAGTTACAGAACATCCTTGATAGATGCACCTATATGAGTGTGGAAGTGGGGCCGCTTCCTATAAGAATTTAGGCTGATTCTCTAGAGCGCTCATGAATACCAGGATTTTGCACATGACCGATAACGTGCACAACCGTTTGAACTCGACGACATTTTTTAAGTTGCGGTGCGTGTGATAAGTTGTTAATTCATTATAACAAGAGATTGGTTCAAGACATAGTTCACCATTATCTTTATGAATTCGACATATCTACACTAAGTCAAGGTTCAAGTCCAAAAGACACCTTGGCCTATTCACCATAACTTAGTTTTCGTAAGGTCTTTTACTTCACTTAAAACTTGTTTTTGTGGGGGATTGTTGCTGTTTTTCTGTTTTTGCTGTGTAAAAACAGCATAGTATGTTTTCAAAACAAGTTGTAAGTGTTTGTGTTTTGTTTGTGGGAACTCTTTAGTCCCACATTGGAAAAATAGAAAACTTTTAAAGGACTTATATATGTTTTCTCTCCTAGTGTGGTGTGATAAAATGAGAAGGGCTTAGCCCTCGCGCATGTGGGGGCCCAAGGGGAGGTCCAAAGGTTTCTAATGAGAATTTGGCGAGTCGGGCCGAAAACCCTTCATGTGCGCGCGTTGCGGGTCGCGGCGGTGCGCAAATATCAAAGACACACACACGCGCGGCCGAGCCGGGTCGGGTCGGGTCGCGCGTGTGAGTTCTTGGATATGATATATTTTTATTTCTTTTTTTTATTTGTCTGTCTCTTGGGTTGCTCTCATTATTTCCTAGTTACCGTTTTTTTACCCTTTAAACATTTAATTCGTTTTAAGAGAATTTATTCTCTTACGTTATAACTTGGAAGGTTTCCTTTAGCTTCTTTATTTTTTATAAAAAGAGATTTCGGGTTTTCTAAACATATACAGAAAATCATCACAGCATAGCTTTTCTCTAAGCACAATATTTCTGGTTCTTAAAATTGTTTGATTTTTTCCTTCGAGATTTTTGGGAGTCGTCGAGTTCGTTGCAGACCAAAGGAAAGCTAGTGCTCCATTCCTTTGGGTAGAGATCGTTGAATCCTGGAGGTGACTGCAGTAGAACCTGAGAGCATCGTAGTTGTTGAGGACTACCAGGGGCGTTTTTCACCTTAAGGACAGCGTGTTCAACACGTGCCTCGATCTATCCTTTTCGGCTAAGTTCTATCTCTTTTCTTATCACTATACAGAATTTTATGCTACAGTTATTTTGGATTGAAATCGTCTGCTGCTTTACATTGCTTCGATTCTAGTTATATTTGAATTGCATACAGAATTATTCCAACAAATATAACCAAACAATCTTCCCAAAATTCAATTCCTAGAGCTATTTTCTCCATTTATAATTCATTTGTTAACAATAGTTAGTTTACTATAGATAATTCCATTACAAATTTGTCTTCAAAAAGTGCTAAAAAAAATTATTACCTTATTTTGAAAAAATACATTGAGTTCGGATCTTTTATACAGCCCTTCACAAAGGATTTCTTGTAAAATTCAATAGAGTGCGACATGTATCACTTGTGCAAGACATTTTCGAAAGGAAAATGAAAATCGGACCACAGGGTCCTTTTCTAAACTGACCCACCTAATTGCAAATTACGTGATAATGAAATTATTATTTTATTCTAATTTTATTTCTCTTTTACAATGTGATGAAATTTGAATGGCGTGATCAGCTTAGAAGAGGACCTTGAGGTTCTCTAATCAGAACTCTTTTTGAAGTAACACCAACTCGTTTTTCCGTCAAGTATATGCTAGGTGTTACTGAGTCCCAATCGACTCCAACATTAAAAGTGTTATAATATGACCAATTTATAAATGAGTTCAACAAGTCTAATAATATGGTTTAAAAAAATGTCATAGTGGGGTTGTGGCCCTTCTTTTTTTTTGGGTCAAGGAACACAGCACCTAAATGCGCACACACAGTCAGATTGAGAACTCTTCTTGATCAACAAATGAGCTCCATTGCTAATAAGGAGCGAATGGAGTTCTCCATGGTTGAGGAAGAACGAAGGGGACACAAATATCTTACCTTCAAATGGTCCGGATAAATTGAAATTTTTTTGCATGTGCAAACTTCTTCACATGTGTATAGAGGCATTCAGAGAAGAGTTTTTAAAAGGTGGGTATTTTGAGAATAATCGCATACTATGAGGGCAATTAGGGAAAAATCCCATATCGCAAGTATGACATAATTTTTATTTGACGATAGATTGCTATATAGATGTGGGATCCAAACGGAGTGCTTGGTTCCCCTTCAAATTGGCAACATTGACAGAAAAGGGGCTCTTTGATCATTAAAGCTTGGAAAATGGGTTATTTTCTATTTTAATCGATATGCAAATCCAAATATAAATTAGAGGGACAGTTGGGACCTAGCTCTCTATTTTTAGGTCTTTTCATAGATTAATTTTGATATAAATTGAAAATAAAATCTTAATTTTTTAGCCTGTTTGATAACACGAACAAATAATCACTTATTTGTATGTCTTTTATGAGGATGTTTGACAACACTAAGCTAATAAGTATTTTTTTTTTTTTTTTGGTAAATAAGATGGCGTTTGGTAACACTAATCTAAGAAGAAGAGCTCAATTATTTGAAAATTATGCTTAGTTAGACTTTAGATTGTTAAGTTGAAGGTTAATTGCATGTCTACATTTCAGAGATTTTAGAACATTTTTAAGCTCTTCTTTTTAGATTAGTGTTACAAACGTCACCTAAGTGTTTTAAGTAAATAAGTACTTTTTATAAGTAGGTATGAGCTACTTATTTATAAGTACTTTTTTGGGGTTCTAAACAATACTTTTACTTTTTACTTTTTTTTTTTTACCAACAAACTTATAAATAAGTGCTTAATAGTAGTGTTGCCAAACGCCCCCCATAGTCTTTTAAAAAAATGTCATAACTAACATAAAACCCATCCTTAAAATAGGGCTATAATAAAAATTTAAAGAACAAAACTGTCCACAAATACTTAAATGGCGATAAAATGTCTCCATTTTAGCAAAATAAGTTTTGTTTCAAAAAGTTTATTTTTATTTTTTGAAACGTAGGCATTATAATGCATAAAAAAGTAGAGCTTTTAAATAGACATTTTCACAACATTCCTATTTTGATTTTGAAACCAAATCCTCTTCGGTGATAACTAGATTTGGCAAATCCGATTATTGCCCCTGAGGTTGCCACGTGTCCCTTTTGACACCCCTTAATTGTGGTTAAGATTCACCCACCCCTAGAGTTCACCCCATCCTTGGTTTGTAGAAAAAAAAGTATTAATTCTTTTTTTAATATTAAAAAACCAAGGATGGGTGGGTGAACCCTAGAGGTGAGTGAATCTTAACCCCAATTAAGGGGTGTCAAAAGAGACAAATGGTGACCTCAAGGATGATAACCGGATTTGCCTTGGAGGATTTTGTTTCTTTGATTTTATACTGACATAAAAGTTCACTCCTACAAAGGGTTAAAAAAAAGGTTATTACCAGTAAAGACTTAAGATTCTCAGCCTCTCGGATTATTATCATAACAAGTTAGCATATTGCACCTTCACCGACTTACCTTAATAAAAGAAATTGTACATGGATCGATCGAATTCTATTTCGTTTACGTGGTTATCACACAAAATTTGTCATTGTCGCGGTCATTTTCGATAAGCAGAAACGAATGATGCTTTAACTTCAGGGAAATGGGAGAAATATGGTCGTGAACTGTGTCTCATTAGACCACACTTTTTTCGCATCAGTGAGCTGTCTTGGAATAGTTAGATTGCTTCCTTTGTAGGGTATGTTATGGACTAGCTAGGTCGGTTTGACCAGCCCAGCCCAGCCATTTCTGATTTTCCCAATTGAGACTTACTCCACATTGATTAGTCTATTCTTTAGTCATTCTCATGTGCCATGTTTGTCTACAATCATATCATACCTTTTAAAGAAGATCGTATCATAATGTGAACATGAAGCCAATTTTTCTGGGTGGCCCCCATAGGTGGTCTATCTGTTGTGCACATATGCCATCGTGGGCAGGGGCGGAGCCAGAAATTTTTTATTTTTTATTTTTGGGGTGGGGGCGTAGTTCCTGAATCTTTTTTTTGATTAATGAATCTATCGTGGTCTAAAATCCGTTAGTTTCAAATTCTAATAAAGGTCCATTAACATGTCTCTTTTAAGAGATCTATTATATAAAAAAAAAAAAAATAGATAGCGGACTACGCATTTGATTATGTAGCTGAATGCCGGTCCTACCCTTCTTAACACCCACCAATTGTGGTTAAGATTCACTCACTCCTAGGGTTCATCCATCAAACCTTGTTTTTTTTTAAAAAAAAATTATTAACCTTAATTTTGTTAAGCTTAAAGAGTGTTAAAAGGGACACGTGGACCAACATTCAGTTATCTAGCCAAATGCGCACTAATCACTACTCTAAATAAAATTAATTATATTTTTAATTTTATACATAATACATATAAAAAAATCACAACTTTTTTGGAGGGGCCAAACTTCCCTCTCAGTCAACTAACTAAAGTTATTTTTGGGGGCACTATATATATATAGTAAAAATATATTTTAAAATTTCTATAATACTATTTAATATAAAGAAAATCAAAATTTTGTTAATATTGTATTCCAATAAGGCCTGGGATTGTTTCTAGTGAAGCTAGAAAGGGCTCTCGGGGTTCCATACATTGTGCAACACTTGGCGGAAAAATGGGGAGAAGTCATTCCATTTTCTCCCCATAATTATGACTTCTCCCCATTTGATATCTCACAACCTTATTCTTACACACTTATCGCCACATGTCTTATTATAGGTGGAGAAGTCAAAATCATGGGCCCCATGATTTTGACTTCTCCACCACTTGTCACCTATTCTATGAAACCCCAGATAAGCCCTTTCTGGCTTCGCCAGAGGTAAACCAAGGCCTTCCGATAAAGTCTAGTAACAAGGAAAAAGAGGGGTCTTCCTTTTGATAGAGCCAATAGAATTAACTATATTTTTATAGTGTGAAGATTAGTTTTTCTCATGCACATTCCATTGGGTGGAACATGTGCACCTCCTTTGCTTGACACATGCCCCTTTTAACACTAATTTATTTTGGTTAAGATTCACTCATCCTAGGATTTATACATTTATCTTTGGTTTTTAGAAAATAATTTAACTCTTGAGTTAAATTATCTTAAATAGGGTTAAAAGGGTCATGTAAAGAATGACCCCTTTATATATATATTATACATATACCAATATTTTTTTATGTAATTCTCAAAATATCTTTATTAAAAGACATTTTATGGATTGCTCCTCAACCACAGCTTTTATTCATAATTAATCTCATAGAAAAAACACACATCTACCACCTAGTTGCTTGTGTATGTAAGTTGGTGGGGGCCTGCTCTTGCTGAGCTCTGAGTAAGGAGGCGGGAACCATAACGTATGCAATTGACATCATTCAGGTTAATTGAACATTGGGTGACTAAGGACACTAGTCTCGTCTTCTGTTGCATGTTAAGATCCTTAGTAAATTCCATATCCCTTGTCGGTCAATTTTGGAGCGACTTTGTTGATCAGCTTCGCAACCAAGAAGAGTGAAAGAGAAACCCAAGAAGTCATTTGATGAATCAATTTCTTTTGTGCCATGATTTGATTATTGAGCATATTATCTTTCTTTAAAATAGGAAGGTTGACCTTGCGTTGCTCCCCTCTCTGGTAGTGGTTGGGGCTCTTTAGTTCGTTGCTACAACTTCTCTTTGGCTCGTTTCGTGCTTACTCACTTCACTCGTTCACGTTTAGTAGCGGTTTCTTCATTCTTTAGATAGCAGCTTGAGATGTAGCACCCCGGACTTTTTCATCTTTAATGAATGGCACTCTCATAGCTAATTGGCCGTTTCGTAGTGTAATTAATAAATAAGGGAGAAATCGGAAATTCCGAAACGTCAGAAATGTGCGTTTTCGAGAGACGAATCCAACGCAAGTTGAATCGTCAAAATCCGACGAGCAAGTCAAAAGATATGGTCAAAACAGTTCAGACATACAGAGAACCGATCGCTCGGTCCAGTCAGCGATCGATCGGTCCATAACCGATCGATCGGTAGCTATCGCACGGCCCGAAATTTTGTATGGGGAAATTTTCCAGAGAGTGAGTTTTTGACCGGTCGATCGGTCAATAACATCGATCGCTCGGTAGGCAACCGATCGATCGGTCATAACCACCGATCGCTCGGTCTTCGTGTTTTTCAGAATTTTCATTAAGGGCTTTTTCGTCTTTTGGGGGTTAAACTCTTTCTCCTTAAGGCTTGCCCGAGCCTTAGGGCATCATTCACTATACTTAGAGAGATTTGGGAGATAAGAGAGAAGAGAAAATGGTTTCCTAAACCTAGGTTGCTTTTGGAGAAGAAATCAAAGGGGTGAAGACCCTAAATCGTCCACAAGCACGTTTTCTTCAAGATTTCAACTCAAGCTCGGGTGGGGTGCATTCTCAAAGCTAGGGCAGCCCTCACTCACGTTTTTGAAAGGGATTTCTTCCCCAACTCAAGCTTCTTTCAAGCAAAGGCTTCATCTTTCAAGTTGGAGCTTCAATCAAGGTCCCTACCAAGGATCAAGCCTTGATTCAAGGTTAGTACACTCTACTAACTTTCTTTAGCAATAATCTAGTTTTCCCCTTTGACATTATGATGTTGGTCTTGTATCTTCCCTTACTTGAAATGTGCTATACTTCCTAAACCTAAACAAGATAAATGTGAATGTGGGGTTGTATGTATGAATGGTGGATGTAGAGGCGATTGGATGCCGTTGGACGTGGTGAAATGTGGGTATGGAAAATGGTGGAAGGGCACTCTATGAATAATGAACATACTTGGATGTTGTGTTGGAAATTTATGCGCTAAAAAGGGGAAATAAAACTACTAAAATGTTGCACACCGGATGTTTGATAATATGCCTAAACCAAGAATAAATGAAATTGATAAAGGAAATGGATGTAAGCTTTATGTAATTATTCTTGTAAATGATGACTTGACCAAATGCCATGTTGATCACCTAAATGCTTACATGTTATACTATGAATGGAAATATGATGCGATATCCCTCTTGTTACACGTGTCCCCATGATTGTCACTATTGGCACGCACACGAGCACACATGCATGCATGAAACCGGGTTTTTCAAGATTGTATTATACATGTTGAATCAAGTAATGGAACAAGAACATGACAAGGAGGTTGGTAGCCCAAAGAATGGTGCTAGCCTCTGGCTCACAAGAGAAATGGAACAAGAACATGACAAGGAGGTTGGTAGCCCAAGGAAGGGTGCTAGCCTCTGGCTCACAAGAGAAATGGAACAAGAACATGACAAGGAGGTTGGTAGCCCAAGGAAGGGTGCTAGCCTCTGGCTCACAAGTATACAAGTCAAGAACAAATCAAGACATGAAATACAAGACAAGACACGACACACATACAGGATTTGACCGAGACACGAAAAAGGTTTCCGAGACATGAGTTTTACCGAGGTTTTTGCATTCATACACGCATGTCAAGATATGGCTATGTATCTTATGCTTTCACTATTGCTTTAAATTAATATCTTGTATTGCTCACTGTTGTTATGCTTTCGCTTTTGTTATGGTTAGCTAGTAGTTTGTACTCGCTGAGTATTCCATGCTCAGCCGTACTTTTATGTCGGCAGGTACTGTGGATGTCCTCGACCCCGAGCCTTGGGTCGAGGAGGAGTATGTAGAGGAGAGGGAGCCACCTGTCCCATGGCAGTCTCTGGAAGATGGGGACTTGGATGTGTGGCCATACCTCGACTACTGTTGAGAGGAGAGGGTTAGAGAGTTCCTTTTTGTATTTTGATAGGTGGGCATGTCTACCTTTACTTTGATTGTATTTGGTATATGTTAACTTGGAATACTATTTGGAGTTATAGAAGAAAAGAAAAAGTTGGCTTATGCTTCTGCACTTATGTTTAGTTTCCGCGCTCTGATTATCATTGTATTATATTATGTTTAGCCTCTTGCATTACAGGATGGTTTGACAGGTACACGTAGTCACCTCTAAAGTATCCCTTAACTCCTAGGGGGTATTTTGGGGCGCGACATGAGATCTCTGAAATTCCATTCAGGTCCTTAGTTCCAGTCGAATTGTGAGCAAAGCTCTACGCCCTGCCCAGCTAGGCATGATCGCAGACAAACACAAATGGGACGCTTGAGAAAGCCTCGAATCACCTTTGATATAGATATGTCTAATCCCAACTGCACAACAATCTCCAAGCCAAGAAGTGCTTCATATTCAGCCATATTGTTAGACCAGTCATCTGCCAGTATCATCTTGTTGCACCACCGTATAGAGGTTTTTTGTACTGAGATGTATAATAGAAGTGGTTTCTCTGGCATTGGTGGAACTAGTAGTGGTTGATTTAAAATGTATTGCTTGATCTTATCAAAGGCATATTGACATTTTTCTATCCATCCATATTATAGATACTCTTAGCAACCTGAAAATGGGCTCGAAGACGGAATCCCTGGAGCAAGTCTAGGTCTCTAGCTAAGCGGTGCTAGCACGGGAGGGTTCGCCAGGTAGCCTGGATTCCTATCTGTTACTATCAATGTCATCTAAAGCTCCTATTGAAAGGCATGACAAACCTATCATTTAAATGGCTTTACAAAGAGAGGAAGTGGGGCAGTACGTGAATCATTATGTCAACGGGTGAAAACAGTCCAAGAACTTACACTTACACTATACAGAGATTGCATGGTATAAGAATATCTATATATATATTTTTTGTGTGAGAGATAAGCGGTTAGGCCCGTAACACCGGTTAGTATAAGTTAGTATCTGTTCTAAGTCATGAGCGGGTGGAGATGACAACACTCACACCCTCTCGGGAGTGAAAGCCGGGTTAATGGAGTGGTGACTAACACACACTACCGATGGAGCAAGCGATGCTTCCTGTACAGTGTAAAGTAGAGCAATAATCTCTCCCTGAGAGCTGTGTTCACATAAATTTGTAGCCATACAATAAGCCTAAACCCTGGTCTGTGAACAATACATAAGTCCTAAACCAATTAGATTTTTTTCAAACTCCAACTCAAAGGAAAACTACAAAATAATAAAATTTTACATAAATAAAAATCTACACAAATCCCAACAACCTACCGGTTTAAGGCAGGCCGGTAGTCGGTAGGTGGCACTAGTAGATGCAACTAAGGTGTATGCATGCGCTTCTTATGACTGAACCCCGTTATGTCTCTTGGACCGGGATACGAATTGCAATGCATACTAGGGTTGTCAATGAGTCGAGCCAGCTCGTGAGCCGGCTCGTTTCGTCTCGAAATGAGCCGAGCTTAAGTTGGGCATTTGTGCTCATTGAGCCAAGCCAAGCTAAATGTAACGACCCCAAAATCCTACAAGGCTAAAATAGGACTTTGGGATCGCCACATTACTTAAACTTGCTTAAAATCCATGACATGCAAGGCACACTAACACGAGTCTCCAAAAATGAGGATAATAAAATTTTTGATATATCAACTGTAACCAACTAAATAGCACGAGTCTATAGTCAACAAATACAACTCACTAAAACCAAAGAGTCTGATACACAACTATAAAAGTCTACTAAGCAACATCTACTCAAGTCTAATACAACTCTCTCAATCAAATGAAATAAAAACTAAGAGGTGTAGCCACCCAAGTCTCTGGCTCCCTCATCAGATGGCTCATCTTCACCTCCTTCCTCTGCGTATGTTTCCTCAACCCATGGCTCCGCCGTGTACTCCTGCTCTAAACCTGCCAAGACAAAGTCCGGCTGAGTACAAAGGTACTCAATGTATATAAAATCCAACCAACAATAATAATATACCTGCACTTAGTTAGAAACATATCCAATAACATAATAACATAATCAGAGTGCGGAAGAACGTGTGCGCATATACATCATATCATCACCTTGACTCGTGTACTTGTGAGAATCTTAGACTTGGAAGACAATACACTTATGAGTTGCTTATGCTTATGAGACCACGTGCTTGTGAGATGCTTATGCTTATGCACTTATTCAGATCATACAATGATGTGACATGCCGTTCTTGGCGGATACGGACCATGCCTATGAATCAAATGTAATTGACATGCCGTTCTTGGTGGATACGGACCATGCCATGCTTATGCTTATTCAGAATGTCATACGTATGCCATGCTCATGCTTGTGGTCCACATGTGTGACTTGTGAGACTCTTATCTTAACATACACGTGCATATGTGCTTAAGTGTCGAAATTAACATTCGAGTTGGTAATTGCTTAGATTCCGATCTCCCACCATGGAAACTCCACTATACTGTCTCATACCAAATAGTTAGAGAATTCCCGGTTTGAGAGATGTTCCTCTAAGTTCTTACCTTCCCAACTATCAATTTCCATGCAAATAATTAGACATACTTAACAAACCATTCACATATACATATCTTATCATAATTCATATCGCAATTCATAATCAATTTACCACCATTTCAGGGTTCAGATGCTTATTAAGAATAGGTAAGGAATAATCGAATTGAGCTCATGGATTTACCTAGGTCAATTTATGTCCCAATCCCACCCAATAAAGTTTTTTTAATCTTCGAAACCCATTCATTGGACGCGGCAGTAGACGAGGAATCATACATAAATAATCGAACCCTCGTATGTCCTAAAAATGCTATGAGGTGCTTGGAAATGGTTGAAGTAGTTGAATAGGAGGATCACTGATAAGTGAGATTTCGAGTAAGTGTTTACATAATCTTCTTCTGTCCGAAGAAATGATTCATCGAAATAATGAGTCACCCGTTCCACTGATAGGGACACATCTGAGAGCACCAAATGCTCAGGAGTTCCTCTATTCAATCCTTTTGCTTCTTCTTGTTGCTGCATATCTCGTTCGTACACATCTTCTCTTTGTTTCCCGAGCCTCTAGTGAGTTAGAGACAGAGTTCGAAAAGATCAAATCTTTGATGAAAGAGTATAATAGCATTTATCCTTTCAAGCATTTTCACAAACACCTTGTGTACGCATAATATGAATCCATTTCCCCTCTATATTTTCAAGCATTCATCAAACCATAACTCATCCATACAATCAATTCACTATTCACATCCACATATTAATCTCATCCTCCATACATTTCCCATCCTCCATATATTCTATCCACATCCAATCCACATTTCCATCAATAATTAGCTTACTTCATAGAAAATTTGGGGAAAATGCATTTAATCTCTATTCTATCATTTCTATCAAATTAATATTCACAAAACATTAAAATAGAGTTGATTAGGATAGTATATCGACCTTAGGAATCCTTCCATTGGATTCAAAATGCTCCCAAGGAGATTTGGAAAAGCTTTGAGGTCGATCTCCAAGCTTTCCTCTCAATCTTCTAGCAACCTCCTTCTTCTCCAAGCAATCCTCTCCCTCAAACCCTAGGTTTTCTCCCCCTTTTTGCCAAATTAGGTTAGAAATAGGTAGAGTATTTTAATATTTTGAGTAGGACCCCCTATTTATAGCCCCAAAGTCTGAGAACAAAAAGACCAAAACGCCCATACTAAAATTCTGTAAAAATCACGAAAGACCGAGCGATCGGTGGTTATGACCGAGCGATCGATTCTCAACCGATCGATCGGTGCTCTTGACCGGGCGATTGGTCAAAAAAGCACTCTCTGGAAATTTTCCTCATACAAAATTCTGGACCAGTCGATAGATACCGATCGATCGGTTTTGGACGGATCGATCGCTGCTTCTGACCGAGCGATCGGTGCTCTATTTCGACTCATTTTACTGTTTTGGCCATAACTTTTGACTCGTTCGTCAGATTTTGACGATTCAACTTGCGTTGGATTCGTCTTTTGAAAACAAACATTTCTGGCATTTTAGAATTTCTAAATTCCACTTAATTAATAGACTAAATTGTCCCCAAAGTTGACTAATCTGCAATTCCATTAGATAAAACCCACCATTGACTTGGCTTAAACTCAAAATAAGGAAAAACATTAAACATGAACTTCGAAGAAGGTTCCAACACCTTTCTAATGGTTCAAGAATCACTCAATTCCAGTAAACGGTGCCAAAACTAGAGCTTCCTAAAGTTTAGGGTGTGATATGACATCCCTCCGTTACAAGTTTGATTAAGCCTAGTTTACACCACACCAAATAAATATATAATACAATAAACATCAAAACATCATAAGGACTATAATACCCCTAATACAATGAAGTAAAAACATGAAAAAGATTCGGGGTCTCTACACTAAATGATTGAGCTTGTTTGTTAATTAAGCTAAACCCAAGCAACAAGCGGCTCAGCTCAACTCGATTAATTTTATTGTACTCCTATAATACTCTCTAATAATATTAGTTTTCACTTAAAAGTTAAAGAAACTTAAATATGATTTTATGTTGAAGTAAAACTTAAAAGATAACTTCATCTGTTCAAAATTTATATATATTCTCTATATCATGTTTCTTTAATTAGACTAACAAGAATAACTATGTTAAGTTCTTAAATTTTTTTTTTTTTGGGAAGGAGAATCAAATGAGTATGTTTGACTATTAGGATTTTAATTTGAATTCTTTTTTTAATATTAAAATTAGGGTAAACAAGCCTAAAATAATACTGCAACTCGTGAGCCGGCTCAAGCTTGATTATTTATAGACAACCGAACTCAAGCTAGCATTTGAGGGCTCGAATTGAGTTCAAGACGAGCTTGAGCCATCATATATATATATATATATATATATATGTCACGAGTCGGGCTTGAGCAGCACTTGGCTTGGCTCAACTCGACTCATTTACATCCCTAATACATACCCTCTTGAGTCCATTATTATTGCAACCATAAGATCGATTCTATATATAACTGCGATTTTTTTATTTTTTTGGTTTGAGGTATACTTTTAAGCCACAATGCCGGTTAGGTGTTGGTATCTGTTCAGTTAATGGGTAGGTAGAGAGTATATACAAACTCCTATCTTCTCTGGAATGGAACCCAGGACCACCCCCCAAAGCAGGGGATAAACTACCACTGGGACAAAGCCCTGATGTGTAACTGCCCTTTGATGAAAACAGCGTCGTTGTACCAAGTACCAACTATCTTGACTTAATTCGTGGTAGGTTCATCCTTCTTCTTCTGCCCTGCAAAGAAACAGAAGCTTGAGTTCGCAACAAAATCCCACAACCACCACAAGGGAGAGCTCATCTCAACCATTGGTAGTTGTCTGTCATATCCCTCAAAAGTAGAAGTAGCAGGAAGGCGTAAAGAGAATTGCAAAACCTTAAGGCGCAAAGATTGCAATGGGTTCCGCCTTCTAGAAGCAGAAGCTGATTTTGGGCCTTTGAAAAAGGATTGACTGAAGAGGAGTCTTAATTTCAAAGTTTGAAATCGCATTTATTTCGGTAATTTCGGTCTTACAACCTAAATCGAAAATTTGAAAATTTTGGATTTTTCAGCGAAATTTCGGAATTTTTATTTATTTATAAATATTTTATTAAATTTAATTATTTTCATGATATTTCACAAAATTTTGGTAGAAAATCGAAAAATTTTGGTTGAAATAATATTTTATTAAAATTTAATATATATTTATTTAAACATTATTATATTATTTTTTAAATTTCAATAAATATTTTGGAATATTTCAAAATTTTGTTTTAAAAAGAATTACAAAAACTATTTAAAAATAAAATTTGAAATTTCAGCCAAAATTCTAAAATTTCATTCAAATTTCAAAAATTACGGCCAAAATCTGCAAATCTGAAATATGTCGAGGGTGGGAACGAAATCGAGATTTCGCAAAATGTAGCAAAAACATTGCTTATCCTTTATAGCAACAACCCCTCCACGGATCTACATTATCCTTTCCCCCTAGCCGCTTGAAAGTTGAGCTTGTAGCATATGTCGGAGTGATAATGGCTTGGTGTATTTTTTTTTTTGTAGAAAAAGGAAAGTTGTCATGGCTTGGTGATGTGAATCATGTTATTTCAACTGAATCAATTAAAATAACATGAATCACGTTATTTTTGGGTGAACCATATAAATTAATTGATTCAGTAATTTTGCTTGAAATCAAGTTACTTGAGTAGATCATAGAAATTAACTGATTCAGGTGAAATAACCTGAATCATGTTATTTTAAGTGATATAGTTAAAATAACATGGTTCAGATTAATTAACTTGAATTTTGTTATTTATTTGGAGACATAAAATGATTTCATGTGACAAGTAGCTAGCCGGTAGCCAAATTGTTTGGTTGTCCTAGAATGCTGGAAAAACTCGGACGGTCTCGATTAGGGCTGAGACTGTACGGTCTCCATAGGCGCATTCTAATAGACTTGGTTTCAATATTGAAGTGAAATTTTTGTACTAATTATCTCCCACGTTTTATAATATTTGGGGATTTTGATGTCATTTATCATGTGAATTTAACACATGCACTCTCTACAACTGAGGCAAAGTACACTGCAGCTGCTTACTGTGCTACTCAAGCGATGTGGCTGCGTTGCATGCTTAGGCGACCGTTAGGTCACCTATTGTAAGTTATGGACCCATCAACCTATTAGCAATGGGGGAGAAAACATAGCATGTCGTCGGATCAAAAATAAATTTGAAATAAGAAATAGGATTTTAGAGTGATTTAAATCAAAAGCAAGAAGTTCCAACGAAAATCATGTGTGACAATAGATTAACAATTGCGATGTCGAAAAATCTAGTTTTTCATGGAATGAGCAAGCATATTGACATCAAATTTCACTACAATCATGATCATATGCATGACAATGAAATTGTTTTCGAGTTATTTCACTCGGAGACCAAGTTGCTGACATTTTTACAAAGTCATTGTCAACAACCAATGTGTACAACTGAAGACGATGATGGGGATGATGGCGTTCAAAGATCTCAGTTTAAGGGAGGCTGTTGGAAATACCTAAACCGAGAACTTATTTTTTTCTATTAGGGGTAGATGTCTTTCTTAGTGTTTCTTATTAGGACTATATCTTTTATTTAGTTGTTTTGTTTTCCTTAAATAGCAAGCATATGGTGTGCTTTATTTAATGGGTGATTCATTATTAATTGTGAGAAGCCTAAAATATTTTTTGATTATTGAAATTAGTTCTTCATATCCCTTTTGTGCTTTGTGAATTGTTTGTCCTATATTTTCTTTTCCTACAAGAGTTAAGTTAGTACAAATAGTAAGTCTACAACTGCCACGCCACCCATATATACTCGAACCCGAGTCTTCCCCTAGACAAGACTTACATCTTACCATTGGAGCAAATAGGGAGGCATCTTCTGTATCCCTTCTCCTAGGACATATTTAAGGTTTCAATCCCCGGAAGCACACGTTGGCATAGTACTCACGCTATAAATGTTTGCGATCAAATTAAAAACAATAACATTCCCAAAATCTTGGGCCCTGTTTGATTGAATTTTTTATAAACATTTCTGGGCTCATAAACATTTAGAAAAAAAAAAAAAAATTTCTTTCAAACAAGTGATTTTGATTTGTGATTTTTGAAAAATGTTTTTTTTGTTTTGTTTTTAGACATAGGTAGAACATGCATCAGTCAACAGATGGCTAGGTTCATTCATATATAATTGGGGATTATAACATCTCACTATGCTCCGCAGCCGATGTCCATGGTAACCCACTCTATGACAAATTTCACAGTGGCTTATTTTTTTAATAACTAGTGACATTTAGATAGTTTTTTCCTATGTGGGGTGACTCTGGCCCGTGGTGTCCGGTTGATAACCCTTTTCTAGGTCGTGCCCTCTGAGACTCAATCTCGAAACATAGTGCTAGCTCTAATACCATTTGTTACGAACTTAACCGCAAAAATTCCTAGGTGATTCAAGACTCGTTAAATATTTGGGTCCACAAGAGGTTTTTGTGGCCCCAAAAATATTTCTCAACATATGAAATTCAAGCAAAAATTTTTTTTATGAAATATTTCGAGGCCACAAAAATAAATTCAAAGAAATGCAACCTTAAGGGCCACATTGAGCGTGATTTGTTGACACCACACGCTCTCTCAGCTTGCAAGAATCTGAAAAGCCCTGGCCATTGCCTCAGCTATCCTTCTATTCATCTACGTCTTCATTTCTCTTTACTTTGTCTATCAATCAATATTTTAGGAAGATGGAGAAGACAACTACACCATTGTTTTCAGAAAAGATATTGAGGCAGACAGGGGATTACCAGGTTTGGTTGGAGAAAGGAGAAAGATGACGAAGAGAATAAGAAGGGTATTATTGTCCTTCAATAAATTTTTTCACTTATGGTGTATTTTCATCAAAAGATGAGGTGCGCGTAGCACCACCCTAAATAAATTATACAGATTCTTGATCAAATTCTCCTAATTGCATTCAACAAAAAACAAAAAAAAAATCATATGAATCTGAACAATATAAAGAAAGCATGGGAAGTCATCCCTCTAGAGCATATTTAATCTAAAATAATTGAATGTGATGGATAATTTAACATAAAATGACCAAATGTTGCAAACCTTAGCTTCGATCTCTCTGGAATAGGAAAAAGAAGCATGATAGCTTGACAGAGAGAGAGAGAGAGCGGGACGAACAGAGAGAGCAAGAGAAAATTGGAGAGAGAGGGAGAGAGAGGGACGAATAGAGAGAGGCAAAGTGATGTGTACCCAATACACATCCTCTTACTATATCACCTCTCTTGTCTTCCTTATCCCTTAGGTAGTTATTAGTAGTTATTTACTTGTAATTTAGTTTCTATAACTCCTTTGTAGGGCTATAAAGAGGAGAATGTAATCTGTATTTTATATGTTGAATGAAGTTAAAGTGTTCTAAGAGAACATGTGGAGGTTTGCCCTCTCGAAGAGGTAACAATGGAGGTCTCGGGCTACCTCGAATCAACCAATCCTCTCCCCTTTCTTCATTTTTTATGTTTTCTAGTAAAAGGCATGTAACACAGAGAGAGAGAGAGAGAGAAAGCTTGACAGAGAGAGAGGGAGAGAGAGAGAGAAATTCACAAAGAGGGAGAGCAAGAGAGAGTTTACTAGAGAGATGGCGAAGGGCGACGGTGTCGACAAAGGGCTACCGACGAAGGGCTACAAGAAGAAGGAAATGCGCGCGGTATTACGGGTATTAGGGCAAGAGGAACTGATCGTGAAAGAGGGAATTGGGGATTTAACTAAAGGGCTTTTACCCACAGAAATATTTTCGTCGGTATGTTTTAACATATATTGACAGAAATATTTCTGTGATTATATATTTTAATTAAAACAACGACGGATTTTTTTCCGTCGGTATATGATGTGACTATTAAAAACGGAAATCTTTCCGTCACTAGAAATTCTTAAGCGTATCTAATTCTTAAGGTATTAATTTATTTCCAAATACTAGTGGTAATGTAGCAACGGAAACAAAACCGTCGTTATAACCTAGATATACTGACGGTTTTGTATTCCGTCATTATAATCCGTGGCTAAAAGCCACTTTTCTTGTAGTGATAGTGCCTATGCATAGGCCAAGGGTTGTCTGGTATTGTCGTCCACATTTATGAGATGAGGATCATGGTCCTTGTGTCAAATCTATGTATTATGTAGGCATGGGTCTCAAGTTGAAGCAAGGGGTGGGGAGTGGTCTAAGAAAGAGTAGAAACTACTCTAAGTGTCAAAAATGGCCAAAACAGGCCAAATAGGCTTAAACAGCAAAACCAGTCGACTGATTTATTTCCGGAACCAGTCATAGAAACCAGTCGACTGATTTTGAATGGTCATGAAAACCAGTCAACTAATTTTGAACTCAGAAACTATAAATTGTTAAAACAAATGGTAGTTTGGGTTTTTCATAACCCTAACTCTATAAATACTTCATTTTCGAGGGGTTAGGGTTACGAACACTTTGAGAGATACACTTTTAGAGGAAAAGAGAGAGAACTAGGGTTTTTTCTAAGGGTTGTTGCTAAGATCAAGATTGGAGCTTGTTCTTGCTTCCACAAGCTCTCTCAAGCTTGGATCTTTTTCCCACAAGCTTTCTAAAGCACTCAGGCCGTAGGGAATCAGTCTTGGAAGGTAAATACTTCCCACTAGCTATCCTTGTTGTAATCCATCTATGAAAAGTACGGATGAAAGAATATGTTTTGATGGAAAGAGGTAGATATTTTTCTAGTATATGATTTTGTTATTGTTCTTTAATAAAAAGGAAAGTGAAAAGCATGTGTTTGATGAAATTAAGTTGTTTTAAAAACCAAGGAAAAGATGGGATGTATGTTCTTGATAATGTTTAATGATGTGATGATTTTATTAACCCAAAGTAAGATGAAAAGCATGATGTTTTGTTGGTGAAATTGAAGAACATATTTAAGTACTGGTATACAATTGCTATAAATGAAAAGCCATGAGTATGTTTGATGTTTAAAAGTGTTTTCCATGCCCACCATGTTGTTCACAAGGATATATGTACACGATGTTTTCATGACCACGGGAAATGAATAGTATGTTTCATCGATAAGTATGGATTTTTCTCAAAGTATATGTGACTCAAAGTTTTCTAAGAAAAGAATCGATGTTTTATCAGAAAAGCAAAGAAAAGAACAGCAATGAAAGGATGCTAGTATACTTATACCAGGTACGGATACTAGCCATCTGTTTCAAAGTAAGTAAAAAAATGTAAGAAAGAAAGGATGCTTGTATACTTAGACTAGGTACGAGTACGAGTCATCTGTTTCGAAGTAAGATAAAAAGTACGTAAGAAAGCAATGAGAGGATACTAGTATACTTAGGCTAGGTACTGGTACTAGTCATCTGTCTCCAATAAATAAAAGATGTTATAAAAGTATGGTTTTAAAGTAGGCTCGAAGATTTCTGCAAAGTATGGTTTATGAAAAGTATGCACAAGTTTTGAAAGAAAAGAAATGATGGTTTCTGGACTCTGATTACAGTATGCATGTGTTATGTTCAACTATGAATATGTATCATGTGAAATGTTATAACATTGCTATCTCGTGGTTTGTATACGCAGAGCTTTTCAATGCTCAGTCGACCTATTGTTGTCGGCAGGTACACGATTGGGTAGATGTGCTCCAGAACCATGTATCGAGGTGGAGTACGTTGAGAAGGATCCTATCTTGGGTCTTCTGGGATGATGAGAGGGCATTGACAGGTGGCCCTATGTGGGATTTGAGTTATGTGAGAGAAATGTATTTTGGTTGAGCGAGGATGTTCGCTCTTCATTTTGGATATGTTGTAGGAATACAATTGTAAAGTTAAGAAATTTTCCACTTCCGCAATTCATATGCTTTGTGCTATCTCACAGGATGGTTTGATATGATAAATCACGGGCCAAAAGGTCTCCTAACTCTTAGGGAGTATTTTGGGTCACGACACCATTGATGTTTCTATTCTTAATATTATGACCCCTATTTCTCCTGGAAGAATCATCATATCTCATGTCAAATGGTTCCAGCCTCTTCAAAGCAGAATTAAACTGAATGTAGATGGTGCTTCTAAAGGTAATCTGGATTTAGTAGGAGGAGGAAGGATTATTCGAGACCACTCTAGAGTGATGATTGTTTGCTTTTATGATTTTTATGGCCATTGTACTAATTATGTTGCCGACTTTAGAGCTCCTATTGATGGTCTTACTCTTTGTCAAAGGCTTGGTTATCTTTAGGTAGATGTATAATCTGATGCTAAAACTCTCGTAGAAGCTTGGAAGAGTTCTTTTAGTCATCCTTAGAATGTGTGGTATTAGAATAAGAAGATAAATCAAGTGATGAATATTTGCTTATCTATTAATCACATTTTTAGGGAAGCCAATATGGTTGCCGATTTTCTTACTAATCATGGTTGTAACATTTAACTTTCAGGTGATATCTTTCCTTATCAGGATTGCCCTCCTCAGCTCAGCTCTCTTATCTTCCTTGATAAAGCTGGTTTGGGCAATGTTAGATTGGTTAGCAGTGATTGATTTTTGTTGTTGATTTGTTTGGTAGGTTTGTTCGTGTAGGGGTAAGGTATTATCCCCCCCCCATTTGTGTCTTTGTTGGGGTAAGGTTTTATGTCCCCCCTCTTTGGTGTCTTTGTAGGGGTAAGGTTTTATATCCCCCATTATTTTTCTTTATTAATGGGTCTGCCAAACCCCTCACTCCCTTTGAGTGACTTTTATTTTTATTTTTTAAAAAACAATGGATTGTGCGTCTTTTTAACACCCACTAACTACGGGGTTCATCCATATTTTAGTTAATTAAGTTTAACCATAATTTAAAAAGAGGTAAAAAAAGACATGAGATATTGCGGTCAGCTAAGAAGAGGATCTTGTGGTCCCTTTTTCGAGACTCATTTTTAACACTTAATAATTGTGGTTAAAATTCACTCACCCTTATAATTCATCCTTCCAAACTTACTTTTGGAGAAGAAGAGATGTGTTGGAGCTTTTACACTTAAAATGAAGTGTATTTTTGGTAATTAAAAAATTAGATTAATAAATGGTGTTTTAATCCTGACCATGTTTGCAATCTAACAGTATAAAGAGGTGAGCTGATTATAAGGTATAATCAGCCAGGCTTACTAGTGACCTCCTCTCTCTCTCTATATCTATACTATAATATAAAGAAATAAGACTTTCTACCTGCTCTCCAAACTCCAATCTCTCGAATCCTATATGTTCAATCCTAAGGATGCCATGCACCTTCTCTCTTTAATCTCCAACGTTTGATTTAGGTCATCAATTATCAAATAACCTTTAACCTCTCCTAAATTATCTCTCACACATTTCTATCTTTCAAAACACAATCTACTCGCGTATCTCAAGTCTCACGTCTCTTTCTCTATTTCTATCTCTCCACGATTCCTATCATCGTGACTCTCTCTCCTCTTTTCATATTGCTAGCCATCGTTTCAATAATCATCCTCTCATCCAAATTTTTTCTGTCATTTAAAAAAGTCATTTTACTATTCATCTTCTTCTTCAAATTGTTTGGTTTCAATTACATGATCTTTTAAATAGTTCCCCCCATTATTTCGTTCTTTGGGTGATAATCCACAAACCATTGATCGGACAAATTCATGAGACTTTGAATCTTAAACATCCTTTAGAAAGGTTTTCCTTACTTTTGTTAGGAATGCTTGCAAGTGTCTATTTGGTAATTTGGGGGGTGGAAATCTTCCTCAAAGGCTGCAAAAGCAAAACTAAGCAATCTTTTTGCAAACCAGTGACTGTCTTCGACCTAAAGCTCTTATAATATTACTGAAGAATTATTCAAGAAGTCATGAGGTACTTCTTTATTTTATTTTTCCTCTATGTGTTTCTTATACAATCAATTAAATGAAAGTATTGAAGTTTGTAAATCTGTCATTGGTTTTTGTTGTCATTGATCATTTGGTCTAATCTTTTACGCTCATGAGGATTGGTAAATTATTTAATTTCAGATATTCGTAAATTATTATTTGTGCATATATTATTTAATATTTAAATAAATAAATAATATTATTTAATGTTAGATTTTCTTAAATTGTTATCCGGTCTCAACTAGTATCTATACTATATACTAAAGAAATTAGGATGCCAATGTGGCACCCTATTTGATCATTATTTCTAATTCATTTTGCCACCTCATCAAACTTGACTTCCTCATTTAATGCCCCCACCACAATGAACTACTTATCCAACACGTTCAAACCCTTGGTAGTAACCCAAGAGCCACCAGCCACTCACTCCTTATTAAACGAATAACTAATTAAGTCACCCACTCAACTTTGAGATGGTTGCAGAGACGTTCAAACCATTTGGAGTAACCAAAGAGTCGCACTTATTTCTTTTTTCAACGTTCACAGTAGCCAAAGAGTCTCTTTCTATATATGAAGCTTTGGCATCTCTTCCCTTTCCAAGTTGGTTGAACCGAAGGGTATGGAAGAGACTCTCTTCACCCATTGCTACTTTCGACTCAATATGTATTTCCACCGGTGTAAGATTTTGTTCATGATGGGTACTTGGAAATCAAGGATAGATCAAAGGACGTGATGATATCCGGTAGGGAGAACATCAGCAGTGTCCGTATTGTAGAGTCAGTACCCAATGTTGCATGAAAATGCAGTTGTGGCGAGGCCGCATCAGTGTTGGGACGGAGCACCTTGTGCCTTCATCGCCCTCAGAAAGTGTTCATTTAGAGACAATGAGGAATTAAAAGAAGGATACCTCATTGCACATTGCTATAAAAATCTTCCCCACTTCATGGTCTCTAGAAAGGTTGTGTTCTTGGAAGAGCTTTTGAAGACACCTATACTTATAGGGAGTATTCAAAAATTCCAGCTAAGGGTTTTGCCAAAACATTTCCAAATTCAGAAAGCCCGGCAAACAAATTACGAGCCAACGGTCCAACTACACACAACATGAACCTCATGAACAAGGCCTTGCCGTTAGTTTTATGTTCTTCACTGTGGCTATGTGTATTTGAATCCACTGTTGCAGGACTTGGGCCACTGAAATCTTTAGATGGACTTGGTTGGAGGCTACTACGATGCGGGTGACCACGCAAATCTCGATTTGTCAAGCTTTGCTCTTAGATCAATGTTCGGCTTACTAATGACCTTTACTGTAACTGTGCACTCCTGTGGGGTCATAGAATACGGCTAATAGACACTGACCCTTAACCCCGAATGTCTTATAGTTATGGCTAGAGGTACATTTTTTTTTTTTTTTTGGTGGAGATGGTATCATGTAACTAATACAGACTCTAAACACAACATAGGTATGACGTCACATTGCCTAAAGAAAAATCTTCTTATATCAATTTATTTATATATATTTCTGATGGAGAAAGAATCGTTACTGTTGACAGTTTGTATTTAAACTGTGTTCAAAGGTAAAGTTCTCAAAATATCTCTAATTGGATTTTTCATTTAACACTTCAGTTATGATTTTTTTTTTTTTTGGGGTGTGGGGTGTCTAAGTTAGGCTTCTCTCTAGGTCTTTTTTTGCTTATGATTAATTGTTATTATTACTATTACTTAATTAGTATCTTCTTGCTTATAATTAGTTTGTAGTAATCTCTATAACTTTAAGTTTTGTAGAATATTAATTAATTTTTAATCTTTAATTTCTTTCGTCCATGTCTATGTTACTACCCGTGTATCACACGGGGTTTTGCTAGTATATATATATATATATATATAATATTAATCATAATTTAATTCAGCTTAACCATAATTAAAAAGGGTTAAAAGGGGTACCGGAACACAGCGGTCAACTAGGAGGGGGACCTTGCGGTCCCCTCCTTGGGACTCTGCAATATCCTTCTTTGGTGAGATTTTTCTTCCTTTTCTTCAGGGTCGACTCCATTTGGTTTTCGATGAGGTTGCAGAAACCTTGTAGCAACGCTTGCTCTGAGAAAACCCTTGAAGTCAAAAGAACTTCACTCATATTATCCCCCCTGTAATCTAAGCTTTTGCGACTGTATTTCCACAATCGTCGTTTTCTCCTGTTTATTTTGCTGTAGATATCGTCAGATTCAGTAAGGAATAGCTCTGAAACTGTAATGCGGCAGAGCTTTAATGGAGGAGGTGTAGAACAGTTGTTGAACTTAAACTTGTACTATATTTTCATGTCTTTTTGCTGGATACTTGTAGTTAGTATTGAAGAGCTTGATTTCTCTCTTGTGTTTTTCTTAATCGCATGTTCGGAAGATTTAGGGCTTCTAAATTCGTCGACACGAAGTCTTCTAATCCGTTTCAGGGAGATGGGAGAGCTTTGATGAAGGTGAATGCTGGCCAGATCTTTGTTTTGAACTTGTCCTTTGACCTCTAAACCTTGTGAAGTGTGAAATTTATTCATTTAATTTTTAAGTAGATTATGATGTCAGGAACACAAAAAATGTGTAGAATCAGTGATTTTTAGCTGTTTTGTTGGATTTTCAGGGTTATTACTGCTGCTGGACTTCTTAGGAGCTGAATATGCTAAATTAGGGGTTATGTAACAAGTTGTAGCATGTTCTTTCGATTCTGTATTTGTTGCCCATCATCTGCTATTTTGTTTTATTTATTTGCTATGCTAACCATGCACTGACATGCAATCAGAGATCTACTGGGTTATAATTGATAGTATGCTTTCCATTTTAGTACTTTAATTATCTAAGTGTTCATGGATTTTTATAATTAAAATAGTGTTTCGCCATATTCAGATATGTAGGAACTAATAAATGTCTTTATAAATATTATCGGGATTAATTTTACTCGAACAATTGGTCCTTGTTTTCTTTTTTTATTAGCCAATTTCTGTATTGGTGCTAATCAGAATAGTTTATACCTGCTATTTCAGTTCCTATGTTGCTTTAGTCTTCATTGTATACAAAATTTGGTTTGCATTTTTACGGGATTAATTATCTTCATAGATTCCATCTTTGTTAAATTGTTGCCACTTTGCATATTGGCATCAATCATAATCTACTGTCGAACAGGTCATTCACTTTCGTTAATTACTTTCAAAATCATTCATTTTACATTTGTGTCTTGAAGCCAACCATTTTTTTTACTTGGATCCCCTGGTGTTTCATTAAATACGTTTGGTTTGGGCTTTTGATTTATTAAATCCATACAATGGATCATCTTGGCGGAACATTAGAGTAGTATCTTCATTGGGGTTTCTAACTTTCTATTTTTTGTCAAGGAGAATAACTGGCTCTGTGAATTGGAGATGCAGAGGAAGTTTTCGTAATAAGAGATGGGAGTTCTTAAGCTTAAGAAATAAATCTGACTGCAAAGAAGGCTGTCAGGCAGTCTATTAATATGCCAATACGGATTGGTGTTCTCTAGTTTAAAACTTTTTACACAGTCCAATTGTGGGCGTCTCTTTTCCAATTACGATTTGATATCGTATTCATGTGCATATGACTATTTGGTATTTAAAGCAACAAGAAAGTTATATAATCTGAAACGTTTAAGAACTGAAATGTCCCATGAACCTATTTCTGGGTTTACTAATGCCTACAGAAATAATGAAAATGAGGCCTAAACTCTGTCATATATGCACGTATAGCGTATCTTATGGATTTTGTGTTAAGTCCTAAGGAGCGGATCAACAAATATTACAAGTCATCATTAAGACTACACAGTTAAGAGAACTGTCTTAGGGGATATAAGTATAGTTCCCAAGGCATTTAAACATTTTACAACTTGAGAAAAAAGAAAAGAAAGAGTATTGTCTAAGTGGCAATCAGAACTCTACTATTGACGATATTATTATGATTTTGTACATTGATCCAGACTTCCTATAATCCTAATACTTGCATGGCGTTTTAAAGTGGATGTTGCTATAAAATGGTTGATTATGATACAACCATAGTATGGTTAATTTTGGCTGTTCAATCTCGGGAAGTCCATGTTGTTTTCCATAAATAACCACGACCTGGTCAGCTGATAGGAAAAGCACTTTTTGACCATTATCTTGTTTATCATTTCCAACTGCTGCATGTATTTTTAAGAAAATGAGAAGATGAATGGAGCCAAAGTCCAAATAACAACATAGATTGTTGTCTATATGAATAGTGGTCCAAATTATGATGCTAAAGATGTCAGAGGCAAATAATCAAATAGAGAAAACTTCAACTTCCTATAAAATAATAGAAAACCAATGATGATAATAATACTGATGATAGTAACCGATAAAAAAATAATGATGGAGTACTAAATGTGGTAATAATAATAATAAAAATATACGTGATGTTTGAACTAGAATGCAAAAACTTGGGCCACTAAGTAGTCATAAACATTGTAAAAAATCATATTCTAGGAGACTTTTGCGAGCAGATTTATTGGGAGATGATATGAAGTGTTATTTTTGTTGAGAAAACCTCAAGGACATCTAGAAATAGCAAAGAGAAAATTATATGTCAAAAAATAAATAGCTTGTATTCTTTGGATTCTCATCATCACTCTCATCCAAGCCTTATCCCAATCATTCATGCTGACTTTTATTCATACATTTAGAAACAACCAAATTTCGTGATGCTTTTTGCATTTTCTTTAAGAAAATAATAAAATCAACTTGTGAGATATATGACTTCCAAATAAATGTTAAATTGCAAACTCTAGAAAGAAATTAACATTTTTTTGATTCCTCCAATGCCTCCGCCTATACGGGATCAACTGGCATAATTACCAGACTGCTCTGGTATAATTACCACCCTCCCCCTCTACCCACCTTTGGTTGAAACATGAAGATTTCCTTTGTTTCCATGCTTGATGATAAACAATCAATCACCAGAAGGGGAGCACGAGCTGACCGAATTTGTAGATTTTTTTCTCTTTCTTTTTGCCTAATATAATTTTCTAATTGTAATGCATAGTATTAGGAGATGTCTCTCTGATTTTACTCCTAATAGAGATTTCCTTTCTTAATCTAGCTAAATTTTATAATGCATGTTTTTTTCAATATCTGTGGGAGCTTCTACACTACAGTTCAATATGCTAATCCAAGTAGTCCTCCCTTTACCCTGTTTGAATGCCTAAAATTTATTTTCTTTCCTGGTGATAACAGGCTCAAACCTGCGACCATTGCAGAATTGAATTTGCAAACATTTTGATCTCGGTGATTTTGATGACCTTAGGAGCAGCGAGGAATATTTCTTGACTAAAGAAAGAGATAAGACCAGCATGCATTGAACTGACATGAAGACCTTACACGTTCTGGTACTGTTGCACTGTTCTTCTTTACACAAGCAAATTTCAGCATCTTTTTTCTTTGGACTGTCTTCTTTCCCTAATGGGTGGAATAGCACCTTTAATTGAGAAAATAAGAAATTACTAAGCCTATTTTAATTGTATATGCAGCAATGGGCTTGATACTATAGATGCACCCCATGACCTGTGATGCACAATCACAATGGAGATATTCAATCCATGCATTTGTCCGCACCCCAACTCCATGGTGGTCTTAGTGACTATCATATCCCCAATTGTCATAGTAACCCCCCTACCCACGTTTGGTTGAAACTTGAAACATGAAGATTTCCATTCTTTCCATGTTTGATGATATCCAACCAATCACCAGAAGGAGAACATGAGCTGACTGAATTTATGGACAAGAAATTTTATCTTCCTGTAGCCCAATATAATTTTGTAATCATAATGCATAAGACTTGGAGATGAGTCTTTGATTTTACTCCTAATAGAGATTTTCTTTCTTAATCATAAGATTTTATAATGTATTTGTGTTTTCAAAATCTGTGGGAGCTTTTGTACTACAGTACAATATGCTAATCTAGGTAGTTCTCTGTCCTCCACCTTTTACCCTGCTTGAATGCCTAAATTTTCTTTTCTTTCCAGGTGAAAACAGGCTTAAAACTACAGCCATTGCAGAATTGGATTTGCAAACATTTTCACCTTGGCGAATTAGATGACCTTAGCAACAGCGAGGAATATGTCTAGACTAAATGAAGAGATAAGATCAGCATGCATTGAACTGAAATGAAGACATTACAGGTTCTGATACTGTAACACTGCTCTTATTTACCCAAGTAATTTGACTTTAAATTCTCTACGGTTATAACCGGAATCCTTGGAGTCCAGTTACGTCCCACAGGTCAACAGGTGTCCCTTTTAATACCCCTTAACTGTGGTTGAGATTCACTAACCCTTAGGGTTCAACCATCTAAACTTGGTTTTTAGAAAAAATATTAACCACAGTTAACCTTTAGAGTTAATATTTTTTTCCCAAAAACCAAGGTTAGATAGTTGAACCCTAAGGGTTTGTGAATCTTAACCACAGTTTAAAAGGGACACGTGTTGACCTGTGGGATGTAATTGGACTCCTTGGAGTCCGATTATAACCATATAGAATTTGAAGTCAAGCAGGGGTTGGTGCAGTTGGCTAGTGTCCCAAGTTTTCTCCCTATGGTCGTGAGTTCAACTCCTCGACTTACCTTGGTATCCGTAGGGAAAATTCCGAATCGGCCGGTGCGGATACCCAAAGGGATTAGTCCTTGGGTCGAAGGCTTTGGGACACCCTCCATTACCAAAAAAAAAAGTCAAGCAATTTTTCAGCATCTTTTTCTTTGGACTTGTCTTTTTACCTTTTGCTAGTTGAGAAATGAATCACTCAACCACCATTACAAATCTCCAGAGAAATACCCAATTTCTCTTGAGATAAAAATCTAAAGTTTAAAACTTAGTTTTTATCTAAAAATCTCGCGAGAAATATAATCTTCTCTTTTTATCTCATATATATTGTGAGATTTAGCCGAGATTTTAAAAATATCATGAGAAATACATTATGTTATTGGTTTTATGAAATTATAACTTGGTGATATTTATTACTATTTTCTGTAATTTCAATATATTTTTTTAATCATTCCTGAGATTTAGGCGAGAAATACCCGAAAAAAATTCAGATTTGAAAATCTCCCGAGAAAAACTTCGGCTGATAAAAATCCGAGATGTATTCTGATTATACAAGTAATATTTACGTGGTGTTTGGTAACACTAATCTAAAAAGTAGAGCTTATTTAAAAATTATGCTTAGTTGGACTTTAGATTATTAAGTTGAAGGTTAATTGCATGTTTACATCTTAGAAATTTTAGAGGTAAAACCCTCTACTTTAAAAAGTAGTAGTTGGACTTTAGATTGTTAAGTTGAAGGTTAATTGCATGTTTACATCTAGAGATTTTAGTGGTAAAAACCTCTACTTTAAAAAGTAGTGCTTTATAAAGTAGAGGTTTTTACCACTAAAATCTCTAAGATGTAGACATGCAATTATCCTTCAACTTAACAATCTAAAGTCTAACTAAGCATAATTTTCAAATAAGCTCTACTTTTTAGATTAGTGTTACCAAACGCCACCTTATACTATAAGGAAAGTTAGAAACTGTGACAAGGGATCTTAGCTGACATTTTTTATTGAGAACCAAAATCATCCGACTTAGGCTCATAGATACAACTCGAGCCTGTCTTTCTGTAAAGCTTGATCATCACACACTTCTCTTAGTTTTTTCCTTAAATTGCCTTGTTTCTTTGTATTGGTTGCAATATCACTATATAGAGGAGAATTTCCACAGGATCCACAGAGCACGCCAGAACTACAATCTTCAGCACAGGTTTCACATGAATCACACAGTGACCAACATAATAACACAACTGAGGTTCCTGTGGCGGACTCGGGCTCAATATCTATTTCAAGCAATGATAGCAGGAAAGTTTCACATGAAGATATTGAACTTGTAATGCAATCTTTCTAATATTTATTGATAGTTTGTATTTTTGGTGTTGAGTTTCGAGAGGTAGCTCAACTAAACAGTTCCTTTTTCTGAGCTCTGATTCCTCTGATATTAAATGGTTGTTATAGGTCCAGAATTTGATTGAACGGTGTCTACAGTTGTATGTAAATAAAGATGAGGTGGTAAAAACTCTCTTGAATCGTGCGGGAATAGAACCTGGGTTTACAACTTTGGGTAAGCCATTTATAACTTGTTCTGTAAATCTCTGTGACTTTGCCAAGCAGATGTAGAATTTAGTTCTATTTGTTGCTTACCATGAATTTTTATGTTGCCTTGTTAAGTTTTATATGTTATTTCCAATAAAATAGTTACATGAGTTAATCAAGTTGAAAAAAGAATGGGATGTGAATCTTGTGATAGCAATGGTGCTAACTACTAATACACAATTTATTGAACCTTGATTTGTTAGCATACATTTGGTGCAAATGCTTATCTACCCATGTCATCTAATTGATGATGATCACCTCTTGTTTTTCGTATGGCACAATAATCATTTTGATCAGATTATCTGATTGTCACCCCCAACAAATTCTTCTCTGTCCTTTCTTGTTTTGTTGGACCATTGGCCATGAATCATTAACCACAACAATTCCTAAGAATAGTACAACCCAAAACATCCGCCTTGATTGCGCCATGAAGCCTATGAGGCAGAAAACGAGATTTGTGACATTTGTCTACCTGAACCTCCTGCCCAAAGTTTGCCAGATGGTCGTGATTGGAGATGACTTTTAACTGTACAAAAGTAGACATTTGGGTTGGATATTTAGAGGTGGCTGACCAATTTGATTTCTGAAACTTAGTGCATTCCAAGAGTGCTCTATCTATTGAAGGGACCAGACAGGTAAGCAAATGTTTGGATCACATGTGTTAATGATCTGGGGTCATTATACTTTAGTAGCTGCCCCAGTAAGGACTAGGGACAGTGCTAAATGCACTGCTCACCACTAATGCATCATCTGCCATCTTCTTCCTGGGATCTAAATACATGTGAAATGGAGACCAAAGATCTTTGACTGTATCCAAATTATCATTTCTGTTTACATGCAAATAGATGCCAAAAAAATCACATGTTTATAACACATCAATATATGCATAGTATATAGAGATGATATCATTTCTTTTAAGCTATTACTTATGCCTGGAATAGCCTCTCACCGTCTAACGTGCCTTCTCTATTGTTCACAAACAGAGAAGCAGGCTTAAATATACCCTTGGAACCAGCTATTCCTTGCCACACACTAAGAATTATACCCTTAATCCAACTATGGTCTGATATTCCTCTTTCTTTACTCCTTTGCTTTAGTATGGCAGAAATTGGAAGAAAGAAATGCAGACTTTTTCAGGGCCTACTACATAGGGCTTAAATTGAAGAAACAGATCATCTTGTTCAATCAATTACTTGAGCATCAGTACCATCTAATGAAGTATCCTGTATCTCCAAAGGTTCCGTTGGCTCCCATACAAAACGGGATTCATCCCATGTCTGGTAATTTTTCCCTTTAAAATGTATTCCTTGTTTTTATCACTAGTATTTTGATAAATGAACAAAATGAACAAGCACTCCTCAGTTTCGGAAACTGTTCATGTATTCCCTGTAATCATCTTAATCACCAAAACTGTTGCTGGTTCTTCACAATAATACTGAAACCACTGAACAGAATTTGTATTGATGATTGCCTCTCTGCTCTCTGCTCTATTGGATTGCCCTTCACAAATGAGTCAAGGGTATCTGGATTGTCAACTTCCAAATCAAGTTGGGATGCTATCACACACAATGGTTCTCTGCATGCTAGGTGTTTTGGGTTTGCATGATGATAGGGAACACTTAAGATTTTCTCATGTCCCTTTTGAGTAAAGGATTCTTTAGAAGTGGAAGTGTTGGTTCTGTTAAAGGGAGTAAAGACCTTTGTCATATTTTCTGGGCTTTCTTGAAGTGGAAGGGGGGGACTCTTTAACGGCTATATATTGGGCTCTTGACTCTAGAGGTCTGGAACTGTCAACCACTCGATACGATCAGTCACATTCATGGTGACAAAGTCGGGGTGCAGGAATAATTCGGCAAGGGTCAAGTTCAGGGAAAAAAAAAATTATAAAAGATATCCAACAATTTGTTTAGATTATATACAAAATAAGAAGTTTACTTTGTCGAACTAAACGAATTATTGCGAAATCTACGAATAATTCGTGAAATTGGGGAATTATTTGCAAAGCCTGCGAATAATTCGGCAAACCTAATATTCACGAATATTTCGACACACCTAAAATTCGGAGAGTTTTTTTACTATGGTCACATTTGGACCTTTCAAGGGGTAGACATTTTTAGTGGAGTCATGTACCTAGAGATGCCAATGAGAAGGCCGACTCATTGATTAAAGATGGTGGTAATAGGCAATTCCTCCTTAATTTTCTTAGAAATATATTTCCACTTTTAGAGAAGATGGGAAAAAAAATCACAAAATCAGAAAAGTTCAATTACAATGGCTGTCACTAGATTTTACCTAAAGTGGTTTATAATGGAGAGTTGCAACTTTAGTTTCCCAGTTTTATCTGTTCTATCTTGAAAAGAAAACTCCCCTGTTTCCTAGTTATTCTGACATTCATGGATATTTTCCGATCGTGTTTTAAAAGGATCTTTATATGTAGGCTCTATAATTTGAGGTTCTTGTTTAGTGTAGGTGCCCATTGTCATTGGAGGGACTGTTTGCTCAACTCTTTCTATTCTCTGTTTAATAAGCATTGTTTGCAATTGATTTTGATTTTTTTCGATGTTGAATTTTAGTTTCTAAGTTTGAAATAATCCTATTATATGATTAAGAACAATGAGTGCTCTTTGGATATTTTTCCAAGTCAAAAGTGCTTTCATCTATGAAAATTCTGGGATAGTTCCAAGTTTTTAAAAATAGTATCAAGGGTAGTTATGTAGTATCATAATTATCATTCTTATTCAGTGACACTCGTTTGCAGTGCAGTCAACAATCTACCTATGGGATATCCCGTTCTGCAGCAGCCACAAATTCCGGGTACAGGTCATTCCCATCTCGATTCCATGAGTTGCAGTGTATCCAGCTGTCATGTGGTAAATGGAATCCCTGCACCAGGCAATTTCCATCCCATTCGGATGAATTCTGGGAATGGGTGAGAACTTCTCATTTCCACTTCATTTTATCTTTAAGTTTACTTTCTTTTTGGGCATGAAATCCATGGTTGTGACAGACCAAGCCTCAACATCTAATCACCAACACAGAGGCATTCTTGTTTTTTCTCTTATTTTTTTATTTCGTGTTAAACTCATCACAGCATTTAGGTTTAGGTATTTCCATTTCTATAGCTTAACATTTTATTCTGGAAGAATTATATTCAATAATAATACATCTTCTAATATTACTATATGACTATATGTTTTTGTGCACGTGTGTAATACATTGTGTTTGCATCCAACATCAGTTCATTTCTTGAGGCAAGTTTGTAGGACTCACTGAGTCAACCAGATTTTATCCTTGAGTCAGGAAATGAACAAACCCAGTAGGGCACTAAAAATGATGCAACCTGGCATAGGTTTTTGATCTCTCTCTTTCTCTCCAGGTGAATCACCTAATAAACTGTGTTTCGTGTTCAGTAAATATGCAACTTTACTTATATTAAAAGATTAGCCAATTGTTTCTTGTCCTTTGGACTGATTAGCCAATTGTTTCTTGTCCTTTGGACTGTTTATTTTCAATTAGAATTTTTTTTTAAAAAAATTAAGTATTTATGAATAGCAGAAAGTAATAATTTATCTTGGTATCTTGCATTTTAAGTTGGTGTTTTTAAAATGCATATCGTGTTGTTTCATCTATAAGATTGAACTATGAGATGCATGCACAACACACTCTTTAACACATAACATGCTAGGATGACTGTTCACTTGTCCTTGCCAAACTTTCTTGAATTTCTGGTAAGATTTATTCCAGCTTTCATTCTGTCTTTACTTGGGATGTTTACTGTCTAGAGCTTTGCTAATGCAGTTTTTTTGTCATTGTTGAAATGCGGTGATGAACAGTAGTGCAGCTGATGTAGCACCTGTCATGCCCCCAAGCAGTGCCATGTCATCCATGTCGGAGATGGCGGTGAGTCCTACATCTGTGGCATCCAGTGGTCATTTTCCCTTTACCTCATCAGAGATATCAGGAATGGGTGTAGACACATCAGCACTTGACACAGCATTTACGTCCGATGTGGCCAGTTCAGTAGGGTTGCAGCTGGGACCAGATGGTGGCACCGGGAATTCTAGGGATTCCCTTAGATCATTGGCTCAGATTCCTTGGAATTTCAGCCTCTCAGATCTAACAGCAGATTTGTCAAATTTGGCAGGTAATTTGCAGGTTCTCTCCGTAAAACTGTACATTAATGTTCAGTTCTATGCTCCAACAAAGATGTCGTGCTACATGGGATAATTGCTACATTCCATAACTTTCTTTGTCAAATATCTAGGAGCTACATTGAACCTTTTTGTTTTGTTAACTGCTGCCTTATTGGCTTGGAGACTCTCAACATTCCTCTAAAGAATTACTTGAGGAAAGTCTTTTAGCTTTAGTAGTCATATATTTGTTTGCAATCGTTTGAATGTACATCTAAGCTGACAAGCTATGGAACAAACTTGAGCAAATATTGATAAATATTAACTGATGAATTTTATTTCAGTAGGTTTAAATGTGAACTTTCATAAAAAGAAATGATGTATTATCTACAAAAAGGAACTATACATCTGTCAATGTTAAATATAAAAAATCAGCTTAGAAAAAGGGGTCCTGGCATTCCTGTATTTAACATACATTTTCTGTTATTGTGGGACAAAATCTATTAATACGCTGGCAACTATCATAATGGATTCTAGTGGTGCACATCCCACAGGCATGGACATATAATTGAGAATAGAGCTGAACTTGGTAACCTTTATAATGCTAAGCCCAAGCCTTTATTTTCTAACCTATTTCAATGATCTCTCATGTTTTTATAACCAGATATTTTGTTTTTCTGAAGTTATTATAATCCCTGTCTTCTTGAAATTGTTGACAGATCTTGGAGCCCTGGGAAACTATCCTGGTTCCCCCTTTCTGCCTTCTGATTCAGACTTATTGCTTGATTCTCCAGAGCAAGATGATATAGGTAATCAGAATTGTATCTCCCTTTTCTGTTTCCTTTATGACTATTGTTGTATGATTAAGGGTAGACATTATCAATATTTATCCTTTGTATTAATAATCAAAACCTTTACTCTATATATAACTATATAGTCCAATGTTTACATTGACTTCAAATAGGACTGGTGTATTGCCCGGTAAATTAACTGTATCAGGAAGCTAATTGAAGAATGTCAAAAATTAATATCCAAAATACAGCATTAAATGAGGCATTAACGGTATTTGAATGCATTAATGCATTGAATTGAAAACTTCCCGTCTCCATGTGTCATGGATACAAAGGATTGGAATCCACCATTCAACGAGGTCTCATTTGGATCTCCTCCTGAAGAATGTCTAGACAGTTAAAATGATTTTTTTTGGTTAGGATGATTTGATCTTATAGACTTCTGGTCTACGAGAGAAGTTGGGCTGCATCTACTGTTATTGATCCTTCTGTATATGCCACCAATCCCATTCAAGTAGGATAGACAATTCCATCCTTCTAAAATGTCCAACCATTCTTTTTCTGAACTATTAAACAATCAATTTTCACAAACTTGTTGATCAGTCGGGAACATGACCAAGTCAACTCAGTTTAGCAGGTCCCTGGTTCCATTACAATTTCCAACTGAAGATTGACACCCTTAATTTGTTTGAACTTTGAACACACGTACATATGAAATCATCAAATTTTAGAACATACTTTAAGGTTGCAACTCCAGCTGCAGATTTAGGGATTAATACACTGCAGCTATCCAACTTTATAAGAGAGAAATACATTTTCTTTTTTTTAAGTTATATCTATTTCCAAGATTATTATTATTTTTTTGATGGATGTTTCCAATATTCAAAACACCTTTTTTTCTATTCTTTTTTTTTTATATATATTTCTTTCTTTATATGGGTAGCTGGTATTAACAGTAACAGTACTAACTTGTTTCAGTTGAGGAGTTCTTCGCCGATTCCGTCCCTGGACCCTGCTCTCAGTCAGATGAAGAGAAATCTTAGAGAATCATGGTGAGGCCTTTGCCTTTTCTCCTTTGAATTGCTAGGATGGAATAGGATAGGATAGGAGTTGGGTAAAGTGAAGCATTGGTAATCTACTTTAAGTAGTTTAATTAGTTAATTTGGTCTATATTAGCATGCCAATAGGAAACTGATCATGTTATTGATTTTCTGATGGTGGATGTTAAAATTTTATTAGTTGGAAAGCTTGCTCACTTAACTTATCCCCCAGTCTGGTCTTCCATCTTTTGGTTTGCACAGTTAAGGTTTTTCACATTGACGTAACATATCTAAAATGATTCATTATTAGATGAATACAGTGCAATCAACCCAAGGCATGTTATCAAGATTAGTATGATTTCTTCAGCCTAAACTATAGACTTATCATGCTATGAACTATGAACAATTGGAAATGGCAATCAATAATATGATTATTGAAGAAAACTGTCAGCACTAATAGTAGATGATGTTCTGGTATATTTAGTACATGTCGGTGCAAATGCATTGAATGGTCATGTCCGAAGCCCTAAGGGTGTGTTCGTTTGGCAAGAAAGTGAGAGAAAGGAAAAGAAAAGTGTGTTTTCTTGCCCTTCTCTTGTATTTGGTTTGCGTGTTTTCTTGCCCTTCTCTTGTATTTGGTTTGCAAGAAACCTACTTTCATTTTCTTGCACTTTCTCAATTGTGACAAACTCTCTCGCAAATTTCATCCATCTTTTAATGGTTATTTTGCAAGAAAATTTAAGTTTCTTTTATTTTTCTTTTCTTTTCTTTCACTCGCTTTCTCGCCAACTGAACGCACCCTAAGGGCCTCTTGGTGGATTTTGCGGTTCAAGAAAATCCTCATCAAATACAGGCAAAATCGCCATTGATACACTTACATGGATCACACTATTAAGACCACTGATCAAGGTCATCATCCCTCGGGCTAAAGCATGACTGGTTTAACTTAGGTCTGGTAGTTAAAACGCTATTTCTTAACAAACTTTTTCTCCTTTCTTAAAGGACCATCTAAAAAACAAAGCTCAATAATCTAGTTCATTGCATAAGCGTCAAAGAGATTGAACCGAAGTTCGTTGCTTTCTATGGAGGTTAGCAAGCCCTTGCTCACGGTGAGAACGTTCTTATAGGACCCTTTTTTAAGATGGTAGCCATTTTTCAGATGTATCTCATTTCTTTACTGACCAATAGTCCCCTCATAACCCTCACAAAACCCCTTTGAACTATGGTTAACAAAGTTATAACATGTGGTTAATAATTTTTCTTTTTTTTATATAAAAAAAAAAACAGGGTCAGATGAACCCTAAGGGTTAGTTAGTTAATCTTAATCACAGTTAAAAGTGAGTAAAAAAGAGGACACGTGGCACAAAAAAAGAGGGGCCAGACCGTAAATCACCTCCTTGGCCTGCGGAGGGGATTACATTCCTTCTTTATTATGTGGGAGATGAGATGAAGATATATTCAGGTAGCGCCGTCTAGCCTTGGATCAATGGGGGCAGATGACAAAAGTTTTGTACACAGGTGAAGCTTTGAACATCCACTTCAGTACCTGCGTGTTTATTTTAGAAAATCAGTGTGTTGGGCATTTCTTTATAAAACAGATTATAGGAATCGGCCCACACAGCACAAGCATTAATTTACTACCAACCCAATGGATGCCTAGCTTCACAGCTAAAGCGCCTCACCCCTAATGTTTAATAGGCTGGCTGCAATGGTCTTGTGCCCAGGGGCGTGTCTGCGTTTGGGTGGGTGTGTAGTGTGTGTGTGTGAGAGAGAGATCGTGTTTAACCCAAAAAACATAGATATAGGTGCACGACACTCGTGTTGGGGGTGTTTGGCAACACTTCTATAACCTAACAAGTACTTATTATTAATGTGGTTTTTTTTTTTTTTTTTTTCGTAGAAGGGTACTTTTTAAAAAAGTTGGTATGAGACTACTTATTTATAAGTACTTTTTTGGGGGTCCCTGTGAAAAATAAGCATTTTGGACAATGGGTAAATTCCAATGCCTTCCACCTAGAAGAGAGAAACAAGACAAACGCATGAATCCTTTTACCAGTTTAGAATCCGAAACTGCATCACTGCCAACATATTATAGACAAACACACAAATAAATAGGTCCACGTTTCCTGTGAAAACAAGCCAAAGAGGAAAACAAACCAATAGAATGAAGGGAACCTGCCTCGCCTGATAATATATGCACACAGATTTCCAACATGAATTATCAAATATAATTAATTCTGCACATGGAAATGAACTAAATCTCTCCTGTGGCATCCAGTTGGAGAGTAGATGGTTCGGAATTGTGGTGGAACCTCACCACGATGCAGGTGATGTTGTCAGCACTGCCACGCGTAAAGGCAGTCTCCGTCAACTTTCGAGCTGCTCCCTCGGGATCCTCTTCTGTTCTCACGAGGGAAATAGCATCCTGACATGGATAGTGGCAGAATGAAATTCAAGTTGAGTTATTAATTAGGAATTAATGAAGAGTCAATTCATTTGTATATTTTTTAACCTCTCTCTCTCTCTCTCTCTCTCAGTTGCAGCACCAGGCAAACATATTTGTCAGCCCGGCACATCTAATTGATAGTCCCGCCTACAAGATAAAGTTCAATGGGCATCATCAACCAACTGCCAAGACAGTCTTAAAAATATCCCATTGCACTTTCCAACTGCCTCACCAAAGAGACTCGAACCCAAAGTCCTCCCCAATGGAGGACACTACCTACCACTTTGGACGACTCATTTTCTGTATGTTTTGATCTCCCAAGTGTGCTCTTACAAATCAGGCAGCCTGCCTAGATTTTGAGCTACAGCAGGACTACCAAGTACCAATTATAAATGAGAGTTTAACTATGAGGTGCTTCAGTTCAAAAGTAATCCAGAGATCCCCAAAACACGCATATTTGCAGGGTTCTTTTGAGAATTACACAAAAACCTATGGACAGAAATACCCTTCTTTTATTGGCACTTTCCAAAACACCCCTCCAGTTAGGGGATGTTTTGGGGAGCTCTGGATATTTTTTGAACCAGAGCTCCTGTTCATAGTTACTCTTCTAAATATGAATAAACCATTGCATATGTGCGTGTCTCAGAATGAAACCTCCCTACAAATGACCAGCAACTTTCCCTTTGGTAGACGAAAAAGAAGCCCTATGATCTCCAATTAAGCAAATAACATTAGGTCAAGCTTCCGATCAAATGCCTTACCCACTGAGACACACACACAGACGCAGAGAGAGAGAGAGAGGCTGACCTCATTTGGTACGACATCCCAGAGTCCATCGCTAGCCAGCACCAGGAATTCAAAGTCATCATCAATCTCTTGTTCCTGAAAAGATGAACAGAAAATTGCCAGAATGTCATACTCACAATTTATCGTTTGCATCTCAAGCTAGCCAACAAGCAACCCCAGTTACACATAGCAAATTGACACATTTACTAACATCTTCATAATATATGCTCTAATTTAATTACAGACTATCTCATCCTCTGATTTCAAGTTTGCTTATATTCTTGGGCACCACTCAGAATCTCATCAGATGAATAAGATCAGCTGATCAACCATTGGGGTTACATCTAATAAAAAGATAGGCATCAATTGGATGATCAGATTGACGAGATGATCCTGGAAATTGGAAGCCATTGGGCATGAAGAGAACTACAAGTACAACCACATAGCCATCACAAGAAAAGCTTTTTTTTGTTGTTGAGATGAATAACAAGAATTGTATTACAAAAGAGACTCTACAAAGTTGGGTCCTTTCATGGTTTTAAAAAACGCCGAAACCGTTACGTAACGCCCGTTACGTAACGGTTTCGGTGAACACCGTTACCCGTTACCGTTACGTTACACCTACATATTTTTCTTATTTATTTTTATTTATTGTGATTTTTTTTATTTTTTAAGCCAAAAAAAAAAACTCCGTAAAGGCCGAAACCGTTACGTAACGGCGTTACGTAACGGTTTCGGCCGTGTCTCTTACGGTGTCCGAAACCGTCTTTTTGAACCTTGGGTCCTTTAGATTCTGGAATCACTTTCATCTTAATAAATCAAAGACACGTCAATTTTGCAATACCTCAAATTCCTCCTGATCAAGTCTTTAGAAAGTAGGGCAAATATCACATAATCTACCCGCCCCACTCCAGGTACTTTCCCGAAAGCACACTTGTCTACCATTCCCCACCGCAAAAGCTATAAGTTCTAGAAAAAGAATCATTCCCCTTCCAGACCTGCACTCCGGACGAAACCTGTACTTTATCTGGATTCCAATTACATCTGGTTATCCAGAATTTGTCCTCAATCACTCCCCTCCATAACACGGGTTAGCAATTTCTCCAATAGAAGCCTTGTTTATAGATCGAATCTTTTTTTTTTTTGGGACGATATCATAGATCGAAGGACGACAAACTGACTCCCACTTAAACAAGTGAACCCTTCTCTAATCTCCCCCCCCCCCCCCCCCCCCTCCAAAAGGAAATCTCTCTAGAATCTTCTCCAATCTTTTGGCTACCACTGCTGGCATTTTAATCATAGACATATAGATCACAGGAAGCCTTGTCATTACGCTTTAATCAACGTAATTCTTCCGACAAGAGACAAAAAGCACTTCTTCTACTTTGTCAGCCACTTATTTAATCTTTCAATCACAAGGTCCCATATACTCTTTAATATTGGTCTGGCTCCTAAGGGTAGCCCAAGGTCGTCCCACACTATACCCCAGGATGCGAGCACAATCTGCAAATAAGCCTTCATCAACAACCCCTATACCAATTAGAATGCTCTTGGACAGGTTTACTCAAAGCTCAGACAAAGCCTCATAACATCTCAATACCACCCTGATCCTCATCACTTGCTCCTTGGATGCATCCATGTACAATGTATCATTTGCATATTGAAAATGCGAGAACTTAGTAGGTCATCTTGATCCTGACTGAAGCTCCTCAACATAACCTACCGCTTTCACCTTGGACACAATTTAGAATTTGAAGATGCTATTGTTTGTTCACATCCTATTCTCATCAAAATGTCAATTATGATGTACCAACTGTCAGCATTGACCATGAGGGTGAATCACTAACACAGTAACACCACAATAACACAAGTAGGGCACATATCGATGCAAAACCCACCATTCATGCATCAAATCTAATTGTTATGAAGTGCAACCACCCCCACAGGCTTTATCATGCAAAGCTAAACTTAACAGCAACACAATTAACGATTTTTCAGATTATTCTTGCTTCTCTACCCATGCATTCTTAAATTTTGGATAAAATCTAATATATCTGCCCCCAGTGTTGTTAAAATGTCACCTAGGCAATGCCTAGGCTATTGCCTCGCTTAGCTAGGACCCCTATTGCCCCAATCAGAATCTAGGCGATCGCTTGTTAAGAGGAGGTTAGTCCTTGTCTTACGGGTGCTAAAGCGCTACAAAGGCGCTTGAGGCCCACATAAAATTAGATGTTATTTATTAAAACATAAGGTGTCTTAGGCTCATATAAAGTTGCATGTTATTTACAATACAAAATATTTTTACTTAACAAAATTTGTCTAGGCTTCCATGTCTAGTTCTATCTCCCCCTCTCCAAAATATGTTATTTATTTCTTGTAGTGATATTTGGACTTCTATATGCTTTATTTCTATTTTTGACCTTTATTTCGAGTAATATATGAATATCTTATATCTCTAAATTTTGCTAAAATGAAGTAAATTTGGTTGGCCTAGACACTAGGAAGCACGGATACTTCAAATAGGGGTTCGTACCCGTATCCGATACGTATCGGATATGAATACGCCTCCGATACGGTGGGATACGTATGGGATACGGCTGAAACGTATCCTGTTAATTGAAAATAAATTTTTTATATCGGATACGGCTCCGATACGGCATGGATACGCAAGGATACGTCCGGGATACGCCGGGATATGGCCGTTTATATATATATATATATTTTTTTAAAAAATTAATTTTTATAATTTTTTTTCGGAGACCCGTGGGTGTGACCCTATCTCTTTTGTTTTTGCATGGACATGGTCTTCTTTATATTTTGCTTAGTGGATGATAGGATGACTTTCTTTTTTGCTTAGTGGATGATGAGATGACCCTATTTCTTTTGCTTTTGCATGGACATGGTCTTTTTTATACATAAACAGAACTGAACCAATGGTTATTTTGTAATTATAATACAAAATATAGTATTATTATTATTTATAAAAAAAATTACAAACGTATCCTGGCCGTACCGGTATCCTATTTTTTTAGGTTTTGCTGTATCGCCATATCCGTATCGTACCCATATCCTGTATCCGTATCCGTATCCGTATCCGTATCCGTATCCGTATCCGTATCCGTATCCGTATCCGTATCCGTGCTTCCTAGCCTAGACATCAACTAAGCAAAATCCATATCACTTAGACGCTTTGACTACACTAATCATCTACTAAGAATGTGCGGTACAAACAAGATGCCAGACCCACCAATCCATAGGTCCAACACAAGTAGTCTTTTGATAATAATAGAAAAATTGTCCCAAGCAAATGAAAATAATTGTCCATTCTATCACATCCTTTTTCCCACCAAGAATAAAGATGTGGCGTGAAGTCCATGAGAAACAAATTGGAAAGTTTGGATTGTCTGATTGGGTCAACTCTGCCAATGAGATCTCCTAGATGGAGCTCATCAAAAGAGCAGATCTCGATACTACATGAACCACCATGGAATCGGTGGACTGATGATCGTCCTCATGGACCCAACAGGCACATTAAATTTTCTGTAGAATTTTGGGAACATATATTACAAGTCTCCTTCAAATATTTCATATGCCAAGGATCCAAGTGTATCTGCTCCAGTTAGAGCCTGATACAGAAGTACAAGGTAGCATACAAAGGAAATGAGAAGTTCAAGTGACATATTGATATCAAGCTGAGAAAAATGATGAAATATAATGACGGGAGAGATAGAAAAAGGCCATCATTTATCTTCCAACCCGACTTGTGTTGCACATTACAAGGGATTTCAACTCACCATTTGATATAGGTTCACCTTGGGTTTGCTGCTGGGGCACATTAAAGCGTAGTCGGCTTGGAACCTGGTGTTAAGAGATTTTTGTGACGCCCAAAAAATTGTGGGAGTCCCAATACCAAGCCTACTAAAGATTTGAACAAAATTGCTCTTCTAGGGAAGTGGTTGTGGCAATTTGGGGAAGGCGGTGGTAGTGGATTGATATGGGGGAGATCAGCAAATGAGTTCTTAGCGAAGGAAGGGGCCCTTTCGGGGTAGGGTTGTGGAAAGCAATCCTGAAGGTTAAGGAGCAATCCTTGAAATATATAAGATTCATGGTTGGTTCCGGGTCAGAACTGAAGTTTTGGTCAAATACATGGTGTGGTTCTTCACCAATGCAGGATTTGGGAATCCATTCTTGTTAGCAGCTGATAACGATAGCTTCCTCGTTCTAGTGGAGTGGTGAATCCACCACTTGGTTGCCTAGGTTCAGACGTCTTAATGATTGGGAAGTAGACATCACCACTTGGTTGCCTAGGTTCAGACGGGTCTTAATGATTGGGAAGTAGAAGATGTCATTAGGCTCGTTTGCTGCTTATCGTTGGTGTCCCCCTCCCCACTTTCTAGTCTCTCATGTTCGGGCCAAGGATTCCAAAGGGTGGTTCTTAGTGAGTTCCTTCTTGCACCCTTGGCAAGTTAGTCATAGTTTGCCTTTTTCCTATAAGGATGTGTAGTACACGGGTGTACCATCCAAAGTATCTTTCTTATGGTTAGCGGCATTGGATAAAATCCTAACATGTGATTGTGTGATAGCTGGCTCGAGTAATCTCAACCCCACACTGATGCGTCCGCCCTAGTGAGAAGATGAGAATTATAGAGTCACCACCAAACAAAGGTTTGAGGTGTGATTGGTCACCCAATAATAACCTCTTGATCCGAGAACCAAAAGTTGGGATACAGGGGTTCCGTTATGAATCAGGGAAAGGTGTGAAGCACCTTAACTCATTCGTCGAATGACAGTTGCCCTTTTTAATTTTTCTCCATTATCCTTTTTTATAAATTAATCTAAAGAAGGGTAACCAAAATTAATTATTTATTTTTTCGAGATCGGATGCCTCTTCTCGACCGAATCGAAGCAATTCCCCCTCTACTTACCTTCTTTTTATTTTTTCTTTTATTTTGAGATTGGAATACACCCCTCATCGAGCAATTCAAGACGATTCTCTCTACTGGTTTCTTTTTTTATTGCCCTTTTTTATAATTTAGAGATTAGAATGCACCCCTCCTTGACCAATTCGGGGTGATTCTCTACTTGAACAGCGAACCCCTTTCCTTAAATCGGCGAATGCCAACTTTCTCCTCGACTGATTCGAGAGAGGCCTCACTTACACAATAAGAAAGGGGAATAACAATTTAAAATAAAAAGGAACAATAAATAAATAAAAAACAAATCAAAGTTTTCTTCTTCCCACACTTTTCTTGGTCTAAATTTCCATTTCCTCGTGACTGTTTGGAGGGATCCCTAACCTAATGTTGGAAAGTAAAGAAAGAAGAACCTGATTGGTAGAAGAAGAATCAAAATAAATGAATCACAATGTAGCAAACCTTGTTGCAAACCTTTATGATCGTTATCTAATGGATTCACGCGCTCCACAAACCTAAAAGAAAATAGCTTCAACAAAAGGAAGATTCGAACTCCATTGCTCCTTCAAGGTGGCTCCTTCAAGATCTGGATTAGGGTTTTCTCCGGGATTTCGGATCTTCAAGAGTTTTAGGATTTTTTCCCCAAGGGTATAGAGATTTCCTAAGTCTAGAATTTTCAAAATAGATGCAAAGTTTATGACTTTCAAGTTGGATCTTCAAGAGTTCAGGATTTTCCCCAAGGGTATAAAGATTTCCTGAGTCAAGAGTTTTCAAAATAGATGCAAAGTTTATGGCTTTCAAGAGTTAATTGAGAAAGAAGGGTGAAGGTAAGAAAGATGGAGATTCTCTTTTTTAAGCGATGTGGGACTAAAGTTTTTTCCCAAAAACTCAAAACAGTTCTTGAAAAAATCAATTCCTTCCCTCTTTCGGGCTCGGGTTAGCTTGGGATTGGATTGGGCTTTGATTATGGTTTGACCTAGGGTTATTTCGGAGTTCGGATATTCTTCATTGAGTACATCTTTCGGTACTTAGAGCGAAATGGGTCTTTGGCCATGCAAAATTAGGTGTCTATAGTGAGTGATTATCTTAAAAACTGAGGCTAGCTAAACTGCAGTTTTATGTGCCTATCAACGGAGGAATCCAGAGATCACTTGCTATTGCATTGCCCTTTTGTGAGGGGCATTTGGTCCTTCCTCTCCCAGTTCGGGGTGGCTTGGATCTTTCCTTTGTCATTTTGGAACTTCTTATTTTGTTGGGGCTTTTTTTTTTCCTTTTTTATGCGTAAACAACATATTTATTATAAAGGAGAGCCATACATCACGAGGTTCACCAATAGTAAACCAACAATTTAAAAAAAAAAAAAAAAAGCCAAAACAACAGTTACTTCAAAGAAACTATGAGGCAAAGATAATCCCCTAAGGTTCTCCACCATCATCCCCTACGGAACACCAAGTTGCAACAAGAGATCGAATTTGAGCATGGATCTAAGGGATGGTTAAGGGTATGTCTTCAAACACCCTCCTATCTCTCCATCCACAAGGCCCATACTATCGCTCCAGGAAGGAAAGGCCAAACTACTCCTGTTGGAGCGAAAATGATACTGAAAGCTAACAAGATAAGAAGCTCCGAAAGGATCAGGGAAATATCCAAGGGATGCAAAAATGGAAAAGGAAATAAGACCAAACCTCTATCGCAACCGGGAAATGCAGCAATAAGTGATCAAAAACACTTCTTATATTATTGGTTCTTACTTCTTAGTAGTGTCGTCCCTCTCGATCCCAGCGGCGTGGTCTCTCCTCCCTGGGGCTGTTGTATGGTTTATCTGAAAGGAGAGGAATAGGTGTGTTCGAGAATGTGGCTCTCCCCATTGTCTAGATCCAATGAGGGATTCGGCTCCTCATCTCCGAGTGGGGTTTCATTAGGGTTGAGGTAGAGGATTTGTGGGTTCCCTTACCCTAAGTCTTATATTATTGGTTCTTACTTCTTAGTAGTGTCGTCCCTCTCAATCCCAGTGGCGTGGTCTCTCCTCCCTGGGGCTGTTGTATGGTTTATCTGAAAGGAGAGGAATAGGTGTGTTCGAGAATGTGGCTCTCCCCATTGTCTGGATCCAACGAGGGATTCGGCTCCTCATCTCTGAGTGGGGTTTCATTAGGGTTGAGGTAGAGGACTTGTGGGTTCCCTTACCCTAAGTCTTCTACCTCATGGTGTTAGCCATTGGAGTTCTTTTATTATCTTGCTTCTTTCTTATAGTTTCTTTAAATTTTAATGTAGTATTTCCTCTTGTTACCTTCTCTTTCAGTTCACTATATGTGAACTTCTTTTCTCTCTACTTCTTCAGATATTTATAAGATCCCTGCCTTGATTACTGATAACAAAATAACTAAAAGGATATCTGGGGCGATCATAGAATACAGCGATCCATACTATTAGGCTTTCCTAGAAAGCTCAGCATATTTTACTCATATTCGGCAATTAATACAATGACATCTAATTAGGTTGACTTTTTCTCAGGAGATCTCACAGGTGAAACACATCGAATGGCAGGAGCTACTCTCGGTGGTTGCTAGTTGATACTTGTAAAAGCATTTTACTACTATTACTTGGTCGGCACCAAAGCAAGAAAAGGACTAACCAAAATCCTGACATCTATGAACAAGTAAAAAAATATGAAGGTGATCTAAGATTGTATATTAATGGCCTCAAGGATTAAGTACCTGAATCTCAGGATCTGCAACAACAAACTGCTTCAGCAAGCGGTTACCAAAAGCACGAGACATTGCCAACACACCTCCTACCCTCCAAGTACCTGAAAGACCACAAAGGAAAACAATCAACGGACAAATCTTAAAACTGTGGGACCAAATGCCACGATTGTCCAATTCTATTTATGCAATATTGTCCACTTCTATTTATGTAAGATACCCAAGAGAGAAGCTCTACCGAGGTGTGTTTCCAGCAATTTGGGTATTTCAATTACCACCAGAGATACCTACGATGCTAAAAGAATGAAACCACACATTCCTAACCATTAGAACTTGCATTCTGTTGGATGGCCCAAAAACAAACAAGGTAGACAGTTCAAAAGATATCCATAGATTGGATGTCCAATGATTTACAGGCTTGTACCAAGTGTGAGGCACAGAAAGGCGGATTGATTCTTTTCCACCCCCACTTACAGTGTATTCTATTCTTTGCACACAACCTTCCATTGGCCTATGAAACTAAAAAGGTACTATCGCGTGAGCTATAATAATTCCAATACACTGGTTTTCAGTCAGAGGCAAGTGAGACTATAGGTTCTTCCTCAAATTTTTTTTTTGAGAGGTAAACAAAAACTTCATTAATAAGAACTAAAAGAGAAACAAGGATGCACAAAGGGTGAACCGGAAGAGACAAAGGAAGATTAAAAGTGCTAGAAAAAGCAGACTATAACCATAGGCACCACAAACTACAGTGAAGACGACACCCGTTAGGCAAGAGTTTGCTGCTCCTTTAAGAGAACCAGTCCATAAGGAGCCGACAAACCCTCTTAAATCATGTGATCAGTAGGAAGAGAGGTCCTCGAAAAACCGTCAGTTTTGCGCTTTCCAAATTGACCACGATATAGCCCCCGGGAGGAGCGCCCACAAATGATCCAAACAAAGACCCAACGAGCCCAACTGCCAACAAGATAAGAAACTCTGGAAGGAATAGGGAAAAACACAGGCAACTCCAAAAAAAAGCTAGAAAGTACTCCAACGGGTGGACGCAAAAAGGGCAGTGTAGGATCAAATGATCAACTGATTCCTCTGCTGCGAGGCACAACAAACATCTATTTGGGATGATCCAACCTTTGCTTTGAAGATGATCAACTGTCAAGATTTTATCTAGAAAAGTTGTCCAAAGAAAAAAGGATACATTGGATGGCTTGCTTGCATACCACACCACTCTAACATGGAAAGATAAGTGGGGATAATCACTCCAGGCTCGCAAGAAGGATTTGACAGTAAACCGGCCTTTGTTTTCCCTGGACCACACTTAAGTATCCCTAGCATTAGGGTTTAGAACCACTGACTCTAGATGCTCTATTAGGCTAGCAAAACTACTCATCTCTCAATCCTGCTAAGGTTGCCTAAATTTAGGGAACCAAATTACTGCCCTGCCCTTACCTCAAAAGAGGATGATGCTGACCCTGCTTGGTCCAAGGAAAGCAAAAATAGCACAGTGAAATCCTGTTTGAGAGTGTTAGGACCACACCACAAATCGGACCAAAACTTTACCTTCTCCCCATTTCCGATGACGAATCTGGTATGACTGTCGAAGTCGGCTCTAGTGCTTAAAATCGCTCTCCACAAACCCAACTTAGTCGACCCATTCAGGGGCCATCGACTACTTTCTTCATAGCGTGTTGTAATGATTTCTCTCCAAAGACTATTCCGCTCCTCCCCAAATCGCCACAACCATTTGCTCAACCAAACTTTGTTTACAACTTTGAGAGGCCAGAGGTTAAGACCTCCAACTTCCTTTGGGCGACAGACTGACTTCCAACTTACTAAGTTGAACTTCTTAGTGTGTACCTTTTCATTCCAAAGAAGTCCCTTTGAATTCTATCTAGCCTAGCTACCATTGACGATGGAATTGAAAAAAAAAAAAGATGGTAAGTTGGAAGGCTGCAAAGAGTGTTGCGTTTTAGGATAGTTAGCCTTCCCCCTCTCGAGAGAAAGTTGGACTTCCAACCCTCAAGCCACTAAGTGAATCTATCAACTACTGGCTCCCAAACCGAAGAAGCTTTGAATCTTCCTCAATTTCTTTCTCTACTCTTTTGGCGAATATTACAATCTCATAGCATCAAAGCTGCAATATGACCTACCCTTGGTGTTGTAGAAAATGGCGTAGTATAAAATCTAGTCCTTTGGCAAATTAAAAACGTCAATAAGAATAAGTTTCGTAGTATCCATCAACTAGGTCATACATAAGGGAAAGGGGTCCATTCAATTGAATTCCACCAAGGAAGTCTACTAAGCCAAAAATCAAACCAGTTGGATGATTATTTACAACCACACAGTTGAACTTTGTTTTCAGGCATTCCCCATCCAAAAGAATAGATCAGAATGTCTTGTTTATTTGACCGGTTCAATGTTTTGCACAAAGAATCTCTGTAGTATGACACATCAAATTGCTGCCCCACCCCCTCATGAGTCAATAGTACCTGGTGTGCTTGAAGATCTTCTTTAAGGATAACATACCAGCATAACTTGTTCAACAATACGACCAGTAATGTACAAATGAAAGGAGTCTTACCTGCCCACATAACAATACCTCCAGCACTTTCAATTCTCTTCCGCTCGTCGCTTCTATTTGGTTTATGATCCTCAGAAAGAGGTATTGCTGTCCAAATCCAACAGGAAGAAAAAGAAACTGCTTTAGGATCCAGTAGCAACACAATAAATATCATTTTTAATGTATTTTACAACATGAACTAATCAATCAGTTTATGAGTATCTCAGATTTTGTTAATGAAAATTAATCTGGAGATGAAATCCAGTGAATTGGAAAAGAAAAAATACAAATATTCTCCCTAAAGATAAGAACAGAAACTAATTTCAAGGTGCAATATGAAAACATTCTTCAAAGGCAAAAAACACGGGATGCTAGGGTGCAACATGCTTCACTTGAAGTATACATATTCAATGGAGGCACTATCACAAGTTGGGGATCCATATTGTCCTTTTCTCTTTCCATTAACAATAATCATGCAACATCTTTTAGGCATCCCTAATATCGACAGTCAAGAGCACTATTTGTGCCTCCCGTAACAAATCTATAAACACCGCTCTTAATTTTGGCCATCCACCTTAATATAAAGATTTGACGAAATAAGCAGAATGACCGATTGTGATCTATCAGGCTCCCCATACCTTCATTCCCTTCCAAGGCACACACATCAATAACAAGGGTCACCGACCCACAAAATAGGTAAAATAACTGGAATGTTTTTTAAAAGAGCAAAACATCTTTAGTTATTGTGTAACTGTTCTAAAATGTAGACTAATCTTCCATTGCTCAATAAATCAGCAAACACTACCTCTCATCTATGTCAGCCAGGGGTGTATCCAAACCGAGTTCAAGCCTTGATTTTTAGTTTTATCAAACAGAGTTGAGCTTTTCAGGCTTGAAATGTGAAACTAGCCGAGCTCGAGTGAGATGAAGTGCACCCCATTATATTTTGACGAAATTTCCTTAAACGTAAGAGTTTTCTTCATATTTGAATAGAGTTTTGCATAATTAGTATTTCATTAGTCCAAAACTAGTGTAAATGCATCAATTTGATACATTTACACTAGATTTGTGTTCAAAATACAAAATTCTTGCTTTAGAGAGAAGAAATTGAAGAAAACTCAAAATTTTCAATTTTTTAGCTTAACTTCATGCGGCCCGGATTGTAGTTCTTAGGATGGGTTGAATCATGGATATATATGTATGAACTCTCAGTGTGTATTTTTATCGTTATGATTGATTGGGGGATAAACAAAACATTTGATATAAGTTATATCAGTATTAGACTATTAGTCAATTATACATTATCGTCAGCGCACTCCCCTTGCCATTACATCTTTTATGTACATTGTTATCATTTTGTTATTCTCAAATGTATATTAACATTTATTTTAACATTTCCTAAAGTTTCATTGCAAATTTCCATATTTTTTCAGATACTTTCTCGACTTGCGATGTATTCCCTATAAACGATATATTTCCAATATATCTTTTTTTTCAAGGGGTGACATGCCTCTTGATATCGAGGTTCAGAACCTTGGTGAAAAAATGTCAAACACAGTATGCTTCACCATTAGATTATATAGAAAATATTCAAAACCAGAACTGAAAATATAGAATGTTGATGATACCTTCACCGCCCTTTGATATTACTGTCCGCGAGTCTCCCACATTTGCTACATAAAGATGATTACCAACAAGCACTGCCGAAGAAGCAGTAGAACCATCATCCCGGTAAGTATTGCTTTCAGCATCCAAGAAATCCATATCAGTCTGTAGATAGGTTTCACCTGCAAGCTTACCCAAATTACCAAATGGAATCAAATAAATATACATCAATGAGCAAGTAAGTGTTCTGCCCAGCACCCCACCCAACTCCCTGAGGTCTGAGCCAAAAACACAGAGGGTGCCATTTATCTGTTTTGGCTTATCTTAACTAAACTTTCATGTTTTTAAGTGATTCCACCCAAATGGGGCCCTGTACCAGACCACTGCCATTATGGATTAACAACAGACCTGTTGCAGCATGCAAACTAACACACTTATTAACAATGAGGTGTTGGGAAACTTGAACGCACTTATAGCTAATTTGGTGTCCGTCATAAATTGTGGATGCTTCATGAGGTTCGCAAATAAGTGTTCCTTCAAAAACTCAGCAGCACGAGAACCACCATGACCTGTCATGACATAACTGTAAGAACCTTAGATCATATTCATAGAACAACAAAAGTTGATTTGTAAATTTATTGTCTGAGGATCATAGAGGGCAGTTACCATCTATAATAGTAGTATCAGGGCATGTGGATCACATGAAGGGGTTTGGCGTCCACCATTCATTGGGGTGGCAACGGGCACCTTATTTGATGACTCTCAACCATAAAAGCTATAGATTTTTCCTTTTGTTAGGGACCATTTACAAGAACACTTTTGACCATTGCAAATGAATGAGGTAGATCAATTGATTATGAATCTTATGATTATAAGATTTGGTTGCTTTTTTAACTAGGCTATCTCCTAGGTGAGAGCCATCAAACACTGGTTGTTGGGTCCCAAAACCCTGTTTGCACCGCATGACTTCCTAACACGTGTATAGATAATTGCCATATATTTTACTCGAGACTATAACTTCATTAGAATTAAAATATGGTGATAGAAAATCTAACCATCAAATATACCGAAGAGACTGACTGTTTGCCCATCAATCTTGGATGTTTTAATATCATAGAAATCCTCCATGGTAACTCTTTTTCCCCTAAAACTTGAATACCCGCAGCTCAGCCTTCCGTCTTCACTGTCAATCAGGCAGAACATACATGAAGCCAACCTTATAATATCCTTCCTGATGAAGATCACAATAATAATAAAATCTAATTCATGAGTAAGGATCAGGAGGGAGTCCTATTACACACTTTCAAATTTGTACAGTCTACCATTAGCATCCGATAATTACACTTGCAGCCATTCTAGACCGTCCAATCAATGGGCTACAACCCCACGATCAAACAGATGAACCTCAACATCTGATATTTTAACATTTTGCCGACATTCTAATGACTGCCTGGAATCACTCCAACTCATATTATTGATAGGCTCATTCTCTACCACAACCTTTTTGTCTCTTCAACATACGCACACCACTTTGCGTCACCCTCACCAATGGCACATCATGTACCTCATAGTCTCACTCAAACTATTCAGTCCACTGTTCAGTCTGATCCGGTCATCTTAAATTATGTAAATAGCATCTGGTAAATAATAAATATTTTGTGAACTAAATTTACCAGCTGTCTTGCACAAAACTGCCAATAAGTAGGGCAGCAAGCAGCACAGGCCAGAATCGGATAAATAAATAAATAAATGTCTTAAGTATACATGAGAATGTTGCAGCAAGCACATGCTTTGCACTTGCTTAGTAAACATCACAAAAATTATGTCAGACATGCATTTACTAGTTTACTTTAGGTTTGCATTGCAATCTAGAGGCTGAAATTCTAACCAACTCAGAAAGGGCATTTAATTAAGATGCTAAATTCCACATCTATTTACTCATTTTTTTATTTTTTTTGGTACTGATCTATTTACTCATCTCAATCACCAATTGAAAGGAGTTCCATATCTGCATTTCCCAATTCTCCAATACGGCGTATATATTAGAAAACAAAAGCAAAATAATGGCAATGGAAAAAAAAATTAAAAGTACCTTTTCCATCCTCCACTGACATAGCCACCATCGTCCTCTTTCTCTGAGAGCTCATTGACGTCAGCTCCTCCTTTGGCAGTTGAACCCGTGTCAACCATCATCGTGATGATTGCCTTAAATTTGCGAATCGAAGAATCCGTCACGCCCAATTTTGCATGCAATCCTCTCCCGATGTCCCTCAACGGTACCCTTCTTCCCTTGGCGAAACCAGCAATATGCCCAAATTGAATGGCTATATTCCTCAAGCAAGTGCTGCATACCATTTAAATCAGACGATTCTGGCCTGAAATGCCAGAGCTTCGTCTTCATAAACCGATAAATAACTGTATATGAAAAATCAAAAGATCCTCACGTTTAATGACAATTAAATCCAGACCTAACTCGCACATACATCGAAACAACAATTAATAAAGCTAAAATCTCTCAAATCTAGTCAGAAAAAAAAAGGATTGAATCTTACTTTCAATATCTGGACTAGATTCATCAACATATTACAAGAATCAATTCCAATTAAACTTCTCTCACTTCTCAGTGATTTAACAAATGAACCAGATCTTCAAACAACTACAGATCTCTCTCACTCTCTGAAATCTTCAGAATCAGGCTAAACACAACCAGATCGAATCAAAGAGATCAGGTTTTGAAGATCTTCTCGCGGTTCAAACTCTAAAAGAGTGATCTGAGGTTCTGAGAATAAGGATCTGAGCTTTTGAGAGAATCATCTGCTAGATCCAGCTCGAAATCGCCACAGCTTTTGCGGGGAGAACGGTCTCTCTGTCGTGGAAATCAAAAGGGCATTTTGAAACCCCTTTATGAGAGAAAGATCAACAGATGCGAGAGAGAGAGAGAACCGCCTAGCTTAAGTCCATGCTGTGGGCTGGCACGACATAACAACGACAACGTGGCAGTCTCATGCATCCACTCCATCTTTTCTTTCTTTCTGCGGTCTCCACTCCCGAATACGGATGTGCTCACTTTGCCATCCGACCTACAGTAGTACAGTACACTTGGTTTTTAATTTGACTTGGATTACGGTTATAATGGGACTCCTTGTTCTTATTTTTTAAACACGTGTTCTTTTAATTCTAGTTAATAATTTTTAATCAAGGTTAGATTATTCGAACTCCAACTTTTTTTTTTTTTTTTAATTATATAGTATTGTAAAAAAATAAAAATATATTTATACTATTATCTAAATGTATAATGCCCTAAAATAATTCTAGTTAGTTGACAAGTTGGCTCTCTTCAAAATTTTATAATTTTCTTTATATGTAGTAGCGGGTGGCACGTGCGATGCACGTGAGAGCGAGGGGAAGGAATTAATCATAGTTAATAGGAGTTAAAAGGGACACGTGCTAACCCATGAGTGCGATTGAATTGCTAGTGGCACGTACGATGCACGTGAGAGCAAGGGAAATGAATTAACCACAGTTAATAGGAGTTAAAAGGGACACGTGTTAAGCCATGGGTGTGATTGAACTCTCCTCGAGTTCAATCGTGATTGACTGTGATTCTAAATAGATAAATGAGCAAGGGGTAGTTTGAAAATTAAATCAAAGGCAAGGGGCAGTTTGGGTTTCAAAGCAAAACATTAAATCAAAATTTTGTTTCTATATAGGGGTAGTATAGGAATTTCGAAAAATCATCTACGCCTGCCTCTCACATTATAATAGTAAAGATAAAGAAGATGAAGAACAAGACTGCAGGTGATGTCCAGTTTAATGAGTACAAAAAATTAAACCGAATGACAGGATATAAAACCCCTCCTAAGCCCTTGTGCTTGTTGGCATATTGTGTATGGGTTTACCATTTACTTTTTTTTTTTAAAGCTATCTTCTTCTTATAATTGAAAAACGAAATAAAACCTTTCTATTTACTTTTGCACTAGGGTTTTTTTTTTTAAAAGAGAAAATACATTTACACCCCCTAAGGTTCGAAGAAAATACATATACACCCTCTCAATTTTCAAATAATATATTAGGTAATCTTACTTTTTAAAGTAATGACACTTACACCTCCTTCATCAGTTGACCGTTAGTCAACTCAAAGAAATGGTAATGTATGATGCTGTCATGTGATTAAATGTATAAACTTCCAACTTTGCCTCTTTAATTTTCAGAAAACACTATTTCTACTCTAAAATACTATTTATTTATTATTTAAAAATCTGATTATCACTCATTGAGGTCACCACGTGTCCCTTTCGACATCCCCTAACTGTGGTTAAGATTCACCCACCCATCCTCGTTTATTTTTAAATATTAATTCTTTTTGAAAATTGAAAAAAATAATCAGAGTTTTTTTAATATTAAAAACAGATTTTTAATATCACCCCTTGAGGTCGCCACGTGTCCCTTTGGACACCCCTCAACCATGGTTAAGATTCACCCACCAATCCTTGTTTATTTTTAAATATTAATTCTTTTTGAAAATAAAAAAAAGAGTTTTTTTAATATTAAAAACAGATTTTTAATATCACCCCTTGAGGTCGCCACGTGTCCCTTTTGACACCCTTAACTGTGGTTAAGATTCACCTACCCATCCTTGTTTTTTTTTTAATATTAATTATTTTTTGAAAATTACAAAATTTTAAAGTTTTTTTAATATTAAAAAAAGATTTTTAATATCACCCCTTGAGGTCACCACGTGTCCCTTTTGACACCCCCTCAAGGGGTGATATTAAAAAACTTTTTTTAATATTAAAAAAACTTTAATTTTTTTTTAATTTTCAAAAATTAATTAATATTAAAAAAAAACAAGGATGGATGGCTGAATCTTAACCATGGTTAAGGGGTGTCAAAAGGGACACGTGATGACCTCAAGGGGTGATATTAAAAAACTGTTTTTGATATGAAAAAAACTCTAATTTTTTTTTAATTTTCAAAAATGAATTAATATTAAAAAAAAAAAAAAAACAAGGATGGGTGAATGAATCTTAACCACGGTTAAGGGGTGTCAAAAGGGTCACCTGACGACCTCAAGGGGTGGTATTAAAAAACTGTTTCTAATATTAAAAAAAACTTTAATTTTTTTTTAATTTTCAAAAGGGAATTAATATTTAAAAAAAAAACCAAGAATGGGTGAGTGAATCTTAATCACGGTTAAGAGGTGTCAAAAGGGACAAGTAGCGACCTCATGGGGTGATATTAAAAGTCTGTTTTTGATATTAAAAAAACTCTAATTTTTTTTTAATTTTCAAAAATGAATTAATATTTTTTTAAAAAAAACCAAGGATGGGTGGGTGAATCTTAACCACAGTTAAGGAGTGTCAAAAGGGACACGTGGCGACCTCAACTGGTGGTATTAAAAAATTGTTTCTGATATTAAAAAAACTCTATTTTTATTTTTATTTTAAAAAAAAATTATATTAAAAAAAAAAAACCAAGAATGGGTGAGTGAATCTTAACCATAGTTAAGGGGTGTCAAAAGGGATACGTGGTGACCTCAAGGGGTGATATTAAAAATCTGTTTTTAATATTAAAGAAACTCTATTTTTTTTTTTTCAAAAAGAATTAATATTTAAAAATAAACAAGGATGGGTGGGTGAATCTTAACCACAGTTAAGGGGTGTCAAAAGGGACACGTGGCAACCCCAAGGGATGATATTAAAAATCTGTTTTTAATATTAAAAAAACTCGGATTATTTTTTTAATTTTCAAAAAGAATTAATATTTAAAAATAAACAAGGATGGGTGGGTGAATCTTAAGCATGGTTAAGGGGTGTCAAAAGGGACACGTGGTGACCTTCGTGAGTGATAACCAGATTTTAAAATAAGAAATAAATAGTGTTTTGGAGTAGGAATAGTGTTTTCTGAAAATTGAAGGGACAATGTTAGAAGTTTACACATTTAATCACATGACATCATCGTACATCAATATTTCTATGAGTTGATTAGCGGTCAACTGATGGAGGGGTGTAACTGTCATTATTTTATAAGGATAACTAATAATATTATTTGAAAATGGGGGGGGGGGGTGTATGTGTAATTTTGTCAAACCTCAGGAGTGTAAATGTATTTTTCCCTTTTTTTTTCTCCCAAATTCTAGATTTCCTTTTATTCATTTCTCTATATTCACAACAAACCTTCTCCAACTAAATTCTATATGCGGTAAAATATTACCAACGTCCTATTGATGAACACTCTCGCAACCAGCTTAACTGTATTAAAACATACAAATAAACAAAATGTGTAAATCTACCGCCCCTACCAAACCCTATTTTTTTGTAAAATTAACGAGTTTTTTGAGATTAATGGGGCAAAAGGATTTTTAGAAAAACATGACATTCATAAGGAGAATTGGGGAATTGGGTCATCTAGGTCCTGATCAAACCATTCTCGTTCAATCAAATCCAGCAAATAGGCGGGGGAGGCCGATGTGGCGATTCAGGAGCGAATTTAGGGAGTGAACCAATACTATTAAACATACTTTTCTATTCATACATGTTGGAGGGTTCAGAGCAACTGTTCACTTACTTGCAACTGTTCACATTGGACACAACTCCTCACGCAGCAGCCCTCAACAAACAAGTCTCTCCCCATCTCCACTCACATTGGACACAACTCCTCAACATACAGATTAAATTCCACCCTCAACATACACGCATATCCTCATGTCATCTTCTCTATCCGACTCCCCCAAATCACCAACGCTTAATAAACAACAATCCCTTGACTATCACAAATCCCGACTGTCTGAAAACATGTTTTAGAAACCTTAGTAGCTGTTTAAAACTTACCTTTTCAGTTATGCACTTTGGTGGATGCTGGTTGAGATCATATAGCCACTGTTTACCATTCCAGTTATGCCCTTTGGTTGACGCCGGTTGAGATAATATAGCCCATTGTTTACCATTTCAGTTATGCTCTTTGGTTGATGTCGGTTGAGATCATATGGCCGTTGTTTACCATTTTAGTTACGCCCTTTGGTTCATGCCGATTGAGATCATATGGCCGGTGTTATGCTATAAATGGCTATTTGTATACATCTCTGTGTATTTGTTTCCAAAAGGCTAGCTTCAATCTCACACCACACGACGGCTCCCAAATCTGAATCAAAACCAAATCCCATGGTAATCAAAACAACTTATTACTATACTCTTTTCAATAGATGAAGTTTAATTGTCGGTTTCTCACGCGCAGCGGTTTCAAAGATGATTCAAAGACGTAAATAAAAAGGCCCCAAGTGGAAGGATTGTAGACAGATTGAGTGAGTTGAAGCATTGAGAAGTCGGAGAATTAATATAGGTGGTGGCCAAGGATAGCATATGAGGAAGAGATGGAGAACAGGAAGTGGAAGTGAAAGGTTTGTAACAAAGGAAGCCAATGAAGGGTGCATCGGACAGAGAAAAAACTTGTAGATTTCAACCAATGCAGTTGCCGTCTGTTATAAGGAAAAAACGGTATTGCGCTTAGAGCATCTTCATCTTTAACTTGGAGAAGTCACTTTCCATTTCTTTTTCTTTCTTTTTTTGTCAATAAAAACACTGTGTTTCCATCTATTTTTTATTTCTATGCTTTTTCATAATTTTTGCGGAGTTATTATTATTATTTTTTGGGTGGCATCTTTCTTAAGTATCACCTGTTTCTTTTTGTTTGTTTTGAATTGCAGTTATGCTTTGCATTGTTTTTTTTGCCACTGACTGCATCAGGTTTCTCTGCATGTCTAGCTTTCTACCATATCTACGGGTGCCTTCTTGTGGTTAACGTGCTTGAGGTATAGTTTTTTTTTAAGAAAACTTTTCGGTACAAGAGCTTGAATTATAATTGACACTGTAAAGTCCTATGAAGCTTGGTTGTACACGTCATTTTAAAAAGGATCACATGGCAACTGGTAAACCAATTGAAGTTCTACTTATACCTTAAATTTTTTGGTTGCTCTTCTAAGGAGATGAAGTTGTTTAAAGCTCCTTTGGTATTTATGGTACATAGTATTGTATCATTCATTCGTCAATGATCAATCATGATTGTTTTACGAAACACACAAAGTAGAGGCGACTGAAACTAGGGATTTTTTCTTTTTAAAATCCACTCTTTGTTTTCAAAGCTGGTAAGTGACTGTGGTCTCTTTGTTTTTCGTTTATCGATGAATTTATGTCGTCAATGAGACTACTGCTCACATCGTGGGCTTATCCCAATGATAATGTATTTCCTCACTATACGGGAAATTCTTGGATCAATATCAAGGGTGCGTCGATTGTCTTCCCATTGCTATGCCTTAAATCTCCTACATACAGTTTTTTATGCATTATATGCAGTATGTTAGGCTATCAAAATGCTTAGGCTGGAGAGCAATATGGAACATGGCCGGTAGCTTATTTCTAAATTGAGCAATAGTCTGCTCCACTGGCGAGGATCGAGCTATTGCTCCTCGCTCTCACAAAGCAGCACTTCAAAAGCCATAAACCTAGGTTAGTTTTTTTTTTAATCTTATGGTTAACTTTTTTTATTTAATTTTTCTAAAAACCAATGGTAGATCGGTGAGCCCTAGGGGTGATTGAATCTTAACCATAGTTTAAAAACAAGGATAACAAAGGGACACATGGCAAGGAAAGAGGAGCCGAGACACACCTCCTCTCGTCACCGACTGAGGAGGTGATTATTTTCTTTCTAAATTTGGTGGGGACATGGCTTGCATCCTTAGGGTTGTAGTCTATTTAGCGGGGGATAGGATCACAGCCAATTAAATTGCATTCACGCCAATTCAATTGTTCACATTTGGCTGATGTTGATTGGATGGGAGAAATGAGTGAGAAATTCAAATTTTGATTTCTTTTTTTTCATGTTTCAATCAACATCACCACATATGCAATTGCAATTGGCTGTGATCCTATCTCATTTAGCAGATGTAGCATAATATGTGATTAGATTTGATTTACTAATATTTTTATTTTTTTACCAAAATTATGATTTTAAATTATCTATCCTCACTCTCTTTTAGTGCAAGCTCTCATTTTCTATATAAGAAATCAATTTTTTGTTGGACTTGATCTTTGCATTCTTGCACCAAAAAACTACAAGGGTTAAGCAAATTTAGAGGGGGTAGCAATACTCCCCAAATTATTTTATTGTTTTTTTCTTAAATCTATTATTTAGATTATATTTCAGGTTAATTAATTTAAAATTATTCCATGAATTATAAACTATTCTTTTCTCCTAGCATTGCCGTGCATTGCATGGGCTTCTTTCTAGTGTGGGTAGAAAGAGAACACCCATTAATCAAACCCTTAAAGAAAAGGAAAAAACAAAGAAAAAAGACCAAAGAACCCGTTCACCCAAACACTATCTCTCTACCTCTCTATCTTCCCATGTTCATCCAAATACTATATCTCTAGCTCTCATTTGCATGTGCATCTAATCTCTCTCTCTCTCTCTCTCTCTCTCTCTCTCTCTCTCCATGTTCACCCAAACACCTCAGCATTCTAAGATCTCATTTTTATGTGCACCTCTCTCTCCATGTTCACCCAAACACTTCAGCATTCTAAGATCTCATTTTTATGGGCACCCAAATTAACACACACATTCTAAGATCTCATTTTTCTAAAAATCAAAGGATATGTCCATGTACTGTGAAGGAGATAGATAGAGATCAGAGAGGGTGAAGAAGGGGATAGAGAGAGAGACGGGATGAGATATTTTCACTATGTTCTCACAAAATGTTGCCAATGGGTAGTATGATTTCTCCTGTACAAAAAAAAATGAGTTATGGCCAAAAAAAAAAGTACAAAAATGTAGCCTCCCTCATAATTACTTACTTTCACTATATTTACCTTCACTTCATCGGATGCATCCTCGGGTCATTTAAAATGCAGGGAAGGACACTTCATAGTGAGTCACAATCTCAGGCTGCAAATACTCTCCATTAGTTGAGATACAATTTTAGGCTGCAAATGCTCTCTTTCAGTTTAGCACTGCAGCCACCACTCTCATAAGAAAATAGATGTTGAAATCGAAACACAGAAGATATTAAGATTAGTAATGAATAAAACAGAAGAAGAAATCAAGATCAATAATGAAGAAACACAAACATAGATAGATGGAAAAGAAAATGAAATGGGGGCGATTGGGAATGAGGAGAGAGAACATGAGACAACTGTTGGGAAATTAGGAAGATGTAGTTAGCGAGAGAGCGTCATGTCTTTCAGGGATAGAAGTTTGTACAGAGAGGGTCGCATCCTTTCCGGCATGAGAGAATGGAAAGGGATAGATCATGTTGCCACGCCACAAACTCTTGCCGAGATGTGGTTAGTTATTAGTTATGTTTAAAATGATTGCATTACCCTTGAATACTTACTTTAATCTATAGATACTATGAAAATTTCATAGTCATTAAATAGAAAATCAAACAACTCCACTACCCCTCTTCTCCCATTATCTCTACTATTATAACGAGAGAAGCGGGGTTAAAAGGTTGATTGATTTTTTTTCTAATAATCCTAATGATTCTCAGTTTTATGGTATCTCATAGTTAGTAAAGGTGAATTTTTTATATTTTTCCTATTTTGTTCATAACTCCGTATAAAAAATATTAAGATATTATATTATCTTATTTTACATAAGAAAAGTTAGTAAGGGTATTAAAGTAATATCAATTACAACTAACAATAATCCCTCAATATTTTCACAATTCCCTTAAATCATTATCCTTATCTTCTCTCATGCTCCCTCCTTGGTCTCTCAACAAAAAAGCACACCCTCTCTACGTTGTAACTATTTTTCAATAGAAAAAGTAGGAACATGTGTTATGAGGTAGTTTTAACCCACTACTCCACATCTTTTTAATTTAAATTTTAAAACGATTTCTTTTTAAAATTCCCTCACTAAGTCCCTCTTCCCAATCTCTCTCCCATTCCCCTCTCTCTCATGTGCATCGCACGTGCCGCCCACTATTAATAGTAAAGAAAATATAAAAAATTAAAATATAATTACTTTTATTTAGAATAGTAGTTAATTTTATTTAGAGCATGGATCATGGATTGCACATTCGGCTGACTATCCTTTTAACTACGGTTAAGCTTAATTAAATTAAAGTTAACAATTTATTTAAAAATCAAGGTTGGATGGATGAAATTCCTTTTAATTATGATTAAGCTTAACTAAATTAAGGTTAATAATTTATTTAAAATTAAGGTTGGATGGATGAACCTCGGGGCTAAATGAATCTTAATCATAGTTGGTGGATAATAAGAAGGGGGCGTGGACCAATGAGGATTGACATTTAGCTACATAGTTAAATGCGCGCTATCTATTTTTCCTTTTATTTATATAATGACTCTTTAAGGGAAGTAATTCTCTCAAAATGGGCATATTACTATACCTTTATTAAAATGGAACGAATTTTATGACCACGATGGACTCATTACTCGAAAAAAATTCTCGGCGATTACACCTCCGGATAGGGGTGTTATTGAGCATAGCCAAGCCGAGTAGTGGGATGTTTAAGCTTGTTTATTAAGTAAACGAGCTCAAAAATCAAGCTTAAGTTTGGCTTGTTTATTAAATAAACGAGCTCGAGCTTTCACACACGGGCTCAAGGTATTCGCGAACAACTTGATTCATTAGATATAACTATTTATTAGATTTAAATTTTACTTTATTATATTTGTAATAGGTAAAAAAAAAATGTTTTAACTAAAATTTTAGAAAAAGTTCATAATTATATAAAGGATATTCTTGTTGTGTAAAATACATTATATATTATTAATAGTTACTAGTATATAATAAATATACTTAATTTTAAAATTTAAATGAAGTAATTATATGTAGATATTTTAGTAGGTTGGTTATATATATAATCGAGCCGAGCTTTTAACGAGTCGAGTTGGGGTGTGTTCAAGTTTAGCTTGTTAACTAAATGAGCTTGAAAATCAAGCTTGAGCTTAGCTTGTTTACTAAATAAACGAACATGCTCGAGCTTTCAACAAGTTGAGCTCGAGCACCTTTGTTTGATAATCAACCCTACCTCCGAACCCTCGGTCTCATACCCCCAAATTCATTAATTTTTTTGATAAGCCCCCTCACGATAAAAATTTATAGCTTTGCCCTTGACTATAGACAAGTCTTTTAATTTGGGAAGTGGTTGCGGTATTGAGCACATACTATCCAATGCAACGCTGCTTGATTGAGAATCTAACTACACCAAGGCGCCAACCCACTCGGCGCCATGGTGCCATCAGATTCTCGATCGGACGACGCTGTGCTCGATAGCATGTGTCATAAAGCACATTCGATCACTTTTCTTTTGATTTAGGTGAATTCTGTTAAATTTTGCAAAATTTATTCCTATTTGGCAATTTATTATTGGTTTATTTTTTTTAATAACTTTTTAAATTAATTTAATAAGAGCAATAATCCTCTTCTTGGGCGAGGAGCGGACTATTACTCCTCACCCACACAAAGCCGCTTTAATTGTCTTTGAACTATGATTAACAAGTTTTAACTCTTATGGTTTAAAAAATTATTATTTTTTAAATCTAAGGTTAGATGCTTAAAAGCTATGAGTTAATGAATATTAACTACATTTAAAGAAAGTAAAAAAAAAAAAAGGACACATGACGAGAAGATGGGGGACGAGACGCCTTCGGACAATTATTTTCCTCTTGGAAAATAACCACCTCCTTAGTCGGTAGGGCAAGGAGGGGCTTCTCAGCTCTCTTTTCTTGCCATGTATCCTTTTTTAACTATCTTTAATTGTGGTTAAGATTCACTCACCCCTAGAGTTCACCCATCTACCCTTGGATTTTAGAAAAATAAAATAAACTTAACCACGGGGTTTAAAAAATCAATTAACCCGAGTTCATGGCAGTTGAAGGGGTGGCCTGTGGAGCGAACTATTGCTCTTTCTTTTTAATAAAAGAGTTGGGTTCGTATTTAATCGTGATAGAACTCCAACGTGTCCCTTTCAACACTCATTAGTTGTAGTATCACTAACCCTTAGGTTCGACAATCTAACCTTAAATTTTAAGAAAAATAATATTAATCTTAAGGGTTAAAACTTATTAACCAAAATTAAAAGGGTGGTTAAAAGGGCTTTGTGAGTGCGATTGAACTCTCTCAAGTTCAATTGCAATTGGACAATCTAAACTCATAATAAAATATTAATAATTATTAAAATGTAACAAAACATTTGATAAATTTATGGAATTTTAGATTTTTATTTTAAACAATAAAATAATAATATCGTATTACTTAAATTATTAATGTAATTAAGATATCTATCCATTTTTCTAATAAGATACGTAAGATGTTAGGACTTAAATTACTAATCTAATTAAGATGTTTATCTCTTAAATATTTTTATTAACCTAATTAAATTAAGAAAATTTATATATTATGACAATTGATAATTCTAATCATTTTTTTAAACTAATCTATATTTTTTAATCTAAAATATCATGTTGATAATATCACCCAAGTAAGTTAGGATACTTAAGACCCTTAAAGCTCCTTTTAAAAAAAGACCCTTAAAAAACACATCTATTAACTTACTAATTTATCTAATTAGTTCAATAATATAAAATATACAAATATATTAAAAATTATAAATAAATAAAATTTACCATCATTCCTCAACTAATGGACGAATGTGTTGGAATCTAGTAGGGGATTGGGCTACTAGCTAGGACTACACCTCAGGAAGTGGAGGTCCTGAGTTCGAATCCCTTCCATTTGTTGCCACTCAGTCTTTCATGATTCCTGTGGCTTATGGGTGTTGCATGTGGAGGGGCTAGTTGGATGCTCTAAGAGGCCCGGACACCCTCGTTACAAAAAAAAAATGTGTTGGAATCTAGTACGATTCAGATACCAAATTTTGATGTATATATGAAAGTAATAGCCTTATCTTTTTTTTGGTTGAAGGAAACATGACGAAACACACACAAAAGGTCAGACCTAAGGTTAGCACTAAGGTGCCATAAGGGTAAACCCACTCAACCACCCAAAAGGACCTAACTAATGGAGGGTTGTTAGACCCTTATACCCACCCGAAGTCGAAGAGGATCCACGCAAAATTTTCAAAATCCTTAATTTGAATATTCGGTAACTTAGGGTGTTTTTGTAATTTCAACTCAAAACTTTGGTTTAGGAATTTAAAACAGATATAGATAGATTCTAAGGTTTCGAAAACCATCTAGGGGTTACTCTTGGTATTTTTTAGCATAAGAAGGGGGGATTTGTAATTTCACCAAGTTTTAACATTTATGGAAATTCAACTTTAGGGTTGAAGTCTTAGTTGGGATGAAAATATAAATCAATTCAAGGAAATTAGATGATGATAATCAAAAATCTTATGAGTAGAATGAACTATTGCCCAAAATCTAAGGTTCTGGTTTTTTTTTTTTAAAGTCCATCAAATTTTTTTTTTTTTGAATTTTTTTATAAAAAAAAAGGCCAACAAAGTAACCATACTAAAATTTCAGATTCAATGTAAAGTAGAGTTAAAATCCAAAATGAGTTTTAAGTCCAAACTAGAACAAGTAGACGATTTCATAAACACTAGATAGGATATGGGTAGGGTGTGGTAGCATTAGAATGGAGTTCCATTGTACCCATGCTACTCAAGTCAAAGCATAAGCTAGTGTTGGCTAGTGGCTTAGAGCCCCAAGCGCATTGCTTAGAAGTTGAGCTAAACATGATGGATCTATCAATTTTGTAAGGCCCATAATTGGTATTGACATATTACGGTGTCATAACAAGGTGTCTAGTAGTTGTCTTCTGTCATTACCTACAAGCATCCAAGTCTGTGATAATGAAGACTGAAGAAGTTCGATTGAAGACATTCAAAGCGCCGCATTCGTCTCACACATAGGATGGTAAGTGACCTAGATTCCTTATGCCTTAGGGGGTAACTGACTTGGAATCATTCTATAAACCTTAGGTGACTAGATACAAGCCTTTAGAGGAGTTAGAAATGCAAAGTAACCTCTGTTTGGTGTACGGGGCATAAGTCTCTGACTGTTACTCCAATTTTGGTCCAATATTACATTATTTCGAAGAGCTCGAAAAGATCTACAACTTTCATGAACACTGTTTTGCCAAAATCTGAGTCCAACGGTCAACCAGTGCCCTCTAGCGGTCGACCACCCATACAAAATTTGTATGGCTTTTTTCTAGTAACTTTGCAATATTCTACCGGTCAACCCCCTCCACACCGGTTGACCGATGTGTGAAATATTAGAGTTCTAATAGTATTAAACCTCCATTTTTGGCCCATATATATATGTTTGATTCCCCTTCCGAACCTAAGAGTTTTGAAAGAGTTTTATTGAGATTATTAGGGTTTCATAAACCCATTATCATATCCTCTTCCACCTTAAAGTTTGCAAACCATTATTCACACCTTACTTGTTTGTTTGTTTATTCTTATTGTTTAGAATCAACCTAAGGTTTGTTATTCAACAACCATCAACCCGTTCTTATTAAGAATAATTTGGTCAGAATAATCCGAAGCTTTTGCAAAGGAGATTAATCTGAGGAGGATCGTGGTTATTTTGGTTGGAGGAATCCGAAACCCTCATTGACGAAGATCGATTAAGAGATTATGGTTGCGGAGATCTAAAAGAAACACGGGCTACTATGGTAGAATTGCGAGACTTGCGGATTCATGATTGTTTATCGAGGCGTGAAGGACTAGTACTAAGGATCGTTGTGTCGAGTCCGATTGAGTACAATTCAAGTCTTGTAAGTATTTGTTTATTTTTACTCTTAGTGATATCTCTTTGTTGGACTAGGCCCCGTGATTTTCTTGGAAGAGTTTCCATGTAAAAATCTTTGTGTTGTGGTTTAGCTTTATTCTCCTTTAGTTAATAATTTAATTGCATAAATTTAACTTGGGTAGACAGACCTTAAGAAGACCTAGTCACCCCTCTTGAGTTTGTGAGTTCTCAACTCAAATATTATTTTTGAAGTTCATCGGATTTTTCAAACTACCACATACCAACTCAACAAAATGGATCCTTGATCACCCATATGGAGGAGACACACACTGCTACTAGCACAAGGAGGCAACTGAGCATTCCTAAGGTTATCAAACCATAATTTCGAAGTTCACTCTTATACGTTTCGACCAACCCTTCTCGTCCTCAAAATTTTAATCACAGGCATCAATAATCATAACAAAAAATCATAACATATGAGTATATATGATTCAGTGGCTCTTCAAAAATTCATTCAGATACTCTTACTCAAGCTTTCACTTAAATAACATTAAGTTCAACAATTATTATTGATGGCCTATGTGTAGGGTGTTGCGTCCCAAAATCTCACCTTGGTCATAATAGAACCTTGGGCCATAACATTGCTTAAACCTGCTTAAATTTCATAACATCTTAGGCAGTGACTAAACACGAGTCTTCAAAATGAAAATAACAAAATTCGATATAGAATAATCATCTTGTATAACATAAGACCAAGTCAACCATAAACCATAATGTGATCCAAGTAGCCTGATACCCAAAATAAGTGTGAACCTAAACAACATCATCGAATCCAAAATGTCTATTACAATTCCTTTCTAACCATAACCATGACTAAAAGTCTAGTAATATGGGAACTGATCAAGGTCCCTAGCTCCCTCATCGGGAAGCTCACCTTCTTCTCCTAATACTGCTCCTCTACCCAAGGCTCTGTAGCTAACTTTGACTCTAGACCTGTCAAAGACAATAGTCTGACTGAGTACAAAAGCACTCAGTATATATAAAATCTAACTAACACCATAATATCACTTGTACATATTCCATATCATATTTCATGGTGTATTTACATAACTAGAATGCGAAAAAAATGTAAGCATATCGTATCATTCATCAACTTGAATCATGTACTTGTGAGTATCTTGGACTTATGAGATACATGTACTTATGAGACTGTAAATACATGGATATTCTTATGAGCAATGTACCAATTAATACATGCAGTCCTATATAATCATGTTTTTACCAATACATACAGTCCTACATGGCGTATCAATACATGCAATCTTACATTATCATGTCTTTACCAATACATGCAATCTTACATGGTCATGTCCATACCAATACATGCAGTCCTACATGGTCATGTCCTTACCAATATGTGTAATCCTACATGTGTGTGTGTGACCTTGTGAGACTCTTACCTTACCATACATGTGAACATGTGCATAAGTGTCGTAATTGACATTCGAATCGGTCAATCCTTAGATTTCGATCCTCCGCCAGGAAACTTCACCATGGTTAATTATTCTTAGGTTATATAATTTCTGATCTGGAAGACTTCCTCTAAGTTTATGGCCTACCTAAATATCGACCACCATAAGACATAATTAGGGCATAATTTATCATAACCATCATAAATATCACTTTATCATATTCTTAACATTTTCATAGTAGAATTTACAAGTATTAAACCCTAAAAATACTATTTCACCATCGCCTTAAATTCATCCTCACCATAGATTTCCATAAAACACCTCCATTATGCATTCCCATCCTCCATTTCACCCATCATGAGGTTGAACATCACATAACACTCCATAAATTCCTACCATATTCATAACACTAAGCACAAACATATAAAAATTCATGCTCTATAATCTACCATATAGCCATAATCATGCCAATAATCTCATAATCCTAACTTAATCACATTAAACATACAAGAAAATCTTTAATAAAGTTAAGTTGGATAGTATATCGACCGTTAGGATCGTTTTCTTTTATCCAAATCGTTCAAAGAAGGCTTTGGGGGTGATCTCCAAGAAAATCCTCATTCTCCAAGCTAGATCTTCCCTCTTCAAGTAAACTTCCTTGAAAATCTAGGGTTTTCTCTCATCCTTTGCCAAATTAGGTTTAGAATAATTATAAACCCTAAAACCCTCGAAATAGAACCTCTATTTATAGCCCTAGGGTTTTAAAAACCTTAAAATATCTTTTAAAATCGCGCAAAAGGGGAAAACCCCAAATTCATAAAAGTCCCGGGTCAGAGGTCGGTCGAATGGATGGAAGAAATGGCCATTGTTGCTTTTTTTGAGCCAGGCAGTTGACCGGCTTGGGAGGTCGGTCGACCGGTTTGGTCTTTCTCTCCAATTTTCTGGATTTCTTTCTTTGTTCAACCTTGATTTAGTGTTTTAAACATTTTTAAACACTCATAAACATTAATTAACATAAACACACTACAACAATTAATTTTACTAATTTACCCCTAGCATTTACTGTAATGGCATGAAAATACATTTGAGTCTCTACATAGGGACTATATATAGGCACAATATATTGAGTCGGTGTATGGGTAGTCCCAAATATACTCCCAAATATATTCCCTAATCCTAACCGTTTATAACTAAGTACTAAGGGCCAAGATTTGACTTGGCTTATTTTATATTTTCTAATGTCACATCAGCTCAAATCATAACCGTTTAATAATGGAGTTAAACAGTTAGGATTTAGAAGTATATTTGGGAATAATTCTAATGCCACATGTATATTTAGGAGTTAAAATGGTTGGGATTTAGAAGTATATTTGACTTGGCTTATTTTATATTTTTTAATACCACATGTAGAACTCCGGATCTCGGAATCACTATTTTAGTGAATAATGCTATGAATAGTACTTTTGCACTAAGCTTATTTGAACATCCCAGGGTCTTCCATATGACCTTGACATTCTAATAATGAAATGAGGGTTACTCAATGGTCCTAAATGTGTTTTGTGTCGTGTGTATGTTGGGTATTCATAGCATGGGTGTAAAATACCCTAAGTGGGTTAAGGGTGCAAGCAAAGAGTATAAACTATGCTCTAAGTGTTGCAAATGGGTAAACAGACAAAACAGAGCAGCACCGGTCGACCGAATGTCATTACCGATTGACCAATAGGTGGATGAACTCTAAGGGTGTGTGAACCTTAACCACAATTAAGTGGTGTCAAAAGAGACACGTGGCGATCACATGGGCGAGTATAGTTATAACCGTCGAGGATTTCAGTACTTTTTTAAAAAGGGGTTTCAAAAAAGTTTTAAGAAATATCACAATTGGAGATGTTATGTGTATTTTTTTCAAATGAATAAAATCTTCTATGGATAAAAACAACAAAGGATACGCATGCAGTAAAAACCGTATTTAGGAAAAAATATATTATTATAATTTGTTTTTTAACCACATTAAAAAAGTTAAATTTTTTCTAAAAATCAATGATAGGTGGGTGAACCTTAACCATAGTTAAGTGATGTCAAAAGAGATATGTGGAGACAACAGGGGCATAACTTAACTCCCCCGAATCCAATTATAATCGTAGAGGATTTCATTCTTTTTTAAAAGGGGTTTTAAAAATATTTAATTTTTTTTTCAAAATATATAGAAATAATATTATTTACATTGAATTAATAATTTATTATTATGTTAGACACTAGCATATCATCAAATCAATAATTTGAAATGTTTTGTTTTATTGCATTTTACATGAAATCAAATTAAACTTTTTCATTCTTATATATATTTCTTTCGTGCAATATTCAAAATAGTTCACTCACATGCATTGTACCTGCATTCCATAGTCATAATAATGAAATAACACTTAATTAAATTTATAAACTAATAACAAAATATTGTTATTTTAACTTTTAAATAAAAATAAAAATTTAAAAATATTTCATAAAATTTTGATAAATATATAAAAAGTAATATATTTTGGTAGATTTTATTTTTTAATTAAAAATAAACAAACAATTTAAAATTTTGACCGAAGAGCCATATCAATTTCGGAGGCGTAGACATTTTCAAACCTTCTGGACAACCAAATGAGAAAATAGTAAACAAAAAAAAAAAAAAAAACAAAGAAAGAAAGAAAAAAGACAAAAAAAAAAGAGAGAGAAGAGTCAGAGGACAATGGTCGTAATCAAAAGTCATTGCCCAAATATTTAAGGAGGACTTGATATGAATCACGTATATGATACATACAATCGAGATATTTGTATAATTCTCATTCCTGTTATTGTGGATTGTTTGATGAATTGATCGTCACTTGATTAACCATATCCGACGGTTACTAAAGCGCCAATGGATCTAACCTGACCGACGCTAAATAAGGAATTATTCTCTGAAGTGGGCCTCACATAACCTAATTTGTTTTGTTTATACTAAAAAAGAGAAAATGCATTTACACCCCTTAGGTTTGACAAAAATATATATAGACCCCTCAGTTTTCAGAAAATACATTAGGTACCTTGCTTTTTAAAATAATGACACTTACACCCTCTATCAACAAACGGTTAGGCCCCTTAGGTGGGCACGTGTCATTTCAATTGTGGTTAAGATTCACCCACCTCCTTGGTTTTAAAAAAATAAAAAAATAAATTATTAACCTTTGGTTAAATTTTCTAACTCTTAAGATCAAATTTTTTCCTAAAACTAAAGATATTTGAGTGAATTCTAGGGGTGGGTGACCTTAACCATAATTAAGAATGTAAAAAGGGACAGGTGGCCACCTTAGGGGGCAGGTTGTTTTACACGTGCCCACCTCAGGGGACATGTGTCCCTTTTTACACTCCTTAATTATGGTTAAGGTCATCCACCCCTAGGGTTCACTCAAATATCTTTAGTTTTAGAAAAAAATATTTAAACAAATTTAATCTTAGGAGTTAAATTTTTTTAACCAAGGTTAATAATTTTTTATTATTTTTTTCTAAAAACCAAGGAGGTGGGTGAATCTTAACTACAGTTAAAAGGTTTAAAAAGGGACACGTGGCCACCTAAGGGGCTTAACCGTTAGTTGACTGACGGTGAACGAACAAGGGGTGTAACTGCCATTATTTTGAAAAACAAGTTTACCTAATGTATTTTTTGAAAACTGAGGGGTCTATGTGTATTTTTGCCAAACCTCAGGGTGTAAATATATTTTCCTCCTACTAAAAACGACTCGGTTTCTTTCTTTGACTCCAGACTTCCTTTGTTGGCCCTTGCAGGCGAAAGGCTACTGGTTTTCTTAACAATACGCCATCTGTCCCAAGCACACTAAACCACAGGGTTAAAGCTTACTAAAAGTGAAAAAATGGACACGTGTGTGCCTGTATAAAACCCAGACGGTTTTCCTCTTGCAAGTACGAGAGGAAATCCCCGAGTGTTTTTCTCCCGTATTTTTGGGGTCAGCGAAAAATCGACGCAGACAGAGACATTCGTTGCAGTTGGAAGTATCCGCGATATTTCTCTGAACAGCCTTCAGTCAGCAAAGCAAGAAAAGTCTCTTCGCTTGATTCTCTATGGATGAACATATAAAGATATTTCGATTGGTTCCGAAAGATTTCCGTATTTTGATCCATTTTCTTGCTTTAGTTCATGTAAGTTCTGTTTGATTCTGTTATCGTTTACCCTTCCTGTTAAATTTTGATTCAATTTTTTTCTAGTTCATATAAGTTCTATTTGATTCCTTGATTTGTTTTTCCTTTATGGTTTGGATCATATATAAACCCAGAGTAGTTCCCTTGTATTTGGGAAGGAAATGGTTGGAGTTTGATTTTTCAAGGATTGATTTATGGTTTTTCTTCTGTTGTTTAATTGAGAGTGTATCTTTTGTTCTCTGCACAAGTTCTGTTTGATTTTTTTTTTCTTTTGTTCGATTGTATCATGTATTTTCTCAGACGAATTAATTCGAATTTGGGAGAGGAATGGTTAAGATAATTTTTTAAAATTTATAAATTGGGACATGTAGTAGGTTTTCTAATTTTCGTTTAGAAATTTGAGTTTTCTCGGCTTTACATTGAAATGGGGCGTGAAGGAACAGAGGACTATTGCCTTTATACTATTATTTTCTTAAGCAATCTGGAACTCTCTGATGGTGTAGTATCTGCAAGATATTTTGATTGTATATGAAATTATGAGCATTATGTCTGCAACTCTAGAACTCTTTGAAACACACCCAAACACAAGTTTCTGCTCAAATTGCACAATAGAATAGCGATATATTTCTGTGAGGATCTTTAGTATATTTTTTCTTTTTATTTTCCTCAATATTCATGGGTTTATCTGCTGCATCTCTTGTCATGCAACAAGTTTCCATTAGTAACTATATAAACACATGAACTGATGCAAACTGAAGTGTGAAAAAACAAACAAAAGAGGAGATAGCTGTCTCCCTGACTCTCTCTAAGAACCAACCTTAAATCCACAAGGAAAACAGAGAAGAATTCTCTAAAGGAAACAGAATTATATTTATTAAAAGCTGAAAAACTTATTACAATTGTACCTTAAATACATCCCAACTCCTAATTCGATTCCAACTCTCCAAAAAAACAAACTTTCAAAGATAATAAGTTTCTAGAAATAGCAAAAACAAAATTGAACCCAAAAACTTAACTCTTAATTAAGGGTTTTTGGATCCAACTAGACTGTCGGAACCCAAAACGGACCTAAAAATAACAAAATAGAAATTTATTAAAATAGTAAATTTTGGCATCAAACTGATTTTTGGCCCTCAAATGACCTTTTCGCGATGACTTCAGGGGTCTGATGATTGCATGTCAATCAGAAGGTTATATGGCATGTTGAGAGCTTTCCAAGGATATATGATAATACCCATTCTGATGTTTGTGCTTAAAGTTATGCTCGTTAGAAGGTAGGTCGCACAGAAATAGGCTACTTGTTCCTTTGGCAGGTTGGTTTCTTCTGATTCAAACATTCCAGAAATTCACCAGTCACCTGTTCTACATTCTCTCGGATTCAATATTTATCAGTAATAAGATACCGTGAAATTGTTTGCTTATATATAATGTGATATTCAGTGCTTAATTTTATTCAAGTCAACCCTGCTACTGTTATCTTTTACTGTTACTTGTCAGTTGTCACTGAAGAGCTGGTTGGTGTTTTGTGAAAACTTATTACCCTCATCCATTATTAATTTGAGCATACTTAGCATGAAAACCAATGTTGTTGATTTTTGAGCTTATGAGTTTTTATGAACCATTCCTTTAACTTGCACTTTCCATTTGCTGAAGAGGAGAGAAATTCTAAATTGAAGTTGTTCTTTTTCAGGGACTGGCATTTAGCATTTTGTTGCAGTATCTAAAGTAAATCTAGGACATGGAGTAATATCCTTATATTTCTTGTCAGTTGCAAGGTCGATTCTCCATATTAGACACTGTATCACAAACAAGCTAAAGTTATGAAATACCGACAAGAAAAATTTGTGAGGTTAGCTCCTTTGAGTCTGTATACCTTGTCATGTTTAGCTTTTATTTCAATTATTTCTGTGCATTTGAGTTTTCTTTCTCTAGTGTTGATGAGTACTTATATACGAAAGTGTAAGCCCATCCGTAAACTTCCGAAGTATTTAACTGTAAGCTCATCCGTATGTAAAACTTGTAGTGTTTATTTTTGGATGCTTTATAATGCATGTCACTTTATTTGTGTCGTCTACATGTTTAGAGAAACATTTGAATAAACTTAGTATTCAGGAACTGTAATTAAAATTTCTGAATCATTTAACTGTTTTTTGGCAAACTATTATTTGAAATTTATCGTGTAACTTAAACAAGTGTGATCATTCAGTTCTCTTCTACAGCTACTTGAGAATCAGAGTTAATTGTAACAGTAACTTGATTCTTTCCATCCTGCGGGTGATTCTGTCCATCCGAATGGACTAGTCGTTATTTGTCAGGGTTGGAACACCCTCCGTCACCCCCAAAAATAAAATAAATTAAAAATCTTTCCATCCCTTTAAGGATATTATTATTTGTTAGTGCGGATACATAATCCGAGATTACATGAGTGCCTTGAGTTTTGGTGTTCTCCTACAAAAACAAAAAAAAACTTTAAGAGGAATATCTACCCATTCTTAAATTTTAGGAATTTCCAGATAAAGTAACATATGATTCAGAGAAGATATGTCTTGCCTGTTTTTCCTCTTAATATCTTCGAAACATTTCTGAAGAGGAAAGTATGCAGTGTCCATTATGGGCATGGAACTATCATCTCTGCTTCATACTAATACCACCTATGCTTATGATTTAATGCAGTTGATTCAATTAGTGGATCACCCTTGGATTACAGCATTGAAAAGTGATACAAATTGGTTAACCTTAAGATTCCTAACTGTCCAACATATTGCTTATTTCCTTTTTCTTGTTACTAGAAGTTCTCTTGTTTTTTCTTAGTTGTAAAGATTTTTTTCTCTTTTTTTCCTTGTGAATGGATGATTAAGATTGCTGATTGATAAAAAATTGGGCTTACGACCACAGAACGAGGTAGCCCACTGGTTCTAGTGATTCAAATTGAAGTATAGGTCGGCCACACACTATTGGCATCATGGACAAAATACCTGTGCTCCTCTTAGAGTCATTTAATATATTATCATGTGTTGTGACCAGAATGATAATTTCATTTAGATAGAATCAGACACTTTAGAGTGTCATCAACTTCATTTGTTATGAAGTACAATCTACTATTGGAGATTTTGAAAACCCTTAAGAGTTAGTAAAGGTTCCTAATATTCATCAGATTTGTGTACTGCTAATCTTCACATTGTTGATATGAGTACCCTTTCTCGAAGTTTTATATATTGTATGACTTCTATGAAAATGGGTGAAATAATTGAATGATATAGATAACTATGAAATTTCCATTTTTATAGATTGGCCCATTATTTCAAATTATTGTCAATTTATTACAGGTTATTTCTAACACTTTTCTGTGTTTTGCTTTCCTCGGTCTCCCACTTCAACTTTTTATGTGTCAAGCAGTCTGTCAATCCCTAAATAGTTGGGTTAATGCATCGAATTTTGATGATGATGATTCTATCTAAAATAGTCTTTTGTCTAAATTAGTGCAAAAAAATGAAAAATATTTAATCACAATAAGAATAAAACTAAGATACTCACAAGTATTCCATAGAAACAATCTATGAATATCATTACAGCACATATTGTTGTGGTGCATTATTAGGTGGGACAAACCATTCAATGGATCCAACCTGGGATATCAGCAAGGCCAACATTGACATAATCCAGTGATTGGAACCATACTTTCATTAGACTCTATGTCTAGACTGTAAGCCTTTCTATTGACCATCCAAAATAATGCAATAGGTTGGATGGCTAGGGTCATTCAATCTGGTTCATTTTCAGCTTAGGAGGTTTTGTAGGTGGTAGTGCATTTTCTACCTGCTTATGTGCCATTAATTATTGGATATTCTTGTCAGGGATTTGGTGCTATATATATATATATATATATATATATATAGACTTGTTATATTGACTGTCTCTTGTTCAGGTTTCAGGATTTGAGTTCAGAGAGATCTTTAAGTTCTGAGAGGCAGTTGTCTACGGAAGATGGAGTATATTCAGGAAAATTTAGAAGAATAATAAGCTCAGTTTCAGAAAGGATTGGAAGAGGCCTTGAATGGGGTTCTGAAGGGATTAAACACATTGGAAAATCATTAAGCTTCCATTCTCCAAGTGATCATTCGGGAAAAGACTTGGGATCTAGAAATAGAATTCTTGATCCACAGGGGCCATTTCTTCAAAGGTGGAATAGAATATTTGTACTGTCATGTGTGATTGCAGTGTCCCTGGATCCTTTGTTTCTTTACATCCCAGTGGTTGATGGTGTCAACAAATGTCTTAGTTTGGACAAAAGGTTGGAGAAAATAGCGTGCGTGTTGCGTTCCTTCACTGATATCTTTTATATACTTCATATTATCTTTCAGTTTCGTACTGGGTTTATTTACCCTTCTTCTCGAGTATTTGGAAGAGGTGTTTTAGTTGAAGATCTTTGGGCAATAGCAAAGAGATATTTGTCATCCCACTTCATAATTGACATTCTTGCGGTTCTTCCCCTCCCACAGGTAAATGAGTAATTTCAGCAGTCAAAATACTTCATAGTCCCAACTCCCAACATATTACTAGCATTCGATGTTTATTTGCTGTAAGGAGCATACTCAACAGGGCTGTACCCTTTTCATAAGAATACTCATCTTAGGATGGAAAGATGGGAAAGATGAGTGTGCACAGGGTCGGGTGGTGGCTCACCATACCAATAATTCCATCTTAGAGATTGTTATTGTAGTTGCCCCTCTATTGCCTCATTTGTGGACCAATTTATACTGTTTGTCCACTAGAATGGATCATTTGTAAGATTTTTCTAGTGGGAATAACCCAATGTTGGGGCCTGACCCCTCACACGTGCCATGCTTGTGGCCTAGACTGGAAGGATGGCTTCTACTTGTTGTGATGCAAGTTTTCCTTATGCATAATAGCAAAAGTGATTTCATTTTCAGCAAACTAGAAAAGTTTTGCTTCCCTATGCATGTTTAAAATTATTAAAATTTGAGGGACTCTTTTATCACCTATCTAATTAAAATAAGAACAACTAAAACTTTGTCTGTAGTTGTAACCGACGAGTATAGATTTAAATGAGGGGATGTTAAATACGGAACTTAAGTTTTCTATTTAATCTGTTCAGGTGGTAGTTTTGATTATCATCCCCGAATTGAAAGGCTCAGCATCACTGAATACAAAGAATGTGTTAAAGTTTGTCGTTCTCTTCCAGTATGTGCCAAGGATTCTTCGAATATATCCACTGTATAAAGAAGTGACAAGAACTTCTGGCAGAGTCACTGAAACAGCTTGGGCTGGGGCTGCAATCAATCTCTTTCTTTACATGCTTGCTAGTCATGTAAGTTTGATTATCCTTGTGATCTGATATTTTGTTCAATCTCTTCTTTACTTTACGTGCTTACCAATCATGTAGGTTTGATTATCCATGTGATCTTATATATATATATATATATATATATAGAGAGAGAGAGAGAGACATTATTCCTTCCTCATCTAGCTCTCCATTACCTTCACTCCCTTGCTCTGTTTTACTCCACTCACTTGATAAATGCACTTCATTGTAGTTTTCTTGGCCTTCTTATTTTATAAATATGTTTGGTATAAGTGCGTGTCAGCTTAATTGTTGTACATCTAAAAAGTCTGTATGATGTTGTAATTGACACAGATCTTATCATTAGACACAATCGTGAGATGTCTGATGCTGACCCCTTCAGAGAAATACATTCAAGTAACAAAAATTCATTTTCTTACTCGAAATAAAATTATATTTCTAATTCATTATTAAGAAAATATAGAACGTGAACAATCATTAAAGAAAAATTTTCAGCATCAACAAAATTCAAAAGGAATGCATGAAGGGCGTTTGCTATAAGGTGGGATGTGGTAGAAGGGTTGGATTTTGGGAAGATATATAGAGTGAGGGATTCACCCTTAGCCTTCAATTTCTCTGAACTTAATGGCAACCGAGAAAGGAGTCTTCGTGGAGGGCTCAGTAGACTAGGGCCAAGGAGGGGCAATGTGGATCCTGAGGTCTAAAAAGAATGCGAATTATTAGGAAGTGGCTTCTTTACAACTTATTTGGAAGGTTGGATCAGTCCATAATAGCCTCGAGAGCTCCTGATTGTCCTGTGTGGAAATGAGACAAATGGGCCACCTTTGTAGTCAGTTTTTTCCTGTTTTGGAAGCTATGGAAGGTTCAAATCCATTCCGTTGCTAGCAAGTATAGTTTTGATTACTCCTATCATCCAAGTGGTGGTCTTTGTTTGAATGGCGTCTTCGAATACGATACATTGGATCATCTCATTAGCAATATAGTATGTGTAGGAAAAGCTGGACGATTTGTCACTTCACTGTGAAATCTCATGAGGAGAATGACACTGCTTGGAGCAAACTGGGATAGCATGGGTGATGCCCAAGTCTTTTTGGGACCTCATTATAGGTTGGCTGGTAGGTGTGTTCCGAAGCCAGAGCAAGAAATCATGGAAGCTGATTTCTCTCACCAATAGTTGGAGTATATGGAAGGAGAGAAACAAACGTATTTTTTAGAATAAATTGGAGGCCATTTAGTCTGTGATCAAGAGGTTTGTGCTGCTGTTATATTTCGTCTTCCATCCTTGAGGACTTTAGGGTTGTTAGAGTAGTCAATATATGTTCCAATTGGGCAGTTTTTTTTAGTTGGCTCTTAGTTGTATTTTTGTACAGATGTTGGCTATCTTTATTTTACAAGTGACATGTATCTTGTGTTCCACCCTCTTTTGCAATGAAATTACTGGGACTTATCAATTTTTTTTTCTTGTCAAAAATTCAATTTGCATTACATCTATTTTGTCTCAGAACAAAATTTTGCATTTTTTAAAAGTTTTCTTTATTTTCATTATTGCTACTAGTGGGCCGTATGTGAGAGAGGGGGGGGGGGGGGGGAGAGAGAGAGAGACTGGGGGGGGGGGGGGGAGAGAGAGAGAGATTGGAAAGAGGGACCCTAGTGAGGGGCATTTTGGGAAAAAATTTAAAGAATATTTTGGGTATAGAAACTTGAGGGTCATTTTGGGTAAATAAATAGTGAGGGACACGTTGGGTATGGAAACATGACGTAGGGACATTTTGAGAACCAAAATTCTCTAGGGACATTTTGGGTGTAGAAAAATTTAGGGTATTTTGGGTATATAAGCTTGAGGGACATTTTAGAAATAAAGAAAATAAAATATGGGCAAACTTGGGGAGCATTTTGGGTTAAAAAATTTGTGAGATGCATTTTGGCTATAAAAATTTGATTTAGGGGCATTTTGGGAACTAAAAAAAATATGGGACATTTTGACTATAGGAAAACTAATTTGAAGACATTTTGGGTATTGAGAGCATTTTGAGAATAAAAAACTTTAGGGCCAAGAAAATTTTAAAAAAATATATTTTTATAATAAAATGACATGATCCAACCGTATTGGTCGAACCGGAACTGGTCACCCGGCCAGTTCTACGGCTGGTTCGGTTATGAAAACATTACTTTATTTATTAACAAAGGGCAGTGTTAGAATTAAATTAAATTTCAATCAACTTTTTAAGTCTACTATTTTTCTTGGTGAAAATGTCCCATATATAATTAAAAGCTAAAATTAATAAAAGGTAATTTTGGAATTAAGTTAAAATTCAATTAACCTTTCTATGAATCACTCTTTATATATTAGCAAAGGGGTAGTTTTAGAATTAAGCTAAAATTCAATCAACCTTTTAAAGTACCACTGTCTTTATATATGAGTAAAGGTAGTGTGAGTACGGGATTTTCCCACCCACTAAAGATATTGTTTGACTGAGAGTCGCCACCTATTCATTTTGAAGGATAGGTCCCGGGATTTGATTTGGATAAGGCAAATGGTCTAAGCAGAGATTAGGGTAAGCGGTTCGATTAAGTCCCAGGGAAGGTATTAGGCACCCCAGGACCCCCATTTTGTAAATGGTTACCTCCTCCCTAAACCTAAGCCAAATTTAATCTCAATATTAATTAGAATGCCTAAATGTTTAATAAATGCTAACCCAAAAAATAAGCAAAGCAAGCAAGACTAGGGTCGAATCCAAGTTGGATTACCTACGTACTCACATTAGGGTGAGATCAGACCGAGCGTAGTTCTGACACATGAGCCCGTGCCAAGGCTAAGGGTGTGTGTATGTGTGCGTAGGGTGGTCAAGGGTCTAGTCCAGAGGCTAGGGTTTAGTTGACCGAGTTGGTCAAGTGCAGGGTTTAGGTCTAACCACAGTTAGAAGAGCGTTAACCATGGTTAGATGGGCCAACCAAGGTTAAGAAAACAAGTAAGCAAGTGTTTGGTCTTTTTATTTTCCTGATTTTTTGGGTATTTTCGGGGTTTTTTCACAAGGATTAAGCAAGTTAACCATGGTTAAAGTAACTAGGGTTAGGTTAACCCTAGTTAAGAAAATGGTCAGGTCAAGAGTGGGACCTCAAACATGTGGAAGGGCCCAGACTGGCCTCCTACCAGTTCTGGGCCCAAGGCAAAGCCCAAAACAAAACAGCAAAGGGATTGGCGGTAAATGATTTACCGCCATTCCAAAACTAGGGAGTTCTGGAATGGTGGTAGATCAACTACCGCCAAACAGTGCATTTCTGCAGAGGTTTTAACCAGGGGTTTGAGCTTGGGTTAAGGGGTTAACCCAGGGTCAAAGACCCTTAGGTTTGGTCAAGGACGAGTCCAGAAGGTCCTGGGCCTCATAACCGGGCCCTAGCATGGTCGGAGGTAAGCAGAGATGGGCCTGGTTTAGGCCCAAACAGCAAAGCAACAAAAAATGATAAATGGCGGTAATCATATTACCGCCATTATTGACAGTTTGCAAAACCAGAGATCTTAACCATAGTTAAACTATGAGTTAAAGGCTGAAATTTTTAGGGGAGGTAAAAGACAAGCAGGGGGTCCTAACCATACCTCTGGATTGGACTAGGGGTTAAACTAACCATAGTTAAAGGCTCTGCAACAGGCAAGTCTAATTACCGCCATTACTGAAATCCCAGAAAAATGACATTTCTCCCTACAGGTCTTGCACCACGGCCACTCCAAGGGATCCCTCATGGATTGAGGCTCCCCTAGAGAGATATGGGAGGTCTTGAACACAATGGGGGTTATTGAACCCGAGTTACACCCTCTAGGGTGTCCCCTATACCCATGAAGAGGTAGGGGGACCCTGTCCTTGGGCTGGGATGATGCAAAACAAGAAAGAAAGCAAATATATACACTCCTGGAAGATGACCAAGGGTTTACAGAGTCTGATCAAAGCAAAGTAATGGGTAGGGACAGACCCCTACCCTCTCAGTCTGCCTTCAAGATGCTGCGGCGGTGGAGCACAGTAGGGATGGGCAACCAGGCTTAGGGGAAGCTCCTAAGGTGATTGAGGTCCTTCTGAGGTAAGTGGTAAGGACAGAGGTAGGCTGGGTTCAGGCGGGCTGGATTCGAACAAGGATTCACAGTGGGTCTTTTTTGAGTTTTCGGAATACAGCAATGGGATAGAGGTTGATGGTGCACAATGGAGCTGCTAGGGATTAAGGCTGACTTTGGGTATGTTCAGAGGCTACTGGGAAGATGGCAAGGTTGAGGAAGGCTATGGATTGGGTTTGGTTGCAATGGAGTAGCACCTAGCTATGGGGATTTCGGGATGGAGATTAACTGAGATGGAGAGGGTATTTATAGGGAGATGGGAGTAGCCTGGGGGTGTTTCGGGCATCAAGCAAGGCGTGGGGGATACAAAGGGAGAGACCCAGGGTGGCAGGATGGAACCTGATGCGCAGTTGCAGGTTTTAGCAGAGTGGCAGTAAATTGTTTACCGCCACTCTCACAACAGTGTAAAAAGAGAGTGTCGGTAAACTGATTAGCGACACCCTAGGCATTTGCTGTTTTGGGCCATGCCCTCGCACACTTGGGCCGAAAGGGGTCTTGGCTTTTCCTCTTTGGGGGTTTTACTGCCTGATTTTGAATTTGAAGGGTGTGGACCCCACCCTAGTGGTCCCCTATGGTTTGTGGGTCCTTGCTTGGGCCCTCAGAGGCCTAGGTTTGGTTTTTTTGAGTTTTGGACTGCTTAGACGGGCCTTGAGCCCGTGGGGCTTTGGCCTTGGTTTCGGCTAGGGCTTAGGGTAGGGCTAGGTCTAGGGCTCTCCTAGGGTTAGACCTAGGGTTTAGTTAGGGTTAGCCTATGGTTAGGGCTTGGGCTTGACCTAGGGTTTGGTGGAGCAAACCATGGTTCATAAATTTATTAACCATGGTGAAATAGGGGGGTGTAAAAATGGGGTGCTTACAGGTGGTTTTGGAATTAAGCTAAAATTCAATCAACCTTTTGAATTACCACTGTCTTTATATATGAGTAAAGGGTTGTTTTGGAATTAAAGCTAGTCAATGTTTCGAACTCATATGAGTAAAGGGCAGTTTTGTAATTAGCTAAAATTCAATCAGAGTTTGAACCTATATGAGTAAAGGGCAATTTTGAAATTAATTAAAATTCATTCAACATGTTTAAAGGGCAGTTTTAGAATTAGCTAAAATTCATACAACATTTTAAATTCATATGAGGAAATGACAGTTTTAGAATTAGTTAAAATTCAAGGGCAGTTTTGGAATTAACTAAATTTAAGTAAATGACAGTTTTTGAATTAATTAAAATTGAAGGGCAGTTTTGGAATTAACTAAATTCAATCAAATTTTTGAGCTTTATATGAATAAGGGCAGTTTTGGAATTAACTAAAATTCAACCTATGTTTTTAACTCCTCCATTCTCATTATATTAGTAATAGATATGTTTTCTAATTGTTAATTTTTTTTAACTAAAATTGATCGACTATTACTTATTAAATCTTGTTTCATTTCTTTAATTTTTCAAACATCTTTTGAGGTTACACGTAGAATGTGGATATGCATAGTCTGAAACTTTTGAAGTACGTAAATGAATAATATATTAATATAATGAATACTATTGACTAATGGATAATGCTAGCATCACTTTCTTTTAAGACTCACTCTCCTTTTCATTGGAAAGAGTATTAGTGGAAAACACGTGTCCTTCTCTTAATGGAAGACAATAACACATGTCTTTTCCACAAAGAAAGTGAGTTTGAAAAAAAGTGATGCTAGCATTGCCCATTGACTTAATGACACAACGGATTAAAGTAAAATTTTTGTAGTATTTACGATGGGTAGTTTGATATACTTTATATGTACTCCTATTTTTTTAAAATAGGGGAAACAGGGAATCGTGCTTGTCGTCACTTCATAGTTACATGGTTGAATAATATCAGTCAATGCCGCTTTGGACAAAACTTGTGCATTTTACAATTTTTAATTTTTCTATAGTTCTTGGGTGGTCTCTCTCTCTCTAATTGTGTGTACGCTCGCATGTGTATATAATGTGTGACTGTGTATGCATATATATAATGTCTTGTATGCCCGCATGTGTATATATTGTTGAGACAAGTGATTTCCCTCTGACAACAGGTTTACATCATGGTTTAGCTATGATTCCATATATTTTTGCATTGGTTATGCATGAATTCATGGGTCCTATATAGGATGAGGTTCTTTGGTGTATGCTATTTGTAGAGACATGGTATTGGTCGATGAGACTAGAGAAGTGTAAATTATTAAAAACTAGAATTGTGGAGGGGAACACCTCAGAGTCTAAGGATTATAAAATAAGTTGGACCAAGACAAAATATATGGAATGCAACTTTAGTACCCAAAGTGAACAACTTGGTATCCCGGGTTAATTAATCAAATGAAACTTATTTATCTGAGAGCAATTAAGAAAAATAAAATCATATCCTTAGACTGAGGAAATCATTTACTTAAGAGCAAAAATGACAAAGAAACTAAGGAAAAAAGAAGAGGTCTAAGAGTTGAAAACAGTTAGAGGCCGTTTGGAAGCATGAACAACCCAATTTTTCTTATCATCTCATTTGAAATGAATCTTTTAGGAATGGTATCACTGATGTGGTTTTATTCAACCTGTTTTGGTGGAAAACCAAAGCAATGAAAAATTCTTATGAGAGGGAGAGAGGAACCTGGCCTTTTCTCTTTCTTTGGGATCGCCAGGCGGAGGAGAGAGCCTGATAAAAAGATTACTCATTTAAATTAAGGTCATTCCAGTATTTTGAATAAATGAAGTTTTCTAAATGATAGGTACAATGAAGATATTTTATAATTTAAAATGCATAAACACTCCAAAATGATTAAATTCGTGAATGACTTCATATAAAGTGAAATTGTTTGCGAATTTTGGTACATCCAAATACGCCTCAGATTGTTAGAGAGTCAGAAATCCTAGTTTTGTAAGACTTTTGTGTTCGACTTATATGCCCTCGAAAACCAATAAGAGACTTTTCTATGTTGATTAGACAAGCATCATATTCACACAACCAACTATAAAGGGTATTTATATTAATTACTGTCTCATTTGATGATGACGTAAAGTTCCATAGGTAACATTGTAGGAAAATCATGCAAATGTTGCGAGGAGATATGATTTTCTAGTTCCTTGTAAACCTAATATTGTTCGAAGCCTCTAGAGTACTGGTTGGGCACCGTACTTCATAATGGCTTGCACATGTGTAGTTCTATGAGATAGTGTGATGAATCTCATTCATAGAGAGTGGTGACTCTTGACTAACATGTGAGTATATGTAGCAAGTACATAATACTGAACGAGGTCACTAGTAGATACCCTATGGAATACACTGTTAGATTGTATTAGGGTTATCCATTTGAAAAATTGTCCTTGGACCTGAGAGGTTAACATCTTTTCAAACATTTGTCTATATGGCTTTGATGTGCCAATCGGCAATGTCCAATACACAGGACTAACTCCGGGTACGTTGGGTCATGTACACAATGTTTGGAGAAGTGTGTAAACACTCAATAAGGAATCCACAACTCCTTAATTGGAGATAATGATATCAAGGTGATACTTGTTGAATTGAATTGTTAAATCTAGTATTGGTGCTTTTCGGTAAAATGATCTTTATCGAAGTTGATATTTTCAATATGGAAAAGTATAAGTACATATATATATATATATATATATATGTCAGTTCTTTTCTAATGTTTCTTCAAAAGTGTTTTAGAAGTTCAGTTCAATGAAAAAGTAATCATGAGAAAGGGTTCTATTCATAAGCTAGGGACTACACAGTGGAATTGTTCCAATCTCGGAAGCTTACAAGTGATATTGGAATATGGAAGGATTTATTTGTAAATAAATTGTGAGATAGTATTTACAAGTAATTCTCTAATTTCTGGAGGTTAATCACATTGTGTTAATTGACATTATTGTGATTGGTGGAAGTCCAGGGATATAGATGAAATTCTATAATCCTAATGGAGTGATAGGAAAGGTGTTTCCTAGTAACAATGCTTTAACCAAAAGGTTGAGTACTTGCTCCCACAACCGGAAATAGGAGATCCCTTTAGATCCCACACACAAGGACCTTCTTAAAGTGTTTAATTTAATTATTAATTAAATTAATTAATTTCTCTAATTAATCACTATATGGTATAGTGAAGCTCTACAAGGTGGAATCACATTGGATGTGAAAAACCAAATGGGTAGGACCCATTGGGAATTTTTGATAAAGATCAAAAAGTGACCTAAGGGGTTTGGAACCCTAAGGGGCGTGTGGAAGTGGGGCCCACCTAAGGTGGGATGCCCACTTCAAGGAGAAACTTATTTTAATTAGTTTCTAATTAATTAACACCTTATTGGATAAGCTTAGTTAGTTAGTTACTAATTAAAGACTCCCTAATTGTTAGGGATTCCATTAGTTAGTTACTAATTCAAGAATTCTTATTGGTTAAGGATAAGATTAGTTACTAATGGATAAGGTTAGTTTCTTTTAAGATTAATCCTAATTGGATTAGGAGAATAATCATTAAGGAAACAATTGAGGAATCCTCATTAGATTAGGATAAGGTTGAGGTGTTGTAATTGGATTACAATTCAAGCAACCAAGAGGGGATATATAGGTGGACGCCCAACCCTTTAGGAAAATAATTTTTCTCCAGATTTTTCTCCTCTCCTCAAGTTCACGCCCAGCCCTCTCCCCCTTTGAGGGTGTACGGTCATCCCTCCCCTTCTTCTTTGTGTTTGGTTTTTGTTCTTGATGATCAAGAACAAGTTCTTTGGAGATCAAGATTGGATCTTGTTTGATCAAGAAATGTTCTTGGATCAAAGAAAAGAAGAAAAAAATAAAGAGCATGGAATTTGGAAGGGCCATTAGCTTCCATTAGAGAAAGCTTTAAAGGAAAAAGAAGGTTCGTGTGAATTGACAGGAGACTTGACACTTGTGAAGGTTTGCGAGTACTATTCTAACGTGGATTTGACTTAATAATTTCAAAGTCGCAAAGGTAATTGTTATTCCAACCTTCATTGAATAAAATGTTCTTGGATCAAAGAAAAGAAGAAAAAAATAAAGAGCATGGAATTTGGAAGGGCCATTAGCTTCCATTAGAGAAAGCTTTAAAGGAAAAAGAAGGTTCGTGTGAATTGACAGGAGACTTGACACTTGTGAAGGTTTGCGAGTACTATTCTAACGTGGATTTGACTTAATAATTTCAAAGTCGCAAAGGTAATTGTTATTCCAACCTTCATTGAATAAAATCAATTAGAATCTTAGTCAGTTCTTGGGATTCGATGTATGCCCCCCAAGAACTGTTTTTCTAAAATTAAAAAGAGGCATACTTTCATTTTGGGCGATTGACCCTTCAAGAGGTGGCCAACTGATTGAATTGCCTGATCAAATTTGACGGGCCATGAGTACAGTATAGAATGAAGCACACAGAACTTTTCTGCTCGCATACTCAGAACACATTCCCATTAGATTATGATTGAAAACAGAAGTAGGATATTTGTTTATTTTCTTGCAGATCTTTAGTATCTTAAATTGAATTTCTGCCCTTCTAGGTACTTGGAGCCTTTTGGTACTTGCTTTCAATAGAACGAGAAGATACATGCTGGCGAAAAGCCTGTATCAAACCTAGATGTGAAGTAAGGTTTTTGTACTGTGTCAACAATGAAGGAGGCAACCCATCTCTGAATGCATTTCTGAATGAATCTTGCCCCACTGTGACACCAAATATAACACTCTTTGATTTTGGAATATTCCTTGAGGCCCTGAATTCTGGTGTGGTAGAAACAAGTGATTTTCCAAAGAAATTATTTTACTGTTTTTGGTGGGGCTTACGAAATCTAAGGTTTGTGCATATAACGTCCTCTATTCTTTCTTACTAATCCATTTTATGACGATGTTTATCTGTGTTTTGCATGAATTACAAATGTGATACCATTTGCAATGAGGCGTGCTAGCCCTACTCGCATGCATTCTCTACTCAGCCAAAAACCAACACCTGTTAAAGCAAGGACAGGTGTTGGCTTTTGGCTGAAAGGAAGGACAGGTGTTTGTTTTTGGCTGAGAGTAGGGAATGCTTGAGTGTAGGGCTAGCACTGCTCCATTTGCAATATTCTTTTTCTGTAGAGTTTCAGACTCTGGTCCTTCCATATGAGTTGAAGCATGCTAGAAATTCAGTAACAAGACTCCAATTAGCACATAGTACATGTGCTGAGACCGAAAATTTGACTATTAATCCATTCAATCACATTCTTTAAATGGTCATAAAAAAAGATAGATGATTGAGAAAGAAGATTTATATATCCTATCATTTTTATCCTAGGTGGTCATCTATGATGAGTGATGACCCAGCTCCTGGTTTTTTCTTAACTAGTTGACGTATTTCTTCTTGGTTTAAAGCCCCCTTTGTTCAATTTAAAACTGTATTTCGATAAAATCTCAGTTTTAACGGATAAGAAATCTAAAACCTTTATAGAATTCCTAGATCGCTTAGATGAGGTCTGATATAAGAGATATCTGATGTCAAATGCTGGACCCTAATGGATGACCCTTGACCGTTAGCATCCATTTTGTCAAACTCTTTTCGGTGTTCCATTTGTTTCTTCATCATACGTAATACTGCTTCCATCTAATGCAATGACGATGTCTACCAAGGGATACACCTAGATTCCTCTCTTGTTAGCAGTGAGTCAGTGATGTATGATTTAGAGGTCCTCATATTGTAGAGCACTTTATCAAATTGCAGTTACTGCTTTTGCAGCTAATTTGTGACCCTTTCTACTTATACTGTTTTGCAGTTCTCTTGGTCAAGACCTAAAGACAAGTACCTACGTTTTCGAGATCTGCTTTGCAGTCTTCATTTCGATCTCTGGATTAGTGATATTTGCACTTCTCATTGGCAATATGCAGGTTAGTACTAAATATGCCTGTTAACTTTTTAATGTGTGAGTGAGCATGGGAAAGATTCTACATCATACACATCATGTGTGTTATTTCTGTTCAATGAATGGACTCATTATGGAGATCTCGGACCAAAAATCAGCCTTATCATTATAAACACCTGGTCTGTTTCCATGCTCATTAAATAGTGGTCCAGGAAGGGAAAAAAAAAATCATATATTGAATATTTTTGGATGGTCAAGAAAAAACTTTATCATAGGATGGTTCAGATCATCTGAACATCTGAGTTTTTAGGTTTATCATAGGATGGTTCAGATCAGATCATCTGAACATCTGAGTTTTTAGGATACCGCCATTCAGTATTCTAGATATGATATGCTAAAATTTGTTACTTGTGCTGTTACAGACGTATCTGCAGTCTTCAACTAAAAGATTAGAAGAGATGCGAGTTAAAAGGGGAGATGCAGAACAGTGGATGTCCCACCGTTTGCTCCCTGGGAATCTGAGGGAGCGGATCAGGCGGTATGAACAGTACAAATGGCAAGAAACAAGAGGTGTTGATGAATACAATCTGATCCGTAACCTTCCTAAGGACCTTAGAAGGGACATAAAGCGCCATCTCTGCTTGGATCTACTCATGAGAGTGAGTGCATTTTTTCATGCTATGTTTTTTTTTTTCTCAAGCAAGTGAAATAACAATAATGATAAAACAGAACCTAGCTACCAACCAAAACCCTGAAGGGGATATAAAACCTTACTCCAAGTTACAATTATTTCAGGAGATCCTAATACTAGGAACTCTGGCCTATCTAGAGAAACCATCCTTTGAGCTTCTCTGGAAAGACTGATTGAGGGAGTAATCTAGCAGTGGAAGAAAGATCACATGCGTGATTACAAGAAAATCTGCAGCTTTATTACTCTCTTCAGATATGTTTCAATGAAAACCTAATCTGATTAATCAATTTGAGGATAGTCTGGTGCCAATACCTGATGTTCCAAGGAGGTTCTGGCTTCTTCCAATCCATGTTCACAAGAAACTTAGAGTCACTTTCAATATCAACCTCTTCACAATGTAGATCAATGCAAAATCTGATATCATTCAGGAAATTGCGAACTTCTGCCACCAAATTTGAATCCACATCATAGAAGCTAAAGAAAATGCAACCATTGAGGCGCCATCAATATTTAGTTTAAGTCTACCATAATTTGGTCTTATTCCTTTCCTAGTGAGTAAGCATGACATTGTGGATCACTTAATACATATCTCTCTGACATTAAATATTGCTCCGAATTGACATATTTTTTCAAAATAAATTTCAATAGAGGCTTGGCCTCCCTGGAAAGTCCTTGTTGGAAATCTAAGTTGGAGTTCTTTGCAAAATTATACAATTAACGTTGTCAAAGTCAAATTCGAGTTGTAAGCTCAAGTCTTTATCAAGCTAAAGCATATTAGCAATTTAGCATCCACAGAAATATGACCTCATATGCATCGGTCATTAAATCCTAACAAAAAAAAATTCCTGTAGTTGTATATCACCATGAAGGTCTTGAATCCTGATGTCATTTTTGAATGACACAATGAGCTGTGGCATGGTAAATTTTAAACAAGTAAATGATAGCTATTGAATTGCCTCTGCTAACATCCATTTGCCACAATAAAATTTTCCTAAAAATATATAAATACTAACAAAAGTATACTTTGCATAGTTTGAACATATACACTATTTTATTTTGTTTGTCTTTTGTCATAGTACTTGACTCTTTGTTATTTCCTACTTGTAAAGACTTACGCATGTTAGAAGTAGCTTGATTTTGACTTATTTATGATATGGGATAGTTTATGCCATAGAACCTAGTTTTTATCCTTTGAAGGACACCAAATCTTGGCATAACAATCATATTATTTTTCTTTTAGGTGCCGATGTTCGAAAAAATGGATGAGCAACTACTGGATGCAATGTGTGATCGCCTCAAGCCAGTGCTCTATACAAAGGAGAGCTTCATCATCCGTGAGGGTGACCCAGTTGATGAGATGCTCTTCGTCATGCGGGGCAAGCTACTGACTATTACCACCAATGGTGGAAGGACTGGCTTCTTTAACTCTGAATATCTCAAAGCTGGGGATTTCTGTGGAGAAGAGTTGCTTACGTGGGCCTTGGACCCACATTCCTCCTCCAACCTCCCTATCTCGACAAGAACCGTGCAGGCCGTGACGGAGGTCGAAGCCTTTGCTCTCATGGCTGATGACTTGAGGTTCGTGGCTTCCCAATTTCGGCGGCTCCACAGCAAGCAGCTGCAGCACGCTTTCAGGTTTTACTCAGTGCATTGGAGGACATGGGCAGTTTGTTTCATACAAGTAGCTTGGCGCCGCTATTGTAGGAAGAAGCTGGAGGAGTCTCTACGTGAGGAAGAGGATAGGTTGCAGGATGCATTGGCCAAGGGAAGCGGGAGCTCGCCAAGCCTAGGCGCCACCATTTATGCATCAAGATTTGCCACTAATGCGCTCCGTGCCTTACGGCGCAATGGTGCACGCAAGGCCAGGTTGCCAAATAGAATGCCGCCGATACTGCCTCAAAAGCCGACAGAGCCTGATTTTACTGCTGAAGATTATTAGGGAGGTAAAATCTTCCAAGTGATTTATACTTTTGTTACTATATGTAAAGAGTGAAACTGGAACAACCGTTATAACTAAATGGTTATGGTTGCTTATGTATATGATGTTTTTGTGTATAACAATTATTATCTGCACTCAGCATAAGCTATAACCATTCGGTTTGTAAGAATGGAAAGAAAAAATAATAAGATTTTTCTCTTTGTATCTGTGGGGATACAATAGAGTTTTGATGCCCCTGTAATTTTGTGTTTGAACTTGGATTTGTAAAAGCTGAGATTTTTTCTAATGGAAACCACATTTGAGGGCATACAGGTCTATGAATCTGACTGGAGATGATGACATGATGGTTCTGCAAAAACCTAACACCTGGGGACCATTTCAGGGGTGTTATATCCTGAGAATGGAGTTTTGCAAAACTGCTTATAGACTATTAGGCAGTGATCACCATGCTAAGAATCATGGTGGGTATTATTGCGAAGCTGAATAAAATGATGGACATGAATTATTACAGGTTTTACAAGTTTGTGAATTTAAAGGGATGAGGGGAAGAACAAAAATGACTAGGCAGTTATAACATACACTTTCATCGAAGTTACGGCTCTAAATAGCTTATCTGGATTTGTGCTTCCCGCTATATATATATATATATATCTTCTTCTTTTTTAGTTATCAAATATTCATATATTTGGGAAATGACATGGATGATGATAACAACTTATTTTCCAGACCCCCTCTATTTTTATTTTATTTTTTAGGTATATGTTAGGAACATGGGTGTCAACGGGCCAGGTGGGCTGCTTATTAATTGGGCTGGGCTCGGGCCAGCCCACCTAAGAAAAGTTTAGGAAAAATAAACTGTTTTTGGAGGTTTTAATAATCGGGCAAACCTGATTAGAAGCTTAGTCTAATGGGCCTCCGGGCCTAAGCCTCTAAGATGAAACCCGCCAAACTATATAATCGGGCCAGTCTGGGTTGGGCCACGGGCCAATCCGACCCATTGACATAGTCAGGCAGTTCGGCGGCAACCCCAGTTAGTTTGGTTAGTATTGCGCTGGTCACCGTCCATTAATTTGTCTATCCAAACATGATTTGTCAACCTAGTTGTTGATTTGGTAGACCAATTTTCTACGAGCTGTAATTAAGTAAGTGGGGAGTCTTGATTGTCCTAGAATCTGCCAAAGCTTAAACAACAATTTTAACAAATGATATGTCCGTCGTTTGGCCCAGCTTCAAATGCTCATGAATAGATACTATCCCAACCAACCTGAGTTGCGGCGAAACCGTATTTGCCATACCCTAAAAAAACCAAATTAAGCAAAGTGTTCTTCCAAGTTCTACGGTTCTACCATGTGCAATTGTTGAGAGCAAAATGGAACTCTTCAAAATGAAATATGTGATAACATGAAAGAATATCAACAGAACCTGAGATATCAACCCCATCAAGTAAAATTATCCTAGATTGATAGATACTGATGAGTGATGATACTGTAGACGAATAAGCTATTGAGATCTTTTCCCGAATGCCATTATTGGTCTCTAAAATTACTTCCAGGCTTTTTACTAGTTAGTACTAGACCCTACTTTTTTTTTTTTTCTTTTAAACAAAGCCCTAGGAGATATAAAGACTTCTTATTTTGTTTTATTTTATAGAATGAAATTGAACTAAATGATAAACAAAGCAAAATTTACTCGAGGTAAAATAGAATAAGATGAATTGTACTAAGAGACATGCTAGGCCTATTTTCGAGTATTCTATACTCTCAGCCAAAAACCAACATGTTTTTGGCTGAGTAGGGCTAGCACTGCTGATTGTATTAATATATGGTTCATTTTCTGAATTTTCTTTAGTAAAGGAGTACTGCTTAAACCTTTTAAAAAAAAATTATTTTCTTTACAAAATCAAAAAAATTTCAGATACAGCCAATAATTCGGTAGTTAAAAACATGTGAGTCGATCCACGGCTGAGCACCAGGCGGCCTCCATTTGGAATACGATGAGGTAGCACGTGCAAGAGTGTAGCTTTAGCCAGACGATGTCACGTAGCATGGTGGGTCATCATAATTCATATCTTACCAAACACCCATAATAGACTTTTAATTCACTTGCTAGAAATGGTTTATAAGGTACCAATCTTTTATTAGTAAGGTACTTTTAGAGTGATTGAGTGAGTTTACCCTTATGGTACCTTAGTGATAACCTTAAGTGAGTGTTCAAGTGTTACTTTTTCTAAAAAGAAAAAGAGTTCTATTGACACCAGCTGCACATTTAAAAAAAAAAAAAATCATACTAGTGTCACACATGTTGCTACCCCTCACCTGAAGAAAACATTTTTTCTCTGAAAAATAAAGATATGGTTTCAATGGGTTAAAGTAGCAACTCGTACCATAACCAGTGAGATTTGGAAGTCTGCATTTGGAGCTAGCATTACTAATTGTGATATAACTTGTAAGCACAAATTATAGCCCTAAACCCAAACTTAGAAGCTCTGATTGAGTCACGGTAGTACAGTAGACTCTCTTGTAATTAATAACCTTGGTGGAAAGAAATTATATTAGTTATAAGAGAATATTATATATAAGAATCACTATATTGGTTTATCATTTTTTTTAATAATTTCTTTTAAATGTATTGTATTTTCCATATAAACTTCATGTTAAATGGGGGAAATTCCGGCATGGTCTCAATCAGACTAAGTTTATTCACAAATCAACAACAAAAGCACAACTTTAAACAAACTGACAGATTTTAACATGCAAATCCTCGTGCATGCAGTATGGAGGAACTTGTCCAGTGCTTGATAAACAGAACTGATAGATTTTAACAAGCAAAATCCTCATGTACGCAGTACGGGGGAACTTTTCCGGCGCTCAATATTGTTTAACATTAAAAATTATTTAATCATAATACATATAGATAAGAGAAAAAAATAAAATTCTGGAAGCGATTGAGACTATGTTAAGCTATTATGCTCAACTAATAAGAGCGCAACAAATGAGAAAATTTCAAATTTATCCAAAATTCATACTACTAATTACCCGAATTCTCTATGAATGCCTAAAACAAACGTTGAACCAAATGTGGACTACATGTAAATAACAAGCATATGACATGTATCTCCAAGTGGCACTCCGGCCCTTGATTTACATATTTTTGCAAATTAGCAGACACGAAAAAAGATTAACAGGAGCAATCTTGTAACATCTCAGCTGATTACTTTTGAAACTACCCCTACACCAACTGTTCTATCTCTCTCCCTCCCTCAAAGCAAATCTTTGTCATGTTAAACCATTAACCAGCAATAAATTAAAAACTTGCATGTACTCAATTTCAAACCTTATCAGGCTGTCAGAAATATAGAAAAATACATTTTTTTTTTAAAAAAGAAGAAAATATATTTACACCCCCTGAGGTTTGACGAAAATACACATAAACCCTCTCAGGTTTCAGAAAATAGATTAGGTTCCACTACTTTTCAAAATATTGACACTTACACCCCTTTTATCAGTTGACCCTTAGATGATAATGTCATGGGATAAAATGATATGAACTATCAAAATTATTCTCTCTAAAGTTGTCATTTTCCATTTTTCTCATATATGAAATTGTCCATTTTTAAATGAAATCAAATCCTTTAGGGTGACCACGTGTCCTTCTTGACACCCCTTGAGGTGACCACGTGTCCTTCTTGACACCTCTTAAATGGGGTTAGATTCACCCCCCTATGGTTCACCTGCCCATCCTTGGTTTTTTTTTTCTCTAAATATTAATTTTTTTTTAAAATTAATAATTGTTTTTAAGACGTTTTTAATATTAAAATATTTTAAAAAATAAGTAATATTTAGAAGAAAAAAAAAACCAAGGTGGGTGGGTAAACCCTAAGGGTGGCTACGTGTCCTTTTTGACACCCTTTGAAGTAGCCACGTGTCCCTTTTGACAGCCCTTAACTGTGGTTAAGATTCACCAACCCCTAGGGTTCACTCACCCATCCTTGGTTTTTTTTTTTTTATATTGATTCTTTTTTTAAAATTTAAAAACTGTTTTTAGGGCTTTTTTAATATTAAAATATTTTAAAAAAGAATTAATATTAAAAAGAAATAACCAGGGATTGGCGGGTGAACCCTTGAGGTGGCCATGTGTCCTTTTTGACACCCTGAGGTAGCCACGTGTCCTTTTTGACACCCCTTAAATAGGGTTAGATTCACCCACCCCTAGGGTTCACCCGTGGATCCTTGGTTTTTTTTTTTTTTTAATATTGATTATTTTAAAAAATATTTTAATATTAAAAAAGTCTTAAAAATAATTATTAAATTTTAAAAAAAGAATTAATATTTAGAAAAAAAAAAACCAAGGATAGGCGGGTGAACCATAGGGGTGGTTGAATCTAACCCCATTTAAGGGTTGTCGAAAAGGACACATGGCTACCTTAAGGGGTGTCAAGAAGGGCACGTGGCCACCTCAAGGGGTGTCAAAAAGGACACGTGGCTACCTCAAGGGGTGTCAAGAAGGACAAGTAGCCACCTCAGGGGGTGTCAAAAAGGACACGTGGTCACCCTAAAGGATTTGATTTCATTTAAAAATGAAGGGACAATTTCGTATATGAGAAAAATGGAAAATAACAACTATAAAGAGGGTATTTTTGGTAGTTAATACCTTTTTATCCCATGACATCATCATTCCATCAGTTGACTAACGGTCAACTAATGGAAGGTGTGTAAGTGTCAATATTTTGAAAAGTATGGGTACCTAATGTATTTTCTGAAACCTGAGGGGGTCTATGTGTATTTTCATCAAACCTGGGAGGTGCAAATGTATTTTCTCCTTAAAAAAAAAAAAAAAGGTAAAATGTATACTCTTTGAAACTAGAAAATTTCAATGAAAGTCTCAAAAGTTTGTTACCAGCTTGGAGCTTGCTTTAACAGTGGTAATTTGATAAGAGTAGCTTCATAAGATTACAAGCATGAATTTAGCAATTTCAAACATATAAGAATTTTGATCACTAGGAAGTAAGCACAAGATATAGGTAAGATCTTTAAAAAAAAAAAATAAATAAAAAAAAAGAAGAAGAAGTGTGACCATCACACAGTGAAATGGTACATTAGGTGGGATACACTCCATTTCTATCTGTAAAAAACAAGGTGCATGTTAGGTATCTCATTGGTCTATAACGCGAGAGAACATGTAAAACTTTCTTACTGAGCATAAATATTCGATACTGCATAGCATCTAATGATTAACTTCCAATTTTTAATTTTATTCACTAATTATAAGTTGGTTTTTCTTGATGCATGCAAGTGCATCAAATGACACAGCTTCTAGTGAGATAGTAGATCTTATATGATTTTTCTTTATATTATTAGGCAGCTATTTGGAGAAAATTTTGCTTCCAATATACAAGCCTTACCTCCAGTAGTGGCAGTGAGAGAAGCCAATACTGGTCATGAAGAGCAAGCACAGCATCTAGGAAACTTTTGCTTCCTATATCCAATTCTTTTGATCATTTATGTTTTTATTATATTTTATTGTTTGCTTTTCTTTTCTATTAATACCCATGCATGGCATAGCGGTCTTTTAAATGGTCATAAAGGATATGGAAGGGCTGTAATCATCTGATCAGGTTGATTCTCCATTTAGGAAACTTCCTTGGTGGGGGGGCTTCCAACTCCCTTGTCCTGATTTAATTAAGTCATTTTGTACAATTCAGGCTGTACCCAAAGGAAAATAACCTTTGTATTGGCTTCCAACTGTTTTTTCTTTTGGAAACTACTTGAAATTCAAATTTTTTAATAGCTGAATTTTTTCTGTGAAAATTCGATGAATACTTTTTCAACTTTTGATTAATCAGACACTATTTATCATTGCTATTTTTAAACTGGGTGGCAAAGTTTTTTTTTTCATTTTCAGGTGTGTTTTCTCTCTTCCCTTTTATCGGACCCAAACCTGGATGACCCCCTGGTGCTGGAGATTGCTCTCATGTACAAGACAAAGAGAAGCAAGTATGAGAACTGCAAGGAGCTGGACCCAGAAGTATGCCATGGATTAGTTTGCTGTGCTGTGCGGGGAGGGTTTCTTTCTTAATTGACTTTGGTCTCTCTGTATTATGAATGAATGAATTGAAATCTCTCTCCTCTCCTAAAATATACCAAAAGAGGCCTAAACCATGTGCTCCTTAAAAACACAAGCCTTGTTTTTTGATTGTTTGTATACGAATTTGATCTTTCGTCAAATGAAAATGTAACTACACCCATTCATAAAGGTTAGAGTAAATCATGTACTCCTTAAAATTAAACACAAGTCTTGCTTTTGATTGTTTGTATGAGAATTTGATCTTTGGACAAATGAAAATGTAACTCTACCCATCTATAAAGGTAAGAGTAAATTAAACTGTAACTCAGTCCATCCATAAAGGTAAGAGTAGTCACATATCGATTACGAAATACTAAAATTGTTCCATGTTTGTAACTGTTATTTTGGAGGTAAAGAAGATGAATGCAAAGACAAGTTGACTACTTTCTCTTCTTCTTGGAAGATTTTGATGTGAAGTTCTTGCGGAGTCTGTTTCAAGAACAGGTTGTTGGTCTCCCTCTAAATTAATTTTGCATCATTCTAAATTTGGCTAATCATTGGCCCTAAGGGTGTTTTTTCTTTCTAGATTCAAGTTCTCAGAAGACAGACTATACACCATATAAAGGTTGTAAAGGGAGCTACATCGAATATATAGTGGGCTAATCTAAATTCGATTTCACTAATACCTATTAGAGTCCATATCTGAAAAAGGCCTAAAAAAGGTTCTAAAAAATACAAACTCTACTAAAAATAGATAAATTACTATTTTCCTCATTTATTAAAAAAATAAATAAATTAATGTCTTAGTATTAAATAAAAATATATATAATAAAGGTACCTGATTTGGTTTCATTGATATTTCATATTTCTACAATTACACATTGAATTAATGATTTGATGTAAGAAATTGATATAAATTTATTAATTTTTCTATTTTATTTTTTCCCATGCATCGCACGAGGTGTTTGCTAGACATTAATATTCCAAACGTTTCTAAAATCTAAGGAGTTCTCTCTCGTAACCCCCCCACCCCCAGTTTATACTACTACTACCCCCTCTCACAACACTCCCTCTCACACACATTACATTCTCTCATAGTAGAGGGAATGCAACTCCCATCACCAAGGTTTTAAATTTCCTTGAAATTTCGCAGATTTCAGTTTCATCCAACCCCAACCACATCGAAACTGAGTTTATTTCGGAAAACAGATTTCGGGTCAAATTTCGGATTTGGAAGATTTCGGAATTTCAGTGATATTTCAAAAATTTATTTTAAAATAGGTTTTTTAGATTATTTTTTTTATTAAAATTTCGAAATATTCCGATATTTATACTGAAATTTCATGAAATTCAGAAAATTTACATATTACTTTTAAAAATAAATTAATAAAATTTATATAAATATATAAAATTTTAATAAAATATTATTTTTAACATACATATTTACATTATATATATAATTAATAAAATATTGATATTTTGGATTTTGAAATTTCACTAAAATCTCACAATTGTTCGGGATTTGGTTTGGGTTGGTTGATTGAAATCTCCGCAGATTTCGAAATTAATAAAATCCAGACGGTTGGTACCCGTTTTGAGAAGCTCTTGGGTGAAGCTTATTTGGGCTGCATGGTGTGTGTGTGGTCTGCATGGTGTGTGTGTGAGTGTTTCCTTGTCTTACATTCAGTAATCACCTAGTGGTGTTATTGAGTTTGCCAAAAATTAAAAACCTTGCCCCCCACACATTACAAGTCTTCCCAATAGTTCTCACCTGCTCATTACTTCCTCCCATTACTTCCATTTTCTTTCCTATTACTTCCTCTTTTATTTCCCATGGCTCCTCACGCAGTCCTCCCTAAATAACTTCTCTCTCTTCCCGTTTATCTCCCGAGTAAACTAAAGCCCCCTCCCCTCTCTCCCATAGATTCATTCTCCATTTAGAAATTGAAAGTGGCATGTTGCATACTTTATCTTCAACCTGTCTCCAAGCTAGCTTCTGATTTAATTCTTCATGAAAACATATAATCCTCCTCCTCCTCCTCCTATGTTTGTTTTCTCTTTAAAGTTTAAACATTTTTTTTATCATTTCCTTGCAGTTGTGGAGGATCAATGAATCAATTTGAGAGGTTTTAACAAACAGTTTGTGGGATTGGATAATCAAGGCCAAGGTATCAACGCAGTAATAGCTACAAATTCTGTGGGTGCATCGGAAACGTTTCAGATAATTAGGAAACTTGATGATCATAATTGGTTCTGCATCAAAGCGCCAAATGGACATTTCTTGGAGGTAGGTAATTTAGTTCAAATATTTAAAGAGAGGTCCATATTATGATGGTGATTCTACAATTGAATGCAAATCCTACATATCACATGTGCAAATGTAGATCAACACAGTATCAATCCTCCTTTCAATATTTTGTGGTTGTGTTCTTAATTTGTTTGGGGTGGGGGTTTCATTTCTCACGGAGATATGAGCGTCATTCATATCTCACCCAGAAACACTGTTGAAGTTTTTCTTAGCCAGAGTCTCTCTCTCTCTCTCTCCCCTATTTAATGGAAATCAAAACAAATGAAAATCTAGAACTGAGAAAGAGGGAATGAGAAGAAAATAGCAGAGAATCCAGAATTCATTATGTATTTCATCATACTATTACATGTATTGTGACCTATACATATATACTCTGTAATAGAGTAATCACCAGAATGCACATGCTGTGCTGAGCTGAAATAGCTGAAATCTATTCTATTGTGATTCCTAACTAACTTCTAACAGACTCAGTTACTCAGTTATAACAAACTAATCTTAGTTATAACAGACTAATCATATACTCTATTACACCCCCCTCAAACTAATGGGAGAAGGAGCAACCAGTAGTTTGTCACGAAGGAGAAGAAATCGACTAGAGGGAAGACCTTTGGTAAAAAATCAGCCAACTGATCTTTGCTTGAAATAAACCGCAGAATTAAGTCCTTCTTGGCAACCTTTTCATGGACAAAATGAAAATCGATTTCAATATGTTTAGTTCGAGCATGAAATACTGGATTTGAAGCCAAGGCTATGGCTGAAACATTGTCACACCATATGACTGGTGGTTGTGACAGAAAGACAAGCAGATCACAAAGAAGCATTCGAAGCCAGGAGAGCTCAGCTGCAGTATTGGCAAGAGCTCTATATTCAGCTTCAGTAGACGATCGGGCAATCGTAGATTGCTTCTTTGCACCCCAAGCTACAGGGGTTGATCCAAGAAGAAGGAGAAACCCAGTTGTTGAGCGTCTGTCCAAAGGGTCCCCAGCCCAATAAGCATCTGTAAAGGCAGACAGATTCAAACTTCCTCGAGTAATATGTATCCGTAAGAGGAAGTCCCTTGAAGATATCTTAGAATTCGCTTTACAGCAGCAAAATGAAGATCTGTAGGACTATGCATAAATTGGTAAACATAATTGACTGGGAAAGCAATGTCTGGTCTACTGAAAGTGAGATATTGAAGACCCCCCACAATATTGCGATACAGAGTAGGATCTTGTAAAAGAACACCATCATGTTTAGTTAACTTGAAAGTGGAAGCTGAAGGAGTTGGACATGGTTTGCAATTGAGCATATTGGCCTTGGATAAAAGATCATGAGTGTATTTGGCCTGTGAGAGAAAAAGGCCAGTAGGTGTAGAAGAAACTTCCAAACCCAAGAAGTAATGAAGATGCCCCAAATCTTTCATGTCAAATGTGTGATTGAGCTGAGTTATGAGATGTTGTATGTAGGTAGTGTCATTACCATTCAAAATTATGTCATCGACATACAGTAGCAGAGCTGTGAAGGAATGATTATAGGACCTAATGAACAAAGAAGGATCAGCTGAAGATTGTTTAAAATCATAAGTGTATAACTTGGAGGTGAAGCTATCAAACCAAGCTCTCGGAGCTTGTTTAAGACCATAGATTGACTTGTGCAGTTGGCAGACCAAGTGAGATGAAGAAGCCTTAACAAACCCAGGAGGCTGTGTCATGTAAACTTCTTCCTTAAGAGTGCCATGTAGAAAGACATTTTTAACATCCAATTGTCTCAAAGACCAACCAAGTGTGACTGCAAGAGAGAGAACAACTCGGACTGTTGTATGCTTGACCACTGGTGAGAATGTTTCATCATAATCAAGACCTGCTTCTTGATGAAAGCCCTTAGCAACTAGCCGTGCCTTGTACCTAGAAATTGATCCATCTGCATTAGACTTGAGTTTGTACACCCATTTACAACCAACTACATTCTTATTGGGTGGAAGAGATACCAAACTCCAAGTGTTCTGATGTTGTAGAGCAGAATACTCTTTAGCCATAGCATCCCTCCACTCCTTTACTTTGGAAGCCTCAGTATAAGAGGTAGGTTCTGGAGGCAATGAAAATGCCAAAAAAACTCTTGGGCTTGTAGATACCTGACTTGGACCTAGTTTGCATAGGATGATGGGAGAGAAGAGGGGGAATAGGAGAAGATGGCATTGAAGGTTGTGTGGATTGTGTGGACTGAGGAGAATTTGTGTGCTGAGGAATAAAAGGGGCAGTTGGAAGTTGAGCATATGAGAGTAGTGGACTATGAAAGGGAGCTGGACCTAAGATAGACTGTTGAGTGGTGGAAGTGGAATTGATGGGTCTAGAAGGCAGCATCTCAGAGGAGGATGAAGCAGCAGAAAGATGAGCAAAGGGAAAACATTGCTCATCAAAAATAACATGTCGAGAAACAAACATTTTGTTGTGAAGAAAATCATAGCATAGAAAACCTTTATAGTCTTGTGGATAACCCAAGAAAACACATTGCCTAGTTCTGGGTTCCAATTTGTTGGAATTATAGGGACGAAGAAAGGGATAGCAGGCACAACCAAAAATTTTGAGAGTTGAGTAATCTGGCCTAGAACCAAAGAGTTTCTGCCAGGGGGAGAGAAAGGAATGAAACTTGCAAGGCAGCCTGTTGATCAAGAAAACAGCTGTGCTAAAAGCATGAAACCAGAACTTGGGTTCAACAGAGGCCTTGGAAATTAGAGTGAGGGTAGTCTCAGTGATGTGTCTATGCTTCCTCTCAGCAACCCCATTTTGCTGAGGAGTGTATGGATAGGATTTTTGATGTAGGATACCATTAGAAGCAAGAAAAGATTGAAAAGTAGTACTCATGTATTCTCCACCTCCATCAGACCTCAACACCTTGATCTTGGTAGGCAAGTGAGAAGCAATGTAATTGGACTGAACATGTTTAATTCTGGAAGAAAGAAGAGTTTCAACATATGACTTAAATTTGTAAAATACAGTAGACACATCTGATTTGTTTGCAAGTGGATAAATCCAAGTAAATCTAGTAAAGTCATCAATGAAAGAGACATAATATCGAAAACCATTTATGGATTGATGAGGAGAAGGGCCCCAAACATCACTATGTACAAGTGCAAAAGGTGCACTAGAAACAGAAGTAGAAACTGGAAAGGGGAGCCTAGTCATTTTCCCAGACAGACAGTGTTCACAAACTGGTGATCCTGCTTTATTTACATTGATTGGAACAGAAAATTCAGACAAAATAGTAGCTAGAATATGCTGAGAAGGGTGTCCTAGTCGATCATGCCAGATTTGACTTGAACTTTTATTGCTCAAATGAGTTGTGTGCAAGGTAACAGTAGATTGGGGCTGTGTAGAAGAATTATCTGATGGTGCTGAAGGTACTGAAGGAGCAGAAGGTGTTGAAGCTTGAAGGGGATAGAGTCCATTTTCACTCTTGCCTTGGTAGAGAATTCTCCCCGAGGCTTTGTCCTGAATATGGAAGACATGAGAATCAAAGATAAAACGACAATTGTTATCAACACAGAATTGATGTACAGATAAAAGATTGGAAGAAATAGAAGGAACATGAAGAACTTTATTAAGAAAAAATTTGGAGAAGTTTGTGTGTAAGACTGAATGTCCAGTATGTAGAATAGGAAGAACATTGCCATTACCTATAGCCACTCGATCATTTCCAGCATAGGCATTAGGAAAATAGAGGTTATCAACATCAGAGGTGATGTGATTTGTTGCACCAGAGTCAGTAAGCCAAACATTGTGATTTGGTGTAAATTTTTCAGAAGAGGCTCCAAAGGATGCAGTCATTGCAGCAAGCTGAGCAGGTGGATGTCTGCCTTGAAAGGCATGATTCATCCTATTATAACAATCAATAGCCGAGTGACCTGATTTGTCACAAATTTGACAAGTGATCCGAGTAGGTCCTCCTTGACTGTTACTTCCAAAGGATGAAGATCCAGAAGTAGAATTATTGTCTCTATTAGAGCTAAAACTCCCTGTATGGAAATTTCCAGATCTGAAACTACCGTGATTTGAATTCCTACCAAATTGATGAAATCTTCCACCTCTTTGGCCTCTGTATGAGGATCGTCCTCTGTAACCAAAATTCTTGCCACCTCTTTGGCCAAAATGATTAAAATGTGCTGCTGTCATAGCTGTAGGCATATGTTGATTTTGAGAAAATTTATTTGTAACTTCAATAGATTGTTCTTCAGCCTTGAGAAGAACATGTAGATCCTCTAAAGATAGAGGTTGTGATCTGGTTCTGATGGAAGTACGGAATGCATTATATTCATGTGGAAGTCCATTCAGTGTACAGATCAGTATGTCTTCATCATCTGTTTGCACAGCAGCAGCAGCTAGATTGTCTCTTGCTTCTTTAATTTTTTGAATATACACATCAACAGTATCAGATCCTTTCATCATCGTTTGTAGATTTGTCTTCAATTGAAGGATATTTGATCGAGACAAAGAAGAGAAGCGCTTTTCAAGTGCAAGCCAGACTTCTCTTGAGGTTTGATAACCAATAATATGTGTGATTGCAGATGACGAAAGTGTAGCATTGATCATTGTCATTATCGCTTGATCCTGTGTGATCCAATTCTGAAAAGAAGGATCAACAACTGCTGTATTGGCACCTTCTTCATCAAGAATGAATTCATTTGGATAGATTGTAGATCCATCAACATAGCCTATCAGGGAATGAGCTCTGAGAATTGCAGAGATCTGGAACTTCCAAGAGACGAAATTAGTTGAGTCTAATCTAACAGAAACTAGATTACTGATACTGGATAGAAGATAGATTGATGAAGATGAAGACAAGGTAGAAGAGGCAGTCATTGTTGTGACTTGAGTCTAGGGCTCTGATACCATAATGGAAATCAAAACAAATGAAAATCTAGAACTGAGAAAGAGGGAATGAGAAGAAAATAGCAGAGAATCCAGAATTCATTATGTATTTCATCATACTATTACATGTATTGTGACCTATACATATATACTCTGTAATAGAGTAATCACCAGAATGCACATGCTGTGCTGAGCTGAAATAGCTGAAATCTATTCTATTGTGATTCCTAACTAACTTCTAACAGACTCAGTTACTCAGTTATAACAAACTAATCTTAGTTATAACAGACTAATCATATACTCTATTAATTTTTACACATTTTTCTCCTCAATTTGGTTGATTTTAATCAAAATCTTCTTATTTGGGGATCATTTATGATTTTGGACATGGTATTTGATGATTTCTGAATTTTCTATTCATTCTCTCTCTAGGATTTTATTGATTTCTTGATGGTTGGGTTTTTCAGTGGATTGACATTTTAATGTTTGTGGTTCTGGATTCCAAGAATATGAGTTTCTCTACTATTGGATAGACTTTTGGCATTTGCAGGTCAAGAAGAGCATTGATTGTTTGAAGAGGATTATAGGCTCTGTTTGATATTTTCGGGCTTTCTATGCTGAATGCAGAGGTTGTTTTTAAAGAAGGCAGTGTTGTCGCCTGGCCTTCGTTATCTTGTAGGCTTTAGCATTTGAGGATGTTGATGGTGGGTTTTGGACATCTGCCACTTACGTCATGGAAAAGAATAGAAAATTAGACAAAACTCAACTACAAATTGTATTAAAAACATGCAGTTGTCACGCTCAAAGAGTTCTGAGAGAGACTAAAAAAGAGTCATGAGAGAGAGAGAGGAATTGTAGGGATTCTGATTCCCTGTTAGATATATAAGCCTGGCGGCAACAACGAATTCACCAAAAACAACCAAAGGATTTACTTTAGAAAGTCCAAAAAATATCATAGCCCAGATTCCTCTTCAAACAATGATCTTCTTATCCCCTCTGTAACTGGGTGATTTTCGTTGAGTACTCAGATCATCCCAGCCGCCTACCTAAACCTTGAGGGGTCGTATGGAGGGCGCTGCACTTGTCACCGGGAAAGAGAGGAAGAGGAAAGGTGGGAGAGAAGAGGAGAGAGAGAGAGAGAGGGAAGCCTGGGAGAGAGAGAGTCTCCATTTGTTCTCTAAGAAGTGCCCCTTTTGCCAAAATGGGAGGTCCCTTTTTATGTTAATTCATATGGGGAGTTACACCGATTCAAGACATATTTTTGTAACTTCTCTCTCATTAAGTAAAGTTATGGGTCATATCTTAGCAGTTACAAGTCATTAATTGCAATCACACTCATTAACTATGATACTTGGACTGATCGCCTCTCTCTCAATCATACGGTGATAACTAGTTGACACCAATGATCCCATTGCTCTTGCCTTTATGGTGTCAACCCACCAAATCTCCTTTTATTGCCCCCCCCCCTCCGTGGGTATGATGAAAATGCTTCATGGGCATTATGCCAGAATGTCAAAAAGACAAATATTCATTGAGGCGTCTATTTGGTGCTGATGTGGCACCTACGTGGCAGATGTCAAAAACCCACAATCAACATTAGCCTCCTACCTGATAGAGCATTTTTATATAAAGCTTCTATCAGGCAATTTTTGATGTGTTTACCATAGATATCATAATTGAAGAATTAATCTCACTTCTTAATGATAGATGAGCCTAAAGAAAAGTCGTTCTTTTGACGAAAGGAGAATAAAATGAAAAAGTAAAGGGGATTGAGAACACACATTGTGATTTGAGAGTACCGAGGTGGCTGCAATTTAGCCTTTCCGTATTTGAGTCATCCCTTTTAGACTCATAGTTCATCCTATTTGTAGGATTTTAATTGGGGAGACATTAAAATAAAGACAATTGCAATGGATACATTTGATGGCGGTAACACCTTTCAATGAATGCATCCGTAAGTTAGCAAAATGTCTTGCTTCCTCGGGTGCCTTACAGCAACATGTTACTCTTCAAAATGCTCCAAGTACGTGGATTTGTAAAGGCGGCCTCACACTTCCTTCTTTGGAATGTGTGGTGGTGCGCACCTCAAGCTAACAAACCTCTCAACCTCCAATCCTTAAGTCCAATTTTTACCCACTTTCATGTTTTGTAAACATTATGCTTTCAAGAGCTAGCGCATAAGTTTAAATTAAAGGCTTTTAACCAAATATGGACAGCGCAATACCTTTATAGGTGAAAGGCGTCATTTAAGCGCTCATGGGCACGCATACCCTTCGTTAAAGGCGCAAGGAATTTTTTGATGAAGGTGTCACCACTCAATAGATGTTGTCATGTCGTCTGGATTTCTTCCAGGTATTGTCACGCCGTATGCTTATGTAGCTCTTTTTATTACCCATCAACAAATCTTTACCTAGATTTTACATACCACTTACCATAGGTGTCATATGGCGACCTTGACAGAGCGAGCTGATAAAAGCGTCATGAGCTATTGTATTTGTAGTGTAATAGCACTTGCCTTGATAAGTGAGTCTTTGACTTGCTCACCAAAACACAAGTCATTTCTATTAATAATAGAATATGATTTATTTAAGGTGTCATGACCCACAAAGTTACCACAGTAAAGGGCGTAAGAGCCTATTGAGGCATTGTATCGAAAGGTTCAAAGATGCAATATGAGGTGACATGCCAAGGATATAGAAGCCCGTTGAGGCGATGTGCCAAAAGGCGCAAGACCCATATGAAAGCGACATGCCAAGGGTAATGGCCCACAAAGGCGATGTGCTCAAAGGTGCAAAACCCATAGAAAGGCGACATGCCTAAGACGCAAAGGTCTTTTAAGGTAGCAGCAAAGGCGTAAAGGCCTATTGAGGTGGTGCATCCGAAGGCATTAAATGTGCATTCATTATTGTCATATCAGATATTTGACGTTGCGTAAATTCCACGCTGATCAAGTCAAGAGTCACGATTTACATTATCAATCATTTTCCTCTCAGTGAATTCTAATCCTTTTATTCAAAATTTCTTTGTTCGTACTGAATTGTTTGCTGAATGAATCATTATCCCTTTGAGGATTAGCCATTGATGACAAAATTCATAGTATGATGGACTTTTCTCCAAAAGAAACATCAAATGTAACATTAGTAGCAATGTTAAGTGATGTTAATATAATACTTAATTATAAACCAAAACTGGTGTAGCCTTGATGCCAATATCAACACATAAAACAACTAGCAGTATCTAGTTAATTCAGAAAAACTGAAAATATGAATGTGCAAGCGTCATGTAGTAAGTGACAAAAAGTTCAGATGTCAAACAACATGTATTTTGAGTTTTTGCATCATAGTATGCCTTTGATCAAATAGCAAGTTGACCAGTGCGCTACTTGACAAGTTTCCAATTAGCATAATTATCAGGTGTCGATGACGCAACCAAGCTTGTATTAAATAAAGTGATCACATAACATAAAATAATAGAAACATTCAACACAGTTATTAACTAGTGCCTTTGTCAACTTTCTTGGGTACTACCATGACTTGTGGCTCATCAATGATTTGTAGAAAGTTGTCAATTGTATATGCATAGATGTATTTAGCCCCTGCCCATAGGAGCATAGGACCTAGGATGCTTTCCATAAGTACCCAAAATAGATAGCAATCATTATTTTTCATAAGGATATACTATGATAAAAATAATGATGTCATGCACGAGTTTCAAGAGTTCATGGAATCGTGCTTTATGAACATCAAGATTAATAGCTAAATATTTGACATCATATAATGTGAATGCTAAGCATGAACATCAAAGGCATGATATGAGGCGTCTTGCCTAATAAATTTGATCTATAGAAGCTTAAGCAAGATCATATGAATAAAACTCATGAAAATTATAAGTTTGCAATATGAGCATTATTAGGTTAGAGTGTCAAGCTCCTAATATGGTTGGTGGAACATGGTGCAAATATGAAGAAATGTGTCATACATGCAAATAATGTAAGTTGTAGTGTCGTGACTCCAACATCATTGGTTCAAATGACACTATATGTTCGAAATTCATATTCTATAACATTGAGTGTCATATACACCACTAGGCATATTGTGTAAAAAAATGTAAAGTCTAAGTGATGGGTATCACAACACCATCAAGACCATATTGAATAGTGGTTGGGTACCACTAATATTATTGGACGCCAGATGCGCCACTCAATTGGGTATCACAACCATTAGGTTTCGTTCATAAGCCCTATGGGAACAATTAATTGATAATTGAGTGTATGCATTTTATTTATTAGGCATTAAGCCTACATGGGCAAATGTCTATACCCAAAAAAATTAGTTTCGTATAATTAATATCAAATAAATTCTATCAAATTCATCTTTAGATACTGATGCAATACATAGTCATTTTAATGTACTCTGCTATTGCCTATATGTTGTTTAGCCTATTTTGCTTGTAAGTATTTTGTTTAGGGTGTCTAACTCGACCCCTCTTGTTAATAGGACTAGATCATTAAGCTCATGCAAGTGGTGAAGCCCACAAGATAGCAGTCAAGTGAATGATCAATAATAGGACTCTAAATGAGAGTATGAGAAGTATGAACACAAACATGGGTTAAAAAGAAACGATGGTACCTGATTTATGGTGTCCAAGCATGTCGGCATTTATGTGGAAATGTTCAATTGGAGTAGGTAATTATGACTACATGTTTATGGTTTTCTCTTGCTACTTGTGCGTCTGTACATGCTACCATCTCCCCCACTGCTATCAATTGTGAATGGTTCGAGACATGGTGACTAAACACAATGGCGATATAGACATCATACGGAATCGCCAAGTATACCATTACGAACACCAATAGTGAAATACACCATCGAGATCGTAGTCACGTCCATTTAACACAATTAATAGATACATGACACATTGGTGGCTAGCAATACAGTGGTACGTAGCGGTTGAAATAATGTCAACGAGCATAGCTTTGAGTAGGAAATGGTGGGGTTGCATACGACTTAGTTTGAGCGTTCTTTCCAAAACTTAGAGTGTGACCGTTGTTTCTTAAACAATGACTTCATATCCTAGTTGCGCTTGAAGCACAAAATAAACTCTAGAAGCGTGTATAAAAATGCACTTTTAGCAAGGCTTTCGACCAGAAAATCATGCTCCAGGTCGGGTGCACATGAACAAAGACCAGGATGTTTCATCGAGATTATACAATGCGGTGCAAGTACTGCACCTAGGTGGAGTGCAGCGTGACATCTTGGATATAGCTTTGTGATTAGTGTTACAAAACATTAGTGCTCAGCCACTAGGGTGGGGCGTGATAAAAAAAGAAGCATGACACTGTCAAGATAAAAGACTTCCGTTTAGACATTAGGAGCCATGGATGCCATAGGATTGGGTGTGGATCTCATGCAACCCATCCTTGGCGCAGTAGGTGTGGTTCAATCAAGGGTGTCATGCCCACATAATTTTTTGTGTTTGGGCCCAAATCAGTGTGTCCGCCTGCATCATTTTTTTTTTTTGGTCACTCGCCCGCATCATTATTCTATATAAAAAGATGTGTCAAGTGCCCAAGGCTATGCAAAACAAAAATAAAGGGCCTCGGATTGTCTCTGGCGAAGCCAGAAAGGGCTTGTCTCGGGTGTCCATAGACTAGGGGATATGTGGTGGTGAAATCAAAATCATGGGTCCATGATTTTGACTTTTCCACGCATAATGGGGCATGTGGCGGTAAGTGTGTGAGAAAAAGGGAAAGAGATGTCAAATGGGGAGAAGTCAAAATTATGGGGAGAAAATGAAATGACTTTTCCCCTATTTTATGCCAACTGTCACACAATGTGTGGACACCCAAGACCATTTTCTGGCTTCGCCAGGGACAATCCGAGGCCAAAATAAAGAGAGGAACAAATGTACCAGATTTGGTAAGCAAGAATGGAAGATGGACACGGTTATATTTGGCTTTCTCACATTGGTTGTCTATGTGATCATCACCGACTCATGTTTGATGGTGCGATGTCATCTGGCTTTGCTAATGACGCTCATCCAAAGGCAGCAAACAGCCGCATAGGTTTCATGTACTATGCTTGGGTTGTGGAACTTCAGGGGCACCATTAGAGTAGACGAATCAGTAGGTAACACCAATGGACACGCGTACACCTCACTAGAATGTTAGCAAAAACTGGGCACCGACCCCCTTCGCAAGATGACAGAGATCGAATCCTCCTTAGATTATTTTTTTTTTGGTTTGGGAGTTGAGGGCGCATGGGGACACCTTTACCCTCTTGAAGACTTCTTGAAGGCGCATGGGATGCCCTCGCCCACTTCAAAACACTCTTTTCTTGAAGGCGCATTGGACGTCATCACTTTGATGACCCCCTTTTTTTTTTTTTTTTCAAGAAAGTTGCGTCTTTGGAGTTTCATGGCGCGACTTTGAAAAACGTGATTTTTTATACTTGATGGCATGACTTTCTTCATTAAGCCCCGTGATACGTATCATTAACGTCTTTGTATTTTTTCGCCCTTAGACCTCCAATCTCTTCTTTGTTCTTCATATCTGAAGCACTCAATTGGAGGGCAAGATCTCGTTTCTCCTGTTCTGGTAGGCGTCCTCTCTTTGCCCTCTTCTTCAGATCTGCGACCATCAATATTTTTCCCTTTTCACAATAGAGTTGGATGAGCAGATGTAAAAAATTTATAAAACATCATATTAGAAAATGGCAAAATTAAATAGAAATGTTAACGAAATCATGGAGATTTAGTGAGAGTAATCCCAGCTATGTGAGCTTCAAAAGTGTGCTCTTGCGTCTATGGATCAACGTAGATTTTTACCGTATTCATTTGATCGTGTCCCTCCTTTCGTACGGCAACAACCATGGGAGGCTGTCTTTCACCTTCCGGATCCGACGAGATGTAGTATGGACGTCCCCAGTGGAGTCACCAAATATAACACCGGGCCGACGAGATGTAGTATGGACGTCCCCAGTGGAGTCACCAAATATAACACTGGGTGATTTTCATCAAGTACTCGGATCGTCCCAACCGCCCGCCTAAACCTCAAGGAGCCGTATGAACGGCGTTGCACTTGTCACTGGAATCGGGAAAGAGAGGAAGAGGAAAGGTGAGAGAGAGGAGAAGAGAGAGAGGGAAGCCCAAGAGATAGAGAGAGCCTTCATTTGTTCTCCAAGAAGTACCTCTTTTGCCGGAATGGGAGGTCCCTTTTTATGCTAATTCATATGGGGAGTTACACCCATTCAAGATATATTTTTGTAACTTATCTCTCATTAAGTAAAGTTATGGGTCATATCTTAGCGGTTACAAGTCATTAATTGCAACCACACCCATTAACTATGATACTTAGACTCATCGCCTCTCTCAATTGTTCGGTGATAACTAGTTGACTCAAATGGTTTCTATCGCTCCTGATACATGATGCAAATATGCTTTTATGGTGTCAATCCACCTAATCTCCTTCTCTTGGCCACCAAACCTACAACCCCTATGACCCCCCGGTATGACGAAAATGCTTCATAAGCATTATGCCAAAAAACAAATATTCATCGAGGCGTCTATTTGGTGTTGATGTGGCACCTCAATGACTTTTTTTTTTCTTTTTCTATTTTATCAAGTCATCATACCCTCTTTTCCTTACACAATGTAACCCATAATCACCACCTCCACTTCTCTATATATTCTCGTGTCACACCTCATTTCTTTCACTCTCACGAACAAGAATTTGATTGACAATTTTGACAATGGACTTGGTAGTCATTGTTCACTCATACCTAGGGGTGGTTATTGAACAAAATGTTCATGAACTACTCGGGCTCTCCTCGTTAAAAGCTCAAGTATCATTCATTTATTTAGTAAACGAGTCGAGCTTGAACAATATTTTCGAGCTCGAACACTATTTTCGAGCTCGTTTAGTAAACGAGCTGAGCTTGAACACACCCCTACTCGGCTCGATTACATATATATATTTAAAATATATATAATTTATTTAAATACTAAAAATAAAAATATTTATATATTTATTTTTCTTAGTTAAGTATATAGAAAAAACGTGGGAGTGTGGCCGTGTGGGTGTGGGTGTGGGTGCAAGGGCGGAGCCAGGGGCGGGGGGTGGCCATGGCCCCCCCAAATTTTTTGTGATTCCTTATTACACTAGTATGAATAGTGGGCCCCTCAATTAAAAAATAATAATTTTAGTATACTTGCCCCCCCAATATTTTTGTCCTATATAATATAGTGGCCCCCCCAATTTTTTTTGTCATATATATAGTGGGCCCCCCAATGGAGTCCCCTTATGCCCTTGAGGTTCCCACATGTCCCTATTGACACCCCTTAACTATGGTTAAAATTCCCACATGTCCCTATTGACACCTACTTATCCTTGGTTTTTAGAAAAAAATATTTAAATAATTTTAACCTTAAGTGTTAGTTAATTTTAAACTAGGGTTCAAAAAGAAATTTGATACTTTTTTTAAAAACCAAGGATAGGTGGGTGAATCTTAACCACAATTAAGGGGTTTTAATAGGGATATGTGGCGACCTCAAAGGCATTACTGGGAAAAAAAAATCTCAAAATAAAAAAACTACCCAAAAAAAAATCAATTTTTTTTATACATGTATTTTGGCCCCCCAATGAAAAATTCCGGACTCCGCCCCTATGTGGGTGTAGGTGTGGGTGAGTGTGATGTGTGTGTGGGTGTGGGTGTGTCATGTGTGTGGGTGTGGGTGTGGGTGTGGGGTGTTTCATGGTGGTCTGGATGTGAGTGTGTTCGTTGGTCTTTGCCCTCAATACCACCTTGTGGTGTTAAAAAATCAAAAAAAAAAGTGTGATGCCACTAATGTGGGACCAAATATAGTCCCATATTGGTTTATGAGAAGTATGGCACCAAGTGTGTTGGGTATATATAGTAGGTGTTGAAAAAAAGAGAAACACCAAACGTGCTGGCCACTCCCCATCTTGGCTCAGCTTGGCTCGATGAGAAGGCAAACGAGTTGGCCACACCCCTCTTGGCTCGGCTTGGCTCGATGAGGAGGGCCAAATGAATTGGCCACTCCAACATTTCCCTAATCGGCTTGGTTTGTCTTGATAACCCTTTAAATTTTTTTTAAAAAAATTAATATTAATAATTATATGTCTTTAGGCTCGTTAAAAGCTTGGCCAAGCGAGCCAAGTACGAACTCTATTCCTTCATTTGCAAACGAGCTGAGCTTGAACATTCCCAAAAAATATGATACTCGATAAAAACTCGGCTCATTCAGCTGGAGTATCACCCCTACTCATACCTATTTTTTTATAATTCGTTTTAAATAATCAAAATCCTTATTGTTTCATTAAAACTTTTATTATGCCCGATTATTTAATATTTGTATTTTTTTAAAAAAAATTATCAAATCTAAACACGTGCTATGCACGGGCTTCGAAGTATTTTTTAAAAATATTTTTATCACTAAGCACTATTTTATTTGAATATGTTATTATTTGTACTTATTTTTTCTTTTCATATTTCTCCACGGGTTTATTACTAGAAGCGATTGAATTTGGGGAGAGTTCAATTGCAAGCACTGGTCAATACATGTCCTTTTTAACCCTTATTAACTGTGGTTAAGATTCACCAACCCTTAGAGTTCAACAATTCCAACTTTGGTTTTTAGAAATTCTTTTTTTAAAAGAATTTAACTCTAGAGTTAAAATTTCCTAACCTTACAGTTAATTTTTTTTAATATTTTCTTATAAAAACCGAGGTAAGATTGTTGAACCTTAAGGGTTAGTGAATCTTAACCATGGTTCATATGGATTAAAAAGGACACGCGTTTAGGGTGTACGTGTGTTATTAAAAAAAAAGAGAGTATTTTATCACCTCTCTTCAGTTAAATGTATTCTCACACGTTCGTGTAACCTCACGCGCATGCTGGATGTCCACATGTAGAGAAGCTATTGGCCACTTAGAATTGATTGAGATCAAGAGCTCGTCACGAAGATATAAATATCTATAAATAGTCCAAAACCATCAAAAAATGAAAACTTTATAACAGATGTAAGAAACTGCGATGGTGATCACGAAGAAGGCGAAGACTATGAAACAAAAATGGGTGGAGAAACGAATGAAAAAATTACCACGTCATGAAAATAAGAATTCTTGAACCGAGTTGCTGTTGCTAGTAGTCAATCTCTGAACGTCATCCACAGTCTGTTAGACTCTGAAGCTTGTTTTCTCTATCGGATTGGATCGTATAGAAGTAGATTAGATCGGATCGTATAAAAGTTGAAGATGCTTGTGAAGTTTTTTGAGATCTTTGTTAATCAGTATTCTTTGGTTATTTGTTTGTTCTCGGATGGTATAGAAGTAGAAGTTGTTGTTTGGATTTTATTACAGATCTATCTGATTTTGATTTTGTCATAGAAGTTGAAACAGTCTGTAATGTTGGATATTCACATATGCTTTTTTCCTAATCAAGTCTCTGTTAAGCAGTAATTTTGTAATAGAAGTTGTAACAGATGATTCATTGAAGGTTTTGCAATACATACTAATGTTGATTACCATTTTTTTTGGCTCATTAGCAATTTATTGTAGTAGAACTAAAATTGTAGTTCATTCTAATTTCGTTTAATTTGCTAATGTTGATTACCTCTCTTGTGGTTCATTTATTGGGTTTATTTTCGCTTATTTGTGTAAGTTAATTTGGTGTTTCTTCAAGATTGCTTCGTTTGGTTTTAAGTTTTATTAAAATTAGCAGCTGTTGTGGGTGATGTGGTTTAGTATACAGAATTTAGTTTCTGTTTTGTAGTTTGCACCTGTATTTAAAAAAAAAAAAAAAAAGAATATACTTAGAGAGTATATTCTTTTCTGGTTATTTCTAGATTTTTATTTTAGGTTTTAAATCTTGACAGTTGTAAACTTGATGCTGATTGATCTTCCTGCACTTACAAAAGTAGATGTGTATCTTAGGTTTGGCATTTCAGTAATCGTTTACATTTTCTCAATGAGTTTGTACTTTTTTTTTTTGTTAAAAGTGAGTTTGTACTTAATTTTCTTTTACGAGATACCGACTAATTAATGGAGCATTGTGTTTTTTTTTTTGGTAATTAATGGAGCATTGTGTTCAAGATAGTTGAGAATATAGTTCACTCCTATAAAAGGTAATTGCTATTGCAAATAAAATTTATATTTTTTAACTTAATAATTTGATTATACCATTCCCTGAACTTTTGTGTTCAGACATGCTTTTCCGCAAAATTTGATACATTAGGCTAATGCATCAAAAAAATGTTGGGGCGTTTGGATTGAATTTTTTTGGTCAAAAATCAATTCTGATAAAATTGATTGTGTAGAAATTAATGGTTAAATAATCATTTTTTCATATAATAGTGTTCAAAGAATACATAGGTGAGTCTCTCAACTTCGTATTCTTCGAACACTATTATTTAAAAAAATGATTATTTGATCCTGAATTTCTACACAATCAATTTTACCAGAATTGATTTTTGGCCAAAAAAATCCAAACCAAACGCTACCTGTAAATTTCACTGAAGGCTCTCTACTGAAGTTAGGGGCAACATTTTGACAAGAATCAACCCTTTTACAGTTACGAATAGATAAGTGAAGATGTCTTCTCATCTTTCCCTCCCCCTCGCAAAAAAAAATTCTCCCTCCCAAAACAAAATAAAAAATAAATAAAGAAGAAGAAGGTGCAGGACCCACATGGATAAAAATAAGATGAAATGGTAAGCTCTTTTATTGCGCGGAGAAAATGGTAGTTTGGTGTGCTTCCCCAGTACTGAGTACTGAGTCCTTCTGTTGCATAGAATGCATGGTATAATTTTGCAAGCAAGAATTCTTTTGCTGTTACTGTGTGCTCCTTGTTCGTTGAAATCCGTTTCTCAGCTGAAGAGGTAACAATTTCTCACTTTGCACATTTATTTGCAATTTTATTTTCATTTTTCAAATCTGTTTTCTCCTTGTTTTGGCATTCAAATGAATTTTTGAGGGCCCCATAGGGGCTGATGATAGGTTAGTGGTTAGTGTTAGAACGGCTACTTACCTGTCCTGGTTGATAGTTCAAATGATGCACGCTCCAGCGACTGGAACCCCTGATCGACAGAGTGGTCATGTGACACACTCACCAATGGGACAAGCCTTAGCTTCCCGCATTCAAATGAATTCAAACTTCCTAATTTTGGTAATATTCGAAATTTTTTGCTTAGTTAGCATTTTTTATTGATTCAGTTAGTGTTATTTATTTTTAGTAAAATATAAAGATCCATTGGTAAACCGTACCATTGGTATTTCACATTGAAAGATGGAAAATATAATCTTTTGATCAACATTTTCTGATGAGGTCGCTCAATAATATTTGCGGTTGATCGGTAAAATTCATAGACCGTCAGTAAAAAAATCAATCGATTGATGAAATTTTGGATTGATCGATATTTTTTTGTCAATTAATCGGTAAAAAAAATTATCGATCATAATAAGTATCGTGCGAAAGATAAATATTTAGCAATTGGTCGTTATTTATTGATCAATTGGTACTTTTTTAACTATCCGAAAAATATTATGGTTCTCTTTGTAAAATATTTCGAATCATAAATGATTTTTGTAGCTTCAAAATGCCTGTGAAGAAGATTGGCCACAAATCCCAAGGAATAGGCCACAAATGACCCCAAAGAAAAATAGCCTTAGGAAAGTGGCTAGAAAGGAGGTAGTAGTTACAGTCACGGAGTTAATTGGATTATGTGACAACCGTCTGGCAAGTGAAGTTGATGTTGTTGCTTTTTATTGAGTCATTTCTCATCGCCAAAGAGACTTACACAGTGGTAAACATAGATTATCTCTGTTTAGTATAAATATCCTTGGGGGGTATTGTGGGGTTTCAGCGGATGAACGAGGGTTGGAAACTGCATTACAACAGTATAACATGAAACACGACATATATGGATGTGTATTGGCCTTTGAGTGTGTATTTTTATTTTAATTTCGTCATTTCATGTTTTTTTATATTTTTTTGGCATGCTCTAATCATTTATCATCTAACTATGTTAGGGAGTTAAGGGGTCAGCACTCATGGTGGGCGTCAACAGCCACACCAAAGACTCGAACATGAGTCTCCACTCCCCAGAGGGAGGTACACTACCATTGGGACAAACCCATGGTGTTCGGTCATTTCGTGTTTACTTATTATCATTATTATGTGATCTTTCCTATTTCTCATGTTCTATATTACTTTTTTAGCTTCACTTTGTTGCAAAAGTGAAGAGTCTGATGTAATACGAGTGCCCATCTTCCCACGAATCTTAAAGTGGAACCTTTTTGGGTATAGAAGACCGGTGAGTCTAGTCTTTACCAAGAGAGGGGTATGTTTTATTTTCTCCATTTACTAATATCATTATTATTAGTACCTTATTTTATTATTTTTATCATCCTCCTTTATGTGTTGGTAGCTTGAATTGAAAACCGAGCTAGTGTCAACCGAGGTGGAGAAGGAGCAACAAGTTGTGAAAGATATCCTTACAAGAGTGGTACATCTTTGACCCTTTTGAATTCCGTAACTTTTTGACAAATTAATTTATGTTTCGCCACCCACATCCTATTATAGGGTACGAGGGTGCCTTCAACCTCAAGGGCATCTTTTCTGCTAGAGGATGGAGGGGTGGAGGAGGAAGAGGACGGAGGACTGGAGGTAGTGGCGGAGCCAGGGCCCCCCCCTAAAATTTTTGCAATTCCTTCGCTGTTTTGGTATGAAATAGTGGGCCCCTCAATTTTAATTTTTTTTTTTTTAAGTATACTTGGCTCCCCCAAATTTTTGTCTTACATATATATATATATATATATATATATAGTGGCCCTCCCAATTTTGTCATATATATAGTGGTCTCTCCAATAGAGTCCGGTTATGCCCTATAGGTCGCCACATGTCCCTACTGACACCCCTTGACTATGGTTAAAATTCACCCATTATTTGGGTTCACTTACTTATCCTTGCTTTTTAGGAAAAAATATTAATTTTTTTTAACCTTAGGAGTTGGTGAACAACTAGGGTTTGAAAAAATTTTGATATATTTTTAAGGGAAATGGAGAACAGACCCAGGTCAACTTAGAAGCTGACCCTATGATTTCATTGGTCCAATCCCTCTTTTTACCACCTATCAACTATGGTTAAGATCCATTCACCCCTTAGGGTTAAGCAATCTAACCATGGTTTTTAGAAAAAACAAAATGCAAAATTATTATTATTAATTTAATTAACCTTAAATGGTTAAACATGTGTTAAAAATGGATAAGGGGACACTGTGGTAAGCTTAGAAGAGGACCCTGGAGTGGTCCTCTTCTCAGGACTCTTTTCTTATAAATCAAAGATAGGTGGATGAATCTTAACCACAGTTAAGGGGTATCAATATGGACACATGGTGACCTCAAGGACATTATTAAAAAAAAAATTCTAATAATAAAAAAACTACCCAAAATTTTTTTTCTCAGGTGCTACGCCTCCGAACCCCCATGTTTCACACCCTCAAATCCTTTAATTTTTTATACGTGTATTTCGGCCCTCCCAATGAAAAATTTCTGGCTCCGTTCCTGGCTGGAGGAGTAGGATGTAGCACCTTCACCACGACCTTCAAAGAGGCAGAAGACCGAGGTAGAACAAAGAAGGTAAGCAAACATCATTGATTGAGGTTTTTAGTTCCACCACCTGTGTTCTTCAGTTTACTTCATCATCGAATGACCTTCATTATTATGCTTTTAGGTGCATGACTTTGATTATTTGCTGAAATGCATACACCAAAAAATTACCCTCGAATTGGGTAATGTGTATGCAAGGTCGACTATATTGCCTCCAAGGATGAACACACATTGAAGGATGTACAAATATTGAAGGAGGATGCACACACATTGACGGGCGTTTATTTTCTCTAATTGTTTTTGCTTTATGTATATTTGAGATATTAGTATTTTTAGGATTATAAAACAGAAGGACCCCAATTTGGGAGAGGACTCTAAGATAGTTTACAAGCGCAAGAGTCTCAGGATTAGGGGTCCTCTTCTCAGATATTCTCCAATTCTTCAATTTCATGCACATTAAAGCTGGGTATAGCCCTCAGTGTTATATAAATATGACCTTTGATTTAGAACGGTATTTGTCATTGAAATCAACTTTTTCAGGCATACTGTGTTGATTTGGTATTTTTAGCATGTTCGATCAATATTTTAGCTTGTCAGAACGATATTTTTTTGGCAAATTGTGTTGATTCAATGTTTTAGATCGGTATATGTATTTCAGGCAAATTGGGTTAATGATGTGTTTCAAATAAGTACTTTAGTATCGATCCATCAATTAATAAAAAATATCAATCGATCGGTAAAATAAAATCGGCCAATTGATAAAAAAAAAAATAACAATCGATCGGTAAAATGATATCGGCCAATTGATAAAAATTAACAATTGATCAATATATATCGAACTGTCAGGCAAGTGGTCACATCGTATTTTAAACTATTAGATCAATACTTTAGCTGGTCAGATTGATATTTCTAGAAAATTGTGTTGATTTAGTATTTTAGGAAAATAGATTTGATTATGTTGTTCAGATTGATATTTTTATTGATGATCGATAAAAAGTTTCGATCGATTGATAAAAACTATCGATCAATGGGCATAAAACTATCGATGGATCGATAAAAAATACCGATATGTCAGGCAAAATTTTTAGATCGATATTGAGTCTGTCAAATAAAATGTTTTTAGCATGTTAAATTGATATTTGAGGCAAATAACTAGATCAATATTTTAGTCTGTCATATTAGCTTTAGGCAAATAATGAGATCAATATTTTAACCAATTTGATCTGAAGAATTAATTCTTAACCTAGTGATCTGGAGGAAGAGGTGGACATGGTACCTCCTCTGGATTTTATATGTCTCTCAAGTGAAGGGAATGTGTACAAGCTGAAGAATGCGCTATATGTATGGACTAAAGTAGTCTCCCAGAGCTTGATTTGAATGGTTTCCCAGTGCTATGGTGAAAATTGGTTACAAACAGAATCAAACAAATCACACATTGCTTAACAAACTATCTCGATAGAAGGTGACCGGTTCTGATTGTCTATGTGAATGATATTATAGTAACAGTCTAACATAGATGAGAATAAGCCACTGGACAAAAAATTAGCAGAAGAATTTGAGATCAAGAATCTAGGTCAGTTGAAATACTTTCTTGGGATCAAGGTTGTTAGGTCTAAGAAGGATATTTTCATTTCACATCGCAATTATGTCCTTGACCTTCAAAAGAAGACCACTATGATGAGTTGATACTTCCATCGATGTTAACCACAAACTCAGTGAAGATAGTGGGGAACATCTACTAAATGTAGGAAGATACCAGAGACATTTTGGTCGTCTTATTTACCATCTCTCACCAGACTAGACATTGCTTATGCATCAAGTGTAGTTGACTAATTTATGCATGCTCCGACCACTGGACACCCGCTACTTGAAGTTGTTTCCTGAGAAAGGTTTGATGTATACTTGACATGGAAACTTAAAAGTTGAAGCATACACTAATACAAATTAGGCTGATTCAGTTTCAGATAGACACTCTACTTCAGGGTATTGCATTATGGTTGGAGGTAATCTTATTATATCCATAGTGACAAATTCGGGGTTCAGGAATAATTCGGCAGTAGTCAAGTTCGGAAATATTTGGGAAAAATTCGGGAATCAATCGAAAAAATAAAAAATATAAAAATATTCCAAACAATTTGCTTAAAAACTAAAGAAAATAAGTAGTTTTTTGCCAAATTTGAGAATAATTCAGAAAATTCAAGAATCCAATAATTCGTGAATAATTTGACAACCCAAAAATGCGTGAATAATTCATGAATTTAAAAAAAAAATGGAGTTTTTTTGTTATAGAAGTTACATCATATATGAAGAAGTAAAAAAGCAACACGTGCGTACAAGATCCAGAAGTAGAATTTTGACTCATGTCACATGGGGTATGTGAGCGATTTTGGCTTTGATTACTCTTTACTGAGATTGGGCTCTTTATATGTGGTCCTATTAGTTTATATTGTGACAATAAGACAACAATTAATATTGCTCACAATCTTGTGTAACATGATAAAACTAAGCAAATTGAGATAGATCGTCAGTTTATCAAGGAAAAACTAAAGGTGAGCTACATTTGTACTACATTCGTGAAATCTGAAGATCAGTTGGATGATGTGTTGACTAAGGGTCTTGGTGGTTCTCAGTTTCGAAGTATTGTTAGCAAGTTAGGCATGAGTGATATCCAGGCACCAACTTGAGGGGAGTGTAGAATACTTCTCTTTTATTTGTTATGTCCCTTTTATACATTGTATTCTTGGTAAATTATTAATATTTCTTAACTAATAGTATACCATTAGTAAAATCTCTTCTCCACTATTATAATGAGATAAGTAGGGTTAAAAAGTTAGGTTGATTTTTTCCTAATATTCTTAATGAGTACCAATTTTGTGGTATCTTACTGTGAACTTAGTTGGTAAGGTGAATTTTATATATATATATATATATATTTTTTTTTTTGTCCATAACTTCATATAAAAAAAAGATATTATGTTATCATATTTTACATGAGAAAAGTTAGTAGGGGCATTGAAATAATATCAGTTACAACTAACAATAGTCCCTCTATATCTCCAAGTCCACGATTCGCTCAAATCTTTATCCCAATTTGGTCTCTCTCAACGAAGAAGCACACCCTCTCTACATGGTAACTATTTTTCAAGAGGAAAAAGTAGGACTTTTTGGTTCTCAAAATATCCTTTTCTATACTAACGTGTCCCTCAAAATTTTTTTTTTATCTAAAAGTCCCTCAAGTTTCTGTACCTCAAATATTTAATTTTTTTTTTCAAAATGCCCTCACTAGGTTCCCTCTTCTTAGTCTCTCTCCCATTCCCCTCTCTCTCTCTTACATGCGTCGCATGTGCCGCCCACTAGTATATATAATAAAGAGTGGTAGGAGAGAGATAATTCTAATTTGTCTAAGCTAAACCTCCTTATTTCCAATGTCTCTAATTTCTCCAACTTCTTCTTCCTCCGTACACAAACAAAGAAAGAGGATCGGGGCAATTTCGTCCAACAAGAGTTTAAAGTCACGCGTGTGTGGCTTTAACATGTGTAGAATCCTAGAAACACAAGCCTTTTGAGGGGCAACTGGCATACTATAAGCTTATTTAGGAAAAAAAACCCAAATTTCAAAGTTGCATGGGTTATTTTCAAAGATCCTTCGAGACTGTTTCGTAGGGATATCATCAGGAGTCATGGACGTCTCATCTTGTAGTTCATATGTAATTTATAAGAAGGATGAAATGTTTTCGATATTATATAAGCCTATGGTATATAGGTCATCTTTGCATAGAGTTACCATTTCTTGAATCTGAATGGGTCAACCCCAACGAATGTCTTTTTAATTCATTCCATGCAGAAACTTCAGGATGATCTACAAAAGCTAGGGGAGAAAATCAAACATCATGAGGAGAAGCTCAAATTTCTGAAGACCCAGGCAAACAAATCAGATAAATCCATTATTGATATGGAAGGTATACCATTTTTCTTTATTTTTTTTTAAATTTGATATCTTGCTATCAATTTGATAATGACTCATTTTGAAATTGGCAAAAGGAGGTAGCTAATGCAGAAGCCACAAAAGGAGGTGCCTAATGCCTTACTCCTACCAAATGTGCGATGGGATTGAGTGAGAGGAGTTAGGATGGGCAACAGTGCGCTGTTGCGCTGTTGCCCCTTTGTGTCACACATAAATGGGTCCCATCTTTTTTTTGATTCCAAATCTACCCCTATTGAATGTGGGGCCCTACTATGTGAGACACAAAGGGGCAACAGCGCAACAGCGTGCGCTGTTGCCCATCCAAACTCGAGTGAGAGTAACACTAAGAAAAAATTGGGATTTTGATGTTTATTTTTGTAAGAGTAGTGATAGGCGGGGGGGCATCCACCAATAGGTGCATGCCTTAGGTTTGGAAATGGAATTCATGGGTACGTTAACTATTTCCCTTTTTGTAACTAGGGTTTTAAGGCTGCACAAAACGGTGATTTTCGAGGATAGCATTACAACTGCTATGCTGTTCGCGTTCAATTTCCTATATGATGGATGTCCTAGAGTCAGCGCTGTGATATCTTTACTAATATAAATATTCTAAAAATAGTTAACGTACCTGAGATATTCGTTTGCAAAGCTAAGGCTAGACTTCAATGGTCCATGCCTCCCTCTTAAATATTCACTAACTGTGGCGCACGAGTCACTCGCTAAAAGCTGACATTTCCGAGTTTTTCCCCAAACTAGACCCGAAATCTGGCAAAGTCGAGTCAACTTGGATAAGTTTCGGGTCAACTTGTTGAGTTTTAATACTATGTTGGTTACCACCCAAGGATAGGCCTTTCGCCTCGGGTGGTTTTAATTTAGAAGGCCGTTTCTTTAAAGGAAAATGAAAAAAAAAACGTGGTTTTACAAAGCCATCTAAAAAAATTGTTTTTATTTTATTTTTGTTTTGAAAAAAAAAAAAAAAACCTTTTGAAAGACATGATGAAAATAATTTGACTGAAATAAATGAAGATGAAGTATACGAGGAAACAAATCCATTAAGGAAATCTAAGATTTTTTGGATCTCCATGAGAAGGGCGTTAAGAGTTAAGATCATGTAGAAAAATCTGAATCCAAAAACCTAGGTCCGGAAGAGAGGCCTAAGGTGGTGAAGCTTGCTGCTAAACAACTAGTTAATATGATTGACAATTTGTTTGGTCATCTAACTCAAAGAACTTCAAGAAAACACTATGTGAGCAATTCAAGATCACCCATCAGACCACAGGCGAATGGAGCCATAGATGCAACAAATAAGAACCTGGAACAGATAATTGAAAGATGCTCATGCATATCGAATATCAAGTAATGCTAATCCATGATGAAAGCCAAAATATGATTTAGTACTTCAAGAGTTTAAAGAAGATGATGCTTCCACATAAATTGATTCACTTCGAGAATTCAAACCAAATTATCTTTATATAACCAGAAAAGTTCTTTCTCGTGGAACTCTCATCATGACAGATGGAAAAGATCTTCTTGAGCCAATTAATTTTGACTCTATCGAAAGGTACTATACATAATCCAATCTTAAGTTATATGGTTAGATTTGAAGGGAAGAGAGGTCATCCTTGCATTTTCTCTCATCAACATCATATATCATTTAGTTAGCCCATTTGAGGCTTAACATTCGTTGTACACCCACACTGAGACATTTTACACCCACATTGGGGCAATTTGGGTACAATAGACTAAAGCTAAAAGTTCAATTCCTTGTCAATTATGAAGAAGTCGAATTCTTCCACCAAAAGTTCAAGTTACCTCAGTGTATGGACACTGGAATAGTTTTTATACTCCCGTGATCAAGTGTTAAAAATCAAATGCTTCCGACGAAGTTCAAGGTACCTGTGTGTTTGTACACTGGGCCAATTTTTTATCCCCCCATGATCAAAGAACAAAAAAAGGGGGAAAATCAAAGTAGTACAAGTGAGAAAAAACCAAAAGTTATAGTTATCCCAGTGTCCATATACTAAGGCAGTTTTTTAGTGTCCCTTATAAAAAGAATAAAGAGGTGGCTATGGGCAGTAATGTGACACCCCGAACCTATGCCTAAGGAATTATGTTCCAAAACGTATGTCCATTCGTCATTACCACGCAAGCGGAAGACTTTACCTGCAAAAATGCGGGAATTTTAAACATTTATCAGATGCTTACATAAACAACAACTGATTATCACAATAACTCATCATAAGCAAATGCATTTCCTTCACTTCATATGGTGGTCCTTATAAACCTCAAACGTCTTGTCAGAACCCTCTAATCTCGTTACAGCAGCACCACAATCTGCTGACATGAAACGTCAGTGAGCTATGAAGCCCAATAAAATCACAGTCCATCTAAACTAGTTTCCATATATTAAAATACATTAATAATGGATAGTAAAAAGTCAATTTCCATTATACAGTATTATAAAGCAGTATATAAAATGAACTATGACCCAATATCACTCAGGGCTATTTCACCCTACTTGAGATTCCCAATCTCGAATGTTATCCAGTTATGAAGTTCATTATTCAACAATATTCATATTACCGAGTTATCCTTCCAAACAGTCAATTACGTTTCTCTTGGAGTTCTGGGACTCTATTAGCTGGCCGTAGCCAATACACAATTTTTTTTCGAAGACATAATTATCAACCCATATTCGAGCATCCACCCACTTCTCAATTACACCTTGAGTCTTTTAGACTCAATCCACATCTGGGTCTTCACCTGCTAGAACCAACACAACTCTCTGATCTCAGCCATGGTGGGGAATTCGTCCTCCCGACATTTATATCAAATAACACGTACCCACCGGATCTCAGTCATGTGTCATGACATATCTATCAGGAAAACCTGACCTCAGTCACTATGACATGATATATTTATCAGATAACACATACCCACCTGATCTCAGTAATTTGTCACGACATATCTATCAGGAAAACCTGATTTCAATCACTGTAGCATGACATATCTATCAGATAATACATACTCACCTGATCTCAGTTATGTGTCACGACATATCTATCAGGAAAACCTGATGTCAGTCACTATGGCACGATATATCTATCAGATAACATAATCATCTGACTCAACCTCAGTACGAACAACATATCTATCGACTCAACATCGGTATAGACGACATATCTATCGACTCAGCCTCGGTATAGATGACATATCTATCAATTCACACCACCCACACACCACCTCCCCTGACCTAGTCAAAGAGGATTTATGGATATTAATCCACTCACTCCTGACTATCAGTCGCGGAGGAAACAAACAAACATCTTTTGTCATCACATCCTCTATTGGGTGCGTACCTGCCCATACAGGTTAATGCCCCCCTCAAGGTCACAATCTTGAGTTTGCAAACTCAATACAATTTGGGATCTTTATACCGAAAACAACCTTAGGTCCATAGACTCAATGTCATCCTAACTCTCCCGACTATCAGTCACGGAGGAACCCCAACTCATAATAGATACCACATCTCCAAACCTAGCCAAGAGGAACCATAAATAACATTTCACTCAAGTTAGGTTTTCTAACCGTAGGAAATCTCCAATTAATTCAAGCCTAACTTGATTAATTGATTACATTGGGTCTCGCGCCCATGGATCACTTTTAAAAATATACTGTTCCGATGGGAAACAGTATCTAGCCGATGGACCATTCCATCGCCTTAACAAACGTCAAACAACATCACATCGTATAAGCTTGTTCCAATAGGGAACTTATCCAAGTCGATGAGTCTATGCATCGCCTTACAGCATTCCAAGAACATCACATTGCACAAGATTGTTTCGATAGGAAACATATCCGAGTCAATGGACCCCGTCATCGCCTAGCAACATTCACACACATCACATTACATACGTACTTAACTCAGGTTATATTTTTTAACCACAGGATAACCCCAGTTAACTCAAGCCTCGCTTGAATAACTGAAACAGTTAGGCCTCGCGCCCGTGGATCAAGTCCGGTCACACACTATCCCATTACGGGATGTTTCCTGGGCGATGGATTTGTCCATCACCTTACACGACCTCCAGCCTGTAAGCACAAATTATAGCCCTAAACCCAAACTTTGAAGCTCTGACTTAGTCACCGTAGTTGCAAACATAAGTCTTCTTTCCCTTATTACCTTTAGAACTGATTGAGCCCCTAATTTTGTCTTTGTAAATAAATATTTTCTTGAACTTCTTGAAGGAGTAGAGCAACATAGGTGTTACATTGAATTAGGGGTGTCAATGGGCCAGGCTTAGGCTTTAATTTTGGTGATTTTTGTGTCAGGTCCGCCCGAGCCCGACACATTTATTAAAGCCCGAATTTGGCCCAGATACCCTAAGTCACCCAAGTGAGAGTGTTGAAAGAATTTGAAATCCGCGCAAGGCTAGCACTCACTCGTAGGCACAAAGGGGATCTAGGGTCCAGGGACCCATGGAAGTTATTGGGGAGGGAGTTAGAGCGCCCGGGATTCTGGTGTCGGCTTTTAACTTTTCTAGAATCCGCTTCTCAGAGATTCAAATTAAAAATCTTATCCTCTTAGATTTTATAGTTTTTAAACCTTGATTTTGTTCCACTTCCCAACGACCCAATATAAGCGCTCGTATCGGAAATTACAAAAGACGTAATCTTGTGGGGCTCTAGAGATGGTCCCCTTTATAAAATAACTAGTGGAGGCTGCACGTGTAAGGCACGTGCTAGGCATTTAGTGGAGGCTGCACGTGCAAGCGTGCTAGGCATTTGGGAAAATGATAAAAAGAGTAATATTAGATGAAATGGCCAAAATGATATGTACAACTTTGTAATGAAAAGTTAAAATAGTTGCTGTAGCACAGAAGGATCCAAGGTCGACTGACAAGGAAAACCAATTCCTTTCACAATGAATATCGATTAAAGCAGCCTTCTTTGCTGTTCCTATACACTTCCACAAGCATTTCTCTCCCAAAGTTCCTATACACTTCCACAAGCATTTCTCTCCCAAAGTGATGAATCTGTTTCTCCATTGGAGAGTTCTCTTGTTAATTTCACTGAGAACAATACTCACTGACACTTAAGGTCAGCCCTTTCAAACAGGTAGGTTACTTTACCATGGAGAGGAACCATTACTTTTATTCTTCCTCACCCATTAAAACAAACTTGCAGTGTAAAAGTGCAGAAGGAGGGAAGGACATATAACCAAAATTTACCATAAATTATAAATGAATTCATAAAAATTAAACTAATTAAACTACAGGAAGCAAACTTAGAAAGTACAATGAAAGAAGAGAAAAAGAGGAAGATGAAGTGAGGAGAAAACATTGCATCATCTAACATAGACTTGACCTTCAAAGCCATACTGTGAGGGGGACCAATTTCATGTAAATCGTGAAGTAGATAGTTGATCATGCAATACTTCCACATTATAAAGCTTCAATTTGCCCCATATAGCCATAGTACTTCAGAAGGCCTTCTTCTTGCCGCCAATTCTCTTTTACTCACTTCAACCTATTCTGTGCTTCAACTCAGTACTAACATATTCTTCAGCATGTTTAAGATACATGTTTTAGAGCAAATTATTTAAAAGGTTCAGTAACAATTCATCATCCTTACTGTGACGGGAAGAGTTCAGTTTTGAAGTAGCACAAGACCAGTACTAAATTTTTAGCTCAAATCTAATGCTAAGATGAATACTGATTCTAGAGTGGAAAGAAAAATTCTTAGTAGGTTGGCACCTCAAGGAAGACTTTCTCTTGCAATCAATAAATCTTCGATGTGAAGCCGTTGCCAGTAGTTTTATAGCTTTCTCTTCCTGACACTCACATGGGGCATACAAAGATGCTCATTAGACATGAGACATTATGGTTGATAAAAAGGAAGAGATGAAAAGAAAACAAAATACACAGATTAAAGAATGGAGGAGCTTAAAATAATCAACTACATAAAAAGCAGTAGTAACAGAAAAGGATGAGCTTCCATCATAAAGTTCCTGTATCTAAAAATTTTCAGCAATAGAATAACATAACTATTAATTGATCTAAATTTGTATTCTAGCCTCATTAGTTGGATGATTAGGATGCTATGTCAACCTAGTGGCTTCAAATATTAAGGATTCTTTATTTCAATTGTGTATTCAATCGGCACCATTTTGCACAGTATGGGCAACAACAGCATACACTTATTTAGAACATATTAAATATAATAAATGGGTTCCTATGCTAGTGATCGGTCAACCACCTAGAGGATCTAGATGATCAGAAGTCGTTCATGCATCGACTTTGATAATACTTAATAGTACACTGGTATTATAGTGAATTAATAAAGGAACAATATTAGAAGTGAGACTTAGTATTATATATGAAGCAATAAAGGTAGACTTACCAAAACAAAATCACCAATTAAAGTGCCCTTTGATGGTGATTTTTAAAAGTGCTTAATTTTGCTTAATTATCCTTATTTAAATAAGCATTATCATACTTCTTTGGTTTATATCTTCATTTTTACACATAAAGTGGTGTATTCTCTTCTCACCATTGCGTTGTCCTCTTTCTCTTAATTTTCATGATACATTTGCATGTATTCATACATGTCTTGGAAGGCCGCATGCAAAATATTTTTAAGAGAGACTTATTACGTGTATTTATTTTTTGTAGGAATCCTAACCCCAAACTACTCTCGGGATTCAAGAAGTCCAAAGTTTCAAATAGCCCATGTTCAACTCAAAGATCTAAAGGAGCTAGAGCCCAAAGAGCAAAGCCCAAGTCAAAAGTCCAAGAAGCCAAGTCTCAAGTCAAAGAGTCAAAGCCCAAGAGCAAAGCCCAAGACCAAGTATAGAAAGATTCTACAACATGGCTGGAGAATCTTAGGAAGATATGGATTAATATGATTTTAGCATAAAAATGGTGTAACTCTCTTGAATTAGAAAGAAGAAGTGTGCTATATTGATGTTTCTATTTCAGAAAAAAGGAGAACGCCTATTTTGGTCACAAGAACTCTTTAATTTGGGTGGATTTTGGAATTCAAGCAAGGAGCTTAATGGAGGTCAACTAAATCTACAAGAAAAACAAGAAATTTCGTGGATGGTTAGAGGAGTGCTATTATTTAGCAACCAATCCCAAACAAAGAATGAGGATTTCCCGGATTCCCGCCTAATCTGGACAGTACTTACTAATTTGGACATAACTTTTGACTCAAAATTCGGATTAAGGCAAAGTTTGATGTTTTGGAAAGAAGACTTAAAGGAGAACAAAATTGTATTTCATGAAGATCTCCTAATTCGGACGTTTAAGGGGTCAAAACATGTCATCAAGAGGAGGGAAGTGCAATTTTGGTTGCAATTTTGGAATTAGAAATTTCTCTTTTGTTTTTCTTTCCCTTCTCTTCTTCCCTTTAGTCTATATAAACCTAAAGTAAGAGACTTTTGGGGGTCTCTGATCTTTTCTCATTCTCTTTTCTCTCTTCTTCTTTTAGTTTTTTTGGAGTTATTTTATTGTAGTGTTTGGAAAACCATTAAGGAGGATGACAACTCCAAACATGGTTGGCTAAACACCCTTCTAAGGTTAGGGATTTGAAACCTTTTTCCAATTTATGTGGACGATGTGGATGATTTGATTATTTATTTTAATTGAATAGTTCTTATTTTGGTTAATTGTTCTTCTCTATATGCTCTTTGATTTCATATGATCTAATGATATATGGAATGTTTGGATCCCCTGTGAGTTGGATACAAAGTGATTTTTATATTTCTCTAATTATTCAATTGAATTTAATAGTCAGTGGTTTTATCGTATAATTTTCCATCTAGATTAAATCTTTATTTAATTCTAGATGTGTTTTCATCCAAATCTAAGCATAAAGAGAGATAGGTGGACTTTCCTGAAACCATAGATCTCTTTTTCATTGCTTTACAATTATCAGTAATTTTTGCTCCATTCTCATTGAGTGGAAAACTGATTTTAAATCTCTCTTTTCTCTAGATTTCGTTTCCTTAATTCTTGTTGCACAATAGTCAATCCCTGTGGATTCGACCATGTGCTCAACAGATACATCAACTATGTCACTTGTGCACTTGCAAGTATATTATTTTTACTCTTGATTTTATGTCCATTAATTTGGATTAAATTAAGTTGTAACAATTTTCCTCCACGCGATCAAATGGAGATGAAATTGTTTATCTTCCAAATCTTGTTCCTTACTTGAAAATTGAATCCACCGGTTACCCCATCAATATTCAGCACCTACAGAGAGGTTCAAGTCTTGCATCGTTTATGGTCGTTAACTGGTTGAAGATCTAGCCCATAGTTCAATCGGTTTGAAATTAGGAATTCACACTGCAACCATAAGAATGAAGGTTCCCTCCCAGTCTATCTACCCATTAGGGAAAAAATATTTTTTTTTAACAAAACATATCAATAAAGGAACTACTACCTCCCCTGCAAATAATAGATATGAGTGAACTCTGCATTCCATTGTATCTAATGAGACCTTCATAAAAGGCAAGAGCAACAGAGTTATATTTCCAGCAACTGGTTAAAACAAAATAGAGAGAGATAAAAATAAATATGATATTATGAAAGTTTAAACCTCTGATAGTGGAACAACTCCAGCAATGACACTCATCCTTATATTGGCCCTTCATAAAAAAAATAAAATCAAAACACAGAATTTCTATGAAGCATGACAGAGAGAAATAAAAAAAGTAAAGATTGATTGCATACCTTTCTGTCACTCTAAACGAGCATTGCTTTAACAGAAAAGCAACAAAAATCAAGAAGTTGTTTGGAACGGAATCACACAACTACATGTCTCCTCCTAAACCCTGTACTTGAATCAAATCATTCATAATAATAATACAATTGAACTTCGTTGAGAGACTCAAAAAGTAAAATCTTTTTCAAATGAGCAGGCTATGCAACCTGACAATCCAATATATATTTCCAAAATCTCTTCACCAAGCTAAATTCTGAAGGAAATGAATTCAGAACCTTTGGCTTCTGCAGAAAATGCTATGCATTCATTAGTCCACACAATCTGAGTTGGGAAGGTAATATGGAATAGTAGAGTAGAGCCCATGGAGTTAAAACAAAATGTCAGTAAGGCAATTGCGACTGTAGTTCTAAAGAAAGTGGAGATATTAGAAATCAACAAGAGCGCTGAAAATACCAAGTTCCATTATGCATGAAATTTATAACGACAATTGGAAGTTTAAAAAATTACAATAAGTAAATAAATTGACAACAGAAGTAAAAACAAAAGGAAAAGGAAAAAAATCATACAAGTAAAACAACATGAGAACAGAAATCTATAGAGATATGATGACACTTCGGTAGTGTTGTGCCTTGGAGAAATAGACCTCGGAGCAAAATTTTCAGCAATACTTTTCTTCTACCTATGTGGGAAAAAGGAACGAATAAAAAGAAAAAAAATCAAAGGACTCAAAGGAGCTAAAAATGTGGATAGGCTTTAAGGGTGGTCCTCAAAAATGCTTCTACAATCATGATCATTCGTCTAAGTAATACCCATGAAACCATACATAAATTAGTAATCTAAGATTGCAAATAAGAACCCTAGAAATGGTATGCATGCAGCAATTAGAATTTCAGGATTACAATTACAATTAACAATATATAAATAGATATAGATACGATACCTAGATAGAGATGTGTGAAGCAAAATGGGTCGATTTAAGCAGCAGTCGGTGCTTTGTATCGATTTAAGCAGAAGAAGAATTAGAAGGTTGCAGTCAGTGGAGAAACAAGCATGTGGACAGATGCATGATTGCTTGGCATCTGTAATCCAAGCGTCGGCTCAGGAGAGGGAAAGAGGTATGGCGGTGGGTTTTGCAGACAAAATTTCCCTGAGAGAGGAGATGAGAATAACCTAGAAAGTTGAAGATTGAAGACAAAAAGGCAAAAACCGATAGGTGTGTGCTTCAATCCCTTTTTTGAAGAGGCGGTAGGTTTAACTTCGTTACGGCACGTGTGATGTGATAAGAGAGAACAAGGACATTTTGGAGAATCAAATGGTTTGAAAAAAATTTGGATCCTAACGAACTATCCTCTTTTTCTTTTTATATTGGTTATTGATGTATTAAAGATAAAGAGACAAGGGTATTTCGGGATTGAAAATGGTTCGACGACACCAGCTTGCTTCTACGCTCTTTTTATAAGGGTATAGATAAAAGAAGGCAATATATTTCACGAGGTATGTTTTGACTAAAAAAACAGGTATGGAGTATGGACCCCTTAAAATAAGATTTGAGTTGCAACTTCTATTTTTTGCGCTTATGAAAACCACAAGTAGCAATTCTCGGTTTGAGCCGGCAATTCCTGGATTTGAGCTTGAATTTTTGTTATTTTTGAATAGGTCTAAATCCAAAACTAATGGAGGTGTTTGGATTAGATTTTTTTGCCTAAAAATCAATTCTGGTAAAATTGATTATGTAGAAATTAATGGTTAAATAATCATTTTTTTAAATAATAGTGTTTGGAGAATACGCGAGTCTTCAAATTCGTATTCTCCGAACATTATTATTTGAAAAAATAATTATTTAGTCGTTAATTTCTACACAATCAATTTTATCAGAATTAATTTTTGGCCAAAAATATTCAATCCAAACTCCACACATTTTCAAAAGCTTTGAGACTTAAATTCGGCTCGATTGTCACCCCTAAATTGAAAGTACAAGTAGATGTATTTGCCAATGTCCCAAGACTTGATTCCATGGCATAATGGCCCAGCCCTAGCCTATCATGTTCACGAGGGACTTTGTGGCTTGAATTTGACCCATTCACAATTTTACAATTGGCATTCAAAGTGTCGCTAATTGACAAACTACTAACCAGTTAACATAAAAAAAAAAAAAAAAAAGTAATTGTAACGGTAATTAAACTTTGCATAGCATTATTATGGCATGACATGCTAATCAAGTGATTATCACCCCTAATGAAAAAACATAAGACTGCATTGAGAGCGACATGCTCTTTGAGTGGACAAACAACACCTAATTGACTATATTGGACAAAATTTGAAATATCTTCTTAGGTTAATGTCAGCTGAGAATTAGTCTATTCAAATAACCATGGGATGCCTGTCAATCATAGTACCACTTAAAGAAAGAACCATCACATGTGCAACATTTCGATCTTCATTTTAGTATTTGCGAGATAATTTAAAAAAGTTCATGACTGGTCCATTTTTTGTGTCGAAATTAAACTTATGTTTGAACATATGTTAGTATCTTCGGAAATAGGTACTCTTTTAATTGTTATGGTTAGTGTTAGTGGATGAGTAAAGTAAAAATTCTTTTTATATGCATTTGAGATATCCACATTTAAAATCGATCCCATGACCTGCCAATGAACCTCAAAATTTTGCAACTTCAATCATAGATATGCCCATGAACCCGAATTTGCTCCTTCCACCATCCCAACTGAACTTCCATACCAATGTGAGGGAGGTCTGGAGATTCAATCCCCCTAAGTGATAATCCGCAAGAGCTTCAATCTCCAAACTAACCACTAACCCCACGTAAATGATATCCGAAGCCAAAAAAAATGGCAAGAATTGAGTATTCTATTCCTTGGTGTGAATGCACAAGATGTCAAAAGATGTCAAAAGGTGAGTCTAACCGATCAAAGGAATAAAGAGAGAAAAAAGAGAGATATATGCTAAAGCCTAAAGGGAAGAGATAGTGTTAGGGTCTCTTAACCAACAAGACTTCCACTACAGTAGGAGGAAAGGAAGCGAGAATTTTTTTTAACCTCATTGAAATTCTCTCATCACACATACACTCTTTTTTAAAACAGTTGAAAGATGCTGAGAAAGACCCGTGGCCAAGGGTCAGATGAGACCCTATGTGTGCCCTATTTAGGACACAAATTCATCCCAACAAGGAGCCATTTCAACCCATTGCTCAAATAATGCCTGGACTGCAAATGCGAAGGCACCGGTCTCGTGTCTCCCAGCATTTTCTTTTTAAAAAATAAGTACTTAAAAACTCTCGATAGTAAGTATATCGAGAGCTAGACCGTTGATTGACAATCCAATGATGTTAATCATTAAGTGGAATCTATCATTTAAAGCATGGGAACCTTGACGCCATTAGATTTCCAATCCAATTTTTTTTTTTTGGAAACTATGGTACCCACCCCTCTTAGAGCACCGGAAAATTCCCTTGGGCACGTGCAACACCCCCCAAGCCACACACACCAGGTAAGACGGGATTACTCCCTAAGGGTGACCGATAGGGGAAGGGGATTCAAACTCAAGACCTCAGCTTCCTGAGGCGTGGTCCTGGCCAATAGCCCAACCCTATTTTGGTTGCTCGATAGTAAGCACTATGAAGGGTTTTTAATCACTTTCCAAAAAAAATAAAAATAAAGGGACATATCCTTTCTGACACATGCTTAGAAGATGTCTTCAACAAAAATGCAACACGTGTCCCATTAATCTAAGGGACAGGATCCTCTCCTGTCCGTGCTTAGAGGATCTCTTCAACATTCACAAAAATGCAACACATGTCTCATTAATTTAATCAAGTATGATTAGTGTTAAACTCCGAATTTCCCATTCCCCTCGATACTTACTAGAGGAAAATCGCCTTTCCTATATTCACCCCATCCAGCCATTATCCGTAAAAAGAACCTACTAAAAACCAAGGTTGGACATCATCAATCCTAGAGTTTAAAGCTGACAAACTGGAATTAAATGGACAATGGTAATATTACATAAAAGCCCTTTTTTTTGCCAAGTGCCAAGGAGAATTCAAGAGTTAATATAACAACTTAAATTTTAAATAAAAACTGACGCATTATATTTTTGTGATGGAAAGTGATTAAAAGCTCATGGCATACCTACTATTGAGAGCTGGACCATTATATTGAAAATCCAAATGAAGTCAAAGCTCACATGATTTAAATGTTAATGGTCACTTAATGAATAACACCATTGAATTTTTGATCCCACAGTCGATCTCTCGATAGTATATTTACTATGGAAAGTTTTAAGTCACTTTCCTTTTGTGATTACCTAAGAGATCTTCTGGCCTATTGAGATTCTGACACATTTTTTTAATCTGATCCTCTAAATAAGATGCAAAAGAGATCCTCTTAACTAATCAAAATGTCTTACTTTAAAGAGATTAACTATATATGAATAAGAGCTCCGGATAAAACCATAATCAGATGAGTATGAACTGAAGAAATTAGGGCCCGTTTGGTTTGGATTATAATTTAAAATTAATACATGATGCCTAATGTGCACGTGGAATCTCACGAGTTATACCCGACAACCAGTGACGTTGAGAGTGGAACGTCGCTGTGGCTGTCACAAAACTGGCCACTCTCCAATCTTCAGTCATTCTTTGATTGATTTCATGTGTCAATATATCATTTTTTTTTTTTTCTAATAGAAAATATAAAGCAGAAGCTAACTTAAATATTTAATTTCTCTCTTTTTCCAGTCGTGGCCGTTGATTGCGGTTGGGGAATAAAGCGTATAGGAGGACCCACTTTTTCACTACGTTCATCTTTCAAATTCTTCCCTCTCACTCACTCATTCTCTCTTATTTTAATAAATCTATATTTGTTTATTAGATAGTGGAGAATACGATTATAATTAAGGATTATAATTGACGAAAGAGGCGCACTAGCCTTACTCTCATGTATTTCTAATTCTCAATCAGAAACTGACACCTATTAAAACTAAGACATATGTTGGTTTTTAGTTGAGAGTACTTCTAGCACGGCTCATAACCTAAATACGGCTCATAACCTAAATAAGGATAAGCAAAAGTCTTCTTGTTATGTTTCCCAAAATCCCATTAATATGAGGCCAAGTAAAAAAAAAAAAGTTTGCCCTACATTATTAGAGGAGTGCTAGCCCCAATCGCATTTACTCCAAAAATTTCCACAAATGCAAGATTGGGGCTAACTGGTGGAGATGTTTCATATTTTAACACTTAAAAAAAATATATTTTTAGATAATATTTGACATTTGTAGCCACCCAATTGCATCTATGGAAGATTTGGGATTGGGGCTACCAAAATCCACATTATTAAGACCACATTTGTTGATGCTCCACCATCTTTTAAAGTCAATTTTAACATTTAAAATTACTACTAATTTAATTTTAAATTTAATAATAGTAAGCAAAAAGTTGCAATACCAGAAAAGATGTAAAATCATATGCACATTGGTCTCAATAGTGGTGTGTATTCTCACTTGGATGGATTGGAATTGATTTTTATACCTGGTGTGGTGGTTAAAAAATTCAAGTGTCGTGGTTAAAAAATTCACTGTTTAACTTTTAACCTATAACTTAGATAAATGATAACTCCATAACTTTTATATTTTTGTAAAGAAAAAACTAAAAAAGTAATCATTTTCATAATTAAAAGTTATAACACTTATTTTTGGCATCACATTACCTCTGATGTATGCACGAGCCTCAGCCTGAGGCATCCATTCATCAGGGGCATGTGGTATTAAAATGGGGAGTGATCAATTGGGGAGAAGTCAAAAAACAGGGAGAAAATGAAATGACATATTTTAGGAGAGCAAATCTTCTAGTCGGCCTATAATACCAAAGTTGGTATTAGTGACCCACATAACCTATAGGACTTTGCTACTGAGACCCTCTTAGGGTCAAGACCATCGAGACCGTGCTTTTTAGAGCACGGGATTTCAGATGGGGCCCATTTCACATGGTAGGCCCCACCTGAAATCCCTTGCTCTTAGAGCACTTGGTGGTCTCGGCCCTAAGGGGGTCTCCGAAGCTTTATCCTAACCAATAACAGTATTACACCTCATACAACATTTGAATTTGTCTCATTTAATGCACGGTTTATTATTCAACTCGAAGAAGGATAAAAATGTCTTATTTGTTTCTGCATTGAGTTTTTCTGCATTTAAATTTTTTTTAAAACAGTGAAATTTGGATACTTGCGTCAGTTTGAAACTCGTTCTCAAAGGGTTCACTAACCCTTTAACTGTGGTTAGGGTTCATTAACCCTTATGGAATGAGACATGTTAATTTTATTTTTAAAATACTATGGATTAAGTTTAGATGTTTTAACCCTAAGGGTTAGTTGATCTCCCAGTTAAAAAGATTTAAAGGAAACACCTTAAATTTTTAATTTTTAAACCTAAGATTAGATTATAAAATATGATGGTGAGTGAACCTTAAGGATGGGTAAATCTTAACCAACAGTTAAGGGGTGTCAAAAGGGACACATGGTGACCTCAGGGACATAACTTGCTTCTCTATAATCTAACTGTGGTTAAGATTCACTCACCCTTGGGGTTGAAACATCTTACTTTGTTTTTTAGAAAAAAGTAAAAAAATAAAGTTAACGTGTATTTTAAATCCTTTAAACCATGGTTAAGCTTTACTAATCCTTAGGATTAAAGAATCTAACCTTGGCTTCTAAATTAAAAATTTAAGGTGTCTCCTTTTAACTCCTTTTAACTGTGATTAAAATCAACTAATCCTTAAGGTTAAAGCATTTAACCTTGGTCCTTGGTATTTAAAAAAAAATTAACATGTAGTGAATCGGAATCCTAATCACAGTTAAAGGGAGTTAAAGGGTTAGTAAACGCTTTGAGAACGGGTTTCAAACTGACGCAAATGCACAAATTTCACTCTTCCTAAAAAAAATCTTAAATTAAGAAAAGAAGAAGGCAAATACCAAAATGTGATTTTTACCCTTTCTATGAGTTGGATGAGTTGGATAATAAACAGTGCATTAAATGAGACAAATCCTAATATTGTATGAGGTGTAACATTATTATCGGGTATGTGAGCCTGTAATACAAACTTTGGTATTAGAGACTCACTAGAAGATTTGCTCTCCTATTTTAGCGCGGGCCTCAGATTGTCTCTGGCAAAGCTAGAAAGGGCTCTCGGCGTTCCATACATTGTGCGATTGCTGGCATAAAAATAGGGAAAAATCACTTGATTTTCTTCCCATGATTTTTGACTTCTCCTCATTTGATATCTCTCCCCCTTATTCTCACACTTATCGCCACATGTCTTACTATGTGTGGAGAAGTCAAAATCATGGGCCCCATGATTTTGACTTCTCCACCACTTGTCCCCTATTCTATGGAACCCCGAGACAATACCTTTCTGACTTCGCCAGAGACAATCCGAGGCCTTTAGCGAGACATGTGGCATGTTGAATGGACGCCTGAGGCTCTGTCGGTATCCATTTTAATATATAACAGATAAAATATTAAATATTGGTGAGTGGACTTTGTGTTGGAGTATTCTCAAATGCATGTTCTAATCCTAAGTTCCCAACCATCCACTTTCCCACCTAAAAGGTTTGATTTCGGAGAAAGTAGATTTACACATCCGGATGTTTGACGAAAATACGCATACACCCCCTCAGGTTTCAGAAAATATATTAGGTATCCCTATTTTTCAAAATATTGACACTTACATCCTTTCCATCAGTTCATTGTTAGGTTGGAGTATTCTCAAACGCATGTTCTAATCCTAACCATCCAATTTCCCACCTAAAATATTTGATTTTGGAGAAAATACATTTACACCCCCTAAAGTTTGATGAAAATACACATAGACCCCCTTAGATTTCAGAAAATACATTAGGTACCCATACTTTTCAAAATATTGACACTTACATCCCTTCCGTCAGTTGACCGTTAATCAACTGATAGAATGATGATGTCATGGAATAAAATGGTATGATCTACCAAAAATACCCTCTCTAAAGTTTTCATATTCTATTTTTCTCATATACGAAATTGTCCCTTCATTTTTAAATGAAATGAAATCCTCTAGGGTGACCTCGTGTCCTTTTTGACACTCCTTGTGGTGGCCACATGTCCTTTTTGACACCCCTTGAGGTGGCCAGGTGTCCTTTTTGACACCCCTTAAATGGGGTTAGATTCACCCACCCCTATGGTTCACCGCCCATCCTTGGTTTTTTTTTTTTCTAAATATTAATTCTTTTTTTAAATTTAATAATTGTTTTTAAGACTTTTTTAATATTAAAATATTTTTAAAATAATTAATATTTAGAAGAGAAAAAACCAAGGATGGACTGGTGAACCATAGGGGTGGGTTTAAGGGGTGTCAAAAAGGACCCGTGGCTATCTATCTCAAGGAGTGTCAAGAAGGACACGTGGCCACCTTAAGGGGTGTGAAAAAGGACATGTGGTCACCACAAGAGTCTCAAAAAGGACACATGGTCACCATCGAGGATTTGATTTCATTTAAAAATAAAAGGACAATTTCGTATATGAGAAAAATAAAAAATGATAACTTTAAAGAGGGTATTTTTGATAATTCATATCATTTTATCTCATTACATTATTATTCCATCAATTGACTAACGGTTAACTAATGGAAGAGGTGTAAGTATCAATCTTTTGAAAAGTAGAGGTAATATATTTTCTGAAACTTATGGGTCTATCTGTATTTTCTCCTTTGATTTTTGAGTGCTATCTTGAAAGTTCATTTGTCATTATCGAAAGGAGAGGAGAGTAGCAGTTACTACTGTACCTAACTACTACACCGGATCAGGGACCGACGCCAATTTTCCAAGTCCCAACTATTTCTATTCGGCGATGAAAATGGAGATGATCGCTGAAGCCGGGCCATACTCAGTCACTCATCTCGCACTCCCTTTCTAGTTTCCACCGACGTTTTTAATGACAAATTTTTAAAAATAAACTTAACAATATTTATAATCTGTTTTTCTTAACGTCCACGTGTTTTTCTCTTGATCTCATTTGGCAGATGCCAAGTTTCACAGGACACCACTCTTTACATGACCCGTGGGAAAGCATCAAACTAGAAAAGTGATAGTATGCAATGCACATTTGGTTAGATATACACGCACACCTCCAAACTCGCCACATGTCTTCATTGACGTCAATTAATCATTGTTAAGATTTAATAATCCCTAGAATTAAATAATTTAACTTTATTTTAAAAAAAAAAAAATTACTTTATTTATGATTCACTTATTTATGTGATTAATTTTTTTAGAACACAAGTTATATTATTTAATCTTAGGAATGAGTTAATCTTAATCACAATTAATAAATGTCAAAGAAGAGGTGTAGCAAGCTTAGGAGGTGTGTAACCACCCAATGATTGTGCAATGCATGCTATCACTCTCCTATTTAAATGTCTTCTCAACCCTCATGCAATGAATGATGCTGGAGTGTAATACTCCGACATTTGCAGAGAAAATCCGTTGCCAATCCAGATTGATTCATACGCGTTCCACCTGTACGAAGCATATACAAAACCCGAGGAATGAGATTTGATCTGGCTCTCGCCAGACCAAAACCATCCTGCCTTGATGCACCTTCCCGCACATGGTTTTAAAAAGGGGAGAAAACATAAAGTAGAGAGAAGTCAAAATTAGGGGAGAAATTGAAATGACTTCTCCCCTTTTTATCTCCATGTGGTGGACGTTGTACCAAGGCCGGATGGTTTTGGTTTGGTGAGAGCCAGATCAGATTCCATTCCAAAAACCGAACCCCACTTCCTGGAAAAATCACTTTTCTGAATCATTAATAAAGTTTTTTTTTAAAAGAATCAGGATCTCCTTGTCAGCACCAACTTAGAATATACCACGACAAAAATATGTTTTCGTATATAAGCTATTTTATATAGAGTCCCGAGAGGCGGACCCATGGTCCGCTTCTAAGCTTACCCAAGTGTACCGTGTCTCATTTAATCCCTATTTAACCAAGATTAAGATTTATTAAATTAAAATTAATAAGTTTTTTTTTTGTTTTTTTTCTAAAAACTATGATTAGATTGCTTAACCTTAGGGAGTTAACAAAATTTGATGGATGGTTAAAAAGGGGCTTGGACCAATGAAGACACTAGGTCAGCTTAGAAGCTGAACCTGGTCCGTTTTCCATTTCCATATAAGCATCTGATTTTGGGTCGAAGCCAATTAATTTATATTGATTTAACACTTTAATTAATTTAATGTTTAATCTTATGGCTTTAATCACTTCATTAGTATAATCATGGATCGTAACTGTGGGATTTTGTGGGGGGTAAGCAAGGAACATCGAGTTCGCCATTATTAAAAATCAACATACCAAAGCTAATGATACCAATTCTTTCCCAAGTGTCTCTATTAACATTTCGATTAGTATTTTTTTATTCAACTTGCACCACATTCACCGTGTTCTTTTCCAGTGTATTTTGGGTTGGGTTTTTATAAAGTCTTAGGCTTTAGGAATGCATATGGTATTCTTTTACCAAAAACCCTGAAACTTAATAACTTATTAAGACTTTAAAAGTTCACTAAATGCGTGTTTGAAGGCACAGTATCACACCATGAGTTTGTCCCAATGATAGTGTATCTCTCTTTGGGGAGTGGAGATTCGTGTTCGAGTCTTTGGTGTGGCTGTTGACGCCCACCATGAGTGCTAACCCTGACCTCCTAACCCCCAAACATAGTTAGATAAATGATTAGAACGTACCCAAAAAGAGTCAGTCAAAAAAGTCTATACCTTGGAACCCACAGGTGTGTCTTTCATTATGGGATCCCAAATAAAAACACGAACTTTCTAATTTTTTATATTTTTTATTTATAATTCAATCACAAAGCTTTGGGTAAAAAAAAAAAACACACAGAACAACAGATGCTTAAGCTTATGAAAAAACCTAGATCTTGAATGTCCTGAAAACGCTACAAAAAAACATTGCCTTATGACCGTTCTTAATTGAGGCTTACAAAGCTCGGTACCATACAATTTTTAAAACTTATTTTTATTTTTTAAATCATAATTCTCAAAAACTTTAACAGCCGTGCAAAATTAGAGATTTCAAGTCCTTTCATTAAAAAAAAATTTGGCAGGGCCGACTAGGAATGGCAATGGGGCGGGCGGGGCGGTTTTCTACCTCCCCTGACCCAACTCGATTATAAAGCCGCCCCGCCCCTACTGCCTTATATATATATATATATATTATTAAAGTGGTTCCGGGGCGGGGCACTGGAGCAGGGTATACTAAAACCGTCCTTGCCCCCGATTTATTTGAAAAAAAACCGCCCCTATAGGGGCGGGGCAGGTCGGGGCCCTACGGGCGGGTCACATTGCCATCCCTAGGGCCAACGTGAGGGGAGCACAAAATATGTTGGTCAAATTGGAATCGTGTATGCCAAAGAAAGCCTCAATGGGGCCTCAGATTTAGTATATTTTTGCATTTTAACAATGTTTTGTTGGCTAAGCGGTGTTGGGTCATCTCTTCTTCTAACTTGTGATGGGTCAGATTACTTAAAGCTCTATACTTTCTTCATTGTGAATTCCTTAAGGCTCTTTTGGGTCACCGGCCCTCCTAGGCTGGAGAAGTATTTTAGAAGGGCAAAAATTGCTGCTCAAGGGTCTTCGATGGCAAGTTGGAACTGGCAATCGCATTCTCATTTGGGATTCCCATTGGATCCCCTCCCTCCTCAGGTTCAAACCTTACTCCGGTCACCCACCAGATGCCCCTTTTCTCTATGTTGCGGCATATCGAAATGTTGGAATTTATACACGCTCCATTGTCTTTTTACTGTCGAGGAACGTACAACTATTTTAGCCATCCATCTTAGTGCTAGAGTGGTTAATCGTTGGGTATGACATTTTGATCCTAAAGGTTAGTTCTCGGTTAAATCGGTGTATCATGTGGCCATGCACAATGGCCCACTTCCTATTGTCGCCCCTGGGGCCTCTGCCATCCCTCATAATCCGTCTCTGTGGAAAACTATTTGGCAGGCGAAGATCCCTCGGAAAATCTACTTCTTTATTTGGAGGGGTGCTCTAATGCTTTGGTGGTGAGTGCCAATTTGTCTCGTCGAAATGTTTCTTACCCTTGGTTTGGATTTACTAATGAAACAGTGGAACATTGCCTGATTCGGTGTTCTTTTGCCCGAGCCGTATGATTCAGCTCCTCTCTGGCCCTGCAACATTGCCCAGATGACTCCCATTCCCTTGCCGAGTGGTGGATCTCCATTGTTCATCATCTCTGTCTCCAACCTGAGCCTGATGTTCTGGTGCTTCACTTTGCCTCCATTCTTTGGCATATGTGGAAAACACGTGATGAAAAACTATTCGCTCAGTCTTCTTATGTTTTATCTCAGGCATCTGCTTTCGCTATCAAAGCCTGGTTGGTTTGGCCTACCGTTAATCCTACCTTGCAGATTGTAGTTCCTTCCATTTGGGAGCCTCCTGTGGTTGGATTTTTGAAAATTAACTGTGATGGAGCCTTTTCTAATCACGGCTCTTTAGGGGGTGTAACTGCAGTGGATCGTGATAGTGACGGGTGGGTGGTGGACTTTTGTGTGCAAATATCTGATTGTGGCTCCCCTCTTATGGCTAAAGCAAAAGCTATTTGTCTTGGAATCCTCTTGGCTCATGAGCATCATTGGAAAAATATTATTGTTGAATCAGATTCCCTAAACCTTATCCTCGCTCGGAACTCTCCTAAGGGATCCTTTCCGCTAGAAGTACCGATACTTATGGAGGATTTGAAGGCTTCTCTCAATGGTTTTGATAAGGTGACATTCTCTTTTCCCCCTCGCTCTTCGAATGGGTTTGCGCATTTGTTGGTGACCTTCTCATTTTCTCAGTCCTGAATAGGGCTCGGGATTGTTTCCCCTTCTCTTTAGGATGTTCCTTGTCGTAGTCTTTGTGATGTTGCTGGCAGCATTCAGCCCTAAACTCTGTATTGATTGGCGTTGTTTGGATGAAATGCACGGCTTCCAAAATAAAAATCCAAGTCTCCTGATAGCAAGAATTTTGAATTATTCAAATCTTACATGACTCCTAAAGTATGTTTTTGCGAAACTTTTACATCCGTTGCAAAATCCAGTTTCATACACTTCTGCAAAACTTTTACACCCTCTGCTCAATTAAAAGCATCCAAACTAATTTAGGGTACTATGGTGTATCTCGGTCCATCAAAGATGATGCACCATATTTCACAAAGTTCGGACAATTAAGATCCAGTGATGGGCATAATTTTTGGGTTCTATCCCAAACAGAAGGTTGACCATTAGATAAACCATTTGAATTACTCCATCATAGATGATCAATATGTAAAGATTTCAATGCTTTATTGTACTTTTGAGCCCTGATTTCCTTGGCAAAAACACAATTCTTGTCTCTTAACCACTTTTCAGAACCGGACCTCAAACCGGCAGGGTGCTCGGTTCCCAGTTCGACCAGTTCGATATGTTTGACCGGTCCGATTAGACTTTATCCTTTTATGTAAAGTAAAAAAAATATAAAAAATTTCCTTCTTTTTTTCCTAGCCGATTCTACTGGTTTTTACCGGTTTTTAACCCTGATTTTCTGGTTCTTAATACATTTCGGTTGTTGGGGGGTTTCAGAACCAGCGACCAAGCTGGTCCTTGGTTTTACTAGTTCAATCGGCCGATCTGGTCCAATTTTAATAACACTGCTCTTAACCTTGATTCGGTTAGTATTCCTTAGGCTTTGTTTATTGGGAAGGCAAATGCAAATGGAAAAGAAAGCGAAAATAATTTCTAAGAGAATTTTTCCTCTTAACATAAATAAAATTAGAAATTATTTAAAGTTAAGCTCATTTTGAAGCATTTCAAATACAAAATTTAGTTTTTCTTCTTAAAATGATATATTTTTTTTTTTGGTAATTTCTTAAAATGATATTTCAATGCACTCATTTTCTCCTAACAAAACTAGGTATTAATGTTTATTTAACTAAAATTTAAGATAATAACAAACTAATTGAGATTAATGTTTTATTGCTTGAGTTCCCTCAAGTAAGTGCTGGAGGGGATCGGATCTCTTTCTATGACTCTAGTTGTCACCAACTAGGGTTAGGATAACAAGTGCTCTGTTTTAGTTACTGCCAGAGGAAAATCCTACTGCAATTACCACTGGATACTGTGTGTCTACTTTTTCATCTCTTTCTACTGTTTGTGCTTACCTAGTTACTACGGAATAACTTTTAAAAGAGAAAAAGCGCAAAAGCGCAAAAGCGCAAATCCTATAATCTTAATCACTTTTGAAGACTCCAAAATGGATACGTATTCTTGTGAAATATCTTAAATAACCTTTGTTTTAGATTACAGAAATAAACGCAGACGAGAACTAGAGCATCTCCAACCCTATTTCTAAAATTTTCCTAATTTTGCTCTAAAGTGGAGAGCTTCCATAAAATTGGGGGCCAATTTTTCTCCTTGTAACTCCAACCACACACCCTACTTCTCTATTTCTATAAAACACTTATTTTTTTTATTCCAACCCTACTTCATAATCAAATGATTTGTCAAGATTTTTTTTTAAAATAATATAATAATCTTTGAGAAGGGGATTTGGTCCCTGCTAGTAAGGAGCCAAAACTCCTTTCCTACAATAGGGAGGGCATATAGGGAGTGCGTTGGAGTGTCGAAAATAGGGTTTGCCTATCTACTTTAGAGAAGAGAGCCCCTATAGGGAGTGGGTTGGAGATACTCGGCAGCCATCAGCCTGTATTACATTTTTAAAAGTGGGTATTTTAGTCATTAAAAGCAAAACAGAATTTTTGTAGTCTTTTTCAGTACGCGGCATAGGTTGTTAAAGGTGAAAGGGCCTCTTGGCAAGGAAAACGCATCTCCCTAGACTTATCCGTTAAGGCATCGTTTATCTGTTATAGGTGATTAAATCACAAAAAGTAAAAATAATCTTATTTGGCAATTAAAATTATAGCCGCAAACTTTCAAACTCTCACTATAATTGCAACATGTGCTGCTCATTTTCACATTGGGGACATGGCATCCTCCTTTGAAAAAATTGTTTGGTTAATCTATTGAGAAATTAACTTTGAAGTGAATGAGATTGAAGAGATAATTAGAGTAACTCAACATGTTTTTATAGGAGTATTTTGAAAACTATAAGAAAAAATTAAGCTGGTAAATTACCATTCTTTTATATTTGCAATTACCAAATTATCTGTCATAAGACATATTTTGAGTTCTTAATTCTGATTAATATCTTCAATTTAGAGCTCTATTCATAGGTTAATTGGTTTGTTTAAGGGGTAGTTACAACATGTGTTACACCCACATTATGAGTTCAGAATTTTTTTTTTTGAATTTTGGGACAATTAGTCTTCTAAAAATAAATAGGGATTTGCTTCTTAACATGACAAGCAAATGTGTATAGTAATTTCCTTTTAAAAAAATGGGTGTTGCTAATGTTCACTTACTAGGTGAATTGGAAAACTTTACAAAGACATTTTTATCCTTGTATCAATTTTTTTTTTGTTTTTTTTTTAATCCACTAGAGAAGAGTGGGGGGTTTGGCGTTCATTATGATTAAGGATAGTTTAGTCTTTTCATAAGGGATAAATTTGAATTTTTGTACTTTTTGTCTTCCCTTGTTTAATGATTTGTCTCATAGAAAATTATCAAAGTATCATTATATTTAATAAAATGGTGTTCATTACATAGGGGTAAAAAATACTTAAGCTAGGTTAACAAAATTCACTTAGAGGGCGTTTGAAAACTCTAATCTAAATTAGTAGAGCTAATTTGGACTTTAGATTGTTAAGTTAAAGCATAATTGGATATCTAAATTTTTTTAAAGTACAGGTTTTACCTTTAAAGTAATAAGGAGACATGAGCTATTTTTTCTTTACAGTTTAAACCTCCAATTCAAAAAGAACTAAGTGACGATTGGTAACACTAATCTAAATAAGTAAAACTTATTTGAAAATTGTACTTAGTTGGACTTTAGATTGTAAAGATGAAAGTTAATTAAATGTCTACATCTTTTTGAAGTTGAGATTTTAAATTTTAAAAACCTCTATTTTAAAAAGTAACTCATAACTATTTTTTATTTTAGATATAAAACTCCTACTTCAAAAAATGTAGATATGCAATTAACATTCAACTTAACAATTTAAAGTTCAACTAAACAAAATTTTCAAATAAACTCTATTGATTTAGATTAGTGTTACCAAACGTCATCCTAGACATTCAATTAAACTTTAACTTAACAATTTAAAGTCTAAATAAACTCATGTTTCAAATAAATTGTACTTATTTAGTTTAGAGTTACCAAACTCCCTCTTAGTCTTAGTAAAGGATAACATTTTCCTTTTTTAAAATCTAATTAAATCAGCATTGGCGATAATTCTATGACTTGAGCAAGCGCTCATATAATTACCATAGGTATGATTGTCCGTGTTTATTACCTCTTTAATCAAAAAAATAAAAGTAAGCGATCACGTCTAAATAAGCATGAGGAGTGTTAGCCCCTATCGTCAACTCTTTCCTACTCTCAACATGAACCAACCACCTGCCCAAATTCTTAATTAAAGCATGACAATCACTGAAAAGATGTGTATTTAACTGTGATATTGGACAGATGGTTGGTTTATGTTGAGAGTAGGAAATAGCTGAGAGTAGCACTCCTCAATAAACATTTTGAGGAGAGAAAAAAAATCTAAAAGAAGTTGAATAATTTCGCGGCTAGATTTCAATTAAATCCCTACCGACCTTTTTCAGTAAAGAACATAAACTCACAAATGTCTCTCTTTCTCAACCGTTTTTGGAACATCAAGGAAAAAAAAATTTAAATTATTTATTAATTTAGTTTTGAGGTGATTTATAATTATTAAAAATAACTACATTTATTAGTCTTTGCCAAGTTTCTGAGTTCTCGGACCTTCCTTTTCTCCATATATAGATGCTTGAGCTCTCCACATTTCTCCAATCTCTCTGTTCTGTTTTCCTTTCTGAGAGAATCTGTGTTCTTGGGGGTTTATCAGAAGTTTTAGCTGATAAACCAGACCAGCATTACCAATTTTCCTAATTGCTTATTTTTAGCTGGGATTAATGGATTTCTCTTTTGGGTTCTAGAGAAATTTACCCACTCTGCACTATACAGTTTCTGTTGCAGAACAGATCTCTCTCTCTCATTCTCTTGATTCTTACTCAACAGATCAGGTTATTTCTGCATTTGGGTTCTCTTCTTTCTTCTTTGAAGCTATGGATCTGAGACCCATTTTCATGGCTCCTCTGTTTCTGCATGCCTTGCTTATTTGGCTTCCTTTTGCTTTTGCTGGCCATGACTATGGTCAAGCTCTGAGTAATAGCATTCTCTTCTTTGAAGCTCAGAGGTCTGGCTACCTTCCTGGTAACCAGAGAGTCAAGTGGAGAGCTGATTCTGGTCTGCATGATGGCAAGGCTAATGGGGTAAGCTAATACCACTTTCCTACAACTTGGGTAGTTCTTCTTTTTTTAACTTCTCATTTAGTTTAAATCCATTTGGGTATATGAGTAACATCATTAGAATGGTTTTTTTTTTTTCCTATAAAATTCATCAATTTCCCAAAATTTTACCTATTTGTTCTTTCTTTGAAATCTTTTTGTCCTAATACTTTAAAGTTTTCTTAAAAATCAATACACCCAAAAAATGTAGAGACAACATTAATTTCTTGTACCAGAACAATTGTATCTTAAATTAATGTTTGGTTCTTAGACCAAATTATACTGTTTATGAAAAATATTAAATTTGTTTTTCTCTTAAATTACAGGTGGATCTGGTGGGAGGTTACTATGATGCAGGGGACAATGTGAAGTTTGGGCTTCCAATGGCATTCACCATAACCATGATGTCATGGAGCATAGTTGAGTATGGAAAGCAAATGGCTGCAAGTGGAGAGCTTGGCCATGCAATGGAAGCTGTGAAATGGGGCACTGACTACCTCATTAAAGCCCACCCACAATCCAATGTCTTGTTTGGAGAGGTACTTTTCCTTTCCTTTTCTGTTTTTTATTATAAAACTTTTGGCTGCTTCTTCTTGTTCATCTTTTCATCAACTGCAACTGCAACTGAAACTGAAATCCATTATCTTAGTTCTTTTAATGATCTGTTAATCTTTGTGTTTGTGTTTGATTAGGTGGGTGATGGAAATAGTGATCATTACTGCTGGCAACGGCCGGAGGACATGAGCACCGATCGCCGGGCATACAAGATCGATCCGAGCAACCCTGGCTCTGACCTCGCCGGAGAGACTGCCGCAGCAATGGCTGCAGCCTCTCTCGTATTTCGCCACCAGAATCCGGCTTACGCTAATGACCTACTTAACCATGCTACTCAGGTCCACCTTCTCCTCTCTTGTTCACTTAAGATCGTCTCCGGTCGAATTTTCTCTGGGGCATGTTAGTACAGTCTAACGTGCGCCTAAATGGATCTCTTTCTATCATGCCTAATTACCGATAGGAAAATAATCACATCTGGGTCGGTGACGCGAGAAGGGCCGTCTCTGCCACCCTTTTCTTTCCGTGTCTTCTTTTAATTGTGGTTAAGATTTCTAAAGTTCATTCGTACCCTTAGGTTTTTAGAAAAATGAAATTAAAAAAATTTAACCCAATTTTTTTTTATAGGAAGTTATCATGTAACTAAGACACATTAAACTCACACACACAATTAAGTTGGACCTAAGATAACCGCTAAATGCACAAGGGTAAGTCCAAGCAATCACTCCAAAAGTGACTAACTTAAGGAGGGTTGATGGACCTTATATACTCCTGTGAAGTCTTATTCCCATCTGAGGTGGGACTAAACCAGGGATAAGAGTTCATGGCAGTTGAGACAAATAACTAATTATTGCTCATCGCTCTTACAAAGCTACCCCTTCATTGTCCAAGGAGAATTATTGCTCTTAGAGCAGTGATTAGCAGACCCTGAGTCCGAGTCCGTTTCCTATTTTACCCCATGTTCTCGTGTCCCTTTTAACACCCCTTTAACCCTGGATAAACTTAAATAAATTAAAGTTAAGATTTTATTTTGTTTTTGAAAAACTAAGGTTAGAATGCTTAACCTTAGGGGTGTGTGAATCTTAACCACAGTTGGTGACCAATGAGGGCCGGTCATTTTGTTACAAAATGGAAACCATGGAACGTTAAGTATTTTCCTTGCTTTTACCGATAAATTATGGCCAAGTTGGGCATAAACTCAAAAAATAGAAGAATAAAGAGCCCTAATAAATCAATAATATCAAGGATTTTATTAGCCATACTTTTCCTTTTTACACCCCCTGTTTTTTAACACGAAAGTAAGGATTTTGTGCCCACAAACAAATGCAAAACTTGTTTTCTTGACCAAAAAGAGTGCATGAGAAGGAAAGTATGGCCTCTCCCCAAATAATCAATATCCCGGTGATCTACAATATTAATTCATTATATCGGCCGATAACTACATGACCGACATAATTTATCGTTTGTGTAAGCTTACGTTAGCACAGTTTAAACTTGCATCCTATTCTTTCCTTTCCTGGTGCTTTTGTTGGTGCATGTTAGCACAACCACATCTTTGCCTTTCTGGATTTGAAGGTCATTGTCGGTAGGCCTGGACCTAATGTCTGCCGACAGGAATCTCCGGTGATCAGATTGGTGGTCGTTATTAACCCAGCGCAAATTAGCAAAAACCTCATCGTTTTTTTAAAGTGCCATTAGCGTTAACTTTTCCTTGGACTTGGGTTTCTCTGACTTTCACGGCCTGTGAATTTGTAACATCCAGATCTTAATCCATCAGGATCTGAACCGTCTGTTTAACGATTTCTCAAAAGCGCGAGGGTTAGTTGTCTACCACGTGACAAAGCTTGGCACGTACGGCCATGCACATTTTCGGTCTTACAAAACACATTTTTACGGGCTTAGGAGGGCTAGCACTCCACTTACTTTACTAGGCCCGTGTTAGAGGGGGCATTAGATAAGAATTAGTCTACGGTATTCCCAAAGTGAACTCTTAAATATGCTCTCAATCAAACCCTAACCGTTTATATCAATTATTAAAACATTAGAATTAGAACTAACGTGACATTAGAAAAGACAAAATAACCTAGGCTAAATCTTGGCTCTTAGTGGTTAATTATAGACGATTAGGATTATGGAGTTTAGTTGAGAGTACAAACCAACTCGGCTAGGCCAGAGTATAATACATTAATACTCGACCGGGCCCAAGGCCGGCCCAAGCCATTTGGAGGTTTAAAACGAGAATTCTAAATATGACTTTTTTTAAAATTGGGTTTGCTATAAAATGAGACATTTTTTAGGGTTTTTTTTCATTAAATCGGGTTCATAAAGTCATCACAGCCCACATTTTGGGACGTTCATTTTCTTGGGACTTAAAGCCCAGACTTTGATAGCTTAATGGAAGGAAATCCATTGCTAGCCTGTTAAACTAACTACTAATACTATTTATTTATATAAATAATGAAATGTAAAAAAAAAAAACTTTCTCAAAGAGACAAATATACTCCTTGGTACATGGCGTAATTACGAGTTTTTAAAATGTTATACTAACTTCATTATTTGGTAATTTGAAGCAAAATTCAGGTCAAGATCGTCTAACAATTTTTTTTTTTACTATTTCAGCTATTCGAATTTGCGGATAAGTACAGGGGCAAATACGACAGCAGCATTAGAGTTGCTCAGAAATACTACCAATCTTACAGTGGCTACGCTGTACGAAAATTGTCTACTTCTAACTGACGCCATCAGAGTCAGTGCGCACCCTTTGTTATGCCTTTTGATATACTAATTGGTTTTGATATTGTAGGACGAGCTGCTATGGGCCGCTTCCTGGCTTTATCAGGCAACCAACAATCAGTACTACTTGGATTACCTCGGAAACAATGGTGATTCACTGGGTGGGACCGGTTGGGCCATGACCCAGTTCGGCTGGGATGTAAAATATGCTGGGGTCCAAGTTCTCGCTGCCAAGGTAACCCCATCAATGGATTGCGAACCGTTCGATTACAATAATCCAACGGTAGTCATTCATTTCCGTTCTGTGTATGATGATGAATCACCACACCGTGATCATGTGGGGGGAGGAATTGAACTTTTGAAAAAAAAAATTATACTATATTTTTATTTTTAATAGGGCGTAGTCATGTTTAAAGGGCCTGCTATCCTTTAACTTTTGAAAAAAAAAATATAAATATTTATTATATTATATTTTTTTAATTATTGACATAGTCACGAGGCAAGGGGCACTTGTCTCCTAACAATAACAATTCCCGTAGATATGTATGATACAAACAATATGGTCTATGAGCTTAGTCTTAAAAAAAATTTTAAAAATGTGGACCCCACACCCCCAAAATCCAAAATATTTAGTGTTTTTTTTTTTTGGTGATCCAAAATATTTAGTGTTACCTAATCATTCTTTACAAATTCACGAAGAACTACTAAAATTTCCAATCAATCATGGCTTGCCCTCCTAAAAGAAAATCCTGCTCTACCCTGATCATGACCATGATTGAATGGTGCTCCTGGTTGGACAGTTCTTGCATGGGACCCATCTACTATTGTCTGTTTTTTTTCTCTGCAGTTTCTCATGCAAGGGAGGGGAGGCCACCATTCACCTGTCTTTGAAAAATACCAACAAAAGGCAGATTATTTCATGTGTTCATGCCTCGGAAAGGGTAGCCGGAACGTTCACAGGACTCCCGGAGGCCTACTCTTTCGCCAGAGGTGGAACAACATGCAGTTTGTAACAAGCGCTTCATTTCTACTCACTATCTACTCTGACTATCTCACTTCTGCCGGAAAAAATCTCAAGTGTGCTGCTGGCAATGTATCACCGTCTGAACTTCTCTCATTTGCGAAATCTCAGGTAACTCCATCACTTATATCTATGAAGTTCTTCAATTTTTTTCAGAAATTCCGGAATAATTCACAACTTTTTGTCCAAACATCAATTCTTGAAGTATTTATAACTTTTTAAAAAATTGTGACCTTATGAAAATGCCACGAATTTCGTCAAATATTCACAACTTTTTGGAAAAAAATCTTAAAAACAAATGCGTAATATATGAAATATATTTGTCTATACTTTTTTTTTTGGCATACTTCGCACATTTTTTTTCTTGAATTTGGCTAATCTTTTCCGAAACTATGATATATATGAGTAGTACATGTTTCAATGGACACACCAATTTGCAAAATGTTCTTGAATTTCTTGCCAAGTTCTAAATCGGCATTAGAATCTTGAGAGATGGACTGTGCACATATTTTTCAGTGACTATCAAAGAGAAAATGATAGATTGGGTGGTTTGAATCTGTCTAAAATCTCAGGTGGACTACATTCTTGGAGACAACCCAAGAGCTACAAGTTACATGGTGGGGTATGGAAGCAACTATCCGCGGCAAGTTCATCACCGAGGTTCCTCAATTGTCTCGATTAAGGTTAACCCTTCATTTGTTACCTGCCGAGGAGGTTATGCCACTTGGTTTAGCAGCAAAGCAAGCGATCCAAATCTCCTAACTGGTGCTATTGTTGGTGGACCTGATGCCTACGACAACTTCGCCGATGAGAGAGACAATTATGAGCAAACAGAGCCTGCAACCTACAACAATGCTCCCCTTCTCGGCATATTGGCGAGGCTCAAAGGTGGCCATAGTGGCTATAACCAGCTCCTTCCAGGTATAGAACTTTCATTTTTAACCTTATTTTTCAAATTACATGAATTAATTATTAGTGTATCACTAAACATATGAGTCTGTCCTGCAGTGATACTTCCGGCTCCTAAACCAGTCATCAGCCAACCCAAACCAACACCGGCTCCAGGTATTTTCCTACTTCCCTTTTGATGGCTCCTCTATTTCTCTTTCGGCAGAAAAAGTTACCATTTAGCAGACCATCATGGTGATCGACAAATGGATTAATCCATACACACAATGGGGGGTGAGAAGATTTTCTTGTAGGGGACAAGTGACAGTTGATTGATAATGCCAATAACTGTTTATGGGTTTGTGGAGAATGATTAGACAAACACAAAATATTCTAGGGTCGCAAGGCCTTGAAGAAAATTTTTGAGGACCAAGTTGGTGGTCCATTTCATCCCTTTGTGGAAATTGTTTTTTTTTTCAAAAGTTAGCGGCAACTGCCCCTTTGCCCCCATAGTTATGCCCTCTTAAATAATTAAATACTATAGTATAAGAATTTCAAAAATATTCAAAAGTTCAGGGGCAGCTGCCCTGGCTCCAGCCCTGCATGGAGTGCATGTCAGGTTTCAGGACTTATCTCTGGTTCACTAGTCCGAACTTGGGGGATCCATGCACAAATATTGACCCAAATGGGAGATTGGAAATTTTGGTTCCCAAAACAGTGACAGATTGAATTAAGGGGATCATCCAACTGGAATCAAAAGAAATTCTAGGATGGCCTCGAGATAGGAGCTCAATTGGTTGACATACTACATCGTAACCATAGTTGTCAGGAAGCTATGTATAAGGTGGGAAGCTCGTTTCCCAAACTTGTTTCCATCAATTCTCATTTAGTGGTTAAGGGGGTTATGTTTTTACTATTTAGAAAGTAATGGGATAGACGTGAGTCTAAAGCCCACGACATATATCTTCAGTAAGTATCGTTGAATTGAAACCTAAGACTCTTAAGGCACCTACTTCCCTACAAATATCTCATATAAAATAAATTTTAAAGTATGACTGGTCATCCTAATATAATGGGAATGAAGCACCTATATCTATTTCTCGCTTCCCATTTCCTAAGAATTTTTTGAGCTTCGCTTCCCGCTTCTCGCTTTTGCTTCACGATTTGGTAACTATGATCGTAACCAAGAGGTCAGTGTTCCTAGTCTACCTTGCCCACCAAGAAAGGAAATGTTCTTGGATGAACATACCAAATTGTATGCTTCAGAGGCAGCAATGTGTACCATGTACATTGCTTTAACAGTCTATAAACTGATTAAGGAGAAGAAAAACTTGGTTATTGTGAGCTTATACAGAATCTTGTCCTGCAGCTAAATCTTATGTTCAAATCGCCATCGAGCAAAAAGCGACAGCCTCATGGAATGCCAAGGGGAGAACTTACTACCGATACTCTACAGTGGTGACCAACCGATCCTCCAAAAATGTGAAGGATCTCAAGCTTTCAATATCCAAGCTTTATGGTCCTCTATGGGGCCTCACAAGGTCTGGTGGATCTTATGTATTTCCAGCATGGCTCAACTCTTTGCCGGCCGGAAAAAGTCTCGAGTTCGTGTATATTCACTCAGCCTCTCCGGCTGATATTTCAGTCTCTGACTATACATTGGCTTGAGATAGAAGGAAAGGAAGAAATGAAGAAGAGAATAAGGTTTGCTAGGTTTTCTGGGGTTGTAATGTAAGAAGTGTGCAGCTATACAAAGTGCAGTTCAGAAGGGTCATGGGAGGTTTTTTTTTTTCTTTTTTTTAAGGGTGAAAGTGGGGTCTGATTAGGGCTTTAGATGAAGTTAGGTTAAATAAGAATGAAGACTTGGGGTAGAAAGGAGTGAAGAGACAAAAGAAAATGAGTGCTCATCCTCTTTCCCCTCCATTTCATTAGCTATATATATGTTAAAAAGAGTAAGAGAGACAGACAGTGAGAGTTGGGAGGTGAAGAAAAAAGCATCCCTCAACAGATTTCAAGGAGTCTTTGTTTCTTTGGACTTGAAGCTTTAATGGCTTTTGTGTACTGATGCTGTTCTTCTTTCGTATCTGAATATGGTTTGTGCAAAGCAAGTATACTATCTCTTTGCTTCTCTTTTATGATAGAGGAAAAGCTACCAGATTCATTGTGGTTTTACATGAGCTTTCCTTGTGAATTACATCCTCTCACCTTCTATATGACCCAAGAGCATTCCCATCCACCAAAAGCATGTCAGAGAAACACTAAATTAGAAATACTCTGCAATTTTTATTGGGGCTTTTGCCCAAAAGCAGAGAATGTAACTTCATCTGTACTTCTGAACTACAAGTAATTAACATATTAAGTCTCTTTCATGATATGAGACTATTTTCTTATCAGAAAAACAAATGGAGGTCATTCTGCTGACTAATTAGGGAAAAATTGCAGTTTGTTTGCACTGAGTTTGGAGACTCGCGAAGAACACACACTATCCCTCTTCACAAACAATGGCAAGGCGAAGGCGGACAAATGGATCTGACAATCAAATAACAGTAAACATTCACTTTCATTTTCTGTGTGGTAAAGATATTATGGGGGGCAATATTTAGGAGACTAACAAATACTCACAAATTTCTATTATTGGTTTTAATTTTTAAGCAGATTGTTATCCTTCACAGATGGATTTTTCCTCATTATTCGGACCATTATCTGAATTGACGGATTCGGATACGGATCCACATGAGATTTGAACTTTAAACCACTCCCTAGTGAGGAATACCACCATTAGCTACCCTTCCATGAGGGTGCTGTCACATAAACTTACAGTCTATCTTGGTTCACCTAAACTTCAACCCCAGCTCACGTAGATGACCAACAATTCTAATCTGGTTCACCCAAACTCCAACCCAGCTCACAAACATGACCAACAATGGCTCACCCACCCAGATTGGTAATTTCTCCGTAAATCCGTCTTTCAAAAAAACAACCTCAAAGTTACATTGAACGAAAAAGATGAAAAGAAGGATCAAGAGAAACAAGAGGTATGCAAACACATCAACACAAGAAACTGCTGGATTTCCTTAGCTCGACTACTACAATGCTAATTTTGTACACAAGTACTAATGTCTTTTTAACTATTTTTACGGATGACCATATCAAAAATCTAAACTCTCTAAACTTATAGTAAAACTAGTCTGGTTTCAAATATATAGAAGAAAAGGTTCCTGATTACCTATAGATTTAGAAGTAGCAAGCACTCGTAGCACCCGGTAACCATTCCAGTTGATGACCTTTCCACCACGGCTTCGACCGATTCCATTTCATTGATTCGGCCAGGCTGTCCAAGGAAAAGGCCCTTAACAATATATAAACATTTAAGATCTAAATTGACATTATTTGATAGAAAAAGCAAATTGTAATCCTATTGTAATTAAAAAAAAAATACAAATTGTAATAATTGCACAGCCTATAGTTTGAAAACCAGGTATCTGAGATTCAAATACTCCTACTAATTGATTCTCTTCAAACTACAAGAATGTGAGAGCAAGCTTACATGTCAAAAAGAAAAAAGATCAATCATTACAGGGAGGAAATGCTTCCCACATCTTAGCCTCTGCGATAGAAAGCAATTGAGCTTTCAATAACCATAGAGGAAGAGCTTTTGAAGAGCAGATATAGAACTTAAATGAAATATACGATCGCAGATTGCCTTCTCCCCACCTGTTCCTTACCTCTTTTGCTTATACAGCAGTAGAATCTGTGAGACGGAGCCCACACAAATGAAAGAAGAAACCAACAAGGTATAACCTGCCTTATCTTAACTAATCTTACAGGTCCCTTAAACTTCAGCTTAATCACTCCCTTTGATAGCTGATCAGTAAGGCCAGAGCCCTGGGAAATATAACAGCCCCCCTTAAGTAGCTTTGGCCATTCAATACAGAATCCCAGTCCAAAAGGTCCTTCAAGCAAATGACTCCAGTTGAGTTTTATGGCATTTTACTTTCTTCATGCAATATTTTCACCAGTAATCATTGCAGGAGCATGTACCATCCTTAATATGATGGAAGCGGTTGGAGTCCCTCACCACTATTTCACGTCCTGTTGCCACCGAAATGAACTTCATTGCAGTATGACAGTCTCCACACACACGGAGGTTTTTAAATATCCTAATTGGTTTTGACTTGGATGTGCTTATAAGACCGAAAGCCACTGCTATTTTCTCACTGTGTTGAAACAAATACTGCTCCTTCTGTTCCTCTTCCACATCGTGAAGAACAAAGTCCGTATCAGGGATATAACCCATGTCTTCTATTTTGCATGCCAGTCGTTCCAGTTCTGAGTAGATCTCCCGTGCTCTGGGGTGTGAAGTATCCCCAACATGGAATTTGTGTACCTTGTTTTCTATCTCCATCCAGCTACAACCTGCTTCTTTGATCAGTTTCCTCTCTTTCATGTTCTTCCTGATTTCCACTACATCATCCCATTGGCCAGTCGAAGCATACAAGTTTGAAAGTAAAATGTATGCTGCTGGATCACGTGGGTCCAGTTCTAGAATAAGCTTAGCAGCATGCCTTCCAAGCTCTGTATTACCATTAACTCGGCAAGCTCCAAGCAATGTGCGCCACACCAGAGCGTCAGCCTTGAAAGGCATTGAATAGATGAATTTGACTGCTTCTTCAAGGAAGCCTGATCGGCCGAGTAGATCAACCATGCACGCGTAATGCTCCATTCTCGGGACAATCCTGTGTTCCTTGTTCATGGAGTTGAAGTGTTTCCATCCCTCGGCAATCATACCCACATGGCTACAAGCTGATAGAACAGCAATATAGGTGACCTCATTCGGTTGTGTGCCTGTCTCAACCATTTCATTAAATATTTCCAGAGCTCTCCTTGCATATCCATGTTTTGCAAAACCCATGATCATCGAAGTCCATGAGATAACATTCCGATCACTCATCTCGTTGAAAACTAGGGAAGCAGCTTCTATGTTCCCACATCGAGAATACATAGAAGTCAAAGCATTGCCAACGCACCGGTCTGACATAAATCCGGATTTTAGTAATCGAGCATGAAGTTGCTCACCCTTACTGATCGCACCAATACTCGCAGCCCCACTCAGGAGACTAGCAAATGTGAAAGCATTGACTCCGATTCCTGTGTTCTCAATTTGATAGAAGAGTTCAAAAGCTTCTTCAGAATCCAAATTCTTGGCATATCCATCAACAATTGTGTTGTAAGAAACTAGATTCTTCTCAAAAAGAATATCAAAGGCCTTCCGTGCGTCTTCCATCCTACCTGATCGAGCATACATGCTAATGAGAGAATTACCCACACAATTAACTGATGCAAGATTCAATTTTACCACATGGGTGAAAACCTGTTCGCCCATATGTGGATCAGAGAGATTTCCACATGCCTTTAAAATGCTCGAAAATGTGAAATGATTGGGCGAAATTCGTCTCTGTATCATCTCACAGAAAAGCTCGAATGCTTCCTTATCACGCCCACCACACTGAACGTATCCCGTGATAACTGCAGTCCAGGACATAACATTGTGGTCAGGCATCCGATCAAATACCTTCCTCGAATCATCCACAGATCCGCCTGCTGCACACTTTGCGTACATGTCCACCAGACTACATCCAACACAAACGTCCAAAGCCAAACCAGAGCGGATAGCTTGAGAATGCAGTTGCTGCCCGAGCTGAAATGATTCTAATTCCGCACAAGCAGAAATAACACTGCTGAGCGTGAACCGATCAGGTACTAATCCACTAAATTCCATATCCAGAAACAAGCCAATGGCATCTCTTGGGAAACCCAGTTGAGCATATCTAGTGATCATTAAAGTCCATGTCACCACATTTTTGTCAGGCATATTGTCAAATACCTTCCCTGCTGAAACCAAGTCACGGCTACCCTTTGTAAACATATCAATTAAGGCACACCCGACGCACAAATCAGACTCAAAATATCCGGATTTTATCACAAACCCAAAAATAACTCTTCCAATCCAAGCATTCTTAGCATTAGAACAAGCCCGAATCACCGCAGCAAAGCAAAACTGATTTGGGTACTGTCCAGATTCAAGCATCTCATAGAATGTGGCTATGGCTTCTGATTCCCTATCATTATGGGCAAAACATGAGATCATTGCACTCCAGGAAACCAAATCTCTAGTGCTTCCCATCGATTCAAAGATCAACTTAGCCGTTTCCCAGTCCCCAGATTTCGAGTACAAGCTGATAAGAGAATTCAAAACAACAGTGTCGAATTCAAGTCCAGACTCGATCAAACGGGCGTGTACAAGCTTCCCGCGAGTAAAGTCGCGAGATCTGATACACCATTTAAGGAGAACAGAGTAGGTAACTAGATCTGCTGGAATTCCTTGCTGGGTCATAAGATCAAGAGTGGAGAAAGCCTGATCGAGGTTCCCTCCATTGACAAGGCGGATCAAACGGTTCTTGAGGGGTTCGAACTGGGGGTGTTTCAGAAATTCAGAAGAAGGGATCTTTTGCTTTTGCCGGGAAGGGTTCGAGGATTTGAATGGAGGTATGACGATTTTAGCGGGAAGACAGAGACAGTGATTGATCATTGTTTTTTCCAACGGCTAGTAGCCAGTAGGAACTTCTCCTATTCAGTCCAGAGTTCGGTGATTATGATCGTTTCAGTTGAGAAATTAGATTGGCGGTTTTGGTCGTTACTTTAGGAGGATAGAGAGATGGTGAATGGTCATGGAAACGTCTAATTTGCGCCTGGTGGTTCATGTGCACCCTTTCCTTTGAAGAGGAATCAACCCTATGATATTAAATGGCATCTGTAATGTGGCTCATCGATCTCTACCGTTCAATCTGTTGACCAGTTGGGATGCACCATATCTATTACGATAGCCTCGAGTATATCTTGGCAGCAATGGTCGTTTCAGCCCAGGGCTGAAATCAACCAACGACTGCTAGATAGATCTTTTAGAATCTGTGTAAATTTAACATTTTTTCTGATGTGTCGGCAGTCATTGGTTGATTGCAGCCCTGGGCTGCATTGATGATTGCAGCAAAGTTGCACTCCATGAAAAGAGGCCATATTGTACGTGTGGTTATGAATTTCGAATAGCGTTCCTCTTTCAAGATGTCAACACAGGTCCTGAATCCTGATTGATGAATTGGTGGGCCACGTTATAATATAATAAGGAAGTCTATGTTGTACAGCAGCATGATACAGATTAAAGATCATTTCCATCCTTGGTCATGAACAATGACACAATACCAACTCCCAAGAATGGCAATCCAATACCTCAAGAAAAGTGAAAACCAAAGTTTTGGTTGACCACCCAGCCTCGCGGGTTTTGATAGTTGACTATCCCAACCATAATTTGAACCAATGTTACCTTGTGTGTCGGTTTGCTCTATTCGAATTCGGGTTCATGGGTCACAATTTGTCACTTTAGAGTGAACCTAGTTCGTTAAGGGTAGAATGATATAACACGTTTTTCGGTTTATTTAGGTTCTTTAGTTTGGTTCGCTGTTTAAATATGTAAAACAAAATATATATTATATTATATTATCAAAATATATATAATTTAAGCATGCAAAATACTTATTTAAAAATAATAAAAAAATATTTTTTTTTATGAACGGTTTGTGAACTTAAATATAAATTTATCGAACCTAAATAAAAATATCAATGAATTTGAATGAAAATTTTGATAAACTAACATTGTTTTGCAACCACTGTGTGGTTTGCTCAATTTCACGAACCAATCCGAATTGAACCACGAAGCTCGCTCAGTTCGCTATAGGATGTAGCAAACTTGGTAACCCTAATTTGAACCATGGTCATTGATTTTATGACAAAGATCAGCTGCTCACTTACCTTTATAGGAAATGATAGTGTCCTCTTGAGGAGATGTAACTTGTACTAATTGGATCTACACCGTTGGATGGTGGGCCTCGGGATTCATGTTAGGTAACTTAGGATCTAAAAGGAGGAAGCACTCAGGAGGCTTCCATAACAGTGGTTTATTCCAAAAGAGCACCCAGTGAGCGGCACTACATAGACCTGTGTACGACTACCGCACAGAAACCAAACACCTTTGTAGGTGTGCATAGGCCAATGTGGCACCTTCTCACTGGATGCTTTGGGGGGAGGGGGGGCTCTCCTCGCCAGCACCAACTGGAGAAGATCCTGGGTCATTCCAAAGTTGAAAATTGATATTTCTGGACATGAAGTCCATCTTCCTCGCACATTCCAGTGGTAGACAGAAAGTGTAACCCGGTGAGGCTGGCCAAGGATAAGTTCCTTGAAGTGAGACAATTTATATGCCCACCATTTATAGTCATCCTTTCAGATGGGTGATAGCCCAAAAAAAGGCTCTGAAAAAGAACCCTAATCTCCATAATCACTATGCAAATTTCTTTCACCACTCCTCAACTGGAATTGTATAATTTGACAGTAAGAATTCGACAAATACAGAAACAATTTAATATATTAAGCTGGTTATCCACCACATAAGGACATTCACATTGTTTCTCACAGCCAATTTAGGGAGAATTGCATGGCAATTTCCATATAGATTTTTTACCTATATTTTACCATTTAATATGGATAATATATACAATCGCCAAAAAAAAAAAAAAGGGAAAAAAATGCATGAGAGAAATCTTGGGGGCAACAACAAGTACTTTCATTAGAGTGGGTAATGGGACTTCACCAGGATCAGATTGCTCACTTCTTGCTTTTGTACATGTTATCAATGACATTCTGCAGGATAAGTTCTTCAATTAGCACCAAAATGAGAATAGTACACACAAATATATAAACAACTCTTATCATTATTTCTTTCTGGAGATATGAATTGGAGAGTTACCGTAAATCCAGGGAAAAAAAGTATTTAGTGAAGCTAAGCACACAACACCATGCGGTGGTCAGCAAACTGATCAAATATGCAGTACCTCTTTAATTGGAAATAACCCAAAAGATACTCTTGGATGGACTGAACCTTCTGTTGTACAGACATTTTCAAGATGACTTACTGTGCCATGTTCCATCCAAGATTTAATGCTCGGGTAAATTAGTTAGGGGGGCAAATCAGTGGCCATCTGTACTGGCTACTGGCTAGATTCCCGGAACCAACAAATGATGCCATGAGCCACCATGTATTTCTTCATTGAAAGGGAAAGAGAGAAAATTGTACAGAAATTATAATGTTGCATACAAATTCCTATATGGTCAGGGGCGGAGCCAGGAATTTTTCATTGCTTGGGGGGGCGGAATACATGTATTAAAAAACTAACGGATTTAAGGGTATGGAGCTTGGGGGTTCAGGGGCGTAGCCCCCAAGAAAAAAAAAATTGGGTAATTTTTTTTTTTGTTGAGAAATTCTTTTTCCCAGGTATGCCCTTGAGGTTACCACGTGTCCCTATTGATATCCCTTATGGCCTTAACTGTGGTTAAGATTCACCCACCCCTAAAGTTCACCCAGATATCCTTAGTCTTTTTTTAAAATATCAATTTTTTTTCAAAACCTAGTTAAAATTCACTGACTCCTAAATTTTTTTCTAAAACCAATGATAAGTATGTGAACCCTAAGAGTAAGAGAATTTTAACCATAGTTAAGGGGTGTCAATAGAGACATGTGGTGACCTAAAGGGCATAACCGGACTTCATTGGGGGGCCCACTATATATTTGACAAAAAATTGGAGGGGGGGGCACTCTATATATAAGACATAAATTTGGGGGGACCAATTATACTAAAAAAATTTAAAAAAATTGAGGGGCCCACTATTTCATACCTCCCCAAGAAGAGTTTACTCGCCCCCCCTCCCCTGGCTCCGCCCTAATATGGTGATGTATCCAAATTTTCTTAAAGCTGCTTTTGTTCGGAGGGGGGAAAATAGGTGTGTTGCATTATTTACAAGAGAACATCTAATTTTTGTGTTTGGAATGCTGCAAAATGAGTTTTTTACTGCAAATAATTCTCTAGTTTTACTTTATGTTCGACAGAAAAGTTTTCTTTAAAAAATGAGAAATTATTCCATGAATTTTGTTTCTTTCCCACATTGTTTTCTCTCCAAACAAGTAAATTATAGGCTTTTTTTTTCCCAAATAAATATTAAGGAAATGAACTTGAGGGAGAGTTTTGTGTCTGTCTCATACCACACTTGTAGCCGACCTTGGAACCATCCAATTAATGGGTCATATCTTGGATGAATGGCCCAAGCCATGACCTGATGTCATTACTTCTTCAACTGTTTCATATTTCTTTTAATTACCCAAGTGCCAGCAGTAGAGCAGATAATTAAGATGGTTTTGGGTAATGGCTGATCCAAGAATTGGTTCATCAATTGAATGGTCCAGAAAGATGCGCAGGTGATCCCTATGCAAGTTATAGAAATAAAGGCATGTTTTAAGGTTCCCTTGAGAGGACCAAGAGGAGCTAACCTGATAGTATTTTAGCAACTGAGGCCTCTTCTTCTTATACGTTGGGGTGAGAAGATCACGCTCCATGTCGAATGGCACAGGGTCAAGGTGAACTGCTTTAATAAACTCAAAACCTTTCAACTGCCAAGAACATTATTAAGCTAGGGTCAAAAGAAAACCTTTTATACCCAAATGAGAAAAAAGTACCAAGTACTCAGAGCAAGAGAGCAAAACCTTCTTTTCTTTTGCGATCTTGGAGAGTTCTCCGAGGATGTATTCTTTTGCCTTGGTATTCTCACATAGGGAATTAAAATCCCCAGTTACTCCATTCTCTTCTGCCCAACGTTCAAGGGCTTTCTGATTGGCGTTGACAACAGCAATGAGGAAGGATTCAAAGCTGTTCCCATAAATCCATATCTGAAACAGACAGGCAGATGAGTTTCACAGAGAGCCAGAACTCAATAGATCTCAAGCGGGTTAGATATGAAAATGGAACATAGGAGCCTTGCTGCTGATACTTTCTGCAGTAAAATTTATTTTCGGTTCCTATAATAGTAGAGAATGAACCAAGAAGCTGTTCTCCGTGCCCAAACTGTACCTTTTGGTATACATCCAGAGGATGTGGGATTGGGACTGATCATTAGATGGGTCACACCAAGGAGTCTTTCCAATGCCAAAGAAGCTGACCCACCTTTTACCTAGACTGCTTGTCATACTTTTTTTGATACTCCAAAGTGACAGAAAAGACCAACTAGATGCAATCATCCAATATGTTTGTTCTTGGAATAGGAGTTCTCGTAGGTGAGACCCATAAAATGGTGGGATAAAAAATTTACTTTTGTCAGCGTGTAAGTCAGAGTCAGAGTCAGCAAGATGCTTAAAGAGTTACGGGCCCATGTGTGTGCATGCATGTTTGTTTTTTTTTTTTTTGTTTATACTGAACTGGAAATATTATAGTTCATATTAAAAAGATAAATTTGCTTCACTATGCTAAACAAGAACTCTTTTGAAAGCGTGTAGATCAACCTATGCCAAGGATTTGTTGTATTGTATGAGAAGACGTAAAACAGTAACCATACCAAAAAGGTAAAGGCTTATGTAAAAAGTTTAAGAATCCCGATTAACAATAAATCATTTGTTTTCTTCTTATGTTTTCCTTCTTTTTAATCATTGTTTTTAAACAAATTTAAAGGAGATTATGTGTGGGTGTGTACATGTGTTTCCGAATGAATAGAGATCCATGTCAAAGGTGGTGAGCTTTTTCCCGTGTTCAAATATCTAGAAGTCATCTTAAAGATGAATGGGTGGATCGACGAAATTGAAATTGCAGATTTGATGTAGAAATCTGCTGCATCTGAAGAGAGAGGGAGTGAGGAGAGAGAGAGAGAGAGAGAGAGAGTAAAGTTGATAATAAGAAGGATGAAGATAAGACCGAAAAGGAATTATTGAAGGAAAAGTGGACCTTTTCCCCTTTTAGAATTCCATTCATTTAGAAACACGTCCAAAAGAGTTAAGAGACATACCAAATCAATATCAGAAACAAGACCATAAATGTTCTCCAGGTTCTCAACCGCAACATATTCTCCTTGTGAAAGCTTGAAAATGTTCTTCTTGCGATCAATAATCTTCATGCTTCCATCTGGTTGCCACTCCCCAATATCCCCTGGTGAAACGATCGTCATGAGCAAGGTGTAACAAAATCCAATTCTAGAAATATTGATGTATAGATGCGAGATGGACACCTGTGTGGAACCATCCATCGACCATAACCTCTTTGGTGAGGTCTTCGCGTTTGTAGTATCCTGAGAATAAGGTACTTCCCCGTATACATATTTCTCCACGTGGTGTGCTTGAAAGAGCATCGTATCCCATTTCAGGAACAGATTCAAGGCATACATCCACATTTGGCACTGGAGGTCCTACTGTACCAAGCATTGCTAGTTCGTTTGGTAGGGAGACAAACGTCCCGGCACAGCTTTCCGTCAGGCCTAGATTGACAGTGAAATGTAATCAGGTCTTCAAGATGATCATGTACTAATAGCCTTCGGATATAGACTGTGTTGTAGAGTTCAAAACTAAAGTGGTTCTTCATACAGTGGGCTAGGAGTTGTAGAGTGTAAACCCTGGCATGTTTCTCCATATAGTGGACCAGGATGCAAGCCAAAGAGTTTCTAGGCTCTGGATTGAACTGACCACATAATTGTAACCATCTAATGCAGATACTTCTTTTACTGATTGTTTGCTAAATTCTTTTCTTTCCAAGTATTCGAACAAATACAATAGATTGGATGATCAAAATCATCAAAGAGGGTTCATTTTGATGTTAGAGATCTTGGAGCTCAGCTGCTTAATATAGAAGGGTTATAGCCATCAGGCATACCATGTAAATGAATCAACAAAGATAAACAGAGTTGAGAAATAAAACCAGATAACCAAATGTTGAAATAAAGAGACATTTATTTATTCACTTTTTACTGATTTGTGGTTCACACAATTAACCACGGTAAGGCTCCTGGCAATTGTTGACATTGTAGAGCACATAGGTAGCAGTATCTACTTGCTTTCCTAATGCTATACAAACATAGGATCATGAGAGTGAGAAGTGCAATTAGTTTCTAAGAGATTGAACATAAACTGCAGAGACAAGAAATGTTTTGCTTATTAACTAGTAGAAAAGCCAAGGGATGCTATGCATGTAATATACTAATATTATCTTTTTCTGTAAACATATTATCATTGAGTGAAACAATAAGAACTCTCTACACATGGAGTATATGCTGTTTACATGACACTCATGACCATCCATCCGAACTATGTAATATTTAGGTCACTGCTAGGATGTGCCATAGACCAGGGTTCACAAAGGGATGACCCTAGCTGCCAGGTATGTGTACTTCTCATTGATTTTGGACAATCACCTACACTATATTGATCTCCCAACTAATGGCTCTTGGTCTCCCAGTTGGGTAAACTGACCAGTGTGACTTCAGGGACATGACACAACCAAGGGCTGGCCTAATATATAAATGGTCAGAATGATGACCAGTTCCATTATTTGAATGGAACCACGTAAGTATACAGAGTTCTTCGTGCATCCTGCACAGAGAACTTTAAGTATAATAGGTTTGTCTGTCATTTTATATCCACCAAAAAATGACATATATCAAGCGTTCTGCAGACACCTTTGGTCCTTTACCACCAAGGGGTATATGATATGCAGAAGTACACACCTTTACCACCAAGGGTGATATGATACACAGAAGTAGCCAAATAACACTAAAAAATTAAGGATACTGAAATTACCAAGTTGCCTAAAATAGGTTGAGAAACATTATGCAATCATTTTTAATAAGTTTTTTTTTGGGTAATGGAGGGTGTCCCAAACCCTATGAGGCAAGGACTAGTCCCTTCGGGTGTCCACACCGACCCACAGGGAATTTTTCCTACGGACACCAGGGTAAGTCTCGAGGAGTGGGATTTGAACACACAACCACAGGGAGCAAACCCGGGATTCTAGCCAACTGCACCAAACCCTAGTGGGTTACAATCACCTTTTTTTAAACAAGTTATAATAAGAAAAATTGCCAAAAGCCAAGCTTCAACTCAGGAATGAAGAATAAAACACAATTAAACATATAACAGGCATACATTTATTTCAAAGATCGCATACCATATCCTTGTAGAACATGAGCACATGCCACCACTCGTAGAAAAGCTTCCACATGGGTAGCAAGAGGTGCTGCTCCAGATAGAATAAGTCGTACATTACCCCCAAGACCTTGCTTTACCTGAAAAAATCACGAAAATCACCAAAAACAAAAGTCAAGAGGAGTTTTCAGATGTGATGACTGTTCCAAAGGTAAACAAAAAACTAAAGAAGCTGCTATGGATGCACTTCAACCACACCTTACTAAAAACAATTTTGTCACAAATTGGAGCTGCCTCTACATGTTTATGCCCCTTCCTCATGTTATAAAGTTTGCTGCAGCAATTTGAAATTGTAGGTTAAAATCAGACATGAAAAAGGGTAAAGTGTTAGGATATATACTCTGAGCAGGATGTACCCAATAGACTCTAAAGGCTGGTTATATTTCTCAATGTTTTAAAACATGAAGGTGTGAGGCGAGGCGTTAGGACCTCAAGATGCGTGAGGTGTAAGCCTCGAGGTGTAAGCTTCACAAGAAAGCTTTATGCTCTCTCATTTTACAAATAAATTATATATCAGAAAAATTGCAAAAATATTCAAAAAGTTAATGAAAGATTATATATATATATAGAGAGAGAGAGAGAGATACATTTATATATATATATATATATATATTTGCATTCGTTTACAATGTGTGTGTGTTCGTGTGGGTGCACACGTATAACATAGGAAATATTATATAAATTACTTGAAACAAATAACAAATTATAAAAAAAAATGACATTGAAGTCTCAGTTGTGGCTAGAAACATAATTTTAGTTAATGTATGAGACGTACGCCTATGAGACGTACACCGTAGACATAATGCGAGTTTCAAGGCATGAGACTGTGTGCCTCATGTAAGCCTCATGAGGTTTAAGCCTCATGGTTAAGCCTCAAGGCGTTTTCCTTAAGCCTCGCCCCGAGGCGAGCTTTGAGGTGTAAGCCTCACACGCTTTTTAAAACACTGATATTTCTTAATGACATACAAGTAAAATTGTTAAAGAGAAAATGCAACGCTACGATAAGTTTGGAGGTTATATGTACTGAGTTACAAGTATGAGAGGAATAGTATTTTGGCAGTCAATCTCAAAGACTGATGCAGGAAAATATTCTACTATTAGGGAAAAAAGAGACCTTCTATTAGAAAATAGAAGAGCTTCGAATGCTTGAGTTGTTAATGTGGTTTGAATGATGTCCTCCAAGGAAAGAGAAAAGGAAGTGGTGCAAGGTGGAAAAGGCTGATGTGGGTTGGGATCAAGCTTAATATCAAAAGGAAGCTGGTGTATGTACATTGGAGACACGTTTTCTAGATTTTTCTTTCGCCATACATCTATCTTTACAAAAAAATTAGAAGCGTGGAATAGAACTTACTATGAGTATGCAATGTTAAACAATGTCTGTTTTAAGAAACCACCAGAAGAAATCTTCTCTGTCAAACCTGAAAATGCAAACTAGCTAAGATAGTTATTACGCATTTAAATGTTGCAGGAGATGCAAAACTTCTGATACATTCACTAGAGGATAATTGCTTCAGGAGTCAGGATGAAGATAAAGATAAAAGCCGTGTTCCTGCCCCTATTAAGTAAAACACATGTACCATTTTCTGTATCCACAAGATGGATCTCATATGGACTAATAAAAATAGATGATGCCAACCATTTGACCGATTACATTTCCTGCAGAGTCAGGAAGTATAGGGAATAGCCCACAAGAAGGCGTACAAACAGGAATGTTTGGGTCAAATAATCAGGTCTATTTTTTCTCCAAGGAGATCTGTTAGGTTGGACCAAATATGTGGTGGATCTCAAATCCTGCATGTGACACATGCTTGCAGGCCGCAGCACATGTACAGCATAAAGGCATCTTCCTACCCGATGCAAGTAATCCTCTGATGACTTTCGGCTCATGTAATAAAAGATGCATGCTTTTAAAATGGATTAGCAAGTGAAGGTGAACGATATTCGAAATTCTACCTGAGTAAATCCTATCCAACACACGTGGGACAGCACAGAAAATAGTTGGTTTTAGCTCCCCAATGTCTTCAATCAATAATTTGACATCCTGGAGATGCAACAAATGATATTTACTATATTGGACTCTTACTAGGCAAAAGGATAGCCTTTATTAAACTTACCCCACGCCAGAATCCTATTGAGGCACCATGTGAAATAAACAACTCCTCAATCACTCTATCAAAGATATGCGCTAGAGGAAGATATGACAGATATACATCCTTCTCGCTCAACTGTAAGAAATTTCAAGAAAATAAGTATATGGAACGGCATACATTTTGTAGGGGAAAAAAAACCTTGATAAAATCAATTAACCATCCCCACATATCTATATGTATGGGACAAATAAAGCTTCAAAGCCCAACTTTGTTTTTTATCCATGTTTGTCACAACTCACAATCACAAATGAGGTAGACATAACAAGAAATGAGTGTGAGTTCACCTCTTCATTCATGCTCTCTAGCAGGTGCTTCACACCGGCTATAAGAGTAACAATGCTTTCGTTGGAAATCAGTACTCCCTTGGGGTCACCTGTCGTTCCACTAGTATACATTATTGTACAGATGTCGGTTTTCTTTGTCATTGGAAGATCAAATTGTTTATTCTCTCCCTGTGGGTAAAGAGGTAAGTACAAAACTTAATCAAAATTAGTAATTGCCAGTAATATAGAACAAAAGATGTATCATTTACGATGTAAAAATGAAAAACAATGATACAAGAGAAAATGGCATGGGGATAAAGAACAATCTAACAAAAGATATAGAAATAAAGAATCCCTTCATCTAACAGTTTCAAATGATTCCCTATCACATTTCATTCAGGATATAATATTTGTGCACCATCTAAGTCATCGACAGATGGTAATGGGATATGGTCCAGCTGTTGAACTTTGGGAGACATTGCTAGTTCCCCAACTAATCACTGTCCCATCATGTGATGGCAATTATTCCCATCGCTCAAGAACATTGAAGACCAGTCCGTACATGATATGTTCACACATCCGAGGTAAAAAAAACTAATGTGAGTGAATCCAATTAAATCGAAAAGACATTACTGAAGAACAAATTTTAAATTTTAAAGATACACAATTTGACTGCGAGTTCTTTTATATGTCAAATACAAAGATGGGCTGGAGGAGTATGTTGCGCAAAGCCGCAAACCATTATAAGCTGATGAGTGAAACTTATGACAGTTGGTAAGCTAGAGGGTAGCGTGATCTATAGGGTTAAAATCAACTTGCCCCATCTTCACAAATAAACTCGTACTCATATTCGTATATGCATTCTGGATTTAAATTAGATAATCAAGTATATGGTCTGCTTCTGTAATTTGGTGTTCAAGTTTATGACATGTAACTATGTAAGGGAAACGTGAACTACACATGTAAAAGCTAAACGCCTAATATATCTGCGTGTGCAGGTGCGTGTGAATGTGCGAGTTTAGCAACACATGTATGCGCATATGAATTGCTCTCTACGTGTGGCATGGTGTTGGTACCACATGGCACGAATTGGAACTGGCAAACATGAGTGTTTTGTCCCCCCTTGGTGATCACACATTCCGGAAATCAGGCTGATTGGTGATTCCTGGCCATCAGCTTTGAGCATTTTCCACCATGGTCCTGGACCACTGCATTTCCTCCATGGGCCCATTCCAGAACTAGGACCAAGTCCATGGTGCGAACAATGTAGTCAAAATGTTGCCTATGCCACTGCCTAGCTTAGCCAGGACCCATATCACCTAACCAGGGTCTAGGCGGGCACTTATTAAGAGTTAAAACAAGGTCACCTATTGTGCCGAAACCTTGTCTCTCATCCACTAAAGCGCTAGTTACAAATGCGCTTGAAACCCATATAAAGTTAGGTGTTATCTATACTTAAAATATATAAATATATACAGGATTTTGTCCAGGGTTTCTGCATTTGGCTTTCTCTTCTTTTTGTACAAATTATCGCTTAATTTTTTGGACATGTAAGTCTTATGTATGCCTTATTTTCAACTCTAATATCAATGTTCTTAATAATACACGAATATCTAAAATTTTGTAATATAATAAATACTAAATATTTTAATTGCCTAGTCATCACCTAAGCAACCTAGGTGTCTCACCAAGGGAATCCCTATCACCTAGGTGTTGCTTGGACGTTTTGACTACACTGGGTGAAATCAAAGAAAACGAATCACATCATTCACATTATTTTTTGGGTGTGGGTCGCCAAGGGGTGGGTCAAAAATTCATGTGTGTGTTTATAGAGAAACTGTGACCTTGCTGGAGATGCTCTGGTGGATTATCTGATATTGTACATACATGTATTCAAACAAACAAAAGCACATGCACATACCCACCACCCTTACCTATTGTCTAATGATGAGTTGAAAGTAATACTTAATTTATTATTATTTTTGATCGCTTGAAAGTGATGTTCTGAGTGACTTGCCCCTCACCACCCAACCACAACTACTCAAAGCATCATCAAGTGAAAGTTGAAAAATATTATACTCATTTTTTATAACACAAATGAAGTAATAACATCAAAATAGATATAATAATAAATATTGGGTAGATGCAAGTTAGTATCTACAGATGAAACTGAAAGATACCATTGTATTATGATTTTGCAAAAAGAAAAAAAAAGCATGAGATATGCCTATTGCTGTTTTCAACCAGATATTCATGACCTAGTTCCTAATGTTGTACAATATTTAGAACCTCGTTATTATCTTGTGAATAAAATGGCTAGTAGTAAAACCAACTAACAACAAATTGATATAGATGCAGTAACCAAAATAAATGCTTTAAAGAGAACTTTTTAGAAGATTTGTAGTTCAAAGAAAGTAGCCTACCAGTCGCAAAAATTCATCCCAGGAATATATCGCCAAACCAAACTTTTTAACCTCTTCCCTTTGTTCAGGTGTAACATCGCCAAAGCTAACAAGTGCTACATAACAAAACAAATATATCAATATTTCCTACCACCACTTGCACCAAGCACAGGAAAAATTGAAGAAAGTGAAGCTTACTTTTCAAGTACTCTGTTGTATTAGGAAATGTTTTCAACACCTGAAGAGTGAAGAGATCAACTCTGAATAAGAAAAGTGCATTCACAGCATATAATATTATTATTTCTCATATTTAAACAAAATTTACATTTATAATACCAAAACTATTGCATAAATGACATGCCTGTAAATGGACCTTTGGGGACTCGACTAAATTTATCCATGAACATGAATAGCACCAAATGGTTTTAATCATATAAAGGAAACAATGACTGAAACTGAATCACGTGTACAGCCTTTTGTAATATATATATATAGAATGTCCTGCAGAACCAACTTATTTCCAAGTTCTAATGTAAACATAGAATATTATGTACCTCTGAAATCTTTTTTTCTTCTACAAAAGCAATTGAAATCTCCGCATGGCATATGATGAATTCCACAGCACCAGCACCTAAAACCATAGAAAAGCATCAATAAGACATCCATGAACACTATGTTCAGCAGCAGAGCCTAGCATCATAATCAATGGAATTTCAAGTCAGTAGCCATCTATGGTATATTTCTGGAATGGAGTTCAAACATATTGTGATTATCACAGTCATTACAACACATAACCCTATATCATTTGTAGATATAATTCATTCATATTTTCATTGAAAACAGCCACACGCTTATGGGGATTCATAGGAAAATGCATACCTAAGGTGTCATATAAAGGAACACAATAGAGCCCATGAGCATTGCAGGCCTGCAGAAAGTTTTGTAGCATTAAATCACACGTCTCAGAAAGAGGGCAAAGCATACGATGAGAAACTTAAGTGGTTAAGAATAAACAAAGAGGCTTTCCATAGATGTTCTTGGAGAAAAACTGCCAAATTCTACAGCTCAATATTCAATGGGATATTATATCATTGTTTTTGGAACAAATATCAAGTAAATAGAAAGTAAACCAGCACCTCCATACTCATAATCCACTCTGCGCAATTGGCACCGTAGATACCACATCGTCCTCCCTAGCAATGAGCAGTTAAGTTGTGAGTTGCACATAATTCTTATATGTAACAAGATTTCAAACAAAGTATGACTGACAAATGATATGTCAAATAAAATCAGTTAAAACCAAAGAAAATAACTACAATATGCAAATATCAATATGCAAATCTAAATGAAAACACACATAAGCACTCCAATAATGAAACACATGATGAAGATAAAAATCATCAGCCAAAAACTGAAATATTGCAAAAGCAGAAGTTTACTCCAAAGAATGACATGAAACACCAAAAGACAACTCACTCAAAATCAGTCAAACAACACAATACACCAACAAGGAAGATTAGCGATGAGGATAAGCATTAGGATTGAACATTAGGCAGATCAAGGCCTAAAAGTCAGTAGAACAAACTTTAGATGGCTTGAGCATGTTCTCGAGAAGAGTGTCACAGGTTCAGCCTTAAACCATGATGGACCCAAGCTAGCCAAACAGCTAATAGAAGATTTTCTTCAATCCCTTGAAATAACTGAATTATGAGAGACTAGTAACTTACTTGCTCAACACCACAACTGCGGATGGACGCTCCAACTTTCATTACTATGTCATATACATCCTTGTAAGTTAGCCACAAATATTTACCTGGCTGCAAAGATATAGAGAGCAATAACTGTAGATGTTAATAACAAGTAGGTATAAAGTACAGAAAAGAAAGTAGAACATACGAAAAAGCAGTTGTAAAATATATGCAACGATGAAGCACCTTCCCATTCACAATCTCACGACGACCGAGCATTGGATTTCCAGAATTTTTCTCAACAGAGAGGCTGTAATAGGAACATGAAGATATTAGCCATGGGTATAAACATGAACAGGTAAAGCTTCTAAAAAAGACGGATAAAACATATTTAATTTTATAAATGATATGCTGAACGATATCAAAATCAGTGGATTTGAGTGTACGTTGGCTGTTAGAGAAATTTTAAACCTAAGAAATATAGCTAGTATACTTTAATGAAACTCATTGGCTTCTCCATAGTGCCATACTACTTGATGCTTGATTAAAAAAAAGAATGTTTAAAAAAAATCTCCAACTTTTAGCATTAGGGTTGGTAGCTGATATTACTGTATCAATGTAACATGGAGGCAAAGACAGGTATCTGATATTTATATACAGATATTAAGTGCCAGACACACCGACTCCAAAAACCCGCATCACTGTTTTGTACATCATCTATTAGGAGATCTATTTCCAAAATATTTTTGTTAATATAAGTATATAATATAGAAAAAAGAATGTATTCAGAATAACTAATATACACACCAATAAAAAAAAACCTACAATATACATGACATAGAATTAATTAGTATATAAAATTTAATATTTGACAGGTTAAGATTTTCCTAATTAAGAGTAGTGGTTTGTGTCTGACATATGAGTAGGCCCAAGTATCTAACTAGGCCTAATTTATAGAAAACTAAGTGTCCTTGTTTCATAGCGAAATAGCCAATACATAAAGCTCTGAACATAGATACTGTTGAGAGTTGAGAATTCTTTAAAATATACAAGTACAGTCATAGAGGGTGAACATTTATAAATTTCAATCTTCTAACATTTACAACATTTCCTTTTCTTTCCTTTTCTTTTTATTTAATTGTTTTCCGATATATGTACTGCAGGTGACTCAATTTAGTTGTTGCAAACTTGGAGTTACTATTCAGTTCCCATGCTGGTGAAACCATAGTAAAACGGACACCTTCTCTTGGAAAGACAGGATAACGGTGACAAAATCATGAAAATTGGTGTAATAGAAGTCTGGTTCTTAGAAAATCTTGTGGTCGTTGAATTGTTTCAATAGGAACATGACACCCACACGGTCATTCCAGACATGACCATGTAGGTATGTAGTGTAGCCTGTGTAGGTACTGTAGAATGTTAAACCATCTAAAAAAGTATGCGCTACATAAGAGGGGCAGGACCCAACCATGACAAACTGAGCTGATTGGGATGGCTGCAACCGAAAGATCTAATTCATTCTTAAAAAAACTGTCTGCATAGGATATAAATTATAACATATTCTACGTCATCAATTTTCTTCTTTGTTCACTGATGAAATATCAAATTCTACAATTGATGTTGACAAGAATGTACACATTCCAGTTCCAATAGGGATAATGCAAGTCAACAAGATTGCATTCGGATTTTAATGACTCACAATCTCACAGATGCAACCCCAGGGAAAAAAAAAACTGAATAGCTTATAAATATTAACATCTTATATTGCACAAAGAAGGAAGGACATATACCCAGTTCTGACACTTGGTCACAAGCACTAAAACCGTGTAATCATCAAAACAAAGCAATGCACAACACACCAATGCACTGTTAGGAACCTAACCAATATTCCAAAAGGCCTAGGGTGAGCAGAAAGCTAGGCTCATAAATCATCGGGGGATCGTAACATTCCACCATGACCAACTTCTTTTTTTTAATAGCCCGTGGCATTCAAGCAACCCTTGACCTGCACTCGATGCGTGGTGCCAATACTCCAAAAGGCGGTGATTAAGGAGCGGAAAGCTAGGCTAATAAATTATCGGATAACATACCACCACAGCAGTCGACCACGGGGGGTTTCACTCTGGCCTCTTTTTTTTAAAAAGCAATAGTCCGCTAATTGCGGGGTGCCTTTTTCTAGCCAAGTGTCTCTTTTGACTGTGGTTAATATTCTTAAACATGGTTTTTCTAAAAACCAATGTTACAAATATGCATAGTGACAAAGTCGGAGTTCGGAATAATTCGACAAGGTCAAGTTTGGAAAAATTCGGGAAAGTTAAAAAAAAATATCAGGAAAATGAAAAATAAATTAATAAAAATATACCGAACAATTTGATTAAAAAATATACAAAATAAGTTTTTTTTTTTTTGGGGGGGGGCCAAATTTGAGAAAATAATTCGGAAAACTCGCGAATAATTTGGGATTCCAATAATTCGCGAATAATTCGGCAACCCAAAAATGCGTGAATAAACAAGAGTTTTTTTGTTACAAAGTGAAATATGAACTCTTGTTTGGTTGCCAAGAAAATAGGTGAAAACATGAAAAATAAAAGGAAAATTTGAATTTCTAATACAATTTATAGTTGAGTTTTGTCCAATTTTCTTTTCTCTCTTTCCACTTATTTTCTCGGCAACCAAACATAGGCTAAGGTTAGTGAATCTTAACCACATTTAAAGGGAGTTTAAAAAAAAGGGGGACGAGGGTTGAGACACCGAGGAGGGGATTATTTTCCTTTTGTAAAAGACCGTGGGCAACCCTGGCTCTGAACTCGAACCATGGTGCGATAATAAATGTTAGGAACATAACCAATACTCCAAAGGGTGATTTAAGGAGTGGAAATCTAGGCACATAAATCACCTGGCTCCTAACATGCAAACTATGGAATCTTCAAGCATGTACATGTTACAACCGAAAATTGTACACCACACACAATTGGAATCAGAGAAAATTGCAGATTTAGATTCTAAGAAACACGGAATTAATAGTAAAAACAGATTCAATTTCTAGAAACTCAAATCAAAACTCACGAAATTCTCCATAGAAGAAGTAAAAACTCACCGGAAAATATCCCAGCAACTTTCCATTCCTTGGACCGGCGACGGAAATCCGTCCTTAGCGAACATACTCCGATAAACCGGACCCATCGAAGGCCTCCCGTCCGTCGAAGCCTTCCCCTTCTCACTCTCAAATACAAACCTCTTCTGCGCCATTGTTCTCAGACCAAGCTTCTCTCTCTCTCTGTCTCTCTCTAGTTCTTCTCTGCAACAATTGCAATCTTTTTTTTTTGGAAGGTAACAATTGCAATCTTGAGTCTATGATATTTGAAGAGAAGATTAGAGAAGAAGTCAATAGCTTCAGTTAGGGTTTTTGGTGAAGAGGATCGCCAATAAAGATGACTTTGAGAGCTTCTGAGCCTTCTTCTTCTTCTTGACTTTACAGATGAGAGAGACAAAGACTTCTTCATTTTAATATAGAGATTGAGTAGCAAATATTTTGGTTATCTTAATTGGGAATACTTGGCAGTGGTAGGTTTTGGTCTGATTAACGACTTTTTGACCTTTTTGGACCGTACGATTATAGGCACCACGTGTAATGTGGGGAGTACAATCTTTCCTTCCTTTTACTTAAAAGGAAAGTGCCTAAGGAGGTATGCTAGTCCTACACTCATTTTTTTCTTACTCTCAACCAAAAAGTCACACCCGGTTTAGCTGGTCTTGAGCGGTTAGCAAAATGCTACAACGCACCCTCCACACGGGAACCATCCCGAGGACCACCCTTCTAGCGAGGGGATACACAAGCTAGTGGGTGGGCTGCCCCACGGTGTGTACCTGGTCTTCCTTTAGCTGATTGTTTTTGTAATCCGTAGGGAATGCTAGACGAAATCCATCTGGCCTCCATCACACAGGTCAACACGTGTCATCCCTTAACTGTGGTTAAAGTTTATTAACCCTTAGGGTTCAACCATGTAACCTAGATTTTTTGATAAAATATTTTTAAAATTTTAACCATGAGTTAAAATTTCATAACCTAGGTTAAATAGCAGTCAAAGAGCTTTGTAAGTGAGTCAGATGGTTTTGGTCCGGCGAGGGTTAGATCAATTCCGATCCCTTTTTATGACGATGAAAAAGTTGGTGAGAGATTGCAATAGCATTGATTAAAGCAGGGACATATTCCTTTGTTTTGGCTGAGAAGATTGAATGCCTAAAAACTAAGGGGTAGCAGGCCTCAACGATCCTTTCAGATTTTTGGGTGTGGTGGGCACGAACGACATCAGATCACCTACAAGGCATGGGATTGTCTGGCAGATGCCAGAAATATGGTCTCTGGCTCCACACATCTTCGGACATGTGTGATAAAAAGGGTGATATCAATTATCAAGTAGGGAGATGGGGTGAAAAAAAATGATTTATCCCCACATGTACCATGATGTGTGGAAAGTCAGAACCATTTTCTGGCATATGTTGAGACAATCCCATGCCCACATTTAATTGCCGATTGTGATGGAACAATAGTTATTGTCATGTGTCAAATGGAACAATAGTTAGTTGTAAGGGGCGTTATGGAGCGGTATCTGCAAAAGTTCTCTCATAATGTTACGTAAGAAAAAATAGATTAGTTTCAAATGTAAAAGGTCTCTCCTAATGTTACATAAGAAAAAATTGATTAGTTTTACATTATTTATCTTTTCAAAAGACAGTGATATCTTTTTTTATTTTTTTTGGTGAAAGGTGATGTCTTTTACTCATGCTTTCATTTTCTGACAATATTAAATGTCAACTCTAACCTATATCCTTATGTGGTAGGGCAATGCTAGATACATTTTCAAGTTGTCCACTCTCCCATATTTTTGTAGAAGATAAAAATAATATGATATTTTTTTTGTAAGATCCCTCACTTTTGCTTAAAAATAAAAAAAAAAAAACTATCAAAGAGTGGACAACCAGAAAGTGAACGTAGCATTGCTTTATGTGCGACATTTGTTATCGCAACTGTGAGCTACAAAAGGGTCCCTTGCAACTGATTATTGTTCGTGTCACATGTGGATTGAAATAGAAAACAAAAATCCATTTAAACATTTAAAATTTTTGGCACTGGATTTTCTTGGCAGATGCTGAGTATTATGAGATCCAATCATAGCCAATTGTAATTGAATTCAGGGAGAGTTTAATCACACTCATAGGTCAACATGTGTCCCCTTTAATGCCACTCCTCAAAATCTCACCTAGGTTAAAGTGAGACTTTGGCACATGACTTAACCATCAAACCGTTATAACATCTTGTCATAAAGCATTTAAGGCAATCTAAAATATGAACCTGAAAATTTTTCTTCAATTAATCATGATCAAATCTAATATCTTAAATTAAAACTAAAACATATAAATAATTCGAATCATCCATCATAATTCCCAACTATCAATCTAATCTAACCATAAATCCAAAATTAAGTCTATTACAATGTCTTAAACTTCAAATCTAAATACTGATAATTTAATTCTCAGAAAATGGTCAACGATCTAAATTCCATTCATCATCGGGATAATCACTTACTGGATCTTCTTCTTCTTCCTCGTATTCTTCATCTTCCCAAGATCTTGGGACACAAATATCAAACTTAGAACCTGCCGACAACAAAGTCATCAGCTGAGTAACAAGTTACCCCGCATATATAAACTCCTAACTAACAATATAACAACATTAATATAAAGCATAAATTAGCATTTAACAATATAAGTAAGCATATAAACAATTCAGAGTGCAGAAACATCATTTCAATTCAATTCTTATATGTGCTCAGTTGTACTTATTTTTCTTATTTATCTTAGTTGTCTTTCTTGTTCATGAATGTATCCAACAACATGCATTGTATAATAACTTAAAATAACTCTACCCCATATATTGGATAGAGACTAACATATACCCTACTTACCGAGGTACCCCACGGTTTACACATTATCCGGTGCATACAGCTTGTCTACACATTATTCGGTATATACGGCTTGTTTACACATTGTCCGGTGTATATGGCTTATCTGCACATTATCCGATGCATATGACTTGTCTTGCCTTGATCTTAGGCTTGTTAGTACTCGGGCAATGTAAAACTCAATCATACAGTCATGTTCGTGTGCTTGTATACTTGTATAATATTTATTATCTTGTTTTTTATCATGTTTGTTGATCGTTACGCAATTTAAATTATTCCTTATAGTAATAATTTCGTAGAACAGTACTAGTAAGGGTATCGAACATCTGAGGACTATGCTGGTTTCGTTATCTTTTATTAAGATTAATTCTAATCTAATGATTGCAAGAGTTGATTTTTAATGAATTAAACTAAAAAAATTATTTAAACTAATGGTGAGTTCTAATTTAATTATCACCTATTAGGTTTTTAAATCTTTTTTAGAGAAGATCTAGGGTGTTTGAATCCACCACTAATCTCATAACTAATCTCATTCTAAATTTATATAGACCTCTTAATTTGCAAACATTACAGTTAGAGTGATAACACGTCTCCTCTCAACTGATCAAGAAAGGTACAAGAGATTAAGTCCTAGGCATATCGTATCTTCTGTTAACACAATGATATACACTAAAATACGGTTGTGTAATGACTCGTCTTCCCTTAGCATAAGATATCTTATGATTTAATCTCTCAATATGTTAAAACCAGTGCATAAAACCTATATTAAAATTCTAACAAAAATTAACATAAATGAGTTTAATTCTAATTTCCTAACATCTAAGACAATGATAGAAATATCATTGAAATCAAATTTTAATAATAAACTCGGTTGATAAAACAATCCTCTCATTATGCAATCATTTCTTACAAATAAGAAATCTCAATAAAGACTAATTAAATAAGAACACAGTTACTTGGCTAGGGTTTCATCGAAACCCTAGAACGGAAAATTAGTTCTTCGCGAGGGATGAGCACATCATCTTCACGGACAAAAACGACGGATTCATCTTCATAGCTTCCTTAATCTCCAAAGCTTCTTCTCTTCTTTTGATCCAAAATTCCCCTTTTCTTTTAGGGCTAAAGAGTCTTCTATTTATATAAAGAGAGAGTCAATTCGGATTAGGGTTACTGTAAACCCATTAGGACTCAAACTCTTCTATTCTGGATGTTGTTTACTAGGCAAAAATGCCGATCTGCGATCAGTCGCACAGCAGCTGCGATCGATCGCACACAGAAGAAACTTTTCAGTAGCTCTCTGTCATCTTTGTGATCTATCGCAGTGCTTTCATCTATCGCAGCCTGACCTGCGATTGATCGCAAACCAGCTACGATCTATCGTAGGTTACCAAAAAAATTCCAGATTTTTTCTTTTGGTCTTTCATATGGTTGAACCTCTTTAAATCTTTATTTTTAACTTTCTTTTCCTCGCATGAACCTGAAATCAATGAAGACAACCAAATAGCATAAAATAATTTAAAAATAATACTCTAATGGATTAACAAGTGTAGTTTAAGGTGCATATATGTATAACATCTAGCACCGATCACTTATATATATTTATTTTCATGAATGAGTATGAGTGAAACAATGATATCCATTAATTAAATCGTACCCAGAATTATTGGTTAAGGCTCTCGAAAGTTCAACATAACGACTAATGCCGCCATGATAATACCCTCAAGTCACACAATCATAACTCACGGTTTAATTTAATCAACATATATCATCATACAATTTATCAATCATACATCAATTTAAGCATCTACAATTTCTTATAATTGATCAATATAAAAATATACTCTGTCAGGTTTTCAATAATAAAATCATGAAACAATTTTATTTATTATGCATCAATTCTCAGTATATAGTTTTGATAAAATTAATCTCATAAAACCCTAGTTTTATAACACTTCATAATTGCTAATCATACTCATAATCGTTCCATCAAATCCAACCATCATCCATTCCTCCATTCTCCATCATACATACACCACAAAATCATTCTTTTTCCCCTTGTTGATATACATAATAAGAATTATAAAGAAACATCTCTAAACATCATAACTATTTTTCATAAGGGATTTATATAATATAAACATGTTTGATCTTGTTTTTCTTACTTCAAATCTAACTATTTCTCATTGTTTATATTAAAAATCATCATATTGGTAGGAATGAATTTATATTTGCCTCTCTTAATCGCTTTCCTACCATCAAGCGCTTGCGAATGGGGTCGATCTATGCCTTTGCACTCTTTTCCTTGCAAAACTTTTGATCTCTCCTCTTAGATCTCTAAAAATAACATTCTCTCTCTCTCTTTTAAGTTTAGAAAGTCTTAGAAACCCTCAACCCACGAACATAAGAATTGTTTATAGTGTTGGGGGCCCTATGGACTCAAAAATCAAAAAATCGCACAAAACCGAGGAAAATCGGCATTTTGGGCAATCGATCGTCGCCGCCGGTGGCCGATCGATCGACTAGTGCGCCAATCATCAATTCTTTTTTTTTAAAAGTCTTTTGCTACTTTTTGATTATCTTTCTTTTTATGCAATTTAATTATAAAAACAACTTAAATTGAGTGATTTATTTGGGTTTTAAAATCGATATGTTTCACATTAAATTTATAGGCTTAATCGCATTAAAATTAGACACCTATTTCTATAGAATTTAATAACATTATGAATATCAAGAATGATAAGATCGGGGTTCTACATTTAACCTCTATTAACCGTGGTTAAGATTCTCTAACCATTAGTGTTCAATAATCTAATCTTAGTTTTTTGAAAAGAAAATATTAATCCTAAGAGTCAAAAATTCTTAACAGAGTTAAATATTTTTTTGATAAAAGTAAAGTTAGATTATTGAACACTATCTGTTAAAGAATCTTAACCATTGTTAATAGGGGTTAAAGTTGACACGTGTTGACTTGTGGGTGCGATTGAACTCTCCTAGAATTCAATCGCGATTGGGTTTGATTGGATCTCTAGCATTATACTAGGTATGCTCTTGGATGACGTAGTGGGAAGGCATTTAACTAAAGAGTTGATAGCATGCATGCGCTTGTATAGTTGGGCAGTACTTGCACACCTCCCAAGCTTGCAACGTGTCTTTTTGCCACCCCTTAATTGTAGTTAAGATCACTCAGGTTTGTGTTTATTAATTTTCTTTATTTAATAAAGAAAAAAGAATTTTACAAAAAGAAAAAGAAAAAAAAGGATGACATATATTACCATATTTTTAAATTTAAAGAAAGAATAATATCTGGTAGAGGTCGTAAACATAGTTCATCAAACCTCTATTATTCATGACACTCATAATCAATAATAACTAAGTAAAAAAAACCAATAAATCTAAGAAAACTAAACAGAAGGAATCAAAGAAAACTAATAACTATAAAAATCAATAAACCTAAGTATTAAAATACATATTTGTTTAAAACTAACCTTACAAGAACAATTTAGAATTAGTTTTGCGAATACTCTTTTTTATGGCTTTTTGTTTAAAGACTTGGAAGATCTAAAACCAAGCATAGAAGCTAATAAGAGAGGTGATGGAATTAGGCGAAGTGGTGACGGTAGGGAGAAGATCATGAAGCATGGAAGAATGGACATGTAAGATTTTGAATCACATTCAATCGCAATTGAACTTAGGAAGAGTTCAATCGCATCCGTAGGTCAACCTGTGTCCTTTTTAACCCCTTTTCACCATGGTTAAAATTCAATAAACCTTAGGGTTCAACAATCTAACCTTGGTTTTTAGAAATTCTTTTTTTTTTTTTTTAATTTAAACCATAAGATTAAAATTTTGTAAGGTCGGTTTTCTAAAAATATTTGTTTTTCAAAAAACCAAGGTTAGATGGTTGAACCCTAAGGGTTAGAGAATTTTAACCGTGGATGATAAAATTTAAAAAGGACACGTGTTGACCTGTGGGTGTGATTGATCTCTTCCTGAGTTCAATCACGATTGGCTGTGATTCAATCTGGAAAAGAATAAATATACGTGACAACTTTGAGGAGTGTTGCGGTGTGGAAAAAAAATGGAACCAAATCCTTTAAGGTTATAACTGGATTCTAGGGAATTTGGATATGCCTCTGAGGTCGTCATGTGTCCCTTTTGATACTCCTTAACTGTGGTTAAGGTCACCCACCCCTAGGGTTCACCCACCCATCCTTGTTTTTTTTTCAAAATATTTTAATTTAATACTTTTTCTAAAAACCAAGAATGGGTGGGTGAACCCTAAGGGTGGGTAAACCTTAACCACAGTTAAGGGGTGTCAAAAGAGACACATGGTGACTCAAGGGCATAATTGGATTCCCCAACTCCAATTATAAGTATAGAGGATTTGGTTCCAAAACAAAATTGATTTAACACAAGTGGGGTTCACTAATGTTGTGCGACAGCTTATTCTAAAAGCAGGTTTACTCCCTGGAAGTAAAGTTAAGAGGTTTAGTCTAGCGAGGGTATTTTTTGGAAGCAAAACAAATAGATGGTAAAAGGGAAAAATGTATTAAATAGAGGGTATTTTTGAAAATGTAAATATTGGTTGACACCGGCTTGTGTCTCTTTTATATCATACGGTAATAGATTAAAAAAATTAACCAATTGAGTGAGTGAATCATAAGCAAGGTTAATTTTTAAAAATATTTTTTTTTCTAAAAACTAAGATTAAATTATTTAATCTTAAGGATGAGTAAGTCTTAACTACAGTTAATGAGTGTCAAAGAGGACACATGGCAAGCTTAGGAGGTGTGCGTGTACCACCCAACAATACATGTGCATGCATACTATCAACACTTTAGTTAAATGCCTTCCCACGCGTCATGCAAAGAGCGATGCCCAAGTGTAATAATCGGGCATCTGCCAAAGGAAATCTGTTAAAAAGTATTACTCTAAACTCTTTTGAATTCAATCGCAACTGACTATCATCCAGTCCCGACACAAACTAATTAAAATTGAGTAGTGATTAGTGGACCCATGATTCCATTTCATATCTTACCCCGTGTCCTCATGTCCCTTTTAACACCCCTTTAACCCTGGTTAAGCTAAACTAAATTAAAACTAAGATTTTGAATTTTGAATTTTTTTTGAAAAACCATAGTCGGATTGCGTAAGCCTAGGAGTGAGTGACTCTTAACCACAATAGCAGAGTATTTAAAATTGGGGCGTGGACCAATGAGGACGGGCCATTCTGTTACAAAATGGAATCATGAGTACGTTGACCAGGAGTGGATTCACATGGGGCCAGGGGGGGCTGAAGCCCCTTAAATTTTGAAAAAAAAAAATTCATATTCTATTCATAGGGTTGTAGCCTGGGAGAGGGGCAAAACCGGGGAGGACAGGGCTATAGCCCCCCTAAACTAAAAAAGAAAACAAAATACTCTTTAGAAACGGATACAAATAGACGCCATGGACCATAAACTTAGCCCTCAAAAGGGAATCCTGGCTCCGCCCCGGATGTTAACCATTTTCCATTAAAATTAGGGGGTCAATGGACTGGATTAGCCAACGGCCCAACACGATTAAATAGGTTGGCGGTCTAGTGTGAGGTTCCGTTTGACTATACTTCTAATTAGAGTGGCCCACCTCGGCTGGATTTTTAAAAAGGAAAATAATCACCTCCTCGGTATGTGATGTGAGGAAGGGCATCTCGGCTCTCATTTTCTTGCCATGTGTCCCCCTTCTAACCCTATTTAAATGTGGTTAAGATTCATCCACCCTTAGGGTTCACCATCTACCTTCGGTTTTTAGAAAAAAAAATAACTAAAGGGTTAAAAAAAATTAACCCAAGTGAATAAGAGTTAAAGTGTCACGCCCCAAAATCCCCTCGAGGAGAATGTGGAACTTTGGCACGTGACTTACTTGACTTAATTCATTTAATGAGCTTTAAAGGCATACAAAAATTTGAACTTAAAAATTTCTTCAATGGAATAATATTTAATACATCAACTGAACATCAATTAAAATCTGTAACTAAACTGGACCTATATAATCTGAATCATCCTCATGATTCTCAACTCTTTAATTAACCATATCAATTCTAAATAACTCAAATTAAAACTAAACATAATAAACTAATTACAATCTCTCTAGAATTTTAAACAATTTCTAATAAACTAAAATAATAGTAAAAACCATCCATCGAAATCCCGTTCCTCTATGGAATGATCACCTTCCGGTTCCACGAAGTATTCATCTTCTTCCCACGGTCTGAGCGCACAAATATCAAAACCTGAACCTAAACCTGCCGACAATAAAAGTCATCGGCTGAGAAATAAGTTACTCTACGTATATAACAGACCATAGTAGACAATATAATGAATATTAAATTGCATGCAGTTTATAGATTCATACATCAGTTCACATATATAATCAGAGTGCGGAAAACAACCAAATATATTACGTCAATTTCTTTCTTTCTTTTCTTATTTTCTTTTCTTACTTTCTTACTTTTCTTACGTTCTTACTGTCTAGCTTTTCTTATTTTTCTTACTTCATACTTTATCGTTTCAGGAACAACCCATTTACATGCATTAGTAATAACTTAAAATACCGTTTTACCGTATAAAGAAAGTGATTACTATACTTTACTTTACTAAGATACCACCCTTCGTACATTACCCGGTACAAACGGCTTAGTACATTTGCCGGTACGACGGCTTACTTACTTTGGCATACTTCTCGCCCTTTGATGGTATCCGGTGGTGCACAACATATACATGCATTATCACTTTGTGTATTCTTCTTTCTTAATTAATTACTTACTTTATCTTAAGTCTTACTTATACTTTTCTTAGTATCTTAAATTCTCTCTTAATCATTATACATTTTTTTTCATTCGTGAGTGTTTAATGATACACCTTTGTTTAAATTACACCTAAGAGTAACCGTCAAGGGCTATAGGACATCTTAGCATAGTGCCCCATCCCACTATGTTAACCAAGCCTAAGCAAGCTTGACTTTCCTCAAAGACTCATTTACCCAAATGTATATCATATATAAGGATCATAAAAGAAGCACACAAACTTTCATATTTCCAATTATTCAACCATATAAAAATCACAGTTGATATTAACATACACATAAGTCACGATTTAATTTAATATCAAATCCCCTTTTTGTTTAATCACAATCAATATCCTAATTATAACACATTTCATCAATGGTAATTCTCATTAATTATAAACATAAAATCAAAATCACATATAATTAAATCCTACAATAATTCATTCATTTAATTTCCATCCATTCATCCAATTCTTCTCATAAATCCATACACTCCAATGAAATTTCTCAATCCCCTTGTTGGACCATACATACTTTTTAACAAGGTTCTTCACATCCTAATTTAGTGATTCAAAAATCATAAAACAGGAATTCATAAATATGGTTCTTCACGTCCTATTTTAACAAATCAATAAATAATGAAATGGAAATCATAATTATAGTTCTTCACATCCTATTTTAACAAATCAATAAATAATGAAACGGAAATCATAATTATGGTTCTTCACATTCTGTTTTAACAAATCCATTAATAATAAGATAAGAATCAAATCATGGTTCTTCACATCCTATTTTACTTTCATATTCTTACTTAGATCTATTTCTTTCAATCCATCTTTTAGGTTAATATTCAAAATATTAAAGACTAGGGTTGTTATTTACATTATTCACATTTTAATCATGTTCTTTACATATTAAGAACTAGGGAAAGTTATTTACCTCTCTTGATTGCTTCCCTACGATCTTACGCTTGCGAATGAGGCTTGATCTAGATCCTCAAGTCTTTTTCATTTTTCTTTTGTTGAATCCTTGAAATCTCTAGGCTTTTCTTTCTTTGGATCTCTCAAAATACTCTCTTCTCTCTCTTTTATGTTTATGGGACTCTAGAAAGCCTAGTTCACGTGTTAAGGAAGTATTTATAGAGTTGGGAACCCTAGGGAAGGTAGAAAGTGTCGAAAATCACGTTTCTTGGTAAAAAAACCTGTTCTGGGCGATCGATCGCCGGTGGTGGGTGATCAGTCGCCCTCCCCCCCCCCCCCCCCCCCCCCTTTTGTTTTTAATTTTTAACTCGAAACTATTTTCGGTATTTTGGCCATAACTTTTGACTCGGTTATCAAAATTGAATGATTCAACTTGCATTTGACTCGACATTCAAAGGGGAATAATTTCTTGTCTAATAGATAAGTCCTAATTTTAAGTTTTTAATTACCTAAATGGAATCTAAAGCTGACTGGTTTGAAAAAGATTTCAGCAGCCCAGATTTTTCAGCAGACTCGATTTTAGAAATCCAACATTTAACTTATCTTTGACTAGAAATCTGAAAAAATGATAAACATAAACCTCGAAGAGGATTTCCATACCTTCCTAATGGTTTAAGAATCATTCGATTCCGATCAACGGTGACAAAACTAGAGGTTCTTGAAATTGAGGGTATGTTAAGGCATCCCTTTTAATTCATTTTTTTGAAACGCATGCATTTCATATCGGGTACATATTTCAAGAAATTTATATTAATGGCACGAGTGTCGATAAACTAAATTTTGAGTCTCTACATAAAAGGTCGGCTCTGTGAGAGCGAGGAGGAATAGTCCCCTCCTCAACCGGCGAGGGGACTATTGCTCTTTTAAAAAATATAAATACTATGTTAGGTGCAATTAGGTATCTCCCACATAATTGGAAAATTAGAAAAGAAAAAAAGAAATAATTATTATCACTGTCTAGATGACATGTACCAAGATGGTTCAACCAAATCCCATCTTGATGGTCACATTTAGGGTTGTCAAAGTGTCAAGTCAGGGTAGGGCTTAGGTCTTATCTGGCTTGACTCTCCCTATTCCAGACAACCTCAGATTCTCTCTGGCAGATGCCAAAAAGGTGCTCTCGGACCACCACACATTAAGCACCATGTGGCACAAAAAGGTGAGAAGTCATTTCATTTTCTCCCCATGATTTTGACTTCTCCCCATTTGATATCTCTCCCCCTTTATCTCACCATTTTATCACCAAATGTCGCAATATGTGTGGAGAAGTCAAAATCATGGGGATAAGGATTTGACTTCTCCACCACTTGGCGTTTAATGTGTGGTGGCCCAAGAGCACCTTTCTGACATCTACTAGAGAGAATCTAAGGCCATTCTGGACCTAGCTTTTAGAGAGCGTGAACTGATTAGGCAAGCCCCACGTACCCTCAAGGGATAGGGCCGGGCCAAGTTAGGTCTAGGGCTGAAAGACCAAAAGTTTGTATATCATGTTTTAGTGATTTTTTTCTACATTGATTGTTATCTGACATACAACTCCCCTACTTTATTCGGGCTTGAGACCGACAATGCTACTCAAAGAGCAATACAACGGTGTTTTAGTACCATTAGATTGTAAGTATTAGTACACCCCAAATTGTTACCATTAGATTATTAGTATTAGTGCACTTCCAATTATTACTGTTAAATTGTTAGTATTAGTACCGTTATATTTATAAATAAAAAAAGAGAAAACGTTACAACTTATAAATAGTCTACCTTTCAAAAAAACAAAACATGAAAATATTCTAGAAAGAGACTACACTAGTAATCCTTAGCCTTTTTTAGATTTAATAGTTTTAGAGGAAAAAAATGTTTCAAGATACTATATTTAGAAAGGTTCTAAAAAGATACTACACTAAAGTGTTATTATATTACACATATACACAGTAAGGCATAGCTTCTTAGGTTATTATAAAATTTTAAGTTATTACATTACATATGTAATATATATTATATAGCATATAGAATGGAGGGCCAAACTAGGTGCTTACCAAGCCCGACTCCCAAATACGAGGGATTTTCAAAATTAGGTTGGCTCGGCCCTAGGACCTTATTAAGAGGAGGAAAAGCCCTCTATTTTATGGGCTTAAAAGGGCCGGATTTGATAGCCCTAGTCACATTCACAAGTTTGTCCGGTTTTGGTGATCTCAAGATTGGTGTGTCAAATACAACCACCGTTGTTTTTTTTGGGGAAATAGTTAACGTACCCATGAAATCAATTTCCAAACCTAAGGCACCACCTCATTGGTTGATTTCATGGGTCCGCTAATCACTACTCTTTTTTTTTTTGGTAGGCAACTACATCATTTATCTATTTATGTCGGGGGTTAGCGGGTTAGAACTCAAGGGTGGGCGCTCAACAACCACACCGGGACTCGAACCACCGTTGTTGTCTCGATTAAATTATGAACAATTTAATGAATTAAGTACATTTCCTAAATTCAGGTCATTATGTGTGTTAGTTACATGATATCATTTCAACCAAAAAAAAAGAAAAGATTTGATAACACAAATAATAAAATAATATAACAAAACTAGAGTCGCCAACCCCAAATTTATATACTATATACTATAGACCTAGGCGGCATCCTCTTTGATCTCCATTTTAAGATTTGTGATGCAACATCATCACATAGTGGGAGCTATAAATATCTTCTCTTAACTTCCCATTTTCTCTCCCCATTATTAACTCTCTCCCATGCCCCAACAAATTCTTCTACTCAACAAAGACCTCCTCTCTCCCCAAGTCCCAACTCCACTTAAGTGGGACTCATAAATACCCTCTCTTAACTATCCTCTTTATCCCTCTCCATTCTTATCTCTCTCCCAACGAACTTTTTGAAATTTATTTATTTATTGCATGATATCATTTCAACCAGAAAAAAGAAAAGATTTGATAACACAAATAATAAAATAATATAACAAAACTAGAGTCACCAACCCCAAATACTATACAGTTTAAATATCAAGTAGAGCTCCACATGCTGCAGAGCTCCCCATGAAAATTAATCTCAATACTATATACTAAAGAAATAGGATGTCTAAGGTGGCATCCTCTTTGATCTCCATTTTAAGATTTGTGATGCCACATCATCACATAGTGGGAGCCATAAATATCCTCTCTTAACTTCTCATTTTCTCTCCCCAATTATTAACTCTCTCACATGCCCCATCAGATTCTTCTACTCAACAAAGATCTCCTCTCTCTCCCCAAGTCCCAACTCCACTTATGTGGGACTCATAAATACTCTCTCTTAACTACCCACTTTATACCTTTTTTTTAATATTAAAAAAAGAATTAATATTTTTTCTAAAAACCAAGGATGGGTGGATGAACCCTAGGGGTGGGTGGATCTTAACCATAGTTAAAGGGTTCTCAAAAGGGACACGTGGTGACCTCAAGGGTGATTACCGGATTTGACAAATCCGGTTATCACTGTAGAGGATTTGGTCTCTTGATATTTTCGTTTTATGGTTTATACCAACTGAATTTCATAGGAGATGAGAAACCTTACAATTTTAGAATTATACTTTATCAATTTTGATTCTTAAAAAAATCATATTTTTCATTCATTTTTTCCCTGTAGACTACTTTCCTAAATTTGCACTATTCTCTTACAAAGTTTATTTACTTTTTAATCAAATGATTTTGGGGGTGCTTGATGTTTTGGTTTTAGGGTTTATATATATATATATATATATATATATATACCAACTAAAGTTTCAGATTTTAGATTTTAATTACAAATTCTTTCTAATTTTTTCCCATTTTCGCAATTGGTTGGAAGATTACATTGGATACATGCATAAAGAGTTCATGATTCTCCAGTTAATGTATTTTTCGTTTCATATCTCATTAGTTGTGATGATTTTCCTTCCTTATCTTGCACACGCATACAAACACACTTATCTTAAAATATATGAACATGCATGTTTATCTCATTATACTTTGTGCCCGTGCATTGCATGGGGTTTTGCTAGTATCTATAGTGTAGATAAGGCACCAATGATGATAAATGAATATCATAGCAGAATGATCATTGCCATCCATTGATTTATGATATAAGCCTTCTCCCTAGATGTATACCAAAAGGTGTTGTGGAAATTTAATTCCGAAAATTATTTAGAAAACATACGTAAATTTTCTAATAAATATGCAGTGGCATTATTTCCATTAATAGTTGAACCATGCATACAGCACTGTAATTTATTTTTATTCATTTATCTTCTTATAGCTATTGGCAATGCATCTGCACTATGAGTTTCACCCTGCAACCTGCAGCTTCAATCTTCTAGTACAACCTGCATGAGAAAACAATTTTAGTAGAGGATCTATGTATATATAATTTTAATAAAAAGGGGAGCTCTCCTTCACGGTAGAACTCCCTTTTTGCTCACGGCGGCAACACTTTTGTAATTATGACATATATATATATATATATATATATATATATATGAGAAATAGTTAAGGTACTCATGAATTCCATTTCTAAATCCAAGGCATCCACCTATTAGTGGATGCCCCCCCTAACTGCTCACCAACTTAGGTTTAGAAATGGAATTCATGGGTACACCTATCACTGCTCTATATATATATATATAGTGTGAGAGAGAGAGAGAGATATACTTGGAGCAGTCAATGCCAGGAGTAATGGGGGGCAGTTGAATGGAGGCAGCACATTTCTCTGGAAGAAGAGGAACAAGAGAGTAATTAATCGGCTTGCAATTAGACAATGCATTCTTAAGGCATTGGCAAATGGCTTGTCGATCTGCTTTGCTTTTTGCCACTTTACCGATGTCTTTGACACCGTCACAACAACTTTCGGACGGATGGGAATTGCTCCCAAACAAAAATGGCAGGCAGGCCACCAGTTCCTCCACCACATTGTCGCACGAAGGTGAAGCAATGGCTGACCCAGAAACCAGTAAGAGAATGGCTAGTAACCCAACCAGACGATTCATGATTGCTCTTAGTAGCACTAATTCTGGTACAAAAGAAGTGATTTAAGTGGCTAAACGGTTCACTTGATGCCTGTAAAGGCGATGTATTACATATAAATAGGGGTCTGTAATGGTTTTCTTAGTTAGCATGAAAGTTTCATGCTCCATGAATTATGGTGATTGTTGAGGATTTTGTTTGGCGTCTGTCTTTGGGTCAATCCTCAGTCACACATCTCGTGTTTAAGGAATATGGTTTTAGACTTGTAGTCGACCCTAATGCTTGTTCTGTTCGCATCATTCGGCTGCTTGGAAAATGCAATGTAGCTAAGGCTGATCATTTCATGATTAAAGCCTTATTTAATCCTCAATCTTAGCTAAGGCTGATCATTTCATGATCGCGCGGTGGCGACCTATTTTGTAGTCTTGATTTATGAGATTCTAGGACCTGATATTAGGGGCTGCAACCCACATGAGTAGCTCAGTTGGTTCAGATCTTGAGAGAGATTCTCCAAGGTCTCGAGTTCAAATCCTTCCGGGCTTGTCTGATGCATGTGATTTGCAAGTGATTGTTTGCATCCGAATGGACTATTCATATCCTATTTGATTTATTCACGGGTTCAAATTATGGTTTTGAACCTGTAGATGGGGTTGGAGTTGGGTTTCTAAACCATTTATGTATGGTTCAGTTTTTACTCTGGACTTGGACCCGCGCAAATTGAATTGTTTTGTCATCTAAAAAATGTGAAAGTATGGAAATGAGAGTATTCTAATCATTCTTCATTTAATAAATATAGATATTAAATGTAAGTACAGATATTATTATAATTCAAATATAAATAAAATAATTAATATTTTAAAGAGAGTAGGTTTGGGTTGGCTTTGGATTTGTCTTTTCTACACAATTATAAACAGGTTGATTTTAGTTGAGGTATTCCGAGTAACTGAAACGGCTTAGCCCAATCCCGAGACATTGCCAACCATACATAATATATTAGGGTAAATTACACTCACTACCCCTGAGGTTTGGTGAAATTTCAGAAATTTCCGCTCTTGTTTTTGAAATTACATTGTCCTTCCCTGTCAGCTTCATCATATTAATGTCATTAATGTCACTATTTTCCAAATTTGCCTCATCATATTAACGTCATTAATGTCACTATTTTCCAAATTTACCCCTATTACTTGAGGAAACACTCGTTTTATGACTTAGGCAAAGAAAAACATCAACGTCCCAAGCCGCCACGTGTCCCTTTTAACACTCACTAACTATGATTAAGATTCACTCACCCCTAGGGTTTATCCAACTAACCTTAGTTTTTAGAGAAAAAAATAACCGTGAGTTGATTATGCTAACCATAATTAAAGGGGGCTCTACAAGCCGCCATGTGTCCCCTTTAACACCCACTAATTGTGGTTAAAATCCACTCACCCCTAGGATTTATCCATCTAACCTTGGTTTTAAGAAAAAATAAAAAATATTAACCATAGGTTAATTATATTTAACCACAGTTAAAGTGTCTCTATAAGCTGCCACATGTCCTTTTTAATACCCACTAACCATGGTTAATATTCACTCACCCCTAGAGTTCATCTATCTAACATTGGTTTTTAGAAAAAAAATATCGGCAGTGATAGTTTGCGTGCCCGCGTTCCACTAGGTGGAACGCATGCGCGCCCACAACCCGCCACATGTCTCCCTTTTTTAAAATCATAATGGTTAAGTTTACTAACTCGAAGTTAATAGATATATTTTTCTAAAAAGCAAGGTTAAAGGGATGAACCCTTAGGGGTTAGTTAATCTTAACCACAGGTAATGTGTGTTAACTAATTTTTCTAAGAAGGTTAGGTGGATGAACCCTAAGGATGAGTGAATCTTAACCACAGTTAATGAGTGCTAACTAACCCGAGGTTATTTTTCTATTAACCTTGGTTGGAGAAATATATATTAATATTATGTTGATAATATTAACCTTGGTTACCAAATCCAATTATCATTTATTTTACTGTATTAGTTGGCTTTGTTCTTTAAAAGGGGTAATTTAGACATTTAAAATGTTTAATGGATGATATCAACAAAGTTCATCCATGTAACTAACGGCAAAACTAACTAAATGGGGTATTTGTTACATACAATCAAAGTTGAGGGGAGGGTAGTGTAATTTCATAAACAAGAGGGGAGGTTTCTGAAATTTCACCAAACCTCAGGGGAGGTGAGTGTAATTTACCCAATATATTATGTAAAGGATTGTCAATGTAAAGAGTTTACATGCCTGGGTTTATCCCAGTGGTTGTGTATCTCCCTTTGGGGAGGAGTGACTTGTGTTCGATTCTTGGAGTGGCCGTTGACCGCCCAGGAGGAGTGACTTGTGTTCGAGTCCTGGTGTAGTGGTGTGGCCGTTGACCACCCATCATGAGTTCTAACCCCTAACATAGATAGATAAATGATTCAGTTGCCTACCCCAAAAAAAAAGGGGTAAATTACACTCACCTCCCCTGAGGTTCAATGAAATTTCACAAACCTTCTCTCTAGTTTTTGAAATAACACTGCCCTCCGCCTCAACTTTGGTTGTCTATAACAAATACCTCATTCCCTTAAGTTTACCGTTACTTTATGGATGGACTTTGATGATATCATCTTTTAAACATTTGAAAATGTCTAAATTACCCTTTTTAAACGCAAGGTTAACTAATAAAATAAAATAAATGTAATGAGTTTCGTAACCAAGGTTAAACATAATTAGCATAAGGTTAATATTTTTATTCTTTTTTTAAAAGCAAATTTAGATAGATTAATTCTAGGGGTGAGTGAATCTTAACCACAATTAGTGGGTGTAAGGGGGCACGTGGCGGCTTGTAGAGCCCCCTTTAATTGTGGTTAAGCAATCAACCTAAGGTTTTTTTTTCTTCTAAAAATCAATGTTAGATGGATGAATCCTATGGGTGAGTGAATCTTAACCATAGTTAGTGGGTGGGTGTTAAAGGGGACACGTGGCGGCTTATAGAGTCCCCTTTAATTGTGGTTAAGCATAATCAACCTAAGTTTTTTTTTTCTAAAAATTAATGTTAGATGGATGAATCCTAGGGGTGAGTGAATTTTAACCACAATTAGTGGGCGTTAAAGGGGACACGTGGCGGCTTGTAGAGCTCCTTTTAATTGTGGTTAGGCATAAGCAACCTAAGGTTTTATTTTATTTTCTAAAAACCAAGGTTTGATTGTGAATGAATCTTAACCATAGTTAGTGAGTGTTAAAAGGGACACGTGGTGGCTTATAAAGATCCTTTAACTGTGGTCAAATATAATTAACCTAAGATTAATATTTTTTATTTTATTTTCTTAAAACCAAGATTAGATTAATGAATCCTAGGGATGAATGAATCTTAACCATAGTTAGTGGGTGGTAAAAGGGACATGTGGCGGCTTCTAGAGCCCTCTTTAATTAGGGTTAAGCATAACCAACCTAAGGTTATTTTTTCTCTAAAACTAAGGTTATATGAATAAACCCTAGTTAATGAGTATTAAAAGGGGCACGTGGCGGCTTTGGAGTTTATATTTTTCTTTGGTTAAGCTTTCAAAGGTGAAACGGTAAAGTCATGTTTCCTCAATCAAGTAATAGGGGTAAAATAGGAAAATGGTAACATTATTTAACCGTGTTAAGATGATGAGCGTGACAAGGGAGGACAGTGTAATTTTAGAAACGAGATGGGAGATTTCTGAAATTTCACCAAACCTCAGGAGAGGTGAGTGTAATTTACCCCAAAAAAAAAAAAAAAAGTAATAAATATGAGCCGAGCTCTGCTCCACATTCCAACCCAGCAATTATATAACTACGGAGAAAGATAGTCGCAATTCGTAACATGATTTTTTCATGATTACATCAGTTGTAATGTAAACAGGAGCCTTACTTCAGCTCCGCATCATTGCGTCCAACTTTTGGCTCCAAAAAAGTATGTGCAAATCTACTTCCCCGGTCGTCCATTCCCCGGTAATTTTCTTATTTTTATACAAGAGTACAAACTAAATGTGGTGGGACTCACAAAAAATATCGTGCTAATTTATCTGTTTGTATGAAAATAGGGGAGAGTGGACGACCAAAAGTAGACCTTGCATCGCTCAAAAAGTAAAGGTCGATAAAAATCATGTTTAGCCATCCGCATAGCTTTTGACTTTCTATGAAAATCAAAAGTTAAGAAGTCAAAAAAATAATTTTTTTTTTAATGATGAAAGCTTATGTGAAAAGTTAACTTTTTTTTAAATCACTTTTCTTGAAAGTTCTCCTCGAGAAGTCCTCTTATTAGAGAAGTTATCTAAACAGGCCCATAAAACTCTAGCCAACTTCCTTTTTAGCCGTAGGTGAGACCCAGAATTGGGATAGAAAGAAATTTCATGTATACTGCCACCAAGTAATGGAGGTGGTGGTGAACATCTTCCTTAACCATCTGGCGCATGCAATGCAACAATTGTTAGGCTCCTAGGCTCCGTTCATTTGGTGGAACTTTTGAAGTCTAAAACTTTTCTTGTTTCATGCCCAATTTTACTTAATGTCTAAAACTAGATTTTTCATAGGATGCAAAAATTCAAAAAATGAATTTTCAAGTTCTACCAAAACTTTAATATTTTTTAAGTTCCATACATGTGGAACTTCTAATTAAATTGAACTCAATAAATTTGTGTTCTCCTCTCTCATCCCAAACTCTTGCCTCTTGTTACAAAATATTAATGTTCCGGACTTTTACAAATTCCACCAAAAAAACGAGCCTTAAAGAGCTGCATTTCCCAGTTCTTGAGGTCATCACCATCAAAATCTTATCCAAGGTGGATGGTCGTTACGCTATTTAATTATACCTTGTAGTAATATTTCCGTAAAATAGTTACTAGTAGGGGTGTTGAACCTCTGAGGATTGCGTTGGTTTCATTGTCTTCTATCAAGATTAATTCTAAACTAATGGGTGAGAAAAGCTGGTTTTAAATGGATTAAACTAAAACAATATTTAAACTAATGACTTCTAATTAAATTATCAACTACTGGATTTTTAAATCCTTCGGATAGAAGATCTAGGACGTTTGAATCCACCACTAGTTTCATAACTGATTTCTTTTTGATTTTATTCAAATCTCTCAACTTGCAAACATTACAGTGAGAGTGACAACACGTCCCCTCTCAACAGATCAAGAAAAATACAAAGGATTAAATCATAGGCATATCTTATCTTCGGTTAGCACGAGTGATACACATTAAACTAAAGTTCTGAAATCACTCGTTCTCCCTTAGCATAAAATATCTTAGGCTCTAATCTCTTGAACTATTAAAATCATTGTATAAAACCTATATAAATTATCACCGACAATTAACACAAGCGGGTTCAATCTCAATTTCCTAATACCTAAGACAAGGATAAAAATTTCATTAAAATCGAATGTAAATCAAATAAATCTGGTTGATAAAACAATCTCCTCACTTTGCAATCAATGTTTTATAACTATTGAAATCTAAATAAAAATACAATTACTTGGTTAGGGTTTCATCGAAACTTTAGAAAGAGAATTAGTTCATCGCGAGGGAGGAACACGTCATCTTCATAGGTAAAAATGAAGAACTCATCATTTTTGCTTCCTTGATCTCCAGAGCATCTTCTCTTCTTAAAATCTGAAATTTTCTACTTTTTATGGCTAATAGCCTCCCTATTTATAGAAAGAGGGTTTCCACTCGAATTAGGGTTTTTGGAATCTCCAATAGGACACAAAATCTTCCTTTCAGTACATGAATTACGAGGCCAAAACGTCGATCTGCGATCGATCGCAGAGCACCTGCGATCGATCGTAAGCAGGGAAATTTTCCAAAATACTTCTGCTACACTTGCAATCTATCGCAGGTTTCATCATCGGTCATAGAGCTCAGACCTGCGATCGATCGCAGTGACACCACGATCGATCGTAATTTACTGATTTTTCTGGATTTCTTATTTCTTTTGGTTCTTCACATGGCTGAAGCTCTTTTAAGTCTTGGAAGTCTTTAAATCTTCAATTTTATCTTATTTTCTTCACACGAACCTGAAAGGAACATATACCATCAAGCACCGTAAAACTGTCTAAAATATAACTCTAATGAGCTAACAAATTTAGTTTGAGGTGCTTAAATGTATAATATTTAGCACCGATCACAACCACAAACTCACAGATTGCTAGTCCTCGAGCAATAAAAAATAAAACTAAACTAAACTTTATATCCCTTTCATGGGATCCCCAGTTGCATTTGGCATATGCAACAACCTTTTAAACCCCTATGTGACCCTAGTGGACAAGTGAAGTATCGTGAAGGTTTACAGTGATGACACCCACAAATATCTGTACTATCCTGTAATTATGCAATATACTCAAGTAAAACATTCAAGTTTCAAAATAGTGACTGATACATATTCCAAACTTTTCAAAATCACAATGCATGCAAGATAATCCACAATTTATTAACAAGTTTAAATTTTCGACTCTCCACATTCCCAATTTCACACAATTCTTACCCAATTCTGAATAATTCAGCTCATAAAAGATTAGTCACAATTTTTCATTGATGTGAAATGAGAACTAACAATTGAATGTGTGATCTCAACCTATCTTCTCAATAGTTATTTTGTCGACTCACTTGTCATTAAATTCTCTTTTAATTTAAACAAACAACCCAAGGGTTTCACTCACTTTTCATCTTTTCACCTTTTTCTTTTTGTATAAGTGTGATTGTGCAGAATCCAAGTCCATTAAGCATTCTAGACAACCCGTGTAGCGAGTATTAGGTCAGTGACTCCCAAACCAAAAGGCTTTAGGGCACTAGGTGTCAAGACACCTCTAAGGACTTATTAACTCAAGTCAAGTAGGCTCCTAACTTTTTTTTTGGGTAGACGATATCATTTACCTACATCAGTAGAGTCAGCCAGTCAGAAGTTAGCATGGGCAGTAGAGCTCTTGCTGCTCATACCCGGGGGGGATTGGATCCCCAGACCTTCCCCTTGGAAGGCCACACCCCTAGTCACACTACGTTAATTTATCCATTACAAAGCTCACACAGTTTGACGCAAACGCTCTCTGCTTAGTGAGGCAAGAGGCTCTGTTACTAAGTGCAAACCTGATCAGGTAACCCATTTTTCTATCACAAATTTTTTCTTTTTCGGTTTAGCCAAGGGCAATGTTCAATTTCTAGGTCATCCAACTTCTTGTGAGTTTAACAAAAGTACTAATCAATTAGTTTGGTTTCAAACCCCACTAAACAATATGTTAGAGTACTCGTGCATATATCAAAGTGTATTCATGACTTATGCTCCGTTTGTTTTGATGTAAAATAGGGGAAAACAAAAGAATTCCACGGAAAATGTCATTTTTTGCATGTATTTTCTGTAGGACAATTGACATTTTCCATGAATTTCATTTGCTTCCCCTATTTTGCATGGAAACAAATGGAGCATTAGTGAAAAAATTTCAGCTTTGGTAGTTCAGTTAAGGGTTAAAAATTATGTCTATTTGGGATCATGTGTTCTCAAATTTAACCCTATCAATAAAAATTGGATTACCCTATATGTATCACAATTTTTTTTAAATTCAAAACAGTTCAGTCTGAAAATTTTAATTGTTTTGCATGTCCTACCCTATTGCATGGTTGCACAATCACCCAAAAATAGTAAAAAATAATGGCTATTATTTCACAATCCTAAACTTAAAGATTATATTGTCCTCTATATAAAAATAGAATTCAAGCACAGAAGGGATTAAAACAATAATACCTGATTGGTGATAGGCAATCCAGAATAAGAAGGGCGAAGGGCATATGGTAAAAATAATCCCAAACTTCGTCCAAACTACTCCTAACAGGGTTAGTACAATACAGAAGTCTCCATACAAAATAGATGCAAACAGTCAATATATATATATATATATATATATAAAAGAAAGAGTTTTTCATCATCGATTACATAAGTGTGTAGACAAGTAACTGACTGACTCAAACAACTAAAAGATCGGAGCAGAACTCCGTACATCTGACTCAAGAAAAAAAATAAACAACTAAAAGGCTGGAAGCACTGCCTACTGAGGAGGGGGAGGAGGATGAAACTGAGCATCGAAAAGACTGGAAGAACTACCTACTTCAAGTAGTGCCCCCATAATTACAATTTTGCCTTTGACCGCCTTACCGACCTCCCCTGTGCAATATTTTAAATATCTAAGGGAGGGAGCTCCTTCAAGTAGCGCCCACCCTATTTCCATCCTCTTTTATCACCCTATTGTTCACCACCGCCTTGCTTTTCGGGGGTTTTATCCACAGGGGCGCTACCCCCGTTCCTTTATTTCTCACTCATTCCAAATCCTCTCTCTCTCTGTCCTCTTCTAAAAACCTTCCATTTTCTTAGGTTTTTGGTTTCTCGCGACTTGGTGATCCCGGGAAAGTCGATTGCAAATGATCAATTCTCGGGACATCTAATTCAGAATTTTGGGTTTCCCGAAAGGTAAAATCTCGCCAAACTCTGTCTTTTTTTAGTCTTTCATTAGTTTTAAATTGTTTTATCGCTCTTTTTAATTGCTTAGACTGCTTACCAACATACCCTATCAAACCTTTGCCTGAACTTCTGCTCAAACTTAACCTATCATGTCGAACCTTTGCCCGAACTTCAGTTTAAACTTAACCTACCCTATCAAACCTCTGCCCAAACTTTGGTTCAAACTTAGCCTACCCTAGTCAAACCTCTACCCGAATTTTGGTTCAAACTTAGCATACCCTAGCCAAACCTCTACCCGAACTTCGGTTCAAACATAGCCTAATTTTGGTTCAAACTTAGCATACCTTAGCCAAACCTCTACCCGAACTTCGATTCAAACATAGCCTACCCTAGTCGAATCTCTATCTAAACCTCGATTTAAACCCTATCACTCTTACCAAACCATTGTCCGAACCTCGATTCAAACCCCTAGTCAAATCCTATGTTCCTAGGCATGAGCTAAAACTGTCATACTGCTCCTGAATATGAACTTAAATCATTCAAAACACCCTAACATTCAAAGACAAATCTCAGCCTGTCAAACACCCATAATTCAAACAAATCAAATCAAACCATCAACTTTCCCCTGGAACTACGTGTGTCTTGATTCCACTAACCGTAGATACGTAGGCAACCCTGATCAGGTTCAGCTCACCTAGGATAAAGCCCCTATCATGTCTCTGTTTATTTCAACATGTACATTACTATTCATATAACACTTGCTTAACATATAGATAAAATACAAGCTTCTTTTATGGTGTTTTCCACTGTAATTCAGACTTAGGGAGTAGGCAACCATCTCCGGATGGGAGCTTAGGGGTGCCTAACACTTTCCCTTAATTCAAACGAATCCTTATCCTGAATCTCTAATTTCCAGACCAAAGCCTTATCCAACCACTTCAGGGACCTTATTTTCCCTCGTAATTTAAATAGGTGGCGACTCTCTATATTTTTTGCATTTTAGCATTATTCCTCCTTGGGTTGAATCCTAATCGGGAGTGGGATTAAAATCTCGGGTCTAAAATCACCTCACTAGGATGCTCGGCAATAGGAATCCACCATTTGGTCATCCTCTTTAGGGAATTGTAGCTCTTCTCCCACTACTAGCTCACCAAACCTAACAGGATCAGCCATCGGCTCTGACTCGTTGATCCTATGCCCCTGGTGCTCTAGAAGCTGGGTAATCACGTTACTAAATAGGAGAGTCCAACTCTTAGTATTCTGAAGAGGGTTCTCTATTGCCTCAGTAAAATTCCTCTCCATTGTCCTATAGACATGTTTTACAGCATTCACACAATGCCCCTTCCATATGTCATAGAGGGCATCCAGAATGGCACCTCGCCTCTCAGCCGTATGCCCTATTAGGTACAAATTTCTTCAAAAAATTGAGTCGACAATCCATAAGGTGGTGGATAGGTAGGACTGGCATGTGCAATTGTGCCTCGCATTATCATATCTCCCTCCACACATCTCTCTAATAATCTAATGCAGGGTAGTTGCATCCCGAGGTGCATGGACATAGGAAAAACCATGGTGAGGGTTCAAAGGACACCCTAGTGCTAGACCAATAGTCTCAATGGTGACATCAAAAGTGCAACCCTCCACAGTGACCTCAAGGACATCCCTCCCTTCCTCGGTACTCTTCATCATATTCTGATAGAATAGGCGGACAAGTCTAGGATACACCTTAGTTGGTGATCCAAAAAGGCACTGAAGACCCATGTTCTCCAACTCCACAATGGTAAGGGCGGTCTCCTCCAATTCTCTAAAATATTGAACATGGCATTGGGTTTGGGGAGTGACCGCCCAAGTAGCAAATTTTCCTTTCAGTTGTTCTACTCGGGTTGGTCTACTAGAACTAGGTTTGTCAGCCACTTTCTTCCTTTTGGGACCCATATCTTTTAAAAGAAATCACTTAGGCTTTTTCCCAAACATGTGGTGTGCCTCTTTCAAATGTCACACAACCTAATCCAACCCCTCTTCCAATTTTCTCTTTCTCAATGTCAATCCATGGCCTCCAAACACTACAAAATAGCCCTTCCTCCACAATCACAGGAACAAAAGAACAGAAATTGAAATGGAAGAGAGTGGGGACTACCTTTCAAGGACCACAGTCGTCATAAAATTACTAAAAGAATCTCACGCTTGCTCAACCCAATTTTATGCGCAAACCCGCTTTAGAATCCGAATTTATCACTTGCCCGCGCACAAAAATGGAATGGAATGAGGGTGGGGAGAGATGGAAAGAAGGAGAAGGGAGGAGGAAAGGAGAGGAGAGGAGAGGAGAGGAGAAAATGGAATGAGAAGAAAAGGGGTTCGGACTGGGCATTTATGAAGTTATCTGGCATCTGCGATCGATCGTAAAGCAACTGCGATCGATCCCAGCATTCAAACTTTGTCAACGACCTTTGGGCGGCAAGGATACGCATGAATAAAACGTGGGAGAGATTTCTACGATCGATCACAGTGTAGCTACGATCGATCGTAAATTTCCCTGAGAGTTTCCTGAACTTGGACTGATCTGTCGTAGGGGGCTACGATTAATCGCACATTGCGATCCATTGCAGGTCTTGTGCGATCGATCGCAATCAGCCGCGAAAGAATTATAAATTTGGCACAGGCTTGACAAGCTTCTGGGTGGATTAAAATTCACCCCCAAACTTAGACTCGACCTAATCTAAATGAACTAAGGTAAAAAAGAAAAAACCAATGGGTTGCCTCCCAACAAGCGCTAAGCTTTTTGTCTTCAACCGGACGACCTCAAAGTACTCCACCGTCTAGATAGACGGGATAATGCAATTCCAAGGTTTCTATAAGTTCACTGGTCACAATGCCATCAACACAGGGCTTCAATCTTTGACCATTAACCTTGAAAATATTCTCATCTTTTAGGGCCTTTAAGTACAATTGCTCCATGAGGAAATACAGTGGTCACAATATAAGGGTCGTCCCATCTAGAACGAAGTTTACCGGGGAAGAGGCGTAATCTAGAATTGAAAAGCCAAACTTTTTGATTTGGAACAAAAGACTTTTGTAAGATCGTCTTGTCGTGAAAAGCTTTTGTTTTGGCTTTGTAGATTTTTGCACTTTCATATGCATCATTACACATTTCTTTTAATTCGGAGAGTTGAAGTTTCCGATTCGATCCAACTAGAGCTATATCGAAAGTTAAACTTCTTAATGGCCCAAAGGGCTTTGTGTTCCACTCCACAGGAAGATGGAAAACTTTGCCAAAGATAAAGCGATAGGGAGACATTCCAATGGGGGTCCTATAAGTTGTACAATAAGCCCAAAGGGCATCACTGAGCCTTATAGACCAATCTTTTCGATCTGGCCTCACTGTTTTCATGAAGATATTCTTGATCTCCCTATTTGATACCTCGACTTGGCCGCTCATATGTGGGTGGTATGATGTAGCTACCTTATGAGTGATGGAGTATTTGAGGATTAGAGCCTCAAAATATCGATTGAGGAAGTGTTTTCCTCCATCACTTATAATTGCTCACAGGGTGCCAAAGTGATAAAAGGTATTTTCTTTAAGGAATTTGACCACAACCTTGTGATCATTAGTCTTTGTGAAAACTGCTTCCACCCACTTGGAGACATAGTCCGCCGCCATTAATATGTATTCAAATCCAAAGGATGGTAGGAATGGATCCATAAAGTCAATACCTCATACATCGAATAATTCTACAAGTAGAATTGGGGAAAGAGGCATCATGTCTCTCTGGGACATTGCACCTAATTGTTGACACCTTAAACAAGCCTGACAAAAGTCATGGGCATCTTTAAAGATTGAGGGCTAATAAAAACCACTTTGTCAGACCTTAACTGCAATCTTTTTCCCTGCAAAGTGACTTTTGCATGCGAGAGAGTGACAAAAGGTAAGAATGCTTTGAAATTCACTCTCGGGCACACATCTCCAGATCACTTGATCTGGGTAATATTTAAAAAATTTTGGATCCTCCCAAAAATAATATTTTATTTGGACAAAGAACCAGGATTTGTCTTGCTTAGACCATTGAGATCAGATCTTTCCAACTTCGAAGTAATTGACAATATCAGCAAACCATAGTGGTTAAACTTGATTTACCTCAAACAGCTGCTCGTCCAGAAAAGAGTCATGGACGGGGCAAGGTTTTAGAGAGGAGTTGACTAGGATTCTAGATAAATGGTCGACGACCATATTGTCGGAACCTTTCTTGTCCCGTATCTCTAGATTGAACTTTTAAGGTAAGAGGATTCATCTAATAAACCTAGGCTTAGTGTCCTTCTTGTCAAGGAGATATCGCAAAGCGGCATGATCTCTGTACACTAAGATCTTAGACCCTAAGAGATAGGATCGAAATTTGTCCAGGGAAAAAACTACAACTAATAATTCTTTATCGGTAATGTAATTAAGTATCCGAGAGAGTCTTGCTAGCATAGTAGATAGCATGTGAGGTTCTATTCACCATTTGCCCTAAAACTGTCTCGACTGCATAGTCTGAGGCATCACACATGAGTTCAAATGGGAGAGACCAATCCGGGGGCTCCATTATAGGGATAGTAGAAAGTAGATTGCGGAGCTTCTCGAAAGCTTTATACCAAACTTCATCAAAGGAAAAAGGGAAATCCTTGTAAAGTAAATTGTTCAAATATGAAGACATTTTGCTAAAGTCCTTGATGAAATGGTGGTAAAACCCCGCATGACCTAGAAAAGATCGAATTTGTCGCACAGTGAATGGTGGAGAGAGACTCGCAATAAGGTCAATCTTGAACCATAAAATGGTTATTCTCCCCACTCAAAATAAGATTTGTCTCCTCGCATCTTTGTAAGACCAAGGTTAAATGTTGGAGAAAATCTTCGAAGGAGGTTCCAGATATGGAAAAATCATCCATGAAGACCTCGAGAAATTTTTCTACCATATCAGAGAAAATAGACATCATAACCTTTGAAAAGTCGTGGGTGCATTGCAAATACCGAATGACATGTGCCTATAGGCAAAAGTGTCAAAAGGGCATATAAAGGTAGTTTTCTCTTAATCTTCAGGATAGACAGACACTTGATTGTATCCAGAATAGTCATCTAGAAAACAATAATAGCTCTTGCATGCTAGCCTCTCTAGGATTTGATCAATAAATGAGAGTGGAAAATGATCTTTCCTAGTCATGAAGTTAAGTTTCTTATAATCAATGCACACACGCCAACCCGTGGTGACACGTGTTGGAACTATATCTCATTCGGATTAGTAATCACAGTGATACTGGACTTCTTTGGTACCACTTGAATGGGGTTTACCTACTTACTATCCGAAATGGGGTATATAATATCCGCATCTAGCAGAATTCACTACCTCATTCATTACTACCTCCTTCATATTAGGATTCAACATCCGTTGTGCTTCTCTTGAAGGTTTAGGATCCTCTTCGAGATGGATACGATGCATGCACATGAATAGGTGAATTCCTTTCAAATCTGTTATGGTCCACCCATAGCTCCTTTGTGTTTTTTGAGCACAATCATCAATTGACTCTCTTGCTCATCTGATAGATTAGATACAATGATGACTGAGAGAGTCTCTTTTAGTCTCAAAAACGCATATTTAAGTGAAGTCAGGAGTGGCTTCAACTCAAGAGTAAGTGGTGCCTTATAAAAGGGAATGGCTGGAATACTAGAGGTGGAAGGCAGTGGTTCTTTCCGGGCTTTCCAAGGGGGAAATCCATGTGAGAAGTCGAGTTTAGCAAATTTTTGACTTCTTCAATGGATCCCTCAACATCAAAATCATCTGCATTGAAATGAGAGAGGCATGCCTCATATGGTCATTAGATAGGATGTAAGGAAGTGAATTATCAACCATCTCTTTGATAGAATCTACCATAAAACATTCCTCGTCATCATTTGAGGGTTGTTGAGAAGTGCTAAAGATGTCCAACCAGACCTTCATATTCCCGAACGACACATCCATCACCCTGGTTCGACGCATTCATTGGTTGTGGCTAAGAAGGGTCGATCGAGGATCACTGGAATTTGCTTGTTAGGATTTCGGACTGGTTCCATATCAAGAACAAGAAAATTGACTGGAAAATATAATTTGACATCAACCATCCTTCAAGGCATTCTAACTGATTTGTCAGCTAGTTACAGAATGACTGATGTAGGGCGCAGTTCGCCCAACCCAAATTTCTCATAAACCGATAAAAAGAACAAATTTACACTTACTCCTAAATCTACAAGGGCCCAGTCAAAGGAGTGATCTCTAATGATGCATGAAATGGTAGGAGCATCAGGGTACTTCAATTTAAGAGGAGTGGTATGTTAAAGCAAAGAGCTCACTTGCTCGGTTAGAAGGACTTTCTTGGATACATGAGTCCTTAATTTGCGCTTTTGATTGCACAAGTCTTTTAAGAATTTAGAGTAAGCTGGAATTTGCTTGATTGGATCAAGCAGAGGTAGGTTAATCTTAACTTGTTTGAAGACCTCAATCATGTCTTCCATCTTTGCTCCTCTTTTTTCAAAGGGTGATGAGTCAGTAAAACAAGAAGGATAAGGAGCTTTAGGCATGTAGGGTGCCTCGGGAATGGGAATTGGAAATGTTGAAGAAGAACCTTGGTCCTTCTTATTAGTATTCCCTTCCTTGCCCTCAGATTTAGAATGTCCTACAATGAGTTTTTCTTTCTCGCCCTGATTTTCCCTAACCGGAGTTTCTACTACCGTCCTACTTCTTAAGGTTGTAATGACCTGAACTTGTTCACAGTTTCTCTCATTAACCTAATTTACACATTTAGGATTGCTCACAGATTGGCTTGGAAGAGTTCTCTCCACTCTCTTATTGATAGCATTAGCTAGTTGTCCTATTTGGAACACGAGATTTTGAATGGATTGATAGTGTGAGTTAAGCAATTGGGTATTGCTTTCCAAGCCTTTTAGAGTATTAAACACTTTCTCCTCGAAAAATGGGTTCCTTCTAGTAGGATTGGGAGGAACTGTTTGTTGAAATTGTTGGGGTTGGTAGTTAGATTGATTTTGGAAAGGCCGATTGAATGGTCTTTAATGTTGGGGAAAATTATTCCCTTAGGAAAAGTTATTCCCTTGAGCTTGGGGCTGCCATGAAAAATTAGGTTGGTCCTCCATCCCGGGTTATAAGTATTCGAGAATGAATCATTACCCGGGTGGATATAGGTAACATTTGCATACTCTTGGACAAGGTCCGGGAATTAGGCAGCAAAATGACACTCGTGAAGATAATTTACAGGGCTAAAACAGATAGGACACACCTCCCTTGGATTAGGAGTTGGTTGAGGAGGTGTGTAAAAAGATGGCCCTGCAGCCATGAGACAGCTCATCCACTTTAGACGAGACATCTATAGAAGGACCCACTTCATAGATGTCTCTCTTGGGATTCGAGGTAGATGGTTGACTCTCAGAACGGCTATTCGAGACATGATGGAGAGAGTTTTCACACAGATTTTCAAACAGCTCTTACGCCTGAGCCTCATTTTTCATCATAAATGTCCCACCACATGAGACCTCAACCAGTTGAAAATTGTATTGAGGTAGTCCATCATAGAAAGATTGGACTAATTGTCATTTTGGAATTTAGTGGTGGGGGCATTTACGGAGAAGATCTTTGAATCTTTCTCAAGTCTCATGAAATAGCTCCTCATCAATTAGAGCAAAGTTTGTGATGGTTCGCCTAATCATGTTAGTTTTGCATATAAGAAAGAATTTCTTCAGAAATTATTGCTGGAGTTGAGCCCATGAATCAATACAATTAACCTCTAAAGAGTTAAGTCAATATTTAATTTTGTGTTTTAGAGAGAATGGGAAGACGCCCAATCTAAGGACATCATCCGAAAATCCTTGCAACTCGAATTTTGTACAGATTTTATTAAATTTATCAAGATGCTTGTATGGATCTTCATTATTAAGTATATGATAGGATGGTATCATCTGAATGATACTGGACTTAATTTCATAGTGGGTTTCTGATGTTTCTGGCAACCGGATGTAGGAGGGGGATAAATATGTAAGAGTAAAATACTCCTTCAACATTTGATTGGGTCTCGTTCTTCCGTCATGTTAGGGAAATGAATAGCTTCTAGGTTCTCTCGGAGTATGGAAGAAGCCTTAGCTTCTAAATTAGAATTGAATAAGGCCGAAGCCTTGAGGAACCTAGTAGTACGCTCTAACTCTGAATCAAGGGAAAATAGATTAGGTTACAGGACCTCCTACCGTGCATACACCCTATAGAAATCTATCCTACTCCTATATGCTAGAGTGAAAACTCTCCTCCTTATGCCACCTAAGTGTATTCTTCATATGTGAAGCCACCTCAGCAAAATAATGGGACCACCTCTTCCTCCTCCACACATTTCCAAAAATGAGGACTCCCCCTTTTGCTATCTCATTAATTTCATCCCTTTAGCACTCCTCTTCACACACGTTTCAGCACTCCCCATTTTCTCTCATTGACTCCCTCCCTACGTTACGTTTCTCCCTCAACCCAATTAAACCCTCTCTCCTCCCTCCTTATTTTCATTATCTCCCCAACCTCCCTCTCCATCAAATTAGAAATTTCATTTTGCAGATGAATGTATGATCCAAATTAGGGATTAGGACATGTGGGAGAAGTGAATGAGATGGAAAGGTGCAGGCATTGGAGACTCCTGGTATCTCTACTTTTTTGTTTTTACAAATTTTCTATTTTTGTGTTTGAGTTTTAATGGTTATCTCGAATCCTAATGCTCCAGTTCGGGGATTGGGAAATGTTGGAGGATGGTTGGGATGGGAAGGTGCAGGCATTTGAAAATGTTTATATTTCCTGCTTCTTCTTTCTACAATTTTTTTTTCTTTTGGGGTTTTAATGGGTTATCTGATTATTTGATTTGCAGTGTAGTAATTTGAGGGGATTTATTTTGGATTTCTTTGCAATAGGCAAATATCTTGAGGTAAGACATGTGATTTCTCTGCAACATGCCTATATCTTGTGTTCTGTAAATTTTGTTGGGTTTCTTTGAGTTCTCACAGAATACCTACATGGGTCTCTAGAAATTTACCTATTTAAGCCTTAGGTTTCGAAATAGTATGGAAACCAGCTCCCTTTTTAGGGAGTTATTTTTTCCAGCCTCCACATGTGTGTAGAGCTGAAGCGTGCGGTAGAGGTTGTTAGAAAGTCGAAAATACCCGTGTGTGTAAACACTTTAACAGTTTACGTCTAACCCATTCCATTGAATACCTTACCCATTTCGAACGAAGAGGAAGAAGAAGGAAGAAGATGAAGAAGGAAGAAGAAGCCTCCTCACGCGTTCCCTACGACCGTCAGATTAAGATGTATGTTGAAAATTTCAAAATCGAAATAATCTTGTTCATTTTTTTGCATTTCGAACTCATTATGGATTGAAACCCTAAAACCTAAGAAAGATAAACCCCAAGAAACTAAAACCCTAACGAAGATAAACCCTAAACCCCTGTTAGAAAAATCCAAAAATTCTTTAAATAGCTTGAATAAGATTTACAACAATCCTGAATTCAAGATAATTGTCTTGAATTTGAGATTGTTATCTCGAATTCAGGATGGTCATCTCGAATTCAGGACAATCATCTCGAATTCAGGATGGTTACCTTGATATTGCATAACACATTTAGTGAATTCGATACACATTATATCCGATATTCGAACTATTTTTAATATTGTAAGTCTTTATTGTAAAGCATTGACACTGTTGAGTTCTTCCGTTGTTTTTTCTGGATGTATCAGTGATTTGTTGTTATGACGGAGAATTGAAGATTCTCCATGACAGATCCCACGTATATGAGGGTGGGAAATCGAAATTGATACAGTTATTTAGTGGAATGACACATGAGCAACTTTTGAGCATAAATTCCGGCGAGAAGAGACTAAGATTAGAGTGAGGTCTATGTTCCCTACACACCCGACAATTCCTCCTACTGATATTGAAGATGATGAAGACTTGTTGGTATTTATTTCGGAATGTGAGTCAGCACGAACTCATAATGTACTTTTGCCAATATATGTAACCGAAGTTTCAAAGGGAGTACAACAGTGTGGTCCACCTTCTTTGAGTTATGAAGGTTTTCCTGATCACGAGACTGTCGAGGCTGATACTTGTCCTTAGGGGTGCACACGGTTCGGTTTGGGTCGGTTCTAAGAATTTTTGGGACCGAACCGTTGGTTCTCGGTTCTAAAAAAACCAACCCATGACCAAACCATAGAGCCTCGATTTGGAAAAAACCCAACCCAGAACCGAACCGTAGAGCCTCGGTTCGGTTCGGTTCTACCCACAGGTTTATGATCTTCTCCTTATTGTGATAAATCTAGTATTTCACAATCTCAATGTACTAAAACCACAACTCAAATCTCATCAATTGAACAAAAATAATCACTAATTAAAACATATTAAATTGAATAGATCAATCCATAACATGTAACCCATCACACTGCAAACCATGAAAACTATAAGAAAACCCAATAGTTCACATTTAGAGTGTACTGAAAGTCTGAAACTGAAACTCAAATCTAACCAATGAACAAATCTAATCTCCAATTAAAACAGATTACACAATAAGTCCTGAAATGATAAACAAATTGACACAAGCTCACTGTCACAGGCCAACTTCCAATCTTCCACTGCCAATGCCAAGTCCACCTTCCACTACCTGCAATTGATATATTAACAAATTAATACTCCAAACATATTCAAAAATAATAATGCTTCCTAAGTATAAAAATGCCGCATGGTTTTAGGAATAATAACAGTATAATAATCTAATTGCAAACAATTATGCAACAAGTAAACAGGAAAACAGGCTTCACGTAAAAGAAAATAATGTTAAGACATGATATTATTCTTGAATGAATTGACAAATGCCTAATTTTGAAATTTCCAAATATAGATACTTTCAATTAAATATGTAAGCATATTTCATAAAATTTACCAAATGTACATGCATTCATTAGAAAATTAAAATGTCGGTCTTCATACATATTCTCCCTGGGCAAAAAATGAGCAAGAGTACCAGTCACAGATGATGCAACAAAGACAAAAAGTAAGGTGAAGCTTACATGGGCTGCATGTGTGTGTGAGTTTGAATGTTGTGTGTGTGGGCTTGCATGATTGAGTTTACCAAAAAAAAAAAAACCAGCACTAGCTCAAACTACACCATCAAATAGATATCAAGAAACTAAAATTATTGATAAAGTTAAAATTATTGGTAGACTTTTTTTTTTGGGTCACGGTAACAGTACCACAAGGCAAAGCTACAGTATTCGAAGAAACCGACAACTTGACTGGTAATGCACGGTTCAGAATGGTCATCTGAACCAAGGTTTTGCAATCAGATGAACCATTTTCAGATCAAGAACTAGAGGAGGGATAGGGATGATTGGTATGGGCTTTGTACTAATGAATAAAATCAGAGGACTTTGGGAAGAGTAGAGCAAATGAGTTTGCAAAACCAAGTATTCTAGCAGTCGTAGAAGGTTGTTTTATGCTTGCCAAAATGGTTTAAGCGATTTACCTTTCAAAATCTATGCCAAAGAACTGCAGGGGGGGTTTCAAAACCAGACTGGTTTGTTCAAGCAGCTATTATGGATATAATCAATCTAGCTCAGTCTCTGATTTTGTTACTTTTCAACATGTAAATAGAACTACAAATCATCTGCTTGGTCCCCTGATTCATACTGGCTCAGCCTCAAACTCATAATAGAACGTTCCTTTTGCAAAGGCCTTAGACAAGACTACAATTAAAAGGAAAATTTTCAAATAGACCAAGATACTAACTAGTCCAAGGGGTTTAAGTTTTAGAGGGTATTTTTATCAGATTCAAGTTCAATCAAATAAACCAAGATAATCTAAACCACTTTAACGATCAAAATCATGAGCCATTTCCTTAGAATAACTTCTTTTTTACGAATCGGAAGAATTCAACTCATAAGATGGATATGAAGATTACAAAAATTTCTAAGGACAAATACAGCAACCACATAATCTTAATATGATGTGTTCATTCACAAATATAAGATCATAGTTTGAGAGTAATACCAACCTTTTTGAAGGACAAATTACAAATAAATAAACATAAATCCTAGTAAAATTTAATGCCAGTGGATCTGGACAATTAAAATAAATTCCCAACTCTGATCATATTGTAACTTTTGAACAAAGAAATAACAAATGGGAACCAATGATAAGGTCAAGTATATAATGCCCTTTGACCACCACATTTCTAACTGAAACTAAAAGTGTGCAGGAGTTATTAGTCAAGTTTCTATTTAAATCAAATAAATATAGGGAGTTTAAGAAAATATTAGTTGAGGTGCCTTAGATTATATTCTTTTTTCACAGTTGTCATTGATCATAGTATATTTAAAACCCATCATAGGTAGTTAAGGATTACCTTCATACTCCAGATGCCTTCATACTCAAAAAAAGTATTGATTACCTTCATACTCCAATGGACCTTCATACTCTAGATGGCCCCTTATTGTCTGCTTGACATATAAACAATTAGTATAAAAATGAACTTGAAGAAAAACATTAAAATGACTAATTAGAATAAAAGAAACTAAACCTGATTCAAACTGGTCAAGTTCTTCCAACTTCTCTTCAATATTAATCGGAAGTGCCGATGCACGTAACCAATCCTGTGTACAAATCAAACACTCCACAATCTTCAGAGTTAGTGAACTATGAAATTGGTCTAAAACTCGACCTCCTGTGCTAAAAGCACTCTCTGAAGCAACAATAGAGACAGGAATGGCTAACACATCTCGTGCCATCCTAGACAGTATGCGATATCTAGAAGCATTGACTTTCCACCAATTCAATATATCAAACTTTTCATCTTCCTTCACAACACTTTCGTCTAAGTACCGATCCACTTCCGACTTGCTGCCCTCACTCTTCCAAGTGTCTTAAATATGTACTCCTTCTCCACTTCTTTTCTGGTTGAATAACAGGTTGATCCACCTCAAACTCAATAGAATTAGAAGAGTGTGTGGAATTAATAGATGGAGCACACAACTTTACATCTTGGGATTGGTAAAAATTAAAAAGTCGATCCAATGTTCTTCTTAACTTCCTAGACAACTTTTCAGTCTTCTTAGTTGCATAACAATGAGCATAACAAAATTTCACATATCCCAATTTATAAGTAGGATCCAACACCACAGCAATCAACAACAACATGTTAACTTTATCAATATTCCCCCAATATTTATCAAACTTTTCCTTCATCCTACGTGCCATAGAACTTAAAAACAAATCTGCACTTCTTGACCACTCAGTTATGGTGCATTCTATTTTAAAATTTTCATGAAAATATGTATTCGCTGCTATATAGGAAGACCCTGAAAGGCGTGTAGTTGCATCATAAAGTCTTTCAAAACTGAGCTAAAACCCTTGCATTATTCCAATCTTCCTTTGTAGGAAGCCCATCTTTAAGATCCCTCTCAAATTGAGGTTCTTGTTCTTCCAACCATTCAAAAGCTTTTTGAAATTTAATTGTCTTCTCCAACATAAGGTATGTTGAATTCCATCTAGTTGGAACATCAAGAACCAACCAACTTTTACATTCAATTCTCTCTTGCTCGATACATTTCTTAAATTGTTGAGATCTTAAAGGAGAGCTCCTAATATAGTTCACAGCACCCCTAATTCTAGCAATGGAATCGTGCACCTCACTCATTCCATCTTTTACAATTAAATTAAGTATATGTGCAGAACATCTCATATGCAAGAATTCACCTTCCAAAACACAATCATGCCTTTTGTTCAATTTCTTTTTCAAAAACCCCACAGCCACATCATTCGAACTTGCATTATCAACAATTATAGAACACATCCTCTACACCCCAATCAATCAAGCACAATTCAATTGCTTTACCAATTGACTCACCCTTATGACTAGAAATTACACAAAAATTAATAATTCTTTTATGTAACTTCCAATCCATATCAATGAAGTGTGTTGTGAGACACATGTAAGAAATATTTTGCAAAGAAGTCCATAAATCAGTGGTAAGGCAAAGTCTTTGAACAGACCTACTCAAAACATTTTTTAACTTCTTTTTCTCATTTTCATATAACATCAAACAATCTCTCACCACAGTAGTTCACGAGATTAAATTAATCTTGGGTTGCAAAACATTCATAAGATACCTAAATCCTTCACACTCCATGAATTTAAAGGGCAACTCATCAACTATTATCATTCTGACAAGGGCATCTCTAGACAACTCTTGGTTAAATTTCCAAGCGACAAGGGAAGTAGTAGAACTAGTATCCCCTTCTTGCCCTATTTTCTGGAAAGACAACAATTTTTGAGTTTTGTTTGCATTCAAGGGAGACTCGAGACATTTAGATAAATGTTTCCACAATGTACTAGTCCTATTAGTACTAGAACAATAATACTCAGCAATACAATAATTACATTTTGCTCTTTCAGGTTTCCCCCCATTATAAAATTTAATCTTTGTATAATGGTCCCATACTTCAGATTTAGATTTGTAAGCTTTTTTCTCAGGTGAAGTTACACTAACCTTAACCTCACAGTTTTCTGTGGTAGAATTAGGGGCAGAAATGGGGGTAGGATCTATAGGGGCTGTAAGACCTGTTTTTGGTTCAACATGCACATGCAGCACATCATTGCTGGTAGCGTTGATGTCCCCCATACTTGACATTTACACACAGTTTTCTGTACTTCTGCACAACCAAATGCAAAACATAAGGTTTGAGACAATGTAAATCAAATCAATGAACAACAAGGGATAATTTATAAACACGGATTATAAATACAAAACCCAAAAACAAATTTCAAAAAATTATGATCTAAATACAGACTACCCCATTTCTACGTTCTAAATACTAAAAATGACTGAAAATTATCAAATACGATCTAAAGAAAATTACTGAAATTCTTAGTTCTGCTACCTAGCCAGATCTAGATTCTTGATCTACAAAATACCATTATGTATTCCACTAAACAAATTATTGAAAATTATCAAATACCATTCTGTATTACTGAAATTCTCAGTTCTGATACCTAGCCAGATTTAGAAAAAGAACATAGATGAAGAGAAGACACAAAACTAAAACCCTAGATTCAATACTAACATACGCATGATGGGAATCTGGAACAGTAGGGCTCATTCTCGAGTGTGTAATTATGAAAAGAGATCAGTAATGAAAAATAAGATATTTAGATCAAACGGATTTACATAGATGATGCTATTAAATTTTTTTTATAAAAACCCTAGCACAGATTTACATATTTACATCAAGAAAAAACCCTAGCACAGATTTACATAGATGATGCTATTAAAAAAATTTTAAAAAAAACCCTCATTGATTTACATCAAACGGATTTACATAGATGATGCTATTAAAAATTTTTTTTTTAAAACCTTAGCACAGATTTACATATTTACATCAATAAAAAATCCTAGCACAGATTTACTTAGATGATGCTATTAAAATTTAAAAAATATAAAAAAACCCTCATTGATTTACATAAAACGGATTTACATAGATGATGCTATTAAAAAAAAACAAAAAAAACCCTAGCACAGATTTACATAGATGATGCTATTAAAATTGTTTTTTAAAAAAACCCCTCATTAATTTATATCAAACGGATTTACATAGATGATACTATTAAAATAAAATTAAAAAAACCTAGCACAGATTTACATATTTACATCAATAAAAAAACCCTAGCACAGATTTACATAGATGATGCTATTAAAATTTTCTTTTAAAAAAAACCTCATTGATTTACATCAATAAAAAACCTGATATGCAGATTTACATCAAAGAAGAAGAAGAAAAAGAAGAAGAAGAGAAGAAGAAGAAAATAAAAGTAACAAAAAGAGGAGAAGTGGCTTACCTTTTCTCCTGGCGATGAGCAGAGACAGAGCAGCAGTGGGGGCTAGCGGAACAAAGAGAGGAGTGGTGAGGGGCCTGAGGGCTGCCAAAACAAAGAGAGGAAGGTGGAGCTGCCAGAACAAAGGAAGGAAGGTGGAGGCGTCCGAAGATATCCAAGCGGAAGGGAGATTAGGGTAGGAACTTAGGTTTCCAAAAAAAAGTATTTATAAGACCCAAACCGGTTCGGTTCGGGTCTCTTACGGTTTGCGGTTATCGGGTCCACATTCGGATCTTGTTTCGGTTCAGTTCGGTTTGCGATTCCACGTTCGGTTCTAATTTTGGTTCAGTTCTCGGTTCGGTTCGGTTTCAAATTGGAACAACCCAGAACTGAACCGCAAAAATTCGGTTTAAGCAAAATTAGACCCCGAACCGAACCGAGCCTGTAAAAACCGAACCAAACCCGGACCATGGTGGTTGGTTTAGTCCGGTTTACGGTTTGACCCGTACCCATGTGCACCCCTACTTGTCCTGTCCTTCAGCCTTTTACGGTCTATGTTCCCAACCCTGTCCTCCCAACCGTGCCTTGGCCCTTTGAAGACTTGACAACAGGACCAAGTCAATATACTTGTTTTGTGCCTAACACATATGCAGATTATGGTGATACTAGCAAGGGCGACAACTACCATAGTGAAGATTGTGGTGTTCAAGATAACGAATGTGCTAATGTTGGTGAATGTGCTGAAGATGACGATGATGATGATGATGATTATTCAGTGGAGGTAGATGAAGATGTTGCCAAAGACGATGTTGATGAAGGTCCTATCCGCCCAAATATCCCAACAGTTGATATTCCTAGTTCTTCTAGGTCTACTTTTCGGCAAGTCAGTCAAGGCCCTTCATCAAATGTGATTGAGAATGATGACTATGTGAATTTAGATCCTTCAGGTTTTGCAGTTGCACTCAAGAATACTAATGATATTTCACTTTGGCAATTGTTTAAGGATAAGAGGTGCTTACAGAATGTGTTGGCAAACTATGCAATGACAAAAAACTTCCAATACAGGGTTGTGGATTTAAATAAATCAAAGTTTGTAGTTAAGTGCCTTGGAGGTAATTGTACTTGGAGGCTACGTGCATCAAAGGTGAATGAGTCGGATGTCTTCAAGATAAAGACTTATAATTCACATCACTCCTGTGGGTGTTTCCCTTAATTGGGCCCGATCATCGACAAGCATCTAGTTTGGTTGTTAGTGACATGGTCGTGGGATGAAACGAGGGTCACGTGGCATCTCAGCCCAAAGAGATTATCCATGATGTTTGGAAACAATATGGAGTGCAAATGAGTTACCGGAAAGTATGGAAATCTAGAGAGATTGTAATAGAAAATGTTAGAGGATCATACGACCAGTCGTATGCTGACCTCCCCACTTATTTGTACGAGCTATGCAGGACCAACCCGGGAACAGTAACTGCAGTATCAAGTGACCCAGATACTGGTGCATTTGAAAGGTGTTTTGTGGCTCTTGGACCTTGTATCAGAAGTTTTCAGCTCATTTTACGAAGAGTATTAGCCGTTGACGAACACATCTAAAGAGGAAGTACAGGGGAATCTTAATCATAGCAACAGCACTTAATGGTGACAACCACATATGTCCAATTGCGTATAGAATAGCTGAATCAGAGAACAATGACAGTTACAATTGGTTTTTCAAACTATTAGCTAACTCACTTGGGTACATGGAAGGGTTAGTCATTGTAACTGATTGACATGCCAGTTTGATAAGCCAAGTCCCCATTGCATTTCCACATGCAGTTCATAGTTATTATTCATATCACATTAGCCAGAATTTGCATGCAGCATTCAAGGATGTGGTTCACTTTTAGTAGTCATATAAAATTCATCCATCCATGTTGTCTCTTTTATTTTCCTCTTCTAAAATTTGATGTAACAATATCCATGGTTGTGATTTGTATATAAAGGGGGGAAAAGGGGAAAAAAGTCTCGACACAGAACCTGTAATCTAAAACTTGAGATTTTAGTTGAAGCAAAAATCTCGATATCGAGATAACAGTCTCGAATTTGAGATGGTTTAGATTGAATTCTAAATTATTTAGCTTGAATTCGAGATAGTTTACAATTAATGAATTTAATTGAAGCAAAAATCTCGATATCGAGATAATAGTCTCGAATTCGAGATGGTTTACATTGAATTCATAAATATTTGAATTTGAGACTGCTATCTCAAATTCAGGCAAAAAAATCTCGAATTCGAGATTGTTTTGCCTGAATTCGAGATAGCTATCTCGAATTAGAGATTGTTTGGGTGATATCGAATTAACAATCTTGAATTCAAGATTTTCAGCCTGGATTCGAGAATATTTAGCCTGAATTCGAGATAGGAACTGTAAATGACCTGTATTGAATGTTTAAACATACATTCATAACAAAATTAAAAATACGGTGAGCATACATCCATAACAAAATTAGTACATCCAATGTCGGGTTCGAAAGTTTAAATATACATCCATAACAAAATTAGTACATCCAAAAGACACCCCACTTGACATCCCACTCTGAAGACACTCCCATCGTTAACAACCATCAATAAGGATTGGCAATCCCATCCATCATCTCACAAGCTATCCGCTTCCGGAACTTCGTAACATCAGTCTACAAATTAAAAATATGATAAGTATAAATAGTGACTCAGATAAATTAAAAATACTATGAGCATAAATGGTGAGTCCGAGAAAAAAAAGGTTTAATACCTGCTGAAAATGAATCTGCAAATCAGCACATAGGAAATCAACATATTTCATCACGAATATTCCACAATCGTGCCTGATACACATAAACAACACATTTCATCAGTACATTATAGGTAAAAAAAAAGTGAGGTAAATTGAAAGTAAATTGCTTATTTTCAATATAGACTTACACATTATTCTATTGTGGTAAGTCGATGATCTCCGCCACCACCTAGTCCTTGCCTAGAGCCTCCACATCGCCAAACATATGGAAGAGGGTGGGGATGCACTCTTTGATGGCAAATAGTTCTACTGCATACATTTTTGTGACATCGGTGAAGTATGAGTCCAGAATTAGGGCCTGGTTTCTTGGGGTTTCCAACACCACCAGCACCCAGTGCTAGGTATGGAGAAACGGGATGTACACCCTTTCAACCGACCACATGGCTAGTCGCCCATTCGACCCCTGAACAACGGGTTGAAGGTTAGGGTTTAATTGATCCCTTAATGAGTCACGCATCGCAGAGTCGTTTGCATTCATATATGATCTTAACATGTTTGCTTCTCTAAGTAGGAATTCCTGTGAAGACACTAAATAATTAGAATACCTTGAAGATTGAATGCAGATAATGAACTAATAAATACCCGCCTTACCATGAACCAAGTAGGTGCAAAGACACATGAGTTTAAAGATCAAGATGTCTCGCATGTCGTTGTGCCAACAGCTCCATCCATATGTCAATATGCTATGTACATTGTATTAGTGTTAGATTATTCGAATTACAATTTAGATAGACAACATTAAATTAAAGCTGGGAATAGACTGTTACCAAGGAATCGATCAAGCTTTTGCTAGTTGACACACTAGCGAGCATCTCCGAAGTGATTCGAACGCTATATATCAACCTTCACAATTAGAATAATTAAAGTAATGAACTATGATCATTAACTATTCATTTATGCATGTACTTTTGATTTCACAATTAAGAAAAATTACCAAATATTATTCAGATCTGCCTCCGTATTCAAAAAACTTCGTAGGGCCTTTTTTTGAGCTACCATAGCTTCCCTCGTTGGATCTTTAGCGATCACACCCTTGGTCATTTGTTTCCTCACTCTAGTATTCAAGTAAGGGGAGCGGAGATTCTTAGAAATCATTGTAAGTCTATGTGGCCTTCCCTCAACTCTTGTAAGGGTTCCGTCATCGTTTTCACCTTGAAAAACCGTTCTTTCAGCATTACCCACCTCCCGTCCTGAAAAGACCGTTCTTACTTCATCACCCACCTCCTCCTGAAAAGACCGTTCTTACTTCATCACCCACCTCCCCTCCTGGAAAGACCGTTCTTATTTCATCACCCACCTCCCCTCCAGGAAAGACCATTCTTACTTCATCACCCACCTCCCCCCCAGAAAAGACAGTTCTTTCTTCATCACTAGCATTCACATTCTTTCTCTTTCTCTTTCTTTTTCTCTTTCTCGATCTTTTTTTCTTCTCTATTTCTTTTTCTTTCCCTTTTTCTCATAGCCCTCATTTCAAGTGCATCATTATCAAATCTCTCGGCCAGGAAATCCATTTTCGCGGCTAAGGCATCAAACCGTCGGCCAAAATAAATTTTGAGACGCTTGTACAAAGATGGGTGTGATTTTGCTGGTACATCATGTACCTGAAATAATGGTAGACATTAGGACACAATACAGTGTAACAATCTTGAATAAATGAGTCTAAATGCGAGATAACAATCTCAAATTCGAGACTGTTATCCTGAATTCGAGATAACAGTCTCAAATTCGAGATAGTAGTCTTGAATTAGAGATAGCAATCTCGAATTCGACAATGTTATCTCGAATTCAGGGTAACAATCTCGAATTCGAGATTGTTATCTCGCATTCAAACTTTTATCTTGAATTCAGGCTAAAAATCTTGATTTCGGGACTATTACCAAGCTAAGAAAGTTTTGATTTTTTCTACTTTCTTTAGGGTTTCAATTTTGTTAATTTTAAGGTTCCATAATGAGTTCGAAATAAAGAAAAATGAACATAAATAATTCGATTTTAAATAAATGGGTGCATGTTACTTACAATTTTTGACATTTGCTCATGTCCCGAGGAGGGACTATCCTCCTCCTCATCATCATCACCATCATCATTCCCTCCCTCCATCTCATCATGCTCTACTTCCTCCTCCTCACCATCGTCCTCATCACCATCCTCCTCCTCCTCCTCCTCCTCCTCATCATCATCATCATCCTTAGATCATATTCGTGCAAGGACACCCCTAACTACTTCTTGCTCCTTCTCATGAGCAGTGACATTTAACTCAAGAACCTCAAGCTATGAACATAAAATTAAGTTAGAACTAAGAAAAGAAAAATATATAAAATTGTACTAACTTTCATACCTCTTCTAAATTAAATATCTTTTCTTCTAATTTCTTGTAGATTTTATAAGTGGTATCTTTCCAACGTAAAACACAAGGGAACATCTCAGTAGTAGGAGGAGATCCGCACAAACATAATTTATGAAGTGCAGGAATGCACTCAAACATCCAAACCTGTCATCATTAGAATTTGAAATGAACAACATAGAAACAAGTGTAATTAGAAATGAAACAACTACTCAATGATATAATATACCTGAAAAGTAATACAACATCCATTAATATTGTATTGCGGAGTATCTATATGTGCGCTTTCAAGACTTTTTTTTAATTTCGAGTACCCTATAGTGCCCTATAGATATCTGTTGAAGGCGTCAAGGTCCTTTACAAGCTCCAAGTACTCAATATCGATGTTCGAGTGTGTCTTTTTTGCAACGATCAATGACTCCACATACAGGACTAACGAAATCTTGATTGCGTCCATGTCATTGTCACACGCCTCGAACACCCTAAGCAGGTCAGATTTCTTAATCAATTGTACTTCACCAAACTTGCGAACTTTTAGAGAGGTCAAAGAACTAGCATGTACTATGGCAGGAGGGACACCTATAGTAGCATTTAAACCCATTATCAGGGTGAAGTCTAACAACCTGAACCGTATAACACTACCAGCTACATCAAAAATAAGTGTATCCCTACGCCTCTGAAGTAGGTGGTGCAATGCCTGGCCGCATTGGGGATTTTTGGGCAAATCATAAAGATGCCCAAAGCAAGTCTGCATCCACAAAGACTTTCTCTCAGGATGGGTCTCCCAGTTCAGCTTTATTTTTTCAAACCACTCTTTCATGGTATATTTCACAGACGGTTGGGCCTTTTCCACCTCTTTCCCCATTCCCTTTACTTTTCTTTTCATGCCCCATTTTCTCTTTCCCTGCCTTTGCCTTTGCCTTCCCCTTTTTCTCTATTTTTTGGCATCTTGAATCTGCAAGTATTAATAAAATTGATTAGTAATACATAGTAAGACTGAATTCGAAAATAAACACCCTGAATTCGAGATTGTTAGTCTGAATTCGAGATAACCATCTCGAATTCGAGACTGTTATCTCGAATTCAGGACTATAATCTCGAATTCAGCCTGTTTAAAGGAATGTTGGATTTTTCCTACAGGGGTTTAGGGTTTATCTATTAAGACTTAATTCGAAAATAAAGAGCCTGCATTCGAGATTTTTGTTCTGCAATCATCCTGAATTCGAGATGATTGTTCTGAATTCGAGATGGTTGTCCTGAATTCGAGATAACAGTCTTGAATTCAGGACAATTATCTCAAATTCAGGACTGTTGTAAAACTTATTTAGGCTGTTTAAAGAAATTTTGGATTTTTCTAACAGGGGTTTAGGGGTTTATCTTCCTTAGGTTTTAGGGTTTCAATCCATAATGAGTTCGAAATGCAAAAAAATGAACAAAACTATTTCGATGTCGAAATTTTAAACATACCTCTCATTAGGGTTTCGAAATTTTAAACTGTTTCGATTATGGTTTCAATCCATACCTCTTAATCTGACGATTTTGAAATTCGAAATTTCCTTCTTCTTCTTCCTCTTCGTTCGAAATGGGTAAGGTATTCGATGGAATGGGTTAGACGTAAACTGTTAAGTGTTTACACACGGGGGCATTTTTGACTTTCTAACAACCTCTACCACACGCTTCAGCTCTACACACGTGTGGAGGCTGGAAAAAATAACTCCCTAAAAAGGGAGCTGGTTTCCATACTATTTCGAAACCTAAGGCTTAAACAGGTAATTCTCTCTTTCTCTCTCTCTGGTTTTGTGTGCCTTCAAGAATGCACATGAGGCATCACTTGGAAGATGGAGTTTTGATTTGGTTCCCTTTACGCAAAGTTTCTCACATAAAAAACTTTATTTTTTTCCTGATTTTTAGAGTTTTTTCAAATTGGAGGTTGATTCTTTTTTAGTGTAAATCAGGTTTTATCAGGGGGTTTTTTGCGGTGGGGGATCGTCCCAATTGCCCACCTGTTTGTACGGTGTGGGATCGAGCATTTGAATTTGAGAAGTTTCGGATGGTGAATGAAGAGAGGGGTATGTTGTTTCAATCATGAGGGACACTAAGGGGAGCGAGATTCATATGGTGGTATCTCGGTGGCACTATGTTAGTCAAGCCTGAGCTTTTTTAAATCAAAATTTCTCCTTGATTTATAATTATGTATTTATCGTCACATTGTAAATTCAATTTAAATTATGACAATAGGTGTTATTGGATGTGCAGGAATTTTTCATTCGCCCGGGGGGCACCGATATATGTGTAAAAAATTTGAATTTGAGGGTATGGAACTTGGGGGTTCAGGGGCGAAGGCCCCGAGAAATTTTTTGGGGCTAGCATTTTTATTTTGAGATTTTTTTTTCCCGGTAATGTCCTTGAAGTTGCCACGTGTCCCTATTGATAACCCTTAACTATGGTTAAGATTCACTCACCTATCCTTAGTTTTTTTTTTAAATATCAATTTTTTTTCTAACCCTAGCTGAAATTCAAAACTCCTTAGGTTAAAAAAATTTTAATATTTTTTTCTTCTAAAAACTAAAAATTAGTAGGTGAACCCTAAAAGTGGGTGAATTTTACCCATAGTTAAGGTGTGTCAATAGGGACATGTGGTGAACTAAAGGGCATAACCGGACTCCATTGGAGGGCTCACTATATATATAACAAAAATTGGGAGGGGAGGGACTACATATATAAGACAATAATTTTGAGGGGGCCAAATATACTAAAAAAAATTTAAAAAATTTGAGGGGCCCACCACTTATACCAAATCATGAAGGGATTACAAAAAATTTGGGGGACATGGCCACCACCCACCACCTGGCTCCGCCCTTGTGGACGTGGATAAGTTGGTTTTGCTGCATAGCATACCCTCAGTGTACATAAATTTGTTTGTGGTATATGATTAATGGGTATTTGTTTTTTCAGCAATTAGTTTTTTTGGGTTGAACGCTAATGATGATGTCCGGGAAATTTAGCAACATCTTCTTCCTTTAGTTAATAAAGGAAGTTTTGGACAATTTGACTACGATAGTGGTTTGTCTTTGGCTCTTAGTATGTATTAATTCTATATAAATAAATAAATTCTACTATAATGTTTATATTATAATATTTTCTATTTTTCAGTTTCATTTTTTTTTTATCCCGTGCATCGCACGGGGTGTTTGCTAGTACTCCATATTTGACAGACACTAATTTGAAATAAATATCAACTTAAAGAAGTAAATACTTACAAAGCTCTCCTGCTTTCCAAATCTTGAGCAAGCTTTTGTAGATTTGCAGTGTGAGTTATTTGTTACTTGAAAAACACAAGTATTCAAAATTAAATAAATAAAATAAAATAAAAAATATTTTTGGATTTTTATTTGATTAATTTAAACTTAATCTTTCAAATCAAACAACTAAACCGTTCCAGCAATCCTCAGCAACGGTGCCAAAAATTGGTCGTTACGCAATTTAATTATACCTTGTAGAAATAATTCCTTAGAATAGTTACTAGTAAGGGTGTCGAACCTCTGAGGACTATGCTAGTTTCGTTGCCTTTTATCGAGATTAATTCTTAACCAATATGTGAGAAAAGTTGATTTAAATGGATTAAACTAAAACAATATTTAAACTAATGACTTCTAATTAAATTATCAACTATTGGGTTTTTTAAATCATTCGGAGAGAAGATTTAGGGCGTTTGAATCCACCACTAGCTTCATAACTGATCTCTCTTTGATTTTATTCAAATTTCTCAACTTGCAAACATTATAGTGAGAGTGATGACACGTCCCCTCTCAACAGATCAAGAAAAGATACAAGGGATTAAATCCTATGCATATATTATCTTCGATTAGCACGAATGATACACATTAAACTAGGGTTGTGAAATCACTAGTTTTCCCTTAGCATAAAATATCTTAAGATCTAATCTCTTGAACTATTAAAACCATTGCATAAAACTTATATTAATTATCACCAACAATTAACACAAGCGGGTTCAATCTCAATTCCGTAACACCTAAGTCAATGATAGAAATTTCATTGAAATCAAATTTAAATCAAATAAATCCGGTTGATAAAATAACTCTCATTATGCAATCAATGTTTTAAAACTATTGAAATCTAAATAAAAATAAATAAAGACACAGTTACTTGACTAGGATTTTATCGAAACCCTAGAAAGGAGAGTTAGTTTATCGCGAGGGAGGAGCACGCCATCTTTATAGACAAAAAAGAAGAACTCGTCATTTTTGCTTCCTTGATCTCCAGAGCTTTTTCTCTTCTTAAAATCCAAAATTCTCTACTTTTTTTATGTCTAATGATCTCCATATTTATAGAAAAAGGGTTTCCACTCGAATTAGGCTTTTTGGAACCCCATAGGACACAAATTCTTTCTTTCTGTACACGAATTACGAGGCCAAAACACCGATCTGTAATCGATCGCAAAGCACCTATGATCGATCATAATCAAGGAAATTTTCCAGAAAACTTCTGCTTCACTTGCGATCTATCGCAAGTTTCATCATCGGTCATAGAGCTCAGACCTGCGATCTATCGCAGTGACACCACGATCGATCGTAATTTACTAATTTTTCTAGATTTCTTCTTTCTTTTGGTTCTTCACATGATTGAAGCTCTTCTACGTCTTGGAAGTATTTAAATCTTCAATTTTATCTTTTTTTCCTCGCATGAACCTAAAATGGACAAATACCACCAAGCACCGTAAAACAATCTAAAAGATTACTCTAAGTAGCTAACAAGTTTAGTTTGAGGTGCTTAAATGTATAACATTTAGCACCGATCAGTGGATGACCAAGCAAAAGCTTGCGAAACCTAAGATTTTCAAAATCTTTTTGAATCTAGGCATCTTGACCATTTCCTTTTTCATTGGTAAATGGTATAATATAAAAACCAAATATAGTAAGCTAGCATCTTGGCCAAATATTCATCATTGATTAGGAGAAGATAGCTACAAAAATACCTTAGTTATAAAATCTCCACCTTGTTGTGTGTTTTGTATAAACTTAGACATTCTTTGTAGAGATCCGAATTTAATTCCTCAGTATTAGTTTCATTTATATGAATTTCCTAGAAAAAAAATGTATATCAATTTAATGCATGTGTCCCTATGAGAATTAATTTGAAATGTCTAGATGTAGAAACCTAAATATTTCGTCCGTTATTAGCCATTTTTATGATTAAATTGCCTGAAATTGAAGATATAAAAAAGTAGCAAAAGAGTTTTTAAAAAACCATTGTAGATCGATTGCACGATGTTAGACGATTGATCGGATGAGGAACAGAATGTTGTCAAAAATATGGCACCAGTTCCGATCGATCGTAGTATCTCAATCTGATTGATCGTGCGATCGATCGCTAGTGACATATTGATCGATCGTAGGGAAACCCAAAAGGTTCCCATAAATTTGTATGAGCTACGATCGATCGAAGAAAATGGGTGATCGATCGCAGATCACATCCGGAAACGTGAAAGATCACGATTTTAACAATTTTGAGAGAGTTAGAATTCTAAAACCTATATAAACTCACTATTTTGTGGGCCTAGGATTGGAAACTTTCTAAGAGTTTTGGAGAAACAAAAAGGGAAAAACCTAGGATTTGTAAGGACTTTCAACTAGCGAAGAAGGAACGCCTAGAAATCGAGATCCAAGGCATTCTCAAGTGTAAGATCGTAGGAAAACGATCAGGAAAGGTAAATAATTCCCCTAGTTCTCAATTTCATAATCATTGATTTAAAACAAGGAAATTAAGAACGAGATCTAAGTAAAGAACATAAATAAGAAAAATATCTAAGTAATTTCATCATCCCTTATGCATTGTTCCCATGAATTATTAAAGTATGATGTGAATAACCTAAGTGAGATGTGAATAACCCTATGAATATCGTATTTTATGCTTGAACAAGGGGAATGAGAATTTTTGTGAAGTTATGTGAATGTATGTGGAGGAAGGGATGTACTTATGGAGTTGAATTAGATGGACTAAATGTCTTGAATGAAAGTTATGAGTTTTGATGGAATTAGGGATGTATGTTAGTGTGATTATTTATGCAATTATGTTATTAAATGTATATTGATGATTTGATAAGATACATTATTTATGTTGTTAAAGCATGATTTATTATCTTGAGTCAAAAGCAATTGTTTATACATGCATGCATGATTGTAAAACACGCACAAACATGAAGAGAAAATTAAAGAGCACTACTAAGAGCACAAGTAAGACTAAAGTAAAGTAAGAAAGTAAGAAAAAAATGTACACGGAAGCATTAATGTATGATGAGTTTTGCACGAATCGACTACCATCAAAATGACCTAAGGGTAAGTCGTCACACCGGATAATGTGCTAAGTAAACTGTTTGTACCGGATAATGTACGAAGGGTGATACTTCGGTAAGTAAAGCATAGTAACCCCCTTTCCTGTAGAACCCCGGATCTTAGGTTCACTGTGCGGTGAATAGTGTAGTGAATAGTGTCTATGAATAGTATTGTAATGGCCAAAAGGCCTTCCTCCTTGTATTTTGATGTGTGATGAATGAATGGAGGTTTAATATAAAATGAAAGTGTTATGGGTATGCAAGAATGGTCTTAAGGGTGTTAGAAAAAGAGTGAAAACACTCTTAAGTATCAAAATGTGTAAAAAAAGGAATAACAGGGGAAAATGGAAAAAATGCACAGAGGACAGTCGATCGACTGAGTAAGATGTGGCCCAAAACAGGGCCACAGTAGGGTTTTTGGCATGGCTGGTCGACCACCCTACCCAGCTGGTTGACCGACTATGGGTTTTTCAGGCCATTTTGCTTGGCCGACCTACTTTATGTTTTATGGATATTTTGGGGGTTTCACAAAACCCTTGGGGTCTATATAAACCCCATTTCGTGGGGTTAGAGCTTCACACAAGCTCTTAGTAATATTTTAAAAAATTAAGAGAAATGAGAGAGAAGGAAGAAGGTTTTGCCAAGTTGTTTTGAGTTGGTGTTTTGATCAAGGAGGAGTTCTTTCTTGCTACCCGATGTTTTCTAAAGCACTTCGACCATAGGGATTTGGTCTTGTTAAGGTAGATACACTCTACTATGTGGTTTTGTTATATGATCTATTGAAAAACCTATATGTGAACCATGTGTGTTGGATGTGATCTAGTAGGGAATCCTACAAGTGACTTGTGATAATTCTATGCCTTAGACCAAATGAGAAGAGTGATGAAATGATGAAAAGAATGAAACCATGTATTAAACTATGTGTATGTCATGTGATAGTTTGGAATGAAATCGAAAAGCATGTGCTCAGTGTTATGTGTTTACCATATTCACTCATCATTGTATATGTGCACGTGTATCGCATGATCGAGCTTTCATATGTGTATGTGTATCGAATAAACAAAGTAAAAAGAAGATGAACAAAGTATGTGATGGAGGATGCAAATGGACTTCTACCAATCTTGGTAGAGCATTGAGCATCTGATCTCAAGTAATATCATGTGTATTGGAAGAATGCAAATGAACTTCTACCAACCTAGGTAGAGCATTGGGCATTTAATTCCAAGTAATGAGATGTGCAAAGATACCAACAGGGAGGTTGGTCAAGTATGCTAATGGATTTCTACCAATCTAGGTAAAGCATTAGGCATGCTCCATGTGTATGTGAAATGCTAATGGACTCTTACCAATCTAGGTAAGGCATTAGGCAAAGTCATGTGTACTCTCCCATAAAAGCAAGTGAAATTGAATGTGTTAATGTAAAAGAGATGAAAAGAAGAAATGAAGAATATGGTTTTGAAAAATAAGTGCATGTGCTTATACCGTATTGTACATACGTATTTGAAAAGGGATTTTCATATTGACTCAGTGCATGTGTATCATATGAACTATCTATGTGAAAGCATGTAATGATATGACATTAATATGTAGTGGCTTGTATACACTGAGTATTTCATGCTCAGCCGAACTGTTATCTTCGGTAGGTCCATTCGATATTACTCCAGAGCCTTGGGTCGAGGAGTACTATAAACTAGAGCCTACTATAGATCACTTGCATGAGAATAGAGCTCTAAATAGGTGGCCTTATCTAGACTACTGTTGAGAGTTGAGAGGGAGTGATATGTATCTTGATAATGGGAATGTTCACTTTACATTTGATTGTCGAACCTTATGCACATGGAATACTATAGAACCCTGAAACTCGAGTCCGTAGGCGGTGAATAGTGTCGATGAATGGTACTTTTCAAGGCCTAATGGCCTTCTATGTATTTTGGGTTGTAAGGAATGATGAAAAGAGTGTGGAAACCAAACTAGGGGTGTGTTGTGGTTGTGCAAGGTATACTAAGGATGTCAAGGGTCCTAAGGATGTTCATCAAAGAGTGGAAACACTCTTAAGTATCAAAAATGGGAAAGAAAGGGGAAAATGGCCAAATTCTGCAAATAGCCAGTCGACCGCCCCTATTCCCAATCAACCACCCATTGCCAGTCGACCGCCCCTCCTAGCCGGTCAACCGACTGTATAGAAAGTGGCCCAAAATGGACCACAGTGTGTGTTTTCAGCTCAGCCGGTCGACCGCCCCTTCTAGCCAGTCAACCGACCTTTAGTGATTTGGGGTTTTTGCCCCTCTTCCACGAATTTTGAGGGTAACTTAGGGTTTTTACAATCCTAAGCCTATATATACCCACCCATTTCGTGGGTTTTGGGGGGATAGAACCTAAGGGGAGTTCTTGCACTACGTGAAAAAGCGCTAAAAACGACGGCCAAAAACCGTCATTTCACTGTATTTACGACTGTTATTGGCCGTCGCATAGTCCGTGGGGCAGATTCGCGTAGTCCGGGGGGAATCCACCCGTAGTTTACAAAAACGACGGCCCATAGCAGTCGTTAGTTCGAGAAAAACGACAGCCATAAACCATTGTAATAAGAAACGATGGCCCATAGCTATCGTTTATTTCTTTATTTTTTTTATAAAAAAAAATTAGTAAAATTACTAAAGGACTGTCAATAGCCATCGTTTTTTAAGAAATTTTTTTTTAAAAAAATATCTATTTTATCCAAAACCTATCATTTTTGTTATCTTCTACTTGCAAACTCACTTCTAATAAATTTCAACCCATCACATCCCAACTTTCTTCTATACACAATAAAAATGGATATTAAAAACTAATTTCATCTTCAGTCACACAGATAATTCAACCACAAAACATAATTAATTAACCAATTTATATGCCAATACATCTTGTATCTAAGTACCATAAAATAATATGATTTCAAACTGACAAAAGTCAAATAAATTTTACACAATATTTGGGCCAAATAATAGTTTCGCCAATGGTAATGTCTCCAAGTCTTCCTTCCCTTTCATACAAATCTATATTTGGATAATAGATGTCATCTACTATAATGTTATATATTTCGGGATGTTGTGTCGCATCTCCATGAATCCATCCCAATGCAACAATAGCCCCCCCTGAAATTTTTTAATAAACAACTCGTGGAAGTTGGGGGGGAGTCGGGGAGAGCTGGCGAAGGCCGCTTTACCTAAAGAAGAGTCGATTTAACAATAAAAATCAAAAGAAATCATTCTACGAGATTATTCAGAAAAGATACCATAAGATGTTAGTGTAGAACCCTAAAATATATTAATTTTACGCAAAGGTCCTTACACACTCGTAAAATTATATAAAGAGCCTAAAATCATTAAAAAGCCCTATACATTTAAATTAGGCCTAATGACAAGGCATGAGCCTCTTATGGCTCGGGTCTGGGCACGAAGTAGAAAGCCCATAAACTCAAAACCTAAGTTCAAATCTAAATGGGTCACACACTCGATAAATGGGTCGATCCGTCAACATAAAAAACCTGATTGTGGACTCAATACCTAAGAAGATGCGTGGGGCCCATCAAAATCTCCTAAGTCCCTTAAACCACTAAATAGAGTAGGACTCTTGGAATCCTTATCTTTAAATGGGTGAGGCTTATCAAAATCTCTTAAGTCCCTTAAACCACTAAATGGGGTGGGACTCTTGAGATCCTTATCTCTAAAAGTCTATAAATAAGATCAAAAGCTAGAGATTTGGAAGGATTCAGAAATTCAGAGAGAAATTCAGAAGAAGTCAAAGAAGAGAATTCAGAAGCATTCTCTAGCCTTCAAAGAAAAGAAATTAAATCATTCCAGAGAAGACAAAGCTGCAAAGAAGCCAGTTCTCCTCCAGAATCACTTTCTAGCCGATCAAGCGCGAAGTCCGGAAGAAAGGAAAAACTACATCAATACCTTCAAAGAAGATCGAGATCACTCCTCAGCCCTCATCTTCTACTTTAGAAATTTCTGATTGTTAATCAGAGGATTTCTTGAGAGTTGTACCAAACTGAAAATAAATAAATATTTTTGTTCATCATTATTTCGTCCACGAAATTTTGTGTCGACAAATTTTTGACACGCCTGGTGGGACACTCTCTACCTCTCATCTTTCAGTTAGCAAACAATTGAGCAGCATCAATGGCCCCCAAGAGAACTGTTGTTGCAACCACCGCCATCCATGGAAAGAGGAACACAACCTCTTCTGCACCTGAATCTACACCGGCTACTAGCGATGATTGGTGAGCAACACGTCATATGACGCAGTCTAGCGCCTCTCACTTGGTTGGGGCCCTCTCCCAGCATCGCAAGCAACGCATCTCCAAAACTACGCAAATTGCTAAGACTGCGCGGGCCAAGATGCTTGAGGGTATGTCATCCAGTCATCCTTCCTATGCACAGTCTAGCGTAGGGTCAACATCTTCCGTGACCTCTCCTTCTCAAGGTCGAGCCTCCAAAGAAGTGCAGAATCAGAATCATTCAAATTCTGAGACACATACCTCCATCTGGTCTGTCATGATGATGGAAGCAGCGAAGATTGAAGAACAGATCGCACAAATATCTAACGCAATTGCAAATTTAACAAAGGCAGTTGAGGATAAAGATGCCCAGATTGTAGACCTGGTAAGCCGCTTGAGCAGAATAACCAAGCAGATGAATCCAATCAAGGACCGACAAATACCCCTGGGTTCAATCTCCGAGGCCCTCGTGAAACAGAAGAACAAAACAAAGGGTTCACTCTCCAAGGACATCGTGATGCAGAGGAACAAAACCAGAATGCATCCGGCTCGCGAGATCCCACTCGGGACAGTCACCAAGTATCAATTGCTTCGCTCTCAGTCCAACAGCTACAAGCAATGATTACCGATACTATTTGTGCTCAGTATGGGGGTGTGTCACAATCTTCCTTGGTCTATGCCAAGCCATACTCTCAACGCATTGAGCAAATGCGCTTCTCGGCAGGATACCAACCGCCAAAGTTTCAACAGTTCGATGGAAAAGGCAATCCAAAGCAACACGTTGCCTACTTTATCGAGACTTGCAATAATGCCGGCACGTACGGAGACTTTATGGTGAAACAGTTCGTTCGTTCCCTCAAAGGGAATGCGTTCGAATGGTACACCGATCTAGAGTCTGGTTCCATTGACAGTTGGGATCAACTAGAGCGCGAGTTTCTTAACCGCTTCTATAGCACCAGAAGGACAGTGAGCATGGTGGAGCTTGCCGCTGTACGACAAGTGAAAGATGAACCTGTTATTGACTACATCGACAAGTGGAGGAATCTTGCTCTTAACTGCAAGGATCGTCTTTCTGAACCATCTGCTATTGAAATGTGCATCCAAGGGATGCACTAGGGGCTTCTTTACATCCTCAAAGGGATTAAGCCTCGTTCTTTTGAAGAATTGGCTATACGGGCTCATGACATGGAACTCAGTATAGCCACACATGGGGATCTACGACCAATTGATTCTTTCAAGTCCGAGAAGAAGTAGTGGAACACATCCAAACCCTCCAAGACCAAGGAGGTTATGATCACCACTACTACCACCAAGCCGGTCAAGATCTCGAGCCAAAAGAAGCAGGAATCGCCCAAGGCAGGCACATCTCAAGAAAGAGGGCAAGGCAGGATGACACTCAAGGAGCTCGAGGCAAAAGAATATCCTTTTCCAGACTCTGAGGTATCTGGCATGCTCGATCAACTGCTAAGTCTAAAGTTGATTGAATTGACAACCTCTAAACGTCCAGAGGAAGCAGGTCGCGATGAAGATCCAAGATACTGCCGATACCACCAACTGATTAGCCATCCGGTTGGAAAATGTTTTGTCCTCAAAGAGAAGATTATGGACCTAGCCCGACAAGGAAAGATTGACCTTGACTCCGTCAATGACGTGGCAGCCTCGAATATGACAAGTGTTGCCTTCAGGTCTTTCAACCCCATTTGTTTCCACCTTCATCATCAGTAGCAATGCTGCCTCCTCAAGCAATAAAGGCACCATGGCCGCCATAAAATTTGAAGCAAGTCACAGCCGGAGCTCTTGGCTTTTGCATCCCCCATTCAATATCAGTGATAGCATCCAGTCAAGGGCAAATTCCATTGTCTCAGCTACATCAGCAACAACGATGTCTCCCTACAAAAATTGAACGAGAGTCAACAGAAGATTCTTCTCTCATCGATGATGACGGTTGGACATTGGTTACATGACGGCGACGATATGTGCAATATCCACCACCTCTTTTTCATCAAAGAGCAAAACGGACCAAAAGAAAGACTCGTCCAAGCATCAAGTCAAAGAAGAAGAAGAAGGTAGTGAAGAAAAAAGCATTCAAAGTGCCTCTTGCTGATCTTGAAGAGATTTTTCAGCAGTTTCCTCCTTTGACAATCACATTTGGCGACTTCATACCAAAGTGGTTTCTCCAAAAACAGCAACGAGAGCCGGCCTACTCTTTCGCATGTTACCAAGTCGAGTCAAACACATCGGAAGAAGAAGTGAACGATGTACCTGCCAACCAATCATCCCCTTCAATTCATGAAGAGGAGCATCCCAAAGGAGAAGATGATGCATCCGACATTGAAGAGACATCAATACACTTGAGTCTTTTTGAGGCCCTACAACTACCGAAAAAAACTCGGCTCAGCCTCGCTTAAGCCTTAACTAGTCCCGACAAGTACAAGGAAAAAGACTGGGTTCAAAGGAAATCGGAGACATGTGCCTCTTGCATGGCCACCATCACCTTCGACGACGAAGACCTACAACTTGGTTCTCATCCTCATAATAGGCCGTTGCAAATCACAGGATCCATTAAAGAACACAAAGTTCAGCGCATTCTTCTTGACTGCGGGTCCGCTATCAATATCATGTCCATCCACACGATGAGAAAAGTTGGCATCTCTCTAGATCAATTGAGTCGAAGTAGGCTGGTGATCCAATGCTTTAACCAAGGGGGGCAGAGAGCCATTGGAATGGTCCGCTTAAAGCTCACAATCGAAGACTTGGAGTCCGAAGTACTCTTCCATGTCATTGATTGCAAGACATCATACCACTTGCTGCTTGGACGTCCCTGGTTACACGAGACGGGTGTGGTTCCATCTACATGGCATCAATGCTTCAAGTATTACAAGGATGGTGTGCAGAGAAAGATTGTTGCTGAGAATCGACCTTTTGAGAAGACTGAAACACACTTTGTTGATGCTAAGTTCTACACGGAGACTGAAGTCCTCTCGGAAGCACTTCCAACTTCGGTACCATCTTCTAGCAGACTCGACATCAACAAAGGAAAAGAAGCTGAAATTCTTTCATCCCCCAAATCCCAAAAGGAGGAGAAAGCTCAAAAAGTATCAAAATAAGAGGAAACGAGCAAGTCAACGAAGAACTCTACCAACATCTCCAATCCAATCTCAATGCTTCAATACATTCCGCAATCACGTCGAAAGCCGGGACAACTCCCTTTTGTGGCGATGACTAAAGTGACCAACTCTACTTTTTCGAAAGCCAACCTAAACACTTTGCAAGATGAGTTAGTTCTTCCAGTAGCACCGCTCATCAAATCCACAATTATAATGCCACCAATTGTAGGATTTGTCGCATCTACAATGAAGTTTGAAGAAGAGGAAGACATCTCAACCCAAGAAATTTTAGAGGGTTGGTACGGAGCTAAGATAGAAAAGCTCTTCGAAGCAGCTGGATATGGAAAAGGTGAGCCCATACGCTTAGGCGAGCTTCAACCTCTTGACCAAATCCATGGCCTCACAAAGGCGCAGGCCCAACTCGTTCGAAAAGGAGAAAAGTTCATTATCAATTGTCAAGGAGTTGGTTCTATACCTCAAACACCAATCAAAATCTCAGTAAAGGAGAAAGTCTCTACTCAATACATTATAGTGCAAGTAACCGACGATTGCGAAAACAAAGTCCCCTCAGCTCGTGCATCTGTCTTTGATCGACTTGCCCCACCAATACAAGGTACTTTGGTCTTCAAGCGTTTAGGATCAGCATAAAGAGATACAACCTTAAACTCTCAAGTTCTCCAATGGCGTGAGTCCGCACTCACCCGCTTAGGAGCACAAGGAAAAGAAGATGAACCTACTCCTCTGAATAAGTCCAAAAGACGACGTAGACATGAGAAAAGGCATGCCAGTCGTAAAGATGTTGGTGACCCACAAAGTGTAATTCCATTGCAAATGAAACGACAAGCAATTTTGGAAGTCTCAACAACAGATGCTTTGACAGTAAAGCGAAGCATTATCATCTCCATTAACCAAGGAAAACAATCTCGAACAAATCAAGTTGAGATGAGCGAGACCGAAGATGTTGTCACCGTCAATCACATTACCATCCAAGAGCTTGTCGAAGAAGAGTCATCATCTTCAAACGATGAACTAGAAAGTGCTCCTCCAGTCTTCGAAGAAGGGGGGCAAGCTACCGTCGATGAGCTCAAACAATTAAACCTTGATACGGAAGAAGAACTGTGCCCTATCTTTGTCAGTGCACTCTTAAGTCCTGAGGAAGAAGCTGATTACTTCAAGCTACTGCAAGAATATAAAGACGTTTTTGCATGAAGTTACAAAGACATGCCCGGGCTTGATCCCAAAGTAGCAATCCATCACCTAGCTATCAAACATGGCGTTCGCCCCATCAAGCAAGCGCAGCGTCGCTATCGGCCTGAACTAGTTCCACAGATCGAGGCTGAAGTCAACAAGTTGATTGAAGCTGATTTCATTCGAGAATTGAAGTATCCAAGTTGGATTGCAAATATTATCCCAGTCAAGAAGAAGAATGGACAAATCCGAGTATGCGTAGATTTTCGCGACCTGAATAATGTATGTCCAAAAGATGACTTTCCATTGCCAATCACGGAGCTCATGGTCAATGCTACAACATGACACAAAGTCTTATCCTTTATGGGTGGTTCATCTGGTTATAACCAAATTCGTATGGATCCAAATGATGAAGAACTCACAGCCTTTCGTACACCAAAAGGAATTTACTGTTATAAAGTAATGCCGTTTGGACTAAAAAATGCTAGTGCCACTTATCAACGTGCTATGCAAAAGATTTTTAATGATGTCTTGTACACAAAGGTTGAATGCTACGTCGATGACTTAGTGGTAAAATAAAAAAGGAGAGCGGATCATCTTCAAGACCTTCGTGATATTTTCATCAGACTTCAAATGTACCAATTAAAGATGAACTCTTTAAAGTGTGCATTTGGGGTCACTTCAGGCAAATTCCTTGGGTTTGTTGTCCGACATCGCGGTATTGAGTTGACCAAGCCAAAATCAATGCTATCCACAATACGCCGGAACCTAAGAATATCCACGAGCTTAAAGGCCTCCAAGGTCGTCTCGCCTACATCCAAAGTTTCATCTCAAACCTAGCAGGGCAGTGTCACCCCTTTAACAAGTTGATGAAGAAAGATGCATTGTTCAAATGGGATGATGCTTGTAAGAAAGCTTTCGAAAGCATCAAAGAGTATCTCCTCAAAGCACCGGTCTTAGCAGCGCCTATCTCCAATAAACCACTGATTATTTACATCAGTGCACAGGAGCAGTCATTGGGGGCATTATTGGCACAAGAGAACCATGATGGCAAAGAAAATGCGCTCTACTACCTAAGCCAAACTCTGGTGGGGGTAGAATTGAACTATTCACCCATTAAGAAGATGTGTCTTGCTCTTATCTTCGCTACAAAGAAGTTGAGGCACAATATGCTATCACACACAGTCCGACTTATCTCTCACGCCGATCCACTCAAATACATAATGACGAGACCGGTTCTATCGGGAAGGCTCGCCAAATGGGCACTTCTCCTGTCAGAATTTGAGATCGTTTACATCCCTCAGAAGGTAGTAAAAGGACAAGCGGTAGCTGACTTCCTCGCAGATCATCCAATCCCAGCTGATTGGGAATTATCTCAAGACTTGCCCGATGAAGAGATCTTCTACACTGATGTAATACCATCATGGAAGATGTTTTTTGATGGTGCTGCAAGAAAGAATGCAGCAGGAGCAGGAGTCGTCTTTGTAACTCCACAAGATGAAGTCCTTCCATTCGCCTTGACGTTGGCAGAGTTATGTTCAAACAATGTGGCTGAATGTCAATCCCTCATAATTGGATTGGAATTAGCCCGAGACATGCAGTTGTACCAGCTCAATGTGTATGGGGATTCAAAGCTCGTCATCAACCAGCTCTTGACAGAGTACAACATCCTCAAGCCCAATCTAATCCCCTACTATCTTTATGCTGCTGAGCTCATAAGTCAGTTCGAATACATCACTATGTTGCATGTGTCAAGAAACGAGAATAAACAAGCTGATGCTTTGGCCAACCTTGCAGCAACTTTAGCTGTACTTGAAGAAGAAGTGACGACGGTTCCTGTCTGTCGGATGGGTCATCCCTCACTTGATCCACCACGACATCGCTCAACAAACAACAAATTTCATCGAAGTATTCGAGATTGAGGTTGAAGACTGGAGACAACCTCTCATTGAATACCTTCAACATGAAAAATTGCCGAATGATCTCAAGCACAAGACTGAAATTCGTCGTCGTGCGTCCCGATTCCTATACTTCAACAATGAGCTGTATCGTCGCTCTTTCAATGACATCTTGATGGGATGTCTTGGAAATGATGAAGCTAGAGAGGCCCTTGAAGAAACTCATTCAGGTATCTGTGGGACTCATCAATCAGGACCAAAGTTGCATGATCGCCTAAAGAGAATGGGATACTATTGGCCAACCATGGTGAAAGACTCCCTCGAGTTTGCCAAAAGATGTCATGCATGTCAAATCCATGGAGACTTCATTCGCCAACCACCCGAGCCGCTTCACCCAACAGTAGCATCTTGGCCCTTTGACAATTGGGGACTTGATATTGTCGGGCCACTTCCGAAGTCTTCTAAACAACACCTCTACATTCTTGCTGCGACAGACTATTTCTCTAAATGGGCAGAAGCGATCCCTCTCAAAGAAGTCAAGAAAGAAACGGTTGTAGACTTCATCAAAAATAATATTGTCTTCCGCTATGGGGTCCCCCATTATATAGTAACGGATTACGGGAAACCATTCAAGAATGCCCTGATTGATCAATTTTGTACGAAGTTCGAAATCAAACAAAGATGCTCTACAATGTACAATGCGCCAGCAAACGGACTCGCAGAAGCTTTCAATAAAACTCTTTGCAAGCCCCTTGAGAAGGTTGTTTCCAAGTCGAAAAATGATTGGCATGAACAGATTGGTGAAGCACTTTGGGCATACCGGACTTCATACCGCACTCCTACACAAGCCACACCTTACTCGCTTGTCTATGGAGTCGAAGCAATACTTCCATTGGAACACCAAATTCCATCACTACGGATTGCGATCCAAGAAGGCCTCACAGGTGATAACAATACAAAGCTACGTCTTGCTGAACTCGAAGCTTTGGACGAAAAGAGGTTAGAAGCGTAGCAACGCCTCGAGTGTTATCAAGCTCGCTTGTCTCGAGCTTTCAACAAGAAAGTTCGACCTCGCTCCTTCCAAATAGGTGACTTAGTACTTGTAGTTCGAAGGCCCATCATTCTTTCACATCGGTCTGGAGAGAAATTTGACCCAAAGTGGGATGGACCGCATGTGGTGAGAGAAGTCTATACCAACGGCGCTTACCTTCTTTCAACGCCCGATAGAGTTCGTCTTGGTCCTATCAACGGCAAGTTCCTCAAGCAATACTATCCATGATAGAACATTGCTCCTCGATATGAGCCTAAAGTGTCCACAACACTCCTTGATACGAGCCTAAAATGTCCACAACGCTCCTTGACGCATGAGCTTAAAATGCATGTCACTTTTGGCTTATATAACCAAAATTATAAAAGGTTCAATGATTCTTGGTCGCTAGACTGAAAATCTAAAATAATAGTCTAGGCAAAACTTAGAGCACAAAAAAAAAAAAAAAATCGAACTACGTTAAAGCTTGATCCCACGATGGGTACGTAGGCAGCCTGTAAAGTTACCTCAGGTTCAGCTACCATTTCAAAAAAAAATAAAAATCATCAAATAACATTATAAAAGAACATGAGAAAGAATACCTTTCATGGCATGGAGTTGATTGCTTCTAGTGCGCTACAAGATGTCGTACTCCTAGCATCTGGATGACGAACAAGTCTTTGTATTTGCTCAACCTCTAGAGGTCGTCCGTCAGGTCCTTGATGTCAACAACATCACGGAAAGCAAAGTCAATTCTCCTTCTCAGCAACACCCTCAACGTTCACATGACCCATCAATGGGGTTGGATACTGGAAATTGCACAAGTTTTTCGTTGGATTGATACTCCACTGCAACATCAGCAAAGTAGAAACAACTCTCTTTCTCAGTAGCTCTCCAGCACTCTGCATCGGGACTATGATTTTTACTCGCAAAAACGAATCAAAGTCCCGCTTTGATCTGGATTCTCGGCATCACCGCAAACTTTTTAAATGATGTCCGCGAGTGAAAAAACATTCCTTGATGGGTTGAAAGATCGACAGGTCCAAATTTTCCCCAAATGTCACGTCGTGAGCCTTCCACGGGCCGCCGCCATCTGGTGTTCGATAAATTGCAGCAAGGGTCTCGTCCAACAGGTCCGTGTATCTTCAAGATTGCAGCAAGGATCTCGTCCAACGGGTCAGTGTATCTTCAAGATTGCAGCAAGGATCTCGTCCAACGGGTCAGTGTATCTTCAAGATTGCAGCAAGGGTCTCGTCCAACAGGTCCGTCTATATTCAAGGTTTCAGCAAGGGTTTCTCTAATAGGGTCCTCACGGCTTCAAGATTACAAGAATGTACGGTCAGTCCTCCGAGCTAGATGGCATAAAAGTGCAATAAAATCCTCCAGACCTCAAAATCACAAGAAGAAAGTGCAAACAGGTTCTCGCGGCTTCAAGATTGTAGGAAGAAAGTGAAGTCAGAGTCTTCCACGAGTCGGTCGTCCTCTGGTGTTCAATAAATTGCAGCTTCCAGCATGCCATCTCAGGACTGTGATTTTACCCACATGTTCAGAAAACGAATTAAAGTCCCACTCCGAATTAAATCGTCAGCAACAGCTATCCATCTATCTCGAAGAAGACGTTCATCAACAACCCTATGGTCAGTATCCTAGGAAGCATCGACAGAAGACGTTTCACTGCAAAACAAAGACAGAAAACAGGGAAGTTCATCAAAATCTCCAAATTTTCTATAAACTTTACACTACAACAAATCAAAAAACCATTCAAACAAAAAAACACAAATTTAAAATACACCACCACTAAAAAAAAAAAAAGTACAAAAAAAAAATAAAAAATATCACACATACACATAATACAAAAACAAAAAAAAATTCAAACAAAATTTAACAATCAATAAAAAAGAGAGAGAAAATAACAACAAATTAAATAATAAAAAAATAATAATAATAAAACAAAAACACAAAAAAAAAAGTAAATCAGGGTAAAATAAAACACACAAATATGAAATCCTTAAAAAAAAAAAAAAATAAGAAAAAAAAAAAAAAAAAGAGGAAACTGAGATGGTTGGCGTTACAGCCATACCTCTCATCCCCTCTTTCTTTTTTGAGTTCTTCCTCTACAAGGTTATTTAAAAAAAAAACTAAAAATCTAATCAACTCACCGGCCCACCATACCCATTCATTAAAATTTTAAAACCAAAACAAGAAAATAATAAATCATTATTTAAAAAAATCAAATCATGAAACCAATCATCATCACATCATTAACTTCCATCAACTCAAATAACATTTTCTTTTTGAATGACTAAATAAAAAAAAAATCACATCACAACTCTTTACCATCACATCAAATAAATTTACTTTTAAATAAATTTATTTAATCATGATCAATCGGCTTTGGATTGTCTCTGGCGAAGCCAGAAAGCTTATCTCGGGGTTCCATAGAGCGTGTGACGCGTGGCCACGTTTTGGGCGCCAAACCGAAAACAGAAGACGGAAGCCTGGTATCGTTAACGTTTCAAAAAAATAATTTTTTATTCCTTTTGTTTTTGGGAATAGCGTACTCTGGTTGCCATGCTCAGAATGAATGAACTGATGGGATTTTGGTCTTGGCTTTGGACTTGCCCGAGCTCAGGCGACCTTCTTCTTCAGTTCGAGGGTTTCCGGTAAGAAGGGTCAGTTCTTTTTGGCTTTGGATTGTTACCCGAAACGTCTTCACCTCTCCGGCAACCAAGGTTTTTGGCGTGTGACGTTCTCTCTCCGGCAACCAAGGTTTCGGCATTTGAGGATTTTTGGTCACAATACAGACCAAAACCCCCAAATAAGCTTCCTTCTCCTTCAGGCTTCCTTCTACTTGTCATTCGGGTGCGGTTCCGATTCAGTCCTCACGAGATAAGCTATTCGAGGGTTTCCGGTCACGTTTCTTCTCGGGGTCAGTTCAGTTTGAGGGTAGACGGCAACCAAGGGAACTTTCCGGCGACTGCATTTTTATCCAACCCCAAAAACCAGAGGCTGACTGAACCGGGTATCATACTTCACTTCTGCTACCCTGTAAATTTTTTTTCAAGGTTTTTTTGCCATGATTTACCTTATTTCCTTCATTCTTTTCTATTTGAGGGTTTGATTTGGAGTTTTTTTATCTGGGGGTTTTGACTTGGGGTTTGAAGGAAGGTTTCTTGTGCAAAATTGTTGATGTTCTTTGAAATGTTGTAAATCGTTGAGAAAATAATGCAATGTTGTAAATCGCATTGGCTGTCCATTTTTATTTTTTTTCCTATTTTTTCATCGAGCAAACTTTATCCTCTTAGAGGATCTGAGATTGTTATTTCAATATGATAAGGTTAATTTGTTGCATAGAGATAGCAGAGCACTAACTACATATATGGACAATATACAGTTTCTAAAGTGGTTATGAGTGCCTACACAAGGTTTCTTGCAAAAAAGTTCCAAACTTTCTGTATAAATTGTGTCTGTCCTGGTTTTGTTAAGACAGACATTAATTTCAATACTGGGTATTTAACTGTTGAAGAAGGTGCAGAAAATCCTGTGAAATTAGCTTTATTGCCTGATGGGGGGCCTTCTGGTCTCTTCTTCGATCGGACCGGAGTAACAACCTTTTGATGCGTGAGAAAATTGAACACGGTGGAAGCTCATCTGCTATCTTGCATTGTGTCTATATATGCAGTTAGTGCTCTGCTACTTGCATTGTGTCTGTCCTATAAATGAGACTCAAAACGCTTGCAAAAAACACAGTATTGAAATGAGACTAGCAAAAAACGCTTTGACAAGGTTGAAGAAGGTGCAGACTGCATATCTCGCGTTTTTCTTTTCTTGCAGAATAATGTTCTTTTGGCAAGAATTGGTTGTGAGAAACTGAAAGAAAATATGACCACTTTTTCTCGAGAAAATAAAGTATTCTCGTACACTTAACACATAAAAAGCGGGAGAAAATCTCTTCTTCTTTTACTTTCTCATGGTTTCTAGCCAAACGAACACACCCTATAGGAGCAGATGGTACAGTTTCCCTCATTAAGGAACATTGTGATAAGCAACTATGGCTTTGCACGATTTCCTACTGTACAATTTCCCTCATCATGGAGCCAAGGGAACAGTTGTAGGGATCATCGTTAGAGGGTTTGAGCTAAGCCGTCGTGTCTTCATGGCCTTGTATCGCATGTAAGCTTCAGTTGTAATTTCATAGTTTCCTAATGAGTTGATTTGATGATCATCACAGTGTACTTTTCCTTCCTGTATTTTCACCTTTCTTATTTTTGATTCATTAGAAAATCTCTTTGTGTGGCAGATCTTCCAATATGGATCCTGGGTTTAATAAGGGTTTCAGTCTTAAAGCCTACCACCATTGCCTCTTTGGATTTTGGTCTTTCCCTTCTTATTTGACCATATTAGCAAAATTTAATTTTTAATTTTGATAATATTAGCAAATTATCATAAATATTAATTTATTTGATCATATTAAAACAACACAAAAAAACTCATTACATGTTTGTGTAACAAAAAGGAGGGGAATTAGGGAGTGTCTCAACTATACCTTGTTTTTTGCATCACCTCTTATGGTTGCATATCAACTTAAAAGAGCCTACAGGTATCCATAAAGTGCACTCTCAAATATACTTTAACATTATTTTTTATTTCTAATGCTTACTCAACTATTTTGAGTGCATTGCATGTCTTCCAATCCAAATGTCTAGAAGATCCTAACCATATAAATAAAATAAATTTTTTTTAAAAATTAATGTCGTGAATTAATTAGAATCTTAAATAATTGTATTAATTATAATTGAATTTTTTAAACACTAAAAATTATTAAATATAAAGTAACTAAATCTTCACTAAATAAATTATTCCATGCAAGGCACGTGCAATTTTACTAATATATATATAAAACAATATTTTAACTTTTGCATTATTGATTATAATATTTTTTTTAATTTATAATAAATATATTTAAGAGATAATAATAACAAAAAAAAAATTAAGAAGTTAAAAGCAAAAACTCCATAACTCTTTACACTCCAGATCGAAGAACTGCCCTTAGATCTTTTTCGTAATGTTTGTAGTTTCTTTTATTATAGTTTAATAATAAATGCTTTGATTAAAATCATATAAGATTAAACAATAATTTTGGGAATCAAGCTTGAGCCAACCTGAGCTCAGCTCAGCTCGAATAAAATTTGACCACGAACTCGATCAAGCTTATTCCAAATTTCCAACCAAATTCAAGCCTAAGCATTCAAGCTCAAGCAAAGGTCGAGCATGTTCAAGCCAATCCAAATGAACCGCCTCAACCAGGTTAGTATTTAGGTGTTTAAACTCGTATCACCAATTCGCATCAGAATACAAAGCAGCACAAAGTGGAAATAATATTTGATTAATCTAAGGGTAATGAAAGAATGATCTTCCAATCACAAATATTTGGTGCACCATATAGCAAAGCATCATCATAATTCATTAACGGAAATCTGAAGGAAAAAAAAAATGGAAACCTACATAGAAAAGGAAGCATCTGTGATCTGTGCCTTTGATCCAGAAATCAAAAATCAGAGCATCGACCACCACGTTCCCAATCACCGTACCGAGTCGGCTCCGGACCTCTTGGCCCTCCAATCTCACCGGTCTCTTTGTTTACGTCACTATCTTCGTCATCTTCTTCTTCTCCTTCTTCATTTACAGAGCCGTCAGGATTTTCGAGCTTTTCTTCGGATCCTGAAGGAGATTGAGAGATCTCTCCTTCTTCTGCCTTTTTGGGGTTCTCCTGTTGTTGCTGCCCTGAGGAGCTGATGAATCTCATCGCAGAACTCGAAGCGGATAGAATTGCGGGTTCAGATCTAGCGAACCCTAACCCTAATTTTGGCATCGAAACCTCGATCATTGATGAGAATATTTGGTGTAGACGCCTCGCCATTTTTCGCCTCTGCAAAAGAAAACCCTCACGAGTCACGAGCTTCTCTACTCTTCAGTCTTAACAGATGAATGAAATAGCAAAATAGGGAAATATGAAAGATTTCGAATGGAACGAAGTAGTTAGGGAGGCTAAAGGGGGCCTAAATTTTTGCTGGCTTGACTCGGCCAGCCCAGTCCTCACCTATAAGTGTCCGGCCGGCCCTAGCCTTAGAGACCTAAACTAATTAGGGTCAATTAACCATATCTCTATGGCTACAATGCTAGTACACTATTTCTGACATAAAAAAATAGGAGAAAAAGTTAAATTGGGTAAATATGAAACACATGGTATACTAGTATTGCAGTCATAGGAATGATCCTAAATCTGGTCAATCATCCTATCTTCAACGGAGAACAGGGTCAGGACTTGTTCTAAACGAATAGTATTTTTTTTATATACTGCTATCGAATACCAACATGAAATTAACCTTTTTATGTTAACCTATCTTGAAACTAGGGATGTAATGCCAAGAGCAGGATGAGTGCACGATGAAAGTATCATTTTTATTTTTTTTACTTGGTGGCATAATTGAATATTTTTTCAAGTTGAAAAAAAATATAATGTATTTACTATAATTGTATAATGAAATTATATAAAATATTATATATATTGTTAAGCATTTTGGCTATATCATTTTTCTTTTCTTATATTTAATTTTCACGCAATGTTAACATAAAGACATGTATAGTCCTTATGTATAGTATATGTTTTATTGAAGTGTTAGCATATGTGATGATACTAATTTTGACATAGTAATAATATAAGGCATTTTAAAATAATACTGACATAATATATTTATTTTTGATAGAGTACTATCGTATGGCATAATTCAAGTATATAATGACAAAGGGTGTGAATTTTAGACTTGAACTCACTTGACTTCTTACATAATCAGATGGTTTTTTTTCCTGACGATGTTCAGTTGAATTTTGAGATAGTTGGTTGGGTTTACTTTGTTTTCTTGGACTGTTTTTTTTAATTGTATGAAGTATAAGTTTTAGTTAGGTTCAAATGCTTTTGTCGATAATACTAACATTTTTTTAATGATTTTTCTTCCCTTCTTTGTATGTTTTTTCATTCTTTTATCCTAGTTATTTAGGGTCAATAACACAAGTCATGTTAGACTAGTCAACCTCTATGGTGGATGATACGCCTCACTCTATTCATCCATTTAATAACAGGGTATTATATGGGTCTAAATAAAACAAATGCATGAAATTAATAAAAGCTGGCCTATTCAAGAAAAATGTTAAATAAGAGATAATAAGTATATATGATGATGTATGAGTTCTCATAGGATATGTTTGGATCACAAAAATTATAACATATGTTTAGATCACAAAAATTTTAACATCGATGAGAATTATAATGCATAGGCATTGCAATATATATAATGTAGAAAGTTCATGTATTAAAATACTATGTTTGGGAAACGTTATAATTTGATGAAAATATGCTATGAATTTCAAGTTCGTTGTTTGGTTGCCTAAAATTATTGTAATAATTGAAATGTTTATTTTCATAAATAATTATCTATTTACATAACAATGGGTAGGGCCAAGCGAGACTTGATACTTAATATATACTAGTGGAATGCACGTACGATGCACGTGAATGTCTAGTCCTAATGAGTGTAAAAAAATTGGACCAAATGCCCAAAATGAAAAGAAAAGTTTGAAAAAAAATTAGCATTCAATATATTAACATATTTCAAAACTTTTATTAAGATCTAGAATACACCCCATGCCATACACAATGGGGGTGAAAAAGAATAAGGAAAAAAAATTGAGGGGCCGTTTGGATACACTTCCGTTTTTCTGTTTTTATTTTTTGTTTTTTAAAATTGAAAACGATTTTCTGTTCAATTTTTTTAAGTAGGAAACACGTTTGGTATTACTAACTGTTACTTATTTTTTTAAAAGAAAAACAAAAAATCGTGTTTGGTAAATATGATTAAATAATTTCAATTCATAGTGGTGGTGGTGGTGAGTGGTGGCAGTGGGTGTAGTGTGGTGGATGGTGGTGGTGGTGTGTGGGGATGGGTGGTGGTGGTGGTGGTAGTAGTGATGGTGGTGGATGGTGGTGGTGGTGGTGGAGGTGGTGGTGGGTGGTGGGTGGTGGGTGGTGAGTAGTGGTGTAGTGGTAGTGGTGGTGGTAGTATTGTGGTGGTGGGTGGTGGAGGTGGTGGTGGGTGGTGAGTAGTGGTGTAGTAGTAGTGGTGGTGGTAGTATTGTGGTGGTGGCGGTGGAGGTGGTCGTGGGTGGTGAGTAGTGGTGGAGGTGGATGGTGGTAGTGGATGGTGGTGATGGTGGTAGTATTGTGGTGGTGGTGGATGGTGGTGGTGGTGGTAGTATTGTGGTGGTGGTGGCTGGTAATAGTATTATGGTGGTAGTGGATGGTGGTAGTATTGTGGTGGTGGTGGTGGTAGTATTGTGGTGGTGGGTGGCGGTGGAGGTGAGTGGTGGTGTAGTGGTGGTGGTGGTAGTGGTAGTATTGTGGTGGTGGTTGTGTGTGGGTGGTGGTGGGTTTGTGTTTTCCATTTTTGTTTTTTGTTTTAAAAAACAGAGGTAATAGAAAATTTTTATTACCTTGATTTTCAAAAATTTTGTTATTAATTTTTAAATACAGAAACATGTTTACCAAACATGTTGTGTAAAAAATTTCAAATTTTTGTTTTTAAAAACAAAAAACAGAAAACGAAAATGTAACTAAACGAGGCCTTATATTTTTGTTAACTTTTTACATAAAATCATACTCAACACACACCGAGAACAAATTCTGAAAAAAATATTCATGTATTATACCATAGTAGGCGTTGATGTTGAAAATTTCAGTTAATTTTTTAACATGAATTACCAAGCATATCCTCGAATTTCTGAAATTCCTAATGGCTAAACCACCACATGTTGATAAGGAGGAAGGGAGCAAGAAAATTGAGTGGACCTTGGTTGGCCGGTAGTTGGTTAGTCGATTGATATAGAGAAGGTCCTCAAAAATTCTTGTGAATTTCAAGCAACAGACTTTTATGAATGCCAGATTTTTATGTTAACCAAGATTAGATGAGCAACCACACTCGTTTACATAAATAAATAACCAAAGGAAAAAACCATGAGTGTTGCACCCAGGTTGCATCATGAAACAGCACCATTTATATGCAGTTGCCAATTAAACAAATCAAGGGATTTAATAACCCTTAGGGTTTAACAATCTAACATTGGTTATTAGAAAAAAAATATATAAAATATCTTAATTGATAATGTTAAGAATTCATAATTAGAGTTAACTACTTTTTTTAACCCTAAGGGTAAAACGGTCAAACACTAGTATTTAGGAAAATATATTAAAAAATATTAAACGGAAATATTAAACCTAAAACCAGGGTTAAATAATTTTTTTAATAATGTTAAGGAAAAAAATTTAAAAAAACTATTAACTCGAAGAGTTAAAAAATCGTAGTCATGGTTAAATTAATTTTTAACCCTAAGAGTTCAACGTTCTTGCATTGGGATATAAAAAAAATATACTTAAAAATATCAACCCGTAGAGTTTTCAAAAAATTTATTTTTTAAAATGGTTTAATATATTTTTATGAAAATCAAGGTTATGTTGTTAAACCCCTAGGGATAGTGAAGCTTAACCACAGTAATAGGGACAAAATACCCAAAACAATCTAAGAAAACCCAATCATATCCCCATCTTATCCAACACAATGTGTAATGTCCTGCCACTGTAACTCTTTAAAACAAATTTAGTAACTCTCTAATACAAATTTTATTTCTCTGATTATTTCATGACAAATCAACAAAGGATTTAATAAAAGACATGTTAAAACTCGGATCATTATCGAAACTACATCAGTGGTAATGATTTCAAGTGAATGGGATTCATATAAGTCCATATCGTTTTTAGGATCTGCAGATATTAGAAAGGGAACAATACAAATGAGAAGATCAAGAAGTAAACCATGCATGAAAATAATAATAATAATAATAATATAAATTAATTGGGAAGAAGGGGAAAATGGAATTGAACATATTAGGAAAAAAAACCGAAGTAGCTAGAAGATACGGGGGACAAAAAATACCTCAAACTGCGTCCAAATGTTGTCCCGACATAGCAATGCAGTTCGATGTGTTGAGAATCTAGAACGAATAGGAATAGAGAGAATTTGGAATGAATAGGAAGGCATGGGGAGATCAATATACAGAAGAAAAGTGGAGGCAAGAAGTTATATCATGTCAAACTGTTTTTGCCTCTTAAAATTTGGGCCTAGATCCCATGGCCTTTGAGGGATACACGTAAGAGACACGATTGCTTTAATAACTACTCTAATGTAGTTGCTAATAACTACTATTATGAAATTACTTTAATGTCCCTTACTAATTTTTCTTAGATTAAGATATAATAACATAAAATTGGGAGCTCATAGTCATTTTAAAATAAAATCAACCTACTTTTCTACCCCTCCTCTTATTATAATAGTAGAGAAGTAGAGATTTATTAAATATCGGGTCCCGATATTTCTTAATACAAACAAATAAAATTTTATGATATTATAAACTCTAATTATATATGTTACCCAGATATGGACCCTAGAGGGGGGGTGAATAGAGTCAATGGCAGTTTTAAAACTAGTTATTCCTTATAATGCGGAAATTAAAAATCAATGGGAAATGCAGCTATCAGTTGTTATAAAAATTTAATAACTGAATAATCTAAGAGATAGAGGAGAGAAAAAGAAGAGCAAACTCAGTTTGTTAACGAGGTTCGGCAATCTCCAACCTACTCCCTGCCTCTGCAAACCGCAAGAGGTTCCACTACGATCCACAATCGTACAAGTTCCTTCACAGGTGAAGCTTAAACCTTTAACAATCTTACAATCCCTCTTCAGGTCAGGATAGAACCTTACACAGTCAGAGCACAACCCTCTCTGACAAAACTGAAGTAGCAGCTTCACTTGCAAGAACACGCAGGTTCTTGACTGAATAAAAATGAAGGTTTTGGATTATCAATCTGAAATAATAAACTCCTTACGAGTTAGATTTGAAAGGAATAGCGAGCTCTAGGAAATCTCTCAAGAAATGATTTGGATTTAGCTCAAAGAGAAAAACAGAGTATCATTTTCTCAGTATTGAGATTTTTAGCTCAAGCAAATGATTGATCAATAGAACATTATAAATGTATGTGTTGTTGTTCTTGGATCTTTCAAAGATCATCTTTATTTATAGTGATTTGGTATTTATTACCGTTGATGAGCATTTAATGAAAAATCACCCGTTATAAATATAGTCGTTGAGCATTAGAGACGGGTCTCGGATTTTTCTGAGCTATCCAGTCGATTAGAAGGGTCCTCTAATTGGCTGGATAGTCATCAGATCGCCTGGATCAGTTTTCTTATCGGCTGGATAGCAAAAAACCAATCTTAGTATATTTTGTTATATCTAGTCGATCACAAGGGTCTTCTGATCGACTGGATGGACCACTTGATCGACTGGATTGTCCACCAGCTCGGCTGGATAGACCAAAAAAATTCTGATTTTTGTTTTCTTAGACTTTAATGATTTGCATGAGTTCCAAAGTCTTTTAACATATTAATTAAACATGATTAACATCTCATAATGATCTTTTGAATGATCTAAAATGGATTCACAAAGAATTTCAACTCAATCAGTACATGCAGACAAATTTTGGAAAAAATTTTTATATCCAGTTGATCACAGGGCTTGCCTAATCGACTGGATGGGCTATCTGATCGACTAGATAGATCATTTTATTTACAGAATCCATTTTTCAAAACCTTTAAGATAGGATTTGATTATAAGGTTTTGTACTTAACCTTTATGAGAAAGATGATCATGTTTTAAGGTCCTTAATTATATTTTTATATTTGTTCAAGGGACCTATGGTCAATCTAAGGAATTTTGAGCTTTTCACCAAATCACTACTTGAGGAATTTTACAAGAAATCGTAGACAGACCACTGGCTACCTAAACTTAGACCTTGATGGAGTTGATCATTTTGCTTCTTTGGTCTTCAGTAACAGTGCCTTGTAGACAATCTTCCAGAATCTATTTTGCTTATAGATGAATATTTTTTTGAAGCTTTGATTTGGAATTGTCATCATACTTTGACTTGATTTTTTTCATTGAAGGTTCTTGATTCTTGCTTGAAGTCAATCCTTTATCTTTAGAATACTGTAAACATTGATGCTCATGGAAGACATTAGTATTACAAAAGTCATTTCATTATTTATGTTATCATTCAAACTAATTGAGGGTCATATGGTTGTAACATTTAGGTTAACAATATAGAATGTTATACATTTTATAAGCTAGTATCTTTTTTTTGATAAATTCTAATTTTTTATTTTTAAAAAATTTTAATAGATATCTAATGAAATTTATTTTGATAGAGATCTCTCATTCTTCTGCCTTTTTGGAGTTCTCATGTTGTTGCTGCCCTGAGGAGCTGATGAATCTCATCGCAGAAGTCGAAATGGAGAGAATTGCGAGTTCAGATCTAGCGAATCCTAACCCTAATTTTGGCCTCGAAACCTGGATCATTGATGAGAATATTTTGTGGAGACATTTTTACCATTTTTTGCATCTGCAAAAGAAAACCCTCATGAGTCACGAGCCTCAACTCTTTTTTTTTCATGGTAAGTCTATCAGATGAATAAAATTATAAAGAACCACATACAATGTCTTGGTGGAGTTGGTCCCTTATAATTTCTGGGCCCTCCTCCAACCAAACTAAGAGATCGTTTGCATTACATGCAAATTTTGCAAGCCTATGAGCAACTTCATTACTTGCTCTACATACATGTAAAAATGATATGGTTCTAAAACGAGCACAAGAATGCTTAATATCATCGATGATTAAACCAATCTCAGAAAACTCATCCTCAAGCTTAGTGTTATACCAGTCACTATCTCCAAGTTATCCCCTTCCACAACTATGTCATTTAAACCCAACTCCATTGCAAATCTCATAGCCATAGCTTCGATACAAGATGTTGGGAGTATTCCATGTACTTTTTTAAATGCAGTTGTTATAATCTCTCCCCTCCAATCATGAACAACAACTCCTACCCCCGAGCATTTCAAGTGTTTGAAGATTGCACCATCAGCATTAACCTTAAATACATCCCTATCAGGAGGTCTCCACACACCAACACTTTTCAGTGGAGAGTTTGTTACCTTGTCAACCTCATTAGCTTTTACAAATTCATTGATCAAACAATATAACCCCCATATTACTTGATCTGGATTTTTCCTAATATCCTGAAAAATCAGTTCATTTCTTCCTTTCCAAATTGCCCACGCTATTGTTAGGAACAGAGCCATATTGTCGTCATCAAAGACCTGTTGAACCTCATCAATCCAAGCTCGAAAATTAACCACAATAGAAGCTTGCACACACAAACCCAAAGAGCATCCAAACCATATCATTTTAGTGAAATGGCACTCCTTAAGAATAACAAATGAATGAAATAGGGAAATAAGTAAGATTTCGAATGGAACAATGTAGTAAGGGTGGCCAAAGTGGACCTAAATTTTGGCTAGCTTGACCCGGCCCGGCCCGGCCCAGCCCAGTCCTCACTTATAAGGACCTAAACTAACTAGGCCAATTAGTCATATCTCTATGGCCGCAATGCTAGCACACCATGTGTTCCATAACTGCCAAATTTAATCATTTTTTACGCAAAGAAATAAGAGAAACAGTTAAATTGGGCAATTATAGAACACATAACATGCTAGCATTGCAGCCATAGGAGATAATAGCCAAAGATGATCCTAGGTTGGGCCAATCCTATCTTCAACGGGGAATAGGGTCAGGACCTGGTCTAAGCGAAGATTAATTTTTTTCTATATACTGCTACCAAATACCAACGTGAAATTAACACTTTTATGTTAACAAATCTTGAAACTAGGGATGTAATGCCAAGAGCAGGATGAGTGCACGATGAAAGTATCATTTTTATTTTTTTTACTTGGTGGCATAATTGAATATCTTTTTCAAGTTGAAAAATAATATAATGTATTTATTATTCTTGTATAATGAAATTATATATAAAATATTATATATTTTGTTATGTTATGCGTTTTGGCTATATCATTTTTCTTTTCTTATATTTTATTTCCACTTAATGTTAACATAAAGATATATATAGTCCTTATGTATACGTTTTATTAAAGTGTTAACATATGTGATGATACTAATTTTGACATAGTAATAATATAAGGCAATTTAAAATAATACTAACATAATATTTAATTTTGATAGAGTACTGACATATGGCATTATTCAAGTATATAATGACAAAGCGTGTGAATTTTAAACTTGACATCATACATGTACGTTCAGATGGTTTTTTTTTTTCTAGCGATGTTCAAATGGATTTTGAGATAGCTAGTTGGGTTTACTTTGTTTTCTTGGATTACTCTTTTATAATTGTATTGAGTATATGTTTTAGTTAGGTTCAAATGCTTTTGTCAATAATACCAACATGTTTTTTTATGATTTTTCTTCCCTTATTTTGTATGTTTTTTTCCTTTTTTTATCCTAGTTATTTAGAGTCAATGATACAAGTCATGTTAGACTAGTCAACCTCTATGGTGGATGATATGCCTCACTATAATCATCCATTTAATAAAAGAGTATTATATGGGTCTATATGTAACAAATGCAGGAAATTAATCAAAACTAGCATATCAAAGCAAAATGTTTGTAAATAAGAGATAATGAGTATATTTGGTGATGTATCAGTTCTCATGGGATATGTTTGGATCAAAAAAATTATAACATCTGTGAGAATTATAATGCTTAGGCATTGCAATATATATAATGTAGAAAGTTCATGTATTAAAATAATATGTTTGGGCAACGGTATAATTTGATGAAAATATGTTATGAATTTCCAGTTCGTTGTTTGGTTGCCTAAAATTCTCATGATAATTGATATGTTTATTTACATAAATAGTTATCTATTTACATAACAATGAGTAGGGCCAAATAGCAGGTCTTACTACTTAATATATATTTATTAAATAACGGGTCCTGATATTTCCTAATACAAATAAATAAAATTTTATTATATTATAGGCTCTAGTTATATAGAATGTTATAAATTCTTTAGGTTATCATCTTTTTTTTTAAAATAAATTCTAATTTTTATTTTATTTTATTTAATAGATATCTAATGAAAATTTATTTTACATTTCAATGATAAAACATCATATTTTTATTTGATAATCAATTATGAGAATATATTACCATCATATATTGTAATATCTTATATAAAACACAAATTTAAGTTAAGATAAATCTTTACTAAATTTATACTTAATTACACATGCCTAGATAGAATGAGGTACCCTCGAGAATGCGGATTTGCTACTGCAATTTAAGCTCCCAATTTCTACTCAATAGAGCTCGCTAATTCGAGGTTTCTAATCGGTGTTTTGTTTTTTTTCTTTTTTTTTTACATTTAAACAACACTTGTTTTAAAACTATTCACATTTTTTTAAATATTTAGAAAATATTATCTTTTATAATATTAAAATTTAAAATAGTAAAGTTGAGGAAGAGTGATACTAAAATTATAGACGCTGTGTGCCAATTTTCATACACAAAAGGATTGCAAATATTCATCTCTTAGGTAGAATTAACAATTCACACAAAATATAGGAATTGACATTGTTTCAATTTTCATGTGAATTGAAATTCCTATGAATTGGGAGTGGCCACACTGTTAGCTTTTAGGTTTTTAACCTAATGTAACATCACTAATTTTGATGATAACACAATAATGTAATGTCATTGTGTTACTAATGTCTCAATTGAGTTTGTGTGAAATCAAAATACCAAGAGCATTAGAAAAGTAATTCAAGGAAAAAAAATGAAAATTACACCATATTTGAAGGAAATTCAACATCAAGTCAAGCAAGTCAAAATTGGACCAAATTGAAAATCATATAAAAGAGTAAGAAATGAAGATGAAGATTGAAGAAGAAGAAGTTGATCTTAAAGCAAAAGAAAATAAATCAAGTCAAGATCAAGATCAAGAAGAATGGACAACACTCAAGAAGGTTTAAAACTTAGTTTTTATTATGATCAAAGTGTTTTAGGACTTAAGTAAAAGTTCTTAAAGTTTGGTTGTTTGAATGCTTAAAGCGTAGAATGATCATAGGAGCCTAAGGATTAAATTGATTAATATTCTAAGGTCTTAGAACATCATTTAGAATGATAAAAAATATGATAAAAATGAGCCATAAGACCAAAAAATCCATTCCCATCATTAAGGTCATTAAAATATGAAATTTATATGAAAAAAACCAGAGGACTCGTCGACTAATCCAATGAGTCAACTTGAACTTGTCGACGAATGGGGTTACAGAAGCTATTGTAACTTTTTGGCCTTGAACTCGTCGATGAATGCAAAGAGTATTTTTATACTCGTCGACGAATTCATGCGGGAAGCAGAAAATGCTGCAACGACTAGTTTTTTAACGGCTAGTTTCTTTCTCAATGTCTCTCCAACGACTATAACTTTGCAAAACTATAAATATGAATGATTTATAAACAAAATGAAGAACTCAAATACTTCTAATCATTTAATCAATCACTCTCTTAAATTTCAAAATCTATTGAATAAACCCTAGAATCCCAAAAAGAGTCCAAAATCGAGATATTCAACTTCATTCTTTGAGAGACTTTTAGTGAGCTTGAAAGTAATCATCCAGCTCGTGTAAAGGAGCATTTTGTGATTGTAAACCAATTTGATATTATGTGTGTAGAAATCAAAGAATCGATGGATTTTTGTCCTTAAAGCGGAGAGCTTTGTAAGGTTGGATCTTCACCCGTAAGAAGATCGAGGAAGTCAAGAGAGGAGATTTTCTTGCATTATAACTGTTTGATCTTCACCCATAAAAAATTGACAATTGAGTAAATCGTGAGAAATCCTTTAACAGGTATAGCTTGAGACGGAGACGTAAGCGGGATTGCCGAACCTCGTGAATAACGTCTTGGTGTTTGCATTCTCTCAACTCTTTCCATACTCTTTACTGTATTGTTTTGCATTAATTGTAGAATTGTATAAATTTCAAATTTCATTCCCTTTTAATTTCTTAAAATTGAAATTCCGCTTAAGGAAATATGATAAAATTTGAATTTACCATAGACCTTATTCACCCCCCTTCTATGATCCAAATCATGGGCATCACACACTGGAATTAAATTTTTTGTCATCTAATCTCAATTCTCACTCATAAATTCCTGCGATCTAAATGGGCCGTTAAGAGTTTCAATTCATGAGAGTTGACAATTCATCTTTTTTTTTTTCAACTCGGTGCTTGCCTTTCACAAAGCCTTAAGACCATACAAATTGTTCTAATGATATGTACTTAATTAAATTGATACTCAATCACATGGAAAAAAAAATGCATTTTCATATCTCACAAACTTCTAAATATTGAGAAAAGGAAAAAAAATTTATCGCTGCCAACGCTCTTGCAAATAGAGTTGTCAACTAAGACGTATAGCTCATTCATGAAAGGACTCAAGTTCGAGTCGATGGGTGTGGCATTGAGACTCATCATTAGTTCTAACCAAATTCATTAACTTAGTAGCTGGGGTTGCAACCTAACCATATAACGAAGCCAAACCAAAAAAAAAATAGAGCGAATTCAAAGATGATCCAATTATCTTTCCGACTATTTGTATTTGATTAAATATTCGACGAATGTTTGTATTCCACTCCGATTAAAATATTTTAGTTTGAATAACATTCAAATTATCTAATTACTTTATTAAAAATTAAAATAAATAAAGTATGTAAAAAATACAAAATATGAATAAGTTCTAGTAAAAGTACTAATTTATTCCTTACTTATATGGCCTTGGATTGTCTCTGGCGAAGCTAGAAAATGGTCTCGGGATTCCATACATTGTGCGACAGTTGGCCAGAAAATGGGGAGAAGTCATTCCATTTTCTTCCCATGATTTTGACTTCTCCCCATTTGATATCTCTCCCTCTTATTCTCATACACTTATCACCACATGTCTTAATATGTGTGGAGAAGTTAAAATCATGGCCCATGATTTTGACTTCTCCACCACTTGTCACCTGTTCTATGGAACCCTAAGACAAGCCCTTGCTGGCTTTGCCAGAGACAATCCAAGGCCTACTTATATTAAAGTTAGTAGATGGGTAGTTGTTAGTTGGTTAAAATGTGGGTTTTTTAACTACCATACCAAGTCATGAGAGTTGATCCTGATTTACCCATGCCAAGGCCAAGTGAGGGACACATACAACCACTAAGAATAATGGGCACGCATAAATTTTTTTTTAATCTAAAATTGTGTAAAAATATATATTAATAACGACATCTTATTATTATAAATTTATAATATATTATGCATAAATATTAAAATATATTATAGAATTAGTTAAGTATTTAATGAATCAAAGATATCAATATGTGAATTTGTATCCAATTGTAACTAGATGGTAAAAATTCTATTTATATTCATAGCACAAGATACCTATCCTACGAATGATTTCAGATACGAATTACATATGAGTTTGTATTAGTTAATACTAGTAAAAGGATACCCTGCCTCTTGTACCAATGGTGGGTTGTACTAATGGAGGGATGTAACCTCTTTCAATATAGAGGCCTTGCGGGATCCATTGCCTCTGTGATGAGTAACAAGAATCGTAGGTAAATGATATCCTCTAGCTTAAAAAAAAAAAAACAATCATAAAAGGATGGTTAGGGGCATCATCAATTTTTTTTTCTTTATTTATTAATTTTTCACTTTTTTTGGATATTATTTAATTACATTTACAGGATGAAGGAACCTCATTTTATGTTCTAAGAAAAGAAAAATGTCTCTACCAGAGTGGATCTCAAATTATCCCCGAAGATGTTGGTCTGACGTTTGTTAATACTAGTCTAAAAAGAAGTTGAAAATTATGCTATTTGGATTTTAGATAGTTAAGTTGAAGTTTTTTACCCTAAAGTCTCTAAAATGTAACGATCTAGGTTTCTGTTGGAATTGTTTCCCAAGAGATTGTTAACCTAGACGGATGCCATAGAATAAGAAACCTTGTAATTGAAGAAGACGATTGTGTCATCCGAAATTCTGAAGAAAGGAATCTAACAGAGTGTAATCAAATCAATGTTAAAGATCGATTACCTCACTCAATCGGAGTGCAACTGTGCGAGAAGAATAGATACCGAACACTCTTGCTTCAGCACACTTTTTTAGTTAGGTGTCGTTTGTTAACACTGGTCTAAAAGAAGTTTATTTGAAATGAGTAATAGTCACCTCGGACTATTCCTCCTCGCTTTAACAAATCCTTTGAACTATGGTTAAAAAATTAACTGCGGTTTTTTTAAAAAAAAATATTTTTTTCTAAAAACCAATGGTAGATGTGTGAACCTAGGGATGACTGAATCTTAACCACAGTAAATAAAAATAAAAAGGGGACACATGGCCCCAAAAGGAGAGACAAGACGGTAACGCACCTCCTCGGTACGAGGAGATGACTATTACTCATTTTCAAATAAACTTCTTTTAGACTAGTGTTAACAAACGACACCTAACTAAAAAAGTGTGCTGAAGCAAGAGTGTTCGGTATCTATTCTTCTCGCACAGTTGCACTCCGAATGAGTGAGGTAATCGATCTTAACATTGATTTGATTACACTCTTTTAGATTCCTTTCTTCAGAATTTCGGATGACTCAATCGTCTTCTTCAATTACAAGGTTTCTTATTCTATGGCTTCCGTCTAGGTTTTCAATCTCTGGATTCAACCGCTCTATATCGAATTTCTGAGGAAAATTTCGGATAATTTGACCAGATTCTGTGGAGAGATCGTTAAATTTCGATATCTTCATCTCTAAAGTGGTTGAAAAAGGTTTGGATCTGCAAAAATGGCTGATGTGTTTGAAGACGAGGCAGAGCAGACAGTTTCGATCCATGACTACCTCAAGGACGTTGAGGAACAGGAGTTGGTAAGGTTCCTTCCTTTTTGGTGGAAACTAGTTTTTTTTTTAAAATCAGGTGATACTTTTTTCTTTTTCGAGAAGCATGTTCCTTAGATTTCGATCGAACGAGATTGTGTCTCTTTTTGTTATTTATTATAATCACATATTTCGGAGCTTTCATGGACAACTCATTTTCCCCCTGTTAAATTTCAATTCAAAGGAAGCTGATTTGATTTTGGGAGGAGATGACGGCAAGGAATGCACATATAACAAGGGTTATATGAAGAGGCAAGCGATCTTCTCGTGCTTGACGTGTACTCCCGATGGAAATGCTGGGGTTTGTACTGCTTGTAGCTTGTCTTGCCATGATGGTCATGAGGTATTCCCCGTTTCCAGTTTTTATTGAGTAATTGGTGTCATTTACCTCTTTGGGGGATTAATCTGAAAATTTGAGTAATCACAAACATTGATTCGATTGGTATTGCATGTTTGACATTCAGTGTTATCTTATTTATTTAATTTTTTTATCAGTACATTTTTTGATCCAGAATCATGAGAATATATTAATCAAAAGAGAGTTACAAAGATAGACAAAATGAAATGCAAAAGCAGAGTTTACAATAGCATAAACTCAAAAGAAAAACAATAAAAGAGCAAGAAAGGATCCCCTAGTGCTGGAAAGATAGAATCCTAAACAATGCCAAAGTTCAACCCAACACAACTTTCAAATCCACCCCTCCATTCCAAATGGAGACCCATTCTAAGATCAATAAACGGATATGTAAGTGAATGCGAGATAGAGAAGATGGAGAGTCCTTAAAACTCCCCTATTTCTCTCTTTCCAAATCGACCACGATATGGCTCCGGGAGAACCGACCAAATAGCCATCTGCGCACTATTCGTACCGACCAAAATCCATCTGGATAAGAAGTTGTGAAAGGAAAAAGGGAAGACTCAATTCACACCTACTCGGGATAGGAAATACCCCCAAATCACACCCACAATTGGGCAATGCATGAACAAGTGTTTCACCGTCTCTTCCGCTTGAAGACACATGAAACAACGGTTAGTCTTCAATGATATGTATTGAAACAAAGGTCTATCAGTACATTTGGTGTTATCTTTGTGAAGTGCCTACACTGATTTGTAGTGTATGTAGAATAGTCTTCAATTTCTCCATCATTGCCTTATACAACAATTTAGGGTTGCCAACATGAATTTTGTTACAAAAATCATATCTTCATTTAGAACGCGTATTATCAATTCGTTTCTCAATAGCTTCATTTTCGCCGTTTCAACCTTCCCTTATCTTTTTACAGCCTTTCAACTTGCTCCACTCATTCCTTCTCAATGGTACCGCCATTTGATCTCCGCTGAAATACCCAAATCATCTTAATCTTTTCTCCCTTATTTTATCACCTAGCGGAGCTAATCCTAAATTCTCAAATTGGCTCGTTTTTATCATATCTTATCTTTCATAGTCTTTCCATTCATCCATCTCAACATGCTTATCTTAGCTACACAACCTGCACTCATTATATGAACATGTTGCTTTTTGGCTGTCCTACATTTTGCTCTATAAAGCATGGCTGGTCTTTTTGTTATCTAATAAAATTTTCATGTTGGTTTGATCAAAATGCATCGGTTCATATCACTCCGGAAGCACACATCTGCAATATTCGGCCAACTCTAAATCTTTGGCTACATTCTCCTTCATCCCCCCTCATAAATTATGTAGTTGAGATATCAATATTGGTTGTTTTGGGGTATCTATTGGCCAACAATTATCACCTCCCCTCTATTTAGGCTCCTACTAAATTTGCATGTCATATGTTAGGTCTTGATCCAACTAATTTTATTACTCTTAGATTCGAAGTTGTCCTTTCTACAGATTTAGTTTTGCATCTACCTCCTTTTTGGTTTTGTCAATCAATACAATGTGTCATTTGCAAATAACATTCACCAATGAGCTTCCTCTTGAATGTGAGTTGTTAATTCATCCATAACTAATCTAAAAAAACTACCTACTCATAGCCAGTCCTTGATATAGACCTATTGTCATTAGAAAGTCATTTTTTCACCACATATTATTCTCCCGATAATTACTGCTTCCTCATACATCATACATGTCCTCGATGATTGTCCTATTTGAATGCATTAGCTCAAAACTCGTTTCTTCCCTAACATCCGTTGGATTAATTTTTGAAGAACTCTATCATATGCTTTTCAGATGTCAATAAAAGTAACTTCCTCTCTAAACTTTTGCATTTATTGTATAAGTAAAATGATAAACTCAACAATAGACTTCCCTTGCATTGGGGATCCTTGGGTTCTGTAGGGGGTAACATTGGGGATCCTTGGGTGTTTACATATCCGCCTTAGTATCTTGTTGTAGCTATGGTCCTGTTTTGCTTTAGTGTTCTTGGTTCACTTATCGTAAACTCTTGTACCTCTGCTTTCATCTTTTATATATATGCTATCTTGATTACCGATAAAAAACAAACATAAAACAAAAAAACAATAGACTTCCCTTGCATGAATCCAAATTGGTTTTCTTTTGATACCTAGATGCTTGGCTTATTATTTTTCTCCTTATTTCTCTGCTATTATGTCACAGTATGGCTCATAAATTTGATCCCATGCTAATTTGGTAATCTTTGGGTGTCTCCTTTATTCTTGCATGTAGGTATCACAGTCTTCTCTACATGTTTGAAATTGTCTTAATTTTCAAAATCTTATTAATCACAAAAGACAAATTGGTTTCTCCCATGTATTTCCACACATCAATTGGAATAGTATCTGCTCAAAAGGCTTTCATGTCTGCATCCCTAGTAATTTTTGTTAAACTTCTGGTACCTTTATTCTACTATAATAACAGGGTTCTCTATTCTCTCTTGGGTTAGCGTCTCCTCCTATATTGAGGCCTTGGATGCAGTCTTGATTTTACAAATTTTGAAAATATTCTTTCCACATTTCTATAGTTTTTTCATCATTCATTAAGATTATTTGGTTGTTGCCCTTTATGCCTTTAACATGATTTAAGTCTCTAATTTTTCTCCCTACTACTTCTTTATGAACTAATGGACATGTTTTCTTTGATTTTTAGCTCTGCATTTTTTCCCCGAAGCATATTATATCTCATTATTTTGTGAATAATTGACATTGATTGTTGTTTGCTGGCTCTTGGATAAGATTGTCGAGTTGTGGACCAAGAGAAAGTTTAGGTGCGATTGTGGAAATTCGAAATTTGGACCGTTCTACTGCAAGCTTTTTGCAAATAAAGATCCAGAAAATTTAGAGAACTCATACAACCAGAATTTCAGAGGCTCCTACTGCACGTGCAGTCATCCCTATCCTGATCCAGATACTGAAGAACAGAGAGAGATGATACAGTGCTGCATATGTGAGGACTGGCTTCATGAGGAACATCTGGGTCTCGAGTCATTTGACGAGGTTGGCTGGCTTATTTTTCTGGTTATCAGATTGCATGAACTTACTGTTGTAACGCTGTGGGCTATAAGCTCTTTGTTGGGATGCACTTTAGGCCAACCCTCAGTTGGACCATACCCAAAGTCACACTGATCAGATTGTATATATCTGGCCAGTCGCTTGATTTTGGATGATTATAATAAGTATGGTCAGTGGCTCTAAAAGGAGTTAATAAATGGTACCACATTAGTCATTGGGTCTGGAGTGATGACACAAGTATGTATTAAACAGTTATTGTTGAATTATATTATTATTATTATTATTATTATTATTATTATTATCTTCTTTCTTGGTATTTTTTAAACTGTCACTTCCTTGATATTGTATCTTTGGCAACTGTGAACTTGGATAGTCTCTGTCTTCTTCTTTTTCTTGTACTGTAGAACTTAAGAAATTATTAGTAGATTAAGTGTGCAATTTCTTTTCACTTTTACTTGTCATCATCTGTTGATGTTCTGACAATGTGATACTAAGTCCATTTTATTTGCTTGTGCAACAGATACCAAGAGATGAGGAAAATGAACCTCTATATGAGGATTTCATCTGTCAGGCTTGCACAATTATCTGTTCTTTCTTGACCCTTTATCCTCCAAATGTTTGGGCACCAGTTAGGCAAAGTGATGGTGTAGTAATTACAGAAAAGGAAGGAGAGGATGCACCATCAACTTGTGAATCCTCTGGGAAGCTTGAGAACAGCATTTCTTCCTATCACTCTCCAAAAATGGATTCTGCAAATACTCATGCTGATTCTGAAACTGTGTCAAGTGAAAAGGGTATGGTGGTTGGAGAAAAATCTGAGGAAAATATGGATCTAAATCAGCGCTCTCAAAATGCTGTTCTGAGTTCCAAATGTGTGCTTGGAGTGGATCTTCTGGCAGCTTCACTTGTTTTAGAGAAGAGAAAACCAATGTTTCTATCTAAAAACTGGAGAAACCTCCTTTGCAGGTGTGGGACATGTGTAGATTTCTATGCCCAGAAGGGTATTAGCTTTCTGGTTGACAGGGAGGACTCCATTGTGGAATATGAGAAAATGGCAAAGCAGAAAAGAGAGGAGAACTTGCAGGAACAGGAGGGAGTCGAATTAAATCTTCTCAATAACCTCGGTCATGTCAAGAAAATGGAGATTCTGAGTGGCATTGCAGATATGAAACATGAGATTTGTTCCTTCCTGGTATGTCCTCAATGATGCCTGTTTAACGTGTGGAAAGTTACTAGAGGAATGCTTGGAAGTTTAATTTTTTTGTTGTTGAAATTTTCCTTGAGGAATTATTATTTTATCTCAACTATATGTTCTGTGCAGGAGTCTTTTGATTCGTCAAAGCCGATTACATCTGCTGATGTGCACGAGGTCTTTGAAAATCTTGCAAAGAAGCGCCGACGTATACTGTAAGTTGCTTCTTGGATCCTTGTCATAGTTGTATTGTTAATTGTAGCCTGTAGCTGGTATAGGATCAGATCCAGGTTTGGAAAAATCCAGAAAGTATGTGGAGTTCTTAATGTTTAAGTTCAGGGAGGATATAACTTACACCGCCGGATTCTTATGAAGTATGCTATATAGAATTATGTGATTATCTGCATAAGAATCGATATGGGCTTTCTTATTTCTCTGCTGCAAGAGCAATTTTTATCAAGGTCAATTGAGACCATTTCACAATTAAATGGTGTTTTGTTTTCCTATTCATGAGGGCATATATAAACAAAAGGAGTGTCCTCTTTTTGAAAACAATGGCTATTGCTATTCTCGGTACTGATGGCAGCATGATGACAGAACCCCACTTTAGGAAGCTTCGAGCCTGTACTTCACTTGGTTGACAAGCTGCATCTCAACCATGAGATCGCAGGTTCGATCCCAGCTTGCCCACCCAAAAAAAAACAAGTTCATGTTTCACAAACCAAAAGGCTGAATTGGTTTCTGTAATGGGTAAATTTCGTAAAAACCTAAGTATGGTAGTAACGAGCTCATCCTCAGTGTGGTATTATCGTTTGAACTCATTTCCGTCGTCTCTTCGACGACGGGCCCGTGGTCGTATGGACGACGGACTCGTGGTCTCACGGACGACGATCACGTCCTCATTTTGACGACGGACTCGTGGTCTCACGGACGACGATCACGTCCTCCTTCTGACGACGTATCCGTCGTCTTATTGTCAACGATCGCGTATCCTAACACGTAATGAGATCTGGCGCTACTGCCCAGTCTCCTGGGACTGATCCTACCTCTACGATGGTAGGTGGGAAACACTATCTTGGCATTAAATGCCATTTAATGCCAGTCACCTCGGACGAGTTCCTACTCTTTGCCTGCTCTCTTTTGTGTGCAGATACGCGTGCAGTACGGATGACCGGGAGATCTATCTAAAATGATTACTGAAGTACACATCAGGGATTTGAGGTGTGCATGGACATCAATGGGTGCCCATGGCCATGGCAAGGGTGGCCTATATAAACCTGTGAAAAACAGTGTGAAAAGGACGGGAAATTTAAGGAGCTAAGACCTTCAAACTCTCTGCACTTTTCTTACTGTTCATCATCTTCTACAACTACTGACTTTATCATCGGAGTACAGGTCAGGGTATCACACCCTCCACTCCAACCTTCTACCGGTAAACCAGAACTTGAGAGGAGCTGCTGCTGACGCGTGTCCTTTCGGTAATTTCCCCTCACAAAATTGGCGCCGTCTGTGGGAAACTTAGCTGAAACCACCCTTTGTTCACACCACTTCTTTCAGTCAGCATGGCAGACCAAACTCCTCAGTCTATCATCGAAAACCAGCCCCTTCAAGCCTTTCCTTGCACCCCTTCCACCATGCAAACGTTAGCATCGGGCCAATCTTCTGGACAACCAGAAAGGCCCATGACCACACCTGATCCCATCCTGTTACTATTACAACAACAACAGGCCACTCTGGCCCAGATAGTCAGCCAGCAGCAGTCACTGCAGGAGCGGCTTGATGCTTTGGAGCACAGTAATTTGGAGATCGATGACGAATCTCGTAGAGGGGGCTCTGCGGCTCGCAAACTCAATTTTCCTTTTTCTCCTCCCCCCAATGGAACAGTCCCGATCTCGCCGTCTGCACCAGAGAATCTGGAGAGAAGATTCACTCTCACTCCTTCTACTGACGAGACAGCCTATCCTCGTTCTCTTGGTGCTCATGCTGAACATCGAGATCTCCGTGTCAGCAACGACAGATTGAAGACGGGTTTGACCCTCAAGGACGTGGAAGCCCTGATTAATGCCCGAGTCAGAGGAACGACGAGCGGGGCCTCTCTCGATCAATATGCTCAGAAGTACAAGGACGAGGAGGAGACGTCCCCTTTTTCCAAGGAGATCGTCGAATCTTATACCCCATCAAAGTTCACGGTACTGAATTTTGTTAAGTTCGATGGGAGAAGAGATCCTATTGACCACCTGACCGACTTCAAGAATGCTATGGCTGTCCGTAACCCGGATGATAATCTCCTCTGTAAAGCCTTCCCGAGTAGCCTGACTGGAGCGGCTGCGAGATGGTTCCGTAATCTACCTGCAGGGTCGATCAGATGTATGGCTGATCTCAGGTCAGTTTTCATTGACCAGTATATCATTAACAAGAAGAAGAAAGCAGGCGCAGATTCACTCTTCGCCATGAGGATGAAGTCGGCGGAACCCCTTAGAGATTTTATTCAACGGTTTACCGATGAAGTCTCTAACATCGACAAGATCGAGGACTGCACTTGTATAGCGGCCTTCAAGAATGCCATACCCAAGAGTTCTAAACTCTACGAGTCTCTTGCCCTTGACTGTCCAATCAAGATGGACGAGCTGATAGTCCGTGCCTCTAAGTACGGAAGGATGGAGGAAGATATTGCAGCAACAACGAGGCCCAGAGCACGAGGGGTAGATGCTGTGAAATGGGGAAGCAGACCCTCTTCGAAGAGAGGAAAGAGATTAAAGTATGAATCATCTTCCAGCGACGAAGAACCACGAAGACGCATACGACAGGAAAAGGTGGTGTACGTTGAACGACGGGGAGAGCCGAACCGACTCTCATTGGGAGTTCACAAAGATGTAGACTCGTCAAGGAGGACGGATCTACGTTCCAACTTCCAAAGACGGGACGATCGTACCTATCAGAGACGAGAGGAGCCCGGACGTTACAAGGAGAGGGAGAATCAGACAACAGAAAGACGTCCTTTTGCATCTCGTGGTGGTCAAGTCAACTTCTCAGCGAGCCCGGCGACGATTATGAAGACGATGGAAGACAAACCATACTTCGAATGGCCAGCACGGACCGTTCGTGATGTCACCACGAGACCCAGGGCGCATGAATACTGTCAGTACCACAAGTGCCACGGGCACCTCACAAATCGTTGTCGCATCCTAAGAGAATACCTGGAAAGATTGGTCCGTGAAGGCTATCTGGGAGAGTATGTGGACTCTGGAAGAGGAGAAGGGCATATTACGGATCCATCCACTCGATCTCACGAGGGAGAACCATCTGGCCATATGGGCCGAGGCGGAGAAGCTCCGAAGGGAGTCATAAATGTCATCCATCGCGCTCGAGTACCGGAGGTAGATATCGAGCAGCAGTACCGAGCGAAGGCAAGGAAGTTATCACACGTGGCAAAGGTTTGTCAAGTGCGATCGACGACGAAGGAAGTCGAGCAGGCCCTATCGTTCACTGATCAGGACATGACAACTGTGGTCAGGCCTCACTACGATGCTCTTGTCTTGACAATGCGAATTGGCGATTTTGACATCAGGCGAGTGCTCGTTGACCCTGGAAGTGGGGCAGATATCCTGTATCTCCATGCTTTCGCAAAGATGGAGTTAGACCCGGCGATTCTCGTCCCTGCACAGACCCCCTTGATAGGATTCGACGGAAGCTCGATGCAACCCGTAGGAGAACTCGTCCTACCGGTCAAAGCTGGACCGATCATCCTGTCCACCCGGTTCTCCATTATCGACGCGCCGTCCCCGTACAATGCCATCTTGGGGCGATGGTGGACTCACGAAATGAGAGCTGTTCCATCTTCCTATTATCAGGTACTGAAATTCCCCACTCCGGACGGACCAAGTGAAATAAGAGGAGACCAGCTGGCATCGCAGAAGTGTGATTATGCCTCACCCGACCCGCTCAAATAGCAATTACAGATTGGGTCCGTGGAAGAGGAGAACACGGGTGAATCGCTGACAAACCACTCTGTTGAACCCACGAAGCTTGTCAACCTGGGGACGGAGAGCGAGCCAAGAACGCTACAGATCGGGACCTGTTTGACAACGGACGAAAAGCAGGAGTTGATAAGTTTTCTGAGGAAGAATCTTGATGTTTTCGCTTGGTCACACGAGGACATGACGGGTATCCGTCCTGAAATCATCTGTCACCATCTCAACGTTGATCCCGTAGTCAATCCTGTTAAACAGAAGCCTCGTAGACTTGCTCCAGCGTACCATGAGGCCGTCAATGAAGAGATCGATAAGTTAATCCAGCACGGGTTCATACATGAGGTCCAATATCCAGAGTGGATAGCCAATGTAGTAGCTGTTCCGAAGAAGAACGGGAAAGTCAGAGTCTGTATTGATTTCACTAATGTTAATAAAGCCTGTCCGAAAGACTTCTTCCCAGTTCCCAGAATCGATAGACTGATCACGGCAACCGCGGGTCACGAGATGTTGAGCTTCATGGACGGGTATTCGGGTTTCAATCAAATCCTCTTAGCGGAAGACGATCAAGAGAAGACGGCCTTCATAACGGAGCGTGGCCTGTTCTGCTACCGGGTCATGCCCTTTGGCCTGAAGAATGCCGGGGCCACTTATGTGACGCCCCGAACCCGCGCCTAAGGAATCAAGTTCCGAGACGCGTGTCCGTTCGTTAAATCATGCAAGCGGAAGACTTTACCCGCAAAAATGCGGGAAATTTAAACATTTATCAGATGCTCCCAAAAAGCAAATAATACCTGTCATCACAATAGCCATCATACAAACCATATACCTGTATTATTTACATCAAGTTTGTTTTACAAAAGTAGGCGCCTCTATCACGCCAGGTACAACTTGTACAAGCTTCCAAAATGTCCAGATAGACTTTTCACTTACTGGTCAGCAGCTCCAAGATCTGCTGACACAAAAAGTCAGTGAGCTATGAAGCCCAATAAAACCACAATCCTTCTAAACTATTTTCCACATAATAACACGCATCAATAATGATATAATAAGCAGTTCAATTTGCATGTTACAGTAAAATAGAACAGTATATAATAAATTGTGACCCAAGGTCACTTAGGGTTACGTCACCCTAACAGAGGTTCCCGACCTCACATTACTTTCCAATTATGAGGTTCAGTTATGAATGTATTATATTACCAAATTATCGTTTCAATCATCAATCATGTTTCATTTCGAGTCCTAAGACTCTATTAATTGGCCACAGCCCACAAATGTTTAGCTTAAAGTCTCTAAATCATAACCATAATACATTGAGTCATTTAGACTCACACACGCTGTTCCGGCTTTCACCCGAACATGACAAAACCTTGGGTATACCAACCCAACTCACCTGGAATCCGATGATTCCATACCGAACTATGAGTCCACCAACTCAAACAAATATACCAACTCTGAGTATACCAACTCAGACCACTTCGTATCCGAAGCTTACACACACAACATGGGCATTCACCCAATAAGGACATATTTTTCCATTCAATTGACTGGCCACATCTACCGTGTATTCGCCGCCATCGCCCTGGGTATCAGTTATGAAGGAACCCCGACCAACCTGCTTACCGTCACCTTCTGGCTAGTCTACGGAGGAACCCCGACATCTATACCAATGCTGACATCTCCTGACGTTCCACCAAGAAGGGACCACGATAGACACGGTGCCGACATCTTCTAACCCACCCAGAGAGGAACCCCGGACTATACACTATCTGATGTTTAGCCACTTTAAACTCCCTAGGACTCCGACATCTCCTGACTACCAGTCACGGAGGAACCACGAGCCATGCAGGACACCGCCACTCCTGACTTAGTCCAAGAGGCACCACGGACGACCTCGACAAACAGACCGACATCTCTCGACTATCAGTCACGGAGGAACCCCGGGCCTCACTGGGCACCGTCTCTCCTGACCTAGTCAAAGAGGAACCACAGACTATACTTAACACTGGTTAGATTTTCTAACCACAGGTTAACCCCAGTTAACCCAAGCCTCGCTTGATTAACTGAAATACTTGGGCCTCGCGCCCGTGAACCAACTCCGGTAACACACCGTCCCGTTAGGGAACGTTTTCAAGCTAATGGATGTCTCCATAGCCTTACAAGACATGCAAAACAACTTTTCGTCACCCTAGGGTGGCAATACAATTTACTCGGGACCTGATCTGGGCTCCCCGAGGGACCGCATAAAATCATAACATCATACAGGGGTTCCGCCCCTTTTTCATTCACGTCAAAAGACATGCATATACATCACATGAAATAATATAGCAAAATAAGCGGAAAAATGAGAAGAAAAGAGAGGGGTTTTACTGTTTCACGCGTTTCGAGGCAACTAGAGTCAAAACGGACACCGCCAACGCGCTCGGAAGGATGATCAACCCCAAGGTAGAGCGCATGCAACTTTCTCTCTCAACTTTCTCTCTCTACCTTTTTCTCTTTCTCTCTCTACACGCAAAACGAGACGCCGGAGAGAAAATCAGACGCCGCCAACGCGTCGGGGACGTCGAAAAACCTCAAGGGGACCTCCCTTTCCCTTTCTCTCTCTTCCTTTCTCTCTCCTCTTTCTCTCTCTTCCTTTCTCTCTCCTCACTTTCTCTCTCTAAAGTGCTGTGTGGCAGCCTTCTGTCTCTGCAGAAAAATATAAGAGAATGAGGGTTTTAACCCTCCTTATATAATAGTAAGGGGTGGGATCATGTGCAACAGCACATGACCAACAATGTGTGGAGAGTTGACCGGTCAACTCATTTGACCGGTTGACTCTTTGACCAATTTTTTGAATTTTTCTGCATTTATGGTATTCAAAACCTTACTACATAGAGTCCGATTTTGACGAAACTTTAGGTGACCGAACTTGGGACAGTTCGACACCTACTGTAAAAATTCTGGGGAAAAATACTGAGTTTTGACAGCTGCACTTTAGTCCGGAAGAAAATTGCAAAACCCACTAATTTTCTGATTTCGGACACAAAACACGCTGTCGCTTCTTCGTTTGAGATAACTAACTGCCGAGACGACAGACATTTGTCCTCACGGCCGACTGACACACATTAGTGCCAACCGCACGGATTTCTATTAGGATCTCTAACAAATATTGGGTCCCACTTAATTTCTGGAAGTATGAAAAATTCCCGTTTTTCTCAATTTTATCACACATAATGGCCCCGCGGTCCCGTGAAATGGTACATGACGGAACCGATACGGTAGGGGTGTGTCCCGGCAGTCGACCGGCACACTGTGTGCGAATTTTGCTAAATGATACTGAGATTTCCTCGGTGCACTTCAATCCCGAGCAAAGTTCACTTTTTATTAATTTAACAAATAATTAACTAATTAACCTCCATTAAGGACCCATAAACACAAAATTTTATTATATTAAAATTCCGGGTCGTTACAATCTCCCCTCCTTACAAAAATTTCGTCCTCGAAATTTATATATACACTAGTCATCAAATAACTGAGGATGATTGCTTCTAATGACATCTTCAAGTTCCCATGTGGCTTCCTCTATGCTATGGTGTTCCCATAAAACTTTAACTAGCTTAATCGTTTTGTTTCGTAACACCTGTTCCTTGCGAAACAAAATTATCACTGGCTTTTCTTCAAAAGTTAAGTCCTCTCTAACTTGAATTGGTTCATATCGTATCACGTGCGAGGGATCATGTACATATTTTCTCAACATGGATATGTGGAATACATTGTGAACCCTTGCCAGCTCTGGTGGTAACGCCAAACGGTAGGCTACACCTCCTATTTTAGCCAAAATCTCAAAAGGTCCAATGAATCGCGGACTTAACTTTCCCCGCTTTCCGAATCGTACAATACCTTTTGATGGAGAAATTTTCAAGAAGACATGGTCACCGACTTGAAACTCTAAGTCCCGGCGCTTTCCATCTGCATAGCTTTTCTGTCGACTTTGTGCAGATAATAACCTCGATCGAATCAACTCGATCTTCTTTGTTGTTTCTTGCACCAACTCAGGTCCCAGTAGTTTACGCTCCCCTACTTCAGTCCAACATACTGGTGACCGACAACTCCTGCCATACAAGGCCTCGTAAGGAGCCATTTGAATACTTGCTTGATAACTGTTATTATATGCAAACTCGATCAATGGCAAGTGATCATCCCAGTTTCCTTGAAAGTCCAGACTGCAAGTGCGCATCATATCTTCTAGAGTTTGTATTGTGCGCTCAGACTGTCCATCGGTTTGCGGATGATAAGCTGTACTCATGTTTAGCTGCGTACCTAAGGCTTCTTGCAAGCTCCTCCAGAATCGGGAAGTAAATCGCGAATCGCGATCTGACACAATAGATACCGGCACACCATGCAGCTTCACAATCTCCTTGATGTACAACTTTGATAAATTTTCCAGGGTTATGGTATCCTTTATAGCAAGAAAGTGAGCCGACTTCGTCAATCGATCAACTATCACCCAAACGGCATCATGTCCACTCCTTGTTTTTGGTAACCCCACCACAAAATCCATCGTAATGTGCTCCCATTTCCACTCGGGAATAGGCAATGAATTTAACAATCCAGGTGGTTTCTGATGTTCTGCCTTGACTTGCTGACAAACAAGGCATCGAGATACATACTCTGCAATTTCTCTCTTCATGCCGTTCCACCAGTAGTTATTCTTCATATCCTGATACATCTTTGTACTTCCGGGGTGCACCGCAAAACGAGATCGATGTGCCTCATTGAGCAGTTCATTCTTCAACTCAGGATTTCTAGGCACACAGATTCGACCTTTGAACCGAAGTATTCCATCTTCAGATTCTTCAAAATCACCCATTTTTCCTTGAAGAATCTTATCTCTGATAACTTTGATCTCCTGATCTTCCAACTGTGCTTCTTGAATCTTTTGTAATAACACTGGCTTGGCCTGAATACTAGCCAACTTGGCACTATTACCCTGGACTCCTAGACTCAGATTCCAACTCTTGAATTCTTCGATCATCTTCCATCGCTCGGCCCTCATATATGCTACAGATCCAACTGTCTTTCTACTCAGGGCATCAGCAACCACGTTACCCTTACCAGGATGATACTGGATTACATAATCATAATCCTTCAAGAATTCCATCCATCTACGCTGTCGCATATTGAGTTCCTTTTGGGAGAATAGATACTTTAAACTCTTGTGATCACTATAGATCACCAACTTCTCTCCATAAAGATAATGTCTCCAAATTTTTAGTGCGAATACTACCGCAGCTAACTCCAGGTCATGCGTGGGATAATTCCGTTAATGGAGCTGCTATCTTCGAGAAACCTTCTACAAATCTGCGGTAGTACCCAGCTAATCCCAGAAAACTTCGAACTTCAGTAACAGTGGATGGCCTTGCCCAATCGGTTACTGTCTGAATCTTGGAAGGATCAACAGATATTCCATTTCTTGACACAATATGTCCAAGAAAGGCTACTTCTTCCATCCAAAACTCGCACTTGGAGAACTTAGCATACAGCTGATTATCTCTTAATGTCTGTAGCGTAATCCTCAAGTGCTCAGCGTGCTTCTCATGACTAGGTGAGTACACCAAGATATCATCAATAAATACCACAATAAACTGATCCAAGTACGGCCTGAAAAGACGATTCATCAACTCCATAAAGGCCGCAGGTGCATTTGTCAGTCCAAAAGGCATCACCAAGAACTCGTAGTGACCATACCGAGTTCGGAATGCTATCTTTTGAATATCTTCTTCTTTGACCCTCAATTGGTGATAGCCGGACCGTAAATCAATCTTGGAAAACACTTGGGCGCCTTGCAACTGATCAAATAGATCATCGATCCTGGGGAGAGGATACTTATTTTTGATCGTCGCTTGATTCAGCAAACGATAATCTATACACAGACGCAGACTCCCGTCTTTCTTTCGGACAAATAACACCGGTGCTCCCCATGGTGAAACACTAGGACGGATCAAGCCCTTATCTAATAGGTCTTGCAATTGAATCTTCAGTTCTTGCAACTCAGCCGGAGCCATCCGATACGGTGTTTTAGATATCGAGTCTACACCCGGAGTAACATCGATTGTAAAATCGATTTCTCTCGTAGGAGGGAGTCCTGGTAATTCATCAGGAAACACATCTCGAAACTCTCTGACCACCGGGGTATTCCCTAAAGTGTCATCTTCATCTTTATCGACCACCACTGCAGCTAAATACCCAGTACACCCCTTGTCTAGAAGGTGACATGCTTTAATTGCGGATATTAGCTTGGGTGCTTGACCTCGGATTATCCCCTGCATTTCGAACTCTGGGATGTCCGGAATTCGAAATATCACTTTCTTGGCATTACAATCTACCACTGCATGGTAATTAGCCAACCAATCCATCCCTAGGATAACATCATAATCCTTCATGTCTAACACGATCAGATCTACTAACATCCGTACACTATTGACAAGTATGGGACACCTATCATAGACTGTTTTTGTGCACAGAACTTTCCCTGATGGTGTAGATACAGACATCATGCTTTTGAGTGTATCAGGCTTGTAACTTATGTGTTTAGCAAAACGAGTAGAGACAAACGAATGTGTAGCACCAGTGTCAATCAAAGCATAAGCAAGTACTTGAAATACCAAAAGTTTACCTTCGATGACACCTTCGGTCTGCTGTGCCTCTTCCTGGGTAATTGCAAACACTCTTCTTTTTCCGCCTTCCAACGCTAGTGGTTGAGCCTTAGGGCAATCCTTCTTGAAGTGTCCAGGCTTTCCGCACTGGAAGCAAACCTTCGCTCTACAGTCCTTGGTCAAATGACCCTGACCACATTTCTCGCACTTAAACCCCAATCTTCCTGTAGACCCTTGATTTTTCATGTCCTCGAACTTTCTTTTCCCAGTAAACTGCCGGTTATTCTCCTTTATCCGGGGCTTCCCAACTGTCCCTTTGCCTTTGCCAGCACTAGACTGTGCCAGTTCTTCATGCACTCGCTCTACTCTGAGTGCTCTATCTAATATCTCTGAGAATGAGGTAAATCGTTGAGCTGCCAATTTCCCTCTGATAGCCGGCTTCAATCCTTCTTCAAATTTCTCAACCCTCCACTGCTCATCTTCGACAAATCTTGCAGCGAACCTCGAGAGTTGATTAAACTTTTGTTCATACTCGCTAACCGACATGTTTCCTTGGGTCAGCTGAAGAAACTCCATTTCTTTCCTCTTTTTCATCGACGCTGAAAAATAGCGCTCATAAAACAATTCAGTAAATCTTGCCCAAGTAACAGGCCTCTGATGCGGTGGAACTGTCCTTTCCACTGTGGTCCACCAATGTTCCGCTTCTCCTTCAAGTAGAAAGATAGCAAACTCGGGCTTGTCATTTTCTGGCAAGGACATAGCCCTAAAAACTTTCTCCAGACTTCTGATCCAGTTCTCCGCCTTTAGCGGATCAGTCGTGCCCGAAAAGGCTGACTGTCCAAGCCTTTTAAACTTTTCCAATCGGGTCACATTCCCATGCTCTGGCATGGTAGCGATGGGGGTACGACTATTATTCCCATTTCCATTCATATTCTGGGCCTGTTGTTGCTGAATTAGGTTGGCTAGGGCTGTAATAGCCTCAAATGCCCCAGCCAAGGTATTCTCGGGTGCTCGTCGAGGTGGCATGATTCACCTATAATTATAAAGTAACGAACTTTTAATAATAAAATGAAACTGAAATGCACTGAGAATTCGATATCCAAAAAGAGACATTTCATTCATTTCATCTTTAATATATACAAAGCAACACTGTACAGTATATAGTACACCAGCGTATACAAAACATCATGTAGCTGTACACATACAAAAAGTGATCTAATGATGGAAAGATCGAATAGGGCATCTATTATATTCCAAAACGCCAAAACGATATAGATGCACCACGCTCTTCCACCATGATCCTATACTTCGTACGTCTCAACCTCTATCGGTGAGACTGCTACACTACCCTCCTGCGGTGCCTGATCCTCTGTCTCAGGTCTAGCCTCTCTTAAAATCCAATCAATCTCGCTCTTTCTTAGGGATTCGCGCATTGCTTGTGCGGTCAATCCCTTACGGAGTGGTTTTACCGCCTTTAGGTGTATAGTGCGGTAACACGACCATCCGGCGTGACGTCTTCTCTGCATAGTCACCGCCCATTCAAACAGAGCTATCTCCCTCTTTGTGGGAATTCGGTGCGTCCTTGCCATTCCTGCACATGTACATATTCCAAATCAATGTCTGATTTCGAAACATGACATGTACAACAATCACTCAACTAGGAATATCAAATAAATCTCTAAGGGATCGCCTATCCAACGGTTCCTAGGTGTATTATGCTCAAGTATGATTTGTGTGATGGTTATTGCTATTGGCTCTGATACCAATTGTGACGCCCCGAACCCGCGCCTAAGGAATCAAGTTCCGAGACGCGTGTCCGTTCGTTAAATCATGCAAGCGGAAGACTTTACCCGCAAAAATGCGGGAAATTTAAACATTTATCAGATGCTCCCAAAAAGCAAATAATACCTGTCATCACAATAGCCATCATACAAACCATATACCTGTATTATTTACATCAAGTTTGTTTTACAAAAGTAGGCGCCTCTATCACGCCAGGTACAACTTGTACAAGCTTCCAAAATGTCCAGATAGACTTTTCACTTACTGGTCAGCAGCTCCAAGATCTGCTGACACAAAAAGTCAGTGAGCTATGAAGCCCAATAAAACCACAATCATTCTAAACTATTTTCCACATAATAACACGCATCAATAATGATATAATAAGCAGTTCAATTTGCATGTTACAGTAAAATAGAACAGTATATAATAAATTGTGACCCAAGGTCACTTAGGGTTACGTCACCCTAACAGAGGTTCCCGACCTCACATTACTTTCCAATTATGAGGTTCAGTTATGAATGTATTATATTACCAAATTATCGTTTCAATCATCAATCATGTTTCATTTCGAGTCCTAAGACTCTATTAATTGGCCACAGCCCACAAATGTTTAGCTTAAAGTCTCTAAATCATAACCATAATACATTGAGTCATTTAGACTCACACACGCTGTTCCGGCTTTCACCCGAACATGACAAAACCTTGGGTATACCAACCCAACTCACCTGGAATCCGATGATTCCATACCGAACTATGAGTCCACCAACTCAAACAAATATACCAACTCTGAGTATACCAACTCAGACCACTTCGTATCCGAAGCTTACACACACAACATGGGCATTCACCCAATAAGGACATATTTTTCCATTCAATTGACTGGCCACATCTACCGTGTATTCGCCGCCATCGCCCTGGGTATCAGTTATGAAGGAACCCCGACCAACCTGCTTACCGTCACCTTCTGGCTAGTCTACGGAGGAACCCCGACATCTATACCAATGCTGACATCTCCTGACGTTCCACCAAGAAGGGACCACGATAGACACGGTGCCGACATCTTCTAACCCACCCAGAGAGGAACCCCGGACTATACACTATCTGATGTTTAGCCACTTTAAACTCCCTAGGACTCCGACATCTCCTGACTACCAGTCACGGAGGAACCACGAGCCATGCAGGACACCGCCACTCCTGACTTAGTCCAAGAGGCACCACGGACGACCTCGACAAACAGACCGACATCTCTCGACTATCAGTCACGGAGGAACCCCGGGCCTCACTGGGCACCGTCTCTCCTGACCTAGTCAAAGAGGAACCACAGACTATACTTAACACTGGTTAGATTTTCTAACCACAGGTTAACCCCAGTTAACCCAAGCCTCGCTTGATTAACTGAAATACTTGGGCCTCGCGCCCGTGAACCAACTCCGGTAACACACCGTCCCGTTAGGGAACGTTTTCAAGCTAATGGATGTCTCCATAGCCTTACAAGACATGCAAAACAACTTTTCGTCACCCTAGGGTGGCAATACAATTTACTCGGGACCTGATCTGGGCTCCCCGAGGGACCGCATAAAATCATAACATCATACAGGGGTTCCGCCCCTTTTTCATTCACGTCAAAAGACATGCATATACATCACATGAAATAATATAGCAAAATAAGCGGAAAAATGAGAAGAAAAGAGAGGGGTTTTACTGTTTCACGCGTTTCGAGGCAACTAGAGTCAAAACGGACACCGCCAACGCGCTCGGAAGGATGATCAACCCCAAGGTAGAGCGCATGCAACTTTCTCTCTCAACTTTCTCTCTCTACCTTTTTCTCTTTCTCTCTCTACACGCAAAACGAGACGCCGGAGAGAAAATCAGACGCCGCCAACGCGTCGGGGACGTCGAAAAACCTCAAGGGGACCTCCCTTTCCCTTTCTCTCTCTTCCTTTCTCTCTCCTCTTTCTCTCTCTTCCTTTCTCTCTCCTCACTTTCTCTCTCTAAAGTGCTGTGTGGCAGCCTTCTGTCTCTGCAGAAAAATATAAGAGAATGAGGGTTTTAACCCTCCTTATATAATAGTAAGGGGTGGGATCATGTGCAACAGCACATGACCAACAATGTGTGGAGAGTTGACCGGTCAACTCATTTGACCGGTTGACTCTTTGACCAATTTTTTGAATTTTTCTGCATTTATGGTATTCAAAACCTTACTACATAGAGTCCGATTTTGACGAAACTTTAGGTGACCGAACTTGGGACAGTTCGACACCTACTGTAAAAATTCTGGGGAAAAATACTGAGTTTTGACAGCTGCACTTTAGTCCGGAAGAAAATTGCAAAACCCACTAATTTTCTGATTTCGGACACAAAACACGCTGTCGCTTCTTCGTTTGAGATAACTAACTGCCGAGACGACAGACATTTGTCCTCACGGCCGACTGACACACATTAGTGCCAACCGCACGGATTTCTATTAGGATCTCTAACAAATATTGGGTCCCACTTAATTTCTGGAAGTATGAAAAATTCCCGTTTTTCTCAATTTTATCACACATAATGGCCCCGCGGTCCCGTGAAATGGTACATGACGGAACCGATACGGTAGGGGTGTGTCCCGGCAGTCGACCGGCACACTGTGTGCGAATTTTGCTAAATGATACTGAGATTTCCTCGGTGCACTTCAATCCCGAGCAAAGTTCATTTTTTATTAATTTAACAAATAATTAACTAATTAACCTCCATTAAGGACCCATAAACACAAAATTTTATTATATTAAAATTCCGGGTCGTTACAACTTATCAACGATTGATGAATCTGATGTTTGGACCCTTGCTTGGAAAATCGGTGGAGGTGTACATCGACGACATCGTCGTGAAAAGCCGAACTCGGGTCTCTCTTGTAGCCGACTTGGTAGAGCCGTTCTCTATTTTGCGTACTTTCAACCTGAAGCTAAATCCTGAGAAATGCACATTCAGCTTCGCCTTGGGCAAATTCCTTGGTTATCTCGTCAGTCAACGGGGCATTGAAGCAAATCCCACGCAAATCCGTGCTCTGATAGATATGCCGGAACCGAAGACAAGGAAAGAAGTTCAAAAACTAACAGGACGTATAGCTGCTCTCAACCGGTTTATATCAAAGTCTTTTGACCGTTGTAGACCCCTGTTCGAGTTGTTGAGGAAGGATTCCGTCTTCAGATGGACAGAAGAATGTTCCCAATCTTTCGCCGCCTTGAAGACGTATTTAGGCTCCGCTCCGATCCTGTCCGTACCTGAACCTGGTGAAGTGTTGTACCTCTATCTCTCCGTTTCGGAACGAGCCATCGGCTCCGTGCTGCTCAGAAGTCACGACGGCATAGAGAAGCCTGTTTATTTCGTCAGCAAAACATTCCACAAGGCAGAATCCAACTACAGCAGAATGGAGAAGGTATGCCTAGCTCTTGTCTTTTCTGCTGAGAAGTTACGTCCTTATTTTCAGGCACATACCATCGTCGTCATCACCACGTATCCTTTGAAAACTGTGTTGGGGCGACCTGAAACCGCGGGTCGTATGTCAAAGTGGGCAGTGGCGCTCAGCGAGTTCGATATCCAATATCAGGCCCAAACCGCAGAGAAGGGGCAGGCCGTAGCAAGCTTCCTAGCCGATTTCCCCGTGGAGGAGGCCGAAACTTCAGTAGAACCCGACCGTCATGAGCTCCCAGACGATGCAGAGGTGGATACCGTTGTGGAAGACGAAGCAGGAGACGGAACCAAACTAACGTCATGGTGCGATTGGGTCTTGTACGTGGATGGGTCGTCTAATGTCGGCGGTTCGGGACTTGGTGCTGTTCTTGTCAGCCCCGATCATGTTGAAGTACAGAAACTGACGCGCCTTGGTTATGCTGCCTCCAATAACGAAGCTGAATATGAGGCGTTAATACTTGGATTGCAGAGTGCCCGAGAGTTGGGAATTTCTAAACTCCGAGTGTTCTGTGATTCACAGCTCGTGGTGAACCAAGTCAACGGTATCTATGAATGTCGAGATGAACGGATGAGACGCTACGCTGCACTTTTACAAGAACGACGAAAGGCCTTTGATGTCATCGAGATCAAACACGTCCGAAGGGACGATAACAGGCATGCTGATGCGTTGGCCTACCTCGCCTCGATGATGCAGACTGATGAATCCAAGACAATCCTCGTTGAGTATAAGCAATATCCCTCCATTGAACTACAGACTCAACGAACGGTGCTGTCCGTAAATCAAGTGTCGAGCTGGATGACGGGCGTAATGACTTACTTGAAGAATGGAATTCTCCCCTCTGACATAAAGGAGGCAAGACGAATACAATATAAAGCTCCCCGTTATACCCTTGTGGACGGGGAACTGTACCGTAAATCCTTTGGAGGACCCCTTTTGAGATGCGTGCATCCTGAAGACGTAGAGAAGATCTTAGCCGAGCTCTACGAAGGGATTTGTGGCATCCATTCGGGAGGACGGACCATCGCCCATCGGGCTCTGGGGCAAGGATATTTTTGGCCGTACATGCAAGCTGACGCACAGAAGTACGTACAAAAATGCAGTCAGTGTCAGCGTCATGCGAAGTTGATTCATGCCCCCGCTCAAGAACTCAACGTCGTATCTCAACCTTGGCCTTTCGCTCGTTGGGGACTTGATATCGTAGGGCCCTTTCCTAAAGCTTCCGGTAATCTAATTTTTCTGCTGGTGGCCACGGATTACTTCTCCCGGTGGATCGAGGCTGTTCCACTAGTTAGAGAACAAGAAGTGAAGAAGTTCTTGTGGGAACATATTATCTGTAGATTCGGCATCCCGCAGTCCATCATTTCTGATAACGGGAAGCAGTTCACGGGAAAACTCATTGCCGACTTTTGCCGAGAGTTGAAAATCAAGCACATCTTCTCTTCTCCTTATTATCCTCAGGGGAATGGCCTTGCCGAAGCAGCCAACAAGAACATTTTGAATGCCCTCAAGAGAAGATTGGAAGATTCCAAGGGAAAGTAGACCAGCGAATTACATAACGCGTTGTGGGGATACAGGACAACACCGCGGAGCCCTACGAACGAGACCCCGTTCTCTTTGGCATACAGGGCGGAGGCTGTTATTCCCACTGAAGTTTGCCTGCCAACAACACGTTCCCGGAAGAAGCATGGAGACGAAGACAAAAACGTCGAACTAATGGCTATTCATTTAGACTTGCTGGAAGAAAAGCGGGAAGATGCCAGCATTCAGATGAAACGGTATCAGCAACAATTACGAAAGGCATACAACAAGAAAGTACGGAAAATGATTCTTCAAGTCGGAGATCTCGTTCTTCGAAAAGTCTTCCAAAATACACGAGAAATCAATAGCGGAAAGCTGGGTCCCAACTGGGAAGGGCCATACATCGTGGACCGTGTCGGGAGTCCCGGGGTGTATTACCTTAAAGATCTACAAGGTAATGTAATTCAAAAGTCGTGGAACATTATGAATTTAAAACAATTTTTCCAATAAAGTTGTGCGTTATGGACGTTTGATAGGAGCATGAGATCAATCGGAGCATGAGATCAATCGTTTTATTAACGTATTCAGTACTTGGTAAAATGTTCTAGACGAGTTACCACGACGGGTACAATTCACTCGCACAGGGTACTCACCACGGGACACAGGTGGCTCATACAAAGGAATTGCCATCTGAGCATCTTAGCGGCTTATACTAATGGAATGTCCTCTGAGCATGGTGTCCCACCACGAGTTACCACGGCGAATGCATTTCACACGAACAGGGTACTCACCACGGGACACAGGTGGCTCATACAAAGGAATTGCCATCTGAGCATCTTGGCGGCTTATACTAATGGAATGTCCTCTGAGCATGGTGTCCCACCACGAGTTACCCTAAGTTCGTCTTTATGAAATGGACTTTTTGTCGAATCACGTCCGTAGTGTTAATCTGCGTCTTTTACAATTCGTTATTAGAATGACATGGTGAATTATATTCGTTATGAGATTTATATCCAATCACGAGTTAATTATGTGCTATTTGTCTTATTTGAACGAGATGATTATTCCGGGTCAAGTGGTTGCAACACAGTGATCACAAAAGAAGATATGTATATAAAACTTTTATTGATAAGAAACACTTTTATTGATAAGAAACGAACAAGAGTACAGCCGATACAAAATATGAAAATAAAGGGATAGGAAGGAGGAAGGATCATTCTTCGCCAACGTCAACGATCACGACAGCATCATCAGGAACGGTCGGAACGTCGTCAGCAGCAACAGCGGGATCGGCGGAAGCAACTTCAGCTGGAGCCTCGGGGAGAACGGAAGATGGTCCGATAGATGACGGGGGTTGCCCCCCTCCTTGAACCTCGGGCTCTTCACCGAGCGAGATCTCCATGCCCACAGCCTCAGAACGAGTAGCCTCGTCCTTCGATTGTTGGGGAGACTCTACCAGTCGTCCCGACTCTCGGAGCTCGTTCATCAGTTCTCTCTCCGTCTCAACCCGGTCTTCAGCTATCAGCCGTTCCATCTCCGTCTGGAAGTGGGCTCGAAGAGACTCCGTTAAAGCCTCCTTGGCGACTTCAACCTCCTTGTCCCTCACGGCCGCGGCCTCCTCGAGCTGTTCGGCCAATGCTGCCTTCTCGGCTTCAGTCGCCTCTAGCCGTTGACGGAGAGTATTCACGATCTCGTCCATCTCGCTGATCCGGAGGACGGACGTTTCGGCTTGTTCCACTGCCGCCTTCTCTCCTTCCATTGCCTTGCGGGCTTCATCCCGAGCTTTGTCCCGCTGTTTCACGGCCGTGGCAATCGTGCCTTTAGCAGACCGCAAGTCAGCTTTAACGGACATCAGCTCGTGATTCAGCCGTTTCGCGTCCTTGGCTCCCCTCCTCTCCAGGTCAAGGACTTTGTCCCTCAGCCCATTGGATGTACGCCTGTTTTCGGCTGTGACCTCGTACATCCCGGCGAGCATGTTGCCCAGCTAAAAAAAGGGGAAGAGAAAGAAAGATTGTAAAAAAAAAAAAAAAAAAAAACACGTAAACGTACCGTGGCAACAGCTCGACTCGCGGCACTGAACATCCCCATCCAGTGCAGGTCCCTCGTCGCGGCTATATCCGCTGGGAGCCTCATCGCCAACATCATCGACGTGGCAATGGAATCGTGCTCCATCGCCGAGTGGACGACGGTAGGACGGGTGTACCCTCTGGGGAAGACGGGATTCCACAGCTCGGCGGGGCCCCCCATGGTGATCCTCTCTCGAGGAGGGGCAGAAGAAGAAGCCACGTTCGCGGCTGGTGAAGAAGTAGAGGCCGGGACGATCGCGGGGGCAGCAGTCTCTGCCACAATAGACGGAGTGGCTACAATATCCACGGGAGAGCCGCTGCTAACGATTGGAGGCTCCTCCGCAGGGGCATCACTCCCCTCGCCAATTGTTACAGCCCGAGCAGACGACACCCCGGCGGATTCCCGTTCCCGAACCCGTTGATCGTGCTCCGCTTCTCGCCAAGCTTTCTTCGCCTTCAGAGTTTTGAGAGCTTCTACTCTCTCTCTTTTTTCTGCCTTCTTATCCGCCGAGGATAGACGGGAAGGACGGGAAGGTCGGGGAGGACGAGTCAAGGCCGGAGCCTGTGAAGATCGCGTTGGAGGTTGGTCAGCCATGTCTTCCTCCTCGTCAAGGGTAGCTGCCGGTCCGAGCGGTCTCTGTGACGGCGGATGAGCTGGTCGACGACTCTTTTTAGGCAAGGTCCCTGCTCCCACCACGGATCCTGTCTCTCGAGCAGAGGACGGCTTCCAGGTGACGTAAGCCTCTCCCTTATCGCTGCGAACCCTCCGAAGCGCGTACTCTTCTTCCGCGGACAGGTCAGAGAAATGTATCTTAGAAGCCTCTGCAAAAAAAAGCGACACATTATTAGCCGTGTAACAGGAGTACGTTTTCAAAACCGACAACGGAGAACGACTGAAAAATAACAGACCTGAGGTAAATTCATGGGGAACAGGACGGGCAGTCTCCGCCCTCCAAGCTCCGGAGACCACGAAGGGCATCTCCTTCCAGTCCCGTTCCACATCGGGAAGGTGTGAGATGATATCGGGGACTCTGGATTTTTGCCTCCAGGTGAAGTACGTCTTCTTTCCCTCCTCGACAACCCCGGGACACTTCACGACGTAGCGGAAGTGGAAGACGTGCCTAGCCTCTACATTGTACCCGTCTCTGTTGAACTTGTCCATCAGAGACATGTACTTGTAGAACTTCGGGTGCATTTGCCCCGGGGCAATTTGAAGGGCGGACAGGACGGAGTCCGTGACGGGAGAGAGGGGAAATCGAAGTCCAGCCTCGAACTGAGCGAGGTAGACGATTGTACAGGAAGAACGATGGTCAGGAAGAACGTCTTCTTCCCCAAAATGAATGTGGACATGAGGGGGAATTTGGAAGAGGGCTCGGTAATGGTCAAGTGCGAATCTGACAACTGGTTTAGTTTTGGATTTGGAAACCCCGGTGATAACACCGTGAGGGGCACTGCCTGAACAACTGGCCTCATCGGCACTGTCTATCCTAACTATTTCGGCAGACATGGTCGCAAACAAGGAGAAAAAGAAAAAATGTAGGGAAGACGACCACAGAACAAAAAGAAAAGAGAGGGATCTTACCGAAACTGTATCTAGGAAGCAAGGGGGGCACAGCCGGAGAAGAAAGAAGACTAGAACGGCAGATCGTCGGTGAGAAGAAATTCCGGCAGAGTAACAGAATGCAAGAATTCAAATGAAGAAGATGAAGTACCAGGCCTTCGGTACTTATAGACCGGTCCATAACTCTAAGGACGATAATGACCTCGATCTGTACCGTACGCGTGTCCACGCATGCAGACAACGTGAAGGACAGGATGGTCTTCTGACCGAGTTAAGTAACCGTCGGGAAAAACGAAGCGTCCGGAAGATAATGATGACAGCCTGCCAAGCATTTATGAGGTATGACGTTTCGGCACGCGCAATACAACTGGCACGACGCTACGCCTTCGCGTGCAGAGTATGTGACCTATCATTCATCCTGAGGTTAGCTGTATCTTCTCCTCCGTCGTTTCACTATATTTATGACACTCTGAACCACGTTCAAAGTATCATAAAGGGGCAATTTGTAATGGGTAAATTTCGTAAAAACCTAAGTATGGTAGTAACGAGCTCATCCTCAGTGTGGTATTATCGTTTGAACTCATTTCCGTCGTCTCTTCGACGACGGGCCCGTGGTCGTATGGACGACGGACTCGTGGTCTCACGGATGACGATCACGTCCTCATTTTGACGACGGACTCGTGGTCTCACGGACGACGATCACGTCCTCATTTTGACGACGGACTCGTGGTCTCACGGACGACGATCACGTCCTCCTTCTGACGACGTATCCGTCGTCTTATTGTTAACGATCGCGTATCCTAACACGTAATGAGATCTGGCGCTACTGCCCAGTCTCCTGGGACTGATCCTACCTCTACGATGGTAGGTGGGAAACACTATCTTGGCATTAAATGCAGCATTAAATGCCATTTAATGCCAGTCACCTCGGACGAGTTCCTACTCTTTGCCTGCTCTCTTTTGTGTGCAGATACGCGTGCAGTACGGATGACCGGGAGATCTATCTAAAATGATTACTGAAGTACACATCAGGGATTTGAGGTGTGCATGGACATCAATGGGTGCCCATGGCCATGGCAAGGATGGCCTATATAAACCTGTGAAAAACAGTGTGAAAAGGACGGGAAATTTAAGGAGCTAAGACCTTCAAACTCTCTGCACTTTTCTTACTGTTCATCATCTTCTACACCTACTGACTTTATCATCGGAGTACAGGTCAGGGTATCACACCCTCCACTCCAACCTTCTACTGGTAAACCAGAACTTGAGAGGAGCTGCTGCTGACGCGTGTCCTTTCGGTAATTTCCCCTCACAGTTTCTGTCCAGAAGAAAATTGGAGGCACAAGTTGATCTCATCAACATTATGAATAAACTTACTGGCAGAAAAGTTTGGATAAACTAATAAAACATATTCTTTATAACATAATTTTATTAATGTGAAAAGATGGTTCATGTAATATTAGTAGAGCACTCTTTGCATTGACTTTTTTTTAAATTCTAATTGTAGGCAGCTAATCTTTCTCTCATATATCTTTCTTGTCTATAAAATGCATATTCATTGCAAGTGTTGGTCCCTAAATAAAAAAAGATAATTTTTTTCCTTTTTTATTTTGAGTTTAATGTGACATGAAAAAAAATCTTGAAGTTTCTTTGTTTAGATAAATCTGTGGGTGGTCCACTTACTGTGACACCTAATGGTAGATTTAAACACAAGAAGATACCTCTGAAAATGTTTAATGTACATGTGCTCTTCTTTGAATCCCCATGAGATGCTCAAACTTGATCTTCAATCTCGAGCTGTTTGAATAGGGAAATTGTTCAAGAGTTGTGGGATTCAAGAACTATTTTTAGTAAAGCTTTTGTCATTAAGTGTGAAGATCAATATAAGCTTGATGAAAACATTATAAGATTATTTTGTATTGGATATTCATTTGAGATAAAAGTTGAAAATTTCTTCGGAAGCCCTGGTCGTGTAATCACCACATTCTAGAAATTGGGTTGTGAAATATTACTTGTGATTTAAATAGCAGAAAGCTGTACAACATAAAGGGGAGAAGAACTCTTCTGCACATATACCTCATCCAATTGTGTATGCTGTCAGATCTAGATACATCCACTCACTGGTGATCACAAAGTTGAACACAGATCACATTGGCTAATTTGAAGTTAAACAGGACCATGTGTTAACCTACGCTACCTAGATACCACGCGGACATGGAACCAGTGTTGCACATATTCGAAATTTACACTTCAACTGTAAATATCTGACATGACTCATGAGTATGACACCCAAAGAAATATCCAGGTATTGTAGGCTCATCAAATGGGAAGCTTCTACTCCTGTTGAAGTTATCACTTAGAAAATTACTTCTTGTAGCATCTTGATCATGACATGATATATTGCTAAATGATCTCTTCGAACTAACGGACGACCAAATATGTATAAGTCTGAACTTGAAGAAGTTCTTAAAGATTGTCACTGGCATCAAGTGGTTCTAGAAGAGATAGAGAAGTTGGCCATGAAGAAATGCATGACGGTGTAGTTACACTCAGCCCGACTCAGGAAAAGTAAGCTTTTGTTTGCAAACTAAATATAAAGAGAACTCGCCAATACATGTGCAGAAATCTTTGGTAGCTGTAGGGTTTTTGTTTAGAGATATGTGCTAGACTATGATTAAATGTGTAGTCCTATAGGAAAGCATTGGCAGGAGTAATATTCCTCAAAAGAAACATATATAATTAGTTTAAATATACTGACTTGAAGAATTTAGAGATTTCAAAGAAGCCAAGAAGGTAATGCATGCTCAAGGAGGAGCGTGATTTCATAAAATCCAAGAAGGTAATGCATGCTCAAGGAGGAGCATTGCATACCTAGAGGAGTGCCATGAGAATGGTTGACAAGCTTAAGCTGCTGAGGATGTTTATATAGGTACTTGCATCAGGTTGCTGCTTATTTGTACAAGTGAAGCCTGCTCCAAGCCTCCAACCACGGCAATTAATGCAGCTTCCTATGTGTAGCTTATGATAACCAGGTTTCTTTATATAATTCTTTGAGAGTGATATAGTTTGGAACCTATCTATTTTCTTCTGATGGTCCACAAAAATTACGTTGATCAAAGGAATTGTTGTTGATCAAAGGAATTGTTGTCCGATTGAGCAATCTGATCTGAACTTATTTGGTGGTTTCATCCAATTTATTTGGTTGGATTGATGAAATCAATTGGATGGCTGATGGATGGCGAAGTCTGGAGATTAATTTCATTGTTAAATATAGGATTGGATGGTTACATGAGGGTGTACATCCTTACAGCCACATGTATAATGTTCTTTGGTCGAGACTGTTGTCGCTTTATAGCAGTTTATCATCCTTATAAGGAGCATGCCATATGATGGCTCCAATGGCACATCTCCTTTGCCAAAAGAACCAGCTAATGAAATGGTAGTAGAGATCTGATCTGTGATGAGTTCTTTTTAGTAGTTGAAGAGAATTGGCTAGATCTGATGGTCATGGTCATTTAACTGTGTCGAGCTTTTGAATTTTGTCTTACTGACTACCTTTGTTGGACCCGCCTGCTTTCGTCAACTGTGTATGCAGCTGTAAGGACTATACACAATGATCAAGAAGATTTTCTTAAAAGTTCGTTCATATATTGGTAGGGATACCATAACTTGATTGATATCAATTTTTTTTTCCTGCTGAGGGTATCATTTAACTACAGTTAGTGGGTAGAACAATGGTTAGTGGTTAGCTTGGGAGATTGGAGCTCTTGCGGACTCGTCACCCTAGGGGATTGGATCCCAATTCCCAGACCTTCCTCAACAAAGAGGCCACACCCCACCACTGGCGCAAGAGGCGGGGTATGATTGATATCCATATTCATAGAAAATGCATTGATAACATATACTTTGTCAATAGCTAGTAAATAATAGACAAATTAGGTGTTAGGTACATGTGATCCAATGGTAAAAAGTCTTCAAATTTAAAATTAGTCACTATTTTCACCTAAACTTGGGGGACTGTCTCCCACCAATCTGTGAAAGCGAAACAACATTGATTTTAAAAACTCTCCTTTTCTTGGTAAGGAAAGAACAAGGGAAAACTTCTGTGTTAAACTTAATGTTTATAATTACACATTCCCCCTTTATAGTTCAACTGTACCTACTTCAGTATCCTATACATAATGCAAACTTTGATTTTGATAACTCTGCTTTTTAATTTTTTAGTTTTTTTTTTAATGCAAGAGGTTGCTCTTTGGTTAACTATTACAAAAAGCAGGTACAGCCTTCCTTTTACATATCCTTTTATCATCTCCCCTATTTCTCTCATCTTTCACACAGCTTAGATGGTTCCTCTTGGGAGATCTGTAGCACAGAGACGAGAGGAAATTAATCAGGATGAGTGACTATTTTCATTTTTGTTTATACTAAATCTATATGATGGATGTTAGGTACTCCTGATCAAGTTCAAAACCCTTCACCAACAAGGCTTGGGTGAGAACACACTTGCAAGCAGCTTACTATTAAAAAAAAAACTTAGAAGTTGTAGGTGGCTACCCTTTACATTTTTACCACATTTGTGCACTCTTTTGGTTTAGATACGCTCAGCCAATTTCTTTTATTTCATGATTTACCTTTTTAATAAGAGAAGATGTTTGATGTTAGTGAGGAAGAGAAAAAATGGTTACTTAAAGAAGTTAGTTTTTGAAATGAAAGTTTGCTTTATTCATTATTGGCTATGATTGTATAGAAGTTGAAATGTAGTTATGCATTGTTTAGGGTTATCTGAGAAAATTTCCCTATGAAGTATCTTAATCTTTTGCTAGTTCGTCACTCATTCATCTTGAGTACCTGATATTATTGTTATTATGGAGATCTGATATAATTAACCTAATTTTGTGGGTCAGAAGCTCATGACAGACTATGATCACAAACAAATAAACAACACTTTGTGAACCTTTCTTATACTTAATTCTTCTTCATATGTCTTAGTCAATAGGGTCAAAAGGCTTGACCCAAATTGATGAAATTCTGAGAGTGGTTGGTCATTTAGGATCAAATTTATTATGTCTCTTGACCATGAAAATAGGTTCCTCCTCCATACTATAGTCTTGTCTTGGCCACTCCTGTGGAACTTGTTCCATTGCTTCGAACTTTCAAACTAAATAAAAAATTAACATATGAATTTAATGGAGGGAGAATCTAGAGTTCCACTATGTGAACTGTTTTTAAGAACAAAGTCCAAACAGATGGTTAAGGCTCCGTTCTTTTGGTGGAAGTCATAAAAAAAGAGGAACATTAATATTTTGGAACAAGAGGCAAGAGTTGGGAGTAGAGGGGAGAAGGTCTCTAACTCTTTTATACAATGGTATCTCAGATTTATTCGGTTCAAAATAATTAGAAGTTTCACATGGATGGAACTTAAAACATCCAAAATGTTGGGTCTTGAAAGTTCCATATTTGTAGAACTTTTGCATTCTGGAATAATATAATTCTAGACATTAAGTAAAATTAGGCATCAAACTGTGAAAGTCCTATATTTTAAAAGTTCCACCAAAATAACGGACTCATAGGTTTATGACCTAACATTTAATGGGTTACATCTCAGAGATCAACAGAGTCCCAAAGTTAATATGAAGAATAAGCTTAAGCGTTTGCTTTTAAACTTTTTATCGTTTCAGCTGATGAAAAATTCCTAGGTATAGTTGGGAAGAAATGTCTATGGATAAAATGGTTAGTAAATAAATAAATTCATTCCGTCATGCTGATTTATTGTATTAGGGAAAGAAATTGTCTTAATGGTAGGACACTTCCTGACCATGTGCATGAGACACCTGTCCAAGTTACGCGCTAAAACCCCGACATGGGGCCTGAGGAGTCAGATCCAAGTACCAAATTGTGAAAGTGCTATGTAATATCTAATTATCTAAGTTCGTATTAATCTTCATAGTTAGAGTACTCAACAGATGTGTCCTTATTCCTTAGTGACCAAGAAAAAACAGATGTGTCCTTGTCGCCAGGAAGTTGACATTGACCCTGTGGGACCAAAGAAGAAGAAAATGTGTGGGAGAAAAGCTTGCTTTGAATTGTTCAAACTAGCTCATTGATTGGATTCATGGATCTCCAGATAGCCATAAAGAATAGTTTCTTTGAAAAATTAATGATTTTGAAAAAGAAAAATGCTTTCTTTTCAAAAGAAAAATGTATGATATACAGGTATACCATGGTACCAATTAGAGATTTGGTTCTCCATTTTGAGGCTTTTATTTTATTTTACCAGTATCTTGATTTTCAGTGAAACCCAATACGTCTAATTAGCTTAATGAAACGATCTTCTTATGAATAGTAAAAATATTCTAATTGATTCAAATATTCTAAAAACGATTTATCAAAATAAATGGGAAAATACATGTTATTATACTGATGAGTTGGGAAAGAGGAGGTTAGAATTAGTAAATTTCGAGTGGACAGACTACAACGTTATTATAATATTAAAAAATTAAAGCTAATAGATTGTATGTAAACAGAGGACGATAGTATGAACAAGTTGAAGTTACTATATCTCAAGGAGATAGTCTAGTTAATTGCTATGGGGGTTTTCATATTTCAAAGCTACATGCCATCTTTGTATGTAAAACTATTTTTCATTTTTCTATTTTTTTAAGGCAAGACAAGACAGCACTTTTTATTTATTTATTGTTTCAATGTGGTTTGCCGATGAAAACTTATTATTACTTTTTTTAAAAAATGTTGGGAAGGGTTGTTTTTCTCTGTAGTTAAGCTGACAATTTATGTATAAAATGTTTATTTATATAGTTATTATATGGTTCACACTGGATTTCACACTGATGAACGAAACATGGGTATTGACTATTTATTATAGGTCCCCTTGAATGAACTAAACATGGGCATGACTATATGCCCTTGAATGGATCAGAGGGGCATATATCGATCGATTTTTTTTTGTACTTTAATTCAAAAATACTGAAAAAGTACCCCCTTTTTAGTTAACTGGATGGTTATGATCTATCTGAGAGCTGGCCCATAATTAACTTTGGAGTTTATGTATGGATTGTGGATTACTAAGTGTACGTTTGGATTTGATTAGTTTGGCATTGAACTTTTAAAAAATAATCATTGGATATATATCCACTGAAAAAATAATGGCTAAATAAATAAATAGGTCTGAGATGTTTAAGATAGTACTCGCTAAAATGATATTGATTTTATAAAATTGATTATATCACATGTTATTCAATCATAATTCTTGAATAGGTAAATATTTTAATAACCTTTCAACAATTAAATTAAAAAAAATCAAACTCAAATGCACCATAAGACTTCCTATTTTCTCTTTTCTTTTGTTCTCTGTTCTTTTTCCACCATAAAATACCCACTCTTCTATGAGGGTTGGTAAATGTATGCCCCTTATAAAGAGATGGTCACTAGACCACTCCCCCCTTTTTTTTTCTATGAGAAAAAAGAGATACGAAATAGTGTTTAAATATGAGCCGGAGCCCCACGTCACACGGAGCTACCCATTTCAATGAAATTTGTGGTGGCATTTCTGTAATTATAGAAAAACACAGTGGTAGTTTATTTTCTCATAATTACAGAACTGTCGTCAGTTTAATAGAAAATGAGAGAAATGAGAGCTCCGCTTCAACGTGGTGAAGCATAGCTCCGGCTCATATTAAAACTTTATGAAATAAGCATAGCTGATGGATCACACAGACCTCAAGTGATCGCTATTATACCTTGGGGAGGACCAAAACTTGTTCTTGCTGTGCTGATCTATTCTCGAACCAAACATGAAAAGAAAAAAAATTCAGTTGAATTCACCAATAAAAATGTAGAATCTAACATGGACTGTTACAGATTATAATAGTAGGTTTATTTGATATGAGGCTATTTCAGTTGATTTGCAAAAGAAAAGGACATTCATATTTGTTTAATTTGGGGGAGACAACCCATTTGAGAGTTCAGTAACTGTCTCTTTCAAGTTTTCAACCGTTTAGCAAGAAAAAAAAAACTTTTCAATCGTGATAAGACTCTCGTATCGTTTGTTTACTCCTCGAGTCACTCTTTTAGTCCACAAAAACCCAATAATTTAACATTAAAAAAATAGATATTATTTGTATCAGACAAAAGAGCAAACAGGTCTCTCTCTTCTGTATCACATATATGGTTAACCCGTGACTTAATTTAGTGACATTAATTTAATGCTCTAAGCTGTTATAAGTCTAACATTAAAAGTTGGGCCAAACAATAGTCATTTCAACCGCCATACTATATAACTCAAAATGGATTCCAGACCACCCATATCTCGATACACACCCATATGTCGATTCACGCAAAGCCACTAACACCATCCGGTAGGTGTCCATTTCCCTTTCTAATATGCATTAATATTAAAATTGAAACTAAACAAAAAAGAGAAAGTAAGACTTTAACTATTTTTCAAGAAAATAAATAAAGGTTTAACTATTTTTTGGAGGAGTGTTAGCCAAGATGTAGATTTCAATTTTTTTTTATCTTCCCAACTCTCACTGTACACATGTGGCTACGGGTTAATTGTTAGAGGTAATGGAAAAGAAAGGACACATGTCGTTACCTAAGAGAGAGAGAGTTTGGAAGAATGTCTCTTGGGCTAGCATTTCTCCTCTCCTCTATTTATATATATAGCCATTAGCAGTCACACCCTCCTATCCCTAACCAAAGCCCTCTAACAAATCCACTTATTACTAAAGGTGGTTTTCATTATCCCTTGTGATCTATCCCAAAAGAGGTTTTTAACACCATAGATCATAGTTAGAGAGTGGTTTTGGGGTATTGCGAAATCATGGGCAATTGCATGGAGACATATGCAGAAGGGCGACTGGGAGAGAATAAACAAGAGCAAGAAGAAGAAGATAAAAAAGCAGGTGGTTTGGTCAAAGAAGATGGTTTTGAGAAGGGTAGTTTTAGGGTTAAGATAGTTTTGACAAAGGAGGAGTTGGAGTGGTTGATGTTGGAGTTGAAGAAAAAAGGAGGGAGAGGGTTACAAGAAGTTTTGGGAGAGATAGAGAAAGGGAGAGGGAAAGTTGAAGGCTGGAAACCATCTTTGGAGAGTATCATGGAGATCCCTGAACTTCATGAGATGGATAGATGAGTGCTTTAACAACCTTCTTTCTCTCTCTCTCACTTTTTTTTTTCTTTTCTTTTTTTTCCACTGTTCTGGCATGTAACATTAGCCAAACTTGTAACTAAAATTTTGCTATCCTTCTTAGATTGTGAGATTAATCCTTGCTACATGAGCCAAAATTGTAATTAAAACTTTGCTTTCCTTCTGAGATTGTGAGATTAATCCTTGCTTGTTATTCTGTTTATGTGTCTATAAACTGCCTGTTTCTTCTTCCCTTGCAAAGTAAGCTTGGATTATGCGTTGAAGTATGACCATAACATCCTCTGCTTGCTTTGGAAAAATTGGCACAGACGTTGGCTGAGTGGATATAACCACTGTGTTGTTTTCGTTGGATGACAATCCGCTCAATTTGGTTCATAATGATCCATCTGTCATTGTGATATTGGAGCTGATCATGTAATCTGATGAAGGCATATGCTCAAATATCCTTTTGAGCTTCAACTGTCCATAGCCAACTTGGTTTTGGTCGGTGAATTGGACTTGAATAGTGCGGTTAACACCCATTAATTGTGGTTAAGATTCATGCACCCTAGGGTTAAAAAGTATTAACCTTAAGTTGACTAAGCTTGACCATAGTTTAAGGAGACTCTAGTTAAGATTCAGTCACCCCTTATGTTTATCCATCTAACCTCGGTTTCTAGGAAAAAAAATATTAATCATAGATTAATTATGCTTAAACACAGATAAAGAAGGCTTTACAAGCCGCCACATGTACCTTGTAACACCTGTAATTATACTTAAGATTCACTCACTCTTAGGGTTCATCCATCTAACCTTGGTTCTTAGAAAAAAATAAAATAAAAAATATATATATATATATATATATATATATATATTTACCTTAGGTTAATTAAGTTTAACCCCAATTAAAACAGGACAAATGAGATACATGGCGATCTGTAGGCGCATGCGGAAAGACTCAGGATCCATATATATATGGGTTCTGATTCTTTGCGCGTGGGCAGATAACGCGGCTCTCTACAGGCTGCCATGTGTCCCTTCTCTCCCATGACTGTGGCTAATTTTAATCAAGGTTAATATCTTTTTTTCTAAAAATATGATGAACCCTAGGGGTGAGTGAATCTTAACTACAATTAGTGGGTGTTAAAAGGGACACATGACAGATGGAATGAGAAAGGGATCAAGAGATATATGATATGAAAAAGAACAAATATGTTCACGCACACAACCATACGATTAAGAGATTTAACGGTCACCATCACACCACATTTTTATGTGTGGAAGGGCATTTAGGAAAATTTAAAATTTTTATGTGATGTAATGATGGCCACTGGATCTCCCGATTGTATGGTTACTTGTAAACATGTTTTCTTTGTCACATGTCTCCAGCTCTCTTCCATGTATATATACACACACACGAATCTAGTGAGCGGTCTCACTAAAACATGAAGTGAACATCCCCTAAAAACTTGACACCTCAATTATTTCAAAATTCGACTGTTAGATGTTAAGGTTGGTTCTTTGAGAGACAAGACCAAAACTCAATCCCACAATAGGTTTATAGGCAATTTGATTGAAGGTTGAAAAAGTATGGATTTCTATAGCTTAAGTAGGATCTAGTGGATCTTTAGGGGTTAATGATAGCAAACTATAGCCGAATTGCATGGTCAAAAATGTTTAATTGGACTATTTTTTGCCATGTGTTTCTTAAGAAACCTACCTTAACATCCACTTGTTGGATTCAAAAATAGGTGCTCACTAAAACTTTTAATATTTGTTTTTATATGATGTTTTCCTGTGGACTTTTTATCTTAGGACCTCTGTCAATGAAGAGCACTAGGGGCGGAGCTAGGGGCAAGGGGGGCACATGCCCCTTATAAATTTTTAACTGGGCATGGTAGTTGCCCCCCTAAGTTTTTGAACAAAAAATCTTATAAACTAGGCATAGATTATGGGGCAATGGGGCAACTGACTCCAAACAACGAAAACAATACCTATATGATAGATAAAAAATGTAAAGACCACATGGTTTATGAATTTGATTCTCAAAAAAATTTTAGTCTCTCAACCCTTCACACTCCCCTTAAAATTTTAGTCAACACCGTAATTTCTTTACTTAGGATAATAAAGTAAAAATTTTACCTAAATAAATAACTATATCCAATAAACACTTGAGTTCGTTTACTAAAGCTCTTGTTTATTGTAATAGATAAAAATTCGTAAAATGATTAAGTGTTGTGACGATGAGCTAATTTTCGTTGTTATGACAACGGATGGGAGACACATATTCAAATTGAGAACGGGCCCGTTGTTTTCAGGACAACAGATTCGTTATCCAGAAGGCGAATGTAGCAGCCATCTGTTTGGACAACGATTACTCTATCCGTATTCACATACATAACGAACCCGTTCTTAAGTCAACAATGAGACCGACTTATAGGACGAAATAATCAAGAGACGATCTTTTTACTCTGTTGTTAGGTGAAAAACATTGTCTTAGCATTAAATGCATTTAATGCTAGTCATCTCAAGCTGCATTGCGAACCCAGACCGACCTTACAAATAGTAGGCTCACACGTGTGACACATAAGGCTCATGACCTGTCTAACATATTTGGTAATGATCATAAAACAAGTGGCATGGTCATCCATGGCCATCTATGGGCATGCATGAGCATACAGAGTTAAACCTATAAATACCCCAAGAGTTTCGTGCCTAAGGATGGACAATTTTCACATATATTGCTACTGTTTTAACATCTTTTACTGTACATCATCTTCTTCATATCCTAACTTTGATATCAGAGTGTATTATAGGGTGCACACCCTCTACCTCCATCCTTCTACCAGTAAACCAGAATTCAAGAAGAAGCTGACGCGTGGATGTTCAAGAAAATTCTCACACAAAAATTGGCGCCGTCTGTGAGAATTTCTCTTAAACGAACCCCCCTTTGCTCTTCTTATTCACCATGACTGATCAAACCCCTATACCCTTGGTTGAGGATCAAACCCCTCAGACCACTCCTACTGCTCCAACCTCATTGCAGACTCCTAGACCAAAAGCTGGGCAACCTTCTGAGCATCTCGTAGGAGAGGCTTCTCAGACAAGCCAGATCTTGCTGCTATTGCAGCAGCAGCAGTCCACTCTAAACGATCTGACAAGCCTGCAGCAGTCATTTCAAGAGAGGCTGGACACTTACGAGCCACTCCGAAGGTGCCCTATTCGATGATAGCTCCTCCTCCCATCTTCTCCCCTAAGAAGAGCAATAGCACGTACGGTCAGCATCTCCGCCGTTGCTTGAGAATCTTGACAATAGATTCGTACTTATTCCTCCTTTCAGTGAGGCTGTTCGACCCCGTTCTCCACTTGTCCAACGAGCTCATGCTGAACAACGGGATTAAGATCGTGCTGAACCACGAGACCTTGAGTACGTTCGTGCTGAACAAAGGGATCCTTATGCCAGCGTCGAGCTGCGACAAATACGAGTTCGTAGTGACCCAAGAGATCCCCAGTATCTCCGTGAGGAGCCACGAGTTCGTGATGCTCAGAAGTCGAATGCTCAAACGCATTATGGGGACCAGAGGACGTGGATGACTCCCAAAGATGTATAAGCCATGATTAGCGCCCATTTCAAGGGCATAGGCAGAAGCTCTTCCGATCACTTTGCTCAGAAAACAAAGGATGACGTTGGAACCTCTCCCTTCACAGATGAGATCAACCAGTCATACATTCTCCCAAAATTCATGACGCCAAATTTCATCATGTTCAATAGAAGGACGGACCCCGTTGACTACCTGTTCAACTTCAAGTATGCCATGACTCTTCATAACCCTGATGATAATCTCCTCTGCAAGGCTTTCCCTAACAGTTTGACAGGAGCTGTAGCAAGGTGGTTTCGTAACTTGCCTTCTGACTCGATCAAAAGCATGGTAGAACTAAGGTCAGCCTTTATTGATCAATATATTGTAAATAAAAAGAAGAAAGTAGGTGTGGATTCCCTCTTTGCTCGGAAGATGAAGCCAACGAAGTCTCTGAGGGACTTCATTCAGCGGTTCAGTGATGAAGTCTCTAACATCGACAAGGTGGAGGATAGCAGCAGCATAGCCGCATTTAAGAATGCAGTGCCTAAGAGCCTGAAGATATACACGTATTTTACTCTTGACTATCCCACCAAGCTAGACGATATGCTAAGTTCGGGAGATTTGAAAACGACACTAGTTAATGTAATCCACAAGTCTTGGAACATTATGAATTTGAGACAATTTTTTCAATAAATATGTGTGAGTTACACAACAAATTCATTTATATATGTTCCGTCCTTGAAGTTCTTCATGAGATTATTTAATGATAAGGCAGGTGAAATAATCAAGTGTTTAGTGAAATGTCTTGAATGGAATACCAAATGAGTTTTCATCTTAACACGGTACTCACCACGAGACACATGTGGCTCAATCAAATGAATTGTCATCTGAGCAAATCGGTGGCTTATACTAATGAAATGTCATCTGAGTATGGTGTCCCACCATGAGTCACCAAAGGTTCAACATATGAAATATCATTTGTTTGATTACATTCATGATGTTTTACACTACGATGCATTCGTAGTCCTTTATTATTACTTACCTCAAAGTATTCGTGCTCTACAACTTAGTTTGCATCTTATAATCTATCAAGTGTATTACTATGTGTTCTCGTGCTCCATGTACTTTCACGTGCTCTATGCCTTGTAAAAATTTTAGAGAGGTAATTAATTCATTTTCTTGGTTTTACGTTGCATCTATATACTACGTGCTCTGTGCCTTGTGAGTTTTGTCAAGTGATTCACATCAGTACAAGTAACGAGAGAGTATGCAAAAAAGTGACTTTCATTGAATAATGAGAATTACATTGACATCAAAAGAGAAAGTACAATGGGAGAAAAGATAGAAAAAGCTAGACAACAGGCTCAGCGTTGGCTTTTGGAGCGGCTTCCGACAGGACATCGGCATCGTCCTCAACGGAGATCAGAGGATTAGGGGGAAGCTTGGGTAGAGGTGGAGCTGGTTCTTCGGGAAGCGGAGGTCTTTCAACTCCTTGCACTTCAACCTCATCATCGAGCAGGATGATATCTAGACCTGGAGGTTCGGAGTGAGTTGTCTCATCCTTGGATTGTTGGGGGCTATCTATCAACCGTCCTGCCTCTCGGAGTTCCTTGAGAAGTTCCTTTTTCGTCTTGGCCTGGTCTTTAAGCACCATCCGATCGACCTCCTTCTGATAGTAATCTCGAAGTTCGTTCTTTTGGGCTTCCTTCGCGAGCTCCGCCTCTTCGAGTTGCTTCACCAGAATCTGTGACAACTCTTCCAACTCCCCAACTCGGAGGTTGGCTGTGGTGGCCGCTTCTGATGCCTTCTTTTTGTCCTCAGCTGATTTTTGAGCAGCTTCACGAGATGTGTCCTGTTGTTTTCGGTATATATCGGCTTTGGCTTCGATCTTCTCCAATCGAGATTGAGTTCTTTGCAGCTCGAACGTGAGCCCCGTCTTCTCTGTCGTTGCCTTTTCCGCCATAGTGGTGGCTTGCTGCTTCCAGTACTCAAGCGCCTCGCCAACGCTATCATAGCATTCAAAAAGCTCCGTAAACGTGTTGTTCAGCTAGTAAGAAAGAAGACAAAGTCAGTATGAGAAAATAGGGATTGTGAAGTGAAATGTGCAAGGCAGAGAGCAGAACTTACCGTTGCAAGAGCCATGGTGCCAACGCTGTTTAGCCCCATCCTGTTCAGCTTCTTTGTTGAAGCCACATCAACAGGGAGCCTCGCCCCCCGACTCATAGCTATGGCCACTAAGCTATTGTTTATTGCTGTGTCCACCATTGTCATTGGGCAGACCCGACCTTGAAGACGGGGGCCCAAAAAACGGGATCCTCCGTTGTCGCCACCTCCTGTGGCAGAGCAGCAGTAGAAGGGGCAGCTACGCTGACCATAAGTTGATTGGAAACCAACGGTTCAGCCAACGTAGCCGGCTCTGGGATTTCTAGCCGAGCTGGAGTTGGAGCCATGATCGCCTTGCCCCGTTCTTGGCGTCTTCTGTCATGCTCCTTCTCATTCCTCTTCTTCTTGGTTTCTTATCTCTGCCAAGGTTGCTACCCTTTTCTTAGACTGGTGGCCGGATGAGGTAGCTGCTTTCGCTGTTGGGGGCGGGGCGGATGTATGCGTCCTTGAGGACGAAGGCAGTATGGGCGTCTGCCTTGGGAGCCCTAGGGACTTTGACCAGAGGGGGGGGGGGGGGGAGCTTCTCCAACCATCTCTTCGTCTTCTTCTTCTTCTTCTTCAGCAATAGCAGCAGGAAGGGAAGAAGACTATCCGGCTTGATCAACGGAAGGGGCTGCCTCGGCTTGATCAACGGAAGGGGTTGCCTTCGATACGCTGTTGATACCCCGGTCTTGCTCTTCAGCCTCAATTTCTTTCCTCCGCCTCTAAGTGATGTAAGGCCCTCCCCTCTCCTTAGCAATGTTCTTCAGGCAACACTCCTCGCCCGGGAAATGTTGTTGAAATGTGTCTTTGCCGGTTCTACAAAAAAAAGAAGCAAGTGTCAGTGACAACAGAAATAGTACAACGAGAGAAAGAAAGACGGGCAACGGGCTTAGTACAATGAACCTTTTTGAAAGACGTTGGGGACAGGATGAGAGGATTCTGATCTCCACGCACCAGAGATGGAGAAGGGTGACTCCTTCCACTTTCTGTTCAAGTCAGTTAAGCTCGAGATGAAGTCAGGGACCTTGGCACGCTGACTCCAAGTATAGTATGGTCCGTCCTCCTCGCCACTTCCTTGGCACTTAACGATGTGGCGGAAGTGGAGCAGGTGCCTAGTCTCTATGTGGTATCCGTTCTTGATGGACTTAATCACCAAGGACATATATTTGTAGAAGTTGGGGTGCATTTGATCCAGGGTAAGTTGAAGAGCGGTGAGGACTGAATCCACTATGGGAACCAGTGGAAGACGGAGTCCGGCCTCGAACTGAGCGAGGTAGACAACGGTGGAAGAAGAGCGACGATCAATGATGGCGTCATCCCTCTTGAAGTGAAGTTGGACGTGGGAAGGGATCTGGAAGAGGATTCTGTAGTGGTCTAGTGTGTGTTTTTGGTACTTCTTGGTTTTGGGAGAGGAGGCCATGTAGGCACCATAAGGTGCACTACCAGAGCAACTGGTCTCGTCAACACTAGTAGCTCTAACCTCCTCGACAGACATGTTTGACAAATAAGGAAAGTGGTGGATAGAGGAAGTGAAGAGCAGAAAGGACGAAGACAGGGAACAGAGGCAAATAGAAGAGAAAGACAGCAACAAAGGAGAGAAAAATAATGTAGAATAAAAAATAAGGCAGACAATAGGAGCTTACCGAGTTCTGACTGTGATCGAAGGGCTGAGAGAGCAAGGGAGCTTGAGTTTTCAGTGAGCTGGAATTTCGGCGGAGTAACAGTATGCAAAGATTCAAGTGGAGAAGATGAAGTGTTGTACGCCATATTTATACGCAGTTCAAAAATCCAGGACAAGAATGCCCTTCATCGTTGTCGTACATGTATGCAAGAGCAGGGTCAAGATGGTCATTTGCGTAGTTCAAATCGGCATTTCAGATAGAAATTCGTGCAGGACGGAGTTAACCCTCATCCTCATCGTACAAGTAAGAAAGACCGTGGGCACGATCGTCTTTTGGCAAACAGAGTAACCGTCGGACGGGTTAGTGCCCCTCGAGCTCTGCAAAAGGCAATGATGACAGCCTGCCAAGCATTTATGAGGCGTGACGGTTTGGCATGCGTGTGATAGAGCTGGCACGGCGATCCACATTCACGTACGGCTCATGCATCGCTTCGGTGTCTACGAGGTGACAGGTATTCTTCACTATGTGCGCCGTGTTATTTGACACTTTGAACTACGTTCAAGGTATCGTAAATGGACAAATTGTAATGAATAAAATTCGTAAAATGATTAAGTGTTGTGACGACTAGCTAATTTTCGTTGTTATGACAACGGATGTGAGACACGTATTCAAATTGAGAACGGGCCCGTTGTCTTGAGGACAAGGGATTCGTTATCCAAAAGACGAATGTAGCAACTGTCTATTTGGACAACGGTTATTCTATCCGTATTCACATACACAACGAACCCGTTCTTAAGTCAACAACGAGACCGACTTACAGGATGAAATAATCAGGAGGCGATCTTTTTACTCTGTTGTTAGGTGAAAAGTACTATCTTAGTATTAAATGCATTTAATGTTAGTCACCTAAAGCTGCTTTTCAACTCCAAACCAACCTTACAAATAGTAGGCTCCCAGGTGTGACACGTATGACTCATGATCTGTCTGACATATTTGGTAATGATCATAAAACAAGTGGCATGGTCATCCATGACCGTCTATGGGCATGCATGAGTATACAGAGTTAAACCTATAAATACCCCAAGAGTTTCAGTGCCTAAGGATCGATAATTTTCACATATATTGCTACTGTTTCAACCTCTTTTACTGTACATCATCTTCTTCATATCCTAACTTTAGCATCGGAGTGTATTTTAGGATGCACACCCTCCACCTCTATCCTTCTACCAGTAAACCAGAATCCAAGGAACAGCTGACGCGTAGACGTTGAAGAAAATTCTCACACATTTATTAAATAAGCCAAGCCCAAGCTTGACTTTCAAACTCGTTTAATAAACAAACAAGCTTGAACACACCACTATTTCTCTCGGCTCGATAACACCCCTGTCTCAGTTTCGAAGGTGAGGTGTAGACAATATGCTGTTGAAAGTAAATGTAAGCATGCGATTAATATGTAATATATGCATGGAAAGGAGATCAGATCACAGCCAATCGCAACTAAACTCGAGGAGAGTTCAATTGCACTCATAGGTCAACATGCATCCCTATTAACCCTTATTAACTGTGGTTAATATTACTAGCCCTTAGAGTTAATCTAACCTTGGTTTTTAGAAAAAGATATTAATTTTAAAAAAAACTCTAGTTAAGAACTTTTAACCCTTAGAGCTAATATTTTTTCTAGAAACCAAGGTTAGATTGTTGAAGCTTAAGGGTTAATAAATCTTAAGCACAGTTAATAGGAGTTAACAGAGACATGTGTTAACATGTCAATTGAATTCTCCTCGAGTTCAATCACTATTGGCTAGGATCTGATCACCACGGGGGGTAGTAGTCGATCCCTCTTTTTTTTTTTGTTATGATTTATGTAAGGTTAAGAATTAAGTTAGCGCGATAGTAGGGACTTTCAACTGCCACACAGATTCAAAAATTAAGTTGAGCTCGTGTGGTAATTGTTTTTTTTTTGGGGAGGATAAATACTAATCATTTAAACACACATGATAGGCCAACACGCACACCGCCCTACAATACTTAAACCCAACACATCTTTCTAAAAATATTTGTTTTAAGAGAGAAATGAATCTTATAAGTCACAATGAGATCCGATCTACAGGGAAAATCTTGTATATTGAGGAGGTCTTCAAGAAAGACAACCCTGACAATTAATGGGGCTATGGCCACGAAAATCTTGTATATTGAAAACTGGATTTGATTTGATTGTGGTCCTTTAATAAACTTTCTCACTTTAAAGTTCCATCATGCCCCCCAAACGGTTGGTACCCATTTGTGGGGAATGTTTGGGTGAAGCTTCTAAGGGTTAAAAGTGTGTAATGTGTAGGGTGTGTGCGTGGGTGCGTGAGTGAGTGTGTGGGTGTATGTTTCCTTGCTTTGACTGCCGTTTTCACCTTGTGGTGTAGTTGTCTTAACAAAAAAAAGAAAAAGAAAAAAGACTTTCTTACAAGTATACCCCTAATTGTCTTCTGGCTCCTTGACTGGTCAATACAAATGACCAAGTTGCGTGGTTACAATCAATTGATTATAGCCTAGGAAATCACCTAGCTGGATCCAATGGATTTGAGGTCCAGACTCAGCCACACGGCTATCTTGAATGAATGGTCTCCATTCATTATTCTAGTTTTAGCTTATTGGAGCTGAGATGAGTCCGACCTTTAGAAAACCGACCTTTAACTTTTAGGATTACATCTTTAGAAAAAAGAAAAATATATTCTACAAATTGAGGTCAAAATATTAGAGCCATCCGAGCTCCACTCACAGCAAAAAATCAACACATGCCCTTCGTTTTGTCAAAAACCTAACATTTGTCCTTGGTTTCAATAGGTCTTGAATTTTTGAGTTTGAAGGCTTGAGAGTAGAGCTAGCATGGCTCAATATAATAACCCTAAGTATTAGTATATTTTAACAAAGTAAAAAGAAATTAAAAGGGACACAGGATTAGAAACGGACGATATGATAAAGTGCAAGTCCGATAACAAATTCAAATCGATCCACTTCCATAAGCCCCTCACTAACACATAACCCCACAACTATTGACCTGGTCCGGCTTATAAACCAAACGGCCTCGGATTGTCTCTGGCGAAGCCAAAAGGGCTCTCGGGGTTCCAGACATTGTGCGACAGTTGGCATAAAAATAGGGAGAAGTCATTATTTTCTCCCCATGATTTTTGACTTCTCCTCATTTGATATCTCTCCCCCTTATTCTTACACAGTTATTGCCACATGTCTATTTATGAGTGGAGAAGTCAAAATCATGGGCCCCATGATTTTGACTTCTCCACTACTTGTCCTCTATTCTATGGAACCCCGAGACAAGCTCTTTCTCGCTTCGCCAGAGACAAGCAAGGCCCAAACAAAAAGTTGCTTGCGCAAGAATACTATAAAAGAACATACACTCGTCATTCTCTTCATCTTAGCATGCATCACACAAAAAAGACCCCAGCGGTTTAATAAACAACCAAAGCTCATCAGTTGTTCCTTCGGCCCAGCGCCACCCCTTTCAGGCCCTCGAGCCATTTCATTTTCTTTTAGGAACTGTTGATAATCCCCTCCTCTCACAAGTCTCGACTTTTGATATCGCCTCGAGAGTGTGCGATTCGATACGATCTCAACTCTCACTCTGTTGGCTGTAGTGACCTACGAGTTTCTAAACTATCTTTTACCTACAAAATTAGTCGAACAGGAAGCAACTTGGCCTCTATAATCGCATTTGGTTATCAATTGATATACGAAGAGTGCTAGCCTTGCCTGCTCTCAAAATTAAAAAAAGATTTCCATTAGGGGTGCACATGGGTACGGGTCAAACCGTGAACTGGATCGAACCGACCACCATGATTCGGTTTGGTTCGGTTTTTTTAATGGTTCGGTTCGGTTCTGATTCTTAATTTACGTAAACTGATTTTCTTCGGTTCGGTTCTAGTTTGTTCAAATTTGAAACCGAACCGAACTAGAACCGAATGTGAAACCCGCGAATCGAAAACCGTGTGAAAACCGAACCGAACCGAACCAGTCTGGCTTATAATTTTTTTGTTTTTTAGAATCCTTTCATTTCTTATTGAGAGCCCATGTAAATGGGCTTGGGCCTTTGGAGGAGCCACACAGATCTCATGCTAATCTATAGGGGCCAAGTCATTATTGCCTTGATGGTCTAGCCCACGCATCATTGGACCCAAAATTTATCGACATTAGGACCCGTGGGTAGAACCGAACCGAACCGAGGCTCTTTGGTTCGGTTTTGGGTTGGTTTTTTTCCAAACCGAGCTCTACGGTTCGGTCTTGGGTTGGTTTTTTTAGAACAAAGAACCGACGGTCGGTCCCAAAATTTCGTAGAATCAACCCAAATCGAACCGTGTGCACCCCTAATTTCCATACTCTCGTGAGCCACCATCTATTGTTGCTCTAATTGTGTAACGGATTAGAGCAAAAATTGTCTCCTTTTTTTTAAAAAAAGTTGTTTTAACACTTTATTGGTGAGACTTGAGAGTACGCCGAGTTGGTTCCAAAAAGCCATTCTTGGATGACCGGAAAGTGGATGTAGCATTGCTCAAGTTTTTTTTTTTTTGTGTTTTTTTGAGACTGATTATAAGTCTTTTTTAAGGGGTACATGTCATCCATTCTCGTTAGGCCACACTTAGGGCAAAGTCACTTGGGGCCGGGGAATTGTAGCTACGCTCTTCACTCACCCCCTAAATTGTTCGAAAAAAAATGAAAGTATATTATATTATTTAATTTAAGACGGAATGGTCACAGGCGAAGAGAGCAACTGCCCTCTAATTTTGATTTATATAGATACAAATAAACAAGATACTTGGCCCTCAAAAGAAAAAAATATGAGGACTACCTCTCGAACACCCAAAACCTAAACCAAGAATATTTGGTACTTCCTAATTATCCTTCGCAAATTCGTCAAATATAGTTACAATCAACCATTGTTAGTCCATCCTACAAGAATATCCGCCCTTGGCCTCACGCATTCCGAGGAATCCTTAGTCTCCTGCTTTTAAACAACAAAGCTGGTGTCTAACAGACATAAAGTTGTGTGCGGCTGTGGGATAAACAGGCAAAAGATTTACTCTGTTGCTCACCAAGTATCCCTCTTGTGAGCAGTGCCATAGGTGATATGCGGTGTAAAAAAAAAAAAAAAATTTAAAATAAGTCAACAACCAGACTGGAAAAATATTTGACTTCTCTACTGTATCATTTTTTTTTTTTGTTGTGATGACGTTGCTCACCAGAAGGATACTCTGTGTATTGCAAATCTTTTGCCGATGAACAGGGACAGCCCAATATCACATGGATTGGAGTTGAAATTTCTAAGTGAAAAACTTGACAGCGCATTTTAATATTAATAAACTGTGAGGGGAAAATACCGGAAAGGACACGCGTCAGCAGCAGCTCCTCCCATGTTCTGGTTTACTGGTAGAAGGTTGGAGTGGAGGGTGTGGCACCCTGACCTGTACTCCGATGATAAAGTCAGTAGGTGTAGAAGATGATGAACAGTAAACACTAGAACAGTCACTGAAAATTGCGCAAGGCACTGGAAGCACTGAAAACGTGTATTCTCAGGTCTGGCTCGATGAACAACTGTCCTGTGCACTAAAAATCACGGGGTTTTTATAGGGTAAGGTTGGTATGGCCATCGATGACCATAGATGGCCATAGGTGTCCATACCACGTGTATTTGCACTCATTGTCAAATATCTTAGACATATCTGCCGCCGGTTGCATCACACGTGAGAGCCTCCTATAAGTCCAATCGGACGGTACGCAGAAGTGACCAGCATTAAATGCCAAGACAGTGCTTTCGGCACGAAACAGCGCGTTCGACACACTTGTCGGAATTATGGATCGCCTCCTGATCACTTCCTCCTACGAGTCGGTCTCGTTGTTGACTCAAGCTCGGTTACGGTGTAGATGCCTTAAAACACAGCACGACATCGTTGTCGGTGAGACAACGGACTCGTTGTTCGCGTAACGACAAAGACGTTATCTTGAGTACAACGTTCACGTTGTGCTTCAGACAACAAGCACGTTGTCAAAGCCACAACGGAAAAGTTGTTCTGCAAGAGAACAAAGACGTCGTAATGCGCACAACGGGATCGTTGTGCATCAGACAACGTGTGACCCCTCTATTTTAAGCACGTGACCCCAACTCGTGTCCACGTGTCACTTTGTGAACAAAACGACAAAAACGAGCTCGTTCCCCAACGCTAAGTTGGTTTTACGAATTTTATCCGTTACAATTTGCCCATTTATAATGCTTGGATCGTAGTTCGAAGCGTCATAAACGGACAAAAAGATCATACCTGGCACTGCTCAGGAAGACGAAACGTTGCGTGCTTTAAACGCTTGCTGGGAAGGTCGACCGTTCACGCCAGCTGGTTACGCGTGCGAGCCGTCACGTCTCTTCAATGCGAACAGGCTGTCATTATCGCCGTTTTGAATTTCAAAACGCTTTAATGACTCTGACGGTTACTCTCTTTGGTGAAAAGACGATCTTGCCACTGCTCTTCTCCCCTTTGACACAGGTGTACGGCTCTGATGAAGGGTAGTGGTGTAGTTTCACATATCTGAGATGCCTATAAAATCCCATCGAATCCTCCTTCTCTTTCACCCTGTTTCTTCAAGCACTGTTACTCTGCCGAATTTCTTCTTCAACCGAAAGTTCATCTTCCTCAAGCTCTCAACAATCTCTCTGAGTTGTCTTCGGTTCGGTACGCCCTTCACCATTTTCCCTTATTATTTCTTACTGTTTCTCCCTTTCTCTCTTCTCTGGTTCTCGGAGTGATTCTGCTCTGTGTATACTCCGTTGCTCTGTTAACTGTTCTTGCCCCTTTTCACTGTTTCTTCCAATCACTATGTCTGCCATCATTCCCGTAGAACCCGCTAGGTTAGAGGAAGTTAGAGGCCCTACCGATGATGAGGCCAGTTGCACAGGTAGCGCACCTCATGGTACCTACATTGAAAAATCTTCAGCTCTGCGCCAGCACCAGTTGGCACATCTGAACCATTATAGGAAACGTTTCGACTTCCCTTCCAACCTCAATCTCCACTTCAAGCGTGATGACGCTATCATCGATAGGCGTTCTGCTTGTACCGTTGTCTATCTCTCCCAGCTTGAGGCTGGCCTCCGCTTCCCTCTCTATCTCGTCCTGGATGAAGTTCTGTCCACCCTGCAACTCGCACCGGGACAAATGCACCCGAGCTTCCACAAATACATGTTCATGATGATCAAATTCATCAAGGACGGATATCCAATAGAGGCTAGGCACCTATTCCACTTCTGCCATGCTGTCAGATGCCGAGGCAATGACGATGGTTTGTTCTCCTACTACTCGTGGAACAAGAAACCTCGATATCCAGAGCTCGTTTCAAGCATTCTCGATAGAGAAAGAAAATGGAAAGCCACTCCTTTCGTTGTCTCTGGCGGCTGGAAGACAGAGAATTCCACGGTCCCCAACGTCTTCCGAGCGGAAGCAGGTATACCACTATAGTCGTCCGTTGTCCGTTGTGCACCATTGTCCTGACTCCGTTCTCGTTGTACGTTGTATGCTTTCGTCCTGCTATCTCTCATTGTACTCATTCTGTTTTTCTGTGTGCAGCTGACGCAAAGAAGATCCCGTACAAGAAGTTGGCCCCAGAAGAAGAAGGCCTCCTTACCGGTATCTGTCGTGCTCGAGGTGGGGAATACATCCGGTGGAAACCACTCGAGCCTGACACGCGGGTCTCCTCCAGCACTCCAGCAACTGCTCAACAACAACCACAACAACAGCACCAGCAACAGCAACAGCAACCAGGTACTTCCACTGCCGCACCCTCACCAGCAGCTACCCTAGCCGAAGAAGAAGAAGAAGACATGGCCGGCACAGCTCCACCTCCACTGAGCAGGAAGCCAAGGTCTGCCCGCCCTTCAGTTCAGCTGTCACCACCCTGTATCGGATATGGATATGCCTCCGATACAGCGGGATACGACTGAAACGTATCCTTTTAATTAAAAATAAATTTTTTATTTCGAATACGGCTTCGATACGGCATGGATACGTCAGGATACTTCCGGGATACGTCCGGGATATGGCCGTTTATATTTTTTTTTAATTTTTAATTTTATTTAATTTTTTTTTGGAGACCTGTGGGTGTCACCCTATCTCTTTTGTTTTTGCATGGACATGGTTTTCTTTATATTTTGCTTAGTCGATGATAAGATGATTTTCTTTTTTACTTAGTGGATGATGAGATGACCCTATTTCTTTTGCTTTTGTATGGACATGTTCTTTTTTATACATAAACAGAACTGAACCAATGGTTAGTTTGTAATTATAATACAAAATATAGTATTATTATTATTTATAAAAAAAACTACAGATGTATCCTAGCTATATACCCGTATCCTATTTTTTTAGGTTTTGTCGTATCACCGTATCCGTATCGTATCGTACCCATATCCCATATTCGTATCCGTGCTTCCTAGATAGCACTCCAAGAAAAAAAACTGAGTATACAATACGGAATAGAATCCATCTCATGCTGTTGACCGTCAACGTGGCCCACACATGCTGTGCCCAATTTTGGGAGTTATAAAGTCGAAAGTACCCATCCCTTAAAAATGCTACCCCACTTAGGAACTAATGGTTTTTGTTTTTTTGGAAATGCTAACATCACATTCTTTCAAACTCCAAGTTTTAGCCATCTAACAAAACTGGAGTTATTGCACCAAAAAGGAAGAAGAATGGAATGTAAAATTCCAAGTAAACTCTGAAACTCCAAGATGGCTCAGTGGCGAGTTCGACTCAATTGGACACGCAGAATACTGCTGTTCTGTTGCTGTTCTGTGAAGGGATTACCAGGTTTTTAAACTCGGGCTCAGGTCACCTAGATGGATCTGTTGTGATTTTATTTAAATCGAAATTAGATATGAACTGATTATTAGCATCTTTTCCATTAAATTTTTTACTAAAATTAGTTTTAAGAGTAGATAGGTTATCAAAAATATTTCAGTCGGCCGGATTTCAGGTAGGGCCCATGTTCACATGGTAGGCCCAGGGGCGGAGCCAGGTGGGGGCACGTACCCCCCACTCAAATTGTCCAAACAACTTTTTTATTTATTTTTAATATAGCTATGGGAAGGGATCAAATTATTAGCAATCGTGATTGAACTCTCCCCAAGTTCAATGGTACCCATAGGTCAACACTTGTCCAGTTTAACCCTTATTAACTATGGTTAAGATTCACTAACTCTTAGAGTTCAACAATCTAACCTTGGTTTTTAGAAAAAAAATATTATAAAAAATTTAACCTTAAGTTTAAGAAATTATAACATGAGGGTTAATTATTTTTTAAAATCTAAAAACTAAGGTTATATTGTTGAACCATAAGGGTTAGTGAATCTTAACCATGGCAAATCAAGGTTAAAAGAGACAGATTTTGACCTATGGGTGCAATTGAACTCTCCCCGAATTCAATCACGATTGCTGGGATTCGATCTTGCCATGGGAATGGAGGTTGGTGCCCTTGAGTTTTGAGTCTGAATTTGTCTAATTGCGATTAAACTTGGGATTGCACTCAAAATGAGGGGAATTAAAGTAGAAGGGTTAATATTTTTTTCCTAAAAGCAAAGGTTAGATTGTTGAACTCTAAGGATTAATGAATCTTAACCACAATTACTTGGAGTTAAAAGGGGCATGTATTGACTTGAGGGTGTGATTGAACTCTTTCAGTTGATTTTAATCGCAATTGACTGTAATTCCAACTCCTGAACTTTAAAAAAATATCTTATATACTAAATTGATTAATTATTTAATTTGGCATAGCCATGGACAAGGGGCAATTGGTTCCTAAAAAAATATATTATATTGTTTAATTATTTAATATGACATAACCATGAGTCAAGGGGGGCAACTATCCCTTGAACTTTTTAAAACAAAATATATATTTTATATGATTTTATTTAATTATTTAACATGACAAAGCTATAAAGCAAGATGATGATTATCTCGTAAATAAGGAAAAAAATACCCGTAAGATATGTATGGAATGTATGGATGAAATGCCCCAAAAACTTCGTCATTAAAAAAAAAATCGAGGGCTACACCCCCAAATCCCTAGACATCGAATATTCCACATCCATCTAATAATTCGTCACAAATCTATCAATAATTACTATCATTTTCAATCATCCACTGTGTACCCCCACTATATTTTGTTTTAATTATTTAACATGACACAGCTATAAAGCAAGAGGACGATTATCTCATAAATAAGGAGAAAAATACCCGTAAGATATGTACAGAATGTATGGATGAAATGCCTTAAAAACTTCGTCATTAAAAAATAATCGAGGGCTACACCCCCGAATCCCTAGACATCGATATTCCACACTCATCTAATAATTCGTCACAAATCTATCAATAATTACTATCATTTTCAATCATCCACCGTCCGTCCTTGGATAGGCCCCACCTAAAATCCCTTGCATCCATGCGCGGTTTTGATGGTGTCGACCCTTGTGCGGTCTCAAAATCATTTCCCTTTTTATCACCCTGACTCTAATCAAATTGAGTCAAGTACCGCGTTTACCACTGATATCTTTTCTTGGAAGAACACGAGTGCAACCAGCATCTCTTAGACATGAAAGAATCTCATTTTGCTATTGAATCTTAAATTCCACGCGTTATCTATCCTTCGATTTCCAACTTCCAAGTCGGTCAAAACCTATTAAACTAAAATAATAAAAAAATATTAAGGAGAAAAAGGTTGTTTTGTTAATGATTTGGACTATGAAGCTTGGACCAAGCTTAGAAAAGAAAACTCGGTGTCTTGATTGTCAACTCATATTGTTACAAAACTCTCTTTATCGCAAAATTAATACAAATAGAGTGTTATTATCATCATGGACCTTTCAGGACTAAAGAAATTTCTTCTCTAAACAACACATAATGGTCCTGTAAAGCAATCCCTAAACCCACGCTTGGGGCACTAGTTAATGTCAGCTTGACCATTTCAAAACTAAGCTTTTTGCGACCTCCACTCTCAATTGTTGCACTCTCCTTTATGCTATGTTTGGTTGTCGAGAAAATAGGTGAAAACATGGAAAAAAAAATAATTTAGATTTCTAATACAATTTTTAATTGTATTTTTTCTAATTTTCTTTTCTTTTCTTTTCCATATTTTTACTTATTTTTTCAGCAACCAAACATAGGGTTAAGGAACATAGGGTTAAGGACTGAAAGGGAGAGAGTGCAATAAGAGAGAGTGGGACGAGCAATCCCCTTTCAAGTTCAAACCATGTGAGTGACGTTTAGGTTTTTTTTTTTTTGGCACAGAAGTTAGTGTGTTAGTACATGCTCTTGCAAAGTGTAAAATCACAACGCCCACCTGCACATGACTTGAGCTTGGACCCCAACGCCCACTAGTTAAGAAGTACTCTTGTAAAATCACTACAAAGTGTAAAATCACTTGATCATTGTCTTTCAGAGACACGGTTTAGATTCACGCGTGCCTATGACACGCGCAGTCTTTTTGACTGACAACATTAAATACTGATGACTGGTCATCATGCCATTAAGTACGGCAGAGGGTGACCCATGAGGATAAGACCTCACGGGAGCATCCCTAAGTGTCAACCTTCGAGAAGATGACACGTGTCTGGTCTGTGAGGATAAACCTCACGGATCCACCCTCTAAGTGATAGCCTCCGAGAGGCTGACACGTGTCTGGTTCGTGAGGATAAACCTCACAGATCCACCTTTTAAATGATAGCTTCCAAAAAGCTGATAAATGTCTGATCCGTGAGAATAACCTCACGGATCCAACCCTTTAGGTGCCAGCCTCCGAGAGGCTGACAAATGGATGATCTGTAAAGACAAATCTCACGGATTTAATCCTGCTAAGTACCAGCCTTCGAGAGGTTGATATATATCCGGTCCTTGGGGGTAAATCTCACGAATCCAACCATTTAGGTGCCAGCCTCCGAGAGACTGACATGTGTCATATGATTAAATCTCATGAATTAAAATAGCAGTCAATAATTGTCCATCACATCCTCGAGGAGACTTTGGGGATCCCAAGATATGGTTCTCTTTCTTTTAAAATCTCATGGGGTGCCACATGACACCTCATAATCATGAAAGGATTTGGACTTTGTCTTATATTCTAGGAAATGATGTGATTTAACATCCACTTTTTGAGGAGAAGATATGATCTTCTTCTCTCTTTTCGAAAAGTACTAGGATTTCTCCCAAAAAATGAAACCTGGTACAAGAGTCCTCAAAAGAAGATGACTCTCTTTTGCTCTAAGAGTCTTCCAGATAAGGAAGACTCGTGAGTTGGCCTCCTCTAAGAGGAGACTCCAAGTTGACTTTCTTAAAATAAGGGAGTTAAAGAGAGATAAAAAAAGACTCTCTTAAACCTATAAATGAATGGTTTTTCACAAGAAACTCACATGAAGAAAAGAGAGGAAGATCCCCAAAAAAGTACAGAGAAGAAAAAAAATAGTTCTTTTCCCTATTTGAAGCAACAGTAAGCAAAAGCAAACAAACCGAAGAAGAAGAAGACTCCTTCGACATGGAGAATATCAGGTGAGCCTCTTAAAATGGTCACCCATATTCTCTCTTTTTCTCTGAAAATATCAAAACCTCAAAGAGATATTTGTAACGCTTACATTAGATTTGAGCAACCTCATTGAATAAATACAAATACTTTGTTCAAATATTTTGTTCTTGCTTATTTTTTCTTCTTAATCAGAGGTTCTTCCCCAAATCGGGAAGGTAATTAACAGTTCGGGTTCATTCGGATTGGAAAGATAGTCCTCACATAAAATAATAAACTTCATACAACAATGGAGGCAATTTGTCCGCAATGAAATTTACGCGTTACAACTTCATTTTTAGTTCGGATGCGAAAAATATGCGTGTAGCAAGAGGCATCATTGATGAAGGTGATAAAATATCTTTCCTCCTCTTGGTTGTATGCTAGTCATTTCATAGATGTCATTGTGAATAAGCTCGAGTATCTTCGATTCTCTTTCTACACCCTTGAATGGAGGTCTTACAATTTTACACTTAATACAGACAATACATTTTTCATGCTTATCACTAGATGCGTTAACTATTAGTCCTTGATTAGTAATAAATTTTCGTAAAATTAATATGACCTAGTCTACTATGCCATAGATCAAAGGACTTAGTAATATAAGCAGAAATAATTGGAGTTTCATTCATTGTGTTGAACTTAAACATCACAGCTACAAGATATCATTTCCCGATAAATATTTCATTTTTGGTTACAACGACCTTGTCGGACTCAAAAACCAGCTTGTATCCGAGCTTGCTGATCAATGCTGCCGAGACATGGTTCTTTCGGATATCAAGTACGTGTAGGACATCCTTCAGCTCAATTACATTCCCGAAGGTAAACATAAGCTTCACCACTCTCTTTCCTGCGACCTTTGAAGAAGAAGAATTGCTCATGAACATGTTCATTCCTTCCCCCACTAGTTCGTAGGAATCGAACATGTTTTTATCACTGCAGACGTGAGGAGTGGCTCTAGTGTCTATCCACCACTCAGATTATTCGCCAATCATATTGGCTTCAATTACAACTGCGACCATGTTGACATTGTTTTTTTTCTCTTCCTTCTTCTCAAATTTTCTGTTCTTTTGAAAATTTTCACTCTTGTTAACCTTGCAGTTCTTGGCATAGTGCCTCATCTTACCACAAGAATAAGACTCCACATCCTTCTTAAAATTACCGGTGTTGATGTTGTTGCTACTGTTGTTGTTGTTGGTATTGTTATACTGTTGCAGACTCTTCCTTTATCTAAACTTTTTTTCTTCTTAAACTCTTTCTTCCTTAGTTGAAACTTTTTTGATTAATTTGAATCAACCATATGAGCCTTAGCAATCGGCTCCTTCTTCTTGTCCCGCTTCTTACTCTCTTCTTCTATCATAACATGGTGCAACAGGGTTTCAAGATTTCATTCTTCCTTCTTATGCATTAGCTTCAAGCGATACTCCTTCCAGGATGAAGGAAGCTTAACAATGATAGCGTTGACATGGAAGGTTTCATCCAAAACCATTCCAACCAAGCTGACCGCATCTGTTATCTTTTGTAGCTCTTAAATTTGTTCCATGATGGTCTTGCCATCAACTATCTTAAATTCCAAGTAGTTCGCAACATAAAATTTCTTTGTTACAGACTCCTTTAGTAGGTAGACTAGCCTCAATACCTCCCATAAGTCCCTGGCATGCTTGATCTTCTTTGAGTTTTGTTCATACAGCTAGTCCGACAATGAGTTGAGGATGTGATTCCGGACTATATCATCATCATCAATCACATTTGTACTTGACAGTTTGCATAATCTAAATTTAATTTAGATACATCGGGACCCTCTGGAATTTTTGGATACTCCTCCTTCAGTACATAATTAACTTTTGATTGCTCAAGAAAAACTTCATCCTCTACTCCCATTGGTAGAAGTTCTTTCCATCAAATCGGGGCATCGGCTCCATCTAATTCAGTCCACACATTTGTAAAGCAACCATGGAGATAGAATATATCTTCAAATTGTTGGTGTAATTGGGCTAAATCCCTACACACATAATCACTTAGCAAATACAGACAGATAATTAATTAATTAATTAAGGTAGAGAATCGCTTCACTGAGAGGCGCTACAATTGAGTCTTTTTTGAAGATAGTCGAAGCCTCCCATATGCAAGGGAAGTGATAGCTCTATCTTTGGGATACAACTCAGCTCGGATTCTCTCTGGTCTTCCTAACGAGTTTGTACTCGGTAGAAAACGGGGTACTGATCTTTTTTTAGGATGCCCTTTAAAATTATATATATATATATATATACCTATTTAATTAGGGTTCGCCATTAATCAAAATGTCCTAAAGTCTCATCGGATTTATAAGAAGAAAATATCTAAATTATTAGGCAATTTCCAAATTTACCATTTTACCCCTCAAGGATTAAGGGTTTGATTGGTTACAGGGTTAGGTCCACTCTAGCTTGGTCTAATCCTATTTTAAACTATGCCATATTAGGTCTACACCTATTCTATTTAGTTACAGATTCTGGTTCTGTCCAAAATCAATTTTGCATAGAAACTGTTAACGGTTTGGCCAGAATCAATTTTTTTTCTAAGTCTTGTTTGTTTACAGGTTTTTAAGTTAATCAATTTTAACTTATTCTGAATCTGTTTGGTTACAAGATTATGGTTAATCCGATTTTATCATTTTTCAATTTTGTTTGGTTACAAGATCAGGCTTGTCCAGATTAACCTATGAGCATGGTTTTTTGGCCCACTATGTTTGACTAAGAGTCGCCACCTATTCAATCTAAGAGATAGGTCCCGGATGGTTGTTTGTTTTGGATAAAGTTTTATGGGTCTTACAGAGTTAGGGTAAGCGGTTCGATTAAGCCCCGGGGAAGGTGTTAGGCACCCTAGGACCCCCTTTTTTTAACGGTTACCTACTTCTTAAATTTATGCCAAATTTTAATCTCAATATTAGTTAAAATGTCCAAAGTATTTAAAAGAATGCTAATCCAAGAATATAGAAAGCTAGATGGCTAGGTTCGAACCCGGATAGGGTTGCCCACGTACTCACTGAGGTGAGATCAAACTGAGCGTAGTTTTGGCACATGAGCTTGTGCCAAGGCTAAGGGGTATGTGTGTGTGTGTGCATAGGATGGTTAAGGGTCTCGCCTTGGGGCTAGGGTATAGTTGACCGGGTTGGTCAAGTGCTCAAGGGTTGAGTCTAATCGCGGTTAGGAGGGTTTAACCATGATTAAGGGCTAACCATAGTTAAGAAAGATCAAATAAGTCATTTATGGAGTTTTTGTATTTTTCACTTTTTTTTTTTGGTATTTTATGTGAATATTTATCAAGTTAATCATGGTTAAAACAGACCGAGGTTGAGTTTAACCATTGTTAACAACTAACTATAGTTAGGATAAAGCCAACAAGTCATTTTTTTGAGTTTTTATATTTTTTTAGTTTTTTATGATTTTATGTGTGTTTTTCAAGACGGGAAGCTTAACTAGGGTTAAAAGTTAATCGGGGTTGAACTAACCCCGATTAAAAGCACGGTTTGGGCTCAAAGTGGACCTAACAAGCATGGTAGGACCTTAATGGGCTTCAAGGGTCTTGATTTGGGTATGGGCCTTGTGTCAGGCCTCTGTTCAAAAGAAACAAGGGAATGACGGTAATTGGTCTACCGCCATTCTCAATACAGTTCATATTGGGAATGGCGGTGGATCAATTACCGCCATTCCTGTTTTTCGGAAATAGAAACTTTGCCGCCCAAAGGGGAGGTCAAGGGAGATGCCACGTGAGCTGGTGGGCCTAGGGAAGAGTCTAGGTATGTTGTTATGTGTCCTGGGCTTTGTATGGGTCCCGTGCTTGGTCCACAGTAGGCCCATAGGAGCCTTGATATTACTGGTTTAAAAGATCCAAAATGTCGGTAAAGTGTTTACCAACATTCTGGGCAAGTTTAGTTTCATGTCATTTTAACCATTGTTAAGCAAACCTCAAGAGCTTAGAAAGCTCAGGGAGGGTAGAAGAGAGTCTTAGGGACCCAAAACAGGCACTGGAATGGACTAGGGCCTCACCATAAGTGAGCTACAGCATCTGCAACAAAAAGTTCATAAATGACGGTAATTATTCTACTGCCATTACTGAATTTTACAAAAAAATGAAAAAATCAGCTACCTAGACTGTTCCACGATGCATCTAAGGAGTTCCTCATGAATTGAGGACTCCCCAAAAGATTGGTGGAGGATAGGGGTGGTCTGTGTAAGCATGTGAAGGTGTGAGGGATCGTGTGGGGTTCTCACTGCCTATAGAAGAGGCAGGGGAACCCTTTTAAACTATATGAACTGAGCAAAACCCCTTGAAAATGGACCAGGGACTTATAAAAGCTCCAAGGAAGGAAAAAGAGGGGTAGGGATGGTCCCTACCCCACTGGACTGCGACAGACAAGCTGGTATTGGTGGTGGAGGTGGCTGTCGGCAGTGGTGCCGCTGCTACAGGAGCTGGAACTCCAAAGGTTTGCTGAGGGCAGGTGATGTGAGGGTGTTGGGGGTTTCAGAATTGATCAGAGGTTCCCCTGGAGTGGCTGTGGCCTCCTTTTTTGCAGCATATGGGGTTCGGTTTTTATAGGGGAAGCCATTGAGATATGGAGGGGATTACAGAAAAGGGGTGATGATGGGGTATGGGAGTGTTCTGGAGGTGGTCAGAGGCGTCGAGGAGGTGGTATGGGGGCCTGAAGGAGCTGGTGGTGCAAGAGTGGCATTGCAGACCTGCAAACACGCAAACTGATAAATGACGGTAGATCATCTACAATCATTCTCAAATACAAAGGTTTAAGAATATCGTTAGATGCTCTACTGACATTCTGAAATTAAAAAAAAAAAAAATAGGCCAGACCCCCCTGCAAGGGTTGATTTCGGTTTTGGGCCTATGCCTAGGCCCAAGTTTGCTAGCTTACGGGTTTTTAAGCCTTAAGGGCTTGGATTTACCTAGGGTTAGGCTTAGGGCTACCTAGGGTTTGAGTTTTAACTATGGTTTAGACCTAGGGTTTGACTCGTTTGATTCGGTTGACCTAGGGTTTAGACTGAGGTTGACCTAGGGTTAGGTTGAACTAACCATGGTTAAATTGATTAACCATGGTTAAGGAGGGTGCTGACAGCTGTCCCTCTTTGCCGGAGAGTGCCGAGTTGGTAGTTGAACGACAAAGACTGGAATCAACCAATTTTTACACCAAGGCATGTAGTGTTGATGAAAGCAAGCATGATGAATGAGCATGAATGGTAAGTTTAAGGATAAGCATGATGAATAAGGGGAGTGAACACACATCCACTCCAAAAAGATGTGGTAAGGATTGCATGAACAACCATCTCACCAGGATTTATAAGCAAAGCAACGATTAGTGCATGATTAGCATCACTGGAGGCCGTAATTGACATCCGGTCACACGACCGTGACAGTATACTCCTTGATTAGTGAACTAGCCAAGCAAAAATTGGGGAGTGATGGATGCAAAAATGAAGGTGATGGGTACAAAACTAACATCACTGGAGGTCGCAACTAACATTCAATCACACGATCGTAACAGTATACTCCTTGATTAGTGAGCTAGTTACGCAGAAAGAAGATGATGAATGCAAAAATGAAGGTGATAGGTGCAAGACTAACATCACTAGAGGCCGCAATTGACATTCGGTCACAAGACCGTGACAGTGTACTCCTTGATTAGTGAGCTAGCCAAGCAGAAAATGCAAAAATGAAGGTGATGGGTGCAAGACTAACATCACTAGAGGCCGCAACTAACATCCGGTCACATGATCGTGATAATATACTCTTTGATTAGTGAGCTAGCCAAGCAAAAAATGTAAAACTGAAGGTGATGGGTGCAAGACTAACCTCACTGGAGGCCACAATTGACCTCCGGTCACACGACCGTGATAGTATAATATTTGATTAGTGAGCTAGTAAAGCAAAAATGAGGGTGATGGATGTAATGATGCAGACAACCATCCGATCGTCTGACAAGATGATAATGCGGGTAAAGATAGCCACCCAACTGTTTTACTAGGAAATGGGTGCAACGCTGTAGACAACCGCCTGATTTTCTTCCAGGGTAGCAAGATTATGAGGATAAAGACAGCCGCCCGACTGCTTTACCAGAGAATGGGTACAACGCTGTAGACAACCGCCCCGATTGCTTCCAGGGTAGTAAGATGATGATGGTAAAGACAGCCACCCGATTGCTTCACCAACGAATGGGTGCAACGTTGTAGACAACCGTCCGATTGCCTTCTAGGGTAGCAAGATGACGAGGGTAAAGACAGTCGCCCGACTGTTTCACTAGAGATGGGATGCAACGATAGTGCAGACAATCGCCCGATTGTTTTGCTGGGGATGAATTTGAATTGATAGCTGATAGGAGCGAGCAAGATGAAATCGAATATGAGAGTGAGAACCGTGGTCTTGAGCCATTACACGAATCTTATGCCTCTCTGTATATATAGCCTAATGGATTTGATATGTCCCCCGGCTTGGATGATTCAACTATACGTACCCCCCGAAATGTACTGATCTTCAAACATCTGTGTCACCTAGGATAGTCTGCTGACTTTGCTTTGCCCTAGTTTCACTGCTCCTTTTGCACTAACAGGAATGAGCATTCGACTTTGATCTAACTCTATTGGGGAGTGCATTTTGACTGGATATTGACACAAACAACTTGTTAAAATACTGATAATTTGACGGACAGGTGATGCGACAGACTTGCTGAAAACTGATGAACTGACTGACAGGTGGTTGGGTAATAGACTGATAGTTGGCCAGTGGACTGTTTGAGACTGACTGTTTATACCTTGAACATGTGTCTGAGACTGCTTGCATTGGGAGGCCTAGCTAGGCTCATTTGCCTTTCTGCTGTGTTTGATCATCCTTGTGGTAGACCTGCATTTGTAGGATGTTTACAAAGCATGTATTCATCTTATTCTTCATTTTTTTGCCCCAGACCCTTACGGGTTTTTACCAGGACTGGGTTCACGTAATTTTTACACAATAGTGAGGTTGATGATTCCTTACTATCCCCGTGAAATTGAATTTTGGTTTATTCCTTTTTTACCCCTGTGTCATTTCGGATTTTCACCAGGACTGGGTATACAAGCTTTGCACTTTTTCTGCTCTTGAACTTTCTTTAATAATTCTCCATTCTTCTCTCATCCTCACCTGTCAGGAAATAGAGGTGAGTGCTTTTGACCGTTAATGCTTAAGTCCTTTCGAAGATCAAGGAGGGCTTAATGTTTAGGACGAAACATGGTTTGGCTAGAACGAGTTAAGGCTCAAAGTTTCTATTTCAGCAAGGGTAGGGCACCATATGATGTTTGTTTGGCGTCAAGGTGGAACTAGCTTCAGCATTCTTTGCACTTTGGTGAGGCCTTGCTTTGCTTTTTGATAAAGTTTTTTTTTTTGGTACATGGTTGCTTTGTATTGTAGCACATCTGCTGTATTATGACCGAACCTGATTTCAGGCTGTCTACGTGCCTATATAGGGATAAGGTCATGATGTAGTTCGGCCTAAAGCCGCATTTTGTTGATTACTCTTTGCTGGTTGTTCTTTTTGTACTGTTCTTTTGATATTCATGGGATGCCCTTATGTGGGTTTTGAAAGAAAGGCTATTAGGATCAAAGGTCGAACAAGCGGATATATATATCATGGGTAAGCGAGGTGTTGTGAAGGTTTATCCAAAGATGGTCTCCTATCATTTTCTTGATCGGTCAAGGGCATGTGCAATCATTGCATCGCCGTCATTTTAGTTGATTGACTTTTGATGGCTCAGAGAGATCTTCACTGTTCCTGTATTATCTTGTCTTGGTGTGCTCAATCTTGGAAGAACATCTATTGATTTGAATGATCAACCTTATGAACTTGTTCCTTATATGCTTTAGAAACTAGTTCAGTTCCCAAATTAAGCATCTCAGAACACAATGAAACTTGACTAAAAAGTGCAACTTTATTAAAATACCAAAAGGAACAGACTTGACATCAAAGCGTACGAAGCAAGGACCACTGGCCACTTGCTTGAACTGGACTGATGGTAGGGATTGACATGAGCCAACATGACTGACAAAGGCACCAAGAAAAGATGTACAAATAAAGACACAACAAAAGTAGAGTTTGTTCAAAGAATGGTTGTAGAGGGATTCCGACTGAAGCACCTTAGTTTGCAGGAGGAGTATGATTGGGGAGAGGAGCTTGAGTGATGTTCTTGTTCCCCGGTGCAAAGCAAATTCTATCCGTCTCCAACAAGTCCTAGACTGCATGCTTAAGATCATAGCACCTATCCGTAGGATGCCCTGGTATTTGATGATACCCGCAATGTTGCTCTGCCCGGTATCCTTTTGGAAAAACAATTGGCAGAGGTTGAGGATCCTTTACAGTGATCAGCTTCTTGTCCATAAGGAACGGGAGAAGTGCAATCAGAGAGTACAGTATTGGAGTGAGTGCCCAGTTTTTTCTCTGCTCGAGGGTCATCTGATGAGAGAGTAATTTTTCCTCGGGTTACTGAGCTTATCGAGGTTGTTGAGCTTGTTGTCAAGGCAAGTTAGGGACCCGAACTGGTATGGCTGCTACCATATGTCCATCATCTTCTTTTTTTCTGTTGTCCTTCCTCGGATGTACCGGAGCACGAGAAGAAGACGTACCCTTTGATCTTTGAAAAATATCGAACGACCCACTGTCACCCATTGTTGTCTCAATTCTGGCACCGCACTTAGCCATGGTACTGAAATCAGAGATAGGTTGTGCTGCCAAGAGAGTCTTGAGCGGGTGCTTGAGGGTGTGGAGAAAAGTTGTTACCAATTCTTCTTCCGGCAGAGGGGTGTTCATTTTTTCGACCATCTCCCTCCACCAAACTAAGTATTCGATGAAGGTTTCACTGTCCCTCTGTGACATTCTCTTCAGATCTACTCTCTGCGGGACCAGGTCAACATTATATGAATATTGGGCAACAAATGTCTCACACTGGTCTTCCCATGTTCGAATCCTGTTGGGGTCCACTTTGGTGAACCACTGTAGTGCAGCTCCTTTCAAGTTCTTTTGAAACAGTTGCACCAGTAATTTGTCCGCATGCTCGAGCTGGAAAAATTCTCTACGGTAAGCTCTTAGGTGTGTCTCAGGACATCCCTTCCCACTGTACTTTTCAAAGTCTGATATCTTAAAGTCTCTTGGTAATTAGATCCCAAGATGTATGCACATATCCTTGAAGTTGGTAGACTTGCGGGTTCCCTGAGTTTGCCCTACTAGCTCCTCCAGTTTCTCAATTCTCTCCCGGTATGCATCCGAGATTTTGGCAGAACTTGAAGATACGTGGGCGGACCCCATGTGAGGTTCGCCGCCGGCCCTAGCCTCTTCTTCCTCGAACTGGTCTATAATGGGTAGTGAAATATGATGAGTAGTTTGTGGTTGGATTGGGGGAGGCGGGATTTTAAAGGTGAATTCCGGCCGCGGTTGGTTTGATGGCAGTGGGATGTTGAGGGTGAGTGATGGTTGAGCAGGTGGTAGTGTAATGTTGATGGTAGGTGGTGATGAGATAGTTGGCAGTATGTGGTGGATTTTGTTGTGATGACCTTGTTGCCTCGGCCTGTTGAGAGTTGGAGGAAGAGAGGGCATGAGTCACTGCTTACATGAAATCCTAGACAATGTTTTCCGATATTCAATACTCCGGGCATTCTCTGCTATTCTTGTTTTAAAATCTGGGACCTGAGGTTGTGATGTCAAAGTGTCAGGGTCAGTCTCTTGGTTGTCTCGAGAATCTATGTTGCAGTTGGTTGATCAGGTATCAACTGGTTTTGCTCTTTAGATACGTACTTAGCTCAGGGTCTGCTCTTGAAAAGAGGGACCAAAGGTATAGAGTAAGAGTCGAAATGGATAGGGGAGCGAAAAAAAATGGAAGACATGCAAATGACCTAACAGAGTCTAGTTGACACAGGGACAATGCCCCTAGTCTGGAAGTTTGGAATGACATGCAGGAGAGAGGATTTTTGATTTTTTGATTTTTTTGTTTTGAACAAGGTTTACATGACAGGTGTGGCCCGATAGGGTGGGTGGAAAGAGATCCGTTCTTCTAACCTGGGTTGTTGGTAACCAGGGCCTACTGGGCCAAAGTTGAAGCGGGTTAATGAACTAACCCCTTGCAACTTAGGATTTGAACGTCACATGTATGTCTAGAAACAGGGTAAGCGGTATTTTATTACAAGCACAACAAAAGGCTCAATACAGGCCCCCTGGATGAGTGTTTATCTGGACAGAGTGCCCTGATATTCAACCATGGTTGGGGATAGGTATATGGTACAAGCAGGTTACGGTTTAGAGCATCCCTCCAAGTGAGCTGCTTGTAGACTATACCTTAACCTACTCTATATGTATACATGCTGGTGTAATGCAGGTGTGTTCCTAAAGGATGGGGGATCACTTAACACCGTATATGCGATTCCCTTGAAAAAGGACGATTGGTGTAAGCGGGAGCGTTCAGAATCCTTCCCTGAGGGTAATCACCTATCAGGAGTAATTCTGTAAACCTTCAAGACTTTTAAGCCTCTGTCATTAAGGATAATCATTCAGCAGCCGTAAAGCGTATTAAGCCTAACTATGCGTAAATGAGTTAGTACACTATCATGCTATGTATGCAATGCACTGTACAAGAAACATCCAAGAGATATATAGAATTAACAATTGGTTAAATACTTGGACATTTTAATTAATTTTGATATTAATTTGGCTTAAATTTAGGTTCCGGCTTGAATTTTAAGTCCCCAGTAGAGTCGCCGGAGCTGTGAGCATGATTTTTTGGCCCACTAAGTTTGACTGAGAGTCGCCACCTATTCATTCTAAGGGATAGGTCCCGGATGGTTGTTTGTTTTGGATAAGGTCTTATGAGTCTTACAGAGTTAGGGTAAGTGGTTCGATTAAGCCTCGAGGAAGGTGTTAGGCACCCCAGGACCCCCGTTTTGTAACGGTTACCTACTTCCAAAATTTAAGCCAAATTTTAATCTCAATATTAGTTAAAATGTCCAAAGTATTTAAAAGAATGTTAATCCAAGAATATAGAAAGCTAGATGGCTAGGGTCGAACCCGGATAGGGTTGCCTACGTACTTACTGGGGTGAGATTAGACCGAGCGTAGTTTTGGCATATGAGCCCGTACCAAGGCTAAGGGGTATGTGTGTGTGTGCATAGGGTGGTCAATGATCTAGCCTTGGGGCTAGGGTTTAGTAGACTGGGTTGGTCAAGTGCTCAAGGGTTGAGTCTAACCACGGTTAGGAGGGTTTAACCATGGTTAGGGGCTAACCATAGTTAAGAAAGATCAGATAAATCATTTTTAGAGTTTTTGTATTTTTCACATTTTTTTTTGGTATTTTATGTGAATATTTATCAAGTTAATCATGGTTAAAACCGACCGAGGTTGAGTTTAACTATGGTTAACAACTAACTATAGTTACGATAAAGCTAACAAATCATTTTTTTTTCTGTTTTTTGAGTTTTTATCTTTTTTTGAGTTTTTTTATGATTTGATGTGTGTTTTTCAAGGAGAGAAGCTTAACTAGGGTTAAAAGTTAACCGGGGTTGAACTAACCCCGGTTAAAAGCACGGTCTGGGCTCAAGGTGGGCCTGGCAAGCGTGGCAGGGCCTTAATAGGCTTCAAGGGTCTTGATTTGGGCCTGGGCCTTGTGCCAGACCTTTTTTCAAAAGAAACAAGGAAATGGTGGTAATTGGTCTACCGCCATTCTCAATACAGTTCATATTGGGAATGGCGGTGGATCAATTACCGCCATCCCTGTTTTTCGGGAATAGAAACTTTGCTGCCCAAAGGGGAGGTCAAGGGAGATGCCACGTGAGCTAGTGGGCTTAGGGAACAGTCTAGGTATGTTGCCATGTGTCTTGAGCCTGGTATGGGCCTCGGACTTGGTCCACAGTAGGCCCATAGGAGCCTTGATATTACTGGTTTAAAAGATCCAGAATGTCGGTAAAGTGTTTACCGACATTCTGGCTAGGTTTAGTTTCATGTCATTTTAACCATAGTTAAGCAAACCCAAGGAGCTTGGAAAGCTTGAGGAGGGTAGAAGAGAGTCTTAGGGACCCAAAACAGGCCCTGGAATGGACCAGGGCCTCACCATAAGTGAGCTATAGCCTCTGCAACAAAAAGTTCAGAAATTGCGGTAGTTATTCTACCGCCATTACTAAATTTTACAAACAAAAAAAAAAAACAGCTACCTAGACTGTTCCACGATGCATCTAAGGGGTTCCTCATGAACTGAGGACCCCCAGAAGACTAGTGGAGGGTAGGGGTGGTTTGTGTAAGTGTGTGAAGGTGTGGGGGATTGTGTAGGGTTCTCACTGCCTATGGAAGAAGCAGGGGAACCCTTTTAAACTACATGAATTCAGTAAAACCCCCTGAAAATGGACCAGAGGTTTACAAAAACTCCAAGGAAGGAAAAAGAGGGGTAGGGATGGTCCCTACCTAGCTGGACTGTAAGAGATAAGCTGTATTGGTGGTGGAGGTGGCTGTCCGCGGTGGTGCCACTACTACAGGGACTGGAACTCCAAAGGTTTGCAGGGGGCAAGTGATGTGAGGGTGTTGGGGGCTTCGGAATTGATCAGAGGTTCCCCTGGAGTGGCTATGGCCTCCTTTTTTGCAGGGAATGGGGTTTGGTTTTTATAGGGGAGCCATTGGGATATGGAGGGGATTAAGGAAAATGGGTGATGATGGGGTATGGGGGTGTTCTAGAGGTGGTCAGAGGCGTGGAGGAGGTGGTATGGGGGCCTGAAGGAGCTGGTGGTGTAGGAGTGGTGTTGCAGACCTGCAAACACGCAAACTGATAAATGACGGTAGATCATCTACCGTCATTCTCAAATGCAAAGATTTAAGAATGTTGGTAAATGCTCTACTGACATTCTGAAATTTAAAAAAAAAACAGGCCAGGCCCTCCCTGCAAGGGTTGATTGGGTTTTGGGCCCATGCCTGGGCCCAGGTTTGCTAACCTACGGGTCTTTAAGCCCTAAGGGCTTGGGTCTACCTAGGGTTAGGCTTAGGGCTACCTAGGGTTTGAGTTTTAATTATGGTTTAGACATAAGGTTTGACTCGATTGACCTAGGGTTTAGATTGAGGTTGACCTAGGGTTAGGTTGAACTTACCATGGTTAAATTGATTAATCATGGTTAAGGGGGTGTAAAAATGGGGTGCTAACATAACCCATTATAGAAGATACCTCTGTTTGGATATGATTGTCCTTGTCCTTAAACGATCCATCATGTGGATATGGTAGGATCATCCGAAATCGGATGGTCACAAAGATGGTTTTGTCCATGTAGGACTGATCCATTGTTCTACCTGATCTGGAATCCCAGATCGGGCAATCGATCAGTTCGCATGTGGACTGATCTATGATGGACGGTTGAGAAGCCCGAAGGCATTCTGTAACCTCATTAGGAGTTGGATAGAAGCCCATTTCCTAGCATCCATGGATTTGGATCGATCCGGACAGCCTGTTGGGTCTAGTTATGGGCCCTTGGATTATGGGTTCTGGTCACTATCTTCTTCATTGAGCTCCAAGGTCCGCCATTAATGGAGAGTTTTAGGTTAGGGTCCTCCTAAGAGGTCCCTAGTACGGAATCATCCATCTAATGGACCATGACTCGAAGTTGATTGGACTAGGGTGCACCTACTCTGATCTAGGTCTCTTTTCTGGGTCCACAGATTTGGCTCTGGTTTGAGTTCCAACAGAACCCAACACCTCACCAAGGCCCTCTATTTATAGAGGACCAAGGTCCCCTTGCATGTGCATAGGCTCAGCCAGCTGCCTAGGCCCTCCTGCCCCAAGTAGGTCATGCCAAGGCCACTTGACACTCTGGGTCAAGCCTTGGTCAGACTATCTCATGATGGGCCCGCACCCACTGACCCAAGGACTCATTGGGTCTGATTCACCTGACACACCCATGTATTTTTTCAGATCTCACACCTAGATCTGACAGCCCAGATTCCATCCGAACCAGAGACTCGATCAGATGATTCTGATCAACCACTATGATCATCCGATCAGGGTCAACCTAGATCTACGGTTGTGATTAGATCAACGGTCCTGATTTAGTCAAAATAAATAGCAATCCAAGCGACTCGCGACGATGCGCACGTCTGTCTCATAGCGCCCAAAGCCCTATGCTCGCACCCGTACCCAAGCCCAGCTCGCGCACCCAAATTATTGTCTAAACGATTTGATGGTACTATTCTACACCACGTGCTTAGTTGTTGACAACTAAGCAAATAAAGGGGTAATTAAACCCTTTAAATATTCTCTACTTTTTCGATGTAGGATTAAAAAACTAAGGAAAATGCACTAAAAGTGTGTTTTCTCTCTTTCAAGAGATAAACACCCAACTTAAACAAAGTTTAAATTAATGGGAGTTTTAGTCCATAATTAAAATTAAAACACTGGATCCTATTGATCCGGTTTTTATTAATTTTAAATCAAAATCAACATAACCCTGCTAATCCCCTAACCCCCAATAGGTACATAAATGATTAAGACCAAGCAAGGAAAAAAAGTTCATAACCCCTAACAGGCTAACATGTAGATCACAACTTAATATCCAATTTTTTTTAAAAAAAAATTTGTATGCTCTAAGCATTTACCTATCTAAATTGGGGGTTAGGGGGCTAGCACTCATTGTGGGCACTCAACGGCAAACCAAGACTCGAACTCGAGTCACACCACCCCCCAAAGGGAGACACACAACCTCTTAATATCCGTTACCAGACAACTTTCTTAGAGTCCGATCTGTGTCCCCAAGAGAAGGTCAAATTTATCTATTATATAACGAAAATACCCCAATATATGTACATGGCACACTCTCAAATTACACAAGATCCATGTGACTTGCGCTCTCTCCCTCTCTTATAGTTAGACACTCTCTCCTGCAGCACCACACACACGACGGGGACACGGCTATCAAAGCAAGCGCTAACACCAACGGTAAAGTATGCAAAGGCAGTAATTAAGATAAAATTAGAAGGGAAATAGATAGCTAGGTAGCCAAATATGCGGTCTACAAGCTGGATTCATTCATTTAACCTAAATATATAATAAAATAAATAATAACATTAAGTTGGTTAAGCTTAGTCAAACTTAACCACAGTTAAAGGGGGACAATATGGGGAAGGCATTCCGTTAGCTAATTGAATGCTGGGTCCGCTAATCACTGCTCAAATTAGAATTATACATGTAATTAATACATCAATCTAGCGATCTTCAGGGATACTTGTAAGTGCAGGCCTCCATGAATTAGGGCAAGAGGTAGTAGGAAGAGCACTAACACTAAGACTAACACGACTGATTTCGATCCTTTTGAGCTCTCTTAGAACGTCCTTGAGAACCCCTTCTTGGCCTTTGCACTTTGACATCAATTGAGCTGCCTCTTGCTTTGTTAGCACAATTTTTACTCTCACCACACCTCTCTCTCCAATACTACTACTATCGCTTCTCTTTGCATCATCACGACCACCACACCGTTCAGGACTTTCTTTCTGATCTCGAGAGAGAGAAATCGAAATGGGTTTGGTGTTCTTTGCATGGTTATAAGCTGTTGAAAGATCCTTCTCTTTCGGCTCATCATCTCTGTACATACGATTTCGATCCTTGGGTTTCCTCACTTCAACTATTTCATCGTCTATGACTCCATTCAAGCATGTTACCAAGGACTTCCACATTGTGAGATCTAGAGAGAGAGAGATGTTGAGGATGAGGAAAGCTGAGCAAAGAGTGGAAGAGTATTTATAAGAGAGAGAGACTATCTGGCTCGTTCTAACTTTTGAGGAAGAAAGAGGAGTATACTCGCATTGTCACTGTCCAAGACTCGTTCAAACTTCTAAGTTGGGAAAGAGGAATGCTAAATATACTTAGCATTTCCAAACTCATACCTTTTTTAATAGTAAAACAAAGTAATACTAGTCCAGTCGTAAAATCTTCCAAAGCCGCAAGATGAACAAGTGTCAAACCATTTAGCTAGTTGCTATTATAAGGTAGCAATATCACATCTTTAAAAAAACATTAACTTAGTGCCTCTCGAGCTAGCACTCCTCATAGGACAAATTCGGGCCTCACAAAAAATTATTTTATAGGTGAAGACCTAAAACAAGATAAAGTATCAGTGAAGAGGTGTGGATTCCTAATGATGTTTTCCTGCTTTTAGGCATGAATTTTGTGCATTTAAAAAAAAAAAAAAACTATCAGTGAGAGTTTGGAATCCTGTTTTTAGGCTTAGTATTTTTTATTTTTTTTTTGTCTTCTTAGCGAGGAAAGAGTGAAATCTTTTTAAATTGTTGGAGTACGCTTAGCAGTCCTAGAAAAAAACTAAGTATACAACACGGAAGAGTATTCAGTCCATCTCATGTTGTCGACCGTGAACGTGGCCCCACATGCTGTGCCCAGCTTTGGGAGTTATAAAGTCGAAAGTACCCGTCACTTAAAAATGCTACCCCACTTACTGGAAAGGGTATCTGGGTCTTTCTAACTGATGGTCTTTGTTTTTTTAGCCAATGCTAGCATCCTTTTATTTATTCAGAGAGTAAGAGTAAGTCTTCAAAGAAAGTGATGGCACCAAAAAAACAAACAAAAAAATTGAAATGTAAAATTCCAAGTAAACTCTGAAACTCCAAGATGGCTTAGTGGCGATCGAGTTCGACTCAATTGGACACGTAGAATACTGCATGTGAAGGGATTACAAGGTTTCTCAACTCGGACTCGGGTCACCTATGGATCAGTTAGTGATTTTATTTAGCAGACATTTACGCCCCTAAGGTTTGGCAAAAATACACATAAATTTCCTCATGTTTCAGAAAATATATTAGGTACCCTTACTTTTTAAAATATTGACACTTACACCCCTTCTATCAATTGACCGTTAGTCAACTGATGGAATGATGATGTCATCGGATGGACTACCAAAAATACCCTATTTAAAGTTCTCATTTTCTATTTTTCTTATATACGAAATTGCCTTTCATTTTTAAATGAAATCAAATCCTCTAGGTAGGGCCGTAAACGGATGCGGATATTATCTGTATCCGATTCGTATCCGAATCTGTTTAGTCGGATGATTATCCGAATAGATATCCGGCGGAGCGAATTCGGATAGTAAATCACTATCCATTTATAATCGGATACGGATTTGGATGCTGGTATATTCGATCCGATAAATATACGTCCGGTTATATAATATATATAAATAATATATTTTAAATTTATAAAATTAATATTACCTTTAAAATAAAATTTTAAAATAAAAAATTATATATTTTACATTTTTAAATATTAATTTATATATATTTTTAAATAATCGGATAATCCGGATACTATCCGAATCTGAATATTTTAATCGGAGTCGGATACGGATATCATATTTCGCTATCCATCGGATATTTATCCGGACACGGATATCCGGATATATAATCGGATTCGGAGCACATATACGAATTCGGATATACCAATATCCGTTCCGGATCCGTTCCGTTTACAGCCCTAGACCGACTACGTGTCCTTTTTGACACTCCTTGTGGTGGCCACATGTCCTTCTTGACACCCCTTGAGGTAGCCACGTGTCCTTTTTGACACCCTTAAATGGGGTTAGATTCACCTACCCCTATGGTTCACCCGCCCATTCTTGGTTTTTTTTTCTACATATTAATTTTTTTTTTAATTTAATAATTATTTTTAAGACTTTTTTAATATTAAAGTATTTTAAAAAATAATTAATATTTAGAAGAAAAAAAAAACCAAGGCTGGGTGGTTGAACCCCTAGGGGTGGGTGAATCTAACCCCATTTAAGGGGTGTCAAAAAGGACACGTGGCCACCTCAAGGGTTCACCCGCCTATCCTTGTTTTTTTAAAAAATATTAATTATTTTTAAAAAAATTTTAATATTAAAAAAGCCTTAAAAACAGTTTTAAAATTTTAAAAAAAGAATAAATATAAAAAAAAAACCAAGGATGGGTAAGTGAACCCTAGGGGTGGGTGAATCTTAACCACAGTTAAGAGGTGTCAAAAGGTACACATGGCTACTTCAAGGGGTGTCAAAAAGGACATGTGGCCACCTCTAGGGTTCACCCGCCCATCATTGGTTTTTTTTTTTTTAATATTAATTATTTTTTAAAATATTTAATTATTAAAAAAGTCTTTAAAACAATTATTAAATTTTTAAAAAAGAATTAATATTTATAAAAAAAAAACCAAGGATGGTTGGGTGAACCATAGGGGTGGGTGAATCTAACCCCATTTAAGGGGTGTCAAAAAAGACACGTGGCCACCTCAAAGGGTGTCAAAAAGGACACTGACTTCCTCAAGGGGTGTCAAAAAGAACACGTGCTCACCTTAGAGGATTTGATTTCATTTAAAAATGAAGGGACAATTTCGTATAATAGAAAAATGGAAAATGAGAACTTTAGAGAAGGTATTTTTGGTAGTTCATTCCATTTTATCTCATGACATCATCATTCAATCAGTTGACTAACGGTTAATTGATGGAAGAGGTGTAAGTGTTAATATTTTGAAAAGTAGGGATACCGAATGTATTTTCTGAAACCTGTAGAAATTCATTATCAAATATTAATTTTTTTAAATAATAGTGTTCAGAGAGTATGAAGTTGAGAGACTCACCTACGTATTCTCCAAACACTATTTTTTGAAAAATGATTATATGACCATTAATTTCTACACAATCAATTTTATCAGAATTGATTTTTGGCCAAACAAATCTAATCCAAACGCCCGAGTCCGGAGATTATTAGCATTTTTTCGATTAAATTTTTTTCTAAGATTAGGTCTAAGAGTAGATAGGTTATCGAAAATATTTCAGTCGGCTGATTCTGTGTCGACTCATTTTTTGTCATCCTGACTCTAATCAGATTGAGTCAGGTACCGGGTCTACCACTGATATCTTTTCTTGGAAGAACATGAGTCTAACCAGCATCTCTTTGACATGAAAGAATCTCATTTGCTATTGAATCTCAAATTCCACGCGTTATCTATCCTTCGATTTCCAAGTTCGGTCAAAACCTATTAAAATTTTAAAAAATATATACTATTAAGGAGAAAAAGGTTGTTTTGTTAATAATTTCGACTTTGAAGCTTGGACGAAGCTTAGAAAACAAAGCTCGGTGTCTTGATTGTCAACTCATATTATTAAAAAACTTTCTTTATCGCAAAATTAATACAAACCGTGTTTTACAAATAGAGTGTTATTATGATCATGGACCTTTAGGACTAAAGAAATTTCTTCTCTAAACAACACATCATAGTGGTCCTGTAAGTCAATCCCTAAACCCACGCTTGACGCACTAGTTACTGTCAGCTTGACCATTTCAAAACTAAGCTTTATGCGAACCCCACTCTCAGTTGTTGCACCCTCCTTTAAGGACTGAAAGGGAGAGAGTGCAATAAGGGAGAGTGAGGCGAGCAATCCCCTTTCAAGTTCCAACCATGTGGGTGACCTTTAGTTTTATTTTTTTTATTTTGTTTTTTTGCACAGAAGTTAGTGTGTTAGTACATGTTTTGCAAAGTGTAAAAGCACAACGCCCACCTGCCCGAGACTCGAGCCTAGAACCTCCCTCCTAATGAGGGGACGCACTACCACTGGGTGTTTTAAAGGCTGTCATTTGGCCTACTGGGCTATTTGAAGGATGTCATTTGGCCCACTGTAAGGAGTAACTGGACCAAGCCTCTATGGCCTGCGAATGTAAGTACTTTATGTCGCCTCCTAACCCAAGGGTCACGGGCCTGACTCTAGGTCTACCTAATAATGTTACACACTACTTTAGTTCCATTTGTCCATATTATCAAAAAAAAATTTATCTATTATGATAAGTTCTTTTTGTTTTTGGTAGGCAACTGCATCATTTATCAATCTATGTCAGGGGTTAAGGGAGGTTAGCGGAACTCAAGGGTGGGCGCTCAACAGCCAAACCGGGACTCGAACACGAGTCACTCCTCCCCAACCCCAAAGGGAGATACACTACCATTGGGACAAACCCCCAGCATGTATGATAAGTTGCCATGTGCAAAAATGTATTCTAACACTCTTCATTGTTCCGACACCATACAAATTGTTAACAAAAATGATAAAGTAGAGAATCTATGAAAAAAAATATCATATCCTAATTTTTGCAATTTTATGTAAATCATCTTTATTTTCTTGAACATATAATGTAATCTTGTTTCAATTAAAAAATTCATGCCAAAAAAAAATCCCTGACCCACCTTGGCTCTTGCGGTAGGGGTTGGGCCAGGCTCAGGCCTCGCTTTATAAGTGAAAGGCTGGGCTTGGACAGACCCAGACCTGACCCAGGCCCGGCCTATTGAAAGCCTGATGGTAAGTACAAGAGGACCCACCGTTAAAATGTTAGACAAAGGCTAAGTAGTTAGCAATTAAGAAAAGTTGCTAAGAGATCCTAATGGAAACAGACTCACCATCTAGAAAGAACATTTACTTTTGTCTTGGAGTTACAATTAATTTCTTTTATTGTTTTTGGTCTAAGTTGTGCTTAGGAATATTGGGATTTCAGCAGAATCACAGAAGCTGTTGAGAGATTCTCATGGAAACAACTTGACCATCTGCTCCAGCTCTCATGGCCTGATATTTTACAAGAAAGGCCAGTTTCCATGGAAGTAAAAGAGCAAGTCATAACAAAATTAACTTTAGCAGCTCTATTTCAAAATTGAGAGAAAGTTTCAATGCAATTACTAAAGAGACCACCATCTGCTCATATATTGTGATCCTAGTCCACCCTTTTTAAAGTCTACCAATGAGAGAATAACTATCAACAGGAGCTCCGGTTGAACGGTCAATCGGAGCAACTACTCAAAATTTGCCTTGGGAATGGGTATTTATGGAAAACATTTACAGATAAAAAACATCCATCTTTATGTTCATAATACCAAACTACTACTTTCCAAGGCAAATGTTGTTTTTTTACTGATATAAAATATTAAAATATATACTTTTATTATAAATTAAAAAATTTATATTTTTTCCTAATTTTGATTTATAATTCAAATTTTTATTTGATTATAAATTCTAAAATTCAATTAGAAAATGAATTAATTCAAAATGAAATCTCGTGGTAACAAAAATGTATTGTTGTGAGCTATATCTGTCTCCGACTCATATTTCATCCACCAAAATGCTTTTTTTATATATAGAAATAAATTCAACTTAAAAAAAGAAAAGTACCAAGTCTAATAAGTATGGATTCTTTACATATATCTGAATAGTTCAGGATAAAGAATTCCTCTTTTTAAGTCCAATATTTTATATTAATTGTTTGTTTATTGATAAAAAACACATTTTTTTTTAGGTGATAGATATGCTTAGTTGAGTGAGACTGTCAGTAGAGGTTAGCTTGGGCAGCGGAGCTCTTGCTTACTCTTACCCGGGTGGGATTAGATCCCTGGACCTCTAACATGGGAATGTCACACCCTTAGCACTCACGCAAGAGGTGGGGGTGTATAAAAAACACTCATAATGGGCCAGATTCTTTTTCTTTTGGTAACGGAAATGCGATTACTTGGGTTGGTATACCTTCACGAGTTCATAAGTTAAAAGAGTATTTGAATTTAGAACAAATGCTTGGCATACCAACCGGTACACTATAATTCATTTAAATGAAACTTTGATGAGTCCTCAGCGTCCTCTTCTAAGCTGACCACAGTGTCCCATGTCCCTTCTAATTTCTGTATAATCATGATTAAACTTAACTAAATTAAAATAAGTATTTTTGTTTTTTATTTTTTTTAAAAACTATGTTTAGATTACTTAACCATAAAGAGTTAACCACAGTTGATAGATGGTAAAAAAGGGGCTTAAAGCATCTCCAACGCAATACTCTAAAACTCTCCTCTATTTCGGCATCTCCTCTATATTTAGAGGAGATGGGGCCCACTTTAAAGTTATTTGCTCCAATGGGAAGAGACTCTAAATACTATTCCTACTCTAAAACTCAAAGGGTGGATACCTTTGAGGTCGCCATGTGTCCCTTTTGACACCCCTTAACCGTAGTTAAGATTTACCCACCCATCCTTTGTTTTTTTTTAATATTAAATTTTTGAAAATTAAAAAACCTGTTTTTAGAGTTTTTTAATATTAAAAACAATTTTTTAATTTAAAAAATAATTAATATTTAAAAAAAACCAAGGATGGGTGGGTAAATCTTACTCAGAGTTAAAGGGTGTCAAAATGTAAAAAGACACAATCGGCATTTTAACAAAGATTGAAAGACAAAAAGAGGATACAAATGGAATTGTAAGAGCATGAATAGTGTTACAGAGGTCATCTCTATTTTCTCTCCCACCCTCTAAATATAGAGGGTCACTCTAAGCAATAAAGAGGACCTCCTATAAGTATAGAGCCAAAACTCTATATTTAGAGCTATAGAGCATGGTTGGAGATGCTCTTAGACCAATGAGCTCACTCGGTCGGCTTCTAAGCCGATCCTGGGATCCGTTTTCCATTTCCCAACTTAGATTGACACAGGAGAGATATACACTACACTACCACTAAGAATAGGCTCGGGATTGTCTCTGGCCAACGAGAATGCTCCCTCAAGGGCATCCATACATTGTGTGCCATGTGATGGAGAAGTCGAATCACTGTCCCCTTGATTTTTGACTTCTCCACACATGTTTCAACACATAGCGATAAGTTATAAGAAAAAGAAAAAAGATATCAAGTGGGGAGAAGTCAATAATGAAAGGAAAAATTGAAATGACTTCTCCCCTTTTTAATGCCACATGACACACAATGTATGGATGCCTTTGAGGGAGCATTCCGGACAATCGGGGCCCTAAGAATACATATACACACTGTCACTGAAACAAGCAGTCAGTCAGGCATGACCTCTCACATGACCCTGACCCTTTGGTAGGATGGTCTGGATTGATGGGCAGCACTGGGCAGCTATAGTTTATATAAAGGGATGAGTCATTTACCTTCATTTTGTTGTAAATTGGTGTTGAAGGCTACTTTTTGGTTAAGGCAAGTATAACACAAGTACAACACAAGGTGAAAGCTGCAATCAAGTCAAAGCAAGGAAACACATACTCTCTCACGCACACACCCTACACACCACATACTCTCAAGCCTTAGAAGCTTCACCCAAAGACTCTCCAAAATGGACACCACATACTCTCAAGCCTTAGCCTTAGAAGCTTCACCCAAACACTCTCCAAAATGGGTACCAACCGTTTGGAGCGTGATGATTGACGGCTTCTGAGTGGAGAGTTATCCAAGTATTGGGCCGCCAGTCATTGTGTATTCCCACCCATGATTTAATGTCGAAGAATTCTTCTAATAATTTGAAAACTAAATTAAAATGCAACATATTTTTTTGGTTAATATACTTGGGCTGCCAGTCATTGTGACATCGAAGAATTCTGCAAATAATTTAAAAACCAAATTAAAATGCAACATATATTTTTGGAAAATATTTAAGAGTGTGCATTTAGTGATTAAGATTCACTTAACTACAGAGAAAAACAACCCTTCCCAACTATTTTTTATTTTTAAGTAATGATAAGTTTTCATCAGCAACCCACATTGAAACAATAAATAAAAAAAAGTGCTCTCTTGTCTTGCCTTAAAAAAATAATTACCTTCCAAAAAAAAAAAAAAGATTCACTCACTCTTGGGATTCATCTATCCAACTTTGATTTTTAGAGTAAAAAATAAAAAAATATTAAACTTGATTTAGTTAAGCTTATCCAAAATTAAAAAGGCTTAAAAGGGATAGGGGACACTTCGACAAGGCTTACTAATCAATACTCTATTTTTTTAATAAAAAGTAATTTGTCTTTTTATTTAGTAGATAAGTCCGTTCAATAGAAACTAAGATAAACCACTACAAAGGGGAGTGAAACTTTACAGCAATGGATTTTGTAACCAAAAGAGATATGAGTTAATATATGTTCTAAAGTTGAAAATATCATTAAAAAATCCTAAAAAAAGGAAGACCCTTCAATTACGGAATATAAATGATGAATTGAATTCATTACAAGACTTATTCTATCTCTTTTAGAAGATGCCGCCACTCAAATTCGAACCGAGATGCTCTAACACTGCTTCCTAAGAGCAGCGTGTCTACCGATTCCACCAAGGCGGCTTACTCGAAATCATAATATACAGATTGCACTAAAGATAAAAAAAATATATATAGAGAAAATAAATTCAATGGATTTAAAACTTATTCTTCGGTAAATCAATTGAGAAATGCTTTTGGAGAATGTCCGATATCTGTTTTACATTTTCTATGCGAAAATGCTCAATTTTCATAAGATCTTCTTGACTGTTATTCAAAAGGTTAAATAATGTATATATATTGGATCTTTTGAGGCAATTATAGGTCCTACGAGGCAATTCTGATTGGTCAGTAAAAACACATTTAAATTCGATTTCTTTTTTGTTTTTCTTTAAGTTAGCCAATCTATAATGAAACGCAAAAAAAAGGTAAATAAATCCCGTTTTGATTGTCTTCTAAATTAATGTTTTCTTCTTCCGCATGTAGAGCTATCAAAGTATTAGATAATAATAAATAATTTGTGTGAAATTTTTATTTAGAAAGATCACTGTACTATTGACAATTTTTTAATGCATAAGCACCCAATTGTAATTTTGCAGCCCTGAGCAAACTTACATTCGAGCTTAAGGGTGTATCCAAACCGAGCTTGTTCAGCTCGGCTCAGTCAAATCAAGCTTGAGCTCGAAAATTAGGCTTGATCGAGCCGAACAAAGCTTTTTTTTAAATTTAAAAATGTGTTCAAGTTGACCTCAATCCAAGGCCTATTTGATTCAGCTTGGCTCGAAGCTCAGCTCAATTGAGGCTTGAGCTCAACTCTGCTTGAATGTTAAATAAAAATTAAAAAAATATTTTATACATATATATATATATAAATAATGTAATTATTATATATATAAATATATAAAATAAAGCATATATTAATATTTTTATTTAAAAATAATTTTTTTAAAAATCCAATGGAGCTTGATCCAAGCCAAGCTCGGCTCGAGCTTGAATCAATTCAATCTCAAGCCCAGCTCGAGCCAGAATCAATTCAATCTCAAGCCTAGCTCGAGCCAGGAGAACTAGATTCGAACCGAACTCAAGCCAAACTTTTCAAATAATAGATCGAGTCGAGCTCGAGCCTAAATTTTTACATTTAAAGCCAAGCTCGAGCCTAGATTTTTACATTTAGAGCCGAGCCGAGCAAGACCAAGCTTGGCTTGAATACACTCCTATTCGAGCTCGTTTGGAGGAATACCACTAACATTTTGTGCTCAGATCCATACGATCCAACCAAAATGTGATTAGTGTTTTATTGTCACTTATGCCCCCAACATTTTCTAAATCCTAGTTGACCACCTTTAACTCCTAAGTTAACACCAACCAAATTGGGATCGGATTTGGTCTTGCTCTCTCGCAAGACCAAAATCGTCTCACCAATGTTCATCACCCGACATGTAGTGATAAAAAGGGGAGAAGTCATTTCACTTTCTTCCCTGTTTTTTTTGACTTCTATCCATTTGTCCATTTGGTTTCTTCTCCCTTTTTTTATCACCACATGTCGAATGCCCACCGAGAGCAAGATCAAGATGGTTTTGGTCATGCAAGTGCAAGACCAAATCCAATCCGGACCGACCAAATTGGATAGTAAAGGAAACACGTGTGTGTTGTGTGTGTGGTGTATAGAATGTGTGTTGATATGTGACCAAAATAATAAAAATTGGATTGTAAAGGAAACACGTGTCATATTTTGGTTGGTTACTTTTTTTTTTGGGGGGGGCGGGGGGGGTTATACAGAGGGTTGCCGTTGGTACAAGGGTCCTTGAGGTGTTCAATGTCGATGATTCCCCCGGTGGCTCCATCTGTGTGCTTCTTGATTTCATAGGGTACGATGTCTTTGTACTCCCAACTCCCCGGTCTTGTATTCTTCGTTTAGAAAAAGTTCTATGTGCCTTCCATCTAACGTCTGCGTCAACCCAACAAAGATTAGACCAATGTTTCATGAGACTCCACTCTCCAGTGGTATTCATATTAAGATAATTAGTAGACTTGCCATTGGGCTGCACTATAAAACAACAATATCTAAATCTATGCTATAGAAAAAATATATTACTTAAATTGGTTGCAAATTTTTTTTAAATTCATGTATATTACCTTTGACAATTTCCCAAATCTATGAACTAATCCTACTTAATTAATTACAATAAAGACTTTGCTACATCTTAGGGTGTACTAAGTTAATGAGACCTTGCCTTAGAATTAATTTTTTTTATTTTTCTTTAAATGACAAAATTAGATAATTTTGACTCATAATTCCCTTTTGGCACACCCTTAATTGTTGTTAAGATTCACCCACCTATCCTTTGTTTTAGAAAAATATTATTTTAAAAAATTAAGCCTAAGAGTTAGTAAATTTTAATTGGGGTTAAATTTCTTTTTTAATATTTTTTTTTTCTAAAAATCAAGGATAAGTGGATGAAGGGTTGATGAATCTTAACCAGGGTTAAGGGATGTCAAAAAAAGACACATGGCAGCGTCAATGGCATAACCGGATTCCCCCGAGTCCTGTTACAACTGGAGAGAATCACGAGTCTATAATTTTATAAGTATCACAGTGACATTAACGACAGCCAGTGGTAATATTGTGCTTGTATCGACTATCGAGCAAATGAGGTATTTTTGTAGCTCGTAAAACCCACAAGTACATGAACTATTGAACTTTCTGACCTTGGCAAGTGCTGATGTTGCAGACGGGGCATCGGACAAGCTAGAGATCTAAATACACCACATCGATTGAAAATCTTAGTTCAAATATTACAATTTGAAACCAGTGTCCATCCAAGAGATCATAAAGCGAGGACATATGACAAGGGGTCCGCTCTTTAGCTAAGACTTGTAAAATCAGGCCCTTTAAATGTTTTGTCAACAATATTCATACTAGATGTTTCGTGATTTCATTTCTCGAGTTGCAATTCTTGTAGGACTTCAAATTCGGCAAATTAATTAATTTCAAATTTTATAAAAAAAATTATAAGACTTAAAATTTCATGATTGTAAGAATTAATTACATTAGAAAACCGGACAAAGTGACTCAAATTTCTTAAAAACTATAATGATAAAGTGCAGAGTGGCATGCTTTATAAGTCTCAGCAAAGAATAGACCCTAAGAGCCAAATTAAAAGAAAAAGTTGTAGTAAATAAGAAATGCTAGTGCGACTGGTCATGGGACAACTTGAGACTATTTTTGAGAAGACCGGATCATAGGTCGTCAAAAATTTCGAAACGTTTTACAATCTCATTACTTATTGCTAATTCATCTTGAAAAGGCTTTTCCTTAATCAAGTAAAAAAAACATGATTCAAGTAATGTAATATATAGAATTGTATGAATTAGTCAAGCAACTTATACTAACTAAAATCCTCTACAAAAATAGATGAACAAGTATGCCTAAGCATAGTTACTAAGTACATGTATGGATATAATACCACAATAATCCGTTTAGGAAGTATAGGTATTATACGTCAAAAACACTGTAAAAGTACGTAAAAATCAAAAAATAAATAAAAATTATAAATAGATAAAAATCACAATACTAACCAATAACAATTATTTAATATGGAACATGCGTTTAACACGGTAAAAGTAAGATAAAAATACATGTAATATACATATTTAATTGGTAATTCGCATATTAAATGGATATTATACGACAAAACACGTATAATATGTAACACATCAAAATACACAATTTTAAACGATGACTCCCCTAAAAATACTATATGGATATAACTAGCAAAAGCCCTGTGCGATGCACGAGATAAGACAAAATAATTTTTAAAAAATACTTTTCAAGTGGATTTTAGAAACAAATTTTCAATTCACATTTGAAATATAAATATAAAAATGGAACAACAAAATTAAATGAAACTCATTACTTGGTACAAAATGACCAAACAACCTAAAAATCTACTTACAACCAATATGTTTAGAAAATGTTTGCTATCAAAATCCACATGCATCAAAGATAACATGAATTAAAAAAATGAAACGAAGATACGTAAGACGAAAAATAATTTATATTTTACACATTTAATTATAAAAAACAAATAAGCTTAGAGACTTCCACACAATAATAAGATAAAAAAAAACTCATACAATGGTCCATATAGACATTCAATTTTCCTTGTTTTGAAAAATAGTAAAAAAAGTTATCGACATTATAGTCATGCCCATAATAACCACTAGTGGGTTGCACGTGCGAAGGATTAAAAATTCTTAGTGAATGGTTAATGAATCTGAAACATAATTAATAGGGATTAAAAGAGACACGTGATGACTTGTGGCTGCGATTGAATTCTGGGAGAGATTAATTCCATTTTTTTTTTGCTAAATACAATCCAATTGATCCGATCTTGAGTAAAATAAGGGTAAGAGGGTTCTACTAGGACCCCAAGTGTGTTGCACGTGAGAAGAGAGGCCGAAGTAGGAGAGAGATTGGGGTGAAAAAGGGGAGTTCGAAATCACAACCAATTGCATTGAGCTCGGGGAGAGTTCAATCGCACTTAGAGGTCAACACGTGTCCCTGTTAACTAACTGTGGTTAAGATTCACTAACCCTTAAGGTTCAATAATCTAACTTTGGTTTTTAGAACAAATTATTTAAAAAAACTATGGGTTAGAAATTTTTAACTATTAGGGTTAATATTTTTCTATTATTTTTTTTTATAAAAATCAAAATTAGATTATTGAACCTTAAGGGTTAATAAATCTTAATCATAATTAGTATGAGTTAATATGGACACGTGTTGTCCTATGAGTACGATTGAACTCAAGTTCAATCACAATTGGCTGTAATTCAATCTTTGGAAGAGAGTGAGATGGGACTTGGGAGAGAGGGGAAATGATGTGAATGATTTTTTTTTAATTATTATTTTATTGGTTAGAGAAATCAGAGGAGAGATTGATGAGATTGATGGGGAGAGAGAATGGAAGGGTTGAAATGACGAAACTAACCTTCCAAACATGTTAGTATTTCACAAACTTCTATTACACATTAATGACATTTTAGGTATGATAATTGTTCAATTTACGTTTTGAACAAAGCCATCGGCTTTGTAATAGACTAATAGTAAAGAAAGATATCAACAAAAGCAATTGAAGTCTCCTCTATAAAATAAAAATAAATAAAAAAATAAAAAAATAAAAAAAACAAAAAAAAAAACATGAAGTGAAATACAAACTTACGAGATATTGGAAAGAAAAACATTCATTCCTGGCTGACCCATCAATATCTACCATAAAGCTCTATCTTATGCAATTAACTAAAAGAGAAAGCCAATTCCTGAAATGGATTAGAGTGCCAAGCAAATCATTTAGGAGATCTAATTGATGCTCCACATTCTTGCGAGGAAACAATGACTTTCCTTGAGCACTTCCACAAATATGCATCCTATGCTCCAAATATCAATCGCATGAGTTTTGTACAAAATACACAAAGACTTAAAAACTGAGAATATCAATATCCCATATTAATTATTATCTACAATTCAATCTCAATTGAACATAAAATATGACTGACGATATGGTCTGTAAATGATATTTCTCCATAGATATTGTACCATCATCGGCTATTTGATTTGTATCATTTGAATTGGATGATTGTAGCCTTAGCACACATTGAATGTACCTATTTTTAATGGTTAAGAGTTAGATACAGCTAATATCACGCGAATACAAATATTGTCCAAGTTATTAGATTTTTTTTGTTACATCTTGCAGGAGTATATATGTTCAACAATCCTCCATTAGTCAGAACCCTTTGGAGTGGTTGAGTGGGTTAACCCTTATGGCACCTTAGCGGTAACCATAGGTCTGATCGTGTGTGTGTGAGTTAGGTGTTGTATTCCTTTAACAAAAAAAAAACAAAAAAAAATGTTAATCCGCTTAGCGGCCAGGTGACATTGTCCCCTTAGTTAGTCCCACATCGCTTGGATACTTGACTTCGCAAGGGTGTATAAGAGTCCAACAGCTCTCTATTAGTGAGGTCCTTTTGGAGTGATTGAGTGGGTTAACCCTTATGACACCTTAGCGGTAAAAAAATTTGTTCCGGGTTAACCGGTGTAGAGACCCGAAATTTAATTTCTTGGTATTCGTATCAATTATTTTAATATTCTTGGTTGTCATGATTAATTTATTACATAAGTTTAAAATTGGAACAATTAAAGTAGCATGAGGGTGTTTTATAAATTAATCAAGTGAAAAATAGATGAAATCTCCTTTATCATAAGAGGGGCATTTTGGTCATTTTTTGCAATTCAAAATTTATGAAAATTTTAATGTAGATTCTATATAACCTAAAGTAGCTATGGTTCAAATTTTAGGTTAATCCGATAAGAATTGAGCTCTATAGAATTATTCAAAGTGTAGTGGCAAAACTGTAAATACGATGAACAGTAACCGCGTGAACAGTAACCGTGAATAGTGTTTTAGCAGTTCTTATCACTTTCTAACTCTGGTATTGCCTATATAAAGACCCTAACTCATGGATTTTAGGTATTTCATCATTCTAAAACTTATTAGAGAGAAATATAGAAGAAAAAACCTATGAGTTCTCATTAAAGAGAGTGAGAGAAAAGGGTTTTGGAGAGATCCAAGAGGAGAAATCAAAGGTGTTGCAAGGAAAAAGTACAAAAAGGCTTAGATCAATTCCATTCGCAAACGTTTGATCGTACGGAAGCGATCGTGAGAGGTAAATACGACTTCCTTCCTCTCAATATAGGGATTATTGATACAAATATGATGAAGAAATAGATCTAAAGTAAGAACGACAATAGTAAATATGTTTTTATTGTTTTAAACTATGATGAAAATTATATATGAGGATTTTATGATGTTTATACTCAGATTTTCTCATGAAAAATTATATATGATGATTTTACGATGTTTATACCCAGATTTTTTTATGGAAAATATATATGATGATTTTTGTAATGTTCTAAATCAGGATTTTCCCTTGAAAAATCTATAGACGATGTTAGAAAATTTTAGATCTTGGTTATCTGATGGATAATATATATATGATGAATAGAGAATATTTTAGATGGTGATTTTCTTGTGATAATTATTTGAAAAAGATGTTGTTTATGATTTTTTTTATTCTATATCAACAAGGGGAATGAGATTGATTTTGTGGTGTATGAATGATGAGAATGGAGGAAGTGGATGATGTTCAGAATTGATGAAATTATTATAAGTTTATTTGAGATCATTATGTGTTGTGAAAACTAAGGCCCTGTGAGACTTCTTTGATTATAGATGGGTACTAAAAATTTAGACGCAGTAAATAAAATTATCCCTTATTTTATTTGACAAATTATGCTTTATATTGATCACTTAGGAGAACCCTTGCATGTTTAAATCTATGCATGATTTACAAGTATTTTATTTCATTTACACGGATTCACGAAATCTATACATGAACAAGCATGAGAATAAACAAGATGACAAGTAATATGCAAGTACACAAGGACACAAGCATTATACATGATTGAGTTTTGCACTGACCGAGTACCTACAGGCCTATGATCAAGGCAAAACCAGCCGTATGCACCGGCGAATGTGTAGACAAGCCGTATACACCGGATAATGTGTAGACAAGCCGTGTACACCGGATAATGTGTATATTGTGTGGTACCTCGGAAAGTAGGGTATATGTTAGTCTCTACCCGATATATGGGGTAGAGTTATTTTAAGTTATTGCAATTGCATGTTGTTGAATAAATTCATGAACAAAAATAAGCAAGATAAATAAGAGAAATAAGCATGAGTAATCAGGTGTAAGAATCAAATTTAATTATGCTTCCGCACTTTGAAATATTGTGAGTTCACTTGTGATGTTGAATCTTAAAATATATTGTTATCAAATCTCGTATATTGTTAGGCAGGATTTTGTATATACGCTGGGTAACTTGTTACTCAGCCGATGACTGTTGTTGTCGGCAGGTGCTAGATTTGACATTTGTGCCCTAGGACCTTGGGAAGAGGAAGAATACGAGGAAGAGCAGGAAGAACCAGTAGGTGACTATCCTGATGGAGAATGGAACTTGGATTGCCGGCCATACACAGGACACTAGATCACTAGTATATTTGGATTTTGAATTTTAGAATTGTAATAGACAAATTATGGATTTATAGTTAGTTTGAGTTTATGACTAGAGATTCATAGAGGTTGATTTTAAATTGATTATGAGGTCTTAGTATTTATTTCAGATATTGGACTTGATTGCATTTATTTAAAGAGAAAAAAAAAATAAAAAAATTTAGGTCCATGTTTTTAGAATTGTCTTAAATGCTTATGATAAGAAGTTATGAAATTAATGATTAAGTCACGTGCCAAAGTCTCACATTAAGTTAGGTGGGATTTTGGGACGCGACAACCGGTGTTGTTACTATCTTGTTAATTCCTAGCATTTTAGTTAGGCACATGGGATGATTTAGTTCAATCACAACTGAACTCCCCCTTAAAAAATTTTGTTCCGGGTTAACTGGTGTTGTTACTATCTTGTTAAAGCCTAACATTTAAGTGAGGGGATTATTTAGTTCAATATCACAACTGAACTCCCCCCGGGCACCCACCCACCCACCCAACCCAAGTTCAATCGCACTCACAGGTCAACACGTAACCCTTTTAACCATTATTAACTATGGTTAAAATTTGCTAACCCTTAGGATTCAACAATTTAATTTTACTTTTCCAAAAAAAAAAATTAATCTGAGTTAAAATTTGGATTCTTCCCCAATTACAGCTGGGGCCTCGGATTGTCTCTCGGGAAGCCAGAAAGGGCTTATCTCGGGGTTCCATAAAATAGGTGACAAGTGGTGGAGAAGTCAAAATCATGGGACCCATGATTTTGACTTCTCCACCCATAATAAGACATGTGGCGATAAATGTGTGAGAATAAGGGTAAGAGATATCAAATGGGGAGAAGTCAAAATTATGGGGAGAAAATGGAATGACTTCTCCCTATTATTTTAGCCAACTGTGGCACAATGTATGGAACCCGGAGACAACTTTCTGGCTTCGCCAGAGACAAGCCAAAGTCTTACAACTGAGGTAGAGTTTGACCAGACTCATTCATTTTCTTGTGCCGCCTCTGGTTAGTTTCATCCATCTCACTTCCCCTCATCTCTAACAATTTAGAAAGTATCATGTATTCATCATCTCTCATGCCTGGTTTGTCCCAATGGTAGTGTATCTCCCTTTGGGGAGTGGCGATTCGTGTTCGAGTCTTGGTGTGGCTGTTGAGCGCCCAGCCTTGAGTTCTAACCCACTAATCCTCTAACCTTGACATCAATAGCTACGATAGCTAATGATTGTAAGACTACCAAAAAAAAAAAAAAGTATTCATGTGCCTTATCAGAGGATCTCAATCTTCCATTCTGTAGTCTATGAACTTGCCAAATTCTCAAGAAATGATTACAGATCAAACGGTTGCAATCATCTAATAATCAGTGGCCCCTTTTACATAAACATATCTTATTGTCATAATAATATGCATCAGCCCATATTAAGATAAGTATTATAGAACTTGGACCATCTCATTTGCTGGCCCACCGGACTCGAACTACAGCAACTTCCTGTTTATAAATATCTACCTCATGTTCTTTGTTTTCCTCGCTAAATTAGCTGTAATGGATGCTTGCTGGACGAGAAGCTATTCTCCTAGAGATTTCTTCAGAGGCGTGAAAGCTTTCAATTTGAAATTCTCAAGATCGGTTTCGCCCTATTTCATGAGGATTCATACAGGTTTGATCATTTGAGTAAACCTATTTAGCTCTGCACTACTGTAAAAGTTTATTCATTTCCATCATAATCTTCTAATAAAATTTCAAATTTCCCTTCAGTATTCTATCAAAACAAAAACTACTGGATTTTGGATTCCCTTACGATTTTTGCATCTGAGGTTTATTTCACCCATCCCATTTCGGGGGTGTTAGCATAAGCCCTTTGATGCTACCGTGCAATGGAGGTGAAATGAGAGTCGGAGTCCTTCTCGTGCTTCTCCGGAGCAAACAGGCCGAGTATTTCAGCTTTTGACGCATTATAGCAGAATGAAGTAGGATAAGATGTCGTGCTCCACTCTGTTTGTAGATGGAGGGCCATGCAGAAAGCGTATGATGCAATGTTATTGGATGCTGGAAATACCTTTTGCAGTTGGCGAGGCTTGTCGACGAGACTTTTGCTATCATCGGAAGAAAATATGCCCAGTCGAGACTATGTGTTCTCTGGGTTTTGGCTTTTGATTGCTCTCGTTCATGGGGCATTAATATAAGAGTCTAGAGTGAGAGATGATTTCATTTTGATGGATTAATGAGATAGATGAAAGAGGTTATAGAAGACGAACCCACAAATATGAGACAAAACGTTTGAAGAAGGTAGCCACGTTGTTAGAGAAGAAGATGATCGGAAGGGGAATAGAAGTGGGTCCCACTCATAAGGGAGAGAAGCCAACCATTGGGGGAGTGCCACTCACTAAGTAATTAATGGTAAAGAATGAAACCTCAATCTTAATAACACCTACAATGACACCCAACTGTCACAAATTTAATTTATTTAACACTAACCATTATTAAAGGAGAAAGAGGGTGACGTTTTGAGTTAATTTATAAAGATTCATTCTTAATTTTTTCTAGAGCTGCCACATGTCCAATAACCATCTCTAATGCTGCCATGTGTCCACCAACCTTTGGGTTTCATAGTAAAAATAATAGTTAGAGAAAGAAAAGTTATTGAAAGATCATTAATGTGTTATGTGTGTCATTAAATTTGAAGTGTTACATAGGAAGCCAAATGACATGGCATCAGTTGATTGGATAAACTATGATAAAATTGACATGTCAGTAGACACGTGTCATCAAACTGAAGAGAGAATCGAGAGATTTGAGGTATGCCACATGGCACCAACTAGCATATAGTATTAGTATAGAATAAACGGGTATTTAATAACTATGTTACCTATTGCATCTTCTTGCTCTAGGACCGTACGAGTCTCTTTAGTATATTCTCTCAAAGTTTAAGATAAAGTACCGGATATCCAAATTCCAGTTTTGATGTAGTTTAAGAAGCAAAATTGGTCCCAGATCCGTTTCCTTTCGGATGCGAGCTCGTTAGTGGACCAAGTCTCCTCTTCGGTTAGTTCTATTTTGGCCGAAATCAGTCCCATTGTGGTGATATTAAGACCAACTTATCTCTTCTCCTTCATAGTATTGTCATGCATATTCCCCAGAAAATGAACAGTTTCGCGCACAACCTAGCAGCAAAAGCCTTTGCCTTGAGTATTCGGGGGGTATTTTTGTAAAGACATGAACCTTCTTTCATACCTTTAATACAATTAATATGGGTATAGTAATATTTTGTTATGTTTTTATGCATATTTAATTATATCTAAGCGGTGTGGTGTGGTGTGGTTTAAATGTTTAAGTGTTAAAAGGGTGAAAAATCAGAGCTGACGATCAATCGCAGGAGAACCGACGATCGCATCTCAATCTCGATCTAAAACTATCGATATAGGAACTCTATGCAATTTAACTATCTCTTCACATACAGCTTACTCAACTCATCCATGGAGTAAGTAGTATGAACCGGAAGAAAGTGAGCAGATTTTATCAAGTGGTCTACTATTACCCATATTGCATCATGCCCCTGCCTCGACCTCGGTAGTCCGATTACAAAATCCATCGATATCCTCTCTCATTTACATTCTGCAATGGACAATGACTGCAAAGGCCCAGATGGCTTCTCATGTTTAGCCTTCATTTGTTGACAAGTCAAACATCTAGCTACAAACTCTACAATCCGTTTCATATCATCCCACCAAAAATGCCTATAAAGATCTCGATGCATCTTTGTATCACTCGGATGAATCGTATATTTTGCGTGATACGCTTCCTCAAGAACCTCTCTCTTTAGATCAGTCAAATCTGGAACACACAATCTACTACGAAATCTCATACCGCCATATGATCCAACGGCCCAATCTGTAGTATTACCAACAATTGCCTTTGCTACTCTCAATTGCAACTTTCCATCTTGCAATTGAAGTTGAAAAATTTTACTGACCAATATTGGTTGGATAGTTAGACTGAATAAAAAAACATTGACATTCTGCTAAACTGGATGAATATTATATTCTGAAACTACCTCCAATATATTCCACTCCTGAACTATCATAAGAACAACTAATCCTTTCGTTTGCGACTCAATACATCTGCTACAACCTTAGCCTTCCCAGGATGATAGTGAAAAGTAAAGTCATAATCCTTTAGATGTTTCATCCTATAACAACCCCAAAATCCTACAAGGCTAAAATATGACTTTGGAATCGTCACATTTCCTTAACCTGCTTAAAATCTATACATACAAGGCATACTAAAGCATCTCCAAAACTAAGAATAATAAAATTCCGACATAAACCAAATCATCTTGTACAATGATACTCCACCAACCATAACCCACCATAAACTGAGTAGTCTAAAACCATTAACATGGTAAAACAACTAAGCAACAACAACTAAAAGTCATAAAAGTCTGATACAAATATCTCTTCCTAAAGGAAACAACTAAAATAAATCAGTAGGGATGACTATCAAAATCTTTGGCTTTCCCCTCAAGAAGCTCACCTTCTTCTCCCTCTTCCGTGTACACCTCAGTCCACGGCTCCTCTCTTAGACCTAAAGACAATGACAGATCAACTGAGTATGGAATACTCAACGGATAAACAAATCAACAACAACATAAGGTAGCATGAGCAATATCAATATCATAGCTTAATTTATGTATACTTAACCATAATAGATTTACTTAACATAGACATAATCAGAGTGCGAAGCATATAACATGTCATAACATCATCTTGACTCGTGTACTTGTGTGAATCTTATTCATGAACTTGAACTTAACATATGCATAGACTCATACATGCATGATTTATTGTATATTTGTTCCGTCAACGCATAATTCATAGTGTATTTGTCCCAACAACGCATAATCATAGTGTTTTGTCTTGGTAACGCATTATTCGTAGTGTGTTTGTCCCGACAATGCATAATCATAGTGTTTTGTAACATAGTCACGGCAACGCATAGAGTGGTATATTCGTAACGGGGGATCATTCTTTTATAGCATAATTCATAACATGCTTGTATCCAATGCTTCGTAACATGTTCGAGTCCAATGCATGCATGCGACAAGTGAACTCATGAGACTTAAATACTTATCATGCAAGTGAACGTGTGTTTGAGTGTTGTGATTGAAATTCAAATGAGTCATGCCTTAGATTCTAATCTTCTATTAAGAAACTCTGATAGGTTACATCTCCCTAGTTAGAGAATTCCCAACGTGGAAGATTTCCCTCTAAGGTTTGGCCTACTCGAATACCGATCACCATACAAAGTAAATAGGGCATAATTTATCATGACAAACAACAATATCCATTTAACTTAGTTTCTTAATAATCAATAGCCTTATACTAGCATTCATCATTCTTAAGCATTTCAACAAACATCTCGAGTGCGTTAATTATGGATACTTTGCCATTTCTCATTTTTAACATTCCACCACACAATAATCCATTCATACCACCCAAACATAATTCACGTCCATACATTCATCCAATCCTTCATAGTATTTCACATCCTCCATACATTACATCCATAGTATCAAACCCATTTTTATCTCTAATAAGCTTAATCCATACATAATTAGGGAAACCATATCAAATCTCCATTTCTATTTCACATCCTCCATGCATTACATCCATAGTATCAAACCCATTTTTATCTCTAATAAGCTTAATCCATACATAATTAGGGAAAACATATCAAATCTCCATTTTTATTATTTCTATCATACTAATATTCACAAAACATCACTAATAACGTTGAGTTAGAGAGGTTATCGACATTAGGGATCCTTCTCTTAGATCCAAATCGCTCCCAAGAAGATTTGAGGAAGATCTCTAAGCTTTCCTTGAAATCTTCAAGCAATTTCTTCTTCTCCAAGCAATTTCTTCTTTCTTAGAACCCTAGGTTCTCTCCTCTCATTTTCCAAATTAGGTTAGAATATGTTAGAACCCTAAAATCCATAAAATAGAACATCTATTTATAGCCTAAGGATTAAAAACCCCGATTTTCATAACCCTTTTAAAAAAATTTGGGCGCGACTACGATCGATCATCATATTGGGCGATCGATCGTCTCGACTGATGCGATCAATCGTCTGAGAAACAGAAACTTCCTTAAATTTCCTGATTCCAACGATCGATCGTCACGTTGGTGCGATCGATCATCACACAAAATAGGAGCTTACCCTGGTTCCAGGTTCTGGCCGATCGATCGTCAGTTTCCTGCGATCGATCTTCAGCTTTGAAATTCCACCCTATTAATACTTAAACTAATTAGACTTACACCGCTTAGATAAAGTTAAATATGCATGAAAACATGACAAAAGACTAAACTACCCATATTAACTCTATTAAAGGCATGAAAGAGGATTCAGGTCTCTACACATCCACCTTTGTTGCCTCATGTTAAACTCCTTCTGAGAGAACATGTATTTCAAACTTTTGTGATCAGAAAAGAACTCAAACTCCTCTTCATAAAGATAGTGCCTTCATATCTTCAATGCAAAAATAACTGCCGCCAACTCCAAATCATGAGTTGGATAGTTCTTCTCTTGAACCTTTAACTGACGAGATGCATAGGCAACAATCTTACCATTCTGTATCAAAACATACCCAAGCCCTGATGAGATGCATCACCATAGACCACAAGTCCTCCATGGCTCTCAGGAATGGTTAGAACTGGTGCTGATGTCAGTCGGGTCTTTAACTCGACAAAGGTTTACTTACAACCATCTTCCCAAACAAACTTCACATATTTCTTAGTCAGACGAGTCAAAAGGTACAGAAATCTTTGAAAATCCCTCAATGAAACATCGATAGTATCCGGCCAGACCCAAAAAACTACGAATCTCGATAACTGAAGTGGGTTGTCCCCAGTCTATTACCGCTTCAACTTTCGTAGGATCCACTGACACTCCTTTTGAGACGATATGTCCCAAAAACTTGACTTGCTCCTGCCATAACTCATATTTTGAAAGTTTGGCATACAACTGATGTTTTCTCAAAGTCTGAAGTGTGATATGAAGATGATGCTCATGCTCTTCAATAAAGTTTGAAAAAATCCAAATGTCATCCACAAAGACAACAATAAACTGATCTAAGAAATGATTAAAACCTGGTTCATCAATTCCATGAAAGTCGTTGGTGCATTAGTCAACCCAAATGACATGACTAAGAACTCGTAATGTCCATACCAAGTCTGAAAAGCAATCTTAGAGATGTCTTCCTACTTCACCCTCAACTGGTGATAATCTGACCTCAAGTCAATCTTGGAAAATAATTGTGTTCATCTGAGTTGATTGAACAAATCATCAATCCTAAATAAAGAATACTTGTTCTTAATAGTCACTTTATTTAATTGTCTGAAATCAATGCTCAATCGCATTGATTCATCCTTCTTTTGACATATAGTATCGGCGTGCCCCATGACGAAGTAATAGGCCGAACAAATCCCTGATCCAACAACTCCTGAATTTGACATTTTAATTCCTTCAATTTCACTGGCGTTATCCTGTAAGGTGCCTTCGATATTGGTGAGGTATCCGGTCCTACAGCAATACTGAAATCCATTACCCTCCTAGGAGGCAACCCCGGTATCCCTTGGAATACATCAACAAACTCGGAGACAATAGATATTTGCTCCAACCCAATACCTTGATCCACACTCTCAATGTGAGAGAAAATCATTTAGTCAACACCTCCTTTGTATGACTACTCTAAAAAAGAAATGATAACTCACCAGAGATTTTTTAAAAAAAATCACGATTTTCTCAAAATAAGACAACTTACCATGAAAGGCCACTAACCAATTCATACCTAAGATCACATCGAATTCCCACATCTCAAGTACCTCTAAGTCAACTAGCAAAACTCTCTCTCCAACCTTGATTGGACACTCTCTACAATTAAGGTCAAGAATTGTTGACTCTCTAAATGGTGTCACAACCAACAAAACTACTTCTAAAGTTTCACGCACTAAATACAAGATATTATACTCTTTGGTCATTTCAAGAAAATATTCAGCATTGAATTTCAATTTACATTTTTTCCCAGATCATCTTGAGCACATCCTCAATTCTAATTGTTAAATCTCACCAATGATGCACCTCACCTTCCCAGATCATCACAATTTGAAACTTAATTCAAGATCTTCTTGAATGTGAGAATCCACTCGTCTACCCCCATAGAACTTACAGTCTAGCCCAATGTAGATGTATTCCACCTTATAAACTCCTTAATCAGCTCAATCATCAGTTTAAATTCTAACGACTGACTAGATACTTCTGGCCTAGCTCTGACCTGATAAATAGTTAATCTCGTCAAATAACAAACACTAGAGTTCTATCATGATCCTAATCACAACATACTATTCTAATTTATCCTAAACTCCACAGTGACCCTAAGAACCAATCCTAGATGTCACTCTTGTTACACCGGGGTTTCTAAACCTAGTGCTTTGATACCAATCTGTCATGCCCCAAAATCTGCATACAATATATCTCATATTTGTGTAGATCCCAAGGCATGATCCGGGGAAAAACCCCAACAATAATGGAATTTATTTATATTAAATATCATTCAGATATATCATCAAGCAACTGAAGTTTAACCAAACTACAAATAGTAAAAGAGTTAAAGCAAATTAATTAAACTTCACTACAATTCACTCTATCTCAGATAAATGTTCAACTAAAACTCAACAAAGTCTCGAAAACTAACTCTATCCTCCCGACTCCCTAACTTTTCAGGTGTCTCCTGAAAATTTCAATAATGGCAAAAGTGAGCTCACAACTCAATAAGTGAATACAACAAGCATGCAGCAGTTTACAAAAGCAATTGACATTTAATATCCAAATTAAATATGCATTGATTACTGCAGTTAATTCAAATTGGTCTGATCCTCTGCCCATAGGATTCTCCCAAAGTCTACCCTATTGGCAGTGGTATAAGGTCATCTAATCCATCATTAAGGGACCTTTAAGTCGTATTGTCACACTGAAAAGTCCCGGACTCTAAGTTCACAAATACACCTAAGGTTGTCTCACTGAGAAGTCCGGGACTTTCCAGTGAAATCTCCTGGAGATCACTCGTAGACTTAGACTTCTTCAAGAGTATCATACTTTTCACAGTCATCCCTTGGGTAGTGGTCTTTACCATTAACAAAATATACTCTCTTTATTATGGTGTCTCATACCATCATAATAAAGAGGAACAAGAATAAGCATGCATTCAAACAATATATGAAGAAAAACAATGATAATTGTGAGTGCGGGTTTTGGGGAAACCCTGGTTTGCATCTCACGGGTGAGTATAGAGTCGCCACCTATTCATTCGAAAGGGATAAGTCCCCGGGATTTCGATAAGGTCTTGGTCTGGGGTCCGAGGTCAGGGTAAGAGGCTCGGTTAAGTCCGGGGAAGGGGTTAGGCACCCCGGCACTTCCACTTTTAGTGGTTCCCTACTTGCTAGGATTAAGCCAAACTAACCTCAATTTTAATCAAATGCCTTAAGTACTTAAGATAATGCTAATCTAAGAAGGAGAAACTCCTAGCCTAAGGTCGAACCCGAGTTGGGCTGCCTACGTACTCACATAGGGGTGAGATCAGACCGAGCGTAGTTCTGACACATAAGCCCGTGCCAAGGCTAGGGGTGTGTGTGTGTGCACCAAGGGTGGCTTAGGGTCTAGCCGGGAGGCTAGGGGTGGTTGACCGGGTTGGTCAAGTGCAAGGCCGAGTCTAACCGTAGTTAGAAGGGTATTACCATGGTTAGGTGGACTAACCAAGGTCAAGAAGTCCTACAAGTATTTTTTTTTGTCTTTTGCATTTTTCAGATTTTTTTTTTTTTTATGTTTTCTATTTTTTTTTTTTGAATTAAAAATCCACCTAGGGTATGAGAGCTAACTAGAGTTAAGTTTAACCCTAATTAGTGGTCTATGAGATAAGGGATTAACTAGGGTTAAGTTTAACCCTAGTTAGTAATTTGGAGCTAGTAAACACGTCATATGGGCCTAAGGGTGGACCGGTCCAACATCGGTCTGCTTATAATTGCATTGTGGCTATGTTAAGCTCACCTAACCACCAAAATGAATTATCAAGGGTCTTGGAAAGCCTGGCTATGTAAAGCATTAACCTAGATAGATTAAGAGATTAGGGGCTCATACGTAAAGTCCAATGGGCTTGGAGGAGGCCCCAAACCGACTTTGGTTAGCATTGAGTAAGGAGATGGGTCGTAATCACAATGTCACCCGCTTGTGCCATAAAACAATAGCATTGGGGTAACACCACTATCATGGCCTGCCTTACAAAAAGAAGACAACCTTAAGGGAAGTCACCATGGGTCTACCAAGGTCCAAAAGACTTGGGATGCAAAGAACTAATGTGCTGCCAAAAGTCTTACCCCAAATGACCAGCTGTTGTTTTGACATTTTTAGCACAGAAGAAAGGTGGCACCTCACTCACTGCCTACTGTTGTAATGTTGGGAAAACAGCCACTCCAAAGGTATTGAAAAACAAGTGGGCTATGCTAAAGACCAATCAAAGTCTAACCATGATTACATAGGTGCAAAGGATAAAACTAAATTGACCAATCCATAGTCCAGAGGACAATTAAAAGGAGGATTACTCTATGCACTATACGGTTGGGTGGTACTAAGGTTATCACCCAACTAAACTATGCTCAAAATATCCTCAGGTCTATCCCCACACCCCACAAAGATAAAGTTTCCCCCCATATAGATCTCTGGATGGAGAGGACCAGAGAAGAGATAAAGTACACAAAGGTTTCTCTGCTGGCTGAAAGATTAGAGTGGTATTTGGATTGCCTCCCATCCCACAACCAAACAACGTAGAGTTGGGTGGTGATGCAAATACCTCCCAATAGATTTTCAACAAAGAGACTTTGCTTCCGACAGTGTCTACACGTACGTGGTGGATCCTGGTCCAAACCCAACATCACCCATAATATCATAGGGACAAACAAAGATAAATAAAAAAAAACCGAAGAGAAGTAAGGAGCAACAACAACTAACAACTTGAAGAACATACCCTCTCTCCATTACGCATGGGGACCCTCTATGTTATTATTGACAACATAGAGGGTCCAACCTCAAAGGGGAGTGGGTCTGTTCTTGGTTTCTAGAGAGGGAACTAGAGACAAAGCAAAATAAAAGACAATAAAGAATCGGATGTGGGTGGGGGAACCTACCCTTCTTCTACAAGTGCTCAATCGGTAACCTCAAGAGGGCTAGGCTATAGGGGATTTTAGCCAGAGACCTTTTTCCCACTAAACACCAAGGGCACCTCTCTCCTTGGTTGGAGAACTCTCTTCTAGTTCTCAAAATTGTGAGACTTTTTGTTAAGAACCCAACTTTTTTTTTTGTGACTGAAACTCCCCCTCCCTTTATGCTTGCACATGGGTGATATTTATAGAGTTGAGAAGAGTTGTGGCCTGAAAGTAAATAGGGAGGAGGTTAGAGGATTAAAATTTAGTGACTAGAGATCAAAACAAAGGCTGCCGGGAGGTGATTCAGACGCAACAGTGACCAGTCCATTTGAATTTGAATTTTTAACACCAAAGTAGGTATGGGCCGATCTGGCGCTACTTGAGAGGGTCTGGGTTTACCACCAGAATGGTGATTTGCTGGGTTTAAAAAAAGAAAGAACCAAGTTGGGCCTCTGGGCCGTGCAAGAGCTGTGGTCCTAGTTCGGGCTTCTAGCCCTGGGCTTTGACTAGTAAGAGTTTGGGCTTTAGGCTCTTAGAGAAGGGCTTGTACTAAGCTAACCATGGTTAAATTAATTAACCAGGGTTAAAGGGGGTGTAAAAATAGGGTGCTAACAATAATAATGTAATAATTAAATAACTCATGTTTTTCAAGTCTATCTAATAAGTTATGAAGTTTTACATAATTGTAACAAACAACATATTATTTTCAATGATCTTCATTAAAATAAATAAAACAATTTGTTTATTTATTTCATTTTTCTTTATTTTCCTTCTCTTCATTTATGTACTTATTCTTCCATAAATAATTAAACTCAATACAGCTGCACTACCTCACGAAATAATAGAAAACAAGGACCTTTATGGTTTCATAATTTCTCGGAGATTCATCTTTTACCTAAAAATTATGAAGCATATTTTTCTGGAAAATAGATTTCCAAAACACAATAATAAAAATATCATACAAATAAAATTATAATATTTTAAATATAGTGAGAAATTTTCTAACAGTTTCACACCTTTCACCAATAAATTCACCAAATATACAATATAAAAAAATATAATATGAGACCAATTGAGTTTAAATTCTATTAGATTATAGTTGTGTTAAAAATTTTAAAACAACTCTCTCATGTATAAAACATTTAAAAATATTATACAATAAGTTAAGTTTCTCTGATTCTGAAATTGCTGATAGGTTTAACATGTCCTAAATATAATTATGAAATCAATATCAAACGAACTTCTTTTTGTCTGAAATTTTGCTGAGAGATATATTTCTAATTTTTGAACTACCCACAAAATTTCATAATTTTTGAAATACTAGAGAATATATTATGAATATTATCCCACGACTGGTCCTAAAATTCCAGAAATCTAATAACTTCATATTAATTCAATTTTAAATGTCTAAACCTAAAATATGATTATCAAACTTCACATGCTTCATAAAAAACTTTGAATGAAGTTAATCATGATTCAAGATAAATATATCTACTTTTAAATTAAAGAATTTATATACAAAGACTTAGATCTAAGGGGAGTATTCACTTGCCTCAACAATTTAATCTACTACGAGGAAGAACAAGCTTTGGAATCGCAATCTCCTTCTTTGAAAACCCTTCCAAATGTGAGAACTCTACTTTTCTTCTCTCTCACGTTCTATTCTCTAGAGATTACGTTCTATGTATTCTGAAAATTAGGTTTACCACTTTCTATTTATATTATCCTTATTATTTTATTTCTAGAATGTCATTAGTGACTCTTGTTTGTCTACACTTCTAATTAAATCTCAATAAAGGTTATTCTAATTATCTCATTTATTCTCACATTAGCTAATTAATTTCCAAGTCACTACATATATAGTGTCAGTACCCTCACTTATTGGCTTTCCCTCCTCTCCATGTCTCTATTGCCCAAGTATTGGACCCTAGAGGGGGGGGGGGGGGGGGGGTTAAAATTTTCTTTCTAATCCCTTTGATGAAATTTTAATTAATCTAATAACAAGGGAATAGAAATCTAGTAATTCTAAAATCAATGCAACAGTAAATAAAGAGAAAAGAAGAAGAAAGCAAACACAGGATATGTTTTCGAGGTTCGGCCTTCCTGCCTACGTTCTCGCCTCAAGCAACCCACTTGAGGATTTACCACGATCCACTAATCGCATGATCTTCTTACGGGTAAAGATCAAACCTTACACTTGCAAGAGAACACCCTCTATTGACTTCCTTTTTCCCGAAGCTTTCTGTTTCAACACAAAAATCCATCAATTCTTGATTTCAAATACAAAGATGTATTGAAGAGATTTACAATCAAATTTTACTTCTAAAATAATTTGAAAGATCACTTGATTGCTTACTAAGAGTCTTTCAAAGTATAGAGCTGAATAGCTCAATATGAACACTTTTGGGTTTCTAAGGTTTTATCAATAGAATGGATCAATCAAGACTTTGAGTAAATGATTGGAGTTAATACAATGATCAAAGGTTGTATCTCATTCATAAATGATCCTAATTTATAGCCCAAGAAAAAATATGGCCGTTGGTGGAGCATATAATGCAAAAATAGTCATTAAAAACTAGTCGTTACAGTGCAATTAATGTCTGTCTCGAGTAAATCAGTCGACTGGTTTTAACAAATCAGTCGTCTGGCTTGTTCCAGCCAATTTCCAGAAAGATCAAAGCTAAATCAGTTGATTGGTTTTTAAGTCAGTAAGAAACTGGTCGACTGGATTTGAAACAGTGTTTAAATAAGACACTGGGCATGAATCAGTCGCCTAGTTTTGATTATCTTCAAGAATCAGTCGACAGGTTTTATGATTTTTCACATAAAACTCCTCTTTAATCAATCTAGATGATTTGATAGGTCAATTGATTTATCTTTATCAGGATTATAATCATTCCAAATGATGTCTTAGGGCCTTAGAATGATATGTAATTATGTTCCTAAGGTACCTATGACCAATCTAGACACTTGAGCTTTCAACCATTAAACTTTGAGGACTTTTTACAAATGTCCTAAGAACTCTCAAATCTAAACATAAAACCTTAAATTCTTCTAGTTGGAGAGTCTTCATTGTTCTTCAAATTTGATCTTAATTTGGCTTCTTTGAATTCATCTTCTTGACCAAGAGTGCTTCTTAGTGGATCTTTTTCTTCATATCATGAGGTTTGCTCTTTTGCTTTGGATCTTCAATTGGATTGATTGACTTGCTTTGTGAATCCATTTTATACTTGGTGTCATTTCCATGTTTTATGCCTTGGATACTGTGCTAATGCTCTTATACACTGAATTTTCATATAAACTTGATAAAGACATTAGTATCACAATAGTCATTTCATTATTGTGTTATCATCAAAATTAATAAGGATACCTACGATTATAACCTTTAGGCTAATAGTCTCCCACCTATTCTTGAAAAATTGCGTCATTACTTCATATTGATACTAGTTTTGTTCCAATGTTGAAGAGTATATGTCAATACATGTATGGATAATAGTATCGACCAATATCAACCTGCTGTGTCGACCAGTATTGATTGGTGTATCAACCAAGGGTATTGACATGCACTAATAGGTATCGACTTAGTCGATCTTGTCCGCAAAAACTCCATTTAAAACTTAGAATTTTATATTTTTTTAATCTTTTTTACAAGAACACTCCTATTAAATTTATCCTAAAACAATCATTAACCATGATGTTGTATTGTTAAAAGGTATAGGAATAATGAGAAGAAGAAGAAGAAGAAAAATCCAACAAAAACATTTTTTTAAGTTAGGAAAATGTAAATCATGAACAGTCTAGAATGTATTTTCACACAAAAAAAAAATGAGAAAGAAGTGAGGAGCATCATGAGATGGGAAGATTAATCGAGTGGGGAGCTTCTCCCATCTCATGCATGTACGTAAACTCATATGCTCTTATTCCTCTTCTTATTTTAAAATTAGAAGAAACTCTTCTTTAAAGTGTTGGTGGTAGAAGAGGTATTTAAGACTTTTCATATTAAATTATGAAAAATGCTCATAAGTCTCTTTAGGGAAGGGTTTTAAAAACTTGGGTATTTGGGGAACAATCCCAATCTTGATGGGTAATCAAGGAAAAATCCCAAAATGCTAACTTCAAATTCTCTCTCTTTCTTACTTACTATGCTAGACCAACACATGTCCACACTTTTATGAGACAAACGCAAGAAAAGTGTATGATAAGATCATTTGCAAATCATAGAAGTAATTCAAGATAAGAGAAAACTCACCATATCTCCAATTGTGATACCATGAGAGGCCAACTTGTGTTGTCGTCAGTATGACGTGGTTTATAATATGTAAAATACATCCACAAAATAATTAAATAGTAGTTTACGGGCTCTGTAAAATACTAAAATCAATCAATGAAATTACATTTTAGTAAATTAACAACAAAGATATCTTTTCATGGCACTCTTCGCCACACCCCGCTACTTACTCTAATGGGAGGGTGTGGTCTCTCTTATGACAGAGTTTGTGAGATCTATTTTCATTGGGTAATATCTTGCAAGAGTTCTACTTCCTATTACTAACCATTGAGACATCTTTGTATATTCTCCAAAAACAATGACGTCACTACAAACATCAAAATACCAATTGAAGCATTCCAAAGTGGTTTGAAAGCTAAAAAAATTGTGAAGAAGAACCGCCAAGACAACCCTGAATTGCTTAATATAATAATCATGTTTAAAAATATAAAATAGTATTATTTGTCTATAATAATAAGTATATAAGAGTATAGGATAATGATAAGTCAACTTTCCTTCTCATCAACTTTTCATTTTTTTTGAAGATGAAGATAAAAAAAGTTGTGAGCGGCCACAAATAATTGCCACATTATTATTATTAAAAAATAAGAAAGTGGATGAGAAGGAAAACGTACATAGCATTCCCTAAAAGTATAATGTAATACTACTATTTTGTAGTAAATATTTAATAGTTTATAAGCTATACTTATGTTGGGTGACATTTTAGTGTGCGTTGCTCTCTAGAGCTTGTAGTGAGCGCCAATGTGGTATTTTTTTAATTTGACAGTTGGGTGTCAATGTGGATTCATTTGGAGACACATGACAACAATTTAAGCAAATTTTACATTTCTAGACTAATGGCTTAAATTTTACATTTCTAGATTAATCCCTGCGACATAATCATCTTATTACTTACTAGCAAAAATCTCGTGCAAATGCACGGGATGTTGAAAGAAAGTGAATAAACGAAAAATATGATGAGAAAATTAAAAATTGACAAAAAGAAAATAATAAAAATAAAATAGAAGAAAAATTATGATAGTTTAGTAATCTTGTGAGATTTTTTATATGTATCCTATTAAAAATAGCCAATGTAATCACTTAAAAATTCATAAATTTTTATCTCATTATTATATAACTTCAATTTCATCATCCAATCACATATGAATGCTAACCATGAGTTGAATAAAAAAAATTATTATCTTGAACAACACTGTCCAGAATAATATTCAGACCTCAATAAAAGAAAATCTAGAATAGTTGAGATGTATTGGTCTATCTGATGTGCTTAGCCAACTGCATAATAGAAACAAAATTCGATGTACCCAGAAAATAATAATAATAGACAATTAATTAAAAAAATCAAAGAAGCTTTTCAAGACATGCTCAAGTGTCCACACATCATCCAACATGTGGCAATAAAAGGGAGAAGTCATTCCATTTTGTCCACATGTTTTATGACTTCTCTCCACATGATATCTCTCCCCTTTTTATCGCCACATGTCAGATGATGTGTGGATGTGCACGCCTTGGGTGTTTGCCCGAGGTAATTCATGCCTTCTAAAAATCGCCTTGGCAGGAGCATCAAGGCCACCAAAAAGGCAAAGAGAATAAATAAAGAGGTTAACTATGAACAAATGTTGAGCAGAATAGCTTGAAGCCTATGATTTATTTATTCTCGAGCAGACGTGTCAAAAGAAAATGAATAAACGAAAAATATGATGAGAAAATTAAATATTGACAATAAGAATATAATAAAAATAAAATAGAAGAAAAATGATGATAGTTTAATAATCTTGTGAGATTTTTTATATGTATCCTGTTAAAAATAGCCAATGTAATCATTTAAAAATTCATAATTTATTGTTATATATGAATTTATCTCATTATTATATAACTTCAAGAAAGCATAAGTTTGCATCATTATAAAAAAAAATTATCTCATCTCATCTACAAACTTAATGTGTCAAAATTATTTAAAAGTTTTAGAGATAATGATATTTCTTGTAAATAATAAATTATTTAAATAATTAGTTATTAGAAATAAAAGTTTACATATAAAAGAAAATGTTAGTTTCTCCATATTCTTCAACCTGAAACAATATCTAATTAAAATTTTTTTCTGGTGGGACTTACTTTAACACCACCACTGGTTTGCTTAATACATAAAAATATAAAATAAAAATCAAATAGAGATACCATGTCAAGAAACTCAATTTCTTATAGAGTATTTACTAATTAGAGAGTTAATATAATTAATTATAACTAAAGTAAATCAATATAATTTATTTATATAAATATATAAGGAGAGTTTAAGGATGGGCCATTGTTTTAGGAAATATCTCTTTCTTTCGTTTATTATTGTTTTTTTTTTTTTAACAATTAATTGAGAGATGAAAGATTTTAGACGAAACCACTTGATAATTTAACATCAAGAATAATTTGAATTTCATTTTATTACTTTTAATATCAATGATAACTTGAATCTCATTAATTTCAATGAGAATAATCTAAGCTATTTCAAATCGCAACTATAAGAGAAAAATAGAAAACCCAAAATAGTGACTAAACTATACTAATACCCAATCAAAGCTCCATGTAGAGACTCATAAGTATAAAAGTAAGTAATGTCCAAAGCAGAACCTAACAACTTAATAGTATCGAATTACTCAAAATATAATACCTCAAAATGCACTCATGCCATAATGCACCCAGACTCAAGAACTTCCTAATAGCTGTCATGAAAACAAATCTCTCAAGATTTCGACTCTATATGCTCCAATGTTTAGGCTTCCTAAAAGTAAGTAATGTCGTGAAGGTAGACCATAGCTTAGAAAATTTGAGGATGGTAGATGTTACAATTTTAATAAATTGCAATTAAAGAATGAGAATGTGGAAGGAAGAAAGAAGAGACCTTTAGGCTTCATATTTTTAATAATTTGAATATTATAACTTAATTAGTTGTAATTAGAATAAATAATAAATATTTAATGTTACAATTTAATTAATTGTAATTAAAAAATAGAATGTAAGTGGGTGAATGTGAGCATTTAACCCATCACTTAATTAGGAAAGAATAACAATAATTAAAAGGGTGATGTGACATCTTCTTATTAGATCAATTAGAAAATATGTGGCATGAATCAGAATAGAAAATAGAGGCCAATGAGATATGCCACATGGAACCAACCGGCATATAATATTAGTACTAGTAAGAGACCAGTGCGATGTACGGAATGTTAGTAAGTACAAAAAATATTTTTAAATTGATATAATTATCTAAAATTAACTAAATTATATACAATAAAAATTAGTGTTTTAAATAAATGAAAATAAAATAATTTGGGGAGTGCTACTCCCACTCTTCTTCCAAAAAAAATTGGTAGATGACATCATTTATCTAGGTTATAGTGTAGGTTAGTACAAAGGTGATATGCTCAACTGTCCTATCGGAAAATTCAAACTCAAGTCCTCCCCAATGAAAAAATATGTCCTACCCCTAGATTAAAACTTTGTGACATATTTAGATTTTGCGACCAATACATAGTAAAAAAAAATGGGAATAAACACTTAGCTAGGGTGTGTTCGTTTGGCGAGAAAGTGAGGGACGGTAAAAGAAAAGTTAGTTCTCTTGCATTTTTCGTGAGTTCGGTTGGTAAGAAACGCTTTTTAATTTTCTTGCACTTTCTCAATTGTCACAAATTTTCTTTCAAAAATTCTTCCATTTTTTTATGGTTATTTTGAAAGAAAATTTAAGTTTTTTTTCTTTCACCAATTTTCTTACCAAACGAACACAAAGGAAAAAGATAATCAAAGGGAAAAAAGAAAATCAAATCCACCCTGCTCCATCAAAAACACTCTACTCCCAACTTAAATTAATTTTTTGAGGATATGATTAGATCATTTATGTTAGAGTGAATTATGACTTTACTGTGATAATATTGTGTCCCACCATAAAATTATACTTGCAGTTGGAAAAAGTGGTGTACAAATTATAATTGGAGCATGAATAGTCATATGAAATATATTGGAAATTTTGATTATGAAATTGCTTTAGATAATTACACTATGAGAAATGAAAGACCATGGATCACTACTCTTTAATTACAAAAATAGTATAAAATCTACAAATCCAAACAATTAATGCACATGCCAATTGAGTAGCATTTCCACCCAATTGGAAATCCAACGGCGCCAAACCTCAAGTGGGCACATTGCTAGAATCATCTTGATCAATCCCATAGCAGCTCTGAGGACAACCCCTTGATTCAGTCGAATCCCATATTTGCGATAGAAATCATCTGGCATTTGAGGGGGTGATGCTATCAATGGCACATGGGAATGACACCGACAGAGTGAGAGAGATGAGGGAGCATCCATTGCTTGCCATACCCAGATCCTACCTTTGCAGCTTCCATGATATAAACATTAGAGACAGTCACTATTTCCGATTAAAAAAAAAAAACTAACCATGAACTATCTTAGTAACATATGTTGTGACCTTACCATGAATTGATCTCACCTACATGGGTAAGTGTTTTTTTTTTGGAAGGTAAGCTGGGGTTAGGGAGACTCCTACCAAAGAAACATAGGCGGGAATCGGGATTCGATCCAGGTACTTGGTACGATGTCAAGGGACTTTACCAACTAAGCTAGCTGGCACCTGTATGGGTAAGTTACCCTCTTTAGAAACAACAGTAGAAAGGAAGAAAGAGTTCATGGAAAGAAGAAGAAGACAACATTACAAAGATACCAATTCTTATAATTTGTTTCATCTCACACCACCCTTAAATAAGGTTAACATTTTTTTTTAACGCATAAAATTTATTAGGAAAGGAAAGGCTTTGCCTTTCTAAACATAATTGCCATCACAAATATTTTCAAAACGGAAAATTTATGGCCATATTTAAGAATTTAATAACCGATTTGGAAATTGAAGTTTTTTGACACATTCTCTACCCTCCTCATTTAACAATTAGCACTTAGTGGTAGTAGAGAATCAAGAGACGCCCAAAGAATAAAGAGTATCCATATAAAGAGGAGAGGTGATGTTTTCGTAATAAAAGCACATCTCTCATAGGATTTTAGACCATGTGTAAGGGGGAGATTATGGGTCTGCTAGTTAATTTAAATTTGATGATGTGGCCTCACAAATGAAGAGGATCCTACATGGCATCAAGAGAAAGGATTAGGTGACATCTATAGAAACACACTAACTGTGTTTTATAGTAGTAGATAGATAGATCAGGCGTGTAACACATAATTTGTAAGTTTCCAAAGAATCCAATAGAAAAGATTATGATGGAGTGTTCATATATGAGCAACTATTATGGCATATTTGTAGACTTTTAATAGATAATGTTGGTCTCCTCTTGCATCGACTACATAAGCTACTTTATATGAAGTCTATTTCATTTTAATATTAATGACGGGGGTGTAGCTCATATGGTAGAGCGCTCGCTTCGCATGCGAGAGGCACGGGGTTCGATTCCCCGCACCTCCATTACAAAATCCTTTTATTTTATAAAAATAAACAATATTATTTCCCTTATATATTTGTGGGGGCAAGTGGGTTCGTCCTTGCAACCGCTCATTCGTAATCTTTATCGCCAATGAGAAAAGATAGGGAACTTCGATGGAGAAGCAGCTCTATATCCACTCTGTGACTGTGAGTCTTCTTCGCCATTAAAGCTCGTCTTGAAGCTTTTTTAGAGTCTCACAGAAAGAGATATATATATATATATATATGGCTCTGAACTTGGGGTCTCCTTGCCTTTCCCGTTTCTCTCATCCCTCTACACACCTCTCAAAATTCTCTGCAATCCCTTCTAACAACAACAACAACAACGCTCTTTTGATTCTTCTCTTGAGCCGTGAAATCTCTGGTTTTAAGAACCTTTGCTTTTCCATAACTCCCTCTTTATTCCACTCAAATGACTTCAAAACCAAAGCTTCTTTAAGCGATAGTGGAAATGGGAAGGCTGAAAAATCCGTTCCGGGGCTTTTGGGTGACGAGTTGCTTAATCAAGTTTCGGTCGCGAAGGATGCTAACGAAGCCTTGGAGGTTATCGCAGAAAAGTCTCAGAGAAATGGAGGTGTTGTGGGATTTGAAGATTGTTGCTCAATTATTACGGCCGCGCTTGATCGGAACAATGCCGATTTGGCGTTGTCAGTTCTCTCTGCCATGCGTTCCAGCTTCGATCGAGGTGCTTTGTTTCTATGGTATCTTAATTTGGTTGGATAATTTTGTGTTTTTCTAGAATTGTGTTGTTTTTATTTCGATTTTTCATCTGAATTCTGAACGGTAACAGACAAAACTATGTGGAACTTAAACGACTGAGATGGGAATTCCAACATTGGTTGCTGACACTTTTTTATTTATTTGATATCAGTGGTTGTTGTAGCATTGCTATTTGTATCTCTTTAATGTTTTGAATTTAACTGGTTATCTAATTCAAAACTGCTATTATATGTGTTCATTTATTTGTTGAATTGAAGGAAACAAGTAGAGAAAATTGTGTGAAGTTAGATGACCCAATTGCTTATTTGAACCAATGTTTTCATAACTGGACCGGCGGTCGAACCGGCTGGGTGGCCAGTTCCCGGTTTGACCGGTCTGGTTTGGCCATGCCCTTTTATTAATAAAAAAACATTTTTTTTTCCATTTTCCCCTTTTTTCTAGCTGGTTATACCAGTTTTTATCCCCGATTTTTTGGTTGAACCGGTCGGTTAGTGGTTTTCAGAACCAGCGACCTGATCGGTTCCCGGTTTTCTTGGTTCAACCGGCCGGTCCAGTCCGGTTTTCAAAACACTGATTTGAACTTTAATTGCTGATACACTTTTAGATAGCTTTGTCATTTGGTTTCTTCCATAAGATTCACTTTTTTTTTTTTTGTCTCTTTTTCCCTTAAAATTTCTTTCAGGGTCCGTTCTTTTGTGGAGACTTATAAAGTCCGGCACTTTGCATGTTTTGTCATTGGACAATATGCATTTTTTTTTTGAAAACTAATTGTATTGTGTTTTTCATCTTTTCGGTTACAAATCCCGTAAGACTTCAAACGCAGCAAAATGAATGATTTCAAATCTCATAAAAAATGTTAAGACTTGAAATCTCATAATGGTAAGAATTAATCTTGTTAGAAACCTTGATAAAGTGATTCAAATTCCTAGCAACTACCACGACAAAGTGCAAAGTGGCAAACTTTATGAGTCTCAACAAAAGAATGGACCCTCAAAGAAAAAAAATTAGCAATGACCCCGATGGGTATGTGGTGAAAGGGATACCTAAAGAATACAAACAGAAACACACAAGAACACACAAATATACGTGGTTCACCCAATTGGGCTACGCCCACAGAGAGATCCCTTCTTCACTAATAATCAAAGCAAAGAGATACAGTGGTTCCTCAACCTCTCAAACAATCTCTTTCTCTCTCAAAGAAAAGTTTGGCTTCAGTTCTATGAACTCCCCTTTAAAACCCTAGTTCAAAGAGTCTTTAAATAAGGGAAAACACTCGGAAATACGAAATTCCGGAAAAAATCACGATTTGGGCGATCGATCGCCCCTACTTGCGATTGATCGCCCCCTTGGGAGATCGATCGCCCATTTGCAGATTGGAACAAATTCTAACACTCTCCACCTTGGCTTCAATTCTGCTCTGCCTCGGATGAAGGATAACTGCATCTCTGAAGATGCCTTCACACCCTCCCTCAAGGGTGTGGACTTCCATCTACCTTATCGAATGTTAACCAAGTCCAAGTAATGTTTAAACTTGGAAATGGTAATAGGCTTCGTCATCATATATGAAGGGTTTTCACTCGTGTGAATTTTCTCCAACATAATCTCCTTCTCAGATATCGCGTCTCTAACGAAGTGGAAGCGCACATCAATGTGCTTCGTTCTTGAATAGTAAACTTGATTCTTCGCCAAGTGTATAGCACTCTGACTATCACAGTGAAGAATTATCTTCTCCTGCTTTACTCCCAATTCACCAACCAAACTTCTCAACCAGATTGCTTCCTTGGTTGCTTCTGAAGATGCCATGTATTCAGCCTCGGTCGTTGACAATGCTGTAGTAGGCTGCAACATGGATCTCTAACAAATTGGTCCTCCACCTAGTGTAAACAAGTACCCTGTGGTAGACCTCCTCTTATCCAAGTCCTCAGCATAATCGGAATCGACATACCCAACTACCTCACACTTGTCATTCTTGTCAAACAAGATTCCGACATTAATGGTACCTTTCAAGTACCTTAGAATCCACTTCACTGATTGCCAGTGTTCCTTTTTAGGATTTGCCATGTACCTACTAACAACACTGACACCTTGTGAGATGTCAGGTTTAGTACAAACCATGACATACATCAAGCTGCCCACGGTACTTGCATACGGAAATTCAGCCAGTTCTTCATTCTCTTCATTTGTTATTGGACATAACTGAGATGATAACCTGAAATGTCCCGCCAATGGAGTACTCACCGGTTTTGCATCTTGCATATTGAACCTCGCAAGGACCCTCCTTATGTACTTCCCTTGGGATAGAGATAGTCTTCTAAATTTTCTATCTCTCTGAATTTCCATGCCTAGAATCACCTTTGCTGCACCTAGGTCTTTCATCTCAAACTGACTACTGAGTTGCTCCTTCAATATCTTCACTTCTGACATGCTTTTGACAGCAATTAACATGTCATTCACATAGATTGCTAGGTATATGAAGGAACTGTCTCTAAGTTTTCTGAAGTAGAGACAGTGGTCATACTCACTTCTGGAATATCCATTCTTCAGCATGAATGAGTCAAACTGCTTGTACCATTGCCTGGGTGACTGCTTCAGATCATACAGAGACCTCTTCAGTTTGCAACCTGATCTGCTTTTCCATTCATCTGAAATCCCTCTGATTGTCGCATGTATATCTCTTCATCTAGCTCTCCATGCAAGAAGGCTGTCCATTTGTTCAACCTCCAGGTCTTGCATAGCTACTGTCGAAAACATTGTTCTGATAGAGGTATGCTTTACAACTTGTGAGAAGATTTCATTGAAATCTATTCATTCTCTTTGTGTAAAACCCTTTGCAACCAGTCTTGCCTTGAACTTTATTTTACTGCTTTCAGTGGTAGGTTTATTCTTTCTGAAAATCCACTTGCAGCCAATGACTTTCTTCCCCTTATGCAGTTCTACAAGATCCCAAGTCTGGTTCTTGTGTAGTGATTCCATCTCTTTATCCATAGCCTTCTCCCACTTTCTATGATCACCATATGACACCGTTTCCTTGAAGCTGGATGACTCCCCATTCTCAGCCATGAGAGCAAAAGCCACCATGTCTGTGCCATCATCATATCTTCTGGGTGCTTTTCGAACCAGTTGTGATCTCCGTGGCTGTGGCGGTTGGTCAACTCTCTCGACCTGAGGTGGTTCTTCATCACTTTCATCTGATTCAGATCTATCCAGCTCTACCTGAACTGAATGCTCACTATTACTGGTTGCATCATCACAATGCTCCTCATTTTTCATCATGACAGTCTCATCAAAGATTACATCCCTGCTTACAACAATCTTCCTTATTTCGGGATCCCAGAACTTGTAGCCTTTAACTTTTTTCTAGAAACCCAGAAAAATGCACTTCCTTGATTTTGCATCAAGCTTACTCATCAGATCACCATGCACATGTGCATATACTGGACACCCAAATATTTTCAACATAAAATAATCATAAGGTCTTCCAGACCAAACTTCTTCTGGTGTCCTAAGATCTACTGTTGTAGAAGGTGATCTGTTGATAAAAAAAACTTGCTGTGTTGATTGCTTCGCTCAGAAGTCTTTCTTCAATCCAACACTAATCCTCATACTCCGAGCTTTCTCTAGGAGTGTTTTGTTCATTCGCTCTACCACTCCATTCTGTTATGGAATTCTGGGTGTGGTGAAGTTTCGAGTAATACCCTCATCTGTACAGAATTTAGTAAATTCTGCAGATATATATTCTCCCCCATTGTCTGACCTCAGACACTTAACTTGCTTTCCTGTTTGCTTTTCAATCCTGACTTTCCACTGCTTGAAAATACCTCAAACATCATACTTTTTCTTCATGTAGTACACCCAAACTTTTCTCGAGAAATCATCTATAAATGTCACATAATATAGAGATCCTGATAGCGACTTCACAGAGGCTAGCCCCCACACATCTGAATGAACATACTCTAAAATTCCCTCACTGCGGTGTGAAGAGGTTTTGAACCTCACCCTCGATTGCTTCCCGAATACACTGTGCTCATAGAATTGTAGCTTGCAGGTTTTGATGCCTTTTAAGAGTTTTCTACTATGAAGCTCCATTAAGGCCCTCTCGCTCATATGACCCAATCTCCTGTGTCATAGTTTGGTCTCATTATTCCCTTCTGATAGACCAATCGCGGCTCCACCTGTTACGGTATTCCCTATCATCTTGTATAGAGTTCCTGTCCTTATATCATTCAGGATAACAAGGGCTCCCTTGATTACTTTTAGAGCTCCACCTGAAGCTATGTATTTACACCCAGCGGCTTCCATCGTACCCAAAGAAATCAAGTTCTTTTTCAGGTCCGGAACATGCCTAACATCTGTTAGGGTTTAAATAACACCATCGAACATCTTTATCGTGACAGTACCTATCTCTACTGTCTTACAGACTGCATCATTCCCCATCAAAACTATACCCCCATCCAAGGTATTAAACTTCAGTTTCGGTATAAACTTCGGTCGCTAAGGAAGTTGACATGTTTCGAGGAAGTTTAAGGAAGTCCAAGGAAGTTATGTAAAAATTAAAGAAGTCTAGGAAACTTTAAAGAAACATTGGAAATCTAAAATGAAATTTTAGAAATTCAATACTTAAGATTAAATACACATCTAGAATTCATTATATTACTGATGCAAGCATGTAGTACTCAAATGCGAGGATTATATTAAGTGGCATGCGTTGTCTACTTATTTGAGCTATAATTTTTTCTTGGTATTTTATCTGGATTGTCAATTTTTTTAAACTATATTTTATCTTCTTTGTCAAGTGAAGGGATATGTATTCTCTTTATTTTTCAATGATTATTCATGTTAATTATTTTGGAAACCTAAAGACCTTATGAATGCACATTAAAGTCGATAAATAATTAAAATTCAATTTAGTTTATAAACCTATTTTATTCTACAATTAATGAGCTCAATGTTTTTACAATACTAAATCAATATGTGAAGAGAAGGAGATGGGTAGTTAAATAATTTTGAATTTATGAAATACTATTAGGAAATTATTTGATTTTTTAAATATTACTAAAAAGTCATCATGGGCATAATATACTAATAACAAGATTATTAGAATAATAAAATTATAATTTATAGTAAGGTTAATGCTAACCAAACTCTAATAATAAAATTATAATTTATAATAAGGTTAATGCTAGCACACTCTCTTTTGAAGTTAATTAAATTTATAATAAGGTTAATGCTAGGTACACATGTCTTTCCTTATGAAGAAAATAAGTCTAAAACGAGTGAAACTAGCATTATCCTTTTAAGTTAAAACCTGAAGTCCTTCAATTTATAGATATTTTATATACAATTTGGTTAACTTCCACTGAAGTTCTACATTTTCTCAACAATTTTTTTCTGTTTCGGTCCAAGTTTACAGAAGTTTACCAGGAAGTCTAGTATTTTTAAAATACGGTGCATTTCACTTCGGACACCACGGAAGTCGACTCAATTCGGTCAACTTCGGCGGAATTGAGTCGATTTTTGATACCATGCCCCTATCATAGGTTTTGTATGTGTCAAACCAATTTCTATTTGGACACATATGGTATGAACACGCGGAATCTAAAATCCAAGAGTCAAAGTAGGTTTCCTTACTTGTATGGGTGCAAAAGGCGTCGTTGTCGCTACTTTCTTCCGAAGCTGCATTAGCTTGGTCTGAGGCTTTCCCTTTACCCCTTTCTGGTTCCTTTTTTTGTTCGTCCTTTAGGATTCTGCAGTCTTTCTTGATGTGACCATATTTCTTGTAATGGTGACATTGAGGCCGAGTCCTTCCAGACTTTGATTTCGACCTTCCTCTTCTTTGTTCTTTCTCATTTCTCCTTTCTTTTCCTCTTTCTTTTACAAACAAACCCTCAACCTGAGTTTGTTCTTCTTCCTGATTTTATTTTCTCAAATCATTTGAAAGTAGGGTTGCAACAGTATCTTCTAACTCTATAGAATCATTCCCATAGAGTAAGGTTGCAATAGTATCTTCTAACTCTATAGAATCATTCCCATAGAGTATGGTTGTAACGAGATGCTCAAAAGAGGGCGGAAGTGAAAAGAGAAGTTGTAGGGCATGATCTTCATCGTTGACTTTCTCTTCAATGCTTGCTAGGTCATTGACTATTCTGTTGAGAGCATTGATGTGCTCTGTGAGATCCCCACCTTCCTTCATATTGGTTGTATGAAGTTTCTGTTTTAGGAATAGCCTCTTTGACAACGATTTTGTCATATGTATAGGCTCTCAAGTTTTATCCAAAGCTTCGGTGCTGAATCCTCATTGACCATGTGATAGAGAACGTCGTCAGATAGGCTTAACCTAATGGTGCTTGCCGCCTTCAATTCTAGATCTTCCCAATCTTCATCGGATATTGACGCCGGTTTCTTTTCTTTACTTTTTAGGGTTTTGTGTAAACCTTGTTGAATCAATAGATCTTTCACCCGACTCTGCCATAATCCAAAGTTGCCATTCCCATCGAATCTTGCAACATCGAACTTGGTGCTGGAACTCTCCGATGCCATTGCTTCGAATCTAACCTGGCTCTAATACCAATTTGTGGTGAAAGGGATACCTAAAGAATGCAAACAGAAATACACAAGAACACACAAATATGCGTGGTTCACCCAACTGGGCTACGTCCACGGAGAGATCCCTTCTTCATTAAATAATCAAAGCAAAGAGATACAGTGGTTCCTCAACCTCTCAAACAATCTCTCTCTCTCTCAATGAAAAGTTTGGCTTCAGTTCTATGAACTCCCCTTTAAAACCCTAGTTCAAAGAGTCTTTAAATAAGGGAAAAAACTCGGAAATATGAAATTCCGGAAAAAATCACGATTTGGGCAATCGATCCCCCAAGGGGGCGATCGATCGCCACTACCTGCGATTGATCGCCCCCTTGGGAGATCGATCGCCCATTTGCAGATTGGAACAAATACTAACAGGGTATATGAACTTTAATGCTAAACTTTGACTTTAAATTAGCCCCATTTTTATTGTTATTGGAGCCAGTTTTTTTTTTGCTGCCAATGTTCTTCTTCATTTGGTGTTAAGACATTAGGGGTATAAATTATTAAATTCATCGAAATATCATTCCAGACATGTTGATAAACATTGCATTTGAAAGAAAACAGACTAAATGGCCTAGATGCTTCTCTAAATATTGATTATACAGTTTTAATTATGAGATACCATCCGTATAGTTTATGTTTTAATTTTTTTATGGTTTCTATGTGTGTTCGTTTCATAAGAAAGGGGATAGAACAAAATAAAATAAACTTCTTTTTCTAGAGCATGTTTGCTTGTTCAGTTTGCAAGAAAGGGAAAGTAAAAATAGAAAATAAAAGCTTTTCTAAACTACTCATGTTGATTATGCATATTTACAAGGTGAAGTAACTAATGATGTGACCTTTGGCAAAGTTAATCTTGAAACAAAATCTTTATTGAAAACCATATCTTTATATTCTCACAAAATAACATTATTTTTGCTGAGAAAAGATTTGAGAGAAAGTAAAAGAAAATAGATTTTTTTTTGTCAAAAAAAGAAAAAGAAAAAGAAAAAGAAAATGGGCACTATTAAGACCCAACTTTCTCGAGAAATTTGGTTATTCTAGCGAGATGAACAACGGTAAGGTGCAAGAAAATGGGGTTTTCTTTCACTTTCTTGTGTTTCTGGCCAAACGAACACACCCTAAGTTTTTTGTCTCTCTGTTTTTTATTTAGTTTCATTTGAAAGAAGCGAGGCAGCCAATTGGGTGGAGTTCGGAATTTGGATTACCCATATGTGCTTTTGAACTTTTTTGCTAATTTAACTTATGAATACTTCCTATTACAATAGCTTCTTTATGGAATGCATAAATTCCCTAGTTGGATTTTGGGAATTATTCGGCTAGGGTGATTTTTTTTTAAAAATAGAAAAGGTAAATTTTAAGAAAAATCGTAAAAATGTTGGTCAAAAGATGAATAAATCATAAAAAAAGATTTTTAATTTTGAAGCTTATGGAAAATATGTCATATATTAGATATTTAATTGGCAAATTTTTAAAAAGTTGTGAATAATTCGCAAAACTCATGCCCTTTGGAAAAAGTTGCATTTTTTTCTTCAAAAAATCATGAATCGTAAATTAACCGTGCAATAAAAAAGTTGCTATTTATTCAGGACTTCTTGAAAAATTGAAGAACTTTGTTACTATGGATTGAATGTATTGCTAATATTTGACTCTTAGATAACTCCGTTGTTCTTGTTACTATTATTGTTATTGCTAATTTTGTGATCTTGGTCTTTTGATATTGGGGAGAATTTACATGTCGACAGGTGTGAATGAAAAGGGTACTTCTGTTGAGAGATGGAAGTGGTCCAGGCCCGATGTAAACACTTATAAGTCATTAGTCCGTGGTCTTGCAGCATCGCTGAGGGTTTCTGATGCTCTTAGGATGATTACTGATGTTAGTCGAGTGAGAGTATCTCCTGGTGAAGAGGTATGTGGGCAGTGGATCTTCAGCTTATTTCACATTGTATTCAAACATACAACTCATAGTTCTTTAGGTTCTCTTAACAAGAATGTGAAGATCATGTCAATTTATTCTTTTGCCAAGCCCTCCCATTTTCAAAATCTGCCACTTTTGATAGAGCTAGCTGGACTGACAGAGTAACGGGCTTTCAGTCACAAAGGTAATATAGTCATTTCATAAGTGTGGGAGAAATAGGAGGAGAGTCTTTAGATTCTCTTACCCTATCTCCCCTTTTGTTGTAAAATGACTTGACTATCCTCCCTCTTGATGTAAATGACTAACTACCAATGTATTTAGTATAAAAGAATGAAGAATGCAATATTTCTGGTTATATAAATCCATCCATAAGAAGGCCTGCTTGAAGATTGTCTATGCTATAGCACTCAACAAAGCTTTCTATGTTTTAGGAGTCAGTGGGAAAGATCCACTGCTCCAGATAGAGACATATTACAGCCTAAAAGACAAGTGAGAAAGAAATTTCATCCCCTAAAATATCACCCAATCCTAGGTACACACGTCTTTTATTCTTATAAGAAAAATATGAATGTTGCATTTTTTACTCTCTTGGAATTCCTGTAAATGTAAACTTGTGGATAATCTTACCACCAATCCTTTCACAGACCCATAGCCATTCCTAACTTCCACCTCCTTACAACACACTATCCTGCACTACCTTGGATATAAATGGATTAATGTATTTAAGTTACGGTATTAACGCCCTTATGCTGGTAAGGAGATAAATTTGCCACATTCAAGTTTCTTGTTGTTGTGATATCAAATTTGCTATAGATACAATTTTTGGATGGCTCTGCAGGTGCCTTTTGGGAAGATTGTGAGATGTCCAAGTTGCATGATAGCCATTGCTGTTGCACAACCCCAACATGGTATTCAAGTATGCATTTTGCAAATTTTTATGATTTCAGACACTTTACTTTTTCTCTTTGTGAAATACTCAAATTGGGACGACTTACCATTTGGTGTATCCAGCCAGGGAAATTTTCTAGGCCAAAATCCATACCAATGTTATGATTGCAGAACCTAGTGCTACGGAACCTCTATCCCCAAAAGGACTTCTTTCACCAGGTGATCTCCTGGTGGATGGAGCAAAGGATCATTCTTGTCATACCCTGTTGATTGCCTCTCTCTCTTATCTTGTTCCCTTGTTGGCTGAAAGATCCTCAACGATCGGTTCCCGCCGGTTCATGATTGACAACAAATTGATTCAAATGTGTACTTCCACAACATTTTTACATCTCTGGAAATTCAAAGTGAAACTAAGATCTTCAGATAGAATTTAAGTTTTAGGCATTCTAAATAGGAATTTATATTTCTGTTTCCTTAATTGTTTGCAATAACTGAGGATATTCATGAAAGAGTTAGGTGAGTCTTCCCAAATATAGCATGATCTGCCAAGTAATTTCCACTGTAGTCTAAGCGTCCAGGTGACTCCTAGGCAACAGGGGGTTCCCTAGGGGAGCTGTTGCCTCGACTTTCTCAAATTAAATTATTTAACACTTAGTGAGTTCCCGCCTAGGCGAGAAGGTGGCCTAGGCGTTGCCTAGGTGACATTTTGACTACACCAGCAATTTAGAAGGATTTTTAGCAATTGTGCTAGAACTTCTTAAACTGAGTATACTGTAATCTTTTAAAGCCATACATCCCGGCTGAGTCATGTCAATGCTTGTGAATGTCTGGTTACATACTGAACCTTTAACACAAGTGTCTCCCACATATTGACTTCAAAATACCCCTTTTTTAACCGTTTAGCAGTTGTTTCTCATACTTTTTTTCTTAATATAGCAGTGTATGCTTTTTTCTGCAGATTGTGACATGTTCGAAGTGTCGCTACCGGTATGAGCTTGTTTCTGGGGATATAATTAGCATTGACTCAGAAGAAATCAGGTCAGTTTAACTTCTATATACCATACAATTCATTGCGCTCTCTCTCTCTCTCTTTCTCTCTCTCTCTCTCAAGAATACTGCAAAGCTTGTTTCTGTGGGATCCAAAGCGTTGGAATGCATGAGAATATTTGACGTTGTAGTGAAAGCATGGGATTTTTCACCATTCAAATCGGGGTTAAAGATGAGCCTAAATAGCGAAAAAATAGTCTCCACCTACCCCTTTCCCGGGGTTGGATAGGAAACCCAAATATTAAAGTTAAAGAATAAAGATAGTGATTCAAACCAAATAGAGGGTAAGGGGATTCCGTTGTACTAGGGGAAGGTGTTAAGCACCCCCAAACACCTGTCAATGCGATGGTTACATACTCCTTGAACCCATGCTCACACACAAAATAACCGGTTTAAAAATCATACCCTGTATAAGTATAACCAAGGTGTTACAACATCATGATCATACTGAAAGACACTAGAGCCAACAGTTAAATCATGTGGTACGGACCTTAAGGCCATGATCTAATACCCAATTGCACCTAGCAAGAGTAGATATTAACATAGCAACCTTAACTACAGAATTTATCAACTTGGAAATTGAACACATCTTTATCCACTTGAAATATGCGCTATGCTTATGATATTAGGAATGCTAATGATTTACCAATAGTTTCATTTCTCCCACTTGAAAAATATTCCAGAATGATGGACAAGCAATGTTATAGACTTAAGCCCAAATTAGGGATAGACATGGAATCCAAGAAACACCCAACATGATCATGGTCAGGAATAGATTCTGGTATGGTGTTGAAAATGTAGATTTGACCAACATTAATGACAAAAGAGGATAAAAAAAATGACAAAAGAGGATAGAATGAGAACATCCTTAATTTTTGAAATGGACTGCCAATCTAACAAACTAACAAAATGAAGAGATAAAAAAAAAGTATATTTCTTACCATTGTGATCACATCTGAAAGAGGAGCACCATCACTTGATTTGCACAACCTTCGCTGAAGGGCTCACATACATATCTTGGATTATGACGAAGAAAAAAAATGTCCAGGGTCCATGCTAGACCCCATTAAAAGTGACTATGGTTCTTTCTCTTTCAATTTGATTGGGTGCAACCAGGGGAAACTTCATATAGTGTATTAGCTTTCTCAAGTCATTGGATTGTGATTGGAACTGGACCAAATCTATATTTCTATCAGACAGTACCATTGAACTAAGTTAATTAACTAGCAAATGGGGTTTGGGTCAAAGGGCCAAGGTCATATTATGAGCCAAACAAATGACCTTAGACCTAATCAGTTCCATAGGTGAAATTCAGCAATTCAGGAATCTCACCACTCTTAGTCTAAGGTTGATGATGGAGTCCTACCACCACCTGAAAGAGGAATCTCACCTTAATTCTGGTAGGAGAAAACTGTAGATATCTTTATTAACTGGTTAATTAATCTATGCACTGACTATCTATAAAAGAAAAGTATCCCACTCAACTAAGACCCCACATCCAATAAAACTTTAGAATTCTAAATAAAGGAAAACACTTCAGATATTTATTCTCATCTATTGTGCTCCAATCTTTAGTAGTAACTGCGCCACTGTATTAGGATCATGGGCCCTAAAACAGATGGACCCATGGGCTGAAATAGGTTCAGCCCGTGGATCGGATGCATCAGGTATTTTGGGAATGTTGAAAAAGCACGAGTAGTTTAGAAGATTAATGTTTGTCATGGTTTAGTAGAGAATTTCTGGATATTTTGAGCCTTGCAAAATTGGGTCATTGGGTGCTAACAAGTTGTTCACGAGCTATGTGGATATTTTTGTCTTTCAATTCATTCTTAACTAACAGTAATTACCTTCCAAAAAAAAAAAACTAACAGTAATTACATTTAGTTACTCAAGGGCCATCTAATGTCTTCCCATGACCTAGAACCCGTATATACAACTTTTATACTAGAATGATACAGTTTTCCTTTTCTTAACATTACTCAGTGATCTTCTCGCAAGATTTGTTTATGGTGTTGATTCTGGAACGTTCACTTTTTCTAAGGATCTCCTCCTGCCGAACGCAGCATGGACATTCCAGCATGGAAAAGAGGGCTGAGGTTCTTGCAAGTAATGAAGCAGAGCATTCCTGCTGCTGTTCACTCTATTGTGGTACATTTCTCTTGATTCTAGTCTGTTAAAGTGCAGATTTCATCTATTTCTTACATCTATCCAAGTTACTATTCTGACACGTGTAAGGCTGTAAAGTTGTAACTGTTTACTAATGCACATTTACTGTTTCACATCAAATACTTCAGCAGCAGACATGTTTTACATCCTATACCATACATGTAGTTCACTTACCCATCAGTTCTGATTCTATACTTGCTGATGTATGTAATTTTTTTTCCCGATTGTTATTCATGCTCTATTTTCTGCCATCTGAGAGTTTTAACTCCTGATCAAATAACTATAATCATTTGGTTGGTATAATTTTGTGCTGTTATCTATTGCAAGAGCTGTCACACCAATTTGCTCAAAGGTTGGCCATGTTTATGACAGGAGATGCAATCACACAAGGGATAGAATTTCTGTTCACATCATCAACACTGAACTCCAGCCTAATTTTACATTATTTCCATTGGTTTTGTTAGATGTTCTGTGTTCTTAATAAATTTTTATCGAATAAGTGCCCACAAACCTCTACAATTTGATTATCTATATGGCACAAAACTTGCTATTGATATGATATAGAGGAAGACATTGTAATTAGTACCCCTCATGATGCACACTCAATCTGTTCCATCTGTAGTTTCCTAGTTCATTTTTTAATGGCCAGTATGTCAGAGAAGGTTAGTTTAACGAGTATGTTGTGTACACTAAAGGTTTTTGATAGTTAATATCAAAATATTTAATTGTAAGTTCAATCAGTTACTATATTTTAAGTGTTGATTGGATTTGTATTGTTAAACTATGGATGACTCACATAGGGAAGCAAGTAGGATACATCTTTTTTTATCGGAAGCAAGTAGGATACATTAGTGAAGAATTCCTTTAATATTGATGGATACTGAGGAATGATTTGAAAATAAAGGTTTAGGGTCTTATAATATGTTCCTATGATTGTATTTGGATGTTAGAAAAAATATTTCTAGTAGTCACCTAATTTCCATGCCGATTATAGATGTTAGTTTAAGATTTTATTAAACTTAGAGGTCAAATTTGTTACTTTGGTTAAGATTTTTAGACTTCTATGGGGTTTTGAGCTCTCTCTCTCTCTCTCTCACACACACACACACACACACACACCCACAAACACACACACAGACACACACATTTTCAAAAAAATTCCTGAAGCGGATTTTCATGGTAGATATATTCTAGAAAATAAGTCTTCTAATGGGTGAGAGTTCAATGATGCATATAGATGCTACCACTATCAGTTTGTATCCACCCCTTTCTATGTAGATAGCGTACGGTGCGCTCTACCACGCTAAAGTTACTCACTTTTTCTGATCATTACTCTTTCATTTTTCAGATCCAGACTCCAACTGGGACTGCACGTACACACAGGTTTGCTACTAAAACAGTTGACCTTCCTGCACAAGAAGGAGAAAGAGTAACCATTTCTTCAGCAGCTCCATCAAATGTTTATAGGGAGGTCGGCCCCTTTAGATTTAATCCAAAAGCCCCTGGCTTCTATCCAGGAGAGCCGATGTGTCTGACGAACCACACAGATGGCCGGGAGTCCCAACTGCTGAGAGCACCCATAAAGAACGGAAATTCATCCTTACTTAATTCCCCCCTCCTATTTCCGCTTCTTGCTCTGCTGGCTACTGGTGATGTTGCCACGGGAGTTATTGATCCCAGCTTGCCCCAGATCATTTCAGTTGCTGCCGTTGCATCTCTCGCACTTGGAACTACTGTGAACTTCCTAGTATTGCCCCAATTGAATCGTGTACGTGAGTTTCTCTTCTTTCTTCAGGCATTTTCTTGGCAATGCTGTGGACCTAGACATGCATATGGAACCTCCCACATATTGGTCCCTCCTAGGATATATCCCAGGATCACTCATATGGTCAGGCATTTTTTGACTCAAGGATCTTGTAGACAAGCCCCACAAGGTGGGTTCCAAAACCCAAAAATGTGCTACCTAAGATTCCATGTATGATAGATGATAATTAGTAGTTGTATTTTGCCATCTGATCTTATCTTTTAAAACCAATCAAAATTCTGAAACTGGTCAGACTAGGCAAGCCATAGTTAGTTTCAGCTTTTAAAGGTTTTATTGGTTATTTATAGAAACCATGAGACTTTTCCTATTTCCCAGTATGATCTTACAACTTGCTCTGAGATCTATAAGTGAGAATGACCTGAAAAACAATATATAATTGTTTATTTATCTTATTTTTCAACCTTCTTTGTCATGGTGTCAGCTTCCTCAAAGGTTGGTGGATGCAGTTGCCATCAAGCAGCAACTTTTATCTCAGTATGATATGCTTGAGTCTCGTATTAGGGAACTAAGGGAAGCTGCTGAGAAAGAGGTATATTTCTATTGAAGTTATGATTCTGGTGCCTTTTCATTATCAGATCTGAACATGCCATTTTCAGAATTTAGGGAAGCCCTTATAGTTATGTAGGTTAGAGACAGACCTGTATGTTGGGATATGGGGTTAAGAGAGGGATTCAATTTGCGTACACACTTGCCTTGGGGAAACTGATACATGTAGTAGTCCATAGATGATGGCCAAAACAAGAAAAGGGAAAGAGGCTAAGAGGTTAGGACTTTTCTACTAAGACCATTCTGGTGCTTTTAACATGTGAATTTTCTTAGCAAATGGACTGTCCTGCTAGGCTGATACATGTAGACTTCAAGATTCAAGTGTTCTCATGTCACACCTATGATTTTTTTCATGGGGTATCCTTTTATGGTGTATGAATTGTGGCATAGCCATATATTTGATACACATATGGCAGGATGGAAGCAATTATTCAGTGGATTGTACTGAAGAGATCTTTAAAAGTCAAGAACTTCATAATCCTAGCAATCCACCCTATATAATTTTTCTTGAACCATTTGGCATTCACAAGAATGCGATGAAGGGATTTAGAATCTTGATGATATTCCAAGTGGGATCTATTGAAAGGCGGTCTCTCTCCTTGCATACACCGATACACGGAGTTGTTTTTTATTTATAAAAAAAATAGATTTATTATATCCATGATCTGCTAAGATTCAATTGTTTCATTTTTCCTTTCCCATCTTTATAGGTTTGGATGTTGGCTCGGATGTGCCAATTGGAGAACAAAATTTTAGCCGTGGGAGAACCCTCTTATCGGTGAAATCCTCTGAACATTTCTAGTACTACTGCTTTAAATCATAGTTTGATCACTAAAGTTATTATCCATATCAGTTTATGTGTGTAATTGGACTATACTCACATAAAGAGAAAAAAAAGATATTAGATTTGAAGTTCTCTTGTTGGAATCACCGTTGTCTTAAACAAACACCCCTTTTATTAAACAGACACTTCTTTTTTTAGTGCTCGGAGAAGTAGAGTCAAAAGGGTACGTGAAAGCTTGGAAAGTTCCCTCATGGCACGGATGGAACTGATTGACAGCTATGCAAGAGTAAGTCCTTTATGAGAGAAGCAACTCTTCATACTGCATCTTCCTCCATAATGTTGTGTTTATGAAAGATGATGCCATTTGTTTGCCAGATTTCTTCAATGATTGAAATTGAGGTAGAAATGGACTCCGACGTTCTTGCTGCTGAGGCTGTGAGCAATGCAGTGTGTACTTCTAGATCAGTTTTTTATATCATCATGATCTCAATACATATAACAAATGTCCCTCATTTCAGCAATTCTTATGTGCAGGAGAGTATTGCGGATCAGATACAGCAAACCATGGAGCTAGAAAACCTCGAAGAGGCATGATTTCATTACTTGGAACTATCTTGTCAAGTAGACACATGAACTTACACAGATGAGACCACAGTAACAAAGTTCTCCGATTTTTGCAAAATTTCCTGATTAATACGTGTCTTTTTCGTTGAACGATCAGTTCACGAAGTATTCGCGAATTAAACACAAATTATTCACAACTTTTTGAAAAAGTCTCAAATATATATCTAATGTATGAAAAAATATTTATTTATAAAGTAATCTTCTTTTATATTTTTCATATATTGCCTGATATTTTATTGATTTATTTAGAATTTTCTGAATTGTACTGATTTCTTCCGAAATTTTACCTAAACGAATAATTTCCAAACTACGACTTGTAACATGGTTGTTACTCTCTCTTTACAATTATTAATTTCATTTTCCTTAATGTTTTTTATTTTTTCTGAAGTTGTCCCAACTTTGTCGGACTTTACTGATTTTTTGTGAATTGGACCCCTGCCATATTATTCCGAATTTACCCCGACTTTGTTACTATGCATGAGACTCACGCCTGCCTGCGAAGAGTAGGTGTACAAAATGTTTTTTTTTTTTTTGCCCGGGGGGGGGTGTAACCATTGGCTCCTTTAATTCTGTGAATTTGGTTCTTGGAAGACTTGGAACAAAATCGAAGTCTAGGTTTGCTTAAGACTGCATTTTAGTTCCCAAAAGAACTTTCTTTTCTAAATTTCTAAATTTAGTCTGCCAATAAAGAAATAGTTTTATTCTCAGACAATTATTTATTTGTGTAGCGATGGAGAATACAAGCTGAGGCGAATGATGAGGTGGAAAGACTTCTCAGTTCCGATCCTGTGCCCACGGAACAGGTCTAAACAGATCGTGGTAATTTACTTTCCAAAATATCCTCCTATTCATATAGTTTTTCATGGCTATTTCATTATTCAGATCACAATTTTCTATTCAGAGATTTTCTTGGCTCAACACATTGACTGGTGGGCACATTCGTCTACTTAATATATGATGAACAGATAACATGACCTATCGATTGCCATCATAGACGGAGAGGGAATTTTCATTATGTGTGATCGTGGAAAATTAGGATATTGGAATCAAAAGGTTTGAAAAAGTAGGATATTGGAATCAAAAGGTTGCTACATTGGTGTATCGGCTGAAGACCGCTCTGGCAGCTTGGTTGGTGGCCTTCGGATTCTAATAACCAGTCAGTTTGCCTCTATCACAGAGAGAGGTGGTTAAAATCCTCATCGCAAATGTTATTGAATTTTCTGTTTATTGGATTGAACTTAAAAACATCCACACTTGCTACACAAGAAAATTCTCATTTCCTTCATTGCTTGTATATTCAGCTATGATGATGTTCAATGTAAAAGAAGAGAGCTATATTAATAATAGCTACTGTAGAAATTAGCAAAAGCAAGAAAATATTTGTTGTGGAGTATGAAATCCCCATGCTTCCTTAGTGCCACCACTGTTCATTTGATGCACATTTAGGGTAGTTAGACCTCTTTTGATTCTCAACCTAGAGATCTTTAACCCATAAATCCACCTCAATTGAGTTATAGTAAGTGCCCAATTGATCTTCTTATCTCTATAATTTGAAAGGGAAGTCTAATTTCTCAGATGGTTTGGTTCATCCCATTGACTATTGTCAAATTGGCCAATTAAGGTACCAATTAGAATATTCTTATATTATCTTTTTTGTAAGATTAAAACTAGATAAGAGTACCTCTTTCCCTTAGAAACTCAAATAATATCAAAATATACGTTATTTAAGGGGAGTGCCAGCCTTTCAAGACGAGTAGTTCCTCATAGATAAGCCTACACGTGGCAACTATTAAGTAGATAAGCCTTTTTTTTTTTGGTGGTTGATATCATTTACCTACATGAGTAGAGTCAGTCGGTCAGAAGTTAGCTTGGGCAGTGGAGCTCTTGTTGCTCGTACCCACTGCAGGGGGGGGGGGGGGCGCACACCCCTACCACTCACGCAAGAGGCGGGGTGTATAGATAAGCCCTCTACTGGCCACACTTTTCTGTTCTTTTTGCACTCCATATCATTGCTTAACTAGCAATTCACTCTTTTCTGCTTATTGTATTTTTTGATATTAATAATACCTAGGTAAAAATTAGCAAAAGCAAACTTTATTTATATCATTGTCTTATACCCAGTTACCCACTAGTTGCAACAAGGCACATTAACACTATATGCCACACAGTGCCAGTGACTTTTATTTCTGGGTAGGATGCATAAATTTTTTCTAGGACAGAAACCTACAGCTGAGCTGACCAACACCTCATTATATATCGAGCAAAGCAAAGCATAGCTTGGAGTCAGAGTCACACCGGAAGGACCACAGCTGGACTGTATCTTTCTCGTCTCGTAGATTGTTCTCCTTTACGAGTTGCATCCAATTTTCGATGAATACATATGAGCTACAACTCCACATTGTCCATTGCTTCAAGTTAAGGGTCCAATTGTTGCCCTTGGGCACTTCCCACAACGCCATCTTCTCTCTCTCCACTTTAATCTTCTCTTCCTCCGTTAGAAATTCTTTCCCTTCACTTGATTCTTCGGTATTTGCAATCGGTTGTGATGATCGCTAACATCAGTCTTGTACAGCTTCTTCTCTATCCAAAACCTTACCTTTGTGGGGGGGGACAAAAGTGTCAGGCTCATGATATTATCCCATAAATTTTGAGGACCATTTTTCTTCTCTTCTCCCTCTCGTATTCTTCTTCCGCAGTTTGAGCTACCTTGAGAAGAGCATCCAAGTTTCTCCATCAATTTCTTCAAATTTAACACCAGGCATGCTATTGTTGTTGCCATCATCTCTTCTGGTAGCGGCCATTCTTCAGTGAAAGAAACAACTAATTAAAAAAAAAAACACAAGAAAGAAACAAACAAATAGGGAAAGGAAAATTAGATTGAAAAACAGGCTTTTGTACTATAAAAGCACAACCATATTAGGAAAGTTGCCAAATCTATCTATACTATATTATAAAGAAATAAGACTTTCTCCCTGCTCTCCAAACTCCAATCTCTCGAATCCTATACGTTCAATCCTAGGGATGCCATGTGGCTTCTCTCCTTAATCTCCACCGTTTGATTTAGGTCATCAGTTATCAAACAATACATCTTTACAAACTCACGTCAAACAAAACAACCTTTAACCTCTCCTAAATTTTCCCTCACACATTTCTATCTCCCAAAACACTTATACTCTCACTCCTAGGGATGCCATGTGGTTTCCCTCTCTAATCTCCACCGTTTGATTTGCTCATCAGGTATCAAACTTTTTGCTCTCCAAACTGCAATCCCTTCAATCTCATAAGTTCTAAAGATGACATGTACCTGTATCGTATCGCCGTATTTAAGTATTGCCGCACCCGTGCTTCCTAGGATAAGATAGATGAACTCTAAGGGTGAGTGAATCTTAACCATAGTTAGTGGGTATTAAAAGGGACACATGGTGACTTATAGAGATCCTTTAACTGTGATTAAACATAATTAACCTAAGGTTAATATTTTTATTTTTTTCTTAAAAGCAAGGTTAGATGCATTAATCCTAGGGGTGAGTGAATCTTAAGCACAATTAGTGGGTGTTAAAGGGGACATGTGGTGGCTTGTAGAGCCCCCTTTAATTGTGGTTAAGTATAATCAACCTAAGGTTTTTTTTTTCTAAAAATCAAGGTTAAATGGATGAATCCTAAGGGTGAGTGAATTTTAACCATAGTTAGTAGGCGTTAAAGGGGACACGTGGACATTGACGATTGGTTACATCAAAGCTACATAGGCAAATACCAGAGAAGATGTCGACCTCTCAGGTTAAGGACAATCTGTAAAATGGACTACCCTAAATATAAAGACAGTATATTTGTAAGGGTATCCACTGAGCAATCCAGTTGCAATATAAGTACTTCTTACTTATATCCACATTTTAATTAAGAGACCATTCTCTCAGTGATTGAAATTCATCACTCCATCATATGAAACTAACAATGTGTAAGTTATTAGGAATACATTGTCCAGATGTATCCTAATTAACTTAAAACAATTTTAGGTCTACAAGGAACTGGAAAAACCATATCTCCTTAGCAATCAGTTATCAACTAATTGAATGATTTTCCTACAATGTTACCTAAGGGACAAAGTAATCTCATCCAATGAGATATTTTAGATATATTATCCAATGTAGACAATGTGTGAATATAAAATATGCATTTATTAATTTAAAAAATGGATAAATATAATTCTGGAATGGTTTTGTGGGCATACATGTGTAACACCCATTACATGAAGAATGAATCATCAAAACAAAAAGCAAGAAGACTAAAGTGGGAATGCTGCATACTCCTAAGGGTCCCCTAGACATGAACAGTTACTTAAACATGAGCCTTTACTAGGACAGAAAGAAAATAAGACTAGTCTTGTTGTGGCTACAACTACCCACCACCTCCTTATTCGTCATCTCTAACAACGTTGAGAGCGAAACATAGTTCGGAGTTGCACCGGAAGGACCAGAGCTGGACAATATCTTTCCCTGCACGCAGATTGTTCTCCTTTACGAGTTGGTTCCATTGTTTGGAGAATACATATGGGCTAGAGCTCCTCATTGTCCATTGCTTGAAGTCAAGGGTCCAATGGGTTCCCGTGGGGTCCACCACCAGCACTTCCAATGCCCTCTTCTCTCTATGCACTTGGATCTTCTCTTCATCCGTGAGGAAATCCTTTCCCTTCACTTGATTCATCGGTATTTGCAGACGGCCATGATGATGGCTAACATCAGTCTTGTACAACCTTTTCTCTATCAAAAACTTTACCCTTGTGGGCCCCACCCCCATGATATTATTCCAAAAAATTCCAGGCATTCGTGGGGGTGGGTTTGAACTAGAACTACCCGCACCGTTTTTCATAGCCGACTTTGTCTTTTTCAAGATTAGGGTCTCTTTCCCTTTGATTTGACTACCCAACCTCTTCTTCTTCTTGTTCGTCCAGAGAGTTTCTGCTCTTTTCTTCTCCTCTTCGCTGAAGACACTCTCGTATTCTTTCGCAGCTACCATTACAAGAGCATTGAACTTAGTCGATATTTCTTCAAATTTTACACCAGGCATTCTGTTGCTGTTGTCCTCATCTCTTCCGGTTCCGGTAGCGGCCATTCTTCAGTGAAAGAAACAACTCTAAAAAAAACACAAGAAAGAAACAAATATGGAAAGGAAAATTAGATTGAAACACGTGCTTTCTATTTACAAGCACTATAAAGAACTAACATGCATATTAGGAAGGGAAGTTTCCAAAATATAATAATAATAATAACGACTCTACATCTCAAGTGTTTAATGTTCCACAACAGGCCACATACTCCCTTGACTGGTTAGTACTTTAGGAGAAATACCAATAAACGAATGGGTGGAAACTACTCAACCAATCCTAGTTTCGGGCCCACCAAAGCCCTGAAAAAGACGTGGTTTGAAAATCCTACATCAATCCAATTTCAGCCGCCCTTAAAGTTCACCCAATAGCCGACTGAAAGATGAAACAAACTGAAATTCCAGTTAACAAATAGACTACAATCAAAATTTATTGTACAAAGACAAATTCCTCAGCTATGAGAAACATATCCTGTGTGTTGTTCCCTGGGTTTACCTGTGCTCATGGGTGCCAGGATCAATTGTTTTGTTTGGATCTAATAGTTGTAATTACCTCTTAGAGAAATCCTGGCCTGGCCTTCAAAACCAACGGCCACAGTGAAGAACCCAGGAAATCAATTGTAATTCCCAAAATTTATTTTAAAATTTTGGGGGGGGGGGCGGCATGGCCCCTCCCCGACCCCCTGGCTCCGCCCCTGGCCCTAAAGTTCACCCAATATCCTCTGTGCTTTTCCCTGAGTTCTTCCCTGTGGCCGGCGGTTTTGAAGGCCAGGATTTCTCTAAGAGGTGGTTACAACTGTTACATCCATACAAATCAATTGATCCTGGCCTTCCAACGCCCATGACCACAGGTAAACCCAGGAAGACACAGAGGATATGTTCCGTCAATCGTATGAACTCTCTGAAATTAGCAACCATGCAGCGAGAAAGAACAAATAAACAACAGTCGCATAAACAATTTTCTTACTTTCATTCTGAGCGTTAAAGGACCCCAAAAAAACAGAAAAAAGAGGACAAATCTTTGATAGGAAATTAAAGGGAGAAAACATGGTATGACTGAACTTGTCAAAGAGTTTTAAGAAAAAAGAAACCCACTTTTCTAATCTAATATGAATAAAAATTTCGACTTACCTTAGAGCTTCAGCTAATCTTGAGATAGAAAAAGGAAGTTCGCTTCCTTAGTATGAACGAGAGAGAGGAGAAAAGAGAGTTGCAGGGTGAGACCGAGACAGAGAGAGAATTGGTGGATGATTTAGGAGAAACAGCGGAGTATTTATAATGTGTAAGGATTTGTACCAGTGAGACAATGATTGCTGATAATGATTGCTTACAAAAATACGTAAGCGGCACCACGTAAGCTGTACGGACTCTTAGCTCGAGTGTGTACCACTGTTCGCTGACATGGTGGGCCCCACCTGAGTTGACAGCCCGTGCCCTCTTGTGCTTACGTACTGCTGTGAGGGGGCTGTTGCAGCCCGGGGCTGCAACACCCCTCTTGCAGCTGATTATTGTCCATGCATGGTGGGTATGGCGAGGGATTTTGCTAAGAATATTTAGCCTTGAAAGTCTGGTACGGCGAGGGCCAGACCAAATCCAACTCACCCCATGCCACAGGTCACACGAGCCCTTATAACACCCCTTTAGTTGTGGTTCAACCAGAATGGGATTTGGTCTAGCCCTCGCCATACCAAAACTGTGTGGCTCACATTCCATAGGTCAGCATGTGTCCCTTTTAACACTCTTTAACTATGGTTAAGATTCATTAACCCCTTAGATTCAACCACCTTACCTTAGTTATAGAAAAAATTTAATCACAGAAGTTAGAATTTCTTAACCAGGTAAAAAAAGACAGTTAAAAGGGACTCTTTGAGTCAGACGGTTTTTGTCTATGCCGATCCCGTTCAACCATGTAGCTTTGGTTTTCTAACAAACATATTTTAAAAAATTAACTATGGGAGTTAAAAATTTTTAACTAGCCTTTGAAAAATTGAAAGCTAAGTAACTAAAGCGGGAGCGGGAGCGGGAGCGGGAGTGAGAGCGTCAAGTTTCAATTTAGGATAGGGCCGAGAGCGCCTCCGGAACATCTATATATATACTAGCGGATGGCACATGCAATGCACGTGAGAGCGAGGGGAAGGAATTAACCACAGTTAATAGGAGTTAAAAGGGGCACCTGTTAACCCATGGGTGCGATTGAACTCTCCCCGAGTTCAATCACGATTGACTGTGATTCTCTTCTTTAAACAGATAGGTGAGGGTAGTTTGGGAATTAAAGTAAAACATTAAATTAAAGTTTTGTTTGATATAAGGGTAGTTTAGGAATTTTGGAAAATTCAGGCAATGCCTGCCTCTCCCATTATAATAGTAAAGATATAAATAATATATTTTTTTAAATAATTAAAGTTATATTATTAAACCCTAAAAATTAATAAATCTTAACTAAAGTTAATAAGAATTAAAATAAACACGTGCTAGCCTCTAGGTGCAATTGAACTTGAGGAGAGTTCAATCACAATCGGATGTGATGTGCACTAAGTACTATTTACTAAAAAAAAGTCAAAAATAAATTAAAGTTATAATAATAAAATTTGAAAAGACTTAGTCCTTGACACACATAACTACTGACATTGTACAAAAATGACTGACATTGTAAAATAGAAGTAATAAATAAAGTTTGCAAATACTTTTTTCTCCCTTAGGTGTTTAGCCAAGGGTAAAGATGGAAATTCAATACATCTTCATCTTCCTCCTTACGTCTCAGATTTACAGTGACGAAAAGCATGGCCATGAGATTGGAAGATCAAGTTTTGTCCCGTCCATGTGAACAACACGCTCTATAAAATAAGAAATCGCGCTTTACAAAATCAAAAACTGCACTCCTGCGGCAAATCCACTCTCAAACCGTGAGAGCGAGGTTTGAGAGTGAGAGCGGATGGGTGTTCCGACGGTTTGGGTTACTAAGATTGAAAGGACAGTTAAAGGACTTTGTGAGTGAGGTTGACAGTTTTGGTATGGCAACAGCCATACCAAATCTGTTCTCCGGAATCTTAGGTATAATGCACAAGTTCAAGGAGCAAAATGGTAACATGCACTTGTTCATGGTACAAAATGATAGAGAATAGAATTCTATAGAGTTCCATTTAAAGTGAATCACATACTGATAGAGTCCTACTCTGTCTTAACTGCTGTAAAGATAAAGCTCATCATTTCCTTTTGTAACTGTAAAGGCTCCAACATTTTATAATGAAATGAGTAAACCCAATCTGGGTAACTCGGTCATATAGATTTGATCACAATTCTACATGGTATCAGAGCGCTCTCCGCAATAAACTCTAAATTTTTCATGGCATCTTCTCCTCCCTCTTCAATGGCGTCTCCTACTTCCTCTCATCCTCGCTCACCATCATTACCCTCCTTCACCATCTCCAACATCAATCACCTTGTATCCATCAAACTTGATGGATCCAATTACTTACTGTGGAGGAGTCAACTGATGCCCATCTTGATTTCTCAAGATCTGTTTGGTTACGTAGATGGTACCATTTGTTGGAATAATTCTGTATGCAATTCAAATATAACTAGAATCGAAGCAATGTAAAGCAGCAGACGATTTCAATCCAAAATAACTGTAGCATAAAATTCTGTATAGTGATAAGAAAAGAGATAGAACTTAGCCAAAAAGGATAGATCGAGGCACGTGTTGAACACGCTGTCCTTAAGGTGAAAAACGCCCCTGGTAGTCCTGAACAACTACGATGCTCTCAGGTTCTACTGCGGTCACCTCCAGGATTCAACGATCTCTACCCAAAGGAATGGAGCACTAGCTTTCCTTTGGTCTGCAACGAACTCGACGACTCCCAAAAATCTCGAAGGGAAAAATCGAACAGTTTTAGGAACCAGAAATACTGTGCTTAGAGAAAAGCTATGCTGTGATGATTTTCTGTGTCTGTTTAGAAAACCCGAAATTTCTTTTTGTAGAAAATAAAGAAGCTAAAGGAAACCTTCCAAGTTATAACGTAAGAGAATAAATTCTCTTAAAACGAATTAAAAGTTTAAACGGTAACAACCCAAGAGACAGACAAATAAAAAGAAGAAATAAAATAAGATTAAAAATATATCATATCCAAGGACTCACACGCGCGACCCGGCCCGGCCCGGCTCGGCCGGCCGCGGGTGTGTGTGTCTTTGATATTTGCGCACCGCCGCGACCCGCAACGCGCGCACATGAAGGGTTTTCGGCCCGACTCGCCAAATTCCCATTAGAAACCTTTGGACCTCCCCTTGGGCCCCCACATGCGCGAGGGCTAAGCCCTTCTCATTTTAACACACCACACTAGGAGAGAAAACATATATAAGTCCTTTAAAAGTTTTCTATTTTTCCGATGTGGGACTAAAGAGTTCCCACAAACAAAACACAAACACTTACAACTTGTTTTGAAAACATACTATGCTGTTTTTACAAAGCAAAAACAGAAAAACAGCAACAATCCCCCACAAAAACAAGTTTTAAATGAAGTAAAAGACCTTACGAAAACTAAGTTATGGTGAATAGGCTAAGGTGTCTTTTGGACTTGAACCTTGACTTAGTGTAGATATGTCGAATTCATAAAGATAATGGTGAACTATGTCTTGAACCAATCTCTTGTTATAATGAATTAACAACTTATCACACGCACCGCAACTTAAAAAATGTCGTCGAGTTCAAACAGTTGTGCACGTTATCGGCCATGTGCAAAATCCTGGTATTCATGAGCGCTCTAGAGAATCAGCCTAAATTCTCATAGGAAGCGGCCCCACTTCCACACTCATATAGGTGCATCTATCAAGGATGTTCTGTAACTATACACCCCACTGATAATCAGCTATAGATGACATTAAGAGTCAAGACTCATCATCTTTTACGTTACAGATAGCACTTTTACACCATAGGGATGAGAGAGGAGTTTCCTCCTAGTTAGTGCTCTCACAAAACCACTCAACAACTTGTTTTCCCATTGAACCTAGATCTTGGGATCTCCAGTCACTTAGGTTAGGTTACCGTTGTAGGTGATGATATTTCAATAGGCTTTAGCCCCATCCCCCTCGATGTACTGTAAATTAGCTCACTAGCTAATCCTTTGGTCAACGGATCTGCAATATTTTCTTTTGACCTTACAAAATCAAGTGCAATAATTCCATTATTTAGTAATTCTTTTATGGAATTATGCCTTCGACGAATATGTCGGGATTTCCCATTATAGGATACATTTTTAGCCCTAGCTATTGCAGCTTGACTATCACAATGTATCAAGATAGCAGGCATTGGTTTATTCCACAATGGTATATCTACCAACAGTGTTCTCAACCATTCTGCTTCTTCTCCAGCTTTATCTAAAGCTATAAATTCCGATTCCATCGTGGATCGGGCTATGCAGGTCTGCTTAGTAGACTTCCAAGACACTGCACCTCCTCCAAGAGTGAATACATATCCACTCGTGGACTTAGATTCATTTGAATCCGAAATCCAGTTTGCATCGCTGTACCCTTCTAATACAGCGGGATACTTAGAGTAACTTATACCATAATTTAGAGTATATTTCAGGTATCTCAATACCCTGATAAGAGCATCCCAGTGATCTTGCCCTGGGTTATGTGTATATCTACTGAGTCTTCCTATAGCATAAGCTATATCTAGTCTGGTACAGTTCATGATATACATTAAACTACCGATTACTCTAGAATATTCTAATTGAGAAACTCCTTCTCCAGAATGTTTCATTAACTTACAGTTATGATCAAAAGGTGTTCTCACAGGTTTGCAATCAAATTGATTAAATTTTCTAAGTACCTTTTCAATGTAATGAGATTGGGATAAACTTATCCCGTCTGAATTCCTTAGAATTTTTATTCCAAGAATGACATCTGCATTACCTAGATCTTTCATCTCAAATTTCTTTTTTAAGAAATTCTTGGTACTTATTATTATTTCTCTACTTGTTCCAAGTATTAACATGTCATCAACATATAAGCAAATAATTACACAATTATTATTTATGGATTTAATGTATAAGCATTTATCCGCTTCATTTATTTTAAATCCATTTGATAATAATACTTTATCAAATTTTTCATGCCACTGTTTAGGCGCTTGTTTAAGTCCATATAAAGACTTTAACAATCTGCAAACTTTATGTTTTAAATCTTGGATAACAAATCCCTCGGGTTGATCCATATAAATTTCTTCATCAAGTTCACCATTTAGGAATGCAGTTTTCACATCCATTTAATGTATTTCAAGGTTAAACATCGATGCAATTGAAATTAGCACACGAATTGAAGTAATCCTAGTTACAGGTGAGTATGTATCAAAGAAATCTATACCCTCTTTTTGTTTAAAACCCTTCGCAACTAATCGGGCTTTATATTTTTCTATAGAACCATCTGTTCTAAGCTTTCTTTTAAAAATCCATTTACACCCTATGGATTTACTCCCAGGAGGAAGATCTACCAACTCCCAAGTTTTGTTAGCCAAAATAGATTCAATTTCACTATTAATGGCTTCTTTCCAAAAAGGTGCTTCAGATGAAGTCATAGCTTCTCTAAAAGAATTAGGATCATTTTCTATTAAATAAGAGATGAACTCAGGCCCAAAACTAGTTTCCTTCCTAGTACGTTTACTTTTCCTATGTTCTAGTTCTTCAATAACTCGTACAATAGGACTAAAAGGTTCAGAAGTTTGTTCTAAAGGTATAACCTCACTTGAGGTACTAGGCAGAAGGACAGAATCTCTACCTTTAGAGTTGTCCTTAAAAGGAAAACACTGTTCAAAAAATTCAGCATCTCTAGACTCAATAATTGTGTTTGTATCTATTTCATTATTTTCTGATTTGATTACTAGAAATTTGTAGGCACTACTATTATGAGAATAGCCTATAAACACACAATCAACTGTCTTTGGACCTATTCTGGTTCTCTTTGGAGTAGGAATAGCAACTTTTGCTAAACACCCCCACACTTTAAGATATTTATAAGATGAAGGCCTATTGTGCCATAATTCATAAGGGGTTTTGTCTGAATTTTTATAAGGTATTTTATTTAAAATATAACATGCAGTTAGGATAGCTTCACCCCATAAATTAGATGGTAGACCCGAACTAATTAACATTACATTCATCATTTCTTTTAAAGTCCTATTTTTCCTTTCAGCTATACCGTTAGACTGAGGAGAATAAGGAGCAGTGGTTTGATGAATAATACTATTACTCTCACAAAAATCAGAAAAAAGATGTGAATCATATTCACCTCCTCTATCAGATTTTAAAATTTTTACTGTTTTTCCAGTTTATTTTTCTACTTCAGTTTTCCAAGATTTAAATTTTTCTAGAGTTTCATCTTTGCTCTTAAGTAGAAATATAGAACAAAATCTACTATAATCATCTATAAAAGTTAGGAAGTATTTTTTACCTCCTCTTGTTACTGTTGATTTTAAATCACATAAATCACTATGAATTAAACCTAGCAGTTCCGTGTTTCTCTATATAGATTTGAACGGCTTCTTAGCAAATTTTGACTCTACACAAATTTCGCATTTATGTTCTTTATCTAAAGTTTTTTTAGGTATTAATCCTAAAGTCATCAATTTGCGTAAAGAATTAATATGTACATGTCCTAATCTATCATGCCACATATTTATAGAGTCAACAATATAAGCAGAAGATGTAGATGTTTCATTCATAATTTCAGCAATTACATTTAATTTAAAAAGTCCCTCACTAGCATAACCCTTCCCAACAAAAATCCCAGGACTTAGACAATACAAACTTATCTGCCTCAAAAACCAATTTAAACCATTTCTTGCTCAAGATCGACCCAGAAACTAAGTTCTTCCTAATATCTGGAACATGAAGAACATCTTTCAGATTAAGGACTTTCCCAGATGTGAATTTTAAATTCACAGTCCCTTTTCCAGCAATTTTAGACGTAGATGAATTACCCATAAAAAGTTGTTCATCCTTTCCGACTATCTTGTAGGAAGAAAATGCATTTCTGTCACCACAGATATGCTTGGTGGCCCCAGTGTTCACCCACCAGTCTTTCATGTTGTTCACCAGATTGACTTCAGAAATAACAGCTGAGAAGCTTTCAGTTTCTGCCATATTAGCTTGAGCAGATCCGGGATGGTTCTTGACTTGATGACCAGCCTTGCGAAGTCTGCAGGTCCTAGCATGATGCCCAGGCTTCCCACAAACATAACAGTCACCATTAGGTTTCTTGAAAGTAGGTTTCTGAAAATTTGTTTTCTCATTTCTCTTCTTACGGAAATCTGTCTTCGGCTTAAACCTTTTTTCAGATTTCTTTTCAGTCATCTTATCAGTCACCTTTTCAACCAAATTGGCTTTGGTATCTATTTCTACAGATTTTTCTTTCATATATAAGTTTCTGTTGTTCTCCTCTATCCGGAGTCGAACAATCAGATCTTCAAGGGTCATCTCCTTTCTTTTAAATTTTAGTGAGTTCTTGAACTCTTTCCAGGATGGTGGTAATTTCTCTATTACAGCTGCAACTTAAAAACCTTCACTAATATTCATGCCTTCTTCTAAGATTTCATGCACAATTATTTGTAAATCATGCACCTGAGAAATTACCGATTTATTATCCACCATTTTATAGTCGAAATACCTTCCAACTACAAATTTTTTCGTTCCCGCATCCTCAGTTACATACTTTTTCTCTAACATCTCCCATAATTCTCTGGAATTTTTAACCTTACAGTAAACATCATATATTGAAGGAATTAAACCATTTAAAATATAATTCCTACACATATAATCCGAATGTTCCCATCTCTCTATAAGTAAAGATCTAGCAGGTTCAAGTTCTGTGCCGTATGTCCCAGATCCAGTCAACACATGAGCAACATTCAAAGTGTTTAAGTAGAACAGCATTTTCTGTTGCCATCTTTTAAAATTGTTTCCATCGAATGGTACTGGTTTCTCAGAATTGTTCAACATATTATAAATTGTATACAGAAAATTTCCAGTGAAATAAAGAAGACAAATTTTTTCACCTTAAGATTGTTGGAATAATTCTGTATGCAATTCAAATATAACTAGAATCGAAGCAATGTAAAGCAGCAGATGATTTCAATCCAAAATAACTGTAGCATAAAATTCTGTATAGTGATAAGAAAAGAGATAGAACTTAGCCAAAAAGGATAGATCGAGGCACGTGTTGAACACGCTGTCCTTAAGGTGAAAAACGCCCCTGGTAGTCCTGAACAACTACGATGCTCTCAGGTTCTACTGCGGTCACCTCCAGGATTCAACGATCTCTACCCCAAAGGAATTGAGCACTAGCTTTCCTTTGGTCTGCAACGAACTCGACGACTCCCAAAAATCTCGAAGGAAAAAATCGAACAGTTTTAGGAACCAGAAATACTGTGCTTAGAGAAAAGCTATGCTGTGATGATTTTCTGTGTCTGTTTAGAAAACCCGAAATTTCTTTTTATAGAAAATAAAGAAGCTAAAGGAAACCTTCCAAGTTATAACGTAAGAGAATAAATTCTCTTAAAACGAATTAAAAGTTTAAACGGTAACAACCCAAGAGACAGACAAATAAAAAGAAGAAATAAAATAAGATTAAAAATATATCATATCCAAGGACTCACACGCGCGACCCGGCCCGGCCCGGCTCCGCCGGCCGCGCGTGTGTGTCTTTGATATTTGCGCACCGCCGCGACCCGCAACGCGCGCACATGAAGGGTTTTCGGCCCGACTCGCCAAATTCCCATTAGAAACCTTTGGACCTCCCCTTGGGCCCCCACATGCGCGAGGGCTAAGCCCTTCTCATTTTAACACACCACACTAGGAGAGAAAACATATATAAGTCCTTTAAAAGTTTTCTATTTTTCCGATGTGGGACTAAAGAGTTCCCACAAACAAAACACAAACACTTACAACTTGTTTTGAAAACATACTATGCTGTTTTTACACAGCAAAAACAGAAAAACAGCAACACCATTGACCCGCCTGCTCCTTTCATTGGAGACCAACCCAAAGCTGCGTTTCATCAATGGCGACGCCTAGACCAATATATCCTGAGTTGGATCAACGGCACTCTGACAGAGAGTGTGCTCACCCATACGGTTGGATTACTCACCTCCCAAGCTGTTTGGAAGGCCCTTCAAGAATCCCATGCAAAATCAATGCACCTTCATGATCAGCTTCAATCCATCAAGAAAGGATCGACTCTCATATCTGATTTTTTGTTAAAAATCAAAGGCATTTTGGATGCACTTGCGGCGATTCAACAACCGGTTTCCGATGACGATCTCGTTCATCTTACCTTATATAGTCTCACTTCCGACTATGAGGCTTTTATCACTACTATTACCAATTGTCTCGAATCAATCTCCTTTGAGGAATTGCAAGCCCGTCTCCTTCAACATGAGCTGCGTTTGGCTCATCTCCATCCTCCATTGGTTGGCACTAATGACAATCCTACTGCCCTCTATACACAACGCTCACAACAGCAACGTGGTTCACGATTTAGGGGGTGTGGAGGTCGTGGCTTCAATAGTGGAGCAGCACGATCCCAATACAATGGTGGACGCTACAATAGTGGTCGTTCTCCTCCCAATGCACGTGACTACAATCAACGTCAGCCACCTCACCCAACCACTAACTCTTTAGATCTTTGCCAGATTTGTGCCAAGCCGGGTCATGCCGCTTTGCAATGTCGTCATCGGTTTAGTTACACTTTTCAAGAGGAGTCTCTCCCACAATCATTCGCAGCAATGACTCTACAACAGTCCTATGAAACCAACTCGAGTTCACTCACGATTGACTGTGATTCTATTCTTTAAATAGATAGGTGAGGATAGTTTAGGAATTAAAGTAAAACATTAAATTAAAGTTTTGTTTTATATAAGGGTAGTTTAGGAATTTTGGAAAATTCAAGTTATGCCTGCCTCTTCCATTATAATAGTAAAGATATAAATAACATATTTTTTTTAATAATTAAAGTTATATTATTAAACTCTAAAAATTAATAAATCTTAACTAAAGTTAATAAGAATTAAAATAAACACGTGCTAGCCTCTAGGTGCAATTGAACTCGAGGAGAGTTCAATCACAATCGGATGTGATGTGCACTAAGTACTATTTACTAAAAAAAAGTCAAAAATAAATTAAAGTTATAATAATAAAATTTGAAAAGACTTTTTTCTCCCTTACGCTTTTAGCCAAGGGTAAAGATGGAAATTCAATACATCTTCATCTTTCTCCTTACGTCTTAGATTTACAGTGATGAAAAACATGGCCATGAGATCGGAAGATCAAGTTTTGTCTCGTCCATGTGAACAACACGCTCTACAAAATAAGAAATCGCGCTCAACAAAATCAAAAACCGTGCTCCTGCGGCGAATCCGCTCTCAAACCGTGAGAGCGAGGTTTGAGAGTGGGAGCGGATGGGTGTTCCGACGGTTTGGGTTGCCAATATTGAAAGGACAGTTAAAGGACTTTGTGAGTGAGGCTGACATTAGGGCTAGAAGATTGATTCATTAGGGCTACCAAAATTCATAGGGGAGGCAATCTTGATATAAATCTTGATTAAACTCAATAAAATCAAAGAGAAGCATAGCCAAGGCTCTGATACCAATGAAAGTATGCCTCTTATTAATTTTAGAAACACAGTTCTTGGGGGGCATACATCGAATCCCAAGATTTGATTAAGATTCTAATTGATTTTATTCAATGAAGGTAGGAATAACATTCATCTTTACGACTTTGAAATTGTTAAGTCAAATCCACGTTAGAATAGTACTCGCAAAACTTCACAAGTTTCAAGTCTCCTGTCGATTCACACGAACCTTCTTTTTCCTTTAAAGCTTTCTCTAATGGAAGCTAATGGCCCTTCCAAATTTCATGCTCTTTTATCTTTTCTTCTTTTCTTTGATCCAAGAACCTTTATTGATCAAACAAGATTCAATCTTGATCTTCAAAGAACTTGTTCTTGATCATCAAGATCAAAAACCAAATAAAAAGGAAGAAGGGGAAGGGTGACCGTACACCCTCAAAGGGGGAGAGAGCTGGGCGTGAACTTGAGGAGAGGGAGAGAAGAAAAAATTATGGAGAATTATATTGTTTTAAAGGGCTGGGCATCCAATCCTTTATATAAGTTCCTTCTTGGTTGCTTAAATTGTAATCTAATTATAATTCATTAACCTTATCATAATCCAATTAGGATTCCTCAATAGTTTCTTTTATTGATTATTCTCCTAATCCAATTAGGATTAATCTTAAAAGAAACTAACCTTATCCATTAGTAACTAATCTTATCTTTATCCAATAAGGAATCTTGAATTAATAACTAACTAATGGAATCCCTAACAATTAGGGAATCTTTAATTAGTAACTAACTAACTAACTAACTAACCTTATCCAATAAGGATATTAGTTATTAGAAACTAATTAAATAAATAATAACAATTATTATTTCCTCCATGAAGTGGGCGTCCCACCCTAGGTGGGTCCTACCCCACACGCCAAAAGGGTTTCCAAAACCCTCTTAGTCACTTGAATTATTCTTTTATAATAATTCCCAATGGGTCCTACCCATTTGATTTTTCACATCTAATGTGATTCCATTTTTTAGAGCTTCACTATACCATATAGTAATTACTTAGAGAAATTAATTAATTTAATTATAAATTAAATTAAATACTTTAAGAAGGTCCTTGTGTGTGAGATCTAAAGGGATCTCCTATTTCCGGTTGTGGGACCAAGTACTTCACCTTTTTGGTTGAAGCATTGTTACTAGGAAACACATTTCCTATACTCCATTAGGATTATAGAATTTTATCTATATCCCTGGACTTCCACCAATCACAATTAATGTCTATTAACACAATGTGATTAACCTCCAGAAATTAGAGAATTGCTTGTAAGTACCATCTCACAATATATTTACAAATAAACCCTTCCACATTCCGATATCACTTGTAAGCTTCCGGGATTGGAACAATTCCACTGTCTTAGTCCCTAGCTTATGAATAGAACCCTTTCTCATGATTACTTTTTCATTGAACTGAACCTCCAAAACACTTTTGAAGAAACATTAGAAAAGAACTGACATATATATATTTATATATACATTTCCATATGGAAAATATCAACTTCGATAAAGACCATTTTACCGAAAAGCACCAGTACTGGATTTAACAGTTCAGTTCAACAAATATCACCTAGATATCATTATCTCCAATTAAGGAGTTGTGGATTCCTTATTGAGTGTTTACACACTTCTCCAAACACTGTGTACATGACTCAACGTACCCGGAGTTAGTCCTGTGTATTGGACATTGCCGATTGGCACATCAAAGCCATATAGACAGATGTCTGAGAAGATGTTAACTTCTCAGGTCTAAGGACAATTTGTCAAATGGATAACCCTAATACAATCTGACAGTGTATTCCATAGGTTATCCACTAGTGACCCCGTTCAGTATTATGTACTTGCTACATATACTCACATGTTAGTCAAGAGTCACCACTCTCTGTGAATGAGATTCATCACACTATCTCATAGAACTACACATGTGCAAGCCATGATGAAGTACGTCGCCCAACCAGTACTCTAGAGGCTTCGAACAATATTAGGCTTACAAGGAACCGGAAAATCATATCTCCTCGCAACCTTTGCATGATTTTCCTACAATGTTACCTATGGAACTTTATGTCTTCATCATATGAGACAGTAATTAATATAAATACCATTTATAGTTGGTTGTGTGAATATGATGCTTATCTAATCAACATAGAAAAGTTTCTTATTGGCTTTCGAGGGCATATATGTCCAACAATCTCACACTTGCACTCTAAGCTAATTAGATGTAATACCCATCTTCTCATTGATGTTTCTCAAACACCAGCTGAGACATAACTTAATATGTATGGGTCTGTCATGTCTGTTTTACCACAACTATTATAGTGATGCAATAACACTTGCAACTCTTGCAAATTTATTATCAATAACCATAGTCTTAAAAGACTAAACAAAAATGATACTATCTAACAGTCATTTTCAGAAGTTAACATGCTTGTGCTTTACCATTGTACAATGCTCCAGACTAATCTGATCAATATCTTATCACATCAACATGTGATGAATATCCGGTCTAGTACAAGTATACTTTCTCATGAAATCATATATCTAAGAGAAATAGATTCCATCCCATAAAGGTAGAAACTCTTTTCTTGAAATCTTACTTGCACAATAACATGATTGTTATTGGGAGAATAACAATACCATTTTCCTTTTGTCTCTAAACCATTTAGGACTAAGAAAACATGTTGTCAAAGTTATTGTCCTTCATTGCATAATTGCTAGATCAAATCTAAGAGAAGAATAATATTCGTACTTCATTCACAATGAAAATAATATTATCTCTGCATAGAGCCAGGAAAGTAATTATGCTCCCACTAACCAATTTGTACACAAATGATATTTTCATTCTTAAATGAAAATCAAACAGTTTGATTACTTCATCAGAATAAAAGTTAGTCCAACTATAGATTCTGGGACCTGTGGATTCTAGTGTACTATTCAGGTATAGTGAGAGTAGAGAGTTGATCTTTATCAATTCTCATAATTATCGGTCTATTGAGCTTCTGCTTCTAGAACAATTCTAGATTCAGTTTCTCTACTAGGAAACTTGTATTCCTGTTTACAAATATATTTTATTATCCAGGAATAGAGACTAAATGTCTCTAATGCGAATCCCAAGCTCATCTTTTATCAAATCATATCCAATATAATTCGATTTAACAACACCATCATGCTATGGTTTGTTATGAGAATTATCTGAGACAGATGTAATGAGAGTAAATTATGAAATTTCTATTAAGAGGTACTCTTCTCAATCATGGAAGACTTACCTAGCTATTTCTTTATTTCAGTGCGGAATTCCTTAAACTTTTCAAAGAATGTGAAATAAAGTTAGCTACCTCTTAATGGAAGATTCATATGGTTACGATCATCAAACTTTTGTCCCATTCCCAAGTAGAAGTTTTATCCACTCAGATTTCTCCTTCTCCTTAACAAACATGCAACTATTGCACTTTATACAAGATCATACCAAGCATTAGGAGCTGGAGGTTCCAACAATTAAGTTGGACTTGATGAGTATACAAGCTGGATAGTCCTTCCAAAGGTTTGTCCTGTATCCAATGACCAATTGCTTCACTATGAAGCACAATCCTTATACTTTCCTTTCTTCTTAGAAGAGTCTTTGTCCATACTACTAGAATACCTTTCCAATGAAAAATCTTGGATTTCTTTCCTTTGCATAAATGCTCGGGATTTGGAAAATCCAATTCTTTTGAACATCTTTGCAAGTAGCATTGAACTCTTCAAAGGTTCTTAGCCATATGCAACATGTGGGATTTCAGACAATCTGATTTCCTACTTGTTCAACATAACCATATTAAAGGACTCCGGGAGTTTGTCGAGGATCATATCCTCTAATCCCATAAATTTATTTCAATTTATCTCAGCACCAAGAATTGGGATTTATGAATCCAATGATCTCCATCATATTCTTTGTGACTGGGTTTCTCTAGTCAACTTAGTGTCCACTTGTCCTTTTATATAGTAAACTGCCTAGCAGCCCTATTGTATTCTGTAAACATCTCAAATGACATTTACTATTAGTAGTGAGAACTTGGGCAATTCTTTAGATGATAAGCACAAACTTGAGATTCCTTTTCCATTCCAAACACTTTGAATTGGTCAAGAGATTCTCATTAAAGTCTTGGTAATGTGGTTATAGAATGACATGACAATTAAAACATACATCATAATTTCACACATTATAATATCATTAGATAAGAGCTTTCGATCTTTGATGATATTGCTCATCATTCAGTCAAATTTCATAGACCCCTCAATCTATAAAATTAGGAAATATGTTACTTCATATTTCTGATGAGCATTGGGTGCCTTATAATACACATGCAATCTTCCATTTTAGGATAGTACCACACATGCACTACAAGGTGGATAGTAACTATCCATCACTGAGCATCTCATGCATAACTCCTTATGTTAATCAGTGATTCCCAATTTTCTTGCAACCTTCAAGGACAACATGACTGTCACTGTTTCAGCCGTCATATTCCTTGGTTAAGTGAAACCCATCATTCTGGTTCGTCATATGATCAAGTAGGGCTGTGCCCCCATTTTAGTTGACACTCCCTATCAAGCCATACACAAACCTATCTACTATAGAAATAAGACTCTAGGAGTTTAACTCAGACTGAATTATGTCAATACCTTTTGGCAAGACAAGACTCAGACTAATTAATTCCTAATCTTATTGATAATAGAAGGTCATAGGGCAACATTATCCCGTAGGATAGATTAGCCCATTTAATTCACTTCATATTTTTCTTGAGGGAAAACAGAATATTTTGAACAAATTATACATCTAATGCATATATCAAAAGCATTTACAATATTTATCATTGTATCACATGTATAGAACAATATATAAAATCATCACATGATAATAAAATCAAATTTCTGTTTAATTAGATAAAACTAATTCCAATGAACTCTCACTAGCCCCAGAAATCTTTATGGATCTAATCCAAGGGTACAAAAGTCATTTTTAACATCAGTGGGCTTTAAATGGTTCATACATCCATATGATGGACCATTGGTCATACCAAGCACCATGAGCCCAAAATAATAATTATAAAGTGTTCATGTGCATCACTAAAGCTCATAAGTCAAAATGGACTATATTACCCTTTAATTCTCTACGAATTAATTTCAGCACATTAGGGTTCACCAACCCTAAGTCTAAAAGAAATTATGGGAGTCTTTAAACAACTCTCTAAGACCTCTACTAGGGTCTATAAGTGTCACTCAAGCACTTCCCATAATCGTGAATATTGTTAGCTTACATCTATGTCAATTAAGGCACAATTATCTCATAATCATGCAAGTAACATATTCCACGTAAAAATTTCAACATGGACTACATTCATCAGGTCCAAAAGGGCTATAATAATGTGTTTTATTTAAACACAAACTTTTTATGTTTGAACAAAACATATATTGTGGGGTTTGATCCAATTATCCAAAATTTGCACAAAAACGATAATCACATTATCACAAGGGTTATGGACTTTTCTAAGCAACTAAGAGTTATAACAAATCATCACTTGAAATACATAATATAGTCGCACAATGGGTTCACATGATCATGCTATCGTAGAAATCCTACAACTACTCTTGTAGAACGCCTTCTAAGATTTATTCTCGATGCTATCACCATCATCTTCGATCTTCAATATGATTTCTTTATAGAGAAAAACCAGCAACTCCTAATACTAAGATTACATCACATTCAAAATAAGAAATCTTGAGAAACCACCAAAAATAGGGTGCTCAAGGGGAGTACAACTCATAAGAAGAAAAAGAAGAGAATAGAGAGAGAAGAAGGCATGATTATGGAACCCATCCACCATTCAACAAGAATATATATTAACAATTCATTAACTATGAATAATAACATGGCATGACAAATTACTTAGAAAGTCCATAACCTCAACAAGAGTTTTGTTAACCTTAGGGAAACTCTTTCCCATATGGTTAAGGCCTCTATTAACATTTAATAGAAAAACCCTAGAGCAAAAAAAAAGCAAGCATGTTAAGAATGAATTCTTAGGGTTTTTAGATCATCATTAAAAGAAAAAAATTTTCCTTTAATGCATGGAAAATCATTAAGAGAAACAATTTCTCTAAGATTTAATCTAACCATAAAATTCATCCTCACATTCCCCAATTGATAAACAAATAGAAAACACCATATTAAATTCGGCTAGGATAGGGATCTAATCCCTTCCATATTATTTTGATCTAATAACTATTAAAAGACCAAAATAAAAATCAGCAAATTGCTAATTTTTAATATCACTTTATATTGATTCCAAAAAATAATTCAAAATCAATAATAGGTGAATTCAAAATTTTTCATAATGGCCAACTGCTTTAGAGATTATTTGATTTAACAATTAAATAAAATAATACCCTAAACACTAGTATTAAATGTCCATAAAATAATTGATCTCTATCAATTAAAATTCACTTGAGATAAAACCCTATATCTCAACCAATGACATTTATATAATTACTTGATTAACTATTAATCAAATAAAAACTTATAAATACTATGTAGCCGAAAATTTTGAGCACATGTAATTGATCCAAATCAACTACAATAATTATGGTATTATTCCCATAAACTTTTTAGGGAACCATAAAAGATATTATAATTAACATTTAATTAAATGATAACCCGTGGACTCGAAGCAGATAATTAAAAAATTTAATTAAATCTGAGCCCTTGCTCTCGAATCAAATAATTAAACTATTTAATTCATTGATAGCCCATTAAACGATTTAACAGCATCCCATGCTCTCAAATCAAATAATGGAATTTAGGAAAAATTTGAAAGCCTCTTGGAAAATTAATTTAGAAAACTCATTTTCCTGTTTTAGATTTTCGACTCAAGTTTTGACCCTCAAAACGATTGATTCTGAAAAAACTTTCTTTACAAAAGTTGTAGATCTTTTTGACGGCTTCGAAACGATGTACTGACAGACCTAAATCGGACTTACGGTCACAAAGTTATGGCCGAAATGCCGAAACTATATCCATTCTTTTAATCAAATACAAATCCGAAAATCCATGAATCAATTTTAATTGAAATAAGGTTTAATCTCCAAGAACACTTAAGCAAGGGTGTCTAACACCATGAGATTTATTAATTAACATTTAATAAATAAAATCTCATCTATATATGCTAGCCAAAATATCAATGAGTATCTAAGTGGTATATATCAAAGGGAAAACTTGCCCAGGGCTCACAAAAATAAATTAAACAATTTAATTTAATATAAAAAGGATCTCTGAATCCTTAAAGAGCTTTAACCAAATTTATATCTCTATATACCTATCCCTAATAGAATTAAGAGAGGTTTTGAAATCATCCAAAACTGAAATTAGTATCACACTAATTTCTAAGGGCTTAATTACTTCCTCAATAACTAGAGGGGGATCCCTTAAGCCTAATAATGATTATCCAATAATCAAGAATCTAGAAGATTGATTTATTAGGGCTACCAAAATTCATAGGGGAGGCAATCTTGATATAAATCTTGATTAAACTCAATAAAATCAAAGAGAAGCATAGCCAAGGCTCTGATACCAATGAAAGTATGCCTCTTTTTATTTTTAGAAACACAGTTCTTCGGGAGCATACATCGAATCCCAAGATTTGACTAAGATTCTAATTGATTTTATTCAATGAAGGTAGGAATAACATTCACCTTTGCGACTTTGAAATTGTTAAGTCAAATCTACGTTAGAATAGTACTCGCAAAACTTCACAAGTGTCAAGTCTCCTGTCGATTCACACGAACCTTCTTTTTCCTTTAAAGCTTTCTCTAATGGAAGCTAATGGCCCTTCCAAATTTCATGCTCTTTTATCTTTTCTTCTTTTCTTTGATCCAAGAACCTTTCGTGATCAAACAAGATCCAATCTTGATCTTCAAAGAACTTGTTCTTGATCATCAAGATCAAAAACCAAACAAAAAGGAAGAAGGGGAAGGGTGACCGTACACCCTCAAAGGGGAAGAGAGCTGGGCGTGAACTTGAGGATAGGGAGAGAAGAAAAAATTATGGAGAATTATATTATTTTAAAGGGCTGGGCATCCAATCCTTTATATAAGTTCCTTCTTGGTTGCTTGAATTGTAATCCAATTATAATTCATTAACCTTATCCTAATCCAATTAGGATTCCTCAATAGTTTCCTTTATTGATTATTCTCCTAATCCAATTAGGATTAATCTTAAAAGAAACTAACCTTATCCATTAGTAACTAATCTTATCTTTATCCAATAAGGAATCTTGAATTAGTAACTAACTAATGGAATCCCTAACACTTAGGGAATCTTTAATTAGTAACTAACTAACTAACTAACTAACTAACTAACTAACTAACCTTATCCAATAAGGATATTAGTTATTAGAAACTAATTAAATAAATAATAACAATTATTATTTCCTCCATGAAGTGGGCGTCCCACCCTAGGTGGGTCCCACTCCACACGCCCAAAGGGTTTCCAAAACCCTCTTGGTCACTTGAATTATTCTTTTATAATAATTCACAATAGGTCGTACCCATTTGGTTTTTCACATCTAATGTGATTCCACCTTTTAGAGCTTCACTATACCATATAGTGATTACTTAGAGAAATTAATTAATTTAATTATAAATTAAATTAAATACTTTAAGAAGGTCCTTGTGTGTGAGATCTAAAGGGATCTCCTATTTCTGGTTGTGGGACCAAGTACTTCACCTTTTTGGTTGAAGCATTGTTATTAGGAAACACATTTCCTATACTCCATTAGGATTATAGAATTTTATCTATATCACTGGACTTCCACCAATCACAATTAATGTCCATTAACACAATGTGATTAACCTCCAGAAATTAGAGAATTGCTTGTAAGTACCATCTCACAATATATTTACAAATAAATTCTTCCATATTCCGATATCACTTGTAAGCTTCCGGGATTGGAACAATTCCACTGTCTTAGTCCCTAGCTTATGAATAGAACCCTTTCTCATGATTACTTTTTCATTGAACTGAACCTCCAAAACACTTTTGAAGAAACATTAGAAAAGAACTGACATATATACATTTATATATACATTTCCATATTGAAAATATCAACTTTTCGATAAAGACCATTTTACCGAAAAACACCAGTACTGGATTTAACAGTTCAGTTCAACAAGTATCACCTTGATATCATTATCTCCAATTAAGGAGTTGTGGATTCCTTATTGAGTGTTTACACACTTCTCCAAACATTGTGTACATGACCCAACGTACCCGGAATTAGTCCTGTGTATTGGACATTGCCAATTGGCACATCAAAGCCATATAGACAGATGTCTGAAAAGATGTTAACCTCTCAGGTCTAAGGACAATTTGTCAAATGGATAACCCTAATACAATCTGACAGTGTATTCCATAGGGTATCCACTAGTGACCCCGTTCAGTATTATGTACTTGCTACATATACTCACATGTTAGTCAAGAGTCACCACTCTCTGTGAATGAGAGTCATCACACTATCTTATGGAACTACACATGTGCAAGCCATGATGAAGTACGGCACCCAACCAGTACTCTAGAGGCTTCGAACAATATTAGGCTTACAAGGAACCGGAAAATCATATCTCCTCGCAACCTTTGCATGATTTTCCTACAATGTTACCTATGGAACTTTATGTCTTCATCATATGAGACAGTAATTAATATAAATACCATTTATAGTTGGTTGTGTGAATATGATGCTTATCTAATCAACATAGAAAAGTCTCTTATTGGCTTTCGAGGGCATATATGTCCAACAGTTTCATGTTCCACAGTTGAAGCCGAATATCAAGCATTAGTTACAGCAACAGTGGACATTATATGGATTCGTTCTACTTCGTGACCTTGGGTTATTTCTCTTTACACCATCGGTAATCTACTGCTATAATGTGAACGCCACATACATGGCCGCCAACCCTGTCTTTCACGGGAGAACGAAGCACATCGACATCAATTATCATTTCATTCATGAAAGAGTTGTTCTAGGAGATTTCTGCATTCAATTTTTTTCTACACATCATCAAACAACTGACATTTTCACAAAGGGACTACCAAAATCTCGATTTCAATTTCTTAAGGACAAACTATCGGTGTCTCCACCATCAGTTTGAGGGGGCATGATAGAGAATATAATTCCATAGAGTTCCATTTAATGTGAATCACGCACTGATAGAGTCCTACTCTATCTGTAACTGTTGTAAAGATAAAGCTCATCCTTTCCTTTTGTAACTGTAAAGGCTCCAACATGATCATTCTACTAATAAAAGTACAAAGAGTAACCTAAACTTTACTTGGACATAAATACCCTTATTTTATCAATAACTTATAGAATAACCTAACTTTAATAGTTAAATTATATTAAGTGAGATTCTTCTCATACACGTTTGTGGGACTCTACCCTTGTTATTAGAGTTACAATTGAACTCTAATACCTCCCCAAGTTCATCTTCTTTTTTTTTGGAAGGAAGTTCATCTCCTTCTATTATTGGGAAAACTATAAGAGGGCTATATTGATCAAACTCTATCAAAGATCAATTGAGAGAATACCTATACTCTCAATGGATATTGTATATATCTGTATGATATGTACATTACGTTTTTATCTCTCTGTGTTAGTTATCAATTCAACTTGTAACTCTTTTGTGCTTGTGTAAAAATATATGGATTTTCGTTTGGATTTTGCTTCTACAATTTGTTGTTAAACTCCTTGCATTTAAATGCGTTTTTTTCTCTCTCAATAGAATTGGGTTTTTGTGGGGCTGGACACTGGTAGACGACGCTATGCAGTGTATTTTAACGTGTACTTAGCTTCTTGTTTGAGGTTTGCGCTTCATCTTCATATAGCTTTGATGTTTGAAGCTCATTATTGTGTCTTATTTGGATATTCATTTCTCCGTCAAAGTGCTTTGTAAGGCTTTTGAAAGAAAATCTGGATTGAGGAACATGGTCAAACTATACCTACTTAGTGCTATGATGCAGAGGTTTGATACTTGATATACAAACCATTAGTGCGAGAACTTACTTAAAATTTAGAACTATAATTGAAAAAGGCAAGGTCACTTCCGTATAAATGTGCTTAAGGATAGCTCTTTGTTTTAGTAGAAATTACATAAATTCCAATTGTTTAGACGTTTCTTTGCTTGGCAGTAATATATTTTCGTGAAATTATGCTGAAGCGAGTGAGTTCTTGACTAGACAATTCCGCCTCGATTCCAGGTAGGGGTAAGTTCAATATCTCGTCTTGGAACCTGGTCATAGGTGCAACACCACCTTCTAAAAGACTCCCTTTTGAAAGCTAAGTGTTTGTTATTCATTTTTATTAGGGTAAATTACACTCACCTCCCCCGAGGTTTGGTGAAATTTCATAAACCTCCCCTGAGGTGTGGTGAAATTTCAGAAACCTCCCCTCTAGTTTCTAAAATTACACAGCCCTCCCCTGTCAGACTCTTAATATTAGCAGTGTTACCTAAAGTTACCATTTTTCCCATTTTATCCCTATTACTTGATTGAGGAAACACGTCTTGCCGTTTGAAAGTTCAACCAAAGAAAAACATTAACTCCCAATCCGCCACGTGTCCCTTTTAATATCCACTAACTATGATAAAGATTTACTCACCCCTAGTATCCATCTAACCTTAGTTTTAGGGAAAAAAATAACCTTAGGTTGGGCATACTTAACCGCAATTAAAGAGGGCTCTACAAGCCGTCATGTGTCCCTTTTATCACCCACTAACTGTGGTTAAGATTCACTCATCCCTAGGATTCATTAATCGAACCTTGGTTATAAGAAAATAAAATAAAAAATATTAATCTTAGGTTAGTTATGTTTAACAACAGTTAGAGGATCTCTATAAGCCGCCACATGTCCCTTTTAACACCCACTAACTATGGTTAAATCTCCTTCCAAAAAAAACTATGGTTAAATCTCACGACCCTAGGGTTTATCCATCAAACCTTGGTTTTTAGAAAAAAAAACCTTAAGTTGCTTATGCTTAACCACAATTAAAGGGGGTTCTTCAAGCCGCCACATGTCCCCTTTAATGCCCACTAACTGTGGTTAAAATTCACTCACCCCTAAGATTCATCCATTTAACCTTGATTTTTAGAAAACAAAACCTTAGGCTGATTATGCTTAACCATAATTAAAGCAGGCTCTACAAGCTGCCACCTGTCCCCTATAACACCCACTAATTGTGCTTAAGATTCACTCACCCCTAGGATTAATCCATCTAACCTTGCATTTAAGAAAAAAAAAATATTAACTTTAGGTTAATTATGTTTAACCACAATTAAAGGATCTCTATAAGTCGCCATATGTCCCTTTTAATATCCACTAACTATGGTTAAGATTCACTCATCCCTAAAGTTCATCTATCTAACATTGGTTCTTAGAAAATAATATATATATACTTGATTTTGGAAATATATATATTAACTTATATAACCTTAAGTTGATATTATTAACCTTGGTTAGAAACTAATTATCATTTATTTTTATTGAATTAACTAACCTTGAGTTGAAAAAGGGTAATTTAGACATTTTGAAATGTTTAAATGATGGCAACATCAAAGTCCATCCATAAATTAACGGTAAACATAAGGGAAGGGAGAATCTGTTACAACAACCAAAGTTGAGGGGAGGACAGTGTAATTTCAGAAACTAGAGGAGAGGTTTATGAAATTTCACCAAACCTCAAGGGAATTGAGTGTAATTTACCCTTTTTATTATTATCTCAACTATTACTTTTTTGTGGGGGGTGATTTATATTTATAAAACTATTGCATCTGCTTCTTATTTTCATTGTTTTATTTTTATGGTGTCTTTGTTAAATCCTACTGTCATTACTTCTTTAGCGAAAACTAGAGATAACTATTAATGAGTGCTGCAATAGAGTATCTATATATATGATAGCACGGGAGCATATGGTGACCATAATTTATGATGCATCCATCCCACAAGATGCACCTGAAAGATATTGATTTAGAACACTCACATAGCAGACCATATTGACAATTTTCTTTTTCTATAATTGTCTCAGATGAATTAATTTAGTCAATATATTATTTTTGGATGAGCTTTTACATTTTTACATTATTTTCGTTATTTTAGCAAGACAAAATTAATCATTCTATTATTGAAAATTGAGAATTAATCACTAAATTAATGATAGAGAATGTGAGATATGGGGTTTTGTTTACTGTTTATTATCGATTCAAATTAATATGCTAAGCGGGACCTACACATGAGTACTTAATTAGTAATATTATTTCTTAACTTCATCTAATTGAGATCATAAAATTATAAATAATAATATTATATTTTTAATTTATTCATAATTATATTTTTATATATAAAAATTAATACGTGCAAAACACATGATGAGTAAACCAATATGGATAACTTGGTCATGTAGATTTGATCACAATTCTACACAAAAGTCACAAATAAACCACAGAATTCTCCTTTTTCTTCCCTGGTCTTAATGCACAGAAAAAACAAGAATTTCAGACAACATAAAAGATTCCCTTGAGAAAGCGATCTTTTAGGCTTGGCTTCGTCCTCCCCAATGCAACGGTAAGAACTGCTAGCCTTACTCTCTATCAACCCCTATTTTCACCCTCAACCAACTATTTGTCTATTCTGTAAAGTATTCTCTCAAAAAAATAAATAAATTTTTGATAAGTGAGGAGTAGAGAGTGAGAGTATGGGTTGAATGAGAATAGGGTTAGCATTCCTCAAGCAAGGATAAGAAGGTATGAGTTTTTTGAGAGTAAGGCTAGCATTCCTCAAGCAAGATTAGACCGAACTCCCAAACAGTAAGATAACGAAATCTAGTGGACTCGGTTGTTCTTGTTTTTTTGTTTGGTAGGAGAACTAGTTTTTCTAGGAGCAGTGATTTGATTTGCGGACCCGAGCTCCACTGCTTATCTTTCCCGTGTCCACGTGTCCCTTTTAACATTCGTTTAATCCTAATTAAGTTAAATTAAATTAAATTTAAGATTTTTTTTTAAAAAAAAAACAAAGGTTGGATAGTTGAACCCTATATTAGTGAGCGAATCTTAACTACAGTCGATGAGAGTTTAAAAGTGGATTGTGGACTAATGAGAATCACCAATGAAGATTGACTTTGTTACATACTAGAAACCGTGAGTGTATTAAGCATTTTCATTTTTCTAACCATCTGTAATCCAGAATGGCTATTGTAAAACAATTGAATAACTCGTATAAGAGATCAATGGAGAAAACCCACCTTCCACCTTAAAGGTGAGGTGGTGTCAACACTTTATTATATAGAGAATGTCTTACACGTTAATTACAGCAACAAGATCCTTTGGATACAGGATATTGGATACAGAATATACATGTTTCTAAATCAAGAGATTCTAAATACAAGAGAGAATGGATATCTAAAATATACATGTTTCTAAATTGATATCCAAGATACTAAGTTCTGGGTTGTGACCGGATCAGTGAGAAGCATTGATCCGGTGGTACACTAGGTTGGCTATTACACCCCTGAAAGCTGATGGGGCGCTGGCGAACCATGAGCTTGTCTTTCAAAAACTGAAACCGTGCCGTGGTAAGTCCCTTCGTGAATATATCGGCTATTTGATCCACAGTGTTAAGATACCGAACAGTAAGCTCATTACGCACAACCTTTTCATGAACATAGTGATAATCGACCTCGAGATACTTGGTCCGAGCGTGAAAAAAAGGATTAGAAGCAAGCGCAATGGAACTAATGTTGTCACACCAAATAAGCGGAGTAGTCGAGAGAAAAATGTGCAAGTCCTTGAGTAAGAGACGAAGCCATGAAATCTCGGCGGTAGTGAGAGCAAGCTGGCGATATTCAGATTCAGTGCTGGATCTAGACACGGTGGACTACTTCTTGGCACTCCAGGAAATGGGATTACCTCCAAGATAGATGCAATAACCACCCGTGGAGCAGCGATCAGAAGGACTACCGGCATAATCGGCATTCGAGAAGGCTTCAAGACATAAAGACCCAGGTTGAAACAGGAGACCATGGTCTAGAGTTCCTTTAACATAGCGGAGAATACGTTTGATAGCGAGCCAGTGATCCGTGGTCGGTTGATGCATAAATTGGCAGACTTGATTCACAGCAAAGGCGAGATCGGGGCGAGTTAAGGTTAGGTATTGAAGAGCACCAACTGCACTTCGATAAGCGGTGGGATCCGGAAGGGGATCACCATCAGATGGATCCAGTTTCTTACCACTGATAGCCGGAGAAGGATACGGCTTGGCATCCTCCATGAGGTGGCGCTTTAACAAGTTTAAGGCATAGTTTGTCTGAGTGAGATACAAGGAGGTACCAACAAAGGAGGCTTCCATACCCAAAAAATAGTGGAGACTACCCAAATCCTTCATGGGAAGCAAGGACCCCAACTTGGTAATGAGAGTAGTGAGGTGGACGGCATTATTACCTGTGATAAGAATGTCATCAACATATACCAGGAGAAGAAGAAACACATCATTGTCATGATAGGTAAATAGGGAGTGATCCGCCTGAGAGTCAACAAAACCGAGTTCCTCAAGATAATCGGAGAACCGTTGAAACCAAGCACGAGGGGCCTGCTTCAAGCCATAAAGCGACTTATGGAGGCGACAAACATGATGGGGGAAGTTAGGATCCTCAAAGCCCTTGGGTTGACACATATAGACTTCTTCAGAAAGGTGACCATGGAGAAATGCGTATTGAACGTCAAGTTGACGAACAGGTCAATGCTTATGAACTGCAAGAGCAAGAATAGCTCGAATGGTAGTATGTTTTACAACAGGACTGAAAGTCTCATTATAATCAAGGCCCTGTTTCTGATGAAAACCATTTGTAACTAACCGGGCTTTGTAGCGTTCGATGGAACCATCCGATTTCTTCTTAACTTTGTACACCCATTTGTTGGACAAGATGGTCATGTTATCCGTAGGAAGAACAAGGGACCAAGTACCATTCCGTTGAAGAGCATCGAACTCGGAGCACATGGCGGTGCGCCATTCAGGATGCTTATGGGCTTGGCTAAAGCAAGATGGTTCAGCAGGCTCACAGAAAAGAGGGGCCACCAAGGCATATTTGGAATTGGGCTTTCGGATATCGGTTTGAGAGTAGGTGACAATGGTGGAGGTAGGCATAGGGGGCAAAGGTGATGGTAGAGATGGTGGAGGCGATGGTGGAGATGGTAGAGGCGATGGTGGAGGTGATGGTAGAGGCGATGGTGGAGGCGATGGTAAAGGGGGCAACAATGGAGGTATAGGGGAAGGCTGGATAGGGAGAGAGGGGATAGGCACGCTGGGAGAGAGCAATTCCATTTGTGGAGTGACCATGGGCTGTACGGGCAAGGTCTTGAACGGGAACACTGATTCATTAAAAACAACATGACGAGAGAGGAAGACACGACCGGAGTCCATATCGAGGCACCTATACCCTTGATGATGGAGAGAGTATCCCAGGAAGACACAATGTTTAGAGTGAAACTCCAATTTATTCTTATTGTATGGGCGGAGATATGGAAAACAGGAGCACCCAAAAACACGAAGGGTGGAATAGTTGGGAACGCGATGAAACAAGAGTTCATAGGGGGAAGCATAATCAAGGCCTTTAGTAGGGAGACGATTAATTAAATAAATAGAAGCATTGAAGGCTTCAACCCAATAAGGAAGATTCATGCCGGCCTGAGCGAGGAGAGTAAGGCCAGTGTCAACAATGTGACGGAGCTTGCGTTCAGAGGCTCCATTTTGTTCGGGTGTATGAGGACACGATTGGCGGTGAGTGATGCCATGATTGGAGAGAAAAGTCTGAAATTTGTTACTAAGATATTCACCCCCACCATCGGATTGGAATGAGCGAATAGTAGAGGAGAGCAATTTCTCAGCCAAAGTTTTAAATTTGACAAAGTAGTCAAAAGCCTCATGTTTGAACCGCAAGGGGAAAATCCAACTATATTTAGAGTAATCATCCACAAACAAAATAAAATATTTGGAACCTTTTATTGAATGCAAATGAGACGTCCAAATATCCGAATGGATTAATTCCAAGGGAGAGGACGCTCGTGAAGGAGACAACTTAAATGGTAAGCGGGAACTCTTGCCCAACGGACATGACATACAAAAATCACTAGCGGCAAGGGAGCCGTGAAGAGAGAAATGATGTTGAGTTGCTAAGTGACGGAGAATCGGAAACGCAGGATGACCAAGACATTGATGCCAAACAGGAGAGGCCACACGTTCACCAATAAGAGCAAACGGGGGACTTGATTTATTTTTGATTTGACGATGGAGTTGAATAGGGTACAGCCCATTGTCACTCTTGCCTTGGAAAAGCGTCTTCCCCGTCGCGGAATCCTTCACACAAAAACCAATAGAAGAAAAGATGAACACACAGATATTATCATGGGTAAACTGATTAACCGAAAGGAGGTTAGCAGAAATATTTGGACAATGTAACACATTCTGTAATTTAATGTCAGAAGAGGCATTACTTAGGGTCGTAGAACCAATATGGGAAATGGGCAAACCTGAACCATTGCCCACAGCAACCTTGTCTTTACCGGTGTACTCATCATGAATGGAGAGGTTGGCAAGGTTAGAAGTGACATGAGTGGATGCTCTGCTATCAGTAAACCAAGTCTGTCCATCGATGGGACCATTAGTGAATGAAGCAACCATAGCCGCGAGTTGCTTAGTCGGTACTCGTCCTTCGAAGGCGTGATCCATGCGATGATAACAGTTGATAGCGGAATGACCAGTGCGACCACAAATCTGACAAGGTGGCCGATTGGAATTCTTTCCAGGCCCCGTTGTTGGGGACGGTGATGATCCACGGGAGGGATGAGACGGCCTGGAATTGTTGAACCGTCCAGTAGTGGGGCGAGGCATAGAGGACCCACCATGACCATTATTAGGGAACTTTGATACCATAAAACAATTGAATAACTCGTATAAGAGATCAATGGAGAAAACCCACCTTCCACCTTAAAGGTGAGGTGGTGTCAACACTTTATTATATAGAGAATGTCTTACACGTTAATTACAACAACAAGATCCTTTGGATACAGGATATTGGATACAGAATATACATGTTTCTAAATCAAGAGATTCTAAATACAAGAGAGAATGGATATCTAAAATATACATGTTTCTAAATGGATATCCAAGATAGTAAGTTCTGGGTTGTGACCGGATCAGTGAGGAGCATTGATCTGGTGGTACACTAGGTTGGCTATTATATTGGACCGATGATGTTATCTAAGATGTTTTTGTGAAGCCATGGCCGAGGCGAATTATGAGGTGAAAAGACTTTGTGCGGCTGTGCCCATGGAACATGTCTAAACAAGGGTGGAGTCGGATTTTGTTGTAAGGGGAAAGCAATTGGTTATTGGGAATTGCTGAAGTGTTTATATTAGACAGATGTGAAATATTCTAGATCGAAGGAGTGAAAGGGGATTCCAATCTCCGTGGGGGTTGGGGGATCCTAGAAAATTTTTTGAAGAAAAAGTGTGTGGGTCACCTTATCATTTGTATTTTCGATAGTATAGAAGGATTTTTGCACCCTTGGATTTTCAATCGTATGGCCTTGGCTCTCGATAGTACCTACTCTTGACAGTTTTAAATGATCACTTAAGGAGTTTTTAAAGTAGGATCACTTCCCTTTTGGAGTTTTTAAAGTAGGATATTTGATATCAAAAGGTTGGAGTCAGATCCTCTATGGGCAAATCCAGTTATCACCCTTTGAGCTGATCACATGTCCCCTTTGACACCCCTTAATTGTGGTTCAGATTCACCAATCCTTAGGGTTCATCCACTCATCCTTGGTTTTTAGAAAAAAATATTAATTCTATTTTTTAAAATTAAAAAACTGTTTTTAGGATTTTTTTAATATTAAAATATTTTTTTAAAAAAATAAATTTTTTTTTTCTAAAATCCAAAGATGCGTGGGTGAACCCTAAGGGTGGGTGAATCTGAACCAAAGTTAAGGGGGTGTCAAAGGGGACACGTGGCCACCTCAAAGGGTGACGGTTATCACTGTTGAGGATTTAACACCCTTTTATCTAAACCAAAGTTAAGGGGTGTCAAAGGGGACACGTGGCCACCTCAAAGGGTGATTGTTATCACCGTAGAGGATTTGATTCCCAAGAGTTGGTCATTGGTGTACGGCTCTGGCAACTTTGTCGGCGACTTTGGATTTCTTTTCCTCCTTTCTAATAGTCAGCTTGCACCACAAAGAGAGGTGGCTAAGACCACACTACTTGAAACCATGGCTTCAGGCAGGCTGCTTAGGTAATTTCTTAGTTAGTAATTTTATTTTTTTTGATAAAAGATAGAAATTTTATTGTTAAAATGAAAATAAAGATTTACAAAGAACCATAGTCATGGATAGATCTGAATCTACTGCATTCAGAAAAAGAAGAACAAATCAAAGACTATCAATTGAGAATCTAGACAATTCAATTATCCATTATTCCTATTGAGATTGAGCTGAAATTTGCAGGAGGAAGATGTCGAACCATTGCTACCCCTTGGAAATCTTCTAAAAGAGTTTTAGCTTTTTGGACAATTTGAGTTGGGTGGAGTTGGTAATTGTCAAAAAGTATCCTGATGCGCGAATCCCAAATAGCCCAAGCTATCATTATCCCCAATTCTAAATTCTTTTTTGAAGACTGAGATTCAAGATCTAGCATGATATGAATAAAATCCAAATCCTCGGATGTAGTCATTTTCTGGACTCTCCCCTTCAGTAATGCCCAAGTATTTCGAGCCAATGGACAAGCCTACAATGCATGGGTTACAGATTCAGAATGATATAAACAAATGCGGCATGATTTTTCGGTTGGAACTCCTCGTCTGACAAGATTTGCCATTGTTGGAAGGGAATCTGCACAAGCTCTCCACACAAAATGCTTACATTTTCTCGGTATTCCAAGACCCCATATCCGCCTCCAAAGCCGCCTGATATCTGCCGCATTTGATCCCTCTCCATCATTAGCTCCATTATTGGCTTCCTTCTTTCGAATGGCGAAATGATAAGCTGAACGGACTGAGAACCTCCCAAATTTCCCAGGATGCCATATGATCTTATCTGGATCAGAGATATCATTTAACGGAATCGCCTTAATCATAGTTGCATCATGATCATCAAATACTCTATCAATAATGGATGTGTTCCACTTTCTAGTTACTGGATCAATGATATCTTTAACTCATGTTAGAGAAGCAGCCTCTAGATTACTAGTGAGTGGCCGAGGAGTCCATTTATCTCTCCAAAGATTAATACAATTGTCATTTCCAACTTTCCAAACCATTCCCTGCTGAATAAGTCTTTGAGCTACCAAAAAACTTCTCCAAATATAACTCGGATTTGAACCTGAATTTGCATTAATAAAAGAGTCATGAGGGAAATATTTAGCTTTAAAAATCTGGTAGAACATAGATTGCGGATTTTGAAGGAGCCTCCACACTTGTTTAGCTAAGAGAGCTAAATTGAAAACTTGGAGATCACGGAACCCCAAACCACCATTTTTCTTTGCCTTACACATCTTAGCCCAACTGACCCAATGGATTTTATGTTCCGAGCCCTGTTGTCCCCACCAGAATTTCGAAATACCCGATTGAGTTTCGGTACACCACGAATTAGGAAGTTTGAAACATGAAATTGTGTAAGTAGGAATGGCTTGGGCCACCGCCTTTATCAAGATCTCTCGACCCCCTCTTGACAATGTTTTTTCTTTCCATCCACTGATCTTCTTAAAAACACTCACCTTGAGGCCACTGAAAGAACATATTTTTGATTTCCCAACCATAACCGGTAACCCAAGATATCGTTCACTAGGATTTGAATTGTTAACTCCCACTAGATCTTTTATCTCTTGTTGCACCGCATTTGACGTATTTGGACTGAAAAAAATTGAGGTCTTTTCTCGATTTATTTTTTATCCCGAAGCTTGCTCATAATTCTCAAAAACTTTGAGAATATTGCGACATTCATTTGAAGAGGCCTGAGACATGAGAAGACTATCGTCAGCAAATAAAATATGAGATATTTTTGGGCCATACCTACTAGCCGAAAATCCATGAAGTTTTCCTTGTCTTTCCGACTCCCGTAACAAAGCCGAAAGACCTTCCGCACAAATAAAGAATAGATATGGTGATAGAGGATCTCCCTAGCGCAAACCTCGAGTAGGTTTTATATATCCCTGAGGGGTACCATTAACCAAAATCGAATATGTTGCAGAGGTAACACAGCTCATAATAAGATCAACCCATCTATCTTCAAAACCCAATTTATTCGTAGCCTCTTTCAGAAAATTCCATTCCACCTTGTCATATGCCTTGCTCATGTCAAGCTTCATGGCCATCCATCCCATTTTTTCTTTCCCCTTCTGTTTCATAGTATGCATCAATTCGTATGCAACTGCTATATTATCAGTATGAGCATGAGATCTTCCTACCCACTTTCACAATTATATGTTTTGACTTGAGTCGCCACCTATTCATTCTTAGGGATAGGTCCCGGGTATTTGTTTGTTTGGATAAGGCAAATGGTCTAATCAGAGTTAGGGTAAGTGGTTCGATTAAGCCCTGAGGAAGGTGTTAGGCACCCTAAGACCCCCGTTTTATAACGGTTACCTACTCCCTAAACTTAAGCCAATTATAATCTCAAAGTTTAATTAGAATGTCCAAAGTTTTTAAGTGAGTGCTAATCCAAGAAAAATAGAAAGCTAGATGGCTAGGGTCGAACCCGAGTTGAGTTGCCTACGTACTCACATGGTGAGATCAGACCGAGCGTAGTTCTGGCACATGAGCCCGTGCTGAGGCTAGGGGGAGTGTGTGTGTGCATAGGATGGTCAAAGGGTCTAGCCTAGAAGGCTATGGTTTAGTTGACCGGGGAGGTCAAGTGCACAAGTGTTAAGTCTAACCCCAGTTAGAGGGTATTTATCCATGGTTAGATGAGCTAACCAAAGCTAAGGAGGTCCTACAAGTCTCTTTTTGGTCTTTTTTTATTTTTTATATTTTTTGAGATTTTTGGGGATATTTGAATGTTTTTTATATTTTGGTTATATTTGAATGTTTTTGGTGTTTTGAGATTTTATCATGTTTTTGGTATTTTGAGATTTTATCATGTTTTTGAATTTTCATATAGGTAAGGTTTTGACAAACTTAACTAAAGTCAAATTTAGTCCAAGAGTTTGGCTAAAATATTATAGTTTAAGACATAAAGAGGGATGTGCCTTATGAATAGTAAATGGTCTATTACCAACACCTATTTTGTTGGATTGATGTTGATAATAGATCAAATACCATTGTCTTTAGTATGAAACATTTTTAAGAATGTCCTCTTTAAGTCCTTACACCATCATTTATCTTAAGTCCTTAAACCATCACCTACCCATTCAACATAGAACATGAAGGAAAAATAAAGAAATGAAAGAAAATGAAAACTCATCCTCTTCTTTTTAAGGTGGTTCATTTACACCATTATTAATGATGTAATGTTGCTCTAAAGAATGTTAGGGAGGGAATGAGCTTTCACAAAAAATTCTAGAAAGAGGACTAGAATCTCAAAAGAAAACAAAATGAAAAAGAGAGGTATAGCTTTAGCTTCCACTCTCTATGGGCCTACCCATATCCACACTTGTGGGTACATAAAAAAGAAGAAAATATGTACATGGAAAGGAAAAGAAAAAAGGAGCATCTCCTTGCCTTTGATATGGGGTCCCTCTACACCATTAGATTGATGTAGAGAGGCCCAACTATGCTTGAAAAATGAGAGATCAAGAAGGGAGAACCAAATAAAAAAAAAGATAAAAAAGAAGAGAAGATGAAAGGAGTGCCTACTCCTCCAAGAATTCTCCTTCAATGCTCCAATGGGTAGGGTTTTAGAATCCACAAAGGAAGAGAGTTAGCAAAGAACTCTAAGCTTTTAATCTTACAATTCTTTCCAAACTCTAAACCTTAGTTTCTTCTCCCTTCTTCAAACTCAAGAGAAATACAAGTAGGTGAGAACCTTCTAGGGGTCTTGAGGGATGGATCTAAGGGGCTAAGGGATTGGTATTTATAGGAAAACTAAGAGGTTGTGTTGTGTCTTTTACATGGGGAATAAAAGGAGCTAGTGGGTAAAGACTTGAGTGTTGTAAGGTGAGTTGATAGATCGAGTGTTGTAAGGAGTGTAAGAGAGTTGGTGGGTTGAGTGAACTATGAGTTATATGAGTATGAGTTGTAGGATATAGAGTGTAAGAGAGGTGTAAGAGAGTTGGTGGGTTGAGTGAACTATGAGTTATATAGGTATGGGTTGATGTAAGAGAGGTGTAAGAGAGTTGGTGGGTTGAGTGAACTATGGGTTATATGGGTATGGGTTGTAGGATATAGGGTAGGTGGATATGGATATGTGGATTAGGTCTTATGGATCATGGGTTATTAGTAGATGGGTCATGGGTTATGATTATTGGACTTTGACTATGACATTTGGGCTTGGGCTATGGAAATAGGCTTTGGCTTAGGCAATTGGGTGATTGGGTATTTGGGCTTGACTACTTGGGTTGGGTAATAAAATTAGGTAATTGGGTTTGATTGAGTTGTCTACGTATAAGTTTGGTCAAATGGGCTTGGGCCTTGGGTATACCTAGGGCTTACTAAGGTTAGGCTAGGGCTACCTAGGGTTTGGGTTTAGGACTACCTAGGGTTAAGCTTAGGGTTAACTAGGGTCTTAACTAGGGTTTAGTCCTATGGTTAAGGGTTTACCTAGGGTTTGGAACTAGGGTTGATCTAGGGTTTGGACCATAGCTAAATTAATTAACCACGGTTAAGGGGGTGTAAAAATAGGGTGCTGACAATCAGATATAAGCGTTCTTGGAAGAAAAACACTCTGGGAATCAGAAATAATAGATGACAAAACATTTTGCAAACGATTTGCAAGAATTTTTGACACTATTTTATAAAGCACATTACACAGACTAATGGGTCTATATTCTGACATGCGTTGAGGACTTTTAACTTTAGGAATCAGCGCAATATGGGTGAAATTTTTCTTCGAAAGAAAATCACCAGAATTTAAAAAAAATAGCACAGCCGAAGTAACTTGACCGCCCACTGCCAATAGTGTTGGTAGAAAAAGCAAGACATACCATCCGGACCAAGAGCCTTGGATGGATGCATTTGAAAAACTGCTTTTTTAATCTCGTCCGGTGTCTATTTTGATCCGGATCTACCACTTTTTCCATCACCCCCGTAGTTCGGCTGATAAGAGAAGGATTGCTTGTGGTGAAAATATCTTGAAAATACGACGTAGCAATAATCCCAATCCCATCTTCATCTTCAATCCACCTATCATTTTTATCCATCAGCCCCACTATATTGTTTTTTCACTTGCGTTGAGAAGCTCTTTAGTGAAAATATTTCGTATTTTTATCCCCCGGTGATAACCAAATAGCTCGCGATCTCTGACGCCAATACACTTCCTCATTGAGTAGGAGCCCATTAATTTCCTCCTTGATCCTATGAATAATTGTCTGATACCGGCCCTCCTTATTGTTCTTCATGCATTCTTCTAGCTCTTTTCTTTTTGTTTCAAGCACTTCCCTATCTTTCTGAAATGCAGACCGACTCTAGACAACAAGTTGGTTTCGACACAATTTAATTTTTTCAGTTACTTGGTACATAGGACTACCATCTGTAACTTCACTTTCCCATACATTCCGAATAATATCTTCACACCCTGGTCGGGAAGCTCATATCTCCTCAAAACGGTGAATCACCTTGCGATGCCGCTTGGGGTTAGATTGATCAACCACTTCTATGAGAAGAAAGACATGGTCTGAAGTCGTGGAAGGGATATGATGAACTCGAGAACCCTTAAACCAATCCAACCAACTCATAGAAGCCATTGCTCTGTCTAACCTTTCTTGAATATTAGCTTCCTCTTCCCTCATGTTATTCCATGTGAAATCAAGTCCCTTATAACCCATATCTACAAGATGGCATTCTACAATAACTTGACGGAAATCAAGTATTCTCTGTTGAGCCCGAACATGGCCTCCTTGCTTTTCGTCATTAGATAAAATTTCATTGAAATCTCCCACACAAATCCATGGGATCCTACTCATACCGCACAATGTTTTTAGCAACGTCCATGACTCCTTCTTTTTGCTTGAATCCGGATTACCATAAAACCCTGTTAGTCTCCATTCCCGGTCAAGCCCCACCCTGATGTGAGCGTCAATATGGGATTGAGAATAATTTTGTATCATTAAGTCCACAGTATCCTTCCACAAAAGTGAGAGCCCACCACTCCTACCAATACTAGGAACTACCAATGCATTTTGAAATCCCAATCTTATCTTTAGTGTTGTCATTCTTCGAACATCCATTTTAGTTTCCATGAGAAATAAAATGGAGGGAACTTTTTCCTTCACCAATTGGTGAAGGGCTCGAATTGCAAAGAGGTTCCCAAGCCCCCGGCAATTCCAAATTAAGAGTCTCATTGGGATTGGCGGGGTTGCTCTGCAACTCCCGCCTTATCAAATTTGTCAACCACATACTGCTCCGCCCCATTCGTTTTCTCCTTTTTCGATTTTGGGCCTTCGACTTCATAATTCTTTTGGAGACCCACTTGTAACCCTCGTTTCGTTCCAACTTGAGACAGATCATTTGTTCCCTTCTCCCAGTGCATGTATTCCGGCCGGACAATCTTTTTCCATTTACCCACCGCATCAGTTTTAGCCTTTATATTTGCTAGATTGTAGTCGTGGGGTGAATGAGACTGTGGAGATTGTTCTGGTAAAAGGATATGGTTCCGATATGGCTCACCTAGCCCACTCGGATCTGAACCAATAGCACATATTTTATTTATTTACTCCCTCCATCAATATTCGGTAGTCCTTCTTCTTGGGCAACTTTCCTTGAATTTTGCTTTTTATCTATATCCACAATAGATAACAACAAGTTACTCGGTAGTTCTTTTTCTTGGGCAGCTTTCCTTGACTTTTGCTTTTTGTCTTTATCCACAATAGGTAACAAGAAATTAAGTGATGAGGTTGCCAAATCCAAACCACAGATCGAGTTCCCCAAAGGAATATTATTTGAATTTGTAACTGATCCCATTTTTCTCTCTCTTTGAGAATTTGAAAAGTCGTGATGATCTATCTTATCTTTGGTCCCAATATTCTCGGCTGAAAATACTGCACCTTCTTCCGCAATTGCCGCACCATGAACAACATCCATGGAGATCATCAACTCCGATTCTGGTGACCGGAGATCATCAACTACTTTTTTAGATGGCTCCGCCTCACCACTGAACTTCACCGTTTCCGTATCAATGATTACTGGTGCTGACTGTATTTGTTCACTCCGGGGACGTCTCGCCATATCTTTGCTACCCACCGTGCCCCTAAGCCAATCTCCATATTGAAAACCGTCGTCGTCATTCTGCTCCGAAGGCCTGATGGAACACTGTACTGCTTGATGGCCAAGATGACCACACCTATAACATATAATAGGTAACCTCTCATATCGATAATTGACCCATGTCCGAGTGCCATCGGAATTTTTTAGAAATCCTCCTCGCCGAAGGGGTCTGCCAATTGGAATTTCCACCCTAATGCGAAGAAAACTAGCATTTTCCATTGTTTGAGATCGATCATCCACCTTGATAAGTCGTCCTATTTTTCCCCCTACATCTTCTCCCACATCTTCCGTCATTAGTTCGAAGGGGACACCCCAAACCTGAATCCAGAAAGAGGCTTTCATAAACCTAGTCGTGGTTGCCGATAACCCAAGTTTCCACCGCCGTAACAGAAGCAGGTGATTATCAAAATTCCATGGGCCATGATCCTCAACCCATTTTAATTGAAACTCAGTCGAAAATTTAAACTGAAGAACACCATAACCCACTTCAGAAATCAATAGATCTTCCCCCATACGCCATGCCATTCGCAAAGTGTTCTTCGCTGCTCTAATATTAATCATTTTCTTTGTCAAAAAACGACCCAAAAGGCTAAGAGAACAGGCCTCAATAGTCGCTTTACATTCCACTTTGGACACAACAATATCATCTTCTTCTTCATATGTGAGCCGTAAATTCAACAGTCCATCTACAATTTCCTCAGCTTCCATTTTTCGAAAGCAACCAAGTGAATAGGGAATAGGAGATCCTCCGATGGCAGACCACCAGAGAGAGAAAACTCGCAGACGAGAGGGGCTCCTACGAGAGGAGAGGAAAAGCGTTCTTAGTTAGTAATTCTTAGAGATTGTTTAGAGAATAGGGTTAATTCCATATCAGAACCCATCTTATCCCTAAATGACACACAAATGCCTCCTTTTAAACAATTGCCTTTAACTTACCCTAATTTCAAACTATTGAACAAATAAAGACCCATGTTATCTCTAACTATCTATGTTCTCAGTGGGAATACCGAAAACACCCTTAATAATAGATCATTCTTATGTGCTCCTTTTTAACACTTAATAACTGAGGTTAAGATTCACTTACTCCTAGGGTTAATCCATCCTTGGTTTTAAAAAAATATGAAAACAATATTAACCTTAGGTGTATTAAATTTAAACACAATTAAAAGAGGACGAATGAAACACGTGATGGTCTGTAGAGATGCATATGTTCTGTCTAAAGAATCCGAACCCTACAAAATTTTTTTTTGAAGGGGCCAAATTTAGTGGCGGATTGGAGCCAACCCTTACCCAACTCTATGTGTAGAATTCCCAGGCGAAGCCCAACCCAACTGGACCTTGAGCCCAACCTCCATAATCCACCGCAACTTGTGTTGGGTTGGAATGTTCCAATTGCAGTGTTAAAGAGAAGGTAAAATTATTTAAAAGGAGCAATAGTTCGCTCCTCACAGAAATTTTTTTTATTTTATTTTTCTATAGATGGGTGAACTCCAGAGAAGGGGGGGGGGGAGCCGAGACACACCTTCTCACGTCACCTATCGAGGAGGTGAATATTTTCCATTTAAAAACCAGTAAAGAAAAGATAAAATTATTTAAAAACCAATAAAAAGTTATATTAATAATACCTACGTAAAATGTTCTATTAATAATAACTAAGTAAAAAATAAGCAAATAAGCACATTTATACGATGTAGTAGTACCTAAATAAAACTTAGCAAAAACAGACCTTATATCGTTTGATACATTCACACTTATATAAGTCGCAACACGTTAGCAATCAAGAATTCAATACACATTCGCACGTATAATATCATTTGTTGGCAATCAAGAATTTATCATTAGTTGGCAATCAAGAATTCAATACACATTCGAACTAATAATATCATTAATGGTACACTCACTCTTAAAGCATTTAAAATACCTTTAGACCTAGCTAGTATCATCATTCAAGACTTTTCTTAGCAACATCCTTAATCAACACTTACAAATCTATAATCATACATACTTAAAGCACTCAACATATTTGATGGGCTTAGGAGGAAATTAAAGAGAGAAAACTTGTTGGATTTTGGAGATGACTACGGTTCAGGGATTGTGACAGGGGTTCCTTTAATAACAAGAGTGTGAGAGGGGTTCCTTAGAATTTTTTTTTTTAATAACGAGAGAGTAGAGACCGGGCGAGGAATAGCCACTAGGGTTTCACGAGTACAGATTGAGAAAGCCGAGAAAGACACCTCACGGGTTTTTTAAAACAAAAACTTATGTTTTTCTATTATTTTCTATTTAACTTAATTCTAATTCGTATGTATTTTCTACTTGAAAATTTATTATTTCTCTTTAATAGTGTGTGTAAATATATATACTAGTAAAGGTACACATGCTTTGCACGTATTAATGTTTCATTAATAAAAAATTATAATATAATTAAATTTAAAGTTAATATTATCATTATTTATAATTTTATGACCTTTGTTAGATGAGATTAAAAAAATTATATCACTTTATATTTATTCATGCTTCCATTAAATTAAATTAAATATCTAAATTAGTCACAAAGAAAATTATATATTAGGTTTTTGAGTATTTGAGTGTAAAAAAATGAAATTAGTCATACATATATACACTTAGAAACATTTCAAGAATAGCATGGGATAGAAGTTGCATTCCCTAGTATATAACAACTCTACTTATATTATGAGTTCAATGCCATTGAATTCATGTTGAAAAGTTTTAATCTTGGAGTAACTACCTACGAGTACGGCATGCATGTTCGAAAATTGCAAATAAGAGATTTTATAATAAAGTGGAACATTCATCCAATAGTATCAAATATTTTATTTATTAAAAAAAATACCTTAGAAACCACAATGATTCTCAAAAGATATGGCAATACAGGAGGACCAATAGCCAAAAGTATCATCCACAAGCGGACGCCCAAATGCCATCCACCGCTTTCCATTGTTGTTACGGAGTAGTCCCTTGATGTGGTCGGTACGTGTGCGAGGAAGATGTAGGAGATAGAAGAGTTCTAGCCCGAGTCTCAATAACTCTAAATTTTTTCACAATGTAAAACTAAAACTAGGTGCAACACGTGGAGAAGTTTAATATTTTAACAGAATAATGAAATATAGAATATTACGATTGAGGCTAGCATTTCTGTAGGGAGATATAGAAGATAAGTTTGCTGCTTGACTCACAACAGCCCACACTAACTAAAAGCTCCAAAGGCCATTAAAAAGCACCTGTCCCCACACTTGATTTGCCCCTAAAACTCCCAAAGGAATCCAAGCATCATCCCATCAGGCTCCAGCTAAGAGAGAAAAGCTATTGATAGAGTGAGAGCTCTTGTGATGAATATGAGAGGATCAACACTAATTATTTATTAAGAGTTATTTTTTAATTAGAATTTATCAAATTTTATTGTATTATAAAGATTAAAAATTATAATTGAGTTCCAGTGAGATAATTAAATAGATAGAGTTTAAGAAATTTTCGTAAGACAACTTCTAAATACACAAGTAATAGTGAGTCTGAGTGATTGGTCCCATATAACTAGTATACTTTATAATTTATTTATATAAAATAAGGTGAATGATAATTTCGTCCACATAAAGTTTGGGCACTTGTTGTTCCGTGGAAGAATGAAATTGGGGTGGACATAATTAATAATGTTTTTACTAAAATAAGCCCATTCACCTTTTAGTAATGGGGCCCTCACCTAACCCACTCATACACTCAAACAAACATAGCCTCATCTCTCACTCTCACCCCAAATACATGGATCCCACCACAAGAAGAATGAATCATCAAAACAAAAAGCAAGAAGACTAAAGTGGGAATGCTGCATACTCCTAAGGGTCACCTAGACATGAACAGTTACTTAAACATGAGCCTTTACTAGGACAGAAAGAAAATAAGACTAGTCTTGTTGTGGCTACAACTGCCCACCACCTCCTTATTCGTCATCTCTAACAACGTTGAGAGCGAAACATAGTTCGGAGTTGCACCGGAAGGACCAGAGCTGGACAATATCTTTCCCTGCACGCAGATTGTTCTCCTTTACGAGTTGGTTCCATTGTTTGGAGAATACATATGGGCTAGAGCTCCTCATTGTCCATTGCTTGAAGTCAAGGGTCCAATGGGTTCCCGTGGGGTCCACCACCAGCACTTCCAATGCCCTCTTCTCTCTATGCACTTGGATCTTCTCTTCATCCGTGAGGAAATCCTTTCCCTTCACTTGATTCATCGGTATTTGCAGACGGCCATGACGATGGCTAACATCAGTCTTGCACAACCTTTTCTCAATCAAAAACTTTACCCTTGTGGGCCCCACCCCCATGATATTATTCCAAAAAATTCCGGGCAGTCGTGGGGGTGGGTTTGAACTACCCGCACCGTTTTTCATAGCCGACTTTGTCTTTTTCAAGATTAGGATCTCTTTCCCTTTGATTTGACTACCCAACCTCTTCTTCTTCTTGTTCGTCCAGAGAGTTTCTGCTCTTTTCTTCTCCTCTTCGCTGAAGACACTCTCGTATTCTTTCGCAGCTACCATTACAAGAGCATTGAACTTAGTCGATATTTCTTCAAATTTTACACCAGGCATTCTGTTGCTGTTGTCCTCATCTCTTCCGGTTCCGGTAGCGGCCATTCTTCAGTGAAAGAAACAACTCTAAAAAAAACACAAGAAAGAAACAAATATGGAAAGGAAAATTAGATTGAAACACGTGCTTTCTATTTACAAGCACTATAAAGAACTAACATGCATATTAGGAAGGGAAGTTTCCAAAATATAATAATAATAATAACGACTCTACATCTCAAGTGTTTAATGTTCCACAACAGGCCACATACTCCCTTGACTGGTTAGTACTTTAGGAGAAATACCAATAAACGAATGGGTGGACTACTCAACCAATCCTAGTTTCGGGCCCACCAAAGCCCTAAAAAAGACGTGGTTTGAAAATCCTACATCAATCCAATTTCAGCCGCCCTTAAAGTTCACCCAATAGCCGACTGAAATATGAAACAAACTGAAATTCCAGTCAACAAATAGACTGCAATCAAAATTTATTGTACAAAGACAAATACCTCAGCCATGAGAAACATATCCTCTGAGTTCTTCCCTGGGTTTACCTGTGCTCATGGGTGTTGGAAGGCTAGGATCAATTGGTTTGTATGGATGCAATAGTTGTAACCACCTCTTAGAGAAATCCTGGCCTTCAAAACCGCCGGCCACAGTGAAGAACCCAGGGAAAAGCACAGACGGAAGCAAAACAACAAGAAAGAACAAATAAACAACAGTCGCATAAACAATTTTCTTACTTTCATTCTGAGCGTTAAAGGGCCCCAAAAAAAATAGAAAAAAGAGGACAAATCTTTGATAGGAAATTAAAGGGAGAAAACATGGTATGACTGAACTTGTCAAAGAGTTTAAAAAATAAAAAACCCACTTTTCCAATCTAATATGAAGAAAAATTTCGACTTACCTCACAGATTTCAGCTGATCTTGAGATAGAAAAAGGAAGAAGTTCTCTTCCTTAGTATGATGACAATGGCGTAAGCAAGAGAAGAGAGAACAAGATAGGAGAAAAGAGAATTGCAGAGAGAAAAAAATGGGGTGGTCTTACCTAGGATGATTTAGAGAGAGAGAGGATGATTTAGGAGGGATTGAGTGGATGATTTATAGCGTCTAGTGTGAGCACGGGATTTTGCGGTCCGCCCACATAAAAGCAAAGATTTGGCTTTTAGAGTCGCCACCTATTCATTCTTAGGGATAGGTCCCGGGTAAGCAATTGTTTAGATAAGGCAAAAGGTCTTTCAAAGATTAGGGTAAGTGGTTCGATTAAGCCTTGAAGAAGGTGTTAGGCACCCCAAGACCCCCATTTAAGAAATGGTTACCTACTCCCTATAGTTAAGCCAAGTTTAATCTCAAAATTAATTAAATGCTTAAGTGCTTAATGAAATGTTAATCCAAAAAATAAGCAAAGCAAGCTAGACTAGGGGTTGTCTACACTGGGGTCGAATCCGAGTTGGATTGCCTACGTACTCACATAGGGATGAGATCAGACCGAGCGTAGTTCTGGCACATGAGCCCGTGCCAAGGCTAGGGGGTGTGTGTGTGCAAGGTGGTCAAGGGTCTAGCCCGGAGGTTAGGGTTGACTGACCGAGTTGGTCAAGTGCAAAGTAGAGTCTAACCGCAGTTAGAAAGGTGTTAACCATGGTTAGAGGGTCTAACCATGGTTAAGAAAGTAAGCAAGCAAGCAAGATTGATGTTTTTTTGGTGTTTTGCATTTTTATGGATTTTTAGGGATTTTTTCATATTTTTTGTGGGGTTAAGTACTGCTTAACCATGGTTAAACGTTAACCGGGGGACATTTTAACCATGGTTAAGGGTCAAGGTCAGTCAAAAATGGGCCCAAATGGTATGGCAGGGCCTAGAGTGGCCTCCTACCAGGTTTGGGCCTTGCACAAAGCCCGAAATCGAAATTTTACAGAATGGAGGTAAACAGATTACCTCCATTTCAGTAAAATTTTAACCAAGGTTTGTGAGGTTATTAACTAGGGTTAGGGACCTCCCCCGGGTAAAGTAAGCACATGGATGGAAAGCTGGGAGTGCCATCTTTCAAATGGTATAGGTCTCAGCCTCTGAATAGGCCAGGTGTGGGCCCCACAGGGACTCAAAGTCAGGTAAAAATTAGTCTGTAATGTAGGCATTTGAACTGCCGACACTATGGACAGTATTTTAACCCATGTTTAGGGGTTTGCTAACCATGGTTAGGCATGGCCCCTGAACCTGAAATTTTACAGGGAGTTAGGGGAGGTCAAGAGCTTTCCAACAAGCCTGGGTGGACCCCAGAGGACTTGGCATGTGGGCCCCACAGGCACCCGAAGTCAATACCAAAATAAGCTCATTATGTCGGTAAACCAAATGGGGACAAAGAGTTTTTAGGTTATTTTGAGCATGTCGGTAAACCAAATGGGGACAAAGAGTTTTTAGGCTATTTTGGGCATGTCGGTAAACCAAATGGGGACATTAAGCTTTTAGCCCAATTTTGTGTGGTCGGCAATTATTCTGCCGACCACTAGCAGATTTTTTCAAAAACCGATTTTTGCCCAATGGCTTTGAACCAAAAGGGGTCTAAAGGTTCTCTCATGGCTTGAGGGACCCTCAGACCCTATGGGAGGCTTCCATGCACAGTGGGTGAAGTGTTGCACCCGAACTTAGCCTCTAGGGAGTTCCCTACACCTATGGTGAAGGTGGGGGGCCCCTATCCTCGGCTGTAGCAACCATACAATTGAAGGGAAAGCAAAAAGGGGACCCCTGGATCAGGACCAGGGGTCCCTTACAGTAAGAGCAGCAAAAAGGAGGGATGAGGGATGACCCCTACCCTTGGACGGTTGGTTGAGGTGGAGCCAAGGTGGTGGCGGTGTCCGGGACTGGCCTAGGACGGCCTAATGATACTGAAAGAGGGTTCAAACAAGTCCTACTTACTGGATGAGCTCGGACAGGGGTTTGATGCAAATGGAAAAGCTTGGATTTTGCATGGGGATGGCTTGGGATTTATAGGAGAGGAAGGAGGACGCCCAAGGGCATTTAGGGTATTTAGGGAAGGTCCAGGGACCAATGGGGGAGGTCCCAAGCTTCTGGTGGTGCTGCAGTGGAGCCTGCACACGCTAAACCTGGAATCACGGTAATGTCGATAATCGAATTAGCGACATTAAGAAAATAGGCCAAAAACTTAATGTCGGTAATTCGATTAGCGACATTACCGATTTCATGCTATTTCGGGCCAAACACAAATCCACTTGGGTCAAAAGGGTTGTGGGCAGCCATTTAGAGCAATTCCCGCCCATTTTGGATTTAGGGTTTGTGGGTCCCACCCATGTGCTCCTCATGGGTTGAGGTGGGCCCAAGTGTGGGCCCTAAAGTGTTTGGGCCTTGGTTTTAAGGCTTTTTTTTTGGATGGGTTGTGTAGTGGGCCTTGAGCCCATAGGGTTTGTCCTAGGTCTTGGGCTAAGGTTTAGCTAGGGCTAGGTCTAGGGTTTGGTCTAGGGCTCTCCTAGGGTTTGTCCTAGTGTAATGGGCCTTGAGCCCAAAGCTTAGGGGGGAGATTCTAATGGTTTTAGGGGTTGTCCTAAGGTTTCACTAGGGTTCGTCCTAGGGCTTAGGGGGGTGTAAAAATGGGGTGCTTACAGCTGCCCCTCTTTGTCGGAGAGTGCCGAGTTTGGCAATTGAATGACAAAGACTGGAATCAACCAATTTTTACCAGCAAGCAGGATGGATGAAAGCACACATGGCGAGGAAGAGGGGTGGATACTCGTCCGTTCCAACTTAGTGTACTCCTAAAATAGTGAACTAGCAGAGCAAGATTGTAGACAACCGCCCGATTGTCTGACAGAGTAGTAAGCCAAGAGAGAGGAGAGTAAAGACAGCCGCCCGACTGCTTTACCTGGAGCAAGCAAGAAAGATGAGAGAGTAAAGACAGTCGCCCGACTGCTTTACACGAAAACAAACATAGGTGATGAGGATGAAGGCAACCGCCCGACTGGTTCACCCGGAAAGCAAGCAAGCAGGGTAAAAACAGCCGCCCGACTGCTTTACACGGAAGCAAGCGAAGGAGATGAAGGTGAAGACAGCCGCCCGACTGGTTCACCTGAAAAGTAAGCAAGCAAGTAAAGACAGCCACCCGACTGCTTTACGCGGAAGCAAGCAAGCAGGGTAAAGACAGTCTTCCGACTGCTATACTTGGAAAGCAAGCAAAGGAGATGAAGGTGAAGACAGCCGCCCGACTGGTTCACCTGAAAAGTAAGCAAGCAAGTAAAGACAACCGCCCGACTGCTTTACGCGGAAGAAAGCAAGCAGGGTAAAGACAACCGTCCAACTGCTATACTTGGAAAGCAAGCAAAGGAGATGAAGGTGAAGACAGCCGCCCGACTGGTGCACCTGAAAAGTAAGCAAGCAAGTAAAGACAGCCGCCTGACTGCTTTACGCGGAAGCAAGCAAGTAGGGTAAAGACAGCCGCCCGACTGCTTTACACGGAAGCAAGCGAAGGAGATGAAGGTGAAGACAGCCGCCCGACTGGTCCATCTAGAGAAAGCAAAGAAAGATGAGAGGGTAAAGACAGCCGCCCGACTGCTTTACACGGAAGCAAGCAAAGGAGATGAGGGTGAAGACAGCCGCCCGACTGATCCACCTGAAAAGCAAGCAAGCAAAACCAAAGATAGTGATCTGGAATGATAGAGAGTTCGTGAAACAAAGAAAGCAAGATGAGTTTGATATGAGGAATGAGAGCGGTGACCCTGAGCCTTAACCTGAATCTCTGCCTCCTTGCACAAATAGCCTGATAGATTTGAAATGCCCCTTACTCGGGTGATCCGATTGTTGGCACTTGCCCCCCAGAATGTACCGATCCGCTTCAGATATCTGTGTTTGCCCGGGATAGTCTGCTGACTTTGCTTTGCCCTGGTATCAATGTTTTCCTTGCACCAGTAAGAATGAACAGTCGACTTTGAGCTGACTCTACTGGAGGTTGAAACTTGACTAAAAAGTGTGAATAACTGACAAATGATACGATTGACTTGTTAGAAAGACAAATGAACTAACTGACAAGTGGTGGACTGACAGTTGACTAGCGGACTGTAAACAATGAAATTGACTGTTTGTATTTTGAACAATACCTGAGATTGCTTATAATGGGAGACCTAGCTAGGTTCCTTAGCCTTCAGAGAAAGATAATTAAGCCGTGGTTGATCATGATGTTTGATCATCGGCTAGCAAAGCTTGCACTTGTTTATCTTTCCATTTTTTTGCCCCTGGGCCTTTGCGGGTTTTAACCAGGACTGGGTTGTACATATTGATCTTTGTCCCTTTTTTGCCCCTGGGTCTTTTCAGGTTTTCACCAGGACTGGGTTCACGTAATTTTTGCGCAGTAGCCGGATTGGTGATTCCTTGCTATGCCCGTGAATTTAGAAGTTTGATTTATCCCTTTTTTGCCCCTGGGCTCTTACGGGTTCACCAGGACTGGGTATACAAGCTTTGCATTTCTCTTGTTCTGCTCTCGAATTTGCTTTGATAATGTTCCGCTCTTCTCTCGTCATTGCCTGTCGGAAATGGTGATGAAAGCTTTTGACCATTGATGCTCAAGTCCTTTCAGGGATCAAGGAGGGCTTAATATCTAGGACGAAACGTGGTTTGGCTAGAAACGAGATCAGGCTCAAAATTCAATGCCTCAGCAAGGATAGGGCACCCTATGACCTTTGTTCATTGTTGGTGTAGAACCAGCTTCTGCATTTTTCCCTTTAATGAAGCTTTGCTTCGCCTTTTGGCCAAGTGCTTTTTTTTTTTTTTTCTCTTTGTACATAGTTGCCTTGTATTGTGAGCATTTGTTTTGTTATGACCGAACCTGATTTCAGGCTGCCTACGTACCCAAATAGGGATCAGGTCAAGACGTAGTTCGGCCGAAAGGCCACTTGATGTTGTTGCTCTTTGCTGGTTGTTCCTTTGTATTGTTCTTTAACTTTCAAAGGGTGCCCATATGTGGGTGTTTGAAATAATGGTTAGCAGGCTCAAAGGTCTAACTAGCGAATATGTATATAGCATGGGTAAGCGAGATATTGAAAGGGGTATCAAAAGAAGGCCTCCTATCATTTCTTTGATTGGTCGAGAGCATGTATGGTCATTGCATCATCTGCATTTCCGTTGATTGACATTTGATGGCCCAGAGACGTCTTCAATTCTTGTATTGTTCTTGTTCAGGAATGTTCAATCTTGGAAGGATATCTGTTGATTTGAATGATCAACCTTTATCAAATTGTTCCTTAGGGCATTAGAAGCTAGTTCAGTTCCCAAAGCAAGCATCTCAAAGCACAATGAGAATTTGATTTAAACGAGTCATTTCATTAAGATATTAATGGGTGAACAGACTCGACAAAAGACACTGAAATAGAGGCCACTGGCCACCAACAGACTTAAAGACAAAGCAATTGAAGCAAAGGCCACTGACCACTGACTGACTTGGTTGGGGAAAGAGACCGACACGGGCCACTGCGGCCAACTGCAATAAAGCAAAAATATAACTGACAAACAGAATTTGCTCAAAATTCGACTGAAGATTCTGGCCGATACAACCTTAAATTCCAGGAGTAGCATGGTTGGGCAGAGGGACTTGAGTGATGTCCTCATTTCCTGGTTCAAAGCGAATTGCATCTGTCTCCAATAGGTCTTGGATAGCATGCTTGAAGTCATAGCATAGATCCGTAGGATGTCCTGGCGACTGATGATATCCACAGTGCTGATCTGGCCTGTACCCTTTCGGAGGATTAGTCGGTGGAGGCTGGGGCTCCTTCAAGGTAATCAATTTCTTGTTCAACAAGAAAGGGAGAAGTGATGTCAAAGAATATGGGAGCGGAGTGAAAGCCCGATTTCTTCTTTGCTCAAAGGTCATTTGATGAGAGATGAGTTTCCTTTGATTTTGTGGAGCTTGTTGAGGCTGCCGAGGCTGCGGTGGTTGCCGAGGTTGTTAAGGGAGGTTGAGGACTCGAATGACCGCAACCATTTGTCCATCACTCTCTTTCCTTCTGTTATCCTTCCTTGGAGGTAGGGGAGCACGGGAAGAGGATGCACTCTTTGAACCTTGAAATATGTCGAATGCCCCTATATCGTCCATGGTTGCCTCAATCCTAGCGCCACATTTGGCCATTGTACTGAAATCAGAGACTGGTTGTGCGGCCAAGAGAGTTTTTAGCGGATGCTTGAGAGTGCGGAGGAAAGTAGTCACTTGCTCATCTTCCGGTAGAGAGGTGCTCATTTTTCCAGCGACTTCTTTCCATCGAACAGAGTACTCGATGAAGGACTCATTATCCCTCTGTGACATTTTTTCCAAATCTACCCTCTGCGGGACTAGATCGACATTGTATGAGTATTTAGCCAAGAAAGTTTCACAGAGGCCCTCCCATGTCTTGACTTTGTTGGGGTCGACCTTAGTGAACCACTGTAGGGCTGCTCCTTTCAGACTCTTCTGAAATAACTGGACCAAGAGTTTGTTATCGTGTTCCAACTGGAACAGCTCTCCTCGGTAAACCCTCAAATGCATCTCGGGACATCCCTTCCCATTGTACTTATCGAAATCAGGTATCTTGAAATCTCGGGGCAGTTGAATCCCTGGGTGCATGCACATATCTTTGAAATCTGCAGATTTACGGGTTCCTTGCACTGTCTTCACCAATTCTTCTAACTTCTCAATCCTCTCCTTGTAAGCATCCGGAATCTGTGCCGAACTGGAAGATATGTGAGCTGATCCAGTATGGGGTTCATTGCCGGCCCTAGCTTCCTCCTCCTCAAACTGGTCAGTGATGAGAGGTATGATGTGGGGAATGGGTTGTGGTTGAACAGGTGGAGGTGGCATGCCGAAGGTGAAGTCGGTTTGTGGTTGAATAGGTGATAGAGGGATGTTGATGACAGGTGGTTGTGGGATAAGATTGGTGATATGTGGCGGATTAGCTTGTGATGGGTCTGGCACATCGGTCGGTCGAGGATTTGAGGAGGAGAGAGCATGTGTTACTGCCCGCATAAAATCATGCACAATGTTTTTCAGCTCTTCTATGCTCTGGGAATTCTCAGTCATTCTTGCCTCGAGGCTCGGGGCTTGCAGCTGCTGAGATGTCGGGGTATCAGGATCAGTCTCATGTCCATCCACTAATTGATCCATACTGTATTGCTTGATCAGATATCAATTGGTGGTATCTTTCAGATAAGTACTCAACTCAGGGTCTACTCCTGAAATAATGGAAATGTATAGAGTAAGAGCCGGAGTAGATAAGGGCGGGAAGATTGACAAGCAAGCAAAAGACCTAGCAGTCTAACTGACATAGGGGCAATGCCCCTATTCTGGGATTCAGAATGACATGCAGGAGAGAGAATTTTGATTTTTGATTTTCGAATTTTTTGAATTTTTTTTTGGAATTTGGTGTGACAAGACATATGTGATCCGATAAGGCAGACGGAGAGAGGTCCGACATGCTTTACCCTGATTATTCGGAACCGAGGGCCTATCAGGTCAAAGATGAGGGTAGGTCTGGTGAAGACCTATCTACTTGGGATTTAAACCCCATATGTTATGTCGGGAAGCAGGGTAGAGTGTATTTTATTACAGGCACAACAAAAGGGCTCAGTACATGCCCCTAGATGGATGCTTATCCGGGTAGAATGTGCCCGGGTAGTCAACCATGACAGGGGACAGGTATAGGGTGCAAGCAGGTTAGGGTTTAGGTAACCCCTCCCGGATGGGCTGCTTGTAGACTATACCTTAGCCTAGGCTATATGTATGAATGCTGGTGTAATGCAGTTGTGTTCCTAGCAAAATGGGGGGATCACTTAACACCGTATATGCGACTCCGAGGTATAGAACATACCAGGGACGATTGGTGTAAGCGGGAGCGTTCAGAATCGTTTCCTGAGGATCATCACCCAACAGGTAAAATTCTGCTGACCTCCAAGACGTTTAAGCCACTGACACCGAGGATCATCATCCAGCGGCCGTTAGCGTAATAAGCCTGTCTAATAGGTATTGAGTTATTACACTACTAATGATATGTATGATATGCACACCCATAAGATTAACACTTGATTAAACAATTAAGCATGTTGATTAATGTTGAGATTAATTTGGCTTAAGTATGGGTTCCGGCTTGAACATCCCCAGCAGAGTCGCCAGAGCTGTGAGCACGGGATTTTGCGGTCCGCCCACATAAAAGCAAAGATTGGATTTTAGAGTCGCCACCTATTCATTCTTAGGGATAGGTCCCGGGTAAGCAATTGTTTGGATAAGGCAAAAGGTCTTTCAAAGATTAGGGTAAGTGGTTCGATTAAGCCTTGAAGAAGGTGTTAGGCACCCCAAGACCCCCATTTAAGAAATGGTTACCTACTCCCTATAGTTAAGCCAAGTTTAATCTCAAAATTAATTAAATGCTTAAGTGCTTAATGAAATGTTAATCCAAAAAATAAGCAAAGCAAGCTAGACTAGGGGTTGTCTACACTGGGGTCGAATCCGAGTTGGATTGCCTACGTACTCACATAGGGGTGAGATCAGACCGAGCGTAGTTCTGGCACATGAGCCCGTGCCAAGGCTAGGGGGTGTGTGTGTGCAAGGTGGTCAAGGGTCTAGCCCGGAGGTTAGGGTTGACTGACCGAGTTGGTCAAGTGCAAAGTAGAGTCTAACCGCAGTTAGAAAGGTGTTAACCATGGTTAGAGGGCCTAACCATGGTTAAGAAAGTAAGCAAGCAAGCAAGATTGATTTTTTTTTGGTGTTTTGCATTTTTATGGATTTTTAGGGATTTTTTCATATTTTTTGTGGGGTTAAGTACTGCTTAACCATGGTTAAACGTTAACCGGGGGCCATTTTAACCATGGTTAAGGGTCAAGGTCAGTCAAAAATGGGCCCAAATGGTATGGCAGTGCCTAGAGTGGCCTCCTACCAGGTTTGGGCCTTGCACAAAGCCCGAAATCGAAATTTTACAGAATGGAGGTAAACAGATTACCTCCATTTCAGTAAATTTTTAACCAAGGTTTGTGAGGTTATTAACTAGGGTTAGGGACCTCCCCCGGGTAAATTAAGCACATGGATGGAAAGCTGGGAGTGCCATCTTTCAAATGGTATAGGTCTCAGCCTCTGAATAGGCCAGGTGTGGGCCCCACAGGGACTCAAAGTCAGGTAAAAATTAGTCTGTAATGTAGGCATTTGAACTGCCGACACTATGAACAGTATTTTAACCCATGTTTAGGGGTTTGCTAACCATGGTTAGGCATGGCCCCTGAACCTGAAATTTTACAGGGAGTTAGGGGAGGTCAAGAGCTTTCCAACAAGCCTGGGGTGGACCCCAGAGGACTTGGCATGTGGGCCCCACAGGCACCCGAAGTCAGTACCAAAATAAGCTCATTATGTCGGTAAACCAAATGGAGACAAAGAGTTTTTAGGTTATTTTGAGCATGTCGGTAAACCAAATGGGGACAAAGAGTTTTTAGGCTATTTTGGACATGTCGGTAAACCAAATGGGGACATTAAGCTTTTAGCCCAATTTTATGTGGTCGGCAATTATTCTGCCGACCACTAGCAGATTTTTTCAAAAACCGATTTTTGCCCACTGGCTTTGAACCAAAAGGGGTTTAAAGGTTCTCTCATGGCTTGAGGGACCCTCAGACCCTATGGGAGGCTTCCATGCACAGTGGGTGAAGTGTTGCACCCGAACTTAGCCTCTAGGGAGTTCCCTACACCTATGGTGAAGGTGGGGGGCCCCTATCCTCGACTGTAGCAACCATACAATTGAAGGGAAAGCAAAAAGGGGACCCCTGGATCAGGACCAGGGGTCCCTTACAGTAAGAGCAGCAAAAAGGAGGGATGAGGGATGACCCCTACCCTTGGACGGTCGGTTGAGGTGGAGCCAAGGTGGTGGCGGTGTCCGGGACTGGCCTAGGACGGCCTAATGATACTGAAAGAGGGTTCAAACAAGTCCTACTTACTGGATGAGCTCGAACAGGGGTTTGATGCAAATGGAAAAGTTTGGATTTTGCATGGGGATGGCTTGGGATTTATAGGAGAGGAAGGAGGATGCCCAAGGGCATTTAGGGTATTTAGGGAAGGTCCAGGGACCAATGGGGGAGGTCCCAAGCCTCTGGTGGTGCTGCAGTGGAGCCTGCACACGCTAAACCTAGAATCACGGTAATGTCGGTAATCGAATTAGCGACATTAAGAATATAGGCCAAAAACTTAATGTCGGTAATTCGATTAGCGACATTACCGATTTCATGCTATTTCGGGCCAAACCCAAATCCACTTGGGTCAAAAGGGTTGTGGGCAGCCATTTAGGGTAATTCCCGCCCATTTTGGATTTAGGGTTTGTGGGTCCCACCCATGTGCTCCTCATGGGTTGAGGTGGTTCCAAGTGTGGGCCCTAAAGTGTTTGGGCCTTGGTTTTAAGGCTTTTTTTTTTATGGGTTGTGTAGTGGGCCTTGAGCCCATAGGGTTTGTCCTAGGTCTTGGGCTAAGATTTAGTTAGGGCTAGGTCTAGGGTTTGGTCTAGGGCTCTCCTAGGGTTTGTCCTAGTGTAATGGGCCTTGAGCCCAAAGCTTAGGGGAGAGATTCTAATGGTTTTAGGGGTTGTCCTAAGGTTTCACTAGGGCTCGTCCTAGGGCTTAGGGGGGTGTAAAAATGGGGTGCTTACATCTAGAAGAGTGGGGACCAGAATATCTAGCCTTGGAAGTCTGGGATGGGATGCCAGACCAAATCCGTCTGGGTTTAGAATGAGACCACACACACACCACACACGCGCCCTACAAGCTCAACCCAAGCCTATAACCAGTTAACCACACAGTTATATTAGTCATAGATTTATATCGAAATTGAATCACTGCCCATCGCGATTGAACTCAGGGAGAGTTCAATCGCATCCACAAATCAACACATGTCATTTTTAACCCTTATTAATTAAGGTTAATATTTCTTAACCCTTAGGATTCAACAATCTAACCTTGATTTTTAAGAAAAACTATTTTTAAAATTTTACCTTAGGGTTAACTATATTTAATCCTAAGAATAAAAAGAATAAGAATTTTTTTTTTTAAAAAGGCGTGTTAACTTGTGGGTGCGATTAGTGACCAAAAAAAAACGCGTGTTAACTTAGGATGGATTGAATCGATGATTATTTATAGCGTCTAGCGGAATGGGACCAGTGATACCCACTACGAAAGTGATTTGATAGAAGGGTTTCTCAAAAGGATATCTAGCCTTGGAAGTCTGGGATGGGACTGGACGCCAGACCAAATCCGTCTGGCCCCATGCGACAGGGATTGGATTTGGTCTAGTTCTAGCAAGGCCAAAACTGTCTTCCATGTGTCCACGTCCAACGTGTGGCGATAAAAAAGGAAGAAGCCATTTCATTTTCTTCCCATTTTTTTTATCTTATCTCCATTTGATATCTTTTACCTTTTTTATCGCCACATGTCGAAAGCCCACACAGAGCAAGACGGTTTTGGTCTTGCTAGAGCTAGACCAAATCCGATCCCCATGCGACAGGTTACACGTGCCCCTTATAACACCTCTTAGTTGTGGTTCAACCCGAATGGGATTTGGTCTGGCCTTGCCATACCAAAACTGTCGGCTCACATTCCAAAGGTCAACACGTGTCTCTTTTAACACTCTTTAATTGTGGTTAAGATTCATTAACCCCTTAGGTTCAATCACCTTATCTTGGTTATAGAAAAAAATTTAACTAGAGAAGTTAAAACTTCTTAACCAAGTTAGAAAAACAGTTAAAAGGGACTCTTTTGAGTCACACGGTTTTGGTCCGGTGAGGGACAGACCAAATCCAATCCATTTCAACCATGTAGTTTTGGTTTTTAGAAAAACATATTTTAAAAAAATTAACTATGAGAGTTAAAATTTCTTAACGAAAGGAAAGACACTTAAAGGGCTTTGTGAGTGAGGCCAGAGGGTTTTGGTATGGCATTGGCGAGACCAAATCTGTTCTCTGGAATTTTGGGTATAATACACAAGTTCAAGGAGCAAAAGGGAAACATGCACTCGTTCAAGGAACAAAAGTCCACAAAAATTAAACCACAGTATCCTCCCTGGTCTTATTGCATAGAAAAAACAAAGGATGAAAGATTCCCCTGAGAAGAGCGATCTTTTAGGCTTGGCTTCGTCCTTAAAGCAAAGCTTCTACCTCGAGTCGCTTCTCCCCAATACAACCGTAAGGACTGTTAGCTTACTCCCTATCAATCCTTACTCTCACCCTCCACCGACCATTTGTCCATTCTGTAATAATTAAAGTATTCTCAAATCTAAAAAAACAAAAGGTGAGTGGTAGAGAGATAGAATGGGTTGAATGAGAATAGGGTTAACATTCCTCAAGCAAGCATAGGAGGGTATGAGTTTTTTGAGAATAGGGCTAGCTTTCCTCAAGCAAGAATTGATCGAACTCCCAAACAGCAAGATAACGAAATCTAGTGGACTCGGTTGTTCTTGTTTTTTTGTTTGGTAGGAGAACTAGTTTTTCTAAGAGCTGTGATTTGATTTGCGGACCCCGAGCTCCGCTGCTCATCTTTCCCGTGTCCATCTGTCCCTTTTAACATTCCTTTAACCCTGATTAAGTTTAATTAAATTAAAGTTAAGATTTTTTTTAAAAAAAAAAACAAAGTTTGGATAGCTAAACCCTAGGTGAGCGAGCAAATCTTAACCACAGTCGGTGAGTGGTTAAAAGTAGGTAGTGGACCAATGAGGATCGGCCATTTCATTACATATTAGAAACTGTGGGTACGTTAAACATTTTATTTTTCCAACCATCTGAAATCCTCCAGAATGTCTATTGGACCGATGAAACAAGATGTTATCCAGATGTTTTTGTGAAACCATGGCGGAGGCGAATTATGAGTGGAAAGACTTTGTGCCCATGAAACAAGTCTAAACAAGGGTGAAGTCAGATTTTCTTGTAAGCGATTGGTTGCGATTGGTTATTAGGAATTGTTGATGTGTTTATGGAGAATGATTAGACGGATATGAAATATTATAGATTAAAGGAGTGAAATGGGATTCCAATCCCCCGTGGGGGTTAGGGGCTTCGAGAAATTTTTTTGGGGACCAAGTTTGTAGGTCACATTACCTTTTGTACATATCCTACCTACGAGTATTGTTTCTCTTGTGTGAAGTCATATTTTATAGTTTTGTTAGGGCTTCGATTAGAATTAATACAAAATTTCAATGAGAATAAAGAACAATGGGGTTACTGTTTGGCAAAAAATGATGATGGTTGTTCCTCTCATTTTCAATGTTTGATTTGTTACTTGGTCAAATAATGAATCGTCGTGAATTGTTGTGGATGGAACCCACACGATTGAATTAGCTCCGGGCACAACACCCATCTCTAAGGCACCGTATACAATGACTCCGGTAGAATTAAAAGAACTTAAGGAGCAGATTAAATAGTTGTTCAGTCTTGGGTTTATTCGCCCATGTTTATCACATTAGGGAGCTCCAATTTTACTTCTAAAGAAGGATGGTTCAATGAGGATGTGCATCGACTATTGGCAACTAAACAAGGTTATCATCAAGAACAAATATCATTTGCCAAGAATCAATGACTTGTTTGACCAGTTGCAAGAAGCTAAGTATTTCTCCAAGATTGACTTAAGGTCGAGCTACCATCAGCTAAATATAAAGGCGGAAGATATTCCCAAGTCTGGATTCAGAACCAGTTATGGGCATTATGAGTTTTTAGTCATGTCATTCAGTTTGACTAATGCACATGCAGCTTTCATGGATCTCATGAACCGGATATTCAGGCCAGCACTAGATTGCTTCATGATTGTGTTTGTGGAAGATATTCTAGTGTACTCCAAGACGCAGAAGGAGCACAAGATGCATCTCTGAACCACACTAAAGCGACTCAGTAAGCATGAGTTGTATGCTAAACTTAGCAAGTTCGAGTTCTGGTTAGAAAATGTAGCATTTTTAGGTCATATGGTGTCACAAGAGGGTGGTGTTTCAGTGGACCCTACTAAGATAGAAGCACTGGAAAGTTGGGGAAGACCAAAGAGAGTCACGATTCATAGCTTTTACTACAAAAATAATGGCCTATAGCTGTGGAATTTTGGAGGTGGTTAGTAAAATCCACCGCCCAATAGTGTATACCACGGCGGTATTATAATACAGCCGTCCATAACTGTTTTCGGAACAAAATTCACGGCGGTTAATTATTACCCACCGTGGTATGTACTATATCGCGGCGGGTTTATCAATGACCGTCGTGGAAGGCTTTCCCTCAAACCCTTTTGGTTTCCCGCCTTCGCATTGGCGGCAAACATAGAACGGCGGTTTTAAAAATAACTGTCGTTAAGATTATAGTAGGGGGCAGCAGATATATGATAACCACAGTGGTATATACATATATGACGGCGGGTATGTTGAAACTGCCATGACATTTAATTAATATGACCCTGATACTTTCTTCTTTTTTCCTCTCCTACTCTCCTGATCTCTAGCTCTCTGACCACTCCACCACCTCCAACCACCTGAAGTCCGGCCCCTCCACCATCTCCGACGACCTCTGACCAGTGCCGACGACCTGCAGCATTCTCTCCAGTGACCTGCTCGTTCTCGGCGGCCACATCTAGAACCTTCGGCAACATTCGAAACCTCCGGCGACATCCGAAACCTCCAGTCAACTCAGGTGATCCCTCGAAACTGACATGCAAGCCTTTTTTTTTTTTTTTGTTTTAGCTATAGTTAAATGGACACTCTCTTAACTCTCTCTCTCCAACCTCCGGCAGCTCTACGGAAAGTCGACGGTAGCTCCACCCCTCCACCTCTGGCCACGCTCATGTGAGAGCTTTTGATCTGAAATTTTTTCTTATTTCTTGCTAGATTTTTTTCATGTGAGAGCTTTTGATCAATGAAATTTTTTGGTTTGATGGTTTGTGTGTAATTTCCTTCAAGAAGTTTTGAATGATGGTCTTGTGTTGGAAATTTCAGATGAATTTACTATTTTTCATATAAATTCTCATGTGGAAGCATTTGTTTGGACATGTATATATCCAAACTGAATATTGAATGCCTCAACCAAGGTATCCATTTGTGGGATTTGATTTGCAACATTTATGATTACTAGATGTAGTTTGGTGTTGATTCAATAAGATATTATTGATGGGGGAGGTTTTGATTTTGATGGTCTATACTGGATTCCTGAAATATTTTTCTATTATTTTAGACTTATAGAAAATCCTAAGTAGTAGTTTTTCAGTTGTGGGGATTTTAATTTCTTTAATTTAATATGTGGTAATTTCTTTAAGTAAGTATAATTAACCACATAAGTGCCTATCGATATAAGAATTTCTATTGTGCTTGCTATGTCACTAATGCATCTAATTCCTGCTTTATTTCATATAATGACTTTTATGCAAAACCATATATGTTGTTATTAAGTACTATTGAAAATGTTTCTTATTGAGATTTCTCCACACTTTGCTAGAGCATATACTAACCCCTAACCCTAGACTGTGAAAATAAAAAACTAAAACAAGTTAGGGGAAAGTTCAATCGTGACTGAATATGATCTCAACTCAAAAAAATAAAATTTCAAAGTTTAGGGGCACCTACCCCCATTCCTAATCCTAGAGATCGAATCACAACCAATTGTGATTGGATTTGGGGAGAGTTCAAAAGCACCCATCGGCCAACACGTGCCCCTTTTAACCCAAATCAATCGTTGTTTTGATTAACTAACCATTGGGGTTCAATAATATCAGCTTAAGGTTAATATATATTTCCAAAATCAAGTATATATATATTTTTTTCTAAAAACCAATCTTCATCACATAATTTTTTTCCTTAGGCTTTGGTCTTTTCTTAGAATCTTGGTTAAATTATAGAAAGATTAAAGGGTTAATTCCATATCAGAATCTAAGTTATCTTTAAATGACAAATAAGTGCCTAGTTTAAAAAGATTTCTTTCACTGAACCCAATGTTTCAAGATTTGGACAAATAAGGACCTACAATCTAATTCGGTTAGCAGCCGTGACTAATCTTGATTCTAATGCCAAAAATACCCTTAGTCATCATTGACTAATGGGTCTTGGTCCTAACATGTATACATATAGTCTTTACCGTTATAACCGGACTTGGAGGTCTGGTTACACCTTTGAGGTCGCCACGTGTCCCTTTTGAAACTCCTTAACTGTGGTTAGGATTCACCCACCCTAGGGTACACCCACCCAAGTCTAGTTACACCCTTGAGGTTGCCATGTGTCCCTTTTGATACTCCTTAACTGTGGTTGGGATTCACCCACCCAAGGATACACCCACTGATCCTGGGTAAAAAAAAAACATTTTTTTTAATTAAAAGGGACTCTAGGAGCTTAGGAGTTCCCATGAATAGAAAGAAGAGAGCTTGGAATTTTAATTAAAAAGGACACATGACAATTTATAGGGATCTTTTAACTGTGGTTAAGCATAATTAACAAAAGTTAATATGTTTAATTTTTCCTTAAAAGCAAGGTTAGATGGATTAAACCTAGGGGTGAGTGAATCTTAAGCACAATTAATCGGGTGTTAAAGGGGACTTGTGGCTGCTTGTAGAGCCCCTTTTAATTGTGGTTAAGCATAATCAAGCTAAGGTTTTGTTTTTCTTCTAAAAATCAAGGTTAAATGGATGAATCCTAGGGGTAAGTGAATTTTAACCACAGTTAGTGTGCGTTAAAGGGGACACGTGGTAGCTTATAGAGCTCCCTTTAGTTGTGGTTAAGCATAAGCAACCTAAGGTTTTTTTTCTAAAAACCAAGGTTTGATGGATGAACCCTAGGGGTGAGTGAGTTTTAGCCATAGTTAGTGGGTGTTAAAAGGGACACGTGGTGGCTTATAGAGATCCTTTAACTAGTGTTAAACATAATTAACCTAAGATTAATATTTTTTTTATTATATTTTCTTATAACCAAGGTTAGATTATTGAATCCTAGGGATAAGTGAATCTTAACCACAGTTAGTGGGTGTTAAAAGGGACATTTAACGGCTTGTAGAGCCCTCTTTAATTGCGGTTTAGCATAACCAAACCTAAGGTTATTTTTTCCCTAAAACTAAGGTTAGATGGATAAACCATAGGGGTAAGTAAATCTTAATCATAGTTAATGTGTATTCAAGTAACAAGGGCAAAATGGGAAAATGGTAATTTTAGTTAACAGTGTTAATATTAAGACTCTAACAGGGGAGGGCAGTGTAATTTCAGAAACTAGAAGGGAGGTTTTTGAAATTTCATCAAACCTCAAGGGAGGTAGGTGTAATTTACCCTATAAAAAAATTAACAACAAGGATAAAATTAAAGCATCCAAACCTGGTTTTTTAAAAATATCATTAAGATTCACTAACCCTTAATAATCAAAGCATCCAACCTCGGTTTTTTAAAAATAAAATAAAATTAATCACAAGGGTTAAAATGTTATCCATAGTTAAAGGGGTGTCATCTTTTGACACCCTTTAAATATGGTTAAGATTCACTAACCCTTAGTGTTAAAGCATCTAATCCTTAATTTTTAGATTTTTTACAAAATTAATCGTAGGGTTAAAATTTGGTAACCATAGTTGAAAAACACCACGTGTCTCCTTTAAGGATTGAGGTCCTTTGTCAAAGACACCACGTGTCCCCTTTAATTTTTAGATTTTTTTAAAAATATTAATCGTAGGGTTAAGAGTGACTCAACATTAGGATTTATCCATCTAACCTTGCCCAAGTAATGAGATTTCATAATCTGCTGTTTTATCTATGGTATATATGCCCAGTAAGATTTGTAATTCAATTGTATGTATCTTGTGCTTACTTAATTGTTAACATCCTTGTTCCCGTTTTGGTACACTTTGTATACTACATGCATGACTGAACCTCATGGTCTATGTTAACTGTTTGGGTGGTTATATGATATTTCCTTCCGATCTCTATGTTATATGTCAATGTTGGAGCAGATAATGTACATATTACCCTATTTAGGACATTATCAGTGACTAAATGGAATTTTAAGTTCATAGGCTCATATTCATCCATGCATCTAAGCTTAGATTTCTCATTCAACAATCATTGCATGACAATTGCATTTCTTGTATCACCTATTTGGACGGATTAGTTGTAAGCTATGTCATTTAGTTCTCTTGTGGGGCTAAATGCAGGTTAATAACTTTTCTGTATTGTTTTTGATACAGTGTATTAGTCTATATATGATTCTTGAATTGTTTAGTTGGACAGTTTGTGATGCATAATCTCCTGTATATTTAGTTGCTCATTGTTTGTCCAGATTGAGGAAAATTTTGGCAGTTGTTTCTCTTGTTCTCTGGGTACATATTTAGACTATGTGGCATGTTTGCACCTAGTCTAAGTTATGTGCTTGGAGAACCATAGAGAAATGCTGTCGAAATTTCCTTAAAATGAAACAAAGCACTTGAGCAACTGAATATTGGAGATTATGCATTCATGAATGGGATAAGAACACCCCACCCGTTAGAAGAGAAGTTAGAAACGATAGGAAGAATGCATGCATACATATTGTGTAGATGGTGAAGTCATTTGATAGCTGTTTTATTGCAATTGACTGAAGTGATCAACATTTGCTATTTCTCAAAATAGCTAACGAAGCAGGACTTAGAAATCTCATCTCATCCTTCATGGATAGGATTTGGATTGGAAAGTCAAGGTACTATTTGTCATAAGTTTTGACGAAACTCAGAATGATAAAATATTAGTATCTAAACATATAATCTGTTTTGGGTTACATAGGGCGTCAAGGGAATATATAGAAGGGGTGAAGGGGTTTAGAGAATTTACATTAGCTCGTGGAGCGACTGATAACAATAGCGGTATAAAGTGTCCATGTCCGAAATACAACAATGTGGTTTATCAAGAGAGAGGTACAACGTATAACCATATGATCTGTTATGGATTCGACCTTAATTATAAAATCTGGTTTTATCACGGGGAAGACATTATAACACACATCGGTTAGCCAAGCGTCTCAAAATCCTGACGTGTACGACAGACAGAATGAGATGGAAGATCTGGTGCATGATTTGTTTGGGGTACCAAATCGAGATGAAACCGGCCCTAGTAGTCGAGATCCCACTCCTGAGGTGGATAAATTTTTTCAATTGGTAAGGGATGCGGGATAGGCTTTGTATCCAAGATGTTTGAATCACACGAAATTATCTTTCATCGTAAGATTATATCACATTAAATGTCTTAGTAGATGGAGCAACAAATCATTCACCTTGTTACTTGAGTTATTGAGCGAGGTACTCCCCGAGAGATCAATACTACCGGTTACGAACTTTTAGACAAAAAAAGTGATGTCTAACTTGGGGCTTAAATATGAAAAAATCGATACTTGTCCCAATGATTGCATGCTTTACTAGAAATACATTGTCAACAAGCAAACATGTGACATCTGTAGTGAATCAAGATGGAAGACAGGGGAAGATCAGCCAGGAGAGAAGAAAAAGAAAACTCTGTCCAAGATTTTGCGTCACTTTCCGTTGAAACCCAGGTTACAAAGATTGTTTATGTCGTCCAAGACTGTTTCTGAAATGAGATGGTATGATGAGGGTCGAACTAAGGATGGGAGGTTAAGTCATCCTGTAGACTCACCGGCCTGAGAAAATTTGGACAACAACTACAATTTTTTCGTTTTGGATACTCGAAATGTGAGACTTAGGTTGGCGACTGACGTCTTCAATCCATTTAGGATGATGAGTATTGCTCACAGCAAGTGGCTTGTGGTTCTTATCCCATACAACTTACCACCGAGGATGTGCGTGAAGTAGTCAAACTTCATTTTGTCCTTGCTTATTCCCAGTTCCTCCGGGCCTAGAAATGCATTGATGTCTACATGATGCCTCTAGTCGAAGAGTTGAAAGACTTGTGGGAGAATGGTTTGCCGACTTATGATGCGTTGAAAAAGGAGACATTTGTTTTGCGTGCTGCATTGCTCTTGACCATTAGCAACTTCTCAGGGTATGCTATGTTGTCTGGTTGGAGTACGAAAGGAAAGTTGGTATGCCTGCCATGCCACAAAGACACTTACAGTCGATACTTGTCAAATAGCAGGAAATAATGTTACATGGGTCAACATTGTTTCCTAAAGGCGGATCACAGGTTTCGGAGGGACAAACACTCTTTTGATGGCACTTTAGAGTTCAGCATTGCTCCAACTACGTGTACCATCAATTGGAGGGGATTGCTTTCTCCCTTGGGAAGCAGACAGGGAAAAAACAACGAAGGCAGGCTGCCCAAGATATCATGCCGTATAACTGGAAGAAGCTGAGTATATTCTTTGAGTTTCCATATTGGGAGCACAATTTGTTGAGGCACAATCTTGATGTAATGCATATCGAGAAGAATATATGCAACAATGTGCTTGAAACTTTGTTGGGTTTGGAAGGAAAATCGAACGATAACTTAAAAGCTCGATTCGACTTGGTTAATATGCGCATAAGACCAGCACTTCACCCTCAGTTCCAGCCTGACACAAAAAAAGTGTATCTACCCCCGGTTTGTTTTTTGATGGACAAGAATGAGAAAGAGTTGTTTTGCAAAGTTTTGAAGAGTGTGAAGGAACCAAATGGTTACTCGTCAAATATTGCAAGACATGTCAATATTGGGCAACGTAAAATTTATGGACTAAAGAGCAACGACTCTCATGTCATAATGCAACAATTTCTACCATTGGCTGTGAGGAAGACATTACCGAAGAATGTAACTTCCATACTAATTGAACTGAACAACTTCTTTCTGGTTTTATGTTCCAAAGTATGTGATGTCGATGAATTGAGACGGTTAGAGAAGAAAATTGCGCTTACGCTATGTCATTTGGAGAGAATTTTTCCACCGGCATTCTTTGATGTTATGGTGCACTTGTCTATACATCTGGCAACAGAGGCAAGGCTAGGTGGACCTGTACAATACCGGTGGATGTATCCCATCGAAAGGTATGAGTTCAATTATAATGTATCAATTGCTCAAATTTCTTGTGGTTATAGGATTGTCTTGTTGTTTTACCTAAATTTAATTCCTATAGGTACTTGTCAACACTGAAATCGTATGTCCGCAGCCGAGCTCGACCAGAGGGTTGCATAGCAGAAGGGTACTAATTGGCGGAAGAATGCTGACCTTCTGCTCAAGGTACCTAAATAATGTTGAATCGAGATTGAATCGACCGGTGAGGAATGACGATGAAAGTGTGATAGGGGATGCACAGCCATTCGCCCTAAGTGAATTAGAATGGCAGCAGACACATCGTCATGTGTTGTTCAAAGATGAGAAATTCACAACATATCGAGAGTAAGACGATTACTATCATGACTTTTTTGCTAATTCTCTTTCATTTAATTTTCATTTTTTATTTTAACAGTCGATCTAACTTTGAGAAACAATGATCGATTCGTTATTTGCAGTCAACACATGAATGTACTGAAGATGACCAATCCTAGACTAAGATTGTCTCCCCATGAACTTCAAAGAAAGCACAGTGAAAAATTTATTGAATGGTTTAGGGGTTATGTAAGTCATATGCTCTTAACTTTTATATTGCACAATACATACACGAAGTTTTACATAATGATTCAATCTTATTATGTAAGTCATATGTCTTTGGCCTTTAAATAGGTTGAAAGGCTGCGAGCGTCATGCAGTTCGGTGTCTGACGAGATTAAATGCTTCACATACGGTCCACAGACAGTCGTACAAAGTTTTAAGGGCTACGTCATCAATGGATATAAGTTTTGTACTACGGACAGAGAGCACGGACGCAGGAGTCAAAATAGTGGTGTTACGGTCACTACAATGACTCCTTGTTATGCATCTTCTAGGGATAGGATTCCCATTGCAGAAGATATAACCTACTATGGCTGCTTAACCAACGTTATGCAATTGACGTATTCAGAAAGCCTAAAATTTGTATTGTTTAAGTGTGACTGGGTTGATGTGATGTCACAGAGTAGAGGAATAAAGACCGATGCGTATGGGTTTACGTTTGTGAACTTTACACGCCTGCTCCCGACACACGCTGTGTCTCATGAACCATATGTTATGGCATCTCAGGCAGAGCAGGTATTTTACATAGAAGATCCTTCTGACCTAGGTTGGCATGTTGTCATCAAGGCAAAACCAAGAGACTTCTTCGACATGAATGAAGAATCTACTGTGGACGATAATGCATTAAGAGAAAATGAGTCATTCAATGACCAACATTTAGATTTCACTGAACATGACGATGATGGAGGTGTTAGTTGGGTGAGATTAGGGGTTACCGGAACAACTGTTGATGCACCACCTCAAGTGCAACTCCACCAAGCTCCTTCGAGCGAATCTAGTGAGGACAAAGTTGAATCGGACTATAACGATGAAACAGATATAAACAACTAATATGTACCAACATATACAAACAGAAACAATGCAAGTATAATCCAATCACAAAGGTAAACAAAGTTATTGTTGGGTACTATTTTCCAAGTTCAGTACATTCCTTGCAATACATGAGTTTATGTATTTTCATATTTCATACATGCTTCACTGAGTATTTTATTTATGAGCATGTGCAGGTGCAGGGTTGCAGTTGACAAGAGCTTCAGTGTCTTAATTTAAGATTATTTGTCAATTGGAGTTATGTAATTGTGTTAGAGTCATGTAATGTCTTAATTCACCGTTTTGATGTGTTTGGGTATGTGTCAAGTCATGTACTTTAGTTTGGTTTTGCCACGGAATTGTCAAAGGGGAGATTGTAAAGTCCATGTTTTTTGTACTGGTATATTCCGGTGTCAAAACAAGTGAGTCTAGGTGATTAGGTGTATCTTGTGTCATTGCCGTCAAACATCCATGACAATTGAAGTTGAAGAGTGTTGAAGACTCGGTTGATCAACTCGGTTGATCATTTCCTTCATAGGATAGTAAGTAACCTAGATACCATGCTACCATAGGTGGGAATTGACTTAGATCAATCATAATAAGATTCCTTAGGTGGTAAGTGTCCTAGACTAATCATACAGACCCTACGTGATGAGATAAGTAGTGCAAAACTAGTTTAAAATTCTGAAATTTCTCAAAAAACCAAGGTTGCTTGTAGGTGCCATATCTCCCAAGCCGTAGCTCGGCTTTTGCTCCATAATATATCAAATCGACCGTATCGAAAAGAGCTATAACTTTTATCAAGGGTAAAAGAGCTGAAAATGAATTTCTAAAGACAAGTTTTAACCTCAAGGTCGACCCTGAGCACTTTGAGTCGACCCTGGGTATAAGTTTTTTTATATGGGAAAATTGGACAGAATGTTGCAAATTTGAGGGTCAACCCTAGAGGATACTTGGGTCGACCCAAGTGGGGTAGTTGGGTCGACCCAAGTAACCCCCAGGGTCGACCCTGATATGGGAATTTTTCAAAATTCGTTTTAAAGTTATTTTGGCAACTTCCCTCTTTGGTTTTAGCAACCTCTAAACTTGTTTTTTTTTTACAAATTTCAGAATTTTAAACTAGTTTTGCACTACTTATCTCATCACGTAGGGTCTATATGATTAGTCCAGGACACTTACCACCTAAGGAATCTTATTATGATTGATCTAAGTCAATTCCCACCTATGGTAGCATGGTATCTAGGTCACTTACCATCCTATGAAGAAAATGATCAACCGAGTCGATCAACCAAGTCTTCAACGCCCATCAACTTCACTTGTCGTGGATGCTTGATGGCAATGATATAAGATATACACCTAATCACCTAGACTCACTTGTTCTGACACCGGAATATACCAACACAAAAACATGGACTTTACAGTTATTTTTTAAAAAACGATGCTATGGGTTGTTTATTTGCAGGTTAATGTCGAAATACACACTTTTTTATATGTTTAAACTCTCTAAGTATGAAATTTCCTGTAATGAGTTGTTTATTTGCATGTCATTTATTTAGTCAAATATTTTTATGTGTTTAAACTCTCTAAGTATGAAATTTCCTTTAATGAGTTGTTTATTTACATGTTCATGGCGAAATGTAAATATTTGTATGTGTTGTTTAAACTCTCTAAGTACTAAATTTCCTTGAATGAGTTGTTTATTTGAATGTTCTTTTTCAGATGGATCCTACAAGATCTACTGGGTCACCACCACATGCTGAGCCCTCTGCACCTGCTCCCGGGCCTATTAGGAGGACCCGAGGCTGTACCAGGATGTTGGGTTTGCAAGGTCTCCAGCCGAGGGAGAAGAAGGATGTAGAGATCGACGATCTTACCCAGCTCGTAGGGGAGGGTGGCAAGACGTTAGGTTAGTTTTTGGGTACTCTAACCCGTGACCCACACAAATCGGGCAAGGTTGTGTCGAAATACACGCGTTAGAAGAAACCGCATAAAAAATCGAGCCCCGATTAGCATTTGGTGCGCGGTTCTAAGTTTAGGACAAAGTATGTTAGAAGAGTTGGGAATTCGGCCTACTCGGTGCCCAAATCGGGTAAATGACCTCGGATTCCCTCGAAACAAATTCTCACATTTAGGTTGTATTGAAATATACGCGTTAGAAGAAGCCGCATAAAAAATCGAGCCCCGGTTACCATTTGGTGCGCGGTTCTAGGTTTAGGCCAAAATATGTTAGAAGAGTTGGGAATTTGGTCTCGTTAGTGATGAAATTTCTACACTTTTATATGTTTAATTAAACTCTATTAGTATGAAAAATCTGAGATAAGTTTGGATGTTAGTGATGAAATCATAGACTTCTGTATGTTTAAACTTTATATGTATGAAAAATCTGAGATAACCTTGTTTCTTTGCATATTAATTAATTATGAAATCCTTAAATTTTATCATTTCGATATTCTAATCATCAATTGTATTTTATTGTCTTTGTAAGAGGGAGCCGGTAGCACACACCTGTCGGGTTTTAGACCAACCAGAGGGAGCCAGCCAAAGGGAGATAGGCAGACTTAGGATTTTTTTTTTCTATCCGACACTTTTTTATGGACATATATATATTTTTGTTATTACATTATTGGCACATATATTATGATTATGATTTGATGGATTTATTTTGTCTTATATATATTGATTGGATTGGATGGATTACAGGTAGAAAATTTTGTATGAATACATCTTTCTTTATTATCTATTGCTGACGGGTACAAAATAATACAGGTAAAAAAAAAACATGCAAAAATAAAATGTATTTTTAAATATATTACTATCAGCGGTGGTTGTGAAATGCTAGTATTGATTTCTTAGTTACAACGGCGTTTTCAAATGCGCCGTTATATATCAGATAATTAACGGCGCCTTTGAAACGCTGTTTTAGCTCGGATCATTAGTAACTCTCTTTAAAGGCCGTTATAGATTGGTTCATTCACGGTGTGTTTTAACTGCCGTTATATATTCATTTTTTACCGATGTTTCTGAATGCCGCAATAAGCTTATTTGGCGTGACAGAATTTTCCTTCAATAACCGCCATAAAAGGATAAAAACAAACGCTGTAAATAGTTATTAACAATGGCGGTGAAAAAAAGCCGCCTTTATATGATTCCCCAACAAGAACAATAATGGCATTTTCAAGAAAACGTTGTAGTTAACAATAACGGCATTTTACATACTTTTTTAGCGGCGGTGTTGAACCGCCGCTAAAATCCTTTAATTTTGTAGTGATATAAATATAACAAGGAGAGCTTTTAACGAGCCGAGTACTTGCGTGCTCAAGCTTGGCTCGTTAATTGAACAAGCTTTAAAATCTAGTTCAGAATTGACTTGTTTATTAAGTAAACAAGTTCGAATAAGCTTTTAACGAGCCGAGCTCAAGCTGTTCATGAGCAACATGGTTTGTTAACCACCCCTACACATGGACCACATGAGGTCTGAATCGAGGGGTTGCACATTGACCAACCACACACACGGACACCATGGGGTTTGGATTAGGTGTCCTAGATGTAGTTCATGTTACTATCATTGGATAAGGAGGGGAGTATAGAATAATATCTTAGATAAATTACCGCATTTTCAAGGGTTAGGCCCACTTTTACAGGTCAGGAATCTTTATGCTCAAAACCCAAATTTCCATTGAGTTCTGATCAGATGACAGTAAGGCCCTCTTCCAAGCTGACCACTGAACATTCAAATTTTAACACATTGGGAAAGATAAAATGATAATAAATAAAAGGAAAATAGTTAACGTACCCATGAAATCTATTTACAAACCTAAGGCTGGACCTCATTGGTCCAGCCCCCTCTTAAATACTCACCAATTGTAGTGAGTATTTAAGAGGGAGGCTGGACCTTAGGTTTGTAAATAAATTTCATGGGTATGCCTATCACTGCTCTAAATAAAACAAACTTTTCACTGCCACGTACATGCCACTTAGCAATTGGATGGTCCGTTTGGAAGAGGACCGTGTGATCTGTTTCCCATTTTCCTTTTCCATTTCTTGGTACCGCCCAAGACTTATTTATTGATACCTCCTAGGAAATGCCATTCTGACCCTTAGCGGGGTATAGAGAGAAAAAGGTGGAAATTCTCTCACGTGACATGATGTCGACTCACCCTCAACTTGCTAATTGAACTATTAAGAGCATTCCTAGTAGCCTCATCAAATTTTACTAACCAAAATAGTCAAAACTCGCTTTTTTCTATTTTGGCTATCCACATTTTTAATTTAGCAAAAAACAGAAGAGAGAGATAAACATTAATTTATCATTTGTGTGGGAAAACCAAAAAGGAAGGGAGAGAGAAACATTATTTTATTATTTGTGTGAGACCACAAAAAAGGAAGGAAGAGAAATATTGGTGAGTACTGTACACTCAACAAACCAAAATGGTTATTTTGAAGAGGCTGCTGAAGACTACTTTTTGTAATTTTTAATGTTTTGGGTCACCAAAAAGTTATTTTGGAATGCTCAGTAGATAGAAATGAAGTCTTAGAGGAAAAGAAATTGGGAAGTTTCACCATCCCGACCGATCATAGGACCACTTTCAAATTAATGGCATTCCTATTATCTTACCTACGGGTGCAACTTGGGCAGGGTGGGGCCAACCCTAGCCCAACTCTATGTATAAAACCCCACTCCAAGCCCAACCCGACCTTTAGCCCAACCCGGCCTCTAGCCTAACCCAACGTCTTTTTTTTTTTTTCTGAAGATGCCTAACCCAACGTCTTAAAACCTCAATTCGACCGCAACTCGCTTGGTACATTCACTTAAAATATTCAAACCGAATGCATGTAGACCTAGGATCATCATTCAAACCTGTCTTAGCATAATCCTTAATCAACACCTACAAATTTACTATAATATTTAAAACACAGAAGACACCTGTTGGGCTTAGGAGGATATGAGAGATATAACTTACTTGTGGACTTTGAAAACTTTGAAGCCTGGAAATGAAGACGGTGCATAGATTGTGAGAGAGCTAAGAGGGTTCCTTAAGATTTTATTTGCGAACGAGAGAGTAATAAAGATCGGGAGTGAATAGCCAATAGGATTTCTCAAGTAGATATTGAGAGCATAAGTTTTAACATTTTTTTTTGGAGACTAAGTTTTAACATTATTTTGTTTGTAACTTAATTCTAGTTATTATGTTTTTTTTTTACTTAATATTATGTATTTTTTTTTTACTTAGTATTATGTATTTTGTTTCTAATTATTATGTATTTTATATGTAACTTAAAATTATATTCCATTATATATTATATTTTCTTATATATAATGAGAATACTTGCCTCAGGCTGAATTTTGTCACAATTTTCAAACTACCCTTATCATAATAATTATATAAGACAAACACTTTCCCATACTACTCCTCACTCATCTATCTATTACACTTAAACCGAGGGGTGAGTGAATCTTAACCACAAAGGAGTATTAAAAGGGACACGTGTAACCGGACTCCAAGGAGTCCGGTTTAACCATAGGAGTTAATAAATTTTAACCATGGTTTAAAAAATAAATATTTTTTTAACTAAAAACCCACTTATCTAATTATGCTACTGAGGTTGAGGTTGAGGTTGCCATGTATCCCTTTAACAGTACTTTAACTATGGTTCAAATTCACCCACTCTCTCTTAGGGTTCACCTGCTTATCCATGGTTTTTAGAAACAATATGAAACAAATTAAACCTAGGAGTTAGTGAATTTTAATGAAGGTTTAAAAAAATAATTTTTTTTTTCTAAAAACCAAGGATAGGTGGGTGAACTCTAGGGGTAGGTGAATCTTAACCACAATTAAGGGGTGTCAAAAGAGACACATGACAACCTCAAGGGTGTAACTGTAACTGGGCTCCTCGCTCTCTTGGCAAAACACTCCGAAAAGAAGAATGTCTCGCCAACACCCCGCCCCACCCCTTTCTTTGCTATACCCAAAATACCTCTAAAGCTTTTTGGTTTTCAAAATGTCTCTACGTCATATTTCTATAACCAATGTGTCCCTCACAATTTTTTTATCCAAAATATCTCTCATGTTTCTATACCCAAATTTTTTTTTTTCCAAAATACACTCACTAGGGTCAATCTTTCCCGTCTCTGTCCCGTTCCCATCTCTTTGTAACTTAATTCTAGTTATTATGTTTTTTAAAAAAAACCTAATATCATGTATTTTGTTTCTAATTATTATGTAATTTATATGTAACATAAAATTATATTCCATTATATATTATATCTTCTTCTATATATAATGAGAATACCTCTGTTAAAAATGTGGGCTGATTTTTTTCATAATTCCTAAACTACCATTTTCATAATCATTATATAAGACAAACACTAAATGTTTGCTTAATTCCCATACTATCCTCACTCATCTATTTATTTGAGTTGAAATTTTTACTGTTATAACCAGACTCCTTGGAGTCCGGTTACGTACACCACTAAAGTCGTCATGTGTCCCTTTTATGACTCCTTAATTGTAGTTAAGATTTAACCTACCCCTAGGGTTCACCCATTTATCTTTGATTTTTAGAAGAAAAAAAACTAGTTGGTTGTGCACGTGCAAGCTTATTGATTAAGGATATTTTTGGTATTGAATTTTTGTTACGGGATATGTTGTGAATAAATAAAATTATGGTATTTTTGGAATCAAACAAAATCATGAGGGGTATTTTTGAGTATCAAATTCTTTTTATTGGACGTGTTGGAAATAACAATAAATCATGAGGGGTATTTTTTGGGAATAAAAATTAAATCATGAGTGATATTTTTGATATCAAATTGAGAATAATAAAATTATTAGGGTTATTTTGGGTATCAAATTCTTGTTACGAGACATGTTGGGAATAAAAAAATCATACGAGACATTTTTGGTATCAAATTCCTGTTAGGGACGTGTTGAGAATAAAAAAAACTATAAAGGATATTCTTGGTATCAAATTCTTGTTATGGGATATTCTTGGTATCAAATTCTTGTTATGGGATGTGTTTGGAATAAAAATAATTATGAAATGTATTTTCAATATCTAATTATTGATTGAACATTTTTGTTTTTTTGTGGATGTACTCTTCATATTTTGTCTAAGTACAAGTGGTATAAGGTATGGATTAAGGGTATAAATGGAAAGAATATATAATAGCAAAATGTACTATTGGAAAAGCAAATTTGGGCTAGGGTGCTGTTGATAAATTAACAAAAGTAAAAGGGTGTAATATGCAACAGATATAAGGTATGGATGAAGGGTACTATTAGCAACGGTATAAGGGTATAATAGGAAAGAGAAATTTTGGTTGAAGCCAACTATTTTCTCTTTTATCATGTTTTAGAAAAAAAATGAAACAAAAAATTAATTCTAGGAATTAGTAAATTTTAACCGGGGTTTTAAAAAAATAAAAAAAAAATTCTAAAATTATTAAGCGGTGTCAAAATAGACACATGACAACCTCAAGGGCATAACCAGACTCCAACTGTGGTTAGGATTCACCCACCCCTAAGGTACACCCACTTATCCTTAGTTTTTTTTTAAAAAATTATTAAGTTCTTTTAGACTATGGTTAAAATTCACTAACTCCTAGGGTTAAAAAAAAATTTATATTTTTTTTTATAAACCAAGATAAGTGGGTGAATCTTAACCACAGTTAAGGAGTGTTAAAAGGGACACATGACGACCATAGTGGTGTAACCAGACTCCTCACTCTCTTGTAAAAATGCTCTAAAAAATGATCGTCTCGCCGCCCCTTTTTTTGCTATACCCAAAATACCTATAAAGCTTTTTAGTTCTCAAAATGTCTCTATGTCATATTTCTATAACCAATGACCCTAAGGTTCACCCTCTTATCCTTGGTTTTCAGAAAAAAAAATATGAAAAAAGAAATTTAACCCTTCGAGTTAGTGAATTCTAACCAGGATTTAAAGAAGATTAACATTTTTTTCTAAAATACAAAGATAGGTGGGTGAACTCTAGGGGTAGGTGAATCTTAACCATAGTTAAGGGGTGTCGAAAGAGACACATTGCAACCTCAAGGGTGTAAACGGACTCCAACTACGGTTAAGATTTACCCATCCCTAGGGTTCACTCACTGATCCTTGGTTTTCAGAGAAAATATTAATTTTTTAAAAAACCCTAGTTACTCTCCTCTTCTCTTCTCTTTCATGTGTCACCCACTAGTTCTATTATAATGAGAGAAGGAGGGATAAGTTCATTGATTGATTTTTGTTTGTTTGTTTGATGGGTAAGGATTATGTCCTCCTTTTTTTTCTTGATGTATTCCCCCTTTCTTCGTGTATCTAAGGGTGTATCCAAACCAAGCTAGCTCAAAGTTCGGCTCGATTGAGGCTCGACTTGAATATTCTATAAAAATAAAATTATATATATATCATAATTTAATATAAGTAATATAATTATTATATATATAATAAAATATTATTATTTTTATTTAAAAATTATTTTTTAATAATTCAATCCGAGCTCAAGCCAAGCCGCCTAACCGAGCAGAATCGATCCAAGCCAAGCTCGACCATAGATGAAAAAATTTCAAATCAAGCCAATCAGAGCTAAGCCTGGTCACCCCTAGGTGTATTCCACTAGGAGATTTATTTAAAAAATATATTTATTTTTCCTATTGTGCCCATATATATTACAAACTGCTTTTATGATATCCTATTGTACAAGAGATTAGTCATCAAATGGTACTAATGTAATTTTACTTTTGTGTCCATATGGTGGTTTGCAGGGCGGAGCCGGGGGGGCATGGCCCCCTAATTTTTTTGAAAAGCTTACATATATTTTTTTTGGAACGAGGAAAGCTGGGGTTAGGCGGACCCCGATCAAATTTATTAAAAAAAAGAAAGAAAAAAGAAATAGAAGGATAGAGAGAAGGGGAAGAAAAAGAGACCGCCATAGGGCCAGACAAGGACCCCACTAGGCAGCCAACACAAAAAAACACAGATACAAAAAAGTTAAAAGAAATAGGTAGTGTTAATGTGTTATAAAAATAAGTTAAAATGACTTTTATTTATAAATAGTGCTCCCCCAACTCGGTTAGAAATGAAAAAAAGATAACTCAAAAGTACTGTAATACGCCACAAGTGAAAAAAAAAATCTAACGAACTCATTTGTAAAGAGAAAGAGACAAGAGACCAAATCATAGTCAATTGCGAGTGGACTCTCTTCGAGTTCAATCGCACCCATAGGTTAACACATGTCTCTTTGAATTCCTATTAATTGTGGTTAAGATTCACTAACCCTTAGGATTCAACAATTTAACCTTGGATTTTAGAAAAAAATATTAATTAATCTTTAACTCTGATAAAGAAACTTTAACTCTTAGGATTAATATCTTTTTTCTAAAAACCAAGGTTAGATTGTTGAACAATAAAGGTTAGTGAATCTTAGCCATAGTTAATAGGGGTTAAAAGGGACACGGGTTGACCTATGGGTGCAATTGAACGATTGACCCATTACTCAAGAAAAAAATTCTCGGGGTGTACCGAACCCCCAAACTCATTACTTTTATTGATACATTTACTTCGGCCCCCTTAGAAAAATCCTGACTCTGCCCCTAGTTGTTTGGGAGAGAATTCATGAGATTGTGTTTACTTTTCTTATACATGTACTTCGGCCCCTTAAGAAAATCCCTGGTTGTTTGGGAGAGAATTCATGAGATTGTGATAAAAAGGACCCTTTAAAACATTACATTTTCACCTTTGGGTGTTTATAACTATCTTCTTTTATAACTTTGGGTGCCCGTGTGACGGTTTGGGAGTGATTTTAGGGTGTGTTTGGTTGAGGGGTAAATGGATGAGAGAAAGTAAAGTGAAGTAAAGTAAAGTGAAGTTTAAAGTAAAGTGAAAGAATTGTATAAATTTTCTTGTGTGTTTGGTTTGAGAGAAAAATTTAGGGGAAAATATAAATTTTTCCAAAATTACCCTTTGCTCTCTTTAGGAATAGGGTTCAACAAAAGGATAGATTTGGAATTGGAAGCTTTTACTTTACTTTCTTTCACAATTCCAACTTTTTGGTGGAATAAGGTTTGGGTGAAAGTGAGAGAAAGTTAGACACTATTGAGAAAGTTCAAGTTTTACTTTACCCCAAAATCCCTCAACCGAACAAGGTGAAAGTGGGAGTTTCTCCCACTTTCACCCACTTTCCTTTACATTCCCCTCAACCGAACACACCCTTAGGTGTTGTATAAAGAAAGAATGTAGATACGTACATTTCAATCACCAAAAGAAAAGAGAACCCGTAAATTACAAAAATCAAAATTTCCTTGCGATTGAAGTGTGACTACTGCTCAGTCTAGGACATGTTTGTGTCGTCTAATAATCGCAACCAAGACGCCGTGTTTATTGAACTTAATGAAAATTTCGAGAGCCTCCTCCCATAAAAAAAGGGTGACCTTCCCCTTCAAAAATATTTAAATTAAATGGAGACTTGAAGATTTCTTCTTCTTCTACTCTCTTTTTCTTTGTTGTGGTTTGTTGCAGAATTTTGACTTTTGATTTTCACGAGTTGGGCCTTGGACTTACGTCCTATTTGATGGATCATTAGGTTGTTCATAAGTTGATTCTTCTACGTCAATGCTAACTTAGAGAATGAGGGATCAAGTGAAAAAAGGCTAGAAGAAGGTGTTGTTCCAAAAGGGATTAAATATCTGTAATTGCAATGTAAAAAATCTGCAACTTGAATGTTGTATCAAGTGTCCTGGGATGTTTTCGTGAGTAATAACCTACACAATAAAATATACAAAAGTTCCAACGACATATGTGATTTGAGGCCTAGACATAGTCGTTCTCTTTAAGACGATTCACGCCATCAGTACTGAAGATGCACAGGGTATACAATGCAACGCCTCCTGGATACAACACACTCACAGAATCCGAACTCTGATTATAAGCATGCACAGCCTATAATCGCACACCGTACTCTAGTTGCTTACCCAACAAATTTACAAATGAAAAAGATCTCAAAACCATGAAAAATCAAATGGTAGAGAAATCTTTTTTTGTTCTTCTTCTATAAAAAATAGGAAGATATTCACTATATATAGAAGTCTAATTAGATTATTGAGATTCTAAAACTATCCCATTAGTGGCAAATTATTGTGACAATAAACCTTTAAAGAAAGAAACGTCTCCTACCATTAAAACCTTAAATGACTATAAAGAAAAATAAATTAATTAATATTTAATTTTATTTAATCATTTTGAATCACCCAAAGTTACAACAAAAAGGGTAGGTTGCAAAGTTGTATCATCGATTGAAGGGTATCTTGGGTTTTTGTCGTTCATGTAAGCTATCATAATGCTTTTCTGTGATATTTTTGGATGATTCATCTTTTTTAACTTTTATGAGTCTTATTGGGCATTTGCATTTTTCGCTATCCATTACCAATTATTGCAAAATACAACTGCTACAACCTCTTAATTTAACTTACTTTTTCTTAGTAACAACTCATTTGAATTTTAATATATTCTATTTTAGAATATATTAATTAAATGTCAGAATCGCATTGTTTCATTCTTTTTTATGTCTTTTACATGCTCGTACTCTTTTAATTTTTTATGGATGATATTGAACAATATTAAGTTTCTCCAATACTAAGATGTCATTTCATCAAATTAAATATTTTTATTTGTTAGGCTATTAATATGGATATATTTACATCAATGACATCATTAGATTTGGTATACTCACCTACTAATAACAAGGATAAATAATCTTAGTTACATTGAATTCATGCTTTATTACTATGTTATTCACTAGCATATGATCAAAATAAACTTTAACATATTTTGTTTTATTGCATTTCACATTTATTCAGCTCATTTTTTCAATTGCTCACTCATCGTGTATATATATAGGATTTCATTCGGGTTGGGTTGAATTTTGAGAACCTTGATTTGAGCCCAACCTAAGATAAGGCTGGGTTGGCATTTTCCACCCAAACCAAAATTTGAAAAACTAAACTCAACACAGTCAAAGGTCAGTTGGGTTAGGTCGGGTTTGGGCAATTCCAATCAAAGTACACTCCAAATTAGGATTGTAATTGAGTCCACTAGTGATGTGTTCAAGCTCAGCTCATTCAATAACATTAGAGCTTGACTCAAACTTCACTATTTTTATTAATTAAGCTTAGTTCGTGAATAAAATAATTAGCTCAAGCTTGGCTTGTCTCGGCTCATTTGACTCATTTACGTAAACGAACGAGTTTGAGCTCATTTATTGTGTTTGTTACCTTTTATTCTTTTTAAATCAAAGGCCTCAACTTTTTTGTTTTAAATCAACAGATCAAATTAAAGCTTAAAATGTGTATTACTTGATCTACTCAACATAGTTAATTACATCTAATACATACTTAACTATAAATATATATATATATAGAGAGAGAGAGAGAGAGAGAGAGAGAGAGAGAGAGGTTATACATTTTCAAGATCGACTTATTAATCAAATTAACGAACTCAGAAATTAAGCTTAAGTTGGGTTTGTTTATAAGATAATGGGTAAATTACACTAACCTCTCTTGAGGTTCGATAAAATTCCAGTTACGTCTCATCTATTTTCTAAAATTGCACTAACATCCCTTGAGGTTTGTTGAAATTACAGAAACCTCCCTTATTGTTTTTGAAATTACATTGATCTCCCTTGAAGTTTGGTGAAATTATAGAAACCTCCCCTCTTATTTCTGATAGTACACTATCCTCCCCTCTACTTTGGTTGTAGGTCACTTCCGTTAGTATGTTGTTGCTTTTTTTTTCGGTTCAGGAATGTCATTACTAAAATAGATGGATTTTGATTAAGTATATTAGAGGACCCCACAATCGGCTATATAGTGGACCGTTGTGTTCATGTGTCCCTTTTAACCCCTTTTAACTATGATTAAGCTTAACTAAATTAAGACTAATTAATATATTTCTTTTTCCTAAAACCAGGGTTGGATGGATGAACCCTAGGGGTGAGTGGATTTTAACCACAATTAGTTAAAAGAGGGTCCACAAACTAATGAAGACTGACATTTCGCTACATAGTGGAATGCATGATCTGTTAAATATTTTTTCATTTTGATTATGTTATGCACTTCTTAAAGTCAGTCAACTTGGTTATACGATTTCATTTCCTTGAATAAATCAATGAGGATAAATTTGTAGCAGAGCATCCTCCGTTAAGCATCAATTTGACAAGTTTGATAGGGGAGGACAATGTAATTTCAAAAACAAGAAGGGAAGTTTCTAGAATTTCGCCAAACCTTAGAGGAAGACAGTGTAATTTTAAAATCCAGAGAGGAAGTTTCTTCAATTATGCCAAACCTTAAGGAAGGTTAGTGTACTTTCAAAAACTAGATGAGAAATTTCTACAATTTCACCAAATCTCAGGAGAGGTCAATATAATTCACCCTAACATAAATAAGCTCAAACATACTTAACTAGTGGAGCTTGAAATACACTTGGAAAATATTTAGCTTACCACTTGCACGACCCTCATTGGTCCACACCCTATTATTAAACACCTATTAATTATGATTAAGATTTATTCTTTCATAGGGCGGTTAAACAATCCAACCTTAGTTTTTAGAAAAAAAATCTTAAACTTTAATTTAGTTAAGTTAAATCAGATTAAATGGGCGTTAAAAGGGACACGGGACACGGCGGTAAGCTAGATAGCGTACCAAGATTAATCATTGCTTTTTACAATTTTACAGCCCGAGGCCCTAATCTTAAAGGTGAGGAGTGGGTGTGCGGGTGTTGCTTAAAGTGGCCGTAAGAGCGAGAATCTGACACGTGTCCTTGCTTTATTCTGTCGCCTGGAGGTTTGCACGTTTTTTCGATTGTTTTTTTCAGAGGGTTGCAAGTTGCAACAAACAACTCCTTATTATATCTCCTGAGTCCTGACTCCTCACTTAACCAAACCATAGGATAGTAGATTCGTAGTTGCTGAGATTGAGGTTTCAGACAACTCTCGGCCATGGGGAAGAACATATTAGTCACCGGTGGAGCCGGATACATCGGAACCCACACTGTTCTTCAGCTCTTGTTGGGAGGATTCAAGGTCGTCATCATCGACAATCTCGACAATTCCTCTGAAATCGCCATTAAAAGAGTTACAGAGCTCGCCGGAGAATTTGGAAAGAATCTTGTTTTTCATCAGGTTTGAAATCTATCTTGCTGTAGTCGATTTGCTGCGAATGGATTTTTTTTTTCTTTTTTTTTGTTGTTATTGGAGATTGTGGTGCTTTTTGGAGTTGCAAGCTTTGTGATGTTTAATTAGGTCATTGTTGATGGATTTATTCGAAACGCATGGGCTTAATTCGTAGATTGTTGATTCATATCTGTAGATTGCAATCTACACAGCTATTTTCATTTGAAAAGTTTTAGCTTGATTTGTTTATTGATTACGCCTTTGAACGAATCTGTGGCTTGCATTCTACAGTAAGGTGTATCGATTCGATATGTTTGAGCTTAATTCGTGGTTTGACTTGGTGTTTTGATCTATGTCTATCGATTACAACATTTCACTGATAAGTGTTTTGTTTGAAATAAAATTGAGCTTAATAAGTCTGTTGTTAGGTCTTTGATCTTTCTATCTAATTCCAATTTATGATTTTTATCATAAATTGGATATGTCTGCCTTGAGTTTACTTGTTTGTGAACCTAGTTGTGTAGCTTTCTCCCCTTTTATTATTTATAATATATATTTTTTGATTATCGCTTTAAAAAAATTCCTTTTTTTGTGGGGTTTAGTCTTAATACACAGTGCTTAATAGGAGTTCTTCCTCTGTTTCTATTGATTGATGGATCTTTCAATGGAAGGACCGCATTATTCTAGTATAAACTTCTGGCTTTCAGTTATTGTTATTTCAGATGTTTAAGACTCGTGACATTACTTGCCAATCATTTGAAAAGTTTTCTCCTTTTTAAAATATGAGAACACATGTTCGTGGAACATTTGGATCCTTTATCTGCTTGAGATTTGTGTAACTGAGGATGTGGTTCCAACAGTACTGATTTCGGTCATCGTAATCCTCTCCACTTGATTGAGATGGCTTGAATTATTTTCATGTCTTCATTTTTATAAATTTACTTGTTCTTGTAATTTTTCCTGTGTGATCAATATTTCTTTTACCTTCATAAAAATTTTCCATTTTCAGCATTTAGTTTACCTCGAACGATGGACCTGGTTACTAAATTTCTGCTTTCCCATGCAGATGGACCTTCGAGACAAAACAGCACTGGAAAACCTTTTTGCTTCCACAAAGTAAGGTTTAATGTGTATGATAAGATTTTCTGTTTCATTCCCTAACACTTATGTTCAATCTCTCTCTACAATAAAAATCTTGATTAACAAGTGCCTTTGAGTTTTTTTCTCTAACAAGTAACAGCATTGTGCATTGAGTTTCCTTGCTGTTACAAACTTCTGTGTTCCTATTTATGAACCCTTTTAGTAACTTATATTTAATGGGGTCCCTCGTAGCTGTCCTATTCCAGTTGTGTTTTGGTATGAATCACCTACACAATTAAAATTTTTAGCTGTAGGCAAATCCTTTCAGAACTTAACATTCTTGAAATATTATCACAAGCAATTGTACTTAGTAAGATTTACGTGGTCTATCCCATTGATTCTCCATCAATAGTCATATTTTAGATCGTGAGCACACTGATATTGCTGGAGATTCAAACACTCGCGTAAGACATTTAGACCATACGAACTACTTTCTACCCCCATGAAGTCTTCTGTATGGTCCATCTGAAGTCTGCTTTCCTTGTTTTCTGCTACTTTATATACTCTTAACCTCTCATTTCTTGTTTCTATCTGCACTGCAGTTTTGATGCGGTTATCCACTTTGCTGGATTGAAAGCTGTTGGCGAAAGTGTGCAGAAACCATTGCTTTACTATAACAACAACATTGTCGGCACAATAATTCTATTGGAAGTCATGGCTGCCCATGGGTGCAAAAAGGTATTGCTCTCATGTCCACTTAATATAGTAATTCAAATATTAGCTCCTATATGTCTGAAGATACATTAATCAATAAATTTCTCAAGCAAAATTTGCTTGAGTTGATCTGTTTTTGGCTTTGCTGTTTCTTCTCCTTCGCTAAATAGGTCAAGCCGTATACAAACTACAAAGTAAACTAACTTAATGAGTTTCACTGTATAAGTCACTGAAATTTTTTCACCTCGTAGGATTAAATTGATTATTAGGTTCCTTGGTTTTAGGATTTTCTTATCTCCGTGGTTATTCGTGTTTATGCGTGAGAAACATCCATTGTTTAGACATCATAATCTGTTTCTGTTGTAAAGGATGGTATATTGGTATGTGTTTTTCTTGTTCAACTCTGCATGCAAGCAGAAATGACTCTACATCATCTTGATTCTGATTATTTATCAAAATTATGAGTCAGGACAGTGTAATATTTAAGGCTGCAGTGTCTAACTAAAGCTCGGGACTAACCGTCAGTTCTCAGGCCTGTCATGGTAAAAAGATGGTTGATTAATGATTACCCTCCTGTGTGTTGTAGCTCATATTTTATTTTTATCTGAAAGGAAAGGTTCAAGATGATTTCTTCCAAGATCTAACCCCTGGCCTTCAAATCTGATTCCTGAAAACTTAGCTCAGATTCCTAGGTTTATGAAGTCTGCTGAATTTAACGTTTACATGTCAGAGTCAAAGACTTGTGAGCCTCCAGTTGGTCCAACTGCCTAGTTGTACGCCATGGCCGAATCTCTTGTTCTGGTTTTGATATTTTTTATGACTTTGCTCCTTTGCAATTTTTAATGATAAATATCATATTTATACTCAGATAGTACATCACGGAAAATTATGATCTGGTCTTTGTATTGCACTCTAAATCATCGCCTGTTCTTCAATTCTCAAAATCTTTCAGCTTGTCTTTTCATCATCAGCAACTGTCTACGGTTGGCCAAAGGAGGTTCCATGTACAGAAGAGTTCCCCCTATCTGCATCAAATCCATATGGACGAACCAAGGTATATTTTGGGCAATGATCAAGTTCTGGTCCAGTAATGGCACAGAAACACTAATTACACAGGGTGCATGTTAACATGATGAAAAGAACATCCAACATCTGTTTTGTTGTTTCTCATCATGATTGCGCCTTTCACTTATAAAAACACCTATATTATTATTATTTCATCTTTACTGATAAATAAGCATTTTCAGTCCTACTGCACTGAATATCTGATGATATGTTGATCCTTCAGCTTTTTATCGAAGAGATATGCCAGGATATCTACCGCTCAGACTCTGAATGGAAAATCATATTGCTTAGATATTTTAATCCAGTTGGTGCGCATGCCAGTGGTTATATTGGTGAGGATCCCCGTGGAATCCCAAACAATCTCATGCCCTTCGTACAACAAGTAGCTGTTGGCAGGAGGCCCGCATTGACAGTATATGGAAAGGACTACTCAACAAAGGATGGAACTGGGGTATGGTTTTCATCTTCATGTTTCGATTAAGTTTCCACATGTTTGTGTGCTTGATTTAGTCTCATTTCCATATGTAAGTGTACGCTCATGAAACTAGAATAGTCAATGGGGAAAGGTGTATTCAGATTTTTCAGTCACCAATCCACACAGTCCAAATGTTACCATTCAAATGGTCATGTCCCAAGATTCTCACTGTTTCTTAATTCTTTGACCAAGGCCCCAATTTGAATGGTCATAAAAAAAAAAAAGCATTGATCCATAATTAGGTGGGAGAGTGCACCAAGAAGATATATCATATGAACAGTGTGAACCAATCCAAGGCTGGCCTAAAACAGCATTCACATCATAAAAATGTCTGGTTTATAACTAACAGTACATATTTCCCCTTGTACGTTACCAAGTTGATAACCCCAAGTTGTTAGTAATTGTCTTTTGATTTCATTGTGTTCATGTGAATTTTAGTGACTGAATTTTTACCATTTACTTAATTGGTAACTTGAATCTTTTGTTTTTTATAAGGAACTTCTAGAAATGGTTTCCTTCCATAAAAACTTCTAGAAATGGTGTGTTATCTTTGTTTTCATTCGTATTATTGGCCTGGGATCTGTTTTCCATGCAATGCAGTTATTGATACCATGATGTTCAATTTGGATACTAAATGTTTTGGGAATGGGTGGAAACTGGAGATATCTAGAGAATTCAAAAATATGGGAGTTGTGTGAGTGAGTGAGTGTGTGTGAGAGAGAGAGAGAGGAGACCATTTTTTCTCTTTATTTATTTATTTATTTATTAATTTCTTTATTGGACTCTCAACCACATGGATAGTTCAATGTGCTCATCAAGGCCTGACCGAACTCCCAAATCCCAATTTTGTGGCCAATACAGACCTTTTGATCATTTGTTCGCATGTAGAAACCGGAAAACCAAGGGATTTATGCACATTCTCAATTGGAATCGATGAGTAGACTGGAAAACCAAGGGATTTAAGAATTTAGTTATTATCTTTACAGCTTCTATCTTTAATAAAAACTGTAATCTTGATGATCTTTATTTCTTTTCAGGTACGTGATTACATTCACGTTGTTGACTTGTCGGATGGACATATTGCTGCATTGCGCAAGCTATTTGACTCTAACATAGGTGTGTGCTCTGAAAAAGACATCTCTTTTGTTTCTGATATACCTATTTCCATGGAAGAATTTATCTTATATTGATTTAACCCTAATAAGAATAGCTGATTTGTCGGTTGTCTGTTTTTCATCATGTGGGTAAGTAATTGTCAAGATGTCTTAAAATAATTACTGTAATTAAGTGGTGTGGTCAGTGATGGTAAAAGAAAAATAATAGTTACTTTCATAGCTAGCAAAGTGGGAGACTAAGAATGAATATATAGTAAATGAGTTAATTTTTTTGTTTTGATGAATAGCCAGATTTGTGTTAAGAAAATATGGAATATACAATATGCTGGGGGAAGAGGATTCCCCGTATTGAACCAAAAACAGAAGCTTAAGGGGTCCCAATAAAATTGACCCCATTTATCATAGTTGTTAAAGGCGTCGCCTCAGGCTCCTCAGGCGATCGCCTAGGCGACCAAGTGCTCTGCTAAGCTCAGGCGACTAGACGAACAATGTCAAGTATATTTTCCTCATGTTAACCTACCCTCTCTCACTCAATGGGTGAACCGATTGGTCTCCCTCTCTTTCTCTCCCTCTATTTGTGGGTGAATCATATTTTTCCTTCTGATTTTTGCATGGTTGTTAATAAGCATCGCATAGGCGGACAGGTATATAGCTGGGCTCAGGTGGCCCAATAACAAAAAGAAAAACATTTAAATGCCCCAAATCCCCTCTAAGGTCTCCAAAACTCTCATAAACCCATCTTTAAAGGGTTCTTTAATAATTTAAGTAAGTGTTGGCTCCATATATATATATTAGTTGTTATATGATTTTATTACATTTCTTTACCATAATCGAAAAGAAAGAAGAGTAAGCGGTACGACCTCTCCCCCCCCCCCCTCTCTTCCCTCTCTCCCCCTAGTTTGGTAGTCACATTAACGGTTGAACAATTTTCTATTTTTATTAAGTCCTACACTCTCCCATCTCTCCCTCTCCGTTCACTCTCTCATGTTCTTCTGTCACTAGAGACTGTTGTAATTTCTATTTTTTATCCCTCATAGCTTCTCTCTCTTCCCCCTTTCGACAATAATTGTAGACTTTTCTTGTTTCATTTTTTTATTCACAACTCTTCGAGTCCCCCTTTATTAATTCTAGAACTGTCTCTAAAGTGGTTCTATCAGAGTGCATCTTGATAATGGAGATTTTGCAATTTATATGAATTGTAGGGCTCCCTTATTCAAGGAATTGTAGCATATGTGGATCTCATATTAGGAGGGATTTCTACTGCAAAGAGTTCATCAGGCGACGCCTCAGGCGTCCATGAAATCTATCGCCTCAAGTCGCCTAGTCGCCTTGACAACCATGCCATTTATACATAAATCCAAAGCAGAAATACCAAGAATTCCTTGAGAGTGCACAACTAGTTACACACACCATCTAATATTAGAAGTTAGAGTAGAGTTTAAGTAGAGAAGACTCGGACCCTTCGAAGATTCTAGCATTCCTTTCCTACCATAAACGCCAACAAATTGAAAAGGGCACCATATTCCATAGGTGATTACCCTCTAAACATGGGGAAGCATGAAACTTGACTGCAAAAGGCAGTTAAACATAAATCGAAAAATGTAATTATGTGTATATCTATGACACCCTAAAAGGTTAAAACTATAGTGAAAAATCTCTAGAGAATGATATGGACTCTGGCAAAATGTTGATGAAATGAAACAAGGGAAAAGCATAAAGTAACATCAAAAGAAAGCATGTAGCTGTATGTGTGAGATAAAAGTAGTAGGCTTTGCCGGCTAATTTTGTATTCATTTGGAATGCACAATATACATGAAAGTGTTGTTTTATGTCATTCTATATTGATTTTTGAAGTACATATTTATCATCTTATTTAGCTGTCTTTAAGTAATATACCTAACATAGTGACATGTATTTGATATAAAAATGTCTCAAGTATGATGTCATTTTCTCATATAATAAATTTATAACATATTTTTTAAAGATACATATGTAGTTTTTTTGATATCTACTTGTAATAGTATAAAGTCGTGCAGTGGACCCCATAGTTGGGACAAGGCTTGTACGACGACGATCATATCATCGTCCATGCCTTATCCCAAAATACTTGGGTCGACAACAGGATTCTTGTTTCAACATACCGTTCTATTAAAAGCCATAGTTTCAGTTAAGTCATCCATTATCAAATCTTTCCTCACTATCTTCATCCACTTCATTTTGGCCTTCTCCTTGCCCTTGTAAAGCCTTTAACTTGCACTAACTTCTCTTCACTTCAGCGGTTAGTGGTCTTCGCTAAATGTGTCCAAATCATCTCGACCAAATATCCTTATTTTATCACCTATTGAAGCAACCCCCAGATCTTCTTGAATGCGCTCATTTATGATCTTATCTTTTCTTGTCTTTCCATTCATCTGTTTCAACATCCTCATCTTGGTCATCCATAAAATATAGCTGGTTTTATTGTGTTATAAATTTTCTTTTCAACTTGATTGGAAATGCGTCGGTCACATAACACTTTGGAAGCACGAAGTATCCCAACATCAAGTGTTGTACCAATGATTCGTACAGTTCATGTTGTATTTGGGCCAAAAACAGTTTGGGTTGAATCATTATTTCATCTATGGCTCCTAATCAAATGGAAGGATTTAATGATACAGGTTCTAATGAATTTTGTATCCACAGGCTGTGAAGTGTACAACTTGGGAACTGGAAAAGGAACATCGGTCTTGGAGATGGTTGCTGCATTTGAGAAGGCCTCTGGAAAGGTACTCTCCTCATAATGTATTAACACCTTTGTAATTTGGAGGTACTATCCTCACAATTCCAGTTTCTAGTGATGGATGGGCTGTCCATTTTCCTAGTGACTTTTTGCACCTAAACCCATGAAAGATATCTGGTGAAATTGGTTGAACAAATTATTTGGTGCGAGGTGCAATCAATATTATTCAATATTTGTTTTACCTTGCCATAGAATTGCTACAAGGACTCTCACGCATGTTCCGGAAATCATTTTTACAACTTTTGACAGTTTTCTCCTTGTAAAATAGTTCATATTCTAGTCCTCAATGTTTTCTTTTCTTTATTTCTCACCTAAACTTTTTTGCCTATCCCAGAAAATCCCTCTTGTTATGGCTGGACGCCGACCTGGTGATGCTGAAATTGTTTATGGCTCAACAGACAAAGCAGAGCGTGAGTTGAACTGGAAGTAAGTGTGAAACCCAAGTACAAATGATTATGCAGATAAATAGTAATCTTTACTGATGCAGTACTCCGGGTACTTCATGATGTAGATTTGAGGTTACTCTGGGTAGTTAATTGATCACAAGTTTCTCATAATCAAAACCACCCGACGTCAATGTGATTGAGGGACTATTTGATGGGGCATGAACCAAAAAGCAGACTGAATAGAGTGTATCTATTTCCAAGCTCTCACTGTGGTAGCAACAAGTGTTGCTACTTTTCTTTGTTATCTTGAGAACCGCTATAAACCATAAGTTCCTCCCTTGAAAATTTTGTTTTAAGATTTAACTATGAACCAGAGCTCCGGTTGAAGAGATAATCAGAGCATCCCAAAATATTGCCTTGTGGTAGGGATAGTTTTTGAAATTACAAAAATAAAGGAGGGTATTTTTGTCAACCAATTCTTGCTTTGTTATACCCAAAATACTCATACCAAGACATATTTTGGGATGCTCCAGTTATCTCTTCAACCGGAGCTCTTGTTCATATTTAATTTCTTTTGTTTTCTAAACTTGTTGAAGGGTTAGCAACACCACGTGTTGGACCCACAATGATAGTTTGGAAAAAAATTGAATTTTGCACATGAGGTTAACAATCTTTTTTTAAAAAAAATAGGCATACACAAATACATCATACCTATATTCACCATCATTTTGCTTACTTATATAACTAATGGCCTTGCAGAGCAAAATATGGGATTGACGAGATGTGCCGCGATCAATGGAACTGGGCTGGCAATAACCCTTACGGATACGAATCTCCTGATCACTGATTGATCAGCATAAGGATATCGTTTCCTTTATAAAATAATTTTGTCATTCTCCCATGGTCTTCTTTTTGGCACCAGCTTTTCATCTGTTCCTTTGCTTAAGAAAATGGTGTTATAAATGCCAGTTCTTTCATCATACTGTTGGGAAAGAATGGGCTACATAGATGTTTCAAGCCAGCTGGGTTGGCCTTTTATTATTAATTGTTATTATTGGAAAGATTAATGGTGTACTTTCCGTGCTTGAAAAATGTTCTTTATGTCTGATTGAAATTTGAATGATGGAGCATGCGCACAAGAAGGGTTGGTCAACATAAAGTTCTATAGTGCTCGACAGCAAATGCTTTTTTCTATATTTATTTATATTCTTATACTTTTTGGATGTGTTTAATTTAAATGCTGCGCTCTTTTAGCTGTTTTGCTGGGAATTCGATCACAGTCAATCACTATTGACATGTGTACCTTTTAACCTCTCTCTTAACTACGGATAAGATTTACTAAGGGTAAATTTTTTTTAATTTGAGTTATAAGTTTTTTAAAAAAATTAAGGTTAAATTGTTGAATCCTAAGAGTTAGTGAATCTTAACTACAAAAAATAAAGGTTAAAAAGGACCCGTCAACTGTGGGTGAGGGGTTAAAAGGGTTAAACACGTCAACTGTGGGTGAGGGGTTAAAAGGGTTAAGTGTCAACACGTGTTGACCAGTGGGTGTGGGATTAAAAGGGATACATGTTGACTTGGGAGAAATCTTCCCCCGAGTTCAATTGCAATTGCAATTCACTTTGATCCAATCCCGGTTTGCCAAAGGAGGAGGGTTTTCATGTGTAAAAAAAGGCCACGCTTGTGACTCCTATTGAATTGTTATTTAGAACAATTTCAGCTCATTTATGACGGTTTATGTTCAAATTTCTCCGTGAATGGCTTTATCATTCTTAGTGAAGACTGTAGTTCAGGGTATGCGATGTGGTCCACTTACCCATTCCATTTCGGTTGTTGGGCTGTTTACCAAAATTCGAAAAATCACACAAAGATTGCTTGAGTGGTCCCTTTCCATAAGTAGCTGAACCTCTTGTAGAGGTGTAACTGTAAGCTCTTCATCATTGAAATTCGAAGGTCGTCTCCTTGAAAACTCAGTTGTCGAGTTCCCCCGTAATTCTATGTCCTTCTCTTAGCCCAGACGTACAGATCCTTTTTTTTTTCACGCCAGTTGTTTCCCATTTGGTTGGTGCATTATCGATGCCATATGCAAATACTCTGTCAAATTTTTTTTTTTTGGCAGGATATCATATACCTATAGTTTAATAACAATGGTTTGTGATTAGTAATGGGGATTGGAGCTCTTAATACTCATCACCCTAAGGGTGTGTTCGTTTGGCGAGAAAGTGAGGGAAAGGAAAAGAAAAGTGTGTTTTCTTGCACTTTTCTTACGTTTGGTTTGCAAGAAACTCATTTTCATTTTCTAACATTTTTCCAAAAGTAACAAATTTTCTTCCAAAACCTTCATCCATCTTTTGATGGTTGTTTTGCAAGAAATTTAAGTTTCTTTTCTTTTACTTTACTTTCTTTTTTTTTCTTTTCTTTCACCCACTTTCTCGCCAACCAAACGCACCCTAAGGGATTGGATCACAAGACCTCTCGATTGAGAGAGGCCACACCCTAGGCAAATGGATCACAAGACCTCTCTATTGACAGAGGCCACACCCCACCATTGGAGCAAGAGGCGGCGGGGTGTAATATTCTATGTCAATTACTGTAGCTATGAATAACCTTGTTATGCCATTCTTTGCTTGCAAAACAAAATTTTAGGATTTTTAGTATCGATATATGGTTAAACCGCAACCCATTATCAAGGATAGTATCTGCTCAAGGTTAGTGGTCAAGTGGATTTTCCAACATCACGCCCTCCCGGGATCAAGGTCAAGCGAGTGGTGCTATCCACACTCAACCAATAAGAGTCGATGAGGGTACAAGGTTTTTCGCACGGCCTAATGTTGTCCCCCAGATTTGGTCAATACTCGATAAGACATGGAGTTTAGACACCATTTATAACTAGTAATAAAAACTCAAAGTCATATCATCCATGCTTATTCCAAATATTTGACATTGAAAAATCTTATTCTGTTACTTTTTTTTTTTTGGCTGGAGGATATCATTTACTTACATCAGTTATTGATTAGCATTGGGGATCGAGTTCTTGCTACTCATCTGGACCCGAGACCTCTATATTGATAGTTCTATTAAGAGTCGTAACTTGCCTAAATCGTTATTCCAAGTAGTTGATATGGACAAATCCGTTTACACTATCTGGTTCATTTAAGATATGTAACTTTGACTAAATCATGTACTGTTTATTTTTGGGTGGTGCTAAGTGCCCCAATATTTGATGGTTGCACTCCATTATTAATAATTACTAACTATACACCATTAAATTCATAAAATTATTAGTATACACTAAAAATAAAAAGTATTAATTATAAATTTATAACTACACACCAATCACTAAGCATTGCTTGGTGATTATTCTCTTCTTTACTTATACACATTGCTCCTCGTCATCTTTCGTACCCCAATTGCCTTCGTCTCTACCTTTAACTGACTAAAATGAGTTGGAATTGTTAGTAAAGGATTAGAACTGTCACGCCCCGAAACCATATATACAATATATCTTATATTTGTATATGTTCTCGAAGTGTGAATCTGAGACAAACCTCAATAGTGAATGCATTTTAATAATATAAAACCATTCTAGATGTATTAATATTCGAGTATTACTAATAAGTTTAAAACAAACATAAAGTGTATCTAAGTTCTCATAGATTCTTCTACACAAACACTCACTCTCAAAAACCAATAAAAAGAGTGATCTTCTAAGTCTTCGGCTCCTCAAGAGCTCCTATAAAACCTCAGGTATTTCCTGAAAAAGGTTAACATAGCAAGTTTGAGCACAAAGTTCAGCAAATAAACACATGCAACATAAACAATCATACTTCATTATTACATTTTTACTCAATATGTAAATAATGACACGCAGGTCACATCCGATAGCCTCTAATAATGTCTCATGGCACGATTTTGGATCGTACATCTATACATCTGTTGGCAGTCTCTTACAATGCCTCAAGGTCATCGATGACATCACACACCTGTACCTCTGTTGGCGGCCCCTCCCTCACAATACCTTAAGGTCAATGATGGTATCACCACTTGTACCTCTATTGACAACCCCAGGCAACCTCAAGGCCAACGATGAAATCGTACACCGTTTATTTGGTGAAGTCACTAATTAGTCTAATAATTATAATAGTGTAGCAGAAATAAATGTGTTATATCTTCTCTGTTATGGCATCCCATACCACACATAGCGGGGCCGATCTATCTCAAGTTATTAACCAAGGTAAGCTTGTTTTACCCTCCCTATAATAGCTCTATAGTGTCTTATATTACTATAGCAAGACGGCTCTAACGAAGCTGGATAAGGTTTACACATTTAAGTAATTCACTCAAGCATGCAAGACAATTGATCATTATAAGAATAACACAGATAAAAGATAATAGAATAATGAAATAAAGCTAAGCATGAATATCAATTTAATTAATAAAGAAAAACATGGTTTAATAGAAATGATCTAACATGCTTAGTCGCTAAGTTCAAGAGGGAATCCTAACATGCATAATCTCTACGTTTTGTTGGAAAGTGACCATAAAAACCCATCAAAATCAGTGAGACCGACTACGGGGTCATCCTATTGTCTAAAACAAGGTTGAAGTATTTATTTTTTAACTTCTATGAGTTTAGGGTTCTAATCTTGAGTTTTTGGTACTAACCCAAAAATTTTTAAGTTCTCTCCTACACTCATCCAACTTGATGGAATATTTTGACATCCAAGAGCTTAAAATTGAGATATCTTTATTAGATAAGAAATCATTCTCCTTTAAGTTACGAGTCCAACGCACTTTGAATTGCCTTAATCCGATAAACGAGTCAAAATTTATAATAAATATACCGGAATAGGTTTCAGATAAAAAATATAAAAAAAAGATGCACGATCGTTCCTTGCGATTTTGCATAAAAACCCAATTTTCATGCTCTCAAAACCTCTAACTTCTATCCCCTTCCCTCATGCTTCAATTCCAATCATCCATACACCCGTTATCAATCTTAAAATACTTCTAGAACGTAAATTTAACAATTTATGACATTTGCTCATAATTCAATCCTAGAAATCTAGGTTTTCAAGAAATGAGCAATCCCTAAATTCTCCAAAACATTTTATCTCAACTTAGAACATTTATGAGTATTTATTCTGAATACTACAATCATAAATACTACACCTACATCATGTATGAACATTTAACATATCAACACAACAATTAATACCATTTTATTCTGAAATTTATGAACAGGAGGGGTGTTCACTTGCCTTAACCCTAGAGCTTTAGGATTTCTAGAAGTTGGAAAATCCCAAAATGAGTTTTGCTTCAAGGTCTTAAGTCTGCAAAGCAAGAACTCCCAAATTTGAGTCTTGAATCTCCCTCTTCAAGCCTCCTTCAATATTCAAACTCTATCTCTCATCTCTTTTTTCTTCTTCTCTAGGTTTTCTCTCTAATTTTTATTTTCTCACAAATGAGAGTTTATGTCATTCTTAGCTCTTTATACTAAAACTCGTTTAGGTATTTTTATCCAAATACTCTCATTTAAGTGTTTTGTTATAACTTAAGTTAAACTAAAGTGTGTTATGCTCCTTTTAGATTATTTCACCTAAGGTTATCATTTTCTTAAAATCAAACAGTACACATGAATATTATAAAAAATACCCCTAATTAATTAGGATATTATGAAAATACCCTTAAATAGAAATTAGAAATTTTAGAATCGTTACAAGAACGGCGTCTAGATTTGAACATTCTAGAGTAAGCTATCATTGGTTTGGATGCATGGGATAAGGTACTTGGAGAAGAAGGGAAAAGAGACGAGGGAGTATAGGACTTTTATCATGGCTAGGAACAAAAAGGATTTCGAAAACAAAATACAAGAAATTGTAATTTTTTGAGAAAATTACAAAGGTGAAAAGAATTGAAAAATAGGCTTTGGATATTATTGAGTAGAGTTGGATTAAAGAGCAACGCTAGGTCCACTTTCCATATCATCCACTTTTTCCTTTTATGGATAAGAAGACAAAAAAATAATGATGGCCCCACAAAATGTTATATTTTTTGTTTTCTTATCCATAAAAATCAAAAGCGAATGGTATTGAAATAAGGGTTTTGGGGGTGAGATGTGAGAATCACTATCTATTTTTTATTTATTTGAGCAGTGATAGGCGTACCTAGGATATCTATTTGCAAACCTAAGGCTGGACCTCATTGGTCCACATTGAGGTCCAACCTTAGGTTTGCAAATGGATATCCCAGGTATGTTAACTATTTTCCTTTTTTTTTTTGTACGGTCTTAGGGGTTAGTATCTACTCAACAAAGTGTGGGAAATCACAAAGCCCACCTGCACGGGACTCGAGCCTGGAACCTCCCTCCTAAGGGGAGATACACCAACTACTGGGCTATTCCTAGGGTGTGTAGAATCACTATCTATTATTTTTCTCTTTTAGGTAAGAGATGTGATGTGAAATAGAAATGAAATTAGGTTAGAGTGTGCCTACTAAAAAAAGGTGAAAACTTAAAATATGAAAAATAAAAATAGGGTGCAATTGAGGTTGGCCTCACACCCGGGGAGGAGCCATGTTGGGGGGGGGGGGGGGGGGCACGTTGTCATGACCATTCGTCCAGCAATGTTTGCATGGCCTTGGTGGTGGCACTATTTGTGTGTCTTTTTATCTTTTGTAAAAGGGTAGTTTAGTCACCAAAGTCTTAGTGACATTTTTGTAATAAGGGAGTATGACTCCACCAGCACATAGGATGTTTCCATCTGCTAACTGGTAAAAGGTTTATAATTCACCTTGTAGGGGAGGTGGTAGTTCACTTGAGTGGATTGTCTTTGCACCATCTTTGATCACCTGCTCCCCTAGTGTCTTTTACTTTCATTACTTGTATAGTGTCCTATAACCTTTCCCTTTATGCAATAAAATTGATCTTTGCTTCTTTCTCGTGCATTGTGGTGTGCTTTACTCTTATTTCTTAGGTAACTGTTTGAATAGGCTGACTTGATCAACGGATTGATCAAGTGCCGCACAGGATTTGTCTGGCAATGTAAATTGCCCGTAACAGTTGGTATCAGAGCAAGGTCATGACCGTGTATTCAAGGCTCAAAGACATGGGACAGAGGACATGAGTGCGCACTAACAAGGATCGTCTGGACAAGTTGGAAGCCCAGACATCACAGATTGATGAGATGTTGCATACCTTGGTGCAGATGGATGACCAAGTAGGCAACATGGAACAAGGACACCAGGAATTGACCGGATCAGTAGAGACCTTGACCGAGGACGTGAAGGGGACAGTGGATGCTCTCCAGGCCAAGATTGAGGAGCTCTCAAACCGGTTGAATGTGTTTATCATGACAGTTAGTTCGCACCCTCATGGCCCTACTGAGACGTATAGTCGGGTGAAGGTGCCAGAGCCTCGCTCGTACAGTGGTGTGAGAGATGCAAAAGAGCTTGAGAATTTCTTGTTCAACATGGAATAGTACTTTCAAACCGTGAGACAAGAATCAGAGGAAGTCAAGGTCTCAACAGCAACAATGTATCTATCGGGTGATGCCAAGTTATGGTGGCGTACTCGATACGATGACATTCAGAATAAGAGATGCGTCATGGATTCTTGGGCGGACTAGAAGAGGGAGTTGAAAGCCCAATTCTTGCCCGAGAATGTGGAGTACATCGCTAGGAGGAATTTGCGACAGTTGCATCAGACAGGCGCGGTGCGTGAATATGTGAAGCATTTCTCGGACCTCATGTTAGACATCAAGGACATGTCCGAGAAAGACAAGATGTTCTACTTAATGGAGGGATTGAAACCTTGGGCACAGACCGAGTTGCAGAGGGACGTGTTTAAGACTTAACTTCAGCACAAGTAGCAGCAGAGCGTTTGAATGACTACTCCACAAGTGACCCCAACAAGAAGAAGGTGACCTTGACCCACACTAGCCACAATAAATCTTCTCGACCATCGAATGGAAAGAAGCATAACAATGGCAAGTCGGGGCCGAGCAAGGAAGCCTCAACGTCAAAGAGTTCGAGTACCAAGCCGATGCAGTGCTTTCTTTGTGGTGGACCGCACCGAGTAGCAGTTTGTCCGCAGAAACAAGCCATCAATGCCCTACAGGCATCAGTGAGTAACTCGGCTATGCATGAGGAGCTGTCCGAGAGTGATGATGATGAGGAAGAGCAGCCTAGGATGGGAGCCATCAGGTTGTTTAATGCTCTTAAGACTCAGGGTGATGGGAAGGCAACACAGTCGAAGGGGCTCATATTCGTTGAGTTGAAAATCAATGGGAAGGCCACCCGTGCCATGGTGGATACTGGGGCGACTCACAACTTTGTTGCGAAAGGAGAAGCTAAACGACTGGGATTGAAGCTAGAGAAAGATTTAAGTCGCATCAAAGCCGTGAACTCAGCAGCGAAGCCTATTCACGGGGTAGCTAAGAGGGTGCCCATTGAAGTAGGTGCTTGGTCATGACAGACCAACTTAATAGCGATTCTTATGGATGACTTCCAGGTCATTGTGGGGATGGAGTTCTTGCAGGAATCCAAGGCCGTGCCAATGCCGTATCTGCGATCGCTGTGTATCTTTGGTGACTCTCTATGTATGATTCCAACAGTGGCAAGCAAAGGTGGAGAGAAGATACTTTCGACCCTACAGCTTAAGAAAGGGTTCAAGAAGTGAGAGATGACTTATGTGGCTACGTTGAGGGAAGAGTCTCAACTAGAGCAAGATCTAGTTCCGAAGGAAGTGACCGAGGTGTTGGCAAAGTTTGCTACCGTAATGCCTGACAAGTTGCCAAAGTCCCTTCCTCCTCGTCGAACAATTAATCATTAGATAGAAGTTGTTCCCGGGGCTAAGCCGCCTGCTAAAGCCCCTTATCGTATGGCCCCTACGGAGCTTGCTGAACTTCGGAAGAAACTTGATGATCTCTTGGAGTCAGGCTTCATTCGCCCCTCCAAGGCACCATTTGGGGCACCAATCCTCTTCCAGCGCAAACATGACGGGAGTCTAAGGCTTTGTGTGGATTATCGAGCACTAAACAAGTTGACCGTGCGGAACAAGTATCCCATCCCATTGATTGCCGATTTTTTCAACCAACTTGGGATAGCCAAGTACTTCAGTAAGCTTGATTTGCGGTCAGACTACTATCAGGTTCGCGTCGTGGAGGGCGACGAACCTAAGACGACTTGCGTGACGGGATATGGCGCATTTGAGTTCATGGTGATGCCTTCGGCCTTACCAACGCACCAGCTACCTTCTCAACACTGATGAATCAGATATTCCATGAGTTCTTGGACAAGTTCGTGGTGGTCTATTTGGATGATATCGTGGTGTATAGCTCAACCCTTGAGGAGCATGTTGAGCATTTGCAAAAGGTGTTAGCCATGCTAAAGGAGAACCAATTGTATGTTAAGAAGGAGAAGTGCTCATTTGCGCAGGAGCGCATTAGTTTCCTTGGCCATGTATTGGGTGAAGGAAAAGTGAGAATGGAGGAGGACAAGATCCGATCTATTCAAGAGTGGAAGCCACCTACGACCACCGCCGAGCTACGATCCTTCCTAAGCCTTGTGAATTACTATCGTAAGTTCATTAAAGGCTACTCAGCAGCTGCAACACCATTGACCGACCTACTTAAGAAGGAGCATGCTTGGGTATGGTCAAGAGAGTGCTAGGAAGTATTCAAGAGACTGAAGCTGACCGTGGCACAACATTCTGTTCTTGCACTGTCAGACTTGGTAAAGCCTTTTGAATTACAGACTAATGCGTCAGACTATACTATTGGAGGAGTGTTGGTGCAAGAAGAACATCCGGTTGCTTATGAGAGCCGGAAATTATCTGAAGCTGAGCGTCGCTACACGGCTCAAGAGAAAGAGTTGCTTGTCGTGGTGCATTGCCTTCAGGTGTAGAGGCATTACTTACTTGGATCAAAATTTATAGTGAAGACCGACAATGTGGCCGTGTCTCACTTCATGACGCAGAAGAATCTCACGTCCAAGCAAGCGCGCTGGCAAGAGTTGCTAGCGGAAATCGACTTCGAGTTAGAGTACAAACCGAGTCGGTACAACAATGTTGCCGATGCCTTAAGTCGTAAAGCAAAACTTGCGGCCCTAAAGAAGGTGATGCATAGGAGTGTGCAACAGGTGCAGTCTACTATGCACGATAAGATCCGTGAAGGGTTGAAAACCGATCATCAGACAAAGGTAATTTGACCACTAGTTGAAAGTGGCAAGACTCGTCACTTCTGGATCAACGACAGACTTCGTTACACAAAAGGAAGTCGCATCTTTGTCTCAAGGATGGGGGACTTGAGGAAGGATCTTATAAAAGAGTGTCATGATACTCTTTGGGTAGGCCATCAGGGATGGCATCGCACATATGCTTTGCTAGAATGGGGTTACTACTGGCCTCGTATGTGAGATGATGTTGCAGAATACGTGAAGACTTGTCTTGTGTGTCAACAAGATAAGGTGGAAAGGAATAGGCTTCTGGGGCTCTTGGAGCCACTAACTATCCCTAGGAGACCATGGGAGAGTGTCTTTATGGACTTCATTTCGGCCTTGCCAAAAGTGGGGGAGTTTGAGTCGATCCTGGTGGTGATCGACAGATTCTCAAAGTATGCTACTTTCATTCCCTCACCATTGCACTGTTCAGCAGAGGAGGCAGCTTACTTGTTCATGAAGAATGTGGTGAAATACTGGGGTGTGCCTTAGAACATTGTGAGTAACATGGACTCAAGATTCACAGGAAAGTTCTGGTCAGAATTGTTCAAACTTCTTGGGACCAAGCTCAACTTCTCAACAAGTAGTCATCCTCAGACTGATGGCCAAACCGAGCATTTTAACACTCTTCTTGAATAATACATTCGGCACTTTGTCAGTGCTAATCAAAAGAATTGGGTGAACTTGCTCGATGTCGCTCAATTTTGCTTCAACTTACAACAAAGCTCTTCTTCAAACAAGAGCCCATTCGAGCTAGTAATGGGGCAACAACCACTAACGCCTCATACAGTCGTTGTCGGTTACCAAGGAACCAGCCCTAGCGCATACAAGTTTGCCAAAGAGTAGAACAAGAATGCAGACATTGCCCGAGCATACCTCGAGAAAGCCGCTAGAAGAATGAAGAAATTTGCGGATCCAAAGAGAAAGCAAGATAAGTTCAAGGTGGGAGACTTAGTGTTGATAAAGCTAAATCCAGTTAACTTGAAGTTATTTCGTAAAGGCAACAAAAACTTAGTTCGCAAGTACGAAGGACCATTTCCTATAACTGAAAAGGTGGGAAAAGTCTCCTACAAGGTAAAACTGCCTGAGTCATTTCACAGATATCACCAGGTCTTCCATGCCAGTGTGTTAAAGTTGTATAATGCAGACAAGGAAGATCCCACTCGCAACACTCCGAACCGGCCTACAGCTACCGTAATGACCGTACCCCAAAGAAAAGTTGAATGTATTGTTGCGGATCGTCATGTCCAAGCATCACCGACCAAGCCCGCGCACATGGAGTATTTGGTAATATGGAAAGGGTTATCCGACGTCGAAGCTAGTTGGGAACTAGGCGTCACTCTTCTCCCATTCGCAGATAAGATTGAAGAATACTTAGCGAACAAGTCGACGAGGGCGTCAACTTAACAAGTGGGGGAGTATGTCACAACCATTCGTCCAGCAATATTTGCATGGCCTTGGTGGTGGCACTATTTGTGTGTCTTTTTATCTTTTGTAAAAGGGTAGTTTAGTCGCCAAAGTCTTAGTGACATTTTTGTAATAAGGGAGTATGACTCCACCAGCACATAGGATGTTTCCTTCTATCAACTGGTAAAGGGTTTATAATCCACCTTGTAGGGGAGGTGGTAGTTTACTTGAGTGGATTGTCTTTGCACCATCTTTGATCACCTGCTCCCCTAGTGTCTTTTATTTTCATTACCTGTATAGTGTCCTGTAATCTTTCCCTTTATACAATAAAATTGATCTTTGCTTCTTTCTCGTGCATTGTGGTGTGCTTTACTCTGGTTTCTTAAGTAACTGTTTGAATAGGCTGACTTGATCAATGGATTGATCAAGTGCCGCACAGGATTTGCCTGGCAACGTAAATTGCCGGTGACAACGTGCCCCACTGAACTTTTGAAAAACGATTTTTTTTAAAAGCATGCATAGCCATGGGAGAGATCGAATCACAAGCAATCGCAATTGAACTTGAACTCGGGAGAGTTCAATCACGCCCATAGGTCAACACGTGTCTCTTTTAACCCCCATTAACTATCGTTAATATTCATTAACCCTTAAGGTTCAACATTCTAACCTTGGTTTTTTTTAATTAGGGTTAAGAAATTTTAACCCTAGGGTTTAAATTTTTCTATAAAAAATCAAAGTTAGATTGATGAACCTTAAGGGTTAGTGAATCTTAATCATGGTTAATAAGGTTTAAAAGAACATGTGTTGACCTGTGGGTACGATTGAATTCCTGAGTCCAATCGTGATTGGGTGTGCTCCGATCTCATCTTAGGAATGGGGACATGAACTCAGGGAGAGTTCAATAGTGCCCACAAGTTAACACATAGCCCTTTTGATCTCTATTAATTAGGATTAAGCTTCACTAACGCTAGGGGTTCAATAATATAACATTATTTTAAATTAATAATAATAATAAATATTGACCCTAAGATTTAATATTTTTAACCAAAGTAAAACAATTATACTATATTATTCAAATTTTTAATAGTTATAGCCATGAAGCAAGTGGGCAACATTCCTTGAATTGTTGAAAACAAAATATATCTTCTATAGCATGTTATTTAATTATTTGACTGAACATAACCATGGGACAAGGGTGTAAACAAGGAGAAACAATAACCGTAAAATATGTACGAAATATATGAGCGAAATGCCCCCATAAACTTAGTCATAAAAAAAAAAAATCGGGGCTGCAACCCCGAAGCCCACGTCCTTAGATTCAGATTATTGTGCACCAACCTAATAATTTTTCACAAATCTATCGACAATTATTACCATTTTTTATGAACCATCGCGTGCCCCCACAACTAAAAAATCCTAGCTCCACCCTTGCTCACACCCCCCCCCCCCCCCCCCCCCTCCTAAGAGCCTTCAATTTGCAACTATTCATTTCATTCCTTTTTACAGGAATGAATGTCTTCCGATAATTTCAGATGAGCAATCAGTGGGTCACTCCCGTGCAGCCGTTTAACAGTTTCAACTATTCATTCCTTAAGCATTAACTGGCTGTGTCTTTTGCAGAGAAAGAAAATCGTCTGACGAGGTGAATTTTCTCGAGTAAATGCACATTTTTCGTGTGTTCCAGTCTTCAAGTTGCACAAAAGTCAGTTTTCGAAAATAGCTTTCTTAATAGTATTTTTACGTTCCCGTCAAAATTTCCTTTGATTTTTTTGGGGAGCATTGATTAGCCCATCCGCATTTGACTATAAAATCAAATGCTTTCACATTTCATCCCTTTTTAAATTGTAGTTAACCTTAACCACCGAAAGTTAATATATTTTTTCTTCTCAAAAACCAAGGTTAAATTGATAAACCTTAGGTGTGAGTGCAGCTTAACCACAATTAATGAGTGTTAAAAAAAGGGTTAGGGACCAATGAAGACCGACATTCTGTTACTTAATGGATCGTGATAGGGAAGTGATTAGCCCACATGCATTTGATTCTGTAGACAAATGTCATGTTCACGTGTTCTTTTTAATACTCTTTAATTATGATTAAACTTGAAAACTAAGAAAAGTTATTTTTAATTTTTTGTTTTAAAAACTAAGGTTATATTGCTTGACCTTAGGAGTGAGTGAATCTTATCCACTTTTGAAGGGAGCAATTTGACTATAGGTAAGTCCAACATTTCCCATTGTGATACCTCATCGTCTTCTTCCTAAAGAAGCCCATCTTAATGATCTGATTAACTTCCTCGATTTTGGCAACCATTGACTCGTCGCACCAATGTCCATAGCTAATTTCTTTTCAAAGTTCTCGCTACTAGAATAGTGCAAGAAAATAGACGACAGATTTCCTCTTGACATTATTCTCGGGCATAGCTCTGCAGCGATGCGTGCAAAGGTTTTACACTATTAAGGAGGTGATGGCATGATGCAACTAGCCCGTTTTCATCGGGCGGTACAAAGGTTAAATTTTTTTTAATATTTTTATCTAAATACTAAAGTTAGATTATTTAATCATAAGAATGAGTGAATTTTAACCATAATTAATAAGTATTAAAGAAAACACATAGCTAACTCAGGAAGTGTGCATGTTCTACCCAACGAAACGTGTGAGATGCATGCTATCAACTTCTTAGTAAACTCCTTTGATTGAGTTTCGACTTAAGAGGTTATGTGCCCTTGTCTAATACTCGGATATCTATGAGAGGAAATTCATTGCCAAAACAATTAATTATTTTTCTTTCTATTCTTTTTCAAATCCATTTTCCGTAAAAAAAGAACGGATCCTTTTGGGATTGGGTTGGGATCACATTCAATTGGGATTCAACTTGGGAGATCTCTCAAGTTCAATTGCCCCCATAGGTCAACAAGTGTCACTTTTAATCCTCATTAATCGAGGTTAAAATTTATTAACCCTTAGAAAGATTTTAACTTCAGTATTTAAAAAAATATTAAACTTCAGAGTTAAAACTTCTTAATATTAATTAAAAAGGCTTTGTGAGTGCGATTGATATAAGGAACTCACGATTGGACAAGATCTGGAATCTTTGAGATTATATGTTACGAAATACTATACTTTATTATTATTACTAGTAAAGACCTCGTGTGATGCATGGAGGTAGAATAAATGAGTAAATTTTAGGAAAAACACACATATACATATACACACACACACATATATATATATATATATATATATATATATATATATATATATATATATATAATTGATTAATTGAAATATCCGACAGTATTGATCATTTTTTAGTTCATGATGTTTTGGATAAGGCTTTTACATAATATATAAGTAATCTTGATTCAACAATTATAAATTAGTATTTAACTTCTAGGATATTTTAATTTATATAAATATAATATTCACTTCTAATTATTAGCCTTACATGATACATAAGCTAACTTTTGTATACGATTTTGTAGCCTTTATATTCGCGCGGACAAGGCTTTTACATAATATATTAATACATAAGTATTGGTTTTGGGAATTGGAAAAATTAAAATTATTAAAAAACTTTAGACTTGAGACTACCTTAGCTTCCATAGTGTACACCAACAAACGGATTCCAAAAGGCCTAATCCCCGCCCACATCCCACCTAGCACCGATTCCATCATAATCCCAATCCCATAGCCCACTTAGCAAAATTTTATTTGAAGAGATATGTTTTGTCATACATATGGCACTTATGGAAAATGTTTTGAGGTGAAAACGAACTGCCAACACTTAAGGGTGCGTTTGGATTTATGGAATTGAGGAACAGAATTGTCAATTCCATCACATAATTCCAATTTCATCGTTTGGAACACATTAATAATAGACTGAAATTAGAATTTTCTAATTTCAAAGAGAATTCAAGCAGTGATTTTAAAGGCAAATTTATGAGATTCAATTTCATAGTAAAATGGTCTTATTTGATAATTCCACACTGTTGTGAAATTTAAAAACAAAAGAGAAGCTCAATGGTTTCATTTCTCTAGGAATTTAATAGTGCATCCAAACGATAGAATTCTGAATTTCGTGGAATTTAATTTAGTGGGTTTTAATTCCATGGAATTCAATTCTTTGGCTCAATTCCAATTCCATAAATCCAAATGCACCCTTATGGAAAATGTTTTGAAGTGAAAACGAACTTCCAACACTTATTAGAAATTGCACAATCCATGAATTCAAAAACTGACCGACTCATGAGATATTAGACGGGTTCTTGCCAAAAAAAAAAAAAAAATCCTTGGCGGGCTGATGGATCGGTTAGAAATTGCACCCCTAAAACCTATCTTGTCCAATTTTTTGTCTTCTTTATAAAAATGTGGATATTTAATAGTGGACTTTGCTCCGGAACCACCACCCTAAACCCTAAACCTGAGCCCCAAAAAAATGTTTTAATTTATGAAGTACTTATCAACACTAAATTGGACCATCCTACTAATAATTAAGGAAAATTAGGGAACAACTCTATAAGAAACACTTTTTGAAGATTGAAAAACGATACCTTCTTCGTCTTCTTCTCCCTGCAAAAGTTGAAGAGAATATTATCTTAGGGTTCTTCTTGTTCATAATATAGACAGACATAAAGATTGAAGTCAGTACAATGGATGGTCTAGATGCACCAATGTGCATATTGATACCAAGATGCATGTTCTTCCTCACTGGAAATAAATATAGCAGAATATAATGTACGTAGTATAATAAAATAATAGATGACACCAAAAATCCATAATAAGCCGTGAATCAAACCAAAAAAATATAGACATTTGAGAGTTTAGACATATCCTGCACATAAAATTATTATAATCAAATGATGATATGACTCATTGGGTAGAGGAATTTGAGGAGAGAGATACAGGAATTGGTTGGGAGACGAAGCGGATTGAATTAGAGAGAGTATGGGCATTTTGGGCGTTATAAGTAGGAGACCATTAATGCGCCTTAATTGTTTTTTCAACCCCAATTAGCGAATTAGATAGAGTATGGGCCCAATTTTGGGCGTTATAAATATACCAAAAAAAAAAAAGAGGAGGCCATTGATGGCCCAATTTTCTTTTTCCAACAACATTTAAAAAATGAAAAATGAAAAATGAAAAATTCTGTTACAGTGATTCTTTTAATAGAGTGTAACGGTCGACAATGAATGCCCCCCACCCTACTAAACTCAGTCTCTCACGCCCCCTCACTAACTCAAACTGACTCCCCTTCCTAATATATCATTGATATAGTGCATAAATGCCCTCATCCGTTTCAAAAGCTATTATCACATGTTTAGTGGGAGAAAATTTATGATTGTGGAATAGAAAGTGTAAGATGTCCTCAACAACTGCCATGTGTCCTAAAATAGTCTAAAACTGTCACGTGTCCACCCAACTTACTTGGGTTTCATAATAAGTAGTAATTGATCAAATTAATGAGGGGTGGGGGATTAATGAGAGATTATTGAGATAGAATTCCTAAAAGTTTGAAACGTGTAAGTGAGATTAATGAGAGGGAAAGTTATTGATAGAACTCTTAGGATTTAAGATCATGTGTAATTGTGGGTCCCACAAATTGATTTTAATTTGATGATGTGGCCTCACAAGTGAAGATGAGTCCTACATAGCATCAAGAGAAATGATTAGGTGACATTCATAGAGACACACTAATTGTGTTTTATAGTAATAGTACTAGAAAACACCCCGTGCAATGCACGGGTGATAGTGATAAAAATAAGAAATAAGCTAATGTTTTCAATTGATTGGAAATAGCAACAAATATTTTAGAATAATCTGTTAATTTGAATTACTCATTACTTTAGATTATGTTAACAAAGGGTACCCTAATAGATAAATTTTTAAAGAATCTTATACTTGCACAAAAGAAATACATGAAATCGTACAAAAGAGTTAAATGGGAAAAAATAGATGTATATATAAAAACGAATTCAAAAAAGTTGTTAAGCAAAAAATAGATGTATACACACATATATAGAGAGAGAGACATAACTACAATGAATTAATAATAACAGTGTGCAAACTATTGTTATCAAAATTTAGAGAATCAATATGTTAACAATTTTTTCATACTTTCCTACTAAAAATACTAAAACTTCTTTAAAAAAACTAATGCCTAGCACATCCAAACTATCAAGGAAAATTAAAAAAAAAGAACCAAAACATATATTTGTACTACTTCAATCTCTCATTCAACAGTCGGTAACAATGGATGGAATCCAAGTCCATAATCAACAAATGTGGCTCTCAAAATAAAAGGACAAATACGACCTTTAAGGAAATGGTAGATCTAAATATAAATTATCAAATATGGACAAATATAATTAGTACTTTTAATAATAAAGCTATGCATTCAGGGCAAAATTCAATAGTCTTTATTCATTTTTTACTCACTTATGAAAGATTACTTTTTCAATTACCAACCCTTTACATATTAATTAACAACTAATTTTCAATATGAATTGCTCAACAATGGAATCTATAATGGTTGACTTTCATTGACCAATTACTCATAAAAAAATCACTAAGTTGTATCATTCCCACAAATGGTCGACATGTAATCAATACGATCTACTTTGAATACCAACAACCCAATCATCACAATAATATAGTAAATATTAACACAAACCCAAGATCCCAATGGTAAAACCAGAAGATTGGATTAAATAAAATTCAGATTGACCATCCAATATACAAATAAAAATAAAAAGGCTCAACCAAGTATCTCAAAGAACCAATACCTAAACTCCATAGGACAAAATGCATGCAATTAACACTTGAGGAACCCTTTTTAAGGATCGTTGGTCATTGAAAGAGATCATCCAAATATTATACTGATTGAATAATATAAACTACCCTATTAAGATCGAAATCCTTATAGGTCAATATAGTTATTTATTTTACAATTTACAAATACACATGGGATAATCATCTTCTCAACATCAGTAGTGAGAAGCCAAAGAAAATTACCATAATTTGGTTTGTTGGACCATGGCCAACCTCAGATCCAACCCGTTGATTGGATAACACAATCATACCTAATACTCAGTTTTAGAGTAAGCATCAAAACATTGTTCATATGCTCTTTTGATTTGTTTTGTCTCGCGGGTTTCTTCATCTCGCGGGTGAAACAACACGAACTTTGCCGCCTTACAGAGAACCTTCCTCGGTTTCTTCCCAAAAAAACATTGATGCCTCCACATTAGTAGACTTCTAGGACTTCAGAGAAAATGGTAATGGATGGGAGAGAAGTGGTTCAGGAGAGCAATCAAGTGCTCGTTTTGCTGATTTGATGTCTATCTTCTTTAGAGACTGTGGCTCCACTTCCTCCATCTCTAATGTTTGGGTAATGAGAGGGAGACAATGAGAGAGAAGGTTAAGACTAACACACATTAAATCATAGCAAAAGAAGAGGATTTGGGTAATGAGAGAGAAGGTTAGGATTTTAAAAGAAGATGATGGAGTATTAAATAAGGGAAAGAACATAAAAGAAAACATTTGAGGGAGGAGGTTACAAATGAAGAACATTAAAGAGTCATTATAAGGAAAATGATAAAACAAGGTGACGTTTGTTTGAAAGAGAAGCTAACATCTAGTGGGGAGTTAATGAGAGACAAAATGGGGAGTGATCCTAAACGTGTGTGTGTGAGGAGGAGATGAAAAGATTAAAATGTAGTAATTTAGATTGATAGATATAAGTAATTAAATATAGTAATTAATTTAATTAAAACATTCAAGTAGTGGGAGATGCCTAGGAGTGGTGTGAGAGAATGTGACATTTGTCTTTCCCTTTACTATGAGAGAAATGTAACGTGTGTGTGAGAGAGGGGGTGTTAATGAGGGAAGAAAGTGGAGATTAATATTATTTTAATTAGGATAGTTAATGGGGTAGAGATAGATTAATGGGATAATAGGGGATTAATTGAAAATATTGTGGGTCCCACTAGTTGATTTTAGTTTGATGATGTGACCTCATAAATGAAGAGGAGTCCTACGTGGCAAAATGAGAAAGACCTATGTGACATCAAGAGGGGTTTTAACTGTGTTTTATAATAGTAGATAGATAGATAGATAGATTATTAAGAAACTCCAAAAATACCGTCTTCATTGGGTTGTTTCATAAAGAGTAGTACTTAGACCTCAAGGTTAATTTAGTAGCCGACCACCAACTTGAAATGTTGAACGTGAGATGTTTTTTACCGTCTTCAACCGATTTGTAATGTCTCCTCACCACATGAAAGAGTCTGTTAGTTGATCGGCTAGCAAGCTTTTACTTTCATAAATAACAGCATAGTTATTTGAGTTTAACTATGAACGGAAATTTATCTAAATTTTCGGAGCTACCCAGGGTAAATGTAAAATTTTATGACAAAAATACTCAATACAATATTTCAGTATTTATCAACCCTGAAATCAAAACGGGTCACCTTAGGTTTGGCTGTGTCAGTGTGTTTAGGTGTTACTTCATCTCCTTATCAAAACAAAAAGAAAGCAAAAAATTCGTTTTGCGGCTGAGTGTTACTTTTCCCTTTAGTTCCAGTGGTCGGGTACTAGAAGACTTCACATAGGTATATAAAAGTCCAACAATCATGCCTTTTTGGAATGATTGAGTGAGTTTACCCTTATAATACCTTAGCGATAATCGTAGGTTTGATTGTGTAGGAGTATTTTGGTGTTAGCAGTCTTATTCATGTTCGCGGTTAAGGTTAAACCAGGGTTACCTAGTTCGTTGCCTACTAGTGCGATAGTTTTGGTTCAGGGAACTTTTTGTTCGGATTCAGGGAACTTTTTGTTTGAGTTCAGTAAATTTGTTCTTTAAGTTCGACGAACTTATATTTCTAGTTTGTCGAATTTATTTTTTGGGCTCGCAAACTGGTCATAAAACCTATTTTTATTCTTCTAAAATAACCTATTTTTAATATATATATATTTTAAAAAAATTAAATATTTATAATATATTTATTTATACAATTTATATAATATATATAATATATTAATATTATATAATCGAACCAAGCTAACGAACCAAAAAAAAGAGCTAAGCAAATAGATAAACAAACTATCTCATCCTACCCTTAACGAACCAGATTCACTCTAGAGTGGCGAATTACGAACCAGATTTCGAAACGGGCGAACCGACGAACTAGATAACATTGGGTTAAACACTTAAAATGTAATTATTTCTAGAACCGTGATTACCGGACCCATGGATTTCAATTTTAGAAAAAACAGGGAAATGGACTTTTTCCACGGAAAAGTTCAGATCTCGTGGGTCGATTGTGGGCCAGGTCACACAAAAAACACCGATTTCAAAATCTAAACGAGAAGACGCGGTTCATTTCCATTTCCCTTTAAACCCCAATGCACCTTCTCATTTCCGTCTATACCTTTCTGCTTGTGAAGCAAAAACTGACATCACAGATTTCTGTCTCCAATTCCTCTCCGTTCACATTTTCCGGCGGAACCTGATCGGTGTCCGACGCTATTATAGCCGGATAATTACTGATTAAAATTAGCAGATCCGTTTCAGTTTTTTTCAAATGGAGAATTTGATATCTTTGGTGAACAAATTACAGAGGGCTTGTACTGCACTCGGAGACCATGGGGAAGGGAGCACATTGCCGACTCTATGGGATTCCTTGCCGGCGATTGCTGTCGTCGGAGGACAGGTCAGCTCTGGATCTCGTCTTTAGCTTTTATTTTCAAGGGTCTGTTGGTTGATTTTGTTCCTAGCTTGTTTTATGTCTATAAATTGTAGCTTTTGGATCCATTTGTTTTGAAATGTAAGTCTCGTTATGTTATGTGGATCTGAGCTGAATCATTTTGATGTGCGTTTGGATTTGAGACCTTTCGAGTTCTGCGTAATTCCTGGTATGAAAGGCTTCAACTGTTTCCCTTCATGGTTATTCTCGGTTCAGATGGAAATTTATGTTGATTCATTTTCTTTTTTTGTTAGACAAAATATAAAAAAAATTAATTCATGTTGCCATTTGTGACAACCCCTTTTTAGAAGAACTGAGAAAATTTAAAAATAGGAAGAAGAGAGCCAATTCGAGAAGGTCAAACTCCATTAACGTATTTCATTCATAACTTCTAATTCCACTCAACTACATTTAGGCCCTGTTTGTATAAACTTCTCTAGGAAGTCATCATATATATAAAACTAGAAAAGAAGAAACATAGATTCACAAAGGGTGAACCAAACTATAGAGAGAAAATACTATCAAAACTACACAAAAGAAGAGTCCATGCAAAGGACCACTGATAAAGTTTGGAAACACGATCACCTCCCACCCTTTGGCTGCACCCCTGATCTAAGCCCATGCTCCAAAAAGTTTGCATGCCCGCTTGGTGACTCTTTCACTTGATAGGGAAGAGTCATAAAAAATGCCTATTCAGCTCTTTCCAGATGGACCAGGTAACCGTCCCTGGAATAAGCGCCCAAAAATGTTCCTGATGCAAACCCATCAAACTCGATTGCCAGCAAGATGAAACTCTGGAAGGAATCGGGAAAAACCCATGCAACTCCAAAGTAAGCTAGAAAGAAACTCTAGATGAAGTGCGCAAAAGAAGTTTTTAAAAAAGTTGATCTCCAGGGGAGTAGGTAAAAGTCATTTTAAAGGAAAAATGATATTTGGTTTGTACTTGTAAGAAGTAGCTTCTCAATATGAGAAGTCAAAATGTGCGTTTGGTTTTTCCTACCAATTAGTAACTTTTCGGTTTACTAAATAGTTATTTTCAAAGAGCAGTAGCTTCCGTTAAACCGCGGTTTATATTTTTAACCATGATTTTTTCTAAACATCAAGGTTAAAATTATAAACAACAGAATTAGTAAATTTTAACCATAGTTAAGGGATTTTAAAAGGCGACACATATCGAGAAAAAGGACAAACCATAACTGTGTGAGGGCAAAATTTTAGGGCTATGACAAATATTTTTTTAAATAAATACACATTGATTAATGCAATTCAATGTAGTCAAAATGTCGCCTAGGCAACGCCTAGGCCACCGCTTCGCCTAGCCAGGACCCCTATCGCCTAGATCATGATCTAGGCGGGCACTCATTAATTCTTCTATAATATTATATAATATAAACAAAATAAATAAATTTTGGTTGCCTAGGCATCGGCTAAGCAACGCCTGGGCATCGCCTCGCCTAGGGAACTCCCTATCGCCTAGGCGTCGCCTGGACGTTTTGACTACACTGATGCAATTGATTATAAATACACACTGATTTATAATTTTTTTTATAAATGCACTTGAGAAAAGAGCAAATCATGACTATGTTCTTACAACCATATTTACCAAGTCGTGAAGCGAAAACGAGAAGCGGGAAGCGAAAAAAAATCCTTAGGAAACGGGAAGCGAGAAATAGATATAAGTGCATCATTCTTATTATGTTAGGATGACCAATCATACCTTAAATTTTATTTTATATGAGATATTTGTGGAGAAGTAGGTGCCTTAGAGTCTTAGGTTTCAATTCAACGATACTTGCCTAGGATATATGTCGTAGGCTTTAGACTCAGGTCTATCCCATTACTTCCTAAATAGGAAATTCATAACCCCCTTGACTACTAAATGAGAAGCGAGTGGAAGCGAGTCTGGGAACGAGCTTCCTGAGAAGCGAGCTTCCCACCTTGTACATAGCTTCCCGACAACTATGCTTACAACACGTCTTCAATTAAAAATATTACAAAAGATTTTGAAACACATTAAAACATCATTCAAATGACATATGACACTGTCATGCAAGACAATTTCTAAATTGAACCATTGCCTAATGTTGGTTGCCTGATGGGACGTTTGATGAATCATCCTCATAGTCTTCCTCTGGTTTTGCCTGTATTTGATATGTTACTATGTTAGATAGATGTTTAAATTGGTTAAACTAATTGATACACTAACAAATCAAAATGGGAATATGGTGAGAATAACATATTGAATTCATCTTATAGAATTGCAACTAAAGAGATTATGGTGAGAATAAAAAACAGAAAATTCCGTAAAGAAAAAAACCAACAGCAATCCTAACTAAATGACATTAGGCATCAAGAGGTAATCTAACCAAATGGCCCTAATCTAAACAAAAATCAAGGATCGAAACCTAAAAACCTCCATCTCCATGAAATCCCCAATGCAATTAAATGTGCAAGTGAAGCCCATTAAATCCCCAATCTAATTACGCATTACATACGAAAAGGAAGTGGATTTGGTGACTTCCTGCAAAAGCCAACATCCCTGGCTTTCGCAGGAAGTGGATTTGATGACTTCTAGTTACTTCTAACTTCCGCGGGAAATCATTCCAAGCGCAGAAAGCCAAACAAACGATGATATTTCTGACTTTTGGCTTTTAAAGGTCCAGGAGTCACTAGAAGCATGGTTCAAAATATCGGTATTAGGTGTCGTATTGGTAAGTCCAAAACAAGATACGTATCGGCGCATCAGACCATATCAGATGGATACGGTGGCAAAAATCAGGATACACTTCAAATACTTGAATACGCAAGAAAAAACTTAGATATTTTGCAGAAAACTTATTTTAATGCAAGTACAAGCTAAAAAAAATTTAAGTGAAGGATTCCAACTATATTTTATAACTAGGCATATGAGAGTTAACAAAATTATAAGTTAAAAAAAGTGTGCGTGCTGATAAAAAGATATGCAAATACAAACCATAATCACTTAGCAAGGTATAGGAAATACAATTTAGATATTAAAACTTATATTCAATGAGTTAAATAAGAATGTATTGCACTATAATCATATAAACTTGAATGTTAGTCTTTTTATGTTGAATTGTTACACTGTTAGTTGAATTTTTAACCCCATAGATGAAGATATTTTTGAAAACTAAAATATGTGACTTTTTTGCCAGACTTTTGGGATTTGATTATGTTTTGATATAGTAGAATTTATAAAATTTTAATATTTGAGAAATACCTTACCATTTGAAAGTCGAAATTTTGATCTAATCCCTAAAAGGTGCTAAAAAGAGGATTTTGTTCTTGAAATGGAAAAATAACTTTTTATTTTTCAGGAATTTAGATTTAAGATAATTTTTATTGAATTCTAATTTTTTTTTTTTTGGGAGGGGGTATAACCTTATTTACATATAAATATCTTCAGAAATGAAAGTATAATTAATTTAAAATCATTTACTTAAGTAATATTTTTATGTAAATAAGTTGTGTGTATCAGGTCTATGCTGTGGATCCTAGTATAAATAGAAGGAGAAAAAATTAATTGAAAAATCCCCCGTATCCACGATACATACGCCCGATATAGGGCGATACGAGGGATTTTTTTTTTCAGTGTACCAATGTATCGGGCAGCTCCAAACAGGATACGTATCGGAATTTTAAACCATGACTAGAACTCACCCCAAAAGTCTATCCAAACACAACCTTATGTAACTTACTAGAATTGAAAAAATGCTCCTACTGGCTAATCCTAGACTCCTATCAATTGTAAACACTTAGAAACAACTCAACCTTTTCTAAAAGAGTCTTACTACAACTATCATAAAAGTAGAGAGACGTGACCTAATAGTTACATAGCTTAGTAAAGGATCATAACAACCCTACCTCCTTAAAATAAGCCTTGTCCTCAAGGCGGACCATGGACATCGAGGACCTTTTTAAAATTTGACTGATCCATGCCCTTCTATAATCGGGTCTTTACCATGTACTATGATGCACAAAGAAGTGAGAGCCCACATAGGAAGATCAGTGGCTTTGATACCAATGTAACAACCCCTTATCAAAAGAACAGAGAAAAGTTAAAAATAGGAAGAAAGAGAGCCAATTTGAGAAGGCCAAACTCCATTAACGTCTGTTATTTAATTCATAACTTCTAATTCCACTCAACTACAATTATATAACTTACTAGAATTGAAAGAAAGCTCCTATTGGCTAATCCTAGACTCCTATCAATTGTAAACACTTAGAAACAACTCAACCTTATCTAAAAGAGTCTTATTAATACTATCTTAAAAATAGAGAGACGACTTAATAATTACATATCCTAGTGAAGGATCGTAACACCATTAAATGACTAATTTTGACAATTTGACCATTCTGGATCTGGTCAAATTTTGTCAAGGACATATTTGCCTGTAGCAATGTGATAATTTGAGAAGTTAAAAGAGGATTTGGCGGTTCAAACTAAAGGTGTAGTGATTGATTTAATTTTCCTAGACTTTTTTGAACTGTATTAGATCATTAACAATTTATAATTTTATTTTTATGCTTCTAATTGATGCTCTATAGATTTATACTGGAAATTAAAACAAAAGAAAGTTCTTGTTAATCTGTCAGTGTAAATTCTTTCAACATTAAAATCCGCTTTTGCCGATCCAAGTATTTGGGATAGGGCATTGATGTTGATGATTCCGCTTTCGCTTTATTTAATGAAAATCTATTTAGTTTCCTCATATCTATTGTAGAGCTCTGGGAAGTCTTCGGTGTTGGAGAGCATTGTTGGAAAAGACTTCTTGCCTCGTGGATCTGGTAAACTTTTGCCTAACAGTTCTGGTTGGTACTTGTTCTTTTTATTATTTATTTATTCATCATTTACTAACTTGTCCTCTATCATTGCATTTCCCTTAAACATGGGGGAAATGATGCAAACAAAATGTATGCAGGGATTGTTACTCGGCGTCCTCTTGTCTTACAGCTTCATAAGATTGATGAAGGAAGAGAATATGCAGAGTTCCTTCACCTCCCTAGAAAAAGGCTCACTGATTTTGGTATATTTCTTATCTGCATGCTATTTTTTATTTCTAAATTGTTGATGATATTTAATACCTTGTCAATGTTGTCATGCATTGTTTATATTTGTTTAGCCCTTGTAAAGAGTTCATTTATCTAATCTTTGTTTCTCAATCTATTAGTTACCGTTCTACCTCAATGCTAGTCTGCATCTCATTATAAAATATTCCCCGGATGGTGCTATCTATACATTGAATTAGTTCCATTCCTTATTTAACTATATTTTTGTTTCACAATTCACAGTCTATCACAAGTAATCTTAACTATATTTTTGTAGCTGCTGTAAGGAAGGAGATTGCGGATGAGACTGATCGTGAGACGGGCCGCAGCAAACAAATCTCCAGTGTTCCAATTCATCTCAGTATCTACTCTCCTAACGGTGAGATGAAGATGTGGATTCTGTTTGGCTACTGTTCTTATTCATCTCCACTTAAATTTTGGGCAACATCATGTGAATTTCAATGCATGACTATGTTGCTTGTGATGTGGTTATGCTATTCTGCAAGATATTTTGAACTTTACTGGGAAGCTATGGAACATATATTGGGTTGTAGGACAGCTCTATGTTTTTTAACTTTTGACAAAGGAACTTGTGGCATTTGAGGAAATCTTTCAAGATGCATCCTTATTGAACTTCAGTTTGTAATCGGGTTTTTTTCCTGAGACGTAATTGGAATCTCAATTTTGAATGAGTATCTCCATTTGTTCATTGTCACTTCTCAAATTTTGTTTGAAATTTTATTTAGAGATGCGATTGTATGGGCAAGACAGTTTACTTATACAGACATTCTTGACTATTTAGGATTGAGGTTCATTGTCTTCACATCTATAATAATGATGACAAAGTGATACCTCTTTTTAAGATCCTTCATCTCTCAGCCTATAGTTCTCAACACCTAATGCACAATATGAAGTTTACCTTAATGAGGAATTGTGAAATGTTACTTTAAATGTGTATTCTCTGTCTGGTTGTTCATAAATTTTCTCTTGATGGTTTAAACCTGACAGTTGTAAACTTGACGATGATTGATCTTCCTGGACTTACAAAAGTAGCTGTTGGTAAGTTAAATGAGAATCTTAGGTTTGGCATATCAATCTTCATTTACATTTTTTCCTGGTCTATTTAATTTTATTTTACACAATACTGACTAATTAATGGGGCATTATAGAGGGTCAACCCGACAGCATTGTGCAAGACATTGAGAATATGGTTCGCTCCTATATTGAAAAGGTAATTACCATACAAATTTTGAAACTCATTTTGTACTATACGGAGGTAAAATTGCAAATTAAGAATTTGATTATGCTGTCCCCTGAACTTTTGTACTTAGATAAGTCTTTCTCCAGAAATTTTAATAAAAATGGGGTAATGTCTCATGAATATGTGAACTCCACTGGATGCTCTCTAGTGAAGTTCAATGAATTAGGAGCAACATTATTAACAGAATCTTCTAAGTTCTTACATTGATGATAGACTAATTACCTATCTCTTCTGTTGGATAGAATGCATGTTATAATAAAGTCTTCGTGATGTCTTCTTCCTTTACTGCTGAAGTATGGAGCTACTATCTGTAATTTTCTAATTATTTTTTTTTACCAGGAGATGGGAAGTGGTTTCGAAAACCAACAGCACATATGCTTTTGAATTGTTTACTTGTTTTTCTAGATATCTATTGGTCAATGCAGCTTTCATGCTTAAAGATCCATTTTTTCACGTTTGTAGGGCTCTCCCCTTGTGCCACAATCCATGTTGTTGTTATTTTTTTTTTCTTTGTTCTTCATGAATAAAGTGTAGCAGGTTGATTTCTGGTTAAATTCTATAAGTTGCTTCCTGTTTATAGCCATCATTCTTTTTTCTGTTCATATTTTAGAAGCAAGTTTACAGGGACATTCCTTTGTTTGCTTAATTCTGTCCTTTGCTTGCAGCCCAACTGCATAATTTTAGCAATTTCACCTGCCAATCAAGATCTTGCTACCTCTGATGCAATTAAAATCTCTCGTGAAGTAGACCCCAAAGGCAAGCTTCTGCAACTTTGTCCTTCTGGTTAGGTAGACCCTATTTTTTATTCCACCTCAGAGTTACTTTCATCTCAAGCCCAGCCGCATTTCAACTAAAGAAACTGTAAGAGTGTATATGTTCAAATGCTTTGAACTAGTATCATTAGAAGTATGTGATTGAGACTTTCCAATCGAGAATATTGACTATTGAGTTGTCTCTATGTTCTAATATATTTTTATCCAATAAGATTATGATTGTATAATTATAAATCAATTTTGACCCTTTATATGTTCGAAATCTCAATTGCAATGGTTTTTACATTTCAGGAGAGAGGACATTTGGAGTCTTAACAAAGATTGACCTTATGGATAAAGGTACTGATGCAGTTGATGTAAGTTAGCTTACCTTTTGTTCCAATACTTGACACAATAATAGGATAATGCTTCACATTTTTGTTTAAAGAAAAGTGTCCTTTCGATTCAATTATAAGAAGATTTTTGATTCAAATACATATATCTGTGAGAATTCTTATTCCAAAATAGTGGGCAGCATTTTGGCGTCCAATTGTGAATGCAAAGCAACCATAAAGTGTGCTTGAAATTGATGTATGTTTGGGATTTTATTTCAAATCTGAAAGTATTACATTTAGCTGGCAAAATTGATTACTGACTCACATTCTTCGGGTTGCTTAGATTTTGGAGGGAAAATCATATCGGCTACAGTTTCCTTGGATTGGTGTTGTTAACCGCTCTCAGGCTGATATCAACAAGAGTGTTGACATGATTGCTGCCCGGCGTAGAGAGCGGGAGTATTTTACTAATAGCCTAGATTACAAGCATCTTGCTCACAGGATGGGTTCTGAACATCTAGGAAAGATGCTTTCAAAGGTACATGGTCTTTCCCAAATGATATTTGAATGGAGAGGACCAAGCTGGTATATCCTCCGTGTGTTTCTTTATTTTATTTATTTACCTAGTACTTATTTTGATTATTTTGTTTATGTCGCAATAACTTAAATATAATGTTTAAATGTTTCAGCACTTGGAAACTGTAATCAAGTCTCGTATCCCAGGCATCCAATCTCTTATTAACAAAAGTATTGCTGAACTAGAAGCGGAATTGAGCCGTCTTGGGAAGCCTATAGCTGCTGATGCTGGAGTAAGCATTGGTTTTTTTTTTTTTTCGCTTTTCCTCTCCCTCTTTTTTCCTTTTCCACTTGCTGTCGTAATGTTTCAATTAAAGACAACTGTCTCAGAGGTCAGACTGACCAGCTTTATGGATATGACATTTGGACTTCTTTACTTTTGACCAATCTGTGTGCTTTCCGTTGGAAATGTTTTGATGGTCTGGTGACTCTGGTCCCTACATGCAGGGAAAGCTATACATGATCATGGAGATTTGTCGTATATTTGATCAGATATATAAAGAGCACCTTGATGGCATGTGGGTATCATATTTTGTGAACTGCTTCCATAAAATGCTTCCTCAGATCGTAGTTTGATTATCGTTACTTCTTAGGTTTGAATGTTAATTCATGTCAGTTTGCATAATCGACCTTAGTTGTTAATGTTTGTTATTGTCAGCAGACGCCCTGGTGGTGATAAAATCTACAATGTGTTCGATAATCAACTTCCTGCCGCTCTAAAAAGGTTGCAATTTGACAAGCATCTTTCAATGGAGAATGTACGAAAGCTAATTACTGAAGCTGATGGTTATCAACCTCATTTGATAGCTCCTGAGCAAGGATACCGCCGTCTCATTGAATCTTCTGTAGTTACTATTAGAGGTCCTGCTGAAGCATCTGTTGATGCGGTATGAATTTAAATTTAGAATAATTAATTCAGTTGAAGGGGTTTTCCTTATCTATATAAGACCCTTAAATGTATTTATAATTTTATAATCATCTCTTTTCTTCTTTTATTTCTTATGTCATCAAAACTTATGAGACTTCATCTGGAGGTAGTTCTATGCTTCTTTAGCTTAAAGTATGTTGTCAAATACTACCAAGAACTTCAATCTTTCAGCACTTCTATATTTGTTAGTAGACCTTTTGACGTTTCAATCAAGAGTGAATGAATTGTCAGGGTTGCTCCAATCTAGGGGTTTTGTTTTTATTTTTTTATTTTTTTCCTTCTTTTACCTTTTATCCTGTTTTTCATCAGGGATAAACTGTAAAAAAAGAATCATTTAAAGTTATTGGATACAAAGCATTGTTTTCTTGTAACAATTAATCTTTAAAGATGTAAATCTCAGATATTAAAAAGTTTAGGTGTTTGCTGAAATACACTGCATATAATTCCATGATGGAACTACTAATACTATTGTGCTTTAAAAATCAATTCCAGGTTCATGCTGTACTTAAGGAGCTGGTTCACAAGGCTGTCAGTGAAACTGTGGTAGGTTGCCTAAATTCTAGCATCTCCATTATATTGTTTATCTAAATTTCTATATATGATGGCTATTGATTATCCATGCTTCATAGTCATAAAAATAAAAAAAACTACTTGCAAGGTGCTCCCTTTCTCATTATTATAAGCTACAAATGTGTAGAGGTATACTTGTAATTTTTTTTAGAAAAGCAAAGAAAATCAGTGTCTATTTGCAACTCTGCTTCCATTGATTTGAAGTTATGAATTGTGCATCCTAGTTCTGTAATGGCAACCATTTCATTCAGGGCAGCATGTTCTGGCTTTTCAATCACTCAATTAGCATACTCTTAGGTTTTGCGATTTTAGCTGGTACTTGCTTCAATATCATCAAGTCTTAGCAGTTACTTGCTTACAGAACAAAATGACATGGATTGATTTTTCATACTTTTAGTGGATAAAAAAAAATTAAGAAAGCTAAAACTAGATACTGAAGAGCTTTGCAAGAGTATATATCTTTGTGAGTTTTTTTGACTTCTTTCCTGCCTTGTTCCCTGGTTGATTTGATTTATTTTTTGTTATTTGATCGAAAATATTAGATATTCCCTCCTTTCCATACATTCCTTTTAAGGATAATTGATGGTTTTAATCTAAATTCTTAAGCAATTGATGATTAGTTTTCAAATGGATCAGAACTAAGGCGTAATTGTGTAACAGGATTAAAAGAAAAAGTATTTAGAGAACAATTACAATTTTAGAATCATCATCATCAGTGCTTATATGTTATATCAAATAATATTGGGTCAGCAACACAAATCTTGGTCTGCTATTCCGGGCTACTAAAAGCCATTACTTTGGTTAAGTCGTGTGTAATCGAATATTTCTGCACTATCTCAATCCAAGTCACTTATGGCCTTCCCCCCCTCCCCCTCCCCCTCCTCCTCCCCCTCCTCCTTTTAGAGCCTTTAAATTGCATCAATTCACTTCTTCTCACATAAACTAATGGAAAACTGAAAATTTGGCTTCTTCTGAAGACTGGGTCAGAACTGGTTTGCTTCTTATTCCAATTCAATTTGTTTATAAGAAGTATCGCTTAAATATCAAAGATACTCAGCTGAATTGGATATCCCTTTTGAAGTTGTGTTACATATTTTTCCTATTTTCATTCATTTTCATCTTAATCCATCTTGATCCACAACTCCTTGAACTGTTAAAAATGAATTCCTTCGTGTATACAGGAGCTGAAGCAGTATCCCACTCTCAGAGTGGAGGTCGGAAATGCAGCATGTGACTCACTGGACAGAATGAGGGAAGAAAGCAAGAAAGCAACTCTTAAACTAGTTGATATGGAGTGTAGCTACCTCACAGTTGATTTCTTTCGGAAGCTCCCTCAAGATATTGAGAAGGGCGGAAACCCAACACATTCGATTTTTGATAGATATAATGATTCGTATCTGAGGCGAATAGGTAAGTGAAAAATACTGCCTATATAATCACACTGGGATCTTGGCTATTTTGCAGGAGCTTCATTTTCTATAAGTGGGAAGACTTGAACAACAATTGATTCGCCTGGCTTGGTGGCCTGACTTGGACACGTTCACTTTTTTTTACTTGGGCGTGTCATGAATGTGTGTATATATATATATATTGATTGATTGATGTGAGATCATATATAATATCTATTGTTTTTTAAACACATCTTTAGTATTTGTATTATCTTCTATGTAAATTGCAATGACCCTGTGAATTACGGAGTTCTGTGAGGCTCTGATAACTAGGTAATATCAGGTGGTGGTCTAGGCCAAGCTGAGTTGCCAAACCTTTGTTTCCCTTAGCTTATATTATCTAACGAAAAGCTCTCCGTTTCATCACATTGAAAACATGGCAGATTATGTACAATTCTATTTGGTTCACTGCTAATCATGACTTTTCTAACATTTCTATTAAAACAAACAGGAACAAACGTCTTGTCTTATGTCAATATGGTTTGTGGTAGTCTGCGGAACTCCATTCCGAAGTCCATTGTTTATTGTCAAGTGCGTGAGGCCAAACGCACCCTACTCGACCATTTCTTCACCGAATTGGGTAGAAAAGAGGTGAGGATGGATTTCTCCTTCCCCCACCCCTTCCTTCTTCTGTCTCTTATTAAAGTTTAAGTTTTTGATGATTATGTACTCTTTATAAATGTCTATTGACTTTCCAAAACACTGTTTTGCAGCCGAAGCAGTTGGCCTCATTATTGGATGAGGATCCGGCGGTCATGGAGAGGCGTGCTGCCCTTGCAAAGAGGCTGGAGCTATACAGAAGTGCTCAAACAGAGATCGATGCAGTTGCCTGGTCCAAGTAGAGAGAGCAAATGTATGTTTTCGCAGTTGGAATTTGGCAAGAGTGTAATTCTTTCATTCATGACTAGGCATATTCGGGGTACTTGGCTATGTTCACACTTCTGATGGCAAATGGATTATTTTTAATTCTTTAACCTCGCGTTATTTGTCAATTGTTTTTGATTTGATGTTATAACAGTATTAGTTCTACTGTTTTTCTTTTTCTCGTGTATGCGCTTGTACGTGCCCTACCTATTCGAGGCAAATAGGCTAGTAATCAATATTACCAATGTTTTCGGTGTATACGCTTGTATGTGCCCTACCTATTCTATAATGCCTTATTCTTTTTGCTGGAATTGGAGGAGAGAATTCTTTATTCTTGGAAATTGTCAATTTTTATGTTAGTTTCTTCTAATTTCTTGAGATTGTAATTCTTATGAGATTTCAAAAGCCACAACTCAAGTATCATAAAAATAGACTTGAAGTTCATTGTGGTAGAATTTTGTTTTATCCAAATCTAGCTAGTCTTGAGGCTCTTTTAACTCTTTTAAGTGCTGGGTTTGCAAGTCTAATCATTTGGTAAATTTTTGTTTTAGACTTGAATGCAAAACCTAGATAAAGCAAAATTCCTATCAGATTTACATGGGTAGACTTCTTTTTCTAATTTAATTTTTTGTTTTGGTCTTCTTCTCCAAGGTAAGGTGGACTCCGTATGATTATTTTGAAACTCCCATTTTCTTCTAAAAAGAATCTTTTATCCATTTACAATCATCCTATTACTCCATAAAATTCACCGGATCTTAATCTTGATGTAGGGATTTTTAGTTATTTTGGCACCCTAAAGTGGGACCTGACTCTAAGTGATACATTCAAACTTTTCATAGACTTTAATGCTAATTGTGCAAATTTTAAAGACCATTTAAAGTAGTTTAAAACCTAATTTGTAGAATAAGGATGCTTCTATAATTTTGATTAAATTTAGTCATTTCTAGAATTCAAGTGGCCTAAATTAATTTCTATAATTTTGATGAAATCAAGTTCTTTTTGAACTTGCTCTTTTACTATGGACAAAATTTGACCATTGAGAAATTTGTTTATTTATAGGTTTTGATTCCGTTTAATCACCAACCACCAACGTATCATTAAGTGGTTAAAATACCTCTAAACAACTTTAGCCGCATTAGAAGTGAGAGGATTTCTTCTTCCATTTCTTTCCTATAAATACCTTGCCCTGCTATCCATTTGAGACTAGGTTAAAACTATCAACTCTTTCTTTAAAATTCACTAAGGATTTCCTATGACACGTTCCACCGAATTTGGGCTACTTGCGAAAAATAGGGATAAGGTGGTGCTTCCTTAGTCCTAGAACCCTTGTTTTTAACTCTTTGATTTTTTTTTTTTTGAGTATTTTTTATAGTTTAGATTACGGTTCCCTCCCCTAAAATTCATTAATGACCACCTATAACGTGTTTCGCCGAATTGGGGCTCCTTGTGAAAAATAGGAGATGAAGGGTATTTCATTCATATTAGAATACCTTGGTGTTTTCAAAGCTTGTGTTCTTGCATTTTGCTAAATATAGGAAAAGAGAACAAAAAAGGACATTTTCATACGTTCATAGTGATTTACAGCTTTCTTTTTAGATTGGAGTTTTACTAATTGTCCCATATAAGTTCCTTGGCGCCTCAAACGGTTGGTACCCATTTTGAGGAGCTCTAGGGTGAAGCTTACATGGGCTGCATGTGTGTGGTGTGATTGTGTGTGAGTTTGCATGTGGTGAGTGTGTGTGTGTTTGCTTGGGTGGTGTGAGTATTCCCTTGTCTTTGCCTTCAGTCATTGCCTTGTGGTATGATTGAGTTTACCAAAAAAAAAAGTAGCCACTCTTTTAAAAATTTAACTTAGTATTTAGAACCTTATTTATATATATATATATTTGGTGATCTCTTTAACCACTATAAGTCATTAGGTTCTTTGTTATCTTAAAGTTCATCTTAGGGAATTTTGTTTTTTCTCAAGAAAATTTAAGGTGGAACTTAACCTTTTATTTTCCTTTAGAAAATTTCTTAGTTCCATAAAACTTAAACCTGGTCTTGAGTTTAGACCTTGTTAATAGGAGATTTTGATTTTTTCATCACTCTTCTATAGATTTTCCTATCATTCTTCTATACACGTGCACTTGGTCAAACACGAGTCCTGGGTCAATCCGAGTAACACCATATTCACTTGTCTATGGTATGAAAGTCATCTTACCCATAGAGGTTGAAATATCTTCTCTCAAAATTTTGATAGAAGCAAAGATCAAAGAAGTCGAATGGATGAGGACAATGTTTGACTAACTTAATTTGATCGAGGAGAAGGGTTTGACTGCCATTTTCATGGTCAGTGTTATTAGCGAAGGATAGCACGAGCTTATGCAAAGAAGGTGCGACCCCGACAATTCAAGGAAGGTGGCATAGTGTTCAAGAATACGCTTCCTCACCTATCTGACCCACGTGCAAAATTCAAGTTGAATTATGAAGGTCTCCCTCAGTGATCGAAAGGTATTCTCTGGTGGAGCCACCATTTTAGCCAAGATGGGTGGTGAAGACCTTCCAGAACCGATAAACTCTGATTCCATTAAAAGATATTTTACACAATTCATTTCGGGAACAAATAGTCAAATTTAAAAGGAAGAGAGTCCATCTTTTCCCTTCCTTTAGCAATTTAGTAAAAACCTTTAGTTCAAACCACTTGAGCCTTCAATTCGTTTCTTAAACCTAAACTGTGACAATTGCACCCCATATTGGGGTAATTTTTAATATTTCAAGTTATTCCATCAATCCACATACACTGGGGCAATTTTATCTTTCTCAAAGAAAATGATAAGAAATGAAAAATTGAAAGGTTATGAAAGTGTTCAAAAAAAAAAAAGAGCAAGTTAGTGAAAATGCAAAGAAACAACAAAAAAATGCAAAAAAATGTAAAAGAAAAAAGAAAAAGAAGCATGTGTAGTTGTTTTTGCAAAAAAGTCCCGTTCATCCCCTTTCATGTTCTACTTTGAGCCTTTTATCCATTTCTTTCTAAACCAATCAAGATTGACTGTGGAAATCCCTAAATGAAATTCATCTTTATTTGAATCAAAATGTTGGTGATGATGGAAGCCAACAAGGAAAAAAATTCATAAAGAAAAGAATGATTTGAAAGGGTGTGATGAAAACCTAAAAGGGTGTCATGAGCAAAAGAATCAAGTCATGGCAAGATCTAAATACCACGGGCTGGCCTTTTGAGGCATCCATGCGCAAAAATTACGTGAGCCCGACCTAGTGAAACTTGTAAAAGGCACCGGGGGTAAGAAAACGGCAAAAAAAAAGTATCAGCTCCAACAAATGTATCCGTTCACTTAGAGGTAGATAGATGTTAGTGCATTTCAGTTATCTCAGATCAGTACAGTTCAAGCCAGTTGTTTCAGACCAGTGCAGTGAGATGCTCTACATGATTGGGACATTTTCAGGTCTAAAAGTTTCAAAAAAGCATGAATTGGGGGCATTTTGGCCCAATTTGATCTATTAAGAGTGAATCCAACATACTTAAAAGTACATGCAATGAAAGTCTAGACTGTGTTGGTTTGAGCACCTTGAATGTGGTTTAAAATGTACTCATTGGCTTACTTTCACTTAATTCCTTTTATATCATACTCCTGGGTTTCGAAAAAATGAAAACCAAAACTAATATTTTGGCCTATGAGGAAAATGCTAGAATATTCACAAAGCAAAAAATCAAATTTTCTACAAGAATGATAGACAATTCTGAGGCCAATAGCTACCAAAACCTCTTTCGTTTCATCTCATTGTATATGACTTTCTTTACAATAAGCTCTCTCTCATATGCAAAAAAAAAAACGAGCATAAGTGAAAAGAGTGATCTCCTAGTCCATTATAGTCCTTAGATGAAGCCTAGCCTATATCTCTCAATCAAGACCCAAAATCCCACCAAGAGTTAGGAGAGACTTTGTGCGTGACTAACATATCATATCAAACCATCCTCTAAAACATGCAAGGCATACTATACCGGAAATGGAAACTAAACTTTTCTTTCTTATATAGATGACGGTATTCCAAGTATGTACAAAAGCAAAAGTAAAGAGTGAACACCTTCACTCAACAAAAAGCATACATACAATCTCTCCCTATCATCTCTCAATAATAATCAAGATAAGCCCTACCTTCCTCAGGACAAGCTCCTGTAGGCTCCTCCTCTCCATACTCCTCCTCGAGCACATATGTCAAATCCCTGACCTGCCGAAGATAATAGTTCGGCTGAGCATGGAATACTCAACGTATACAAACCACTAACTAACAGAGTTATAACATCAATAATAACATGCTTAAACGTAGAGACATACGAGTTCATCATACACAGTTAAATCCGAGTGTGGAAACCATACTTTGAAACATATCTTAAAACGTGCATAGTTTTCCAAAACATGTGCCTAATGAGTATACTTTGAAACCAAATCTTATGAGTCCTTATGAGAAACCAAAACGTATCTTATGAGTTCTTGTGAGAATCACGGTTCTTATGAGATCTTTGCTTATGAGACTTATGAGTTTATGAGATCCTTATGAGCTTATTAATACTTATGAGCCAGACATTAGCACCTGTGAAAAGACTTACAGCCAGGTATATAAATACCCTTCATCGAATACATAGAAATAAGCTGCCAATATCCTTGACCAACCTTCCCATTGGCATTACCAACTTTTCTTATGAGATTACTTTGAGCCAGATATGACATGTCCTTGGATATGTCCTATCCTTGACCAACCCTCAGGTTGGATTTATCAATGCTTATGAGCTTATGAGTTTTCTTTCAAACTTATGAACTTATGGATGACCGTACTTATGAGAAAACATCAATCATGCGAGACATAGTGTGCATAGAGTACTTATGAGCATCATGGTATATTTAGAAAACTTTTAAACATCGAACCAAAATCATGGAATTTCATTCATAGCAATAGCTTGTGAGCTCTTAAGTTTCATACATAGAACTCACCAAGAAAACATGGTTTTCATCTTATTTTACTTAAGGAATCATAACAAGGGTAGATAGTAGAAAGTATCTACCTTTCGAGATCGAATCACTACGATCTAAGTGCTTTGGAATGAGTTGAGAAGTGAAATCGGACTTCTCTTTGGTTTGTAAGAACAAGTCAAGACAACCCTAGCTTCCCTCCTTCTCTCTCCGAAAATCTTTCTCAAACTCTTCTTAGGATTAGTGTAATCCTTACCAGTGAAATGAGGCCTTATATAGGCTAAGGGGTTGGCAAAGACCCCTTATACCCTTAAAAATATCTCCCAAGGTCGGCTAAGGCACAAAAACAGAGGAGGGGTCGACCGGAGGTGTTGAGCTGTCGATCAGTCAGTTGAGGGGGCTCTGGAAAAAAACCGCATACAAAATAGTGCGAACACCGATCGACCGATCAAGGGGAGTGGTTGACCAGTCCCCTAGCGGTCGACTGGTCTTGGGCATCGATTGAACAGTGGTGCCCTGTTTTACCTATTTTGACATGTTTTGGCCATTTTCCACACACTAATACTTAGGGTATTTTATACCCTTTGTTTTGTGACCCTTTAGACACATATAACACTCTCTCTTCCTTGACACCTTATAACCATTTCAAACCCATTCCCATGACACATAGATGATGCAAAAATCCTCATCATCATTAATGAATACACAAAATAATACATGGGAGGCTTTTGGTTTGTACAAACACTATTCACATCACTATTTACAACAGTAAGCACTTGAGTTCCAGGATTCTACATCCTCCCCCCTTACAAGAATTTCTTCCCTAGAGTTAGGACGATACAAAATGTAAAAATAAAAATAGAAACTACATAAATAAGTGAGGGTACTTTTCCCTCACATCATCTTTGCGCTCCCACGTGGCTTCTTCGGCTGAATGGTGTTGCCAATGTAAGAGAACCAAATGAATAGTCTTGGTGCACAAGACTTGATATCTACGATCTAAGATCTGAGCTGGTTGCTCCACCAACGTGAGATCCTCCCGAATTTCTAATGGATCAAGATTTATGACATGTGACGGATTCGGGATGTATTTCCAAAGCATGAAAACGTGGAACACATTGTGGACTACCGCTATGTGAGTAGGTAGGGCTACCCGATAAGCGACTTCTCCTACTCGCGTGATCACCTTGAAATGTCCCACATACCTCGGGCTTAGCTTACCCTTCTTGCCGAAGCTCATAATTCCCCTGCTAGGAGAAATCTTCACAAAGACTTGATCCCCAACCTAGAATTCCAAGTCTCTACGACGAGTACCCGCATAGCACTTCTGCCGGCTCTGGGCAATCTTCAACCTTTCCCTGATGATCTTGACCTTGTCTATCAACCTGGGCCACAAAAATTTCCTCTCACCTACTTCATCCAAGTATAGAGAAGATCTACAAATTCTTCCGTACAAGGCCTCGAAAGGTGCCATCTGGATGCTGCCTGATAACTGTTGTTGTAGGTAAACTCAACCAACGACAAATGATCTTCCCAACTACCTCAGAAGTCTAACATGAAAGCTCGGAGCATATTCTCTATAATCTGGTTTACCCTCTCAATCTGCCCATCAGTCTGAGGATGAAAGGTGGTGCTAAAGTCCAGAAGTGAACCCATAGCGCTCTGAAAGCTCTTCCAGAACCTGGAAGTGAATCTCAGATCCCTGTCTGATACAATGCTAATTGGCACCCCATGCAAACGAACTACTTTTTGATGTACAAGGCGGTAAGCTGGTTTGAGTTGAGCATAGTTCGATAGGGAAGGAAATGCACAAAATTTTTCAACCTGTCAACTACAACCCATATAACATCGGAGTTCTTTGTCGTCTGTGGCAAGCCAACTATGAAGTCCATGAAGATATTCTCCCATTTCCATTCAGGAATAAGGAGTGCTGCAAAATGGGGTCTTTGGTGCTCGGTCTTAACCTACTGTCACACTAAATACCGAGACACATGCTCTACCACTTCCCTCTTCATGTTCTGTCACCAAAAGTACCCCTTGAGGTTCTGGTACACCTTCATACCCCCAGGATGCACAATATACTTAGATTTATGGGGCTTCGGCCAATATCTCATGCCTCAATTCTTCATCGGTGGGAACACACAACATTTCTTTGAATGTGATGGCACCATCACCATCAAAGGAAACTCTTGGCTGCCCTACTGACCGACTTGTCCCTGTATGCAAGCAACTGAGCATCTGACCCTTGAAGTTCTCGAATCCGGTCCAAGATGTAAGGCCTGAAAGTAATGTTAACCATCATTGGCCTAAAAATAGGAACACTGAAGCTGGTGTCGAGGTTAGATATGTCCTCCAACAACTTCCACTCTAAGGGAAAAATATTGATTCCTTGTGATCTCTAATAAACATATTATTTGAGAAGAAACTTACGTCTCAGATTTATCGAGGGATGAAATAGCATGGTCACCTTTAAAGCAAACGTCCAAGGACGAAAAGCTTATGGCAAACGCCTACTGGCAAATGCTAAAGCTCAGATCCGTGGACACATCGATGTCCATGGATGCATGAAATCCATGGATAAAAGTCCCATGGATAACCTATCTGTGGAAATTACTCACGGATAAGAGTCCTGTGGATAGCATGTCCGTGGAAAATATCCACAGATATCCAGAATATCCATGAACAAAAGTCCAAAGGTATTAAGGGTATTCGTGGACAGAACTCCATGGATAAATTTATTTGGCTCACAGACAAAATTCCTGTAAGCAAGCTGTCCATGGCCATAAACCACGGGCAGTGAATTATCAGTCAGGTTTCCCGTGACCGGATAACTCAAAGATTCCAGCAATGGAACCGGAATACCTGCCTGAAAATATAGGAAGCCTAGAAGGGCATTCCAGGTTCTCTTTAACTTGGGAAAAACCAAGAAATACGAAGAAATGCATTTAAGAGGATTCCCAGGATCAAAGAGACCTAATAGAATGCCCAAATAGAATTCTAATCCATTTGAGTGAGGATCAACGTCCTCATTCCCTCTCTGTAAAAAATATAGACAGGAAGAACAATGGTTCTTCCATTTCTTTCGTGTCCGATGAGAGTGAAAACTCACCTAGAAAAGAAGAAGGAATTAAAAAATGGGAGGAACAATCCTTCCCGGAAAGGAAGGTTCTGAATTCAGAAAGATTTTCTGAGTTCAGATGGATGAGGAAGATGAAGTATTTTCCCCAAATTTGCCTAAGGCATCCTTATAAAGGATACCTTTTGATCAATCTTGACCACCAATTTTGAAGTGGACGGTCAGGATGACGGGGATGTTCCCATCACTTGGCTTTAATGATCGAAGTGAACTCATTAATGAGAACGCTTCGGTTAGGGAACCCCATCGTGGGTTTTCCATAAAATCGTGAGTGGAGGCAGTTACGCCCCTCCACTATCACTGCAAGGTGTTAAGGTCCAGATGGATGGATCATTTCCAACCATCTAGATTCAGAGGAGTATTTGTGGGCAGTGAAATCTCACTGTCCATTGCCCAAGTGTATGTACAATGGCACACACCTTATCATAGTCTCTCGGAAAGACGGTTAGGTTCACGCGTGTCTGTGGCACGCGCAGTACCTTTAGCTATCAGCATTAAAAGCTAATGGCGGCATCAAGTCACCCAGCTAAACAGGGTAAGGTTTGATCCGTGAGGATAAACCTCATAGATCTATCCTAAGTAGCAGCTTCCAAAGAAGTTGACACCTGTCCCATCCGTGAGGGTTAAAACCCCACGGATTCAATCCAAAATGTTGGCTTTCATGAGGCTAACACGTGTTCATCCGTGAGGACCAAAATCTCACGGACCCAAATTTAAGTGTTGGCCTTCATGAGGCCGACACGTGTTCATTCGTGAGAACGAAACCTCATGGATCCAACTTGGAGTGCTAGCCTCGGAGAGGTTGACACGTGTCTATCCATGATGGTTAAAACCCCACGGATTCGATCCTGGGTGTTAACCTCTGAATGGTTGACACGTCTCAATCCGTGAGGATAAAACCCCCACAGATCATATTTGGTACTAGCCTCCGAGAGGTTGACACCTATCCCATCTATGTGGATAAAACTCCCACGGATCATATTTAGTGTCAGCCTCCAAGAGACTGACACGTGTCCAATCCCTGAGGATAAATCCTCACGGATCAAATATCATGTTTTGGACCTAACCCAGATCACGGGTAGGACCTCTGGTCCGTGGGTAAGACCTATGGTCTCACCTTGGTCCGTAAATTAACCTAGGTCAGTCTGTCCCAGCTGACAGTCAATATCTGACTGTCATGGGGATAGAGAATCCTTGATAAAAAGGATTCTCTGTCAAGCTGTGGGGGATCTCAAGATAAGGATCCCCTATTTTAAAATCCCATGGGATGCCACATGGCACCCCATAATTATGATAGGATTAGGACTATGTCCTATATCCTACGAAAGGATGAGATTATCATCCTCCTTTTTTCGAAGAGTACTAGGATTCCTCCCAAAAGGGAAAACCTAATACAAGAGTTCTCAAAAGAAGAGGATTCTCTTGAGCTTAAGGAGTCTCCTAGATAAGGGAGACCCGTGAGCTAGCACCCTCTAAGAGGGGAGCCCTTTTTGACTTTCCTAAAATAAGGGAGTCAAAGAGGGAATCTCGAAAAAGACTCTCTCAAACATATAAAAGGTGTGTTTCTCACAAGAAACACACACGAAGATATAAGAAGGAATACGGGAAAAACCCAAAAAGAAAGAGAAAACTCTCTCCTCCCTTTGAAGTAGCAACAAGCAACTGAAAAAGAAGACTCCCTCGACATGGAGAATATAAGGTGAGCCCTCAAACATGGCCACCATTCTTTTTCTTTATTTGAAAAGACCTCAATGAGACATTTGTAAAGCCTACATGGGAACTGAGTAACCCCATTGAATAAATACATATACTTTATTTAATCACGTTCTTCTTTTATTCTTCATCTTAATCAGAAGTTCTTCCCCAATAAAGGGAAAGTAATTTAACAATCTAAGTTTACTCAAATTAAAAGGATAGTCCCACACAACAAACAATAAACTCCACATAACAATGGAGAAAATTTGATAAGACGAATTTTGTGCTTATATAAACTCATTTGCAAATCAATGAAATCCACTAATCAGCCCCTTGAGCCTAACAACCCTTCTTTCATGAAATCTTTTCAGGGACACCCTCCCTTGCCATCTGTGGCATTTGTCTGAACTACGTCATGACTTGATCCTGCAAAGGGTACGTAGGCAACCTGAAAAATCAGGTGTGGTTACTAAAAGGATCCGGACACCTCTCTAAACCATACCTCTCCCCACAGAGTCCAAACAAAGCAAGAATCCTCTCGAATTCCTCAGACGAGTCTACTCTCAAGGGTACAAAATTTCTATAAAAGGTAAGCCCAAAATAGAAGTCGAAACATTCTCAAAAGTCATAGACTCCCCAAGCAGAGACAACCTCACCTCAAATTCCACAGCAGAGCGGAGTACAAATCATCTACAACCCCAGGGTGTCCCAAACTTCGTCCCCTAGCCTACATTTCGTCCCACTCTAAGTCCTCCTAGATCCCTTAGAAACTACGAGTGCGAGTGCAGTATCACATCTACATCCTCAGTAGAAACATAGTCCCTATAATCCCCAGAGGAGCACAATCCAGTGCAATGAAGGGAGAAAATCCATTCCTCCCAATAAATCGCGGGATGAGTGAAAACCGTCAACGGCCTCATTGCGCAACAATCATTCGACCCCCAGACCTAGTCTTGCGACTAGGGGCAAAAAATATATAAAAATCAATAAGCTTCGTAGGCATGAGGAAAACCAACAACGGCCTCATCGCACACAAATTATGCGAATCCCATGACTTGATCATTCCAAGGGTAAAAAAAGAAAAAAAGCTGAAGAACAGTTTGACAACAAAATTCGACGGCAATCATGCTTACCAGGCTCCCCAATCACCCCTAATAGAATATTCTCTCAAACGGACCAGTATCCCCAGCAGAGACTCCAACAAAAGGGAACCCTCAGTAGACGGTTAACTCTCGGGCATCCTCAGCGGAGATTCCTCTAGGAGAAACTCCCCAGCAGTGGCCTACAGCAGAGTTCCGTTCCCTAGCGGTTCCCCAGTAGAAGCCTCCCATTGCTCTTTACAATATTCTCCACAGTAAAAGTCTAGAAGCTTCCATTTGCTCTGCAGTAGGTTTCTCCCCAGCCAAAGACCACAATCTCTAACAGCAAGCAAGATAAGTAGGTCTACCACCAAACATCCCCAATGGTGATGAAAACTCTTCTGGGTGATACTCCACTCTCCGAGAGTGAAAGTCAAACTACAAAATCCCCTAAGCCTTGATAAAGACAATTTACTAGCAAATCTTAAAGCTAGCTAAGCGTTCTTCTGTTAAAATCAAAAACTTTTGCAAGAAGGCCATAAACACTTTTCATAAATAGAAGTTCTGGTACCAAGATCCGTTTGTACCAACTTGCACTAAGCAACCCTGACAAGCAAAGCAGAAAGCAGCCAACACCGTGCATCCCCGCGAGTCGCAGTCAAGAGTCATGGGAAAGCATCCTCGCCTTTGTCCCTTGCATGACATTGTTTAGCATAGTGTCATACCTTACATGACCAAAAGCTCCTCAGCAGCATTTAACACATCAACATCCAGCGCCTCTGGGCCATATCAATGTCGATCCGACTAGTACCTCCGGGACGTGGCACCCTTTTTCGACACCCCCATGTGTCCTTGACATTATCGAGTCTCCATTGACATAAACACACTTTATCAATATATCGACACTCACCGCATATCCCTCATTCGACACCTCCGTGTGTCCTTGACATCATCGAGTCTCCATTGACATAAACACACCTTGTCAACATGCCAGCACTCACCGCATGTCCCTCTTTCGATACCCCCGTGTGTCCTTGACATCATCGAGTCTCCATTGACATAAACACACCTTGTCAACATGCCAGCACTCACCGCATGTCCCTCTTTCGATACCCCCGTGTGTCCTTGACATCATTGAGTCTCTATTGACATAAACACACCTTGTCAACATGCTGACACTCACCGTATGTCCCTCTTTCGACACTCCCGTATGTCCTTGACATCATAGAGTCTTCATTGACATAAACACACTTTGTCAACATGAAGACACTCACTGTATGTCCCTCTTTCGACACCCCCGCGTGTCCTTGACATCATCAAATCTCATTGACATATAACAAATTTGTCAACATGCCAACACCTCGCATGTCCTCCCTTCAACATCCAGTGTGTTCTCGACATCCTGTGTGTCCTTCGATCGAGTTGGCTAAACGCCATGAAAATTGGTCTGCTTGTCGCCTCCATGAGATGCTTGGCTAGCGCCTACGGGACATGTTATCATTCATAGTATGCATTCATCCATAACATGAGTAGACCGGACTACTGTCTAGTCTCCAGTAAGTGGTTCTGCCCATTTCTTCTTCCCCCAAGTCGCTCGGATCCCCAACAGATATAGGCAGGCACATGAACCCAGCACTCGCATCACATGCACACACATCATGTTGCGTTCCCAAAATCCAACCTTGGTATAAAAATATGATGATTCCAGTCTTTGTTGTTCAAATTATCAATTTGGCATTCTCTAACAAATAGGGACAGCTGTAAGCTTTACACCTGTCCTTAACCATGATTAAGGTCTTTTAACCATGGTCAGTTCCAGCTGAGTCCCCCTTAACCATAGGTCAAACCCCAGTTAACCCTAGGACCTAAAATCCCTAGTTAACCCTAGGTCAAATCCTAGTTAACCTTAGGTAAACCCCTAGTCAACCTTAAACCTATGTAAACCCCTAGTTAACCCTAGGACCTAACCCTAGGTAAACCCCTAGTTAAACCTAGGACCTAACCCTAGTCAACTCTAGAACCTAACCCTAGTATTACCTAGTCAAGACCTAGGCCCAAAAACACCCAGCCAAACCCTTAGGGCTTAAACCCAAGTCCAAGACCCCTAGGGCCTAAACCCTCAGTTTGGACTCGGGGGCCCAAAATTCAAATTCAAAACCCCCGAACCATGTGCACTGTTGGGCCAGACCCCTTCTAGGTAAAAACCAGAAATGACGATAGATGTTCTACCGTCATTCTCATTTTAGCATAGTAGGGGAATGACGGTAATTATTCTATCGTCATTCCCTGTGTTTCGTGTTTTCAGCAACCACCTGCTCTCCCTGTGCACCAGGCACGCATCTGGGCAGCCCCTCTCCTCCCTACAACTCCGCTTACCACTGTCCTAATACCCATGGTGTCCCCAACATCCTCCCCTATAAAAGCCACACCCCCAGCACCTTCGATGGAGAGAAGAAATCCCCCTATCCGAACCCCTGCTGGTTTATCAAGGTCCAAGCCCTTCTAACACCATCCAAGCCTCACTCGAAATCTCTAGGGAACATCTCAGCTCCCCCAATCGTGCACCGCCATCGTAGGCCACCACCTATCATTGCCACAACAACCACCGCAACAGGCAAAGGCGGTTGGGTAGGGTCCTTCCCTACCCTTCTTTATTTTTACGTCCCTTGTGAGCCCCTGGTCCCTCCAGGGGACTTCCTTTCCTGTTTTGTAGAACCAATACCAAAATGGGGGTTCCCCCTGTCTTCTTCACAGACAAAGGGACCCCCCTATACGGTTACAGGCTTCCTCACACCACCACAAATGGTGCACTAGCCTAATAGACCCCCTGAGCATTCTAGGGGACCCTCAGACTATGAGGGATCCCCTGGATTCACTAAGGTACAGCCCCGAAGGGCATAAACCATTTCTGGAAAAATCCAAGAACTGCGGTAAACACAGTACCGTAATTCCTGGTGTCCTCCTTTGTAGCCCCTGTAGCCCCCACCTGATCAAGCCCTGATCCCTTCCAAGACTCAAAATGGATCCTTGGAACATCCTTGAGTCTACCCTGGTCCTTCCAAGGTAACCCCTTAACTAACCATGGTTAAAACACTTAAAAAAATACAAACTGTGCAGAATGGTGGTAGTTATTCTACCGCCATTCTTGAACTTCTCTTACAGGGAGTTTAGGCCCACTATGGCCCTTTTTGGACCAAGTCTAAGACCCACCACAGGCCCTAGATATGTGGAAATATCGTTGACCATCCTTGAGGGTCCATGACCCCCTAGGTTAATCCTTAACCCCTCCCCTGACCTGACGAAACCATTCTCAGCAAAACTGAGAATGGTAGTAGATAGTTTACCGCCATTCCCAAACTGTGAAAGTTTGAGAATTGCGGTAAACAATTCACCGTCATTCCCTATTTCATGTTTATGGGCTTTGCACAAGGCTTCAGACCTGGTAGGAGGCCATTCTAGGCCCTGCCAAGCTCCTTGGGCCCATTTTAGACCTTTCCTGGTTTTAACCAGGGGTTAACCCAATCCCGATTAGATTTTAACCTTGGTTAACTGATTTAACCTCAAGGAAAAAATCTCGGAGTTTTCCTAAAAATCACAAAAAAATCAAAGAATGTAGGAAATGGACCAATCATACCCTACAACATTCTTAACCATGGTCAAATGGATTAAACAATGGTTAACTCCTTCATTAACCATGGTTAAGCCCATTTTAACCTTGAAAAAATATGAAAAAATCCCTGAAATATCTCAACAATGCTTAAGGACCATAAAATTGAACTTGGACCTTGTCAACCATGGTTAGCAACCCTAACCATGGTTAGACCATCCCTTAACTCCGGTTAAGCACTCCTTGGCCACTGGGCCCAATCTTAGTTTACCAGGCCCACCCTTAAGCCTACCGGGCTTACTTTTTAGCCTCCGGGCTTAATCCGTGGCCTCCGAGCCCAATCTTGGCCTACCGGGCCTAATCCCAAGCCTTTGGGCTTACCCTTGGCCTACCGGACCCAATCCAACTAAACCAAGTACTTGACTAACCCGATTAATCATACCCTAGCCTCCGGACTAGACCCTAAGCCACCCTTGGTGCACACACACTCCCTTAGCCTTGGCACGAGCTCATGTGCTAGAACTACGCTCGGTCTGATCTCACCCTGTGTGAGTACGTAGGCAACCTTATCGGGTTCGACCCTAGTTAGATTTTTCCTTCTTGGATTAGTATAAACTAAAAGTAAGACATTTGGACAATAATTGACATTAATTTGGCCTATACCTAGGGAGTAGGTTAGCATTGTAAAATGGAAGGATCAGGGTGCCTAACACCTTCTCCGTGACTTAACCGAACCTCTTACCTAGACTCTGAAGTAGACTAAGACCTTATCCATAAACCCGGGGACTTATCTTTCCTGAATGAATAAGTGGAGACTCCTAATCGTAAACAAACCTTGACTATGGGCAAGCCGGAATCCATGCTCATAAGTTTGAATGGAGTGATCTTCTCAAAGTTCCTAGAAATGGACTAGGAACACAAAAAAATAGAAAAAAAAGCTATATAAGAAAGGAAAGGTGAGTTCATCATTTTCCTTTCAATGGTGTCTCTACACCATTAGAGATGGTGTAGAGAGACCCATCAAGCAGGAAAAGGATGGGCCCTCAAGGTGGTTCTAGAGAAGGACTAGACCCAAAGAAAAACATAATTAAATAAAGAAGATGAAGGGAAGAGAAGGAGGAAAACCTACTCCTCAAAGGCCTCCTCAAAGCTCCAAGGTGGGATGGTTTTGGCCAAGGAAGGATTAGCTACAATAAGTGTGGCCTAAGCTTATTCCCTAGCTATCCTCCAAAGCTTAAGGGATTGGGATGGAGGTTTGGGTTATAGTGAACTCACTCTTCTAAAAGAATCTACAGGTGGCTTTAGGGTTAGGAGAAGAAGGAAATTGAGGTTTTGTTTTATGGATTAGAGAAGGAGAAAGGTTAAGGCTGTAGACTAAGGATTTTGAGATTAGCTCTAAAGGGTTGCAAGGGTTGGGTATTATTAGACTTGAGATAAAAAAAAATCTAGATATTTTGGATTGAGAAATATCTAGAAATTTTGGATCAATAATTTCTTGATATTTAGGATAAAACTATTATTATTAATTAATTTAATTAAAGGGATCTTCATTGAAAGGGGCATGCTTTGCATTTTATGACCTAAAAGGGCATGATTTTGACATATTTATCAAAAAGGGCATGCTATGTATTTGATGACTTAAAAGGGCATGCTTGTGACATATTTATTGAAAAGGGCATTCTTTGTATTTTTATTACCTAAAAGGATATTTGGTGGATAATGAGTTTTGCCCATTTGAGCCACCTAAAATAATGGTTTGGGGGCGCAATGGGCTCTAATGAAGGTTGAGGATGTTGGGCTTTGGTTGATGCCTTGGAGCTTCAAAGAAGAAAATGGAGAGTAGGGGGTAAGAAAATGGGGTGCTTACAATCAGTCGATGATCACATGGTTGAAAAGCATGCAACATCAAAAGTAAGTCTAGATAATTTAGATTTAATAAGAGGTTGGAAGATCGATGGGCCCGACTCAATCAATAGCCGGAATCCCTTGATCACTCCCACTTTTGAAAGATGACGTGCTTAACCTGAATCAATACAATGGACAGATCTTGAAAAATATTCAGAATATAATTTGAAAGCTTACAAAAAAAAATTTGTTCTTTTTACAAATGGTCCTTGTGCTATTCGTGGGTCCTAGATAAGGCAATGAGATGCGAGGCCAGTGTAGTAAGGGAGCTAGATCTATTTCAGGCTTCATGCATTGGATTTTACTTCGTTTTCTTTATTAACAAAAAAATATTCAAAAAAATCAAAGCTTTTGAAAAGTTTAAAAAGAATTTAAAGGAATCATCATTCGTTTATTGAGATGCACATGTCAACTTTTTCATACAAAACAAGCTTAGGTCTTTTGTCTTTGCCATTCTTTGCAAGCAAATCCGTTAAAGAGGGGTAGCTTTAGGCACGTTGTTTTGCATGGTCGGACTTCTTTTTTTTAAAATGTAATTCTTCAATTTTGGTCATCTTCTCCAAGGTAAGATGGACTCCAGATGATCATTTGAAAACCCCAATTTTCCTCTACAAAGGAATCTTTTATCAATTTACAACCATTCCATTAGCCCCGAATTCACCGGATCTTAATCTTGATGTAGGAGTATTTTAGTTATTTTAACATCCTAAAGTGGGACCTTGCTATAACCAGTTCGACAAATCTAGAGAACTAGAATATGAGAAATCAAGCAATCGCAAAAGGGAGACAAGATATACGTGATTCGGCAAGGTGCCTACGTCCACGGGAGAAAACGGCAAGAAATTCACGTAAGAATACGGGAGAAAAACAGTTTATAAAACTCTCTTGAAACCCTCTTCTGAAACCTTGAGAAACCCCTTATCTCACATCCTAAAAAAAACCCTTTATATATCTAGGGTTACAATGACAAAATTGGGGGAAAACCCCACATATTGCCTATTAATCGGGTCACTCGGGTCACACGTCATCAAGGATCCGATAAAGATCCATATCAACTTTCCAACAAAACCCATCTACAAAATTTGAGCCAAAACTCACAGACCCAACCCTAAGCAATCCATTCAAACATTCATGGACTCTAATGATAATTTTGGACACTTTAAAGAACATTTAAAATGATTTGAAACCAATTGTAGAATAAGGGTGCTTTTTTTTATTTATAATTTTGATAAAATTTAGCCCTTCGTAACAGTTCACGGGGTTTAAATTAATTTGTAAAATAGCTATGAGTTCATAATTTTTATAAAATCAAGTCCTTTTTAAACTTGCTCTTTTAATATGAACAATTTAACCCTTGAGAATTAGTTATTCATGAGTTTGACCCCTTTAATCACCAAAGTGCCATTAAGTGACTAAATGTCTGTAAACAATTTTAGTCCCACATTGGAAGTGAGAGGATTTCTTCTCCCATTTCTATCCTATAAATACCCCAATACTAAAGAAGCTATGCAATTTGCAATGCAAACTTTAGTATTAAAAACCCTTTTTAGTCCATCATTTGTCCTTATAATCTCCAAGCCTTGGAAAAGAAGAAACCTAAGGAGTCTTAGAGTAAAAGAAGGAGAAGCTTGAAGAAAAAGCAAAAGGACTCCAACCTACATAGGTAGAATTAAAAGTTCAGTTTTTACATTTATGTCTATTCTTCTCCTAACCTTTCTTTTTCCTTTTTTTAATATTAAACTTTAGATTAGGACATGAGACTTATCCCTCTCCTATTACATAATTGGATCCTCTATGATGCGTTTCGCTGATTATAGGCTTCTTGTGAAAGGAGGAGTAATGAGAACGCTTAGGCTTAGAACTTTGTTTCTTTGATGTGAGGCCAAATTTCGTAAAACCAAAAATATTTCTCTAAAATTCACTAAGGATCCCCTATGATGTATTCCTCCGAATTGGGGCTCCTGTGAAAAATAGGGACAAGGTGGTGCTTCCCTAGTCCTAGAACCCTTGTTTTAACTCTTTAGTTTCTTTTTGAGTGTGTAATTTTTTTTAGCTTAGATTACCTTTCCTTCCCCTAAAATTCATTAAGGACTGCCTATGACCGTGTTTCACCGAATTGGAGCTCTTTGTGAAAAATAGGAGGAGGGTATTTCTTTCATATTAGAAGACATAGGTGTTTTCAAAGCTTGTGTTCTTGCATTTGCAAAAAATAGGAATAGCATCTGTTTGGGGTGAAATTCTTTAGAGCTCTATGTTCAAGATTCGGATTTCATAAAAAATAGGTCAAACCTACAAACGCTGTCTCAAGCTAAAGAATATTGGTGATATATATTCAAATGTTTTCAGAGAAATTCGGTTATAATAGTATGAAAAAACTGTAAACTAGGAGATTCATTTCCTTATCTGATGTCTTTAAAATTGTCATATTACCGACGCGACTTCCCTTTGGGCTGTGTTGACTCGATTTTGCAATTATATCTCAGTTTTCTTTCATTCTTATAGCCTGTTTATATTCACAAATTGTTCTTCTTTTTCTTACACTGGGACACCCAAACAGGCATCTGTTATGAATAGTTGGAACTTGGGAAGCTGATGCTATTACATACATTATCTCCACAATACTTCTAAGGAACCTTCTTTGCAACTTGTTCGGGAGATCCATTCACAAGGCATTTACGCTGATATGATTTCACTCTGTTTTAAGAATACATATAGCAAGTGGACGTTGAGTTCTCCTCTTAGTGCTTACTGGAGAAACCCCATGGATGCCGGCACCTATGAGGAAGGGGGATCCTCATCTATGATCGTTTCAAGATGCCTAAGCACGTCGTCATGTCTCTCAACTGCTCTGAGGAAATAGTTATATCATCAGAAATATTTGTCGAAGGTAGTTCTCCAAGCACACGATTGCCAGTCTTGAAGTGTTTCCGATGTAACAAAAATATATATTATAAAAGGCAAAAACTGAGTTCCATGACGCTGTTTAGCTTAAGGGATATGTCGTTCCTGCTCCAAGCAAGGAACCAGTTTAGCTTAGATTCTGAAGGGGACTCGCGCTTTTCTACTGCGGACACTGCTAAGTCTCTCTAGTTTCCAATCTGGCAGTTCAAGATTTACCTGGCATCTTGATTCCACCCTAGTAACGTATCTGTGTTTATGTGAAAATCACTCTAAAGATCTACTCACCAAATCCGTAGCACTGTGGGAAGGTTCTTCAAGTTGACACAAGCCCGTGTACGCCTCGACAACCTATCGCGGCCTAGCTGGCTCTGATATCTGAACCAGAAAAAGATCTGGGGTAGGCTGATTATCGAGGCAGAATGCAACAGACTTGTCGGTCATGAGAAGAGATCCTAACTATGTCTCTTTGCCACAAGTTGGGTCACATGCATAGATAAGTGTAGTGCCTGCAAAGGTAAGACATCCGGAACAGACGGTACTGGTTTGGTGGAGTTCGACTAACTTCCCCCGAATGCCTCGCACGAATCGCTGGAATACAGAATGAAACCACGCTCCGGATAGATTTCCTTTTGAGATGGGTGCTGAGAACAAAGGCCAATGGATCCCACTTAAAGTGATAGGGCGTTGGATCACAAAACAAAACACCATGATATACGAATTAGCCGAAGGACGCGGGCTTCTATAGGCGCTCTCGCAGATTCAGGAAAGAATCAATATTAAGAATATACGACTTGCAGGATCTGTTGACATCTCTTGTGTACGGAAAACAAGGAAATAGGAACAAAGGGTTGTCTTATGGATGTGCAATCAATGGAATTGCGGAAATCAAATGGAAGAAGGATAGAACGCAAGTAGCATGAAACTCCTGATTAAGACATTTGAGTTCCACCACTCACATACATAAAGAGAGCTCCTGAGCTCATAGTTCACCTGCATTAGAAGATCTAAAAGGAAGGGCAAAGAATCTGTCTGATTAATACTACTGTCCAGGTGCAATACCATCTTCCATCTCAACGAGGACAACTATCAACCGATTGGG